>OX459052.1:22653481-24027231 GCA_949775005.1 Orthosia gothica | reverse complement strand
GCGCAAAACAGTCGGTCACGTGACATTTCGGGCTATGACGTCATATCTTAAAAAATAAGGATAGGAAAAAAACCGGCTAAGTGCGAGTAGGACTCGCGCACGAAGGGTTCCGTACCCTTATCGCAAACAATAACAGCAAAGAAATCATGTTTGCTGTAGGGGTTTTTAGTATTTGTTGTTATAGTGGCAACACTAATCACTGATTGTTATTAAAGAAAGAAAAAGAAAACTTTAAGTAATTATATTAAATAACTATAACTGCCATATTCTAAGTTGGGTATCCCATACTGTTTGATTGTTCGCTATTGCATGATGTGGTCTCCTATAATTGAGGAAGCACATAGTTTTTTTTTGAGTTCTGTTACTTTATAATAATATAGCATGTAAGGTGTATTCTTTGTTGGAGATCCTAATAAAATAAAATAAAATAAAACAGAAATACATCATTTGTGAAAATTTCAACTGTCTGGCTGTCACGGTTCTTGAGATTCAGCCTGGTGGCAGAGAGACAGACAGACAGACGGACCGCGGAGTCTTAGTAATAGGGTCCCGTTTTTACCCTTTGGGTACTGAACCCTAATAAACAGACACGAACTACGACGGACAACTCTTTGTTGTTTAAAATGTGACGTTACAATTACGATATCAATCTTTTTAGTTAGATTAATATTAGACGACGGCATCAATCATGGCCGTCCCCATTTTGGATCATTTATGGCATAAATAAAAAATGCCAAATTTGTTTACCAAAACTAAAATATTTAAAATGACGAAACAAAATTGTACATTTATTATTTACCTACAAGCTAACATTGCCAACACATTCCATATTTTATTGCATTATCTGTCAAAAAGCCAATTATGCATTTTCGCTGAGTGTTCGATTAAAACTAGAACACTTACAGTTGGCCGAGCAGAGCACGCGCCGGGCGGCAACCGGAGCGCTCCTGGCGCAGCTGGCGGCCAGGCCGCCCACCTCGCAGCAGGTACTTGTGGACTAGCACTTACAGTTGGCCGAGCTGCTCACGTGCCGCGCGCGTGAGGATGTGGCTCTGGTGTCAGCGCCTCTGGGAACCCCGTAGGCTGACTTGGCTATTTCATAGTTACATTAACTATATATTTCCAGGACTAAGAGCTTATGGTCACCCCAACCATAAGGTCTTAGAGTAAGGTTATCTTGAGTGTGTGTAAGGGGCAGATGTATCAAAATCAAAATTTCTTTATTCAATTAAGCCATTAAGCGGTACTTTCGAACGTCAAAAATAATAATAATTAAAAGTAATGACAATTGATTCTACCGTCCATTCGGAAATGTAGCAGTAAATGTGTAGAAGAACGGACAAGAAACTCCACACTTACTCTTTAAAAAAATGTGTTTTACAAGTATTTGGTTACATTATTCTTGTTCAAAAATGTGAGAACGATGTAAAACAAATAACACACTTAAAAGCTTCTACAGTAAAACAATCAATTAAAAATACATCATCATCCAACATATCAGCCGAAAGACGTCCACTGCTGGACATAGGCCTCCCCCAAGCGTCGCCACATTGACCGGTCCCGTGCGTCTCGCAACCAGCGGATCCCCGCAACCTTCACCTTCAAAAATACAATAAATAGGTAATTAAAAACTGGCGGTGGCAGCTAAGTTATGACCAATCCCAACTGATGGCGCCCGTTCACGAACATGACACATGGATCGGCACCACTCAGCTCAACCATCATGGAGGGAACCATATGATCCAACACATGTGCCACCATCAGAGAGACATTAGAGAGAGCATGACACACTATCAACTGCCAGGGCACAATGAAGTCAACGAACGACACAAAAGTATAGCAAATGGTCGATTTACAGTTGGTACATAGTACTCACATATGTGCTGTGCAGTTATATATTGTAAAAATAAATTGATTTTATACAACACAAACAAATTCATACAGTCTTCAGCAGGTCCAACAATACTTCAGAACTTTTCTGCCTATCACTTGTTTTTGTGCCCTAGTGGCTGTGGAGCTGGACCAGCGTTGAGCCAAGCATTTTTATCAGCGATGTAATCGCCCAACCTATAATATGCCTGCCTGCATAGTGCGCGTTTTATAAAAGTTTTGAATTTAGCCTCATTCAGTTCTAGAATGTAGGGCGGTATTTTATTTATTGTAACATTTTATACAAAAATGTTACAATAAATAAAAAAGATGACGCTACTTTAGCCAGCCTGAGACCTGGTTGAATTAAGTATTAGTAACATAACTATGTCTATCGCTGTTTTTACTAAAAATATGTAAATTCTTTCTCACGTACAATCAAGGGTCAAAAGTGTTGTCATACTCTCCCAAAACTCAAATGGTTAGTTTTTCTAGAAGAAGTTAAATTATCCACAACTGATTTCATATTTTGTATAGTAAATAAAGTACAGATTATTCCTACTAACCGCGAAAAGTTAAAATTCTGCTGCCTACAAAAAAATGTAGTAACAGTTGTTTGTTAGAGTGTGACTGCACTTTTGACCCTTATAGTACATGATGTTTTCGTAAATATATTGACAAGGTACCGTCATGATGTTAATGTCCTTAAACAGTTCCCTTAGTAGAGAATCGCGCCAGCGAAGATTGTATATCGCTCTGATGGCTCGTTTTTGCAGAATAGAAATTGACTGAATGTCTGCAGCCATTCCCCATAGTAATATAACGTAAGACATTACACTATGAAAGTAACTAAAATACACCAGCCTCGCGGTATCTACATCAGTAAATTGAAGAATTTTTCTAACAGCATAAGCTGCCGAACTTAACCGCTCCGCAAGGGTTTTTTTTTTAAATTGTTTTTAGGCTTGCGCTTGACCACTATCTCACCTGATGGTAAACGATGATGCGGTCGACGTTGACGCACGCTTGCCTAGAAGAAACCTATTCACTCTTGCCTTGAAGACTCCCAGGTTGTAGCTATCAGGAAATACAGACTCCGGCAGCCTAATTGTGTAAGTGAATTCGGCAAAGGAAACAATCTGGTTCTTTCCCAAAAACACACACATACAAAAAAAAGTTAAATCTTTATTCAACTTTTTTATGTATGTGTGTGTTTTTGGGCAAGAACCAGATGGTTTCCGTTGCCGAGTTTACTTACGCAATTAGGCTGCGGGAATTCCACTCCTTTGCTGTACGCATAATAAAAGTATTCCCAAAACCATGTACCGATGGCGCATCGCCGTACGTCTTGTAGTCCGATGATGGAACGGGCTATGAGGAATTAGTTCATGCAATTCCAACGCACACTTCACGAAATGTAACCGATAAATACCGACAGGCTGGCAACTCGGCGCCCATGTTCGAGGTTCTGGAGCCTTGATTCGACCAGTACTTCGTCGCCGATGAGCCTCTTGGCCCGTCTTTCGATCGACTCAAGTGCATCCAGCTGGTACTTGGCAGATCCGTCCCAGAGATGAGAGCAGAACTCCATGCCTGATCGAACTTGCGCTTGATACAAGTGGAGCAACTATATTATATGAGGACTCCATTGTAACCTTGAGTCTAGCGTGATCCCCAGGAAAACCGCTTTGTCGACGAATTCTAGTTTCTCGTTGTTTAATATAATGTCACAATCATAACTTTTGAGATTCGGCATGGCAAATTTTACACACTTAGTTTTTGTAGCATTTAAAACTAAATTATTAGCAGTGAACCAATTCAGAACTCGCTGCAATGCATTATTTACGTCGGCAACGTTACTCGTACGTCTATTTATCTTAAAAATCAAAGAAGTGTCGTCAGCAAATAACACCATGTTTAGCATTGATGTATTAAAAAGAGGAAGATACGTTACGCGCTAACTTCGTGATCAGAAAATCTGGGCTCGGCGCACGACCTCATTCATCGAAACTCACACATCTGTGTTTAGTTGTATCACCAGTCCCAAACCTACAGTTACCGATAGACAAGGACAGAGATAGGAGACGGCGCTGTAGTGCAAGCGAAATCGCGTTAACCGCCGAATGTTGTCCGAATGCTAAATGAATGAAATGACATTGCAATATGTGCGTATCGTGTCTCTCACGCATTTTTGTAATATCTATCTCGCTCTCACAAATATGGCGAAACAAACATTAAATATTATTGTAATTTTCAACAAATTAACATTTTTGACTGTACTTACGAGTGGTAAGTGATCCCGTGTGACTTATTTTTCTTTCTGGTATTATTTAAACACTGTTTAGTTACACAAGAAGTCATTTTGATGCGTATTTATTGCAAAAAAATATAAAAACACTGAAATTATTGAGCTGTGGGATCAACCATGTGCCGTGCGCGACTGAGTGCCCGCTGCGGGCATTCACTTAGATTATAAGGACCAAGCGCTGTGAGCAGTCCCGTATCTACCTCTTTTTATTACATCAATGATGTTTAGTTTGTTTTTCAATAGATGGGGTAAATCATTAATGTATACTAAAAATAAGAAAGGACCTAAAATTGAGCCCTGGGGTACCCCCATTTTCACGTTCAACCCCGACGAAAAAGTCTAGACAAAATCTTGGTTAGATCATGTAGATTGGTATCTGAAATGGTCTTTTGAGGAAAGGACCAGCCCTATTGAATGGGCCTGTCCAGTCAGTGCAAGTATTTGTCACTCATTTGTCAGTGCTGACTCGTAGTCACACCAGATTATCACACCAGTATGACAAACAGGAATGTTTTTCTCGTTTGTCACACCACTGATTTTTCCACACCATGTATACGATAATTGCTAGTGCAGTACCTACATATTCTAATAAAGTCGATCTACTGATCGGCGTTTTTCATTTTATTTTCTACTTTTAGTTATATTTCTGCCAACTTATTCATATAAGGTACAAACTGTTTTCATTTCTTTGGAAAAAACAAATAAAACTAATACAAATGGAATTATATATCATATTTTGTGGTAAGTAATAATAATAAAAAAAACGATTATTCATCACCACAAATTACATCTATATCATAACTATTTACGTGGTTAGATATTTAAAAAAAGGTTGTAATTTGTGGAATCTGGAGTCTAAACTAAGCCTAGGCCTGTATTTCAGAACTCCAGGCCCCCCCCATTACATCGATTTAAATGGACATTATACGAATGAGTACACAGAACCAACTAATACGAATGAGTGATGGTGTGTGTGGATAGTGCATATGTGTGTGAGTGTGCATGTATGTGTGTATCCGTGTGTGTGAGTGGTGTATGTATAATAATTAATATTTTTTTCTACTTAAATATTATTCAATCAAATGGAAATTGAAATCGAAAAACAAAGAAGGGTCGACCAAAATGATAAAGATAATTTTATCATTTCCTGTCAATTAAAAAGTTTTAAATGGTGAAATATCATTGGAACATTCCTTGAAACATTGCGTTAAAAACGAAATTTGAAGGTTTTTAATTCGCCCGCGCCCCCCAAAAATCTATCCGCGCCATTTGAAAAACCAAACCAAAACCATTTTTTATAACTAAGTAAAGGGTTTTTCAATTGGCGCGGGTAGATTTTTGGGGGACATGGGCGAATTAAAAAACTTGGTCAACCCTTCTTGTTTTCGATATCAATTTCCTTTTGATTGAATAATACTGTTAATAATTTATTATTCAGTTACTAATGCCAAATCACCATGGCAAGTTACACGATCAAATGATAAAAATCTGCATGAGCGATTTGAGCGTATCTCTCGCAGGGCTGATTTGAATTGGCCACCAAGGTCATGCGATTTGACATCGCTAGACCTTTTCTTGTAGGGTTTTTTGGAGTCGCAGGTCTATGCAAACAAACTACAATCGACCGATGCCATGGTCATTGCTCAAATTCAGCCGGATCTATGCAGAAGAGTCATTGAAAATTGGACCACTCGGATCCGTGCCACTGTAAATAGCCGAGGCGGGCATTTGAACGATGTCATATCATATGCCACACTTAATGGCACAAGTAAGCCTTTCAAATAAAAAAGAATTTTGTTAATACCTTACACACAGCTTATTTTATTTCATTTCAACATCTAACCGCCCATAAGTATTGAAAAAAAAAACGAAACAAGAAAAACAATCCAATGTGTCATACTGGTGTGATAATCGGTAAGGTTGAAAAACCCTTTAGCATAACTAGGACAGCACTAGTTAGGAATAAATGGTGTGGGAAAAATCAGTGGTGTGACAAACGAGAAAAATATTCCTGTTTGTCATACTGGTGTGATAATCTGGTGTGACTACGAGTCAGCACTCGTATTTGTCAATAACCGTCCAGCTCAACTCAGAAATTAAGGAGCTCAACGATTCGACGAACAATACCAAAGAACGGAGATACGGGTAGGCCGCATAAATTACTCAAACTGCCAGACCATGATTAAAACTAACTGAGAAAAATTCAAATAAAAAAAAAGTGAATTACCCACATAGTCTTCACATGAAAAATATTAGATCGATTCAAATTTTTGGCTGTAATAGTAAAATAATATGATAGCGACACAGCTATCTGTCATTTACAATATTTTGAAAGATAGTACCTGTCAAGGTAGACTGTATATTTGTTGCTTGTTGAGTAAAACTTCAGACTTCTTGTTTCTTAATTTATTTCATCTTATACCCAGGGGTGGCTTGCTGCTGATAGTTGAGTGGACGAAATCTTGAATGACAAATGTGCCGTTCGTTGGAAGTCGCGTCACGAGGCCCGCGGTCACGGAGCTCTGCTCCCTGGCCGCGAGTGCTGCACCGAGGCTCACTGCGGTTAGCCCGTCCCTGTGTAGTCATCTTCTTCAAGTGACCTAACTTGTTACGAGCGCGAGTCGTTCCCGCGCTCGCTATGTTTGACTTGCTGTATGTGACTGTAGGCGTGCCGCGGTGAGCGTTATGAGCGACTTACTGCTTCTTCACGACACCCTGGCGGTCCACCCTCCACCAGGTAGGATTTATGGCGTACCATAAGAAGTACAACGAGAGCAACCAGCGGCAGGAGTGCCGACTTGGACGAACCTGCAGTTTAATAATGAGTGTCACCTGTCCGCACAACTCCCAGAGCCAGCCGGTCATTGCACAGACAGTGGCGTCGTAGATGTATGTGGGAGCGGCATTGTACTGAGTGAGTTACGCTTCTCATGTGTTGCACCAATAGCGAGTGAGGTATTCGCTACGTTATTAGGTGCATGAGTACTCGCAAATGCAGAGTAGTGATTGGCTGTTTGCGACGTGAAGTGTGCCTATATTAACTTGGAGCAAAGTTCACGTCGGGATTTAGTGTGGGGTGGGCAGTGTTTGAGTAAGCCGCGTGTAGACTGTATTTGCATACTCGGGCGTCAGTCCGGGTGGTGGAGGGGGGCGCTATGTCGCAGGCGGGAAGATGGGATGAGAGCACTGGACCTAGGAGATAGTGGGCTACCTTACCTTGGTTCGTGATCTTGCAGCCCCATCGAGAGCCGATGGTCGATGGTGACGTCTAGGTATTTTGTATTGGGCGACGAATCGATGTCGAAATCCTGTAGCCAGCCGTGGTGTAAGGTGTGCTGCTCCTGTGACGAGTGCCTGCGTTTTTACTCACCTTAACTGAAAGCCGCCATTTGGCCAGCCATGCGGGAAGCAGGTCGAGAGCGCGCTGCATCTTGCGCGCCGCGTGCTTCCCGTTGAGTGAAGTCGTAATGTAGGCGGCGTTGTCCGCATATAGTGCGAGCGAAGTCTCTGGAGTTGTCGGAATGTCGTCTGTATAACGCGAGTAACCCGCAGGCGAGAGGCAGCTGCCCTGCGGCCAGCCCGCCGTCGAAGGCCTTCTCCATGTCGAGGAATACTGCGACCGCGTATTCCTTTTTGTTCATAGTTGTCGACAGCAGGTGCAGTACCCTCGGCAACTGGAGCGTCGTGCAGTGTTCCGCTCGAAACCCAAACTGTTCCGCGCGTGAGGTGATGTGCGGCGTTAGGTGTCGCAGCAGGAGGGACTCGAACACCTTGGAGATGGTAGGCAGCAGGGTGATCGACCGATAGGTCTGCGATTTCAGCGTCTTCTTCCCCGCTTTTGGCAGGAGGTTCACGCGCCCTTCCTTCCATGAGGCCGGGGAGGTATCTGTGCGTAAGATACCTATAAACAGGTGCGCCAGGGCTGCTATCATTCGGTGCGGCAGGTGGCGCAGCGCTGCGTTTGTGATGCCATCAGCGCCGGGGGCCTTCGTCGGCTTTGATCTTAGTATGCCGCGTCTGACTGCGCCTGGTGTGTCATCATCATGATCATCATATCAGCCGAAAGACGTCCACTGCTGGACATAGGCCTCCCCCAAGTGTCGCCACATTGACCGGTCCCGTGCGTCCCGCATCCAGCGAATCCCCGCAACCTTCACCAGGTCATCGGTCCACCTGGTGGGAGGCCTTCCAACGCATCGTCTTCCGGTTCGCGGTCGCCACTCCAGAACTTTTCTGCCCCATCGGCCATCCGTTCTGCGAGCAATGTGCCCTGCCCACTGCCACTTAAGTTTGGCAATTCTTCGGGCTATGTCGGTAACCCTGGTTCTCTTGCGGATCTCTACATTTCTGATTCGATCACGCAAGGATACTCCTAGCATAGCCCTCTCCATTGCCCTTTGTGTGACTGTAAGCTTTCTGATGAGGCCCATTGTGAGCGACCACGTCTCAGAGCCATAGGTCATCACTGGCAACACACACTGGTCATAGACCTTCGTCTTGAGACACTGTGGTAAGTTGGACGAGAAGACACCGCGCAATTTCCCGAACGCTGCCCAGCCGAGTCGGATTCGACGGTTGACCTCTTTCTCGAAGTTGGCCCTACCCAACTGGATCGTTTGTCCCAGGTAGACATAATCTTCCACAACTTCGAGTGTAGAGTCTCCAACCTTGATAGGAGTGGGTGTTACATGGGCATTCAACATAACCTTGGTTTTGTCCATGTTCATTTTAAGACCCACTCTTTTGGAAGCTCTACTGAGGTCATCGAGCATTATACTGAGGCCCTCCATGGTCTCAGCCATGACCACTATATCGTCGGCAAACCGAAGGTGAGTGATGTACTCGCCATTGACGTTGATGCCTAGCCCTCTCCAGTCCAGAACCTTGAAGACATCCTCCAGTGCAGCGGTGAACAGTTTCGGAGATATGACGTCTCCCTGTCTCACACCTCGCTGCAGAAAGATAGGTTCCGAGGCCTGATCTTGAAGTCGGACTGACATGGTGGCGTTTTTGTACAAACACTTCAACACCTCGATGTACCGGTAGTCGATTTGGCACCGTTGGAGAGACTGCAGTACAGCCCAAGTCTCGATTGAATCGAAGGCTTTCTCGTAGTCCACAAACGCTAAACAGAGAGGCAGGTTATACTCTTCGGTCTTCTGTATAACCTGCCGCAGCGTATGTATGTGGTCTACGGTGCTAAAGCCTTTTCGGAATCCGGCTTGTTCGGGAGGCTGGAAATCGTCAAACCTGCGCGCGAGACGATTCGTGATGACTCTTGAAAACAGCTTGTAGACATGGCTAAGAAGTGAGATGGGCCTATAGTTCTTCAACAGGGCATTGTCACCCTTCTTGAAAAAGAGTACCACCACACCCCTGCACCATGCCTGTGGCGTTTTCCCCTCGAGTATGACGGCACCAAACAGCCTGGTGTGTAGAAGATGGGATCCTCCTCGGGATCTATCGGCGTGGCGAAGTATTCCCCAAGGTTTCCCAACTGCTTTGACGTGTTCGTGATCGATGGCTGGGTTGGGTTGGAACTGACGCTCCAGATTTTTGGCGAGGCCTCCGCCCTAACCTCTGCTGTGTGCTGTGTACTTAAACGCCTATATATATATTTTTTTTCTTATTGAGATGGATTGGCTCTTGACTCTGGTCTAAGTCAGAGGTGACAGAGACAGATTCGACGATGGAGCGAGCTTACCCAGAAGAAGCCTGTTTCATTCGGGTCGAATGCGTTCGGAAACAGCGTCTTTTTCGGGTAGTGTGTTCCACTAATTCGCTGTGCGCATTATGAATGATGTTTGGAAGCGCTTGGTGCGAATTGACGTAATGGCAACCAGGTAAGGATGGTAACTTGCAGTGCGTCTAGATGTCCGATGGTAGAAGGGGGCCGGTGGGATGTGGTCGTGGAGTTCTTGAGCACGCTCACCGAAGTACAATCTGTAGAAGACCGACAAGGAGGCAACCTTGCGGCGATGAGCCAAGCTGTGAAGCTTGGCATCCACCAGTTCAACGTCGCCAATGAGCCTCTTGGCTCTGCGTTCCACCGAGTCAAGCGCGGCAAGCTGATACTTAGCTGAGCCATCCCAAAGGTGGCTGCAATACTCCATGCAAGATCGGACTTGCGCTTTGTATAGAGTTAAAAGCTGTCCAGGCGTCAAGTATCGCTTCACTCTATTTAGGATGCCCAGTTTTTTGGCCGCAATTTGGGCTTTGTACTCAATGGAGTTGCCGATGTTGAGACTGGATGTCAATTCCATGCCTAGGAGCTCGAGCCGATCAGTCACAGGAACAGGCGCATTCCGAAAAGTAGGAGTTTGATCTAAACGACTCCTTTTAGCGGTGAAAAGATACGCCTGTGTTTTGATGGCGTTAAAGGAGACCAGATTGTCATCACCCCACTTGGAAACAAGGCTTAAGGTCGGTTTTCCGGTACGGGTACAACCACTCCTTATGATGGGCGTTAAAGTCCCCCAGAAAATTAAGCTTCGCTGTTGGGTACCGTTGCTGGGCTACGTCAGCCGACTCCACGAGGCAATTAAAGAGCGCTGTCGTCGCCTGGTCACCGGTGTGCGATCGGTAGACCCCGATGTTGAGAGACTTCTCCACGCCTGTGTCTACAAGTAGCCACGGCATATGCATATGGCAGAAAAACCCGATTTCTCAAAGCAACGGAGACGACGACAACAAATGTCATCGCAGACGTACACACAGACACCAGCCTGCTTCTTGAACATGCGTTCAAGAGAGTAACCTGGCTAGTTGAGGTACGCCACGTCCGACAGGGTTGTTATCTTCGTTTCCGTTAGGAAAAACAGGTGCGGCTTCTCGGTCTCAAGGTGGTGATGGACCAGATCGAGATTAGAGTGCAACCCCCTGATGTTAGTGAGGTGCACTTTTAGTGGGAGGAAGTGCAGTGAACCAAGTGGAACACTGGAGCTAACCCAACCCATGGGAAACTCATTTGGAGACTGCGGGGACGCCCGAATCCCTGCGGGTATGGCCACCAGGTCATCCCATCCAGTCGCCAGCTGGCTCGGTGGAGCATACCGGAATTTTTCGCGAGTTGGCGGGGCAGCCTTTGGCACGTGGCTGGCGTGCTACTTGGAACCCTACTGACAGCGGACGGCCAACGGCCGTCAAAAAGGCAAAATTGAGCCACCCGGCAAGTTTTGTCCAGAGACCAAGACCGGTTCTGAACAGCGTAACTGACAATCCTCCTTCTACCCCAAAAAGCACTGGCAGTCCCACACACCGATGGAACACAGCAAGCTGCTTGGCGCCGGACTCCGGTGGGATGTGAGTCGCGAGCCAGGCGGCCCCTTGCGGAGCCTAACACCGCTTAAGTGGGATCGTTCAGCCGTACCACAGGCGAGCCTGTGGTGCCGTTGCCCGGGATGGACCGCTAGGAGGTAGATCCCATACCCATCCCAAATCTTTGCCGCTAATACTTTCTAGTGATCATATGTTGGGTACGTGTGGGTAGGGGCGGCTGAAGCACTCTCCCCTGCGTTTGCGTCATCGTTGCTTCCTCTAGTGCCTGCTGAAAACAAGCAGTGACGTCACACGCTAATGCGTCGACGTCCGCGGCAGTAACAACGGTCGCAGTTGTGGCAATCTTTTCCTCGAACGTCTTCCAGTCAATGAGTCGGCGTGGTGCTGGTGGCTTCTGGCGGGTCGGCATCCCCGCTAGTACGACGAGTACTGGATGGTGGTCTGTCTGTAACTCGTCGTCCAGCACTTGTTTTGTGACCTGGCATTGCAGCCCCCGGTATACTACGATGTCCAACACGTCTGGCATGAGCGTAGGTCGATCCGGATAATGTGTAGGCGTCTCTGGGCCGGACACCGTGTAGTCGAAGGCGTCCGCGTTTGCGAAGAGCCATCTCTCCTCGGTATTCGAAGTGAAGGAGTTCCACGCTGGGTTTTTACAGTTGAAATCACCTGCGAGGATGACTGGATGTTGTGTTTTTGGGTTTAGTAACGCCCTTATTTCAGTCGTGTCTAGTTTATTTGCGGGCGGCTTGTAGAATGCGTAGATTTGTAGGTTCTCGCCGGCTACGTGCACTTGCACACTCAGCGCGTATGCTGATCGTAGTGCTGGCAAGGGGAGTTCCTAGAGGACGATATTTCGTTTCACCAACACGGCCAGGCTACGATAGCAGGTGTTGAATGCCGACCTTTCATCCTTCCTATACATGTGGTAAACCGGGAACTAAATCCTGTCCCCGGGTTCCAGGAGAGTTTCACATAGCAGCGCCACGTCGACGTTTTGTTCCCTCAGGAGATGGCGGAGGGGAATGACCTTGTCCCTGAGGCCGCGGGCATTCCAATGTATCATCCTCAGCGGCTTAGCCATGGTAAAGTGTTAACAAAGCGGCCAAGCCTTCGAGGATGACCTGCTCCACATCATGCTCCTGTCTGATGGCTTTTATCAGGTCCATCAGCAGCTTAATGGCGCAGGCAGTGAAATCACTGTTTGGTTTCTTGCTTACAGTTTTTACATTCGTAGCCGCCGTCCGATTCGCTAGACTGTTTTGGCTAGCGCCGGCTGATTGGTCGACGCATGTTTTAGTTTCATTGTTTGCATTCTGATGGCGTTCTTGTTGCGTTATGCCGGCGCATGCGATTGCCACCTTCTTTCTTGCTGCCTGCGCCTGTTTGGTGACAGGGGCAGCCTCTTTGGTCGTTTCTTGTGATGTAGGGTGTTTGGGATACCTGCCCTTCCCCCCTCCTCTTCTTCTTCTTCCGCCCTGAGAAAGTGTCTCCTCCGCGTTGACTGGGCCCGTTGGCTGCTGCCATCAGTGTCACGCCTAGGGCCTCCTCTTCTTGTCTTGTGGTTCCGTTGGTGGTTGTCTTCTTTGGCCTGTGCGGTGGTTCAGCCGTGGTAACAGTCCAGTGATTTTTCAATAAGCCAATAGAAATTCGGCCTAATACCAAAGCTTTTACACTCTCAATAATTGTAAAGTACAAGCATTGCCGTCGGTTAGCAACGACCGGTCGCGGGAGTGAAGAGGGGTGCGGGGCGCTCGCGCAGCGGTGCAGCGGCGGGCGGCGTGACTCGCTCGAAGTATGAAACGGAGCAGTTGTGTATCTACCTACTAGTGAAAGGAACGTTAGTTTAAACATGAAGGAGGAAGACGACGGCGAGTTGTGTGTGCTGTGTAAAAAACCTCTTATAGTGAGGTTTGTTAAAGTGACACAAAAGGGACTTGAAAAGATTTGAACATCAAGCCGAAGAAGAGATCATGGACTTTGCCTACAACTATGGAATGAACCCTAGGTCAGTGCCGGTAGATTCTACTTCTCCGCAATATGCCTAGGGTGAGGGGCCAGACTAAGAGAGATACAATCCGCAGGCCAGATTTATGGCGAGTTGGTGGGCAGTGGCGCTCCCACGGACCTGATCTCCAGGGAGAGCTCTTGTCCCTCATCTTATGCTTGCCTTTATTGGCCGGTCGGTGTGAACACTGACGGGGAACAGAGCTCCGACCTCACTCTTGCCTTAATTGTCTGGCTGGAGCTGAGATTCGCAAGAACATACGTGCACGGAGGAAGGAAGTTAACCCAGTAAGATGCTGGTAGAGATCTTTACCGTACTTCCGGGATTGTCCTGATAGCCGTGGTATACCTCGCCACTCCTCAAGCAACTTCGTATATGTTGCCCCCTTGGCGCTAGGTCACTCAAGTGCTAGTGACCTTTTATGGGAGCTTATTAATTGAGTGTGCAAGTCACCCTCTGCCATTTTATAGCCGTTTACTACAACAGACTTCAAATTTTTCTGGGCCGCAATACTAGCAGGTTGCGTCGCATCCGTATTTGACCGATTGTTTACATCGATTAACGGAGCGGAAACATGCTCAGTGGCGGCCTCAGAAAAAATTGAGGTGGGTGCAGAGTTGCGACGGCGCGCGGCGGTCAGTGGCGGCATGCGCTGTGGTAGTGGCGGATCGATGCAGCACCTCTTCGCTATTTCTTCAGCATCTTCTTCTTCACCAAGACTTCTGGGTCTGCGCAGAGGTCTGGCAGCGACATCGAGTGTAAACTCGTAGTCAATCCCCAGCGCATCAGTAGTTGTGGTTGGGTACTCACCCTGTGCGAGTAGCCGAGTCGCCACTCGGGCGGACTTGTCAGGCGACATGTCACGTCGATCGTCGCGAGAACCCCCCGAGTAAACTGACATGTCCGATCCCTGACGGAAAGAGCATGCCGACATCATGGCCGGGGAGTCCTGGGCGGACCCTCTTGGTAGTGGCGGCGAAAACAGCATCTTGTTTACGCCGTGAAAATCTTTGATCGCCATTATCGCGCCGCCGGTTGACCAGTGTCTCACTCAACTACTCTTGAGACACTGGTCAACCGGCGGCGCGGCGTATTTCGGAAGCTTTTTCCGTTATATTAATGTTTAAGGCTGCAGAGCTGCAGAATGAACCGCAGCCGTGGTAAGTATGGAGGCACTAGTAGGCGCATTGGATGCGGCCACTGCGGAACTGTATTCGTGACCCGCGCATAGGAGTCGCGTTTGGGCCCGTTAGGCGCAACGGAGCGCACATTCGGCGGAGTCTTAGTGTTTGGCACGGGCGGCACCGCGGGCGCGCTTGAGTATTAGTATCCCGCACTGTCGACGCCGCGGGGCGCGCGGACTACGACACGGTCGCGCGCTATCCCGGCGCAGCTTGGCGCACGGCGGCGGCGCGAACTACTTGAGAGCGGCTCGGTGGCCCAGTCGATCCCGGTGCCTGTATGGCACCGGTCCAACCGATCCCGTGCGTCTCGCATCCAGCACCTTCCCGCAACCTTAACCAGGTCATCGGTCCACCTAGTGGGAGGCCTTCCAACCCATCGTCGTGCGGTTCGCGTTCGCCATTCCAGAACTTTCGGCCCCATCGGACATCCGTTCTGCGAGCAATGTGCTCTGCCCACTGCCACTTAAGTTTGGCAATTCTTCGGGCTATGTCTTAAAAACTTTAGGGTAGCATAATATAAATAAAAAATGGATTAAAACTGAAGTTAAAAACTGGATTTAAAACTGTGGCCTCCGCAACCGCAACGGTTTGTCACCAAACCGGGCAGCGCGGGGCAGCAACTTCCCGTTGCGCTCCTAGAGGAATTTATTTACTTTTCAGTAAGCCTCCGAGAACACAACAGGTAGTTACATGAAAACGGCTCGGGCGGATATGTGATGTCACTTTGGAAGCAGCTGGCACTCAACAAAACTGACGACACTCGGCGACCACAGGGCGAATCCCGACAAATATGCGGCAAGCCGCCCGTCCTTTATACAATTTTGGCTTTTGCTTAGCACAGGGTGGCGTAGAGGGTCCCCCCCGGTGGGTTCCCGCATTGTCTTCGCGGTGGGACTCAGTAGCCGTGTCTTGGACAACCACGGTGAAGCGAAGAGGAACCCGAGGAGGGGCCGCTCGTCAGGGCTTTTGTCGATAAGCCGACGACGTAGCGGCCAACATGTAGGTTGCGGTGTTGCCTAGGCGACGTGTGCGCCGCTCGCCCTACCCTCCGCGGCCTGCACGGGGTCGCCACCGTCTGATGGCGGACGCGGTGGGGCCGCAAGGGAGGAGGAGTGTCGGTATAGCGTTGGCCGCTCTCCCTATCCCCTGCAGCCGAAAAGTGGTAGGTGGCGGGGCCACTGTCCTGACCCGCCACAGGGGGAGCAAGGGTGCCATACACGGGGTCGTCTGGCGCCCATGTGCTGGTTTGGTCCCCGGGGTGGTCACGGCGTACAGTGTGTTCTAGTGCGCCGGTGATGATGGGGGTAAACCCCAGAGGAGGGTCCGGAGACGGACAGCCGCGGCGGGTTCGCGGATGTATGCTAACGCGTTCCCGTGTTCCCGCCATAAGCGGCACAGGAAGACACCGTGGAGTTTCAGTGGGTTAGAGTTCCAAATAACTGCGCTATCTCCCCGTGGTAGCGCAGTATGCATGAGCACTCTTCTCTACGCTAAAAAAAAAAACAAAGGGTGGCGTAGAGCGTGGGTAATTTCCGTTCGACCAATAGGAGCGCGCCTCGCGCGCCTCCACCCTTTTTCTTCGCATGTGCTCTGGACAGGTTTCAACTTGTCCGATATCCGCACGTGGTGTTTAAACAGCGCTCAATGCCATCTTACAATGATGCTTACTCATATACTTATGTATATGGGAGTAATACAAACCTAATCTTTTTATTTTACATGAAAAGCCCTACTTAAATCTGTCTTTATTGAATACTTAACTCTAAACATTAAACAATCATGCAATCCTACTTACGTCTGAATCTAAAATCTAAATCTATCTGGGTTATTTATTTACATCAGAATCATTATTACATATCAAAGTTACAAAAAAATAAATATTTAATTTAATTCTACATTTGTGTAAATCCCAATCTCGGCGAGGGTGGCAAGGAGTCCATAGCAAAGGGTATCCTAGTTTGGATTCCTGACTCCCACAAACCTTTGTACCGCCAATATTTGTAACATAATATAGAAACAAAATTGTACTTTGTGGGAGATTAATAAATATATTATTATTGTTATATATTACAAAGCTACGACGTCTAATGCACGAGACAAATAAAAACGTTTTATGAGGTTTAAGGTATCTAATCATACTACTAATGTCAATGATGGTGTTGACGTGTGTGTAATGTGGTTCGTAAATTTGTCGTCGCTACTGCCCTTCTGGATAGCCTAATGATAAACACGGTGGCCTACTACGCCCAAGGTTCCGGTTTCGAGTCCCAGCTATGGGTAGGTGTTTTAGAGCTTGCTACTAGATGGAGAAAACTGTCTTTACTTTTTTGTATGAAGTAGATATTCTTCTCCCTAGAGAAAATAATATAGGTAATGTGCAGGTAGGTAAACTGGGTAGTTAGGTAGGTAAGTAGGGTAGCGTAGGCAGCTTTTTCATAAAGCCAATGAAGCGTTTTCATTAAAATCGACTCTTGAGACTCCTTTGAGTGTTTTCCGCTATTCCTCATAGCTTCTGATTTGGCCATCCACGCCCAATTGTAAAAATTACCCTGTACAGACTTGACTCGCTATGTATTTTTTCATTTTAGTTATTTTAATTAATAACTAAAAATTAAATGCTATTCTTTGATGAACACTTGAAACTTTGAACAACAGTTGCTCTTTGACCACAATTTTAATTGTTAGTCAATTTCCTAAGAAGTCCTTAAACTTTAAAGTTAACTAACAGCAGTCCTTTTAATGCAACATTTGCGTCGCAGGTGGTAGCCCGACGGGAAGTGGAGGATCATGTGGAAGCCGCGCTGAGTCCCGAAGAGGAAGCGGCTCTCGCCGCGCCGCCCGCGCCGCTTGACAATGTAAGTACAATGTGAAATTAGGCTTATTGAACCCGCTAGTTGTACTTCAGCATAGGTTTATCACATTGTAGTAGCACAGATAGTATAATATTAGCATAGTAGTAGGTACTTAAGTACTCTATATAACCAGTAATAGTTGCTTCTGTCTTATTCGCATCCTACGGACGTCGGACACTAGATGCTGGATGCAGTGTATTATATACCCGGATAGAAAGTAAGTCCTAAATATGTGTTAACCGTCGTCACAGACATTTTCTTCCAAGTTCAGCCCTATAAGCGTGATGAGTAACTAACATCATAACTAATTTAAAAACGAACTTTTAATGCAACTAGCTTTTGCCCGCGACTTCGTCTGCGTAGCATTAGTACTTCGAATAGCCTTACTTAAGAAATTATGGGTTCACAACTGCCACCCCCATAAGAATGATTTTCGGGATAAAAACTATGCTATGTCCTCCCAGGGTCTCAATCGATTTCCATATCATATTGCCTCTAAATTGGTTGGTTTAAACGTGAAAAGGTCCCACAGGCGAAGTCAGACAGGGTTACTTTCGCATTTATGATATTAGTAGGGATTATATATTATCCATTAATATCATTTCAATTTCCATTTAATTGTAGCATTAATCCTTTTATTACACGTTATTTGGTTACAGATTTCGACTCCAGAGGATTTCGTCAAGTTACCATCAGAAGGTGGATGCTTTGAGCAGTGTAACTACCATTATGCGTGCGGCCACCAGTGTCAACTGCTCTACCACCCATATGACCGAGAGCATGTAATCACCAAGTGCGCTATGAAATGCGAAAGGTACCAACTTCTTACTGCTCCGTGGTTGTCGAGCTCTCGGCTCCTGGGTTCGATTCCCAGGTCAGGCAACGTGCTATTGCTGAAGGACGATTGTCCTCCTTCAGCAATAGCACGTTGCCTGACCTGTGTTTAGTATGTTTGTTCGGTTTTTGACCAAACTTTTTTAAGAAAATATTTACTGGCGGCTTGTGAACCTAAAAATTTTGAATGTCTATTATCTCCAAGAAGGCAATTGAACACCACCTACCTCATCTCAACTCCCGGGTCAGCAGAAGACCTGCAGCATGCACGGCACACAACAGTTAGGCAGTCTAGACGTACTCTGGGTTCAAAGGTCGTGAAGATCGCACGCCACACGGTAGTAAGTCCACAAACACTACAGATGCTAAAACGTTCAGCTTGTGAAACGATCACAAGCTGAACGTTTAAAGGAAGAGAGGAAGAAACGTTCATCCAGCTTAGGGCCTGCAGTCTCGACATAGCTAACGATCGTTACGTTAAGTAACATTCGTTAACTCTTACCACAAAATAGTAAGTATACAGAAGGGCCACTCCCGCCGTTTGGAAAATTGACAGCTAAACTTGACAGATTCACTAGGGTTGCTACTATATTGATTCTGAATTAAAAAAAAAAGGGTAGGTTGCCCAAGTTACAAACATAAATACATAGATTCGTCTAAACATACATCATATCATGCTTACATGCCTTAGAGGGTAGACAGGGCATCAAATATCCATTTAATATCACGAACACTACAACCCTAGTGAATCTGTCAAGTTTAGCTGTCATTTTTTCAAACGGCGGGAGTGGCCCTTCTGTATACTTACTATTTTGTGGTAAGAGTTAACGAATGTTACTTAACGTAACGATCGTTAGCTATGTCGAGACTGCAGGCCCTGGGCGTTAATTCGTACCGCACGCCACGAATATGTAGAACCGCGACGTAGGTCGAGGGCAAGTTTACCGATTATTTACCAACTACCCTCAAATCGATAATAAGAGTCGAACAATGTATGTATGGTAGTTCCTATGTGGAGTTCTAGAGACTTAACACGTTGGCAGATTTTGATGATTCTTACGTCAATCGATTCGTCTTAACCTTGCGAGCGTCACTGGCTATATTAAAATAGGCAAATAGAAAAATGGCGATTTTTGGCCGCCATATTGGGAGGCCCATATTTATTTTCTTCCATACCCTTCGTGTGGTGTGTATCAAAATAAAGGATTTTAATAGGTGATTCAAAAAAAAAAACACTTTTAAGTTTAAATGTACTTAATTCGAAAAAAAATGTCAACTTAAAAGTTATAATTAAAAAATAATAATTGAAAAGGTTAAAAACCGTACATATTAGCGAGCTGGCTGAGCAGATGCATTCCTAATTCCATATTTTTAGTTTGCTTCTTATGCAGTCGGGTTTTTTGATATTTTTAATTAACTTTTAAATTTTTGTTCGTGATTATATTTTAAATATTATATGAAAAAACCTTCGATGAAGAATACACTAAATTCCCGGTTAGCTCTTAAAAAACGGGCCGAAAAATATGGCCACAAATACGGTTGTGGCCTTATTTCAAATTAGTATGGTCCAATCATAGCCAACATTAATACGTTAAAAATGCCGCAGTGTGCGTTCAAAAACTGTGCAAAATAACTTAACACTCCTTGTCCAAGCAGCGTGCTCGGTCATAATTTTTTATTGCACATTGTAATTTAGACTTTAAAACTTGCGTGTAAGACTATAATTTGTAATCAGTTCATACATTTTTTATTGCTTTTTGTACATAGTTTTTATTTTTTTTATTTATCGATAGGCTCGCTTTTGACCACTATCTCGCCTGATGGTAAGTGATGATGTGGTCGACAGTGAAGCAGGCTTACCTAGAAGTAACCTATTCACTCTTGACTTAAAGACCCCAAGGTTGTAGCTATCAGGAAACAAAGACTCCGGCAGAGAATTCCACTCCTTAGCTGTACGTACAATGAAAGTATTCGCAAAACGCTTTGTATGTACGGGTGGGATGTCCACCATGTACCGGTGGCGCATTGCCGTACGTCTTGTTGTACGGTGATGGAAAGGGCTAAGTGGAATCAAATTGTGCAGTCCATCGCACATTTCCCGAATTTTAACCGATAAAAAACCGACAGACTGGCCATTTGGCGTCGATTTCCAAGGCTCTGGAGCTTTGAGGCGACCAGTGCTTCGTTGCCGATAAGCCTCTTGGCCCGTTTGTCAATCGACTCAAGTGCATAAAGTTGATATTTGGCAGATCCGTCCCAGAGGTGAGAGCAGTACTCCATGCATGACCGAACTTGTGCTTTATACAATTTGAGCAGCTGTTCCGGCGTGAAGTACCGTCTCACCTTTGCAAGTATCCCCAACTTGTTTGCAGCCAACTGAGCCTTTGCCTCAATGAATGGGTCAAAATTGAGGGTCGATGTTAACGTAACACCAAGAAGGTCGAGATGGTCCGTTATCGGCACGGTTACACCACGGAAAGATGGAGCCGGGTGGAATAGGCTCTTTTTTGCGGGAAAAAGACACGCCCGGGTCTTAGCAGCATTGAAACTGACTAGATTGGCATCGCCCCATTCGGAGACTGCCTCCAAAGACAGGTTCAAGCGCTCAACCATGGCCTCCCGGAGAGACCGGATCCCAGGCCCAGTAGCCTGTGCGCCGGACACGTATCTCTCAGCAACCGTGCTGTTATCTGCGTACCCAACGGTTTCGGGTATTAGCAGGTCATTTATGTGCAGCAAAACCAGTGTAGCCGAGAGCACCGACCCCTGAGGGACTCCGGCGTTAATACCTAACTGACCGGATGAGCAGCCATCGATAACCACTCGGATGGACCGATCCCTCAGGAAGTCAGCAATCAAGTCACACAGACCACTAGGCAGACCGAAGGAAGGAAGCTTACCAATATAGGTTCTCATGCCAGACCCTGTCGAAAGCCTTCGAGATGTCAAGGGAGACAGCAAGTGCTTCCCCGTGCCTCTCGATGGCCTCACTCCAGACGTGAATGGCAAACGCTAGAAGATCCCCAGTTGACCGATTTCGGCGGAAGCCGTATTGGCGGTCGCTAAGGATATCGTTAGTTTCTAGGTATGCCAGGAGCTTTTTGTTAATTACACGCTCCATACATAGGATGGGCGTTACCGAGATGGGTCTGTTGTTGGCTAGGTCAGCCCGACTACCCTTTTTGGGCACGGGCTGAACGTTAGCTTGCTTCTAAGCCTTCGGCACCTTTCTAGTCACTATCGAAAAGCGACGAGGCGTGTCAGGATTGGAGACAATTCAGGCGCACAAGTTTTTAGTACAATTGCCGGTATCCCGTCGGGGCCACTAGCTTTGTTCACGACAAGGTTACTCAACACCCAAAAAAGACTTCCCTCTGATGGATGCGAATATCCGACATACTCGTCCCACATCCAACAGGAGACTGAGGGGGCCGCGCGCCATCAGAGTTCAGACTTGAAAATGCCGCAAAAAGGGAGGCAAATAAGTTTCCCTTGTCCTCAGCGGAGTGGGCCAGTGACCCGTCGGGTCTCAGCAGTGGTGGTAGTGAGGGGCGACAGAAGTTTGATTCAACCGACTTAGCCAGGGACCAAAACGCTTTGCTACCAGCAGGGTATGAAGCTAGTTTGTGCCCGATTCTCGTAATATGGTCAAAACGTGCCCTTCGCATCGCCTTTTTGCAGTTGGCAACCCTATTGAAGGCTCTCTTCTTCTGAGTAACGTCATTCGCTTTGTGCACACGAGCGTCGACGCATGCCAGGTAAGCCTTCTGTTAAACTGCATTTGCGCGGTTGCACTCGGCACCAAACCATGGTCGTTTAACACCGGACAACGCTACTTCAGAGAACGGAATGTAGTACTCCATCCCCTGCCGCAACACATCAGTCACGGCGTCAGCGCATGACGATGGATCTTCCGAAGAGAAGCAAGTGGGCCGCCAAGGATAGCATGCGAAGAAAGATCGCATCCCATCCCAATCTGCTGACCTGTACTGCCAAACTCGCCGGGTGCCTGTCGGACAGGGATCGGGCGGGAAGTAGACGGATACAGACTTCACCAGACAGTGGTCGGAACTACCCAAAGGTGATGATATCGATACTAAGTATCGGTCTGGATCAGTTGTCAGCAGAAGGTCTAAGCAATTGGCTGTATGCGAATCAACCTCTGGCACCCTCTAGCCCCATGCACCAGCTGGGTGAGATTAAGCGCAATCGAAAGATTTCGCATCTCGTCCAGTATGATCAGTGCACTGGTATGGGAAGAGCCACACCTGGTGGTGGGCATTAAAGTCCCCCAGTAACACTAGTTGGGCGGAGGGCGACCGTAGCTGAGCCACATCTGCGCCTCACTCAGGTACTGTGTGAGCCTGGTTGTCTCCAGATCACCGCTATGCGATCGGTAAACACAGGCATAGATGATCTTATCCAGACCTGTGTCCACCAGGGCCCATAGCACTGAGTAGTTAGTCTTCAAGGTCACGGAGACGCCGATAGCAGATGTCGTCACGGGCGTACATGCATACACCCGCACGTGGCTTGAATTTGTGCTCCAGGGTAAATCCTGGGTAAGAAAGGTACGCCACTTCCGACGGACATCCGATGTGCGTCTCCGTAAGGAACAAAAGGGTACTGGTTTCTCATTCTCAAGGTGGTGATGGACTGCGACAAGGTTGGAGTGCAGACCTCGGATGTTGCTGAGGTGCATCTTATGTGAGAGTGAGTGCTGCCGCTGTTCAGCTTTTCTCTTTTTGTTCCTTGGCATTATTGCTGTGAGTGAAGGAAGGTGAAGAGAAGGCAGTGAGATGAGGTTCCACGCTGGCAACCTTCAGACACGCGCAGACAGGACACCATCATTGGGGTACTAGTCGGGAGACTACGGGGACGCCTGCCCAACTACCTGCGGTCGGCCAGCGGCGCACCGTGCCTCGGATACCGCTACCCTCCGCGACTAGACTCCCGATAGGCCCATAACAACGCGAGTCAGTCTGGTCTGCCTGCAGTGGAATAACTATCTCGACCCAACTCCTCTTGTGGCTACACCGAGCATCGTACAAGAACACGGCTAGGCCGCTTGGCGGTACGTCTTTGCTCGGTGGGTGGTCGCAAGCCTTCCTACCACCAGTAAGTGTCACCTGATTAGCACCACCCGGTAACCACGTGTAGGGTAATAAAAGGGGTACTCACCAACGGACGCGGGTGACTCGGCTCCCAAAATAGTTTTGTGAGTGCAACTTTGTACGTCTTTGCTAATGGGTGGTCGCAAGCCTTCCTACCACCAGTAAGTGTCACCTGATTAGCACCACCCGGTAACCACGTGTAGGGTAATAAAAGGGGTACTCACCAACGGACGCGGGTGACTCAGCTCCCAAAATAGTTTTGTGAGTGCAACTTTGTACGTCTTTGCTAATGGGTGGTCGCAAGCCTTCCTACCACCAGTAAGTGTCACCTGATTAGCACCACCCGGTAACCACGTGTAGGGTAATAAAAGGGGTACTCACCAACGGACGCGGGTGACTCAGCCCCTAAAATAGTTTTGTGAGTGCAACTTTAAACATTGCATTTAAGGTTGAATTTGCACAAATTTATATTTATTTCAAGTAGAATTCTTAGAATTAACTAAACACAATTTGGCGTCAATTTTCAAGATACTACATCTAGTGTATTCTTCATCAAAATAAACAACTCCTTAAATAAAGTTTTTAACACCTTATGGAATACTAACTATAACTCTATCATTTGTTGCAGAGTGATATGCGATCTCGGGCATATTTGTCCATTAAAGTGCTACGTAGATTGCAAGCCGTGCGAGGTACTCGTAAGGAAGACTCTACCGTGCGGACATGAAATGAACACAAACACAGTTTGCCATCGTGACCTCGAGTACCCGCAGAACAAATGTCTTACCAAAGTTGATGTTACATTACCAGATTGTGAACATAAGGTACGAAGACCCATAGCAGAGTATACATTTATTTTTCTTACAAACTTTAACACCCCTTTTTACCCCTTTCAGGGATGAAATTAAAAAAATCCTTAAATATTTTTACTTTAATTGTTTTGAAGAGCAGAAATACTAAGTTTCAAGTAATTTTGATGATAAACAATTTATTTGTCTTACAAACTTGAATTTGGGCTGGGCGCTGATGAGTCAGTCAGTCAGTCAGTCAGTCAGTCAGGACTTGTCTTTTTATTTATATAGATTTTGAGTTTATACAGAGCAAATGTTGACTTATTAAGTCTTTTGCAGACATTTTCTAAATGTGTTTTCCATATCAGTCTATCGTCAATATTAATTCCCAGGCACTTTGTATCGGTCACAGGATGTACTATTTCGCCTTGTTAACTAACGTTTATATTTGTCATTTGGGTTCTCTGGTGAAAGTGTATTATTTTCGTTTTGTCCATATTTATTTTAAGATTATTTTCGGTTAACCATTGAATTATTCTATTTAATGTTTGGTTGACTACTTGCTCATAATCATTTTCTTTGTCGCTTTTTATTATGACTGCTAGCATCTGCAAATAGTACCATTGGTTGATTGATATGGTTAGGGAGATCATTGATATATATCAAGAACAATAAAGGGCCTAGAACCCTTCCTTGTGGTACTCCCATTTTTACAGTTTTCGGGTTTGACTTATGTTTAATCTCAGTTCGTGTTTTCTGACATATATGTGTTATTTCTACTACTTGTAATTTTATTTTATATTAATGATTTTATCTAATTTGATTTTAATGATAAATTTTAACTGATTATTTATTTTATTTTATTGTATTGACATTGTACCTATTTGAATGATTTAATTTAATTTTACTGTTTAATTTATTTTGTATTTGATTTATTTATTTGTGTGATTTTCAATGCAATGGGTGAAATTATCGGAAAATGAATGAATTATTCTTATTATAAATAACCTTTAGATCTATAACTATGATTTAATACGAGCGCTTATCCCGCCGACAAACTGTTACGCAGTTTGGTGGGTATAATTTAATGTGTAAAAATGTTTGATCCAAATAAACGATTTGTTTATTTAAAAAAAAAAAAAGGTGAGTTCTAGCGCTTTAACTCAACTCGGTTAAAGGCTTTACTCATATTCATAAAAATAGCACATGGTGGTATTTTTTTGTCAATGGCGCCCAAAATATTTTTTAGTAGGTCATACAACTTACCGAAAAAAAGATATTCCTTCCAAAATCAAGGTGTTACGGTGGTTATTTTCCCAGTTTTTGAACGCACATTGCGGCATTTTTAACGTATTAATGTTGGCTATGATTGGACCATACTAATTTTGAAATATCTCAAACGTATTTGAGGCCCAATTTTTCGGCCCGTTTTTTATGCGCTGACCGAGAATCTAGGTGTATTCTTGATCGAAGATCAAAACAAAACCAGACCCTCATATCATAAAATTAAAGCTAAAATTCAATTTTTCTTACTCCCACAACATCTATAGAGCTAGACAGAGAAATAAAGCAGCTGAAAAATTCTCATAGCGTGGGCAACGATGATATCTGCATCAAGATAAGTATTCCCGGCTATTTCAGCTCATCTGTGCTACATAATTAACTTAAGCATTTCTAACAGAATATACCCAGAAAAACTTAAAACATCCATTGTCATTCCGCTACATAAAAAAGAAGACAAACGAAAAATGGGGAACTATAGACCCATAGCGTAGATACCAATTTTTTCAAAATTATTTGATAAATTCGTATATAGCCGACTATACAGTTATTTTGAAAAATATTTTTTTTTAAGCAAGGGCAAGGGGAAATCGATAAATATGACAATTTATGACCTACTAAAAAATATTTTGGGCGCCATTGACAACAAAATACCACCATGTGCTATTTTTATGAATATGAGTAAAGCCTTTGACCGAGTTGAGTTAAAGCGCTAGATCTCATCTTTTTTTTTTTATTTTTTTTTTTTTTTACTAACCAAATCGTTTATTTGGATCAAACATTTTTACACATTAAATTATACCCACCAAACTGCGTAACAGTTTGTCGGCGGGATAAGCGCTCGTATTAAATCATAGTTATAGATCTAAAGGTTATTTATATTAAGAATAATTCATTCATTTTCCGATAATTTCACCCATTGCATTGAAAATCACACAAATAAATAAATCAAATACAAAATAAATTAAACATTAAAATTAAATTAAATCATTCAAATAGGTACAATGTCAATACAATAAAATAAAATAAATAATCAGTTAAAATTTATCATTAAAATCAAATAAGATAAAATCATTAATATAAAATAAAATTACAAGTAGTTGAAATAACACAGATATGTCAGAAAACACGAACTGAGATTAAACATAAGTCAAACCCGAAAACTGTAAAAATGGGAGTATCACAAGGAAGGGTTCTAGGCCCTTTATTGTTCTTGATATATATCAATGATCTCCCTAACCATATCAATCAACCAACTATTTGCTTAGGTACTATTTGATGATTATGAGCAAGTAGTCAACCAAACATTGAACATTTTAGATAATGTAGTACAGTCAGAGACTGCTCGCCGGTTAATTAGGGGTAATATATGATACTTCTTGCAGAGATTCAGGTAATCTTCAGACCGGTAGGGCACTTTCTGATGATTACACAAATACTTGATAAACCTTTTCTGAATGCTCTCTATACGATCAATGTACTTGTGATAACAGAGAATCCAGATTTCAGACCCATATTCCAAGTTGCTTCTAACAAAAGTACAGTATAGAATTTTAAAAGTTTTGGCTTGAGTGAAGCACTTATGGCCAGACACAGGATAGCCGCATTATGAAACCTAGTGCTTTAGATGCTTTAGCGACTATGGCATTGACATGAAATTCAAACGTAAGCTTAGAATCATGATATACCCCCAGATCTCGGATGCAATTCGTTCTAGGTAGTACTTTATCACCTAAGATATACGATGAAGGTATAATTGCGCGCTTTCGAGAATATGTTAGAACCGAACATTTAGCAGGGTTAAGAACAAGCTTACTCCCACGACAATAAGCCTCCAGACGACGTAAATCATCCTGAACTGCAATTACGACCGCATGTGATGGTATTAGGGCATAGATTTTCATATCGTCAGCAAAACACAAGTTTGGATGAAAGCAAGCAAGAGTATATGTCGTTTATGTAGATAATGAAAAGTAATGGGCCGAGCAATGAACCCGGGGGACCAGACATATAATTGCTTAAAACTTCTGCTTGGGACCTGTTCTCCAGATAAGAAGAAAACGATCTGAGTAAATCGCCTCGTATTTCCATGCCATATAACTTAAATAGTAAGATCTCATGGTCAATTCGATCAAAAGCTTTACTGTAATCAGTATAAACGACATCAACCTGCCCACTGTTATCAATGGCATCAGTAATAAAGTCATTGAATAGTATTAAGTTGGTGACGGTAGACCTCCCCTTCAAAAAACCATGTTGAAAGGAACTAAATGAATTTCTAAGAGCACTATACACCTGGTTATAGATGATCCTTTCGAAGATTTTTGCCACAATACACAGCTTGGATATCGGCCTGTAGTTTACAATTTCGGTTTTGACTCCTTTTTTGTGAATAGGCGTTATGAAAGCTGATTTCCAAAGTTCAGGTACAATACAAGTATCTAAGGATTTCCTGAAGAGAATCGAGATAGGTTGAGCAATCGAAGTCGAACATCGTACAAGAAATTTGGATGAAATATTATCCGGGCCAGCCGCTTTAGAAGTATCCAACTTGCGTAGCAAGTTAGCAACCTCCTCAGCGTTCACTACAATGCTACATATATCAAATAGGCTGGAAGATTCAGTAGAAAGAGTAGGTGTAGAAATTCCATGACCAGGGCCTGCAGTCTCGACATAGCTAACGATCGTTACGTTAAGTAACATTCGTTAACTCTTACCACAAAATAGTAAGTATACAGAAGGGCCACTCCCGCCGTTTGGAAAATTGACAGCTAAACTTGACAGATTCACTAGGGTTGCTACTATATTGATTCCGAATTAAAAAAAAAAGGGTAGGTTGCCCAAGTTACAAACATAAATACATAGATTCGTCTAAACATACATCATATCATGCTTACATGCCTTAGAGGGTAGACAGGGCATCAAATATCCATTTAATATCACGAACACTACAACCCTAGTGAATCTGTCAAGTTTAGCTGTCAATTTTCCAAACGGCGGGAGTGGCCCTTCTGTATACTTAATATTTTTTGGTAAGAGTTAACGAATGTTACTTAACGTAACGATCGTTAGCTATGTCGAGACTGCAGGCCCAGGGCTAGTATCTGGAAATGTAGAATGGAAGTATGTAGAAATCGCTTCGCATATTGTTTCTCCGGTACGCAACGCTTCGTTATTATAGTTTAAAGTGCTCGGCACTGCATTTGAGTTGTGTCGTTTTTTAACGAAGGTCCAAAAATATTTAGGGTTCTCTTTAATAGATTTTTCAGTTAAGCTCAAGTAGTTTTCATAACATTGCGATTCTGATACTTTTATCCTTTCACGAAGTAGCTGAAATGTTGGCTCATCTGCTATATTACCGTCAGTCTTATTTTTTTTATATTTGTATTTTCTTTAATTGTTTTAATTAATGCCGAATTGTACCAAGTTGGATATGTTTTGTAACGATGTAATTTTTGTGGAATATATTTTGTGGGTAAATTGAGAATAACTTGATTGAAAAAGTTTAATGATTCATCAACTGATCGTGTCGCAAACTCGGATTCCCAGTCAGTCATGGAAATATCTTTGTTGATAGATTCATAGTCACCCTTGTCGAACAGATACTTTCACTCTAATAGAGGAGCTTCAACGAAATCCATAATAACTAATAGTGCTGGATAGTAGGCGTCGATGGGAACCAGTGGTCTTGAACATTCTACCACATTAACTAATTGGTTTGAAAGTACCAAATCTAAAATTTTACCATGCCTATTAAGAACACCATGTAGCGAATCCGAACGCAACACAAACTTCGCGCCCGCATCGCGAGCGCCGCCTCCCGGCAAAGTATCGTAGTTAACTAGCAGTCAGTCGATGAGTCGATCACGGACTCTAACAAAACTTTAATTAATGTTTAAATGCCAATTTTCTCACTGTTAACTGTGTGTTGTGATTTATAAATAAGCAGTCTTAAGCGTTCACTCTTTTTGTTTTTACAATATACATAAGACTCTATATACGAAGTTTAATTGCTCCTTTCTTACACTATAACTGGCAGCCTAACGTGGAGCTGAACCGTGAGTGAATCAGTGAACTAAGTACATTTTAAAGTGCAAAACTTTTGCGTGTTAGATACTGAGTGTGTTATCCAGTGTTATCTAGTATTAACACGTCTTTACCTATTGAAAAATGTTGGTATGGACTGTAGGTATCTATACGAAGCGCGTGAACGGCGCGGCATAGCTCCGCCCACTTCGTGAAGAATATTTGTGGCCGCGTCCGTGTGACGCGAAAAAGACTGCAGGCAGGGCACGCACAGTGCAATTCACGCATCGAGCATAAGCGTACGTGTGTTCGTAATTTGTGCACTAGGTTTTGTCGCGGGTAAAATTGTTTTACCTGAACCTAGATTACGGACTATGGCGATATGAACTTGTGACTTGTGTAGTAGTGAATGTACAATAAAATTAATTGACTTTTAATCGTGTAACTAACAAATTTTTGGCCCTAAGGAAATATCTAAAACCTAAGTGTGTTAAGTTTGTATCGCGAGGCGATCGGTGTCGAGTAACTGTTTCAAGTGTTGTGAGACTACGAATAGTCTTAGTGCTCAGGTAGAAAGTAGACTACCTAGGGTATCTAAGTTTGTGTTTCATTCGTTTGTGGACTGTTTCACAACCTCGTGTGCGTAAATTCCTATTACTTTACGAACTGTGATTAAGTAATAACTGTTTAAGTGTTGTGAGACTACGAATAGTCTTAGTGCTCCGGTAGAAATTAGACTACCTAGGGTATCTAAGTTTGTGTTTCATTCGTTTTGTGGACTGTTTCACAACCTCGTTTGCGTATTTTCTTATTAGTTTACGAACTGTGATTAAGTGATAACCGTTTTACCTACTGTTGTGAGACTGCGAACAGTCTTAGTGCTTAGTTGGAATCTAGACTACCTATAGTACCTAAGTTGGTGTTTCGTTCGTTTTGTGGAATATTTCACAATGGTGCTAACGAGATCACGCGCTGCTAGTCCTGCTTCGGTTGGTGCCTTATCAGAGGGTTTGGCGCCGCCCGCGCCCGTGCCGGAGGAGGCTCCGCGCGGCGTAGCCGCCGACTCTGCTGCCACGCAGATGGCCGCGGTGGATCCGCAGCTGGCTGCTGCCGCTGCAGCGGCTCCGGTCACAATGTCGACCGAGCAACTCCTATTGCTGATAAACAGGCTAAGTCGCAGCGATCCTGTAAGTACATCAGTTTATTCCAACCACGGTGGCCATTTCGCCAAGTGTACGGCGCGTTTCGACGGCGAGAAGGCAAGCAACGTTTTGGCCTTTATTGATGCTGTAGAGACTTATAAAGAGTGTGTTGGCGTCGATGACCACAACGCTCTTCGTGGTCTACCCATGTTGTTGACGGGACTTGCCGCTACGTGGTGGCAAGGAGTGAAAGATACCACCGCCTCCTGGCAAGTTGCTGTAGAATCACTAAAGCAAACATTTGGACCACGATTGCCGCCGCATAAATTATATAGAAAAATATTTGAGCGGGAACAACGAGTAGACGAAGCTACGGATTTGTTTGTGTGCCATATTAGGGCCCTGATCGCTCAGCTACCACCATTCCTGCTTCCAGAGGTGGTTCAGGTGGATATGGCATATGGGTTGCTTAACCATCGCGTCCGAGAAAAACTTCCACGAACCGCTTTTAATACCTTTGCGGAAATGTTGACGCAGGCGCGCCGCATCGAAGATATATTTGATGAACTACGGCCGCGCGTCCCTGCGGATAAAAAACCGCCGATTTCGGCGTCATCACCGTCTACTGCTGTGCATAGTGTGCCTTCTACAAATAAGATTAGGCCCCATTGCAATTACTGTAAACAGTACGGTCATGTTAAAGAGTCGTGTCAGCGGCTGGCGAAGCAAAAGAAACCCAGGGATGGTACCGTAGAAGGAGATTCGTCTCCACCAGCTTCTTCTATTACTTGTTTCGGGTGTGGAGCACCCGGCGTCATTCGTTCGAACTGCTCGACGTGTAAAGAGAAGAAACCTAATACGTTGCCCATTCCGTTTCAATCAGTGTCCGTGTGTGGTGTTAAATCATTAGAACCGCGTAGTAGGCCAAAGCTTAACATTAAAATTTACGGTGAAAGCGGTAGTGCTCTTTTAGATACTGGTGCTAAACAATCGATAGCTAGTGTTAGCTTAAGAAATGTTTTAGTTAATAATGGTCAAAAATTTGTAAAAACCTATTCCGAAATTAAGCTTGCTGATGGTTCCATAAATTGTTTACGTGTAGAGACTGCGATTGTTGATGTTCATCTTTGTAATAGGGTTGTACCCACGCATTTTATAGTGTTACCTGGGGCTGTGGAGTCGTTGCTTGGCATAGATTTTATTAGGGATGCTGGCATGGTACTTGACTTCCATAAGAATTCTTGGTCTTTGGACGGCTCACAGGTAATTTATCCTATTTTGTATGAGGAAAGGCGTGTTGAAACCGCGTGTGCCGCTTTATCTCTCCGCAATAACGAGGGCACTCTCCTGCAACCATCTGATCGTAGTAAATTGGACAACCTGCTGGAGTCCAATAAGGATATCTTCGAACCAGGGGGAGGACCAACTAGTTTTGCTTTGCAAAGGATAGACACTGGGAACAGTGCTCCAATTTCAGTGCCACCGTACAGGGTGACACCCGCAAAGAAAGAGATCATTAGAAAAGAAATTGATAAAATGTTAGAAGAAGAAATCATAGAGGAAGCGCTACCAGCAGTTCGTTTTGCTCTTAATACTGCTTGTAATCAGGGTACTGGACAGTCCGCAGCGTACTTGACCTTTGCACGGGAATTTAGGTCCCCTTTAGCAAATACCACTGATTTACGACCAATAATAGAGCAGGAGAATTATGTTCCCCAGGTAACGCCTTACCTTAGAAACTTCGCAGATCATCTTAAGGAAATGAAGTTGCGAGTAGAGGGTCAACAGGATGCTCGCAAACTGGTAGATGATCGTTGTAGGAGACTGGCTCCTAGCTTTGAAGTAGGCGACCTCGTTCTGGTCGAAAGCCGCATATTGAGCGATAAGTCTAAGGGCATTACTCAAAAATTCGCTCCGCGTCGGGAAGGTCCTTTCACTGTGGGTAGAGTCTGTTCGCCAGTTTCGTACGAATTGCTAGATTCGAACGGGTTAGTAAAAGGAAAGTACCATTCCAGCTTCCTCACACCTTACAGTGGCCAAGCGCCTGTAGCCACTGCCAAGAAACGGGGTCGACCAGTCAATGATTCCGGTTCTGTTCTAAAATCTGTTGCCAAGCCCGTGTCGGAAACTCCCGCCATCGGCTTGGAGGGGGAGGATGTAGCGAATCCGAACGCAACACAAACTTCGCGCCCGCATCGCGAGCGCCGCCTCCCGGCAAAGTATCGTAGTTAACTAGCAGTCAGTCGATGAGTCGATCACGGACTCTAACAAAACTTTAATTAATGTTTAAATGCCAATTTTCTCACTGTTAACTGTGTGTTGTGATTTATAAATAAGCAGTCTTAAGCGTTCACTCTTTTTGTTTTTACAATATACATAAGACTCTATATAAACGAAGTTTAATTGCTCCTTTCTTACACTATAACCATTGTATTGAGCAAAATCTAGGGTACATAATTCCGCACTTAATAAAACTTCGTCAGGACCATTTGGGTTCATTGGGACGAGTGATAGGTTGTCGGATAAGACCCAGTTAATACCGCTCATGTTAAAATCACCAATGATAAGAAAGGTATCAGAAGAGTTACTCATAACTATTTGGTTTAATTTTGTGATGTAATTGCAAAGTTGTAAAGAAAAAGAAAGCCCTAAGTTTTGCTGACATAAATAAATAACATAAATATGTAAGGTAATATGTTTGATATAAGATATCTGACTATCTGATATAAGGGATAGAGATGATTTTCCTTGTGTTGAAGTTACAAACCATACAATGGTTTGTAACTCAAATTATAACAGTAGTGTTAGGCGAAAGTATTCTCTGTATTTCTCTTCAGTGTTCTTTAGACGGCGACATATTAAAATCTCAAATGCACCTTCTGTACCATGAGCTTTAAATAAATCATCTTCCTCCATACCACTATTTTCCTCTTCTGATAGTTCATCCTCCAAGTAAATTATAAATGCTAAATCAAGGTCAACCCTTACCTCTCCTAGTTGTGTCATTTGAGGTTTGTTTTTAAAAAAAGGTCGCCAACGCTATATAACGGCCGTTGAACTTTCAACATGTAGTCACCGCAAAGACGACCGTCTTTTTGCATCCGTAATATTAAGTCCGCTATGTGACGACACCGATATTTTAGGAAACCAGGGCTTTACCATCAGGTGAGATAGTGGTCAAGCGCGAGTCTATCTATTATAACAAAAATCAGCGATTTCGTTTCAACAATATTTGTTAGTTCGTTTGGTTGGTCTGTTTTTTAAGTTATTCTGGACCCTGGCTTAATTTTCCTAACAACTTGTGATAGTGCAATCGCAACTTCACTTTCCAGTTCTCATGCATGCTTTGGATAATCATTCGACAAGTGCCTTCAACAATAAATAATAATACTTACAATCACACAATTTAATAAATAAAATCATTGTATAGCGTAAATATCGACATCGGTGTATTTCTATATATAGAAAGAAAAAATATCGACAATTACCACTTCCCTATTAGTGTACGTGTAAGCCTTACCGCCCTCACCTCTAACCTTCCCCCGTGAAGTGCGAAAGGGACTATAGCTGCTCAGGTTGATTTTACCTACAAAAACCTTGACCAAAAGACGTTTCGTATTCCACTGTTTTTTCCGTTACATACTAACTGGTATCGGTGTTCGATCACGCCATATTATATAAATAAAATTTATAAAATTACAGGCGCAGAAAGATTGTTACCAGGATATAAATGAGGTGAAATGTTCGGCGCGGTGCGAGTACCAATTCAAGTGCGGCCATGTGTGTGGGCTCAACTGTCACGTGACCGATGATCCGAACCATGAGAAAGTGAGTAGTTTCACTTTTGTATCCATTATCATCATCATTTCAGCCGAAAGACGTCCACTGCCGAACATAGGCCTCCCCCAAGCGTCGCTCATTGACCGATCCTGTGCGTCTCGCATCCAGCGGATTCCGGCAATCTTAATATTCAACATACTCTTTAAATGCCGTATCCAGAATAAAAATTAATGAGATTGTTATCAAGATCGCCAATTCAGTGGGACATAATAGCCCTAACAGGGTGTTGGTAACCCTGTACTCACTACATCCCTACTAAAGATGCCTGTAATCATTTCCAAACAATGAACAACAAAACCCAAAACGAAGGCGTTGTAGTTTATTACAATAACAGCTCCAATATTTCTGTAGTCGAACCCTTGATAGTCGACTGCAATTGGGATGTAGAAATAAAATAAAAAAACCGCCCAAGTGCGAGTCGGACTCGCGCACGAAGGGTTCCGTACCATTTACGTAAAAAACGGCAAAAAAAATACGTATGTTGTATGGGAGCCCGCCTTAAATATTTATATTATTTTGTTTTTAGTATTTGTTGTTGTAGCGGCAACAGATATACATCACCTGTGAAAATTTCAACTGTCTAGCTATCACGGTTCATGAGATACAGCCTGGTGATAGACAGACAGACAGACGGACCGCGGAGTCTCAGTAACAGGGGCCCGTTTTTACCCTTTGGTTAAAAACGGGCCCCTATTAATACCCCCTAAAAATTACTACTTTTCTATGTATTTCAAAACTTAATCTTTTTTTCAATTTACTATAAGCGATTCAAAATCGATAAAATTTTGTAAAGAACCACGTGACTACGAACGCGCCACGATTGTTTGCCATGTTGGTGACGTCATAACGTTCAAGGAATTTCACGATAATACAGTTGTTCCGGACCGCCGGTGGTCCGTGTTGCTCTATGTACAGTGTCAGCTATACGTGAATTGACTAAAAATTGCCGAAAATTAGTGCAAAAATATTATTTATAACAGCAAATGTTATTTAGTCATGTGTGATGAACGATTCATATAGGCTTATTTCGATAATATACCCGCCTGATGGGTGATTTGTAAGTTTTGAGCATAAATATAGTAGTCGTAATGAATATTATATGTTAGTGGACCGGTGTAAGTTATTGTGATTTACCAGGTACATTTAGAAACATAATGGTCGTTGACCTTTGTTAAATACAAGTGTGTTTGCGATAATCGCTATTTTGATGACAGTGGTGGTCAAAGCTAAGAAACATATAAAATGCATATTTTGGACACCCAAACTCCAAGGGCAATCCCCGGATGGTGCAGGTGATGTGTATGGATATAAGGATATGCGCGGGGCGCAATAATACGACTGACTGGTACTGAGCTTCGTTTATTACTGACACAAAGATGGAGCTTGGAGCTGGCGGGCGCGCGCGGCGGCTCACACACATACGTGTCGGCACACACGCACGCGTATACATCATTCCTTCACACTTAGATTTTGAAACCTGCTGACAATATTTATTCTTAATAAACTTCATATTTAACAATATATTTCATAATTAACTTCTTACCCACTATAATCTTATAAACTAAGACCACTTTATTATTGTACCCTCAAACACAGACATCGTAAAATTTATTAAGGGGTAAGTGGGTAAGCAATATAAAAGTTTACACATAAACAAAACAAAACGGTTAAAAGTATTTCTTATAATCTACTATATTCCTAGTACGCTTTTGGCGTGAGGGTGTGGGTGCTGGTGGTACATCAACCTCGCGTTCCTCCGTAATTCGAGATTGAGAGCCCTCGGTATCCAAAACCTCTAGCTGCGCTGCCGGAGGTGGCGATGAAGCTATACCATCAGCTGCCCTTCCCTCACTCACAATTGTCCCACAACCCCGCCATACCTCCCCATCACCATCTACGACACATTCCGCATCTGGTGATGGCTCGCTAGATACTGCTGGTAATGCAGTCATTTGGCCTGAACTCGTGGTAGCCAAAATGTCGGGCGATTGTTGCCGATGAGACACCTGTGCAGAACTAGTGGTTGTGGGCTCATTGTTGCCTGTATACTTCAACAGCTGATCTACATGTCTAATACAGTTAACATCTAAGTCGTTAATATAAATGTTGTACATTTTATTTCCTACTCTTTCTTTTATTGTTCCCAACTGCCATGTTTGTTTTCGTGCACTGTACCATCGGGTCCAAACGACATCACCAATCGTGAATTGTCTTCTGCCTCGCACCGCAGATGTTTCGTCATGAGTTGATTTACTCATAGGAATGACTAAATCGAGACGGGTTCGTAGATTTCTACCAAACATTAACTTGGCTGGCGTTTCCCCAGTGGTACAATGCACCGTATTTCTATAATTAAATAAATATCCCAGTAACATTTCACTAATTTGGTGTACCGGTAAGTTATCTTTTAATATACATTTCAACATTTTTTTACAAGTTCTCACCGAATTTTCGGCTTGACCATTGCTGGGCGGATGATAAATGGGTGACGTCATATATTTGATACCATTAGAAGAGCAAAATGTCTTAAACTCAACTGAATTTATCTTGACGTCATTATCTGATACCAACACATTCGGTATGCCAAACGTTGAAAAAACTTGTTTGAGTTTAGTAATTAGAGCTTTAGTTGAAGTTCCATTATGCATGTGTAGACATTCTACCCACTTACTATAAGAATCAACAACCACGAGATATACCCTCTGCCCTACAGTCATATAATCTATGTGTACACGCTGCCAGGCGGCGGCGGCAGCGGGCCAGGGAGCGGGTGGATCGCGCGGCGGCGCGGAGCGCACGCTCGCACACGTGTTGCAGGAACCTATCCAGCGCTCGATGTCACTATCGATGCCTGGCCACCACATCCTACTCCGAGCATTACTTTTTGTTTTTATTATTCCTAAATGTGTATCGTGCAATTCACGTAACATTTTCTCCCTTAGCGATTTCGGAATAACTATCTTATGTCCTCGGAAAAGACAATCATTTTCATATTGCAGATCAGACTTGCACATGAAGTAAGGGATAATTGATTTGCAATTTATTTTTCGGGGCCAACCTTTTTGCATGTACCTACGGACAGTTTGTATTACGTTATCGTACTCTGTGGCCTGCCTTATCTCGCGGCTCGTAGTAGCGGGTGACGCATCGTCTAAGAATTTTAGCGCGTAATAGGTATCACTACTATCGTCTTCCGGATTAGGCGTGTACTTTAAAGGCGCTCGGGAAAAATAATCAGCCACTAAGTTTTTATTACCGGTAACATATCTTACCACGTAATTGTAAGCCGAGAGCGTTATAGCGTATCTCTGCAGCCGTAAGGCTGTTGTTACCGGTATACCTGTATTTTGGTTAAAAATCGACACTAATGGCCTATGATCCGTTTCTAAAATAAATGGGTCACTGCGACCGTACAAATACTGATGGAACCGTTTCACACCAAATATGATAGCGGTAGCCTCCTTCTGTATCTGGCTATAGTTTCGCTCGCTGGCGGTTAACGAGCGCGACGCAAACGCGAGCGGGCGCGCATGCTTGTCGTCGACCCCGCGCTGCGACAGCACGGCGCCGAGCCCTGCCGGACCTGCGTCCACGGTCAGGATGAGCTGCGCCGTGGGCTCGAAATGCGCCAGTACGCGCTCCGACGCAAGTTCACGGCGCACTGCCGCCATAGCCTGTCGCTGCCTATCACCCCATTCCCATGGTGCATTGCTTCGTAGCAACTCGTGTAGGGGATTTAGTAGTGACGATGCGTTAGGAATAAAGTTCCTGTAGTAGTTTACGACGCCTAAAAATCGTTTTACTTCGGTGACATTTTCAGGCTCGGAGGCGCTTAATATTGCCTTGACTTTATCAGGACTCGTCTTTAGTCCTGCCTTACTGATCACATAGCCTAAGTAAATTACACTTTCTTTGAAAAACTCGCATTTATTTTTTTGAAGACGAAGGCCGGCATCGCTCAATCTACCTAAAACTTCCGACAGTCTTTTAATATGCGAGTTCCTATCGGGTCCTGTAATACATATGTCGTCAAGCCAGACACTAACTCCGTCAATTCCCGCTAATAGCGTTTCCATGGATTTTTGAAAAATAGCGGGTGCGTTGGCAAGACCGTAAACTAGTCGCGTATATTTGAACAGACCTTTATGTGTGTTTATGGCTGTTAATTCCTGCGATGACTCATCTAGCAAGAATTGATTGTATGCATTTTTCAGATCAATTTTACTGTACAACTCACCCCCTCCAATCTTTGCAAAAACCTCTTCTATTCTGGGCAAAGGGTATTTTTCTATTACCAGATCTTTGTTAAGTGTTACCGAAAAATCACCCGCGATTCGGACTTGATTGTTATCTTTTAACACAGGCACTATAGGAGTGGCATATTGGGCATGATTTATAGAAACTAAAATACCTAAACCTACTAACCGGTCTAATTCTTTTTCCACCTTATCTCTTAGGGCAAAAGGTACAGTTCGTGGTTTGAAAAATTTGGGGGTAGAATTTTTTTTAAGTTGTAAGCTTACTTTAAATTTATTAAATGAACCTAACTCATCTCGCCATAGTTCTGGGTATTTTTCAAGCAATGCCAATATGTCATTATCGCTGCTTATTATTGAGTTAATGCTAGTTGTGATAATTAAATTAAAAGTGGACATGAAATCCCTACCTAATAATGGTGGGCCTCCGTTCTTAACTACAAATACTTTAATATTTCTTTGCAAATTATTAAATTTTGCTGTAGCAGTGAAATATCCTAGCGGAGAGATTTTATGTCCGTTATACAAGCACATCCTTACATTACAATTTTGTAACTGGAATTTCGGGTACTTTGCATTGTAAAATTTTTCGGAAATGACAGTGCTACCCGATCCAGAATCTAGTTCCATTTTAACAAGTTGGTCACCTAATACTAATTCAATTTGAATAGGGTTAACGGCATCGTACCTTATATTAAAATTCTGGCACTCCTCACAACCTTGGTCTTGGGGCTGGTCACCACCGTCTCTCTGGGACGAATCTACGTGATAAATACGCGTGGAGCCCCTTGAATTACCGCACACTTTTTTTAAATGGCCTTTTAACCCGCACTTTTGGCAAGTATAACCTTTGTAGCGACACTTATCACCACTATGATTCTTCATGCCGCAAACCTCGCAACGGTCCGTATCGCGGCGGTTTGCAGCACCAGCACCACCGGCTGCGCCACGTCCACGGCTAGCTTGTCCCTGGAACTTCGCGCGGTAAACTGGTTCTTCCTTGATTGCGATGGGCTCCAAGCTGCCCAACATAGCCCTTGCCTCCTTAGCACACGCAGCCTGTTCCGCCATTTCAATAGCCCGCGACAACGTAAGCGTCGACGGGCTCTGCTCGAAAAGCTTGTCGCGTTCTGGTCCTGCACTCAGGCCGAGGACGAAACGATCCCTCAAGTTCGTTTCTAGAGCGGTGCCGAAGTCGCAGTAAGTTGCCAAACCTCTTAGTCGCGCCGCCCATTCTCCAACGGTTTCGCCTGTTTCTCTGCTGGCACCAAAGAATTTCGCCTTGTCCACAAATGTGCACTTTTTCGCTTTGAAATGGCCGTCGAGTAATGATAATAGCTCTTCATAGCTCAATGTTCCTAGCTCTTTTGGATAAGCTAGATTTTGCACCAGACGGTACGTTTCTTCCGTGAGATGACACAGCAAAATTCCATTTTTATTTTCTTGATCGACCTTGTTTATTTTCAAAAATTGCGTCAACTTCCCTTTATATATTTGCCAATCATTAGATTTGTGGTCAAATACAGTAAGATGTCCCAGGTACGTGCTCATTTTGGTTCCTTGCGTGGATCGATCACCTCGTCGCCAATGATGTGTATGGATATAAGGATATGCGCGGGGCGCAATAATACGACTGACTGGTACTGAGCTTCGTTTATTACTGACACAAAGATGGAGCTTGGAGCTGGCGGGCGCGCGCGGCGGCTCACACACATACGTGTCGGCACACACGCACGCGTATACATCAGCAGGACTATTGCTAAATACGGAGAACAATGTATTGGGCTATGGGTTTGATAGGTTTAGTGGATCCAAATTTATTATTATGGTAAAAAATACAAAATTATTCTATGAATTTTCTATAATGTGATAGATGAGTATTTCAATTAATATGGATATGAAATGTATGCCATAAGACGATTCTGACTGTGAACTTTCTGCGATGTGATGGTTCTGCCATTTAATGACCATCGACATGAAATTTAATTATGCCTAAAGATGATTCTGAGTCAAAATTTGATTTTCTACGAAATGAAGTCTATGCTATGCGTTGTTTAATCATAATAATATTATGACATCAAACGTTCTGCTATAAAAGACAGAACCATCGCTGGGATCCGAACTCACGACCTCATAAATGACGATCGGTGTCATATACCATTAGCTCAAAGAAGCATTGATTACCAGTGAATTTTACCATTATGCAAAGCGAATATTTATTCACGGTTCATTTAATACTACGCGAATAAGCTTTCTATGCTAACCGTTCTCAACAAGTGACAGTTGACAGTTCGAGGTCATTGACGCGGACTTTCTGATTTGAAACGCATTGGACGATCTCACACGATTTATTATAAACTTAAATAGATAGATATTATTTATGGTATAGCATTGTTGAGGTAGTTATTTGGCAGTTTTGAAGTTATAATTTGAATTTATATGTGCCACAGACCCCCATTTTTTTCCAATTTCCTCTTGCCCTTGTTAGATTCCAGTATCGCGGGGTATTCCAAGAGACAGAAATAAAATCGGAAAACCATAACATCTGAAAATGCTTTAAAAAAAATATCTCTCGTCGCGGGACGACTGGCAGATGTGAAATATTGAAACCTCAGCGCGTTGAGAGGGAGAGCGTCGCCATGGCAACAGCGGTACTAAATTATCCCACGGGAACATACTCCCGAGATAGCTCATATGGTTTTTCTGAAGCATAGGTAAACTCTATTACTGTAAAGTTTCATGAAAATCCGTTCAGTATTTTTTCGTGAAAGAGAAACAAACATCCATCCATGCATACAAACTTTCACAGTAGTATAGCAGGATCTTAAGACTTTGATTTTTTTCAGAATAAATGTGGGCATCCTTGCGAGTACCGGTTGGAGTGCGGCCACGAGTGCGGGCGCTTCTGTCACGTGACCGATGATCCGAAACATGACAAAGTGAGTAGTTTGTGTACGGGACGGACGTGATCGTCCAAGACCGACAGGCAATCAGGAGGTTGTAAGGCTCCTGCTTGAACGCGTTGACGCCCCTTGCACCTATTGTTCAGTTGTCATCTGGTAACTATGGACCTTGGAGACACTTGAAGGTTGCCAAGTAGGTTGAGGTGAAAAACGTGATGTCCAGGTTAAATAAAACTATTTGTTCATGGCCAGAAGCGATGTTCCTTCATGGTCCTCGATGCGCAATGATGCGTGGAAATACTTTAAGTGAAATAATGGCTACGAAATGTTCACGCGCCTGCGCACTATTAAAGAGGCGAACTCGACTGCGACGAGGACCACAACATTCCGACCGCAAAAACTTTTATTTTTCAAAAAATATACGCTAAGACTCGTAGCTTGAAACTGACAGGAACTACCCTTCCACTGGACCGATTCTGGTGAAACTTGTATTTTTGGATAGGTCTCGAAGAGACCTTCCCTCCGGTCTTTGATCCAGGTCCCTAGCCCCTACCATCAGGGAGTTCTCGTAAGGAGAACGTCGAAGAAAGGGAATTCCCGCCAGTTTGAAGCTTTACAATCGAGTTTCTCCTAAAACTAGACATGTTAGCTCTAGGGTACCAGCGAGGGACTTGGAGCCCTCCTACTGGGCCGTTGACACACATAAGTGTTACAGTTATATTCAAAACATTCAGGCGTACAGCCGCGAAATGGTGCGAGAAGTTAGCTTATGCCCCTGATCTTGGCACATAAACTCGATTCCTACTCAGACCGCTGGGTGGATTTTTAAGTTACATTCACACCCGGGTAGCCCTCGTGATGGGCTATCCCAAGGTAGAAGTCCGGTAGCTACATGTCCAACCCCCGATGAGTTATCGTTTGTTACAAGTTTGTTTACATAGCAAATCCATGTAACCTCGCACCATATCAGGTCGCTTAACTCCTCAACCACCAGAGCTAAGCTCCTTCCGGAAGTGTGGTTGGGTAGCTGGAAAACTAGGCTGTCTGACGGCGGTACCCTGATGGGTGTACCACCAGCCTTTCCGCAGCTTAAGGTGCCGGGAAGCGGCCGAATACTAAATTTTACGTCGTCTCACATCTTTAATGTGTCTGTGTGCGTTACATACCCCTATATACTAGCTCTGTGTCATGACTGAGTGTAGGCGCCTGCCTGAGGGTCCACGAAGGTAATGCTTCAGACAGCATATCTATAGCTGACCAGGCACCAAATGTCCCTGGACGCAGTGACACATCGGCAGCCGCATAGAAACGTCCATGCCGGCATACACAGACACATCCTCTCAAGCAAGTGACGCCTATGTACTAGAATTACATAGGTGCTGTCTATTTATAGGGCCTAGACAAAATTCTAGGTCACCTAGAAGCGCTAAAATGGCTTGTATCGAATTTTCCAAACACTTACTTGAGTAAAATGTATGTATATTTCCCTTTTTAGAGTAAAAATGCATTAAGACTGGCCATGTACTGCTATTATGTATAATTTCTCAGTCATGGCATCCAGCCATCCTATCTAGAACACCTAGCTGGTGTTTCCTAACAAAACAATTATGTGTAAGGAAGCAATCTGATTGGTTGGTGAATAGAATACCTATAGCACCACCTGATACCCTGCTCAAAACGGGGGGTCTAAAATAAGTAAACAAAATATTTTTATTTCCTTAAACCTATACATTTATCATATAACTAAGGTACCTTATGTATAATTCTAACACATAAGCGCTATATTCACACTATAAACTATGTAAAAGCCCCCAAAACATGAGTTTAAAGTTATCAAAATTCTACAAAAACTGGTTTTAGTATAAATATAAGGTGCCGCCCTCTTACAGGTCATTGTGAACTAAACGCTCGTTGAGGACGGTTGTTTTTTACGGAGTTAAATACTTGTTTCTTTCCGTAATAACACAATCAGTATGCATATTAAAGCTTCTAATTTATTGTTATTAGACTATATAATTCTATTACCTACTGATAGACACATAAAATATAATTTTAGTGTCTCAAAAACATGAGCAAAAATTAGTTACGAGCTTTACTATAAAAGGTTTTTTCACCTACCGACATCGCTTAGTATGCGATGGCGCTCTGGGGTGAGCAGACGTGTGTCTGTCAATACTATTTATATTTTACATATGACAACCTATCTAAAGGTGACGTATCGTCGCGAACATCTCTCCCGCCGTGCAGTGTCGCGTCGACTCGATGCTACGTTGGCGCGGCGCTGCATCAGCATTGTGAGCGGCGCACGTCGGCAGCGCTCGTGACCTCGACGCTCTGCGACACGTCGCTCAGCTCTCGCCGCTGGAACTCTGCTGCACTCATTTTGGCAAAGGAATGAGCTTCTTCACCGGACGCTTTAGAGTGCCGCCAGTGGTGCGCACCTCAGCGGTCCGGACTTCTCCATCAGGGCCAGGGTATATGGCCTCGATGCGGCCTCGCGGCCACGTGTTGCGAGGCAGCTGCCCGTCCGCGATAAGGACGGGGTCGCCCACCAGCAGGCCAGGCCCGCGGCTGTGGGGCTCCCGCCGGTTTTGGAGCTCCGGCAGGTATTCTCGCACCCACCGGCGCCAGAACATGTCGGCCAGGATTTGTGACCGACGCCACATCTTTTTGTGGTCGATGTCTTGCTCGGTGAACACGCCGGGGTTTGGGAGTCTAGCCGACCCACCAAGTAGGAAGTGGTTCGGCGTGATAGACTCGTCGTCATCGCCGTCGACTGATACATGTGTCAGCGGGCGGCTATTTACCGTGTACTCTGCCTCACAAATCAGTGTGGACAACACCTCTTCGTGTGGGTGTTTCTCTGTGAGTACGGTATACAATGCGTTTTTTACGCAGCGAACTAGACGCTCCCATGCACCTCCCATAAAGGGCGCTGATGGGGTGATGAAGCGCCAAGTGATGCCTCGGCGACTGGCCTCCTCTCGGAAGGCCTCTCGTAGCTCTCGATCGGCACCGTGCATGTTGGTGCCGTTGTCTGAGTGGATCTCAGTTGGACATCCTCTGCGGGCGGCGAAACGGCGCAGCGCTAATATTGCGCTGTCTGCGCTGAGGCTGGCGGCGATCTCGAGGTGGACAGCTCTTGTGGTGAGGCATGTAAACAGTGCTACATATCTCTTGTGATGCTGGCGACCCACGGTGACAGATAGCGGGCCGAAGTAGTCTAGCCCGGTGTACGTGAACGGCCTTTGGTGATGAGCCAGGCGCGTTCGTGGGTGGTCGCCGGTCGCTGGCACAGGTGCTTGTGCCTTACGAATACGGCACTGAAGACATTGTGCCAGTACTCTCTTGGTGGTGGGACGCATCCTTACGACCCAATAATGCTGCCGTACCTCATTTATTGTGAGTTCAGTCCCACTATGTAGTAAGCTGCGGTGTGTCCAGTCTATATAGAGCTGGGTTATATGATGGTCGCCATGTAATATTGGCGGTCGCCTTACATCTTCTGTGACCTCGTCAGTGGCGGCTATACGGCTTCTAATACGTAGTAGGTCATCTACTACTTCTATTTGCAGCGCGTGTAGCGGACTATTTCTGTCCACTATTTCATGTGCATGCAATCTAGCTATTTCTTGAGCGAACGATTGCTGCTGTGCAACTTGTACGAGTATTTTCTCGGCTTTTTGAAGAAAGCTCGCATCTATGTACTGCTTTCGGACTTCTGGCGCTATGTATGACGGCTTGGTTGCTGCAGTCGCTGTCTTCTTTTTCTTTCGCCAGTCCGTGTCCTCCTCAGCGTTTTTCCGGGTTCTTTTGTAGAACGTTTTCTCTGTCCTTTGTTTACAGAGATGTATAAAACGTAGGACGGTAGCAGTCGCACGTAATAGCCGCTCCCATCTCGAAAAGTTGACGGGATTAGGTATAGCTTCTATGAGCTTCGAAGTGTATGTATGTCTGTCTGTTATTTTCTCCAAAACAGATTTTTCTTTTTCTGTGACAGTGAGCGTTCTTTCCTCTCCTGTCTCTTCTGTGATTGGAGGTTTTTCTGATGGCCATGAAGAAGGGTCTTCATACAAAAAACTTGGGCCACAGAACCACTCGTGTTGTGAGTCAAACCTCGGCGGCACGTCACGAGTCGCTATATCGGCGATGTTCAACTTCGTGGATATCCATCGCCAATCCTCCACTTTGCTACCTTCTTCTATGGCAGCTATGCGATGAGCTACGAAGGCTTTATAGGTTCGTGCTCCTTTTCTTATCCACGACAAGACTGTTTTGCTGTCTGTCCAATACGTGACCGACGATGGATTGTTGTCGTGTTCACGTTTCACAGCTGCAGCCAGACGGGTTCCCATCACCGCTGCCTGCAGCTCGAGGCGCGGTATCGATTGTAGCTTTAATGGAGCTACTCTCGCCTTGGCCATGACTAGGCTCACCTTCTGTGTGCCTACTGCTGTGGTGGCTCGCCAATACACAGCTGCTGCGTATGCCAACTCGCTTGCGTCGGTAAATACATGTATTTGTATTTCTGTGGCATCACTATAACCAGGATAACATCTTGGTATGCTGATGCCCTTGAGCTGCCGCAGGTTTTCGATCCAACTTCTCCACTGAGATGCCAGGTCAGCCTCTAATAGCTGGTCCCAATCGACGCCTCGCCTCCAAGCTTCTTGCAATATTTGTTTAGCTCGAATCGTAACAGGCGAGGCTAGTCCTAGGGGGTCGTATAACGACATAACAATTTTGAGAGCCTCTCTTTTTGTAGGGGCCTCCTTTTCTAAAATTCCTGGCGGCAGTCTCGCAAGCGTTAGGTTGAAACCTAGCGTATCTTCACTAGGTCTCCAAATCAGGCCGAGTATTTTCTCTGCGCCTACTGTATCTCCGATGTTCACAACCTCAGTGCAGGTTTGTGACGGATCGATATTTTCTATCAGGCGCTTACTGTTTGATACCCATTTTGTTAGGTCAAACTTCGCCTGTTGGTGTATTTTCTTCACCATTGTCGCGACTTCTGTCGCTTCTTCGACTGTTTTATAGCTGTCCAGATAATCGTCCATATAATGGCTCTCTACTATAGCTTTCACTGCTACTGGATGCTGTTCGATGTGCTTTCTTGCGTTCCAATTTTTCGCAAAGATAGCGGTGCACGGCGAGCTTGCCGCGCCGAAAATGATGGACGTCATACGATATTCTTCTGGGGCTCCATCTCTTCTGTTGCCTCTCCATAGGTAGCGAAGTGAGTCTCGGTCTTCACTTCGTACTTTTACTTGCATGAACATCTCGGCTATGTCTCCGGAGATGGCCACGCAGTGTCTACGAAATCTCATCATGACGCCGGGCAGCGACTGCAGCAAGTCTGGTCCAGTTAGCAGGAAGTCGTTGAGTGACTTTCCTCTCGATTTTGCGGCGGCATCATGTACTATTCGAATTTTCTCTGGCTTCATGGGGTTGAAGACATCGAAATGAGGCAGGTACCAGGTTTTTCCTGGCGTGCTTGACTTGGGAGCCTTCTCAGCATATCCCTTTTCTATCAGGGAGTCCATCTGATGTGTGTATTTCACACGAAGAGCGGGGTTTTTATCCAGCTTCTTCTCTATGGAGACTAGCCTTTTGAGTGCTGTCTCGTAACTATCGGGCATCTCTATTTTCTCGTCCCGCCATAACATAGCGGTTTCTATGTGCCCATTTCCTAACTGTCTTGTGTGACGGTTCAGTATATCTTCTGCCCTCTTCTGGGGGTCAGAAGCTGGTTGTCGTGGATTGATAGCCAACGACTCGATAGCGAAGAATTCACGGAGCTGCTCGTTCAGTTCCGCATCTTGCCTTGCGTCAACGGACTGACACCCGTTGACATAGTGCACCTGCTGGCCCAGTGTTCTGGTGTGCGCGCCGTGCAATGTCCAGCCCATCCTGGTTTTCGACGCGATGGGTTGGCTTCTAGGTCCTCTGCGGACTTCAGTGGCCAACAACAAATGCCAGTTGTCTTGGCCGACGAGTATCTTTGGCACTCCAGCAGGATACGTAAGCTGCGACGTCAAGTCTCGAAGGTGCCTACAGCGGGCTACGTCTTCTTGACTGACTGCCTGTGGTGACAGGTTGAGCTTCGAAATGGTGCGCGCCTTGAAGGGCACCCTATCTCTCATACGACTTGTGAGAGTGACGGTTATACGTCTCGATAAGGGAGTGTCGATCATGGTGTTTCCAATAGCACCGATCTTCAGAGGGTCGATTGGGCCCACTGCTCCCACTCGCTGAGCGATTGCTTCGTCGATCAGCGAAACGGTGGATCCGTCGTCAAGGAGTGCGTATGTGTCTGCCTCTCCCGCCGGTCCTATTACCCGGACCGGTATCATCTTCAGGAAAGCTTGACTCGATTCAGTTCGCGAACTGGCCACCGTCTCCTGAGACTCCTTCTTCTCTTCTGGAACAGCAGGCTTCCTTGTCCTGTCTGTTTGAGGCTTCTTACCCCTATGAAGAAGTCGATGGTGCGTGGCTGTACACCCCTTATGATCACACTGCTTCTTGTTGCAAGTGTGTCCAGCACGACGTTGTCTTAGGCAGCGATAGCACAAGTTGTAATTCTTGGCTAGCTCCCATCTTTTGTCACTTGCTGCGTCTCTGAACCTTTGGCAGTCAGACGCGTAGTGACCACTTTTGTCGCAAATTCGACATTTGTTTACCGGCTTGTCGGTAGCTGTATGCGTCCGTTGTATGACGCGTTTTCCCGCTAGAGAATCCGTTTCCTTGATGTTCTCAGGCGGGGCGAATGCACTGCAGAAGTGAGCTTGCTCGGTTATGAAGTCGCTGAAGAGTGACAGATCCGGCAGCGACTGGTACTTTTCCGTGTACGTTCTGTACCATTGTACACGCAGAGAATTGGGTAGCTTCTCAGTTAGCTGGCGCACCAGCTCGGCATTGAGCAGATAGTGCCCCTTCTTGAGAGCTCGCAGAGTGACAACTCCGCTTCTGACTCGACTTGCAAAGGTGCAGATGTCCTTGGGCGACTCGCTGCATTTTGGTAGCCCTCTAAGTCGGTCTGTTTCGGCCTGAGCTATTGAGTCAGGACGTCCAAACTGTAGTTCCAATTCTCTCATGATCTCATCCGGCTTTGCGTTCCCGATGAGCTCTGAGCTCACTGTCTCCAGTGCGCGACCACGCAAGCTCCTTCTGAGTCTTGCCGTGTTTTCTATGTCGCTGAAGTAGGCATGAGTTGCCTCGTAAATGGCTCGAAAAGATAGCCATTCTGTGTGAGCTCCACCGAAATTCGGCAGAGTCATGATAACCTGCGACGCCGATCGGTTAGGCGTCCATGGTTCGATTTTTCTGTCGGCTAGCGACGCTATAGCGGATGTCAGCTCCGTTAGAAAAGGACGGAGTGACTCTTTCGCTTCTATTTGCCTTGGCGGCTCCACGTTGGACGGCTCTGTCCTAGGTGGTTCGATGTTAGACTTCACTTGTGGATGTTCTATATGGTCGATATGTTTCCGGGAGTCCGCTATAGCGTCGACGGCCGCAGCCGGGGTCCAATCGTCATTGTCCCCTTTGGCGACGTCATTCTCCCTCAACGGTGTGGGCTCTGGCGCCTCTTCGAGCCACGAACGGACATACTCTTCATTAGAATTTCTGTCATCCATATATTCATCCTCAGAAGCTTCTTCTTCTGCTTTTTGAAGTGCTAACTTAGCGAGTTCCAACTTTATTTTCAATAAGTCTTCACGAGCTCTTGAAATTTTCTTACGTGACCGGGTCGACTTGCTAGTTGACGGCGGTCCAGTATGTTCGATACGGGCGTCACCCCGGGTAGCCATTACTTCTCCTTGAACAAAGGTCTTATCCCGGATCCTTTGTTTTCTACCAGAAGGCTTCAGTGTTTTTTCTGAAGAATCTTCTGATTTCGATGCCTTCCTGCGTGTGCTTGGTTCCTGTGGTTCCTCCTCCTCATGTGTGGGCGTGTTGTCACCTATCTGTGACGTTGGTGGGCTTCTGACTGGTATGGACTTTTCTGTCCCTTCAGTAGTAGACGGTGAGCGTGGGGGCAGCTGATGTTGTACGCCCGCACCTGGACGCTCAATGGGGACTGTCCATGATTCAGGCCTCTTGTCCTGGGATCTGGTAGTCGGCATCCTGATTGGTTCAAAGTTTCAGTTTGAATACGCCAAGTACAAGTCCAATCTTCAACTTGTCTTCAAAACGTTGGCTCGAAACGGCTGAGTCCAATTCTAGACTTCTTCAATATGTCAGTTTGAATCGGCTGAGTCCAACTCTAGACTTCAACACGAACTGGTTGACATCTATTTTCGAGCTTCAAAACGGCTATGTCCAAACTTAATTTTTTCTTAAAAACTGCTAAGTGGTAACTCTGGGTTAAGTCCGATTTCAGTCGTCGGCTTGAAGAGGGTTCGCTTCCTTTTTCAAACTTCGAAAAGTATCTCCAAACTCCGGGTTAGTTTAAACTCCGGGTTATATCCGACCCTCTTAACTCCAGGTTATTCTTCAAACTATAAGTCGCTAGTCAGTCTTCAAAACTATAAGTTCCAAATCAGCTTCAAACTTCAATGTTGATACGTAAACAAGTTCACTATAAGACTTTCAACACAAAATGGGTAAGCACATGAGCATATGTTTTCACTGTACTTACTGTTGTCTAAGTGTCAACTTGTCCAGCAGCCTCCAAGGTTGAGCAGCCGGTCTGGTACCAATCACTGAACTGTTGGTCCAACTCTTGACGTTAGTAGTCACTTCAGACTCCAGATATCCAGGTTTGAAACTCCAGACTTCGATCGAGAGCTTCTATCTCGATAACGACTATTTGTTTTAAACAAATTCTAAGTCGAAAATAAGCCTTCAGCTATAACGCTTCAGGAAATTTCAGCAACTATTTTTTCGTTCTATTTTATAGAACAAGTCGCCCACACGACTATTCAATATGCTTCTGTGTGTAAGCCTCTTCTTGGATAACGCTTCAGCGATAATCCTTCAGCCGTAACCCTTCAGGAATTCTATGAACGTCGTATGTTCGTTCTATCTCCTAAACGAGCTCCCAACACGCTGTTTGAAAACTCCGATTATGAGTTTCCTAGCGATAACTCTTCAGGCTATGCTATATTCCTTCAGGATACAGTTTCTGTGTAATCTTCGATTACTGTGAATTCTCAGTAAGCAGGTTACACAACAGAAACAGCTCAAAAAACCGTCTTTTCGCGACGGTAATCACACGGGAACGGTTAGCTTCTCAGGAAGCCGGTAGAACCACAGGAATAGCTCAGGAATGGCTGCTGTGTCCCAGCAAAATGGTTGTCTTCCAGGTAGTCCACGCGTGGGCCTAATCCACTCGTGCACTCTTCACGACTGTAGTCGCTCTGGAAGTTTCTACTATGAGACGATAGTACGTTGCGCCTTTTGACGACGCTAATCACCCAGTAATACGGTTGCTGACCAGTAACTGGGTTATCTCACCCAGGAAACGGGTTTCTATCGTCCCAGAGTGTACGCTATGTTTTTGACTGTTAAAGAAACATGATCTTAACCCTGGCACTTGTAAGGTTTACGAGATGGAACGTCAGTATTCTTATTTCCCTGGAACTTTTCTCACGAACGCAACGCTTAGTACCCCAGTTAGCACATTTGTGTGGTGTGTAATCTTACCAGATTTATATTGAGGGTACCTTGAGATATTTGAGCATCAGTTTTCTTTGTTCTCACGAATGTTCACAGGCGTGAGCGTCAGTTTTCTTTGTTCTCAGGTACTAGTTTTCACAGGAACGATACGTTTTGACATTACCCAAGAAACAGGAATGTAACCTCAGTATATAAGGTCACTTTACATCAGGCTTGTTTGTTCTCAAGGCAGCGTTCGTGTCCTCAGGGCATCAGGTTTCTTTTTTCACAGGAATGGGACATCAGTTTTCTTTGTTCTCGGGAACAAGGCTCTTCCTTGGCCTATATTTTCACAGCGTCCGGGACATCAGTTTTCTTTGTTCTCGGGAACAAGGCTCTTCGTTGGCCTATATCTTCACAGCGTCCGCAGGTCTGGTATGTTTCCCAGAAAATTCGGCTCGACAGGACCAGCAAATGGTCCGTAGGTTACCAATATACGGCTCGACAGGACCAGCAAATGGTCCGTAGGTTACCAATATACGGCTCGACAGGACCAGCAAATGTACGGGACGGACGTGATCGTCCAAGACCGACAGGCAATCAGGAGGTTGTAAGGCTCCTGCTTGAACGCGTTGACGCCCCTTGCACCTATTGTTCAGTTGTCATCTGGTAACTATGGACCTTGGAGACACTTGAAGGTTGCCAAGTAGGTTGAGGTGAAAAACGTGATGTCCAGGTTAAATAAAACTATTTGTTCATGGCCAGAAGCGATGTTCCTTCATGGTCCTCGATGCGCAATGATGCGTGGAAATACTTTAAGTGAAATAATGGCTACGAAATGTTCACGCGCCTGCGCACTATTAAAGAGGCGAACTCGACTGCGACGAGGACCACAACATTCCGACCGCAAAAACTTTTATTTTTCAAAAAATATACGCTAAGACTCGTAGCTTGAAACTGACAGGAACTACCCTTCCACTGGACCGATTCTGGTGAAACTTGTATTTTTGGATAGGTCTCGAAGAGACCTTCCCTCCGGTCTTTGATCCAGGTCCCTAGCCCCTACCATCAGGGAGTTCTCGTAAGGAGAACGTCGAAGAAAGGGAATTCCCGCCAGTTTGAAGCTTTACAATCGAGTTTCTCCTAAAACTAGACATGTTAGCTCTAGGGTACCAGCGAGGGACTTGGAGCCCTCCTACTGGGCCGTTGACACACATAAGTGTTACAGTTATATTCAAAACATTCAGGCGTACAGCCGCGAAATGGTGCGAGAAGTTAGCTTATGCCCCTGATCTTGGCACATAAACTCGATTCCTACTCAGACCGCTGGGTGGATTTTTAAGTTACATTCACACCCGGGTAGCCCTCGTGATGGGCTATCCCAAGGTAGAAGTCCGGTAGCTACATGTCCAACCCCCGATGAGTTATCGTTTGTTACAAGTTTGTTTACATAGCAAATCCATGTAACCTCGCACCATATCAGGTCGCTTAACTCCTCAACCACCAGAGCTAAGCTCCTTCCGGAAGTGTGGTTGGGTAGCTGGAAAACTAGGCTGTCTGACGGCGGTACCCTGATGGGTGTACCACCAGCCTTTCCGCAGCTTAAGGTGCCGGGAAGCGGCCGAATACTAAATTTTACGTCGTCTCACATCTTTAATGTGTCTGTGTGCGTTACATACCCCTATATACTAGCTCTGTGTCATGACTGAGTGTAGGCGCCTGCCTGAGGGTCCACGAAGGTAATGCTTCAGACAGCATATCTATAGCTGACCAGGCACCAAATGTCCCTGGACGCAGTGACACATCGGCAGCCGCATAGAAACGTCCATGCCGGCATACACAGACACATCCTCTCAAGCAAGTGACGCCTATGTACTAGAATTACATAGGTGCTGTCTATTTATAGGGCCTAGACAAAATTCTAGGTCACCTAGAAGCGCTAAAATGGCTTGTATCGAATTTTCCAAACACTTACTTGAGTAAAATGTATGTATATTTCCCTTTTTAGAGTAAAAATGCATTAAGACTGGCCATGTACTGCTATTATGTATAATTTCTCAGTCATGGCATCCAGCCATCCTATCTAGAACACCTAGCTGGTGTTTCCTAACAAAACAATTATGTGTAAGGAAGCAATCTGATTGGTTGGTGAATAGAATACCTATAGCACCACCTGATACCCTGCTCAAAACGGGGGGTCTAAAATAAGTAAACAAAATATTTTTATTTCCTTAAACCTATACATTTATCATATAACTAAGGTACCTTATGTATAATTCTAACACATAAGCGCTATATTCACACTATAAACTATGTAAAAGCCCCCAAAACATGAGTTTAAAGTTATCAAAATTCTACAAAAACTGGTTTTAGTATAAATATAAGGTGCCGCCCTCTTACAGGTCATTGTGAACTAAACGCTCGTTGAGGACGGTTGTTTTTTACGGAGTTAAATACTTGTTTCTTTCCGTAATAACACAATCAGTATGCATATTAAAGCTTCTAATTTATTGTTATTAGACTATATAATTCTATTACCTACTGATAGACACATAAAATATAATTTTAGTGTCTCAAAAACATGAGCAAAAATTAGTTACGAGCTTTACTATAAAAGGTTTTTTCACCTACCGACATCGCTTAGTATGCGATGGCGCTCTGGGGTGAGCAGACGTGTGTCTGTCAATACTATTTATATTTTACATATGACAACCTATCTAAAGGTGACGTATCGTCGCGAACAGTTTGATTTTTGTATCCATTATCATCATCATTTCAGCCGAAAGACGTCCACTGCTGAACATAGACCTCCCCCAAGCGTCGCTCATTGACCGATCCTGTGCGTCTCGCATCCAGCACCTTCCCGCAACCTTAACCAGGTCATCGGTCCACCTAGTGGGAGGCCTTCCAACGTATCGTCTTCCAGTTCGCGGTCGCCACTCCAGAACTTTTCGGCCCCATCGGCCATCCGTTCTGCGAGCAATGTGCCCTGCCCACTGCCACTTAAGTTTGGCAATTCTTCGGGCTATGTTATCACGCAAGGAAATTCCGAGCCATGGCCCTTTGGGTGACTTTAAGCTTTCTGATAAGGCCCATTGTGAGCGACCACGTCTCGGTCCCATAGGTGATCACTGGCTACACACACTGGTCATAGACATGTCCAGTGTCATGTCTTGAGACACTGCGGTAAATTGGACGAGAAGATATCACGCAACTTCCCGAACGCCGCCCAGCCGAGTCGGATTCGACGGTTGACCTCTTTCTCGAAGATGGACCTACTCAACTGGACCGTTTGCCCCAAGTAAACATAATCGTCTACAACTTCGAGTGTAGAGTCTCCGATCTTGATAGGAGTGGGTGTTACATGGGCGTTCACCATGACCTTGGTTTTGTCCATGTTCATTTTAAGACCCACGCTTTCGGAAGCTCTACTGAGGTCATCGAGCATTTTACTGAGGCTCTCCATGGTTTCAGCTATATAAGCACCATGTCGTCGGCAAACCGAAGGTGAGTGATGTACTCGCCATTATCGTTGATGCCAAGCCCCTTCCAGTCCAGAACCTTGAAGACGTCCTCCAGCGCAGCAGTGAACAGTTTCGGAGAAATGACGTCTCCCTGTCTTACGCCGCGCTGGAGAAGGATTGGTTTCGAGGTCTGATCCTGAAGACGGACTGACATGGTGGCGTTTTTGTACAGACACTTCAACACCTCAATGTACCGGTAGTCGATCTGGCACCGTTGGAGAGACTGCAGTACAGCCCAAGTCTCGATCGAATCGGAGGCTTTCTTGTAGTCCACAAACGCTAAGCAGAGAGGCAGGTTATACTCTTCGGTCTTCTGTATAACCTGCCGCAGCGTATGTATGTGGTCTACGGTGCTAAAGCCTTTTCGGAATCCGGCTTTTTCGGATGGCTGGAAATCGTCAAACCTGCGCGCGAGACGATTCGTGATGACTCTTGAAAACAACTTGTAGACATGGCTAAGAAGTGAGATGGGCCTATAGTTCTTCAGCCGGGCATTGTCATCCTTTTTGAAGAAGAGTACCACCACACCCCTGCACCATGCCTGTGGCGTTTTGCCCTCGAGTATGACGGAATCAAACAGCTTCTGAAGGGCCTTAAGGACCGGTTTTCCACCCGCCTTCAGGAGTTCAGCCGTGATTCCGTCGTCACCCGGCGCCTTGTTGTTTTTAAGCTGTTTCAGAGCCATCCTAATCTCGTACAGGCTGACGTCCGGGATATCTTCGGTAAAGTGTCGGGTTAATCTAGCTCTTGGCTAGTTCCTCGTTTGCTAGACTCGCAACGGGTTTGCTGATTGATGTGTACAACTGCCCATAGAATGTCTTGATATCCCTCAAGCTCCGGTTTGGCGGATACGATCCTGCCATTGTCGTTCTTCAGTTTCGTGAGCTGGCTTTGCCCAATAGCCAGATCCCTTGAAAAAAAACTTGGAGCCTTTATTTCGCATATCTATACTTATATTATTTTATATTATATAATATATAATATAATATTATAAATAAAGCTGAAGAGTTTAATTGTTTGAACGCGCTAATATCAGGAACTACTGGTTGGAATTGAAAAAATATTTTTGTGTTGGATAGTACATTTATCGAGGAAGGTTATAGGCTATATAACATCACTCTACGACCTATAGAAGCGGAGCATAAATGAAAAATGTTGCAAAAACGGGATAAAATATTCCTTTTTGAGAGCTTTCGTTGCGTGCGCTGCGTAAACGGTTTAAGTTACGCAAATATCATGTATGATGGAATTGTTCCTCTTTAAAAGTTCAAAAAAAAAAGTTCGCGACAGCATATGTCTGTCTTTTAAGATTGACTCACTATAACCTTTTTTATGGTTATCAAAGAACAACGGCGAGATTTTAGCTGACTTAAATTTGAGCGTCTAAAAGTGAGTTATATACGAAAGACGTTCTATTAATTGTCTACATTTTTTTAATATGTAATTGGGCTGGTTCAAAACGGATAAAAAAAAAACATAAAAAGTTTATTGATTTTTTAGTTAATTTCTTTAGCTTAGTGTTGCCATTGTATATTTTATCTGATAAGTGACAAGTAGTAACTATATTAATTAATAATATCATTATTGTATTTATTGCAGCAAATGAGTTAACAATACAGTTTATGTCTAACTGTAGATGTTCCTTGTACGAATATTGTAGTGTAGTAGAAATAAATGAATTACTTTCAATTACTGATTGGCTAAAAGACTAGTATCCAAGTCTTAAAAAAAATATAGGTTGGTGGTTGACGACGACCTTTTGATAGAAATCAATTACGTCAAAGTCGCTTAGTTTAAATAAATATTCTCTTTTTAATGAGTATATTTTACATTTCATGTGAAATAACTACGTAAGGGAAATACTAATGCGATATTCCCCTTTTATTTCCACGAAATTGAATAATATTACCTGTTAAACATATTATTAAAAGTTACCCAGACATAACTTACAAAAGTTTACGACTGAATATCTATATTCTCGACATTCTCTAACAAAAATTCTTGCACGAACTAATCCAGAACATCACCCTGAGTTAGACGAGATATTTTTCATTTAAAGACGTAGGAATTTAATCTCAGCTAAAACAATGTATGGGCACCTGCCATTGTTCTTTGTTCATTTGCGAAGGAATTTTATCAACATCTATGCTAATATTATAAAGCTGAAGAGTTTCTTTGTAGGGTAGGTAGGTAGTGGTAGGTAGATAGATAGATAGCCAGTGACGGGAGCGAAGCCGCGGGAGTCAGATATTTACTAGCTGTATATAATCTATATATATATATGTATATATTTGTATTATACTTACACTTACTTTGACCCACCTTCAGTGTTTTATTCTATTTTGTTTGTTATTTATATGTCGGGTTTAGTCAATAGTACGGACGTTAAAACAAATCGCTAGGACGCCATCTGGCGGCAAAGCAAGTACAACTACGCATTGGCGCGCTTATTCTAATCTAATGATATAAAAGATGAATATGGCAGTTGAGTACTGACAGCCTTAGAGCGAACACGTTGTGGAATCAGTGTCGATCCGCAATATTGGTAGGCAAGATTGTAACTGAGTTGTGACTATTTAAATAAACCCAGTGTATCGAATAACTTCTGTGATTTCATTTGCACGATTGTACCCAACGACCTGCCCACACACGATGTCTTAACCTAAGGGAATACTTCCTGACTTCCCGATGGTTTGCATCTATCGGCCAGCCTTGATGCGACATATATATTCTTCTATTTTATTTTATTATATAAGTCCTGTTTCCGTAAGTGTGTCCGTGGCATCAACAGTAGGCCCTATCAGAATATCAGCGCAGCGTTATTACTTTTTTGGATATCGCTGCACATGCTGAGATAGGAGCCTTTTTGGTCTCGCACAGGGTTTTTTATTTTATTATTGTTTAAGTGTATGCTTATTTTCTCGTGTCTCCTGTGCGGGTCACAAATAAATATTTTTCTTTCTTTCTTTCTTTTCTTTCTTTATATATAAAACAAAGTCGTGTTAGTTACACTTATTACTCAAGAACGGCTGGACCAATTTTTATGATTTTTGTGTTTAAAGATTAATCTTCGTCCGGAATAGAATAAGTAAGAAAACATCGAAATAATTAAAGATAAAAACAAAATTACCCATACATTTTACGAACTCAGCGCCATCTCTGATACTGCTCCTAGAGACAGCAGCAGAAAAGGACCAGTTTACCTACAAAATTGTCGGCAAAACTCAGCTCCGAATAATCAGTGCAGACACAGAGGTCTACAAAACTTTAATTAGCCTTGTTAGGAAGAATGGACTAATTGGCCATACCTTTAACAGGAAGGATAACAGATCGTGTAGAATAGTTATTAAAAAACTACACCCATCTACACCCCTAAACATCATCAAAGAAGAAATAGAGGCTACAGGAAATATAGTAACGGGTGAGATAATAAATGCAAGATTCGGCCCTGAAAAGAAGCCCACCTCAACTTTCTTCGTCAACCTAGAGGCAGGTCCTAACAACAAAGCAATTAAAGAGTTAAAATATATCTATCACCAGTCTGTCCTCATAGAAGATCCGAAAAAAAGAAAGACAATAGTCCAATGTCAGAGGTGCCAGCAGTACGGACACACTAAAAACTACTGTATGCGACCATACAGATGTGTTAAATGTGGACAGTCCCACAAGACATCAGAATGCCAGAAACAAGACCGTAAAGTCCCGGCAACATGCGCATTGTGTAATGGCCCACACCCAGCCAACTACAAAGGATGCCAAGTGTATACGGAGATCTTAACTAGGAGGAAAACAAAATTCGCAGATAAAAAACCATACACAAATACATCCCGTTTTAATCAGCCAGATAAAGAGCCTAAACACAACAATCTCAGAGACGAAAGATCCTACGCTGAAACCCTACAAGGAGAGACACGAGACAGCACCTCAACAGGCAAAGAGTCAAAAGTTCAAATCACAACACAACACCTGACAATAGAACAATTACTGTTAAAACAAAATGAAAAATTTGAAATTATCCTACAACAAATGGGTACTCTAATGAGCCTCATAGCCAAACTTGTTGACAAGTTGTCAAAATGAACACACTACGCATTGCAACTTGGAACATAAATGGGCTTGCCCCAAATAAAGATGAAGTGGCATTGTTAATGGAGACACAGAATTTGGACATCTTACTCATATCCGAAGCACACTGCTCTGCCAAAACATCTGTAAAGTTTGCCAATTACCAATGTTACGCCACGCACCATCCTGACGGAACTAGCCATGCTGGTACTGCTGTGGTTATAAAGAAAACCATCAAACATCATCAGATGCCAGATTACAAAACGGAACATATTCAGGCGACGTCGATTTCTGTGGAAGACAAATCTGGGAACTTCACCATGACTGCAGTTTACTGCCCACCCAAGCATAAAATCACAGAAGCTATGTTTTCCCACTTCTTGCAAACACTTGGCAATCGGTACGTTGCGGGAGGAGACTGGAATGCTAAGCATACCTACTGGGGATCAAGGCTCATTACAACCAGAGGCCGACAGCTGAAACTAAGCATTGATAAGAACAACCTTAGACACATCACCTCTTGTGAGCCAACATATTGGCCAAGTGACACGAATAAAATACCCGACCTTCTGGACTTCTTCATAATCAAGGGTATACCAAATAACTACCTAAAAATAGAATCCTGCTATGACGGCTCGTCTGACCACACGCCAGTTATACTTACTATAAGCACAAATGTTATAGAAATGACAACTCCAGAAACCTTACATAATAAGAATACTGACTGGGACTACTTCAGAGAGTATATAGATAAAAATATAGAATTGAAAGTGGCTCTTAAAACTAGTGATGATGTGGAGGACTCAGCAAAATACATAACTACGCTTATACAAAAGGCTTGCTGGATCAGTACCACGGAAAACAACCAGTGTAAAACCAAGACCACTAACTATCCGCTAGAAATAAAATCAGCACTATTAGAAAAGAGACGACTACGCAGAGTGTGGCATCTAACCAGACTAGGAAGAGATAAAACGAACTTCAATAAGGCCGCCGAAGACCTGAAATACAAATTAAAAGAATGGAGAGATAACACACTACAGATACAACTTGAATCGTTGTCTGCTACAGAGGCAACGAATTACTCCTTGTGGAAGTTCACCAAAAACTACAAAAGACCCCAGGTTGCAAAACCTCCTTTAAAGTATGGTTCTGGCTGGGCAAGAACCCCACAAGAGAAAGCAACTGCTTTTGCAGAACACCTCTCCAAAGTTTTCGTCCCAAATGATACGGACGACAAAGAGTTTGATAAAAAGGTGGAACAAATCCTTAAACAAGATTATCAAATGACCTTACCGCCGAAACCCATAACTACACGAGAGGTCTGGAGAGTGTCAGTGGGACTCAAAGATAAAAAAGCGCCAGGATTTGATTTAATTACGAAGGAAATCATAAAACAACTACCTAAGAAAGCATTTATCTTCCTAACAATGCTATATAATGGTATGCTGAGAGTGCAATACTTTCCAAAATTGTGGAAAGTATCGCAAATTGCAATGGTATACAAAGATGGCAAACCACCAAATGAAGTCAGTTCGTACAGGCCTATAAGCTTACTCCCAATACTGTCAAAGATCTTCGAAAAGCTTTTACTACGCAGAATACTTCCCTTCCTGGAAGAAAATCACGTCATACCGGCTCATCAATTTGGATTTAGGCAGCAGCACTCCACAGTGGAGCAGGTCCATAGAGTATACGAAAGAGTTAGAAAAACTCTTGAAGAAAAAGAGTACTGCTCTGCTGTATTCTTGGATATCCAGCAAGCTTTCGACAGAGTGTGGCATGAAGGCCTCCTCTGCAAAATTAAAAGTTACCTCCCACACAGCTATCATCAAATTCTGGCTTCATACCTAACAGAACGACAGTTCCAGGTTAAGGAAGGAGATCAAATGTCTAAATTTGCAGAGATACGCGCTGGTGTTCCTCAGGGCTCTGTATTGGGTCCTCTGCTGTATACCATATACACAGCTGACCTACCTGAAGCAGATAAGACCACAATCGCAACGTTCGCTGACGATACCGCCATCCTTGCTAGCGACAAAGATCCGGACACGGCTTCAAAGTTCCTACAGAATGCACTAAATAAAACAACTAAGTGGCTACAGGACTGGCGTATCAAAGCAAATGCTTCAAAATCTGTCCATGTTACCTTCTCTCTTCGAAAAGGCAACTGCCCGCCTGTCCAACTGGAAGATACCACCCTACCACAACAGAACAGTGTCCGATATCTTGGACTGCATCTCGATCGGCGCTTGACATGGAACCAACATGTGAAAAAAAAGAGAGATGAACTTAACATTCGCTTCAAGCAACTACTTTGGCTTCTGGGTCGTAACAGCAAATTGTCGATGGATAACAAGCTACTCATCTATAAAGTAATCCTGAAACCAGTATGGATGTAAGGCGTCCAACTCTGGGGTAGCGCAAGCAATTCAACCGTCTCATGCTTACAGAGAATGCAAAACATAATACTGCGAACAATTAGCAACGTACCATGGTACATCACAAACCAGGAAATTCATGACCATCTGAATATGCCCACAATAAAGGACGAAATCCAAAACGTCAGCTTAAAATACCGGGAGAAGCTAATGAAACACCCCAATGCATTGGCAACACAGCTTACGATACGTAGCTACATAAAGCGCCTCAAGCGGAAGGACATCATATAGACAAAATAATCTAAAGATAGACGATGAGGAGACGCCCTCACTGGGGGACGCACTCTAACCGACATAACGCGCTCACCAAATTTGCTAATAGTGCTAGGCACTGATCGCAGATATATGTATTAAAAAAAAAAAAAAAAAAAAATCTCTGATACATGATAGAAACAAAGCACACACAAAAATGAACACTGCATTGTATGCTGGTTCCGATATTGCCACTAGATGGCGTTGCCAATTTTTTGAAATTCATCCTATAATAATACTCAGAGCGTTCAAAATTTTTGGGAATCGGTGATAAAATTTATATAGCAAAACAACGTTTGCCGAGTCAGCTAGTAAATAAATAAATCCCATCAATGTATGTACTAGCTTCTGTCAGCGGCTTCGTCCACACCAACGTTGAAAATTATCCCACGGGAACATACTCTATAAAAATATAAAAATCCGGCCAAGTGTGAGTCGGACTAGCGCACGAAGGGTTCTTTACCATTATGGCATAAAACGGCAAAAAAATCAAGTTTTTTGTATGGGAGCCCCACTTAAATATTTAGTTTATTCTGTTTTTAGTATTTTTTGTTATAGCGGCAACAGAAATACATCATATGTGAAAATTTCAGCTGTCTAGCTATCACTGTTCATGACAGACGGACAGACTGACAGACAGACGGATCGTGGAGTCATAGTAATAGCACATATAATATAATACTAGCATACAATTGCCTCATCCTATACAAAGAAACCGTGCCGACGTAACTAGCGTTTTTCATCTGATTATACTGATTATTTTTGGTACATCGATCGCGTTCGGTTCCAGGTATCGATGCTGATCTATCTATACACCGACACCGACAGTACAGTACGTCGGCACGGTTTCTTTGTATGGGACTCAGACATCTGTATGCTAGTATTAAATTATCTGTGGTAATAGGTTCCCGTTTTTACCTTTGGGTACGGAACCCTGATGCTTAGGTAAACTTTATTACTGTAAAGATTCATCAGTACTTTTTCGTGGAGGAGTAACAAACATCCATCCATGCATCCAAACTTTCACAGTAGGATACATGATCTTAAGACTTTGACTTTTTCAGCACATATGCGTGAAACGTTGCCGGAACCGGTTAGAGTGCGGCCACGAGTGCGGGCGCTTCTGTCACGTGAACGATGATCCGAACCATGAGAAAGTGAGTTGTTTGACTTTTATATCCATTATCATCATCATTTCAGCCGAAAGACGTCCACTGCCGAACATAGGCCTCCCCCAAGCGTCACTCATAGACCGATCCTGTGCGTCTCGCATCCAGCGGTTGCCGGCAATCTTAACTAGCAGCTTTGCCGAATTCATCACGCAATAAGGCTGCAGGTCATCAGTCTACCTAGTGGGAGATATTCCAACGCAGCAACTTCAGGCTCGCGGTCGCCACAGCCCACTATTAATGTTATATCTACATAATTAGAAATACTTCTATAATTGATTCAACATTCACTTTAAATACCGTATCCAGAATAAAAAAATATCGATAAGTTTTAGTTTTTAAAACTGAAAATTAAAGTAGGTGTTAACAACGTGTCTTCGAGAGCTGCATCAAAATTCACAGAGTGACAGCTGTTTTAGTATCATCCATGTGTCACCGGATTATTGCAGAAACCGTAAGTTTATTATAACTACGCGAATATACTTTCTATGCATACCGTACTTATCAAGTGACAGTTGACAGTTCGAGGTCTTTGACGCGAGTACAGGTCCCGTCACGTAAAAAGATCGCTGGCCTTGAAGTGCGCAGAGCACTGAGCGATTTATCGATCTAACTGCTGCTGTGAAGGGGGCGCGGCGGGGGCATGCTCCGCCAGTATTGTTGTGCGCGCACGCTATTGATTCGTCAGTTGACACATAATAATAAATCCTAATTTAAATCCAGCCTATTCCAAAGTACTAAGTAGCTACTAGCTAGTAAGTACTACAATAAAACAATTACTCTTATAAAAAAATATCCTAGTACTTTAGAACGCGACTGTACCCATGCGCAGACACATCCTCTCCACTGTCGCTCAGCTTTCTTTTTACGTGACGGGACCTGTTCCATCTCACACGATTTATTATAAACCTACGGTGTTCGCAATAATCCGGTGACATACATATTATAGTTAGATATTATTTATGGTACAGCATTGTTTAGGTGGTTATTAGACAATTTTCAAGTTTTTTAATTTAAATTTCTATGTGCCACAGGGCACCGCCGCACACTGGGGCAGGCTATATGAGGTCCATACCCATAACTCCTCAATTATTAAAATCAAGGTAGTTTTAAGAAACTGAATAACATTATTGTTTAAGAGACCCTGTTGCATGCATTCAGACAATGACTCCTATTAAAAGGTTATTAATTAGCTAAGAAACATCTGCAAAGTTATCGTTTTCTGCTTTTTCATTTGCATCATATTTTATTGAGTTCATTGATTAATTAGTATTTGTCTTACTATTGAAGTTATTTCAATTCTAAAACATGTTGGGTGGAGACCAAGGTTAATACTATTTAAATTATGTAATTTTTGAAAAGTGTTTCATATCAATGACTTGGAATGTTGTTTTGTTTTTTTTTTCAAATAAATTCAAATCAAATCATATTTATTTGCGTAAAACATGGTATAAAAAGATCTTACAGTACAAAAATAGAGCAGACATGTTTTGAATAACAATTTATCAAATATTTGGAATAACAATTTCCTTAACAAAATTATTATTATATTACAACAACACTATTTTCGTTCTAGGAATTGTTTTATATTACAAAAGTTGTTATCAATTAACCATTCATACAATTTGTTCTTAAAAGCATATCTCGAGTTTAACATTTTCAGATTACCAGGTAATTTGTTATAAATTCGTACACACATAGTTAAGCTGCTTTTATTGTACTTAGCAAGCCTGGGAGTACTGTTAAGGACGAGTCTGTGAGGATCTTGTCGGCTTCGAGGATTTATATCGTTTGCTAATTTAAATAACTCCTTATGTTTTCAAACAAACATGCATATTTCATTAATATACAGACAAGGTAGCGGTAACAAGCCAAGTTTCTTAAATACTGGCTGACATGATTCCTCTGGATGAAGTCCATAAAGAGCCCTAATGCATTTTTTTTAGCAATAAATGTTCTATTCTTGTCGGTACTATTACCCCATAATTATTATAAGTCCATAACGTAATTTATGTAATTATTACAATTTAATGCTAAATTTATACAACTGAATATTTCTAATCTTATGACTAATAACAAAACAAAATTACATACAAAGGGGAGAAGGAAAAGGGCTCATTGCGCATCAAAAAATTCGTCCACATCGATGTCAATGGGAAACGTGCCCAGAACGCTGGCAGCATTGCCACGTTGAATGGCAATGCTGATCCTCTGGCTGAAGAAAAGGCCAGCCCTCTGGTCACGTGAACAAGTCGACTAACCGTTTACTTATGTCTCGAAAAACTCGGTGAGCACTCGGACCCCATGGACCTAATGTGTCAACCCCAAACGGCTCAAACATATAATTGCCAATAAAGTTGTTATATTTGCGCCGTTTGAGGTTTTCTGCACCAGCAGCAGCCGCCCCAGCACAGCCCGCCGTGCTAAGAAGATGGGATGGCGCAAGGGTATCGACACATGTTGCATCCCAGACCAAAGGCCTACCCAACTTCCAAGGCATTATGGTCATCCCGTCCGGTCTCTTCCCATCGTCGCGTGCTAAGCCATTGGGTTCTAAAACAGCTGGCACCCCGGCGGTAACAAGAGCTCGACGTATGATGTCATTAATGCTGGCGTGCCGTGCTATCCGACCAGCGCTCCTACTGCAGGATAGGCCATGGTGTCCGAGGCGGTCGACTGCTTCACCACATTGTCAACGATGTGGAGCTCCGCTGGGAGAGCCTAGGCGCAGACATGTAGCGATCCGGAAAGTAGTGTCACTCAACATTGTACCTAAGTTGGGTGACGGTAAAGCCTGTAGCCAGAGGCCCGACTCCCATTCACCCACAGCCAGTAAGCGAGCACGCTCAGCAGTATTGGTGGACGTATTTATGAGTTTATTCCGTACCAATCTGCAGAGCGGCTCATCCCACTGTCTTTGGGAAGATGGGTTCTCGGGCAACGCCGTATTCGGGCAAGCCACTTTCCAGGCGCACACTGCGTCGGTCGAGCACGGCACTTCACAGTTAACCAGTGACAGGGATAAAATTTTAGTGGTTAACGTTTCAGTGCTGTGGACCGAAGACAGGAACGCCGGTAGGCTTATACTATAAATTTTGCGGATGCCGAGCCCACCGAAGCGAATGGGTAGCGTAGCTTGCGTCCAGGCTCGGTCATCCAAGGCCACATTTAAGATAGATGACAGAGTGCATCGAATAATTTCGACAGTTTTTTCCAGGAGAAGTGGCTGCTTCCATAAAGGGGAAGAGCGGAGAAAATACATAAAATTTGGTCCAAAACAGCAATACCTAATGAGGGTAAAAGCCGAATGAAGGTTAATTTTTGATAGTCTATCCGAAATATCATTAAAATGGTTAATTTTGCCATCAATGAATGAAGAAAAACTGTCTGCCAAAATTGGGGAACCTAGGAGGTGCAGTGAACTTTTATCTAAAATTTTGATCTCCGGATTACAATTTAATGCTTAATTACAAAATAATTACAATTTATGTATAAGGCATGAAGGCCTTATACATAAATTGAAGAGCTTGTTATCGAAGCAATATGCAGATATGTTAGTCCTACGTTCTAAACAGAGTCTTTAGAATAAGACAAGAAGATGCCTACTCAGAACTGAAACAAATAAAAGCAGGTACCGCACGGAAGTGTGTTAGGTCCGGTCCTGTACCTACTATACACTTTTGATATTCCTGAATTAGAGCAAAACTCGATTGGGACCTTTGCTGATGATACAGCCATAATGGCTGTAGGAAACAGCCACGTAGAAGCAGTAGAAAAGGTTCAAGTGGCTGTTAGTCAAGTTTATGACTGGACCAAAAAATGGAGGATAAAACTAAATTAATCCAAATCTGTTCACATAGATTTCATCAACAAAATACACAAGTATTCTCTAGTTTATGTTAATAATAAACATACGAGAATACAGCCAAATATCTCGGTATGACCCATGACGCAAAGTTACTCTGGAAAGCCCACGTCAAGAAGAAAAAAGAAGAACTCGAATTGCGATATAAAATAATGTATTCGAGCTGCTTGGAAGAAACTCCATGCTGTTTGTGCAAATCAAATTATTGCTATACAAAAAAGCCCTGATGCCAGTTTAGATTTATGGTATTCAGCTATGGGGCTGCACCAGACAGAGCAATATATTAATTATACAACGATTCCAGAACAAAGTGCTAAGGGCAATTGTAAATGCACCTTCGTACATACGAAATCATGACCTCCATCGGGCCCTAAAAGTTGAGTTCATCGATAAAGTGATCCAGAAATTTGCAGAAGCTCAAGAAAAGAGACTTCATCAGAATGTGAACGTCGAGGCAATCCAGCTTCTCGACCACACAAACGTAGTGAGAAGACTAAAAAGAACAAAGCCGTTCGAGTAAGTGTTAGTGAATAGTGTTATGTACGTAATTGCTACCAAATAAACACAAGAACGAAGTGTATTCGCCTTAATAGAGACAATAAGAAAAGTGCTATTGGACGCATTCTTAGTAAAAACAATGTAATAGTTTAGGTTATATTTAAATCTATACCAATATTATAAAGAGGAAAGATTTTTTTGTTTGTTTGTTTGTACCGATTAGGCTCCGAAACTGCTGCACCGATTTTAAAAATTCTTTCACCAATAGAAAGCTACATTATTCCTGAGTGACATAGGCTATTTTTTTATCCCGAAACCGGGTTCTGTGGGGTGGCCCACGGGAGCGAAGCCGCGGGGAACAGCTAGTTACTTATAAGTCTATTTATAAGGCTAGATCATATAGATTAGGGTTCATCCTATTGACGAACCCTAGAAAAGGAAAAAAAAAATTGTCCCTAGGGATTAATGAGCTATTTTAGTCCCGGTTTATGAAGAATTAACTAGTTATTTTTACCCGACTGCCGAAGGAGGGTAATGTGTTTATTAGTCTATGCATGTATGTTTGTTCCTATGTGGCGTTCTAGAAACCAAACGTGTTGGCCGATTTTGATGATTCTTACGTCAATCGATTCGTCTTAACCCTGCGAGTGTCACTGGCTTTTTAAAATTGGATTAAAATTGGAAAAGAAAAAATAGCGGATTTTGGGCGCCATTTTGTGGCGTTTTTTTTCCAAACCAATCGTGTCATAATAAAGGGTTTCAAGAGGTGATTTCAAAAGTATATAACACTTTTATGTTTAAATGTACCTAATTCTCATAAGTTGTAAATAAAAAAAGTTTGTTATAAAAATAATAAAACCCGACTGCTTAGAAAGCGAACTAAAAAGACGTAATCAAGAAGAAAATCATGCTGTGCAGTCGGAGGATACATCTGGTTTTGTTTAGCCAGCTCGCGAATATGTAACCTCCGACTGCACAGCATGATTTTCTTCTTGTTTAAGTCTTTTTAGTTCGCTTTTGAAACTGTCGGGTTTTTTTAATACATTCCATCCATCCATCCATACTTTCACAGTAGGATAGCAGGATCTTAAGAATTTGACTTTTTCAGTATATATGCGAGAAACCTTGCGAGTACCAGTTGGAGTGCGGCCATGTGTGCGAGTTCGACTGTCACGTGACCGATGATCCGAACCATGAGAAAGTGAGTAGTTTGACTTTTGTATCCATTATCATCATCATTTCAGCCGAAAAACGTCCACTGCTGAACATAGGACTCCCCCAAGTGTCACTCATTGACCGATCCTGTGCGTCTCACATCCAGCGGATTTTGGCAATCTTAACAAGGTCATCGGTCCACCTAGCGGGGACCTTCTAATGCAGCCCCATCCGGTTTGCGGTCGCATTGTTATATCTTATCTACATAGTTAGAAACACGTCTATAATTGATTCAACATACGCTTTAAATACCGTATCCAGAATAAAAAATATCAGTAAGTTTTAGTTATTAAAACTGAAAATTAAAATAGGTGTAAACAACGTGACTTCGAGCGCTGGATCAAAATTCACAGAGTGACAGATATTTTAGTATAATTTATGTGTCACCGGATTATTGCACACACCGTAAGTTTGTTATTATTCTTTCGAGATTATAAATTCTCTATATATCGTGATAATTTCAATCACAATCAGTACTATCGAAATAAGATACTTTAAGGTATAACCGCGTCTTAATAAGAAAATAAGTTTACTATACTTCATAAAAGATAGCTTGATCTCTGCGACATATGTCAAACTGACGTATACGTTATTGTTAGCCTGTCAAACGCTATTGTTACTGGTTACTGTATTGATACTGACAGCTGTCGCAGAGATCAAGCTATCTTTTATGAAGTATAATTAGGTTAGGTTAAGACGGGCTGGTGTCCGCAACTCCACGTCTAAGCGCGTATTTTACATTTTATAAGTATAATTAATAAAAAATACTTTGAATTTTAAAAGAAATGATGTTTTCAAAAATAATGATGAATGAAAGAAATTGAACCCACGAAAGCTCTTGTTTGTATCTCAAACCTCCTCTCCAAATTCATTTCACAAAAATCTTTGTCTATAATAGTATTATAGACAAATATAGTATAGTATACTATCATTGTACCGATAGTCGTGTCAGCCAATGGCTTAATTGCCACGAGCCTCGACCAACACCTTAGGAGGCTCTCGTTAGGCGGCTGGGTCAAGGGCCTGATCCAGAAAGCAGTATTGCTGGACACGGCTCGTATTGTTAGGAGGTTCCTCTCTCTGGAGCCCTGACCGCCGGTAGCTTGGACCCTGTTCCCGATACCGGTGGGCCTCTATTTTTTACCCGACTGCCGAAGAAGGGTAATGTGTTTAGCAGTCTATGTATGTAAGTTTGTTCCTATATTGCGTTCTAGAGACCAAACGCGTTGGCCGATTTTGATGATTCTTACGTCAATAGATTCGTCTTAACCCTGCGAGTGTCACTGGCTATATTAAAAATACCGGATTTTGGGCGAAATATTGTGGGGACCCAATTTTTTTTCTTCCAAACCCATCGTGTGAGGTATCAAAATGAAAGGTTTTAAGAGGTGATTACAAAAATATATAATACTTTATATGTTTAAATGTACCTAATTCTAAAAAACCGGCCAAGTGCGAGTCGGACTCGCGCACGAAGGGTTCCGTACCATTATCGCAAAAAACGGCAAAAAAAAAACACGTTTTTTGTATGCGAGCCCCCTTAAATATTTATTTTATTCGGTTTTTAGTATTTGTTGTTATAGCAGCAACAGAAATACATCATCCGTGAAAATTTCAACTGTCTAGCTATCACGGTTCACGAGATACAGCCTGGTGACAGACAGACAGACAGACAGACAGACAGACAGACAGACAGACAGACAGACGGACCGCGGAGTCTTAGTAATAGGGTTCCGTTTTTACCCTTTGGGTACGGAACCCTAAAAAAATAACTAAAAAGTTGTAAATAATAGGCTGGGGCAAAAGTTTCTTCGCATTTTTTAAGAAAATTCAAAACATTTTAATATAGTTTATTTACATTTAACTAAAGTATGTAGATACCATATTGTTCGATAACTTCTTGCCATCTTGTAGGTAGGGACATAATCCCATTGCTATAGAAATTTTGGGACTTCTGATCAAAATACCGCGACAAGTGGTTTTGGCAGTCCTCTCGTGATGTTAACCTGACACTGCCTAAAGAATTCTGAAGAGACCGAAACAGGTGGAAATCTGAAGGTGCAAGGCCAGGACTATACGGATGAATTAACACCTGCCAGCCAAACTCTCTTAATTTTTGCTGAGTGGCTAAAGATGTGTGAGGTCTAGCGTTATCATGATGAAAAGCCACACCCCTTCTGTTGATTAATTCCGGCCGCTTTCTCTCAACTTCTTGCTTTAATCTCATCAGTTGTTCGCAGTTGAGTTCAGAATCGATGGTCCTGCCTGGTGGTAACAGCTCATTATGAATAATGCCCTTCCAATCCCACCACACACACAGCATCACCTTGTTGCGAGTTAACCCGGGTTTCGTCACAGTCTGTGAAGCCTGACCGGCCTTTGACCACGACCTTTTTCGCACGTTCTTGTCGTACGTGATCCACTTTTCATCACCAGTTATCAGCTTCTTCAAAAATGGTTCGGTTTCATTACGTCGTAATAAAGAATCACAAATGAGTACACGGTTCATTAGGTTTCTTTCAGTGAGCTCGTGAGGTACCCAAATATCGAGCTTTTTTGTGTACTCAGTTTTTTTCAAATGCGCCAAAACTGTTTTAATCAAATCAAATCAATCAAAATGTATTTATTCAATTAGGCCATTAAGCGGCACTTTCGAACGTCAAAAAAAAAAAAAATTGACTCTAACACTAACCTCCAGTTTCCCAGCCCAAAATCATCGGAGAACCAATGCGACAAACCGCCAAGCAAGCGCTATCCGCTGCGATTGGCTGTTGATAATTCATTCAACCAATCACAGCAGACAACGCGCGCCCGACAACCCGCCACACCAACCCCCCGACAACTCCGAGCTGGGAAACTGGGGGTAATTGATTCTACGGTCCATTCGGAAATGTAGCTTGTTGTGGAGAAGAATTGACAAGAAACTCCACACATACTCTTTTAAAAAAAATGTGTTTTACAAGTATTTGGTTACATTATCTTGTTGAATAAAAAAATACATACATGTGAGAACGATGTAAAAAAAAAACAAAAAAAGTAACGCACTTAAAAGCTTCTACAGTAAAACAAACAATTAAAAATACAATAATTAGGTAATTAAAAACAGGCGGAGGCAGCTAAGTTATGACCAATCCCAACTGATGGCGCCCGTTCACGAACATGACACATGGATCGGCACCACTCAGCTCAACCATCATGAAGGGAACCGAATGTTCCAACACATGTGCCACCATCAGAGAGACATTAGAGAGAGCATGACACACTATCAACTGCCAGGGCACACTGAAGTCAACGTACGACAACAAAGGTATAGCAAATGGTAGATTTACAGTTGGTACATAGTACTCACATATGTGCTGTGCAGTTATATAATATAAAAATAAATTGAGTTTATGCAACACAAATACATTCATACAGTCTTCAGCAGGTCCAACAATACTTCAGAACTTTTCTGCTTATATCTTGTTATTGTGCCCTAGTGACTGTGGAGCTGGACTAGCGCTGAGCCAAGCATTTTTATCAGCGATGTAATCCCCCAACGTATAATATGCCTGCCTGCATAGTGTGCGTTTTATAAAAGTTTTGAATTTCGCCTCATTCAGTTCTAGAATGTGAGGCGGTATTTTATTGTAACATTTTATACAGTACCCCACAAAAGATGACGCTACTTTAGCCAGCCTGAAACCTGGTTGAATTAATTGGTCCCTATTTCTAGTAACATAACTATGTCTATCGCTGTTTTTAACCGACTTACAAAAAAGGAGGAGGTTCTATGTTCGACTTCTTGTATGTTTTATTTTTATATATGTTCACCGATATCTCCGTCAATTGTGGACTGATTTTGAAAATTCTTTTTTTGTTTGAAAGAGTATGTTTCGAAATTGGTCCCATTTTAATTTGGTGATGGTCTGAAGAAGAACTTCGGAGATACACAACAGAACTCTTCAATAAATAACGGCAAAACTCTCGGGATTGCTACAATCGCATGTCTGTTTGTTGTTTATACCATTTCATAACATAACATCACGCCAGTACGCTCTAAAGGGGTACGCAGATCTCTCATTTCACCGGTTATGTTCAAGTTTCATGTTATTCGGTTAATATATTCTGGAGTTATAGGGACCTTAATAAACAACTTGCTATTAGGTAAAACTAAAAAGGGCAAAATAAAAAACTTTTTTGCAAAAAAATACTACCGACTTCCAAATGAAAAACTACAAAGTGAAAAATAACTTAACTTTTGGAAGTCGGTGTCCATATCGCAAAAAAATGTTCCCTACGAAAGACACCGACTTCCAAAAGTTAAGTTATTTTTCACTTTGTACTTTTTCATTTGGAAGTCAGTAGTATTTTTTTGCAAAAAAGTTTTTTATTACTAAAAAGATGTAAATTCTTTCTCACGTACATGATGTTTTCGTAAATATATTGACAAGGTACCGTCATGATGTTAATGTCCTTAAACAGTTCCCTTAGAGAATCGCGCCGGCGAAGATTGTATATCGCTCTGATGGCTCGTTTTTGCATAATAAAAATTGACTGAATGTCTGCAGCCCTTCCCCATAGTAATATACCGTAAGACATTATGCTATGAAAGTAACTAAAATAGACCAGCCTCGCGGTATCTACATCAGTAAATTGACGAATTTTTCTAACAGCATAAGCTGCCGAACTTAACCGCCCCGCAAGTGATATTATATGAGGACCCCATTGTAACCTTGAGTCTAGCGTGATCCCCAGGAAAACCGTTTTGTCGACGAATTCTAGCTTCTCGTTGTTTAATATAATGTCACAATCATAACTTTTGACATTCGGCAAGGCAAATTTTACACACTTAGTTTTTTTAGCATTTAGAACTAAATTATTAGCAGTGAACCAATTCAGAACTTGCTGCAATGCATTATTTACGTCGACAACGTTACTCGCACGTCTATTTATCTTAAAAATCAAAGAAGTGTCGTCAGCAAATAACACCATGTTTAGTTTGTTTTTCAATAGATGGGGTAAATCATTAATGTATACTAAAAATAAGAAAGGACCTAAAATTGAGCCTTGGGGTATCCCCATTTTCACGTTTAACCCCGACGAATTGACACCGTTTATTTGGACTAATTGCTGTCTATCATTCAAATAGGATTTTACTAAACTTTATGCTAAAAGGCCTAGCCCGTAATGCTCAAGTTTCAAAAGCAATGTTTCATGATCAACGCAATCAAACGCCTTCGACAGGTCGCAGAAAATACCTATGGCATCTTGCCCCTCCTCCCACGCATCAAAGATGTGTTTTAATAAGGTGACACCAGCGTCGGTTGTACAACGTCCTTTGGTGAAACCATACTGTTTCTCGTGTAGGATTTTATTCGTATTAAAATGAATGAGCATTTGATTTAGCATTATCTTTTCGAATACCTTGCTGAAAACCGGCAGCACGGACACTGGTCTATAATTATTTGTGTCTTTACTGTCCCCGGATTTAAAAAGTGGTATAACCTTACTATGTTTCATTAGATCCGGAAAGACTCCTTGATCTACACACAAATAAAAAATCAAAGCTAAGTACGGCGCTAGTCTGAATAATGGAGGTACAAACTTTGATGGACATGCCCCATAAATCTTCGGTCAGATTTACCTTTATTTGCTTAAAAGCCTTTATTACTGTTATTGGGTTTATAAGTGAAAAGTGAAATTAAGTCGGGCAGGCTGAAACGTTAGCGTTTAATAAACCAGAAGCGAGCGACGGCGAAGAATTTAAGGGTTCAGTAGTTTTAATTGGGATGCTGGTAAATAAATTTACAAATTCTTGAGCAACTTCTTTGTTATCTCTAATAAGTCCATGTGTAGTCTCAAGCGTGTAATCAGTATTATTTCTTTGTGGTCAATTCCCAGTGCTTCAGCTACGTCGTAACTACTGATATGCCGATTGTAGGGGATTCAGGGGCAGGGTGGAATGGGCCTCAAAAAATAGCCGGGGAGGGCCGAAGGCTCTTGGTGGGTTGGGTTTCCGCGCAGGTAAAACTGTTGGAACCCAGACCTCTGAGGTGCTTCCGCTGCCTTGTGGGCAACCACGTGGGAGCTCAATGTACCTCGCAGGTGGACCGTAGCGACCATTGCTTCCGCTGTGGTCAACCCGGTCACAAGGCCGGCTCGTGCAATGCCACGCCGCACTGCGTCGTATGTGCCGCTGCTGGTAAGCCGGCCGATCACCGAGCCGGGAGCAAGACCTGCGCTCCACCTGCCAAGGCCAGACGCAGCGGTAAGCACTCCGCAACCACCGTCACCGCCGCGCCCGCCACCACCGCCGTCACCGTCGCTGCCACCGCCACTGCCGCCGTTGATGCCGCCCCCACAGCCGTCGTTGCCGCGAAGACCACCGCGGCAGGATCCTCACAGGGGATTCAGGAAGGGGTTGAAATGGAGTGCCAATAACGGCGCCATTACGTCTCCTCCAGGCGAACATCAACCACTGCGCCGCTGCTCAGGATCTATTGCTCCAGAGCATGGCGCAGTGGTCGATTAACATCGCCGTAGTCGCTGAGCCGTACTTTGTCCCGCCCAGGGATGACTGGGTGAAGGATCTGAGCGGCTCAGTGACCCTAATTTCGTCGGCCGCTGCCGGCACCCCGTCCCTCGAGGGTGTCAAGAGGGGGCAGGGTTGCGTAGCAGCACGGTTCGGGGAGACTGCCGTGGTGGGGGTATACTTCTCCCCGAACCGAACTCTCACCGAGTTCCACAATTCCCTTGCGGAGTTGAAAATCGTCGTCGTTGGGTACCGCTCCCTCCCTGTGCTTGTCCTTGGGGACTTCAATGCCAAAAACGTGGCTTGGGGTTCCCGTTATACGGACACACGGGGCAGGATGGTGGAGGACTGGGCTCTGGAGACAGGCCTGGTCGTCCTCAACCGGGGTTCTATCCCCACGTGTGTGCGGATGCAGGGTGAATCGGTGGTGGATATTTCATTCGCCAGCCCCGCTCTGTCACCGCGTGTCGTCGATTGGCGCGTTATGGAGGAGGTGGAGACCTATTCCGACCACCGGTATATCCGGTTTGACGTCTCCACCCAGACCTCGAGCGCGCCGGCCCGACAGACCCCGAGTGGTCCGCGGTGGGCGCTGAAACAGCTGGACCGGGAGCTCCTCCTGGAAGCCTCGATCGTGCAGGCCTGGGTGTCATCACCGGACAGGCCCGCTGACATCAACGACGAGGCGGAGTGGTTCCGGGATGCCATGTCCGAGATATGTGACGTGGCAATGCCCCGGGTCCAGCCAGGATGCGCCCGGCGCCAGGTGTACTGGTGGTCGCCGGAGCTTACGGCTCTGCGCCAGGCGTGCGTTGCTGCGCGACGCCGGTACACCAGGCACCGCAGGCTCCGTATTCGTCCTCCGGATACGGAAGCCATTGAGGCGGAGCTGTATGAGGGGTACAGAGTTGCGAGGGCCACCCTTCGTTCGGAGATCAAGCGGGCCAAAGGCTTGGCCCGCGAGGAGTCGCTGGAGACTCTGAACAGGGATCCGTGGGGGCGCCCCTACAAAATGGTGCGGGATAAACTCCGCCCATGGGCTCCCCCGCTGACGCAGAGTCTCCGGCCGCAGCTCGTGGAGGGCGTGGTGAGCACTCTGTTCCCGTCGCAAGGGGAACATACTCCCCCGCCCATGACTCCGCCTCTTGCGGTGCCCGATGCGGACCACACCGCCGTCAACGACGACGATGCTCCGGAGGTGACCGAGGTAGAGCTCCGAGTGGCGGTACGTAGGCTTAATGCCAAAAATACCGCCCCAGGACCCGATGGCTTACATGGGAAAGCCTGGGTCCTGGCCTTGGAGGCTCTCGGGCCTCGACTAAGGGGGCTCCTTAGCGCATGTATGGAGAGGGGCCAGTTCCCACATCGCTGGAAGACGGGGAAACTGGTCCTAATTAAGAAGCCGGGGCGCCCAGCGGACTCTCCGTCCGCTTACCGGCCCATAGTACTGCTTGATGAGGTGGGCAAGCTCTTTGAGAGAATAATTGCAGACCGCCTTGTCGGGCAGCTAGTGCGGGGGGGGCCTGATCTGGCGGAGAGCCAGTTTGGCTTCCGCAGAGGGCGTTCTACAGTAGACGCCATCATGCGCGTGCGAGCCCTCACGACGGGGGATGCAGTGGCCCGGGGTGGGGTCGTCTTGGCGGTGTCTCTAGACATCGCTAATGCCTTCAACACCCTGCCCTGGAGTTGCATCCGGGAGGCACTCCGGTATCACCGGGTGCCGCCCTACCTCTGTCGCGTAGTCGAGGCCTATTTGACGGACAGGGCCGTCATCTACCCCGGTCACCAGGGAGAGTGGAACCGGCGAGAGATGTCGTGCGGTGTCCCACAGGGATCGGTCTTGGGGCCGCATCTGTGGGACATCGGGTACGACTGGGTGCTGCGCGCCGACCTCCCTAGCGGCGTCAGCGTAATTTGCTACGCTGACGACACGCTGGTCCTGGCGCAGGGGAGGTCGCACCAGGCGGCGGCTGAATTAGCGACACGCGGGGTTGCGATAGTCGTCGATAGGATCCGGCAATTGGGACTCGAGGTGGCCCTGCACAAGTCCGAGGCCATGTGTTTTCAAGGTCCTCGGAACGCGCCACCGCCGGGTTCCCAAATAACGGTAGGAGGGGTTCACATCGGCGTCGGGTCGACGATGAAGTACCTGGGACTCGTCCTCGACAGCCGGTGGAATTTCGTGGAGCATTTCCGACGTTTGGCTCCTAGACTGGAGCGGGCCGGGGCTGCCCTCAAGCGGCTCCTGCCCAATCTAGGGGGTCCAAACGCCTCCTGCCGGAGGCTCTACGCGGGGGTCGTGCGGTCTATGGCCCTTTATGGCGCACCAGTGTGGGCGCGTTCCTTAAGGCGGCGACCAGCTCGCTGGTTGAACGCGTCCCAAAGGGTCATGGCCATCCGGCTGGTCCGGGGATACCGCACGGTCTCCGGTGAGGCGGCGAGCCTCCTTGCCGGATTGCCGCCATGGGATCTGGAGGCAAAAGTCCTCGCGCACATTTGGGAGTGGCGCGAGGAGGCGAAACGCCGGGGCGAAACTCCGTTGCCGCGACAAATCATGGCTCGGCGGACAGAGCTCCGGCAGGATCTCATGGCGACATGGAGAGTGCGACTGTCGCAACCCAGTGCTGGGCACGCCACAATTGCGGCGATAAGGCCCCTCTTTGAGGAGTGGCTTGAGAGGCGCCACGGCGTCCTCACCTTCCGCCTGACACAGGTCCTCACCGGACACGGCTGCTTCGGGAGGTTCCTGTTCAGGATAAGGCGGGAGGAAACGCCCGGGTGTCACCATTGTGTGGATCGCCTGGAGGACACGGTGGAGCATACGGTGGAGGTCTGCCCCGCTTGGGCGGAGCACCGCCGTGTCCTCGTAGAGGCGATCAGCGGTGGCGACCTCTCGCGTCCGGCCCTGGTTCAGGCCATGATACGGAGCGAGAGGGCATGGGAAGCTGTCACCTCCTTCAGTGAAGCAGTAATGCTCGCGAAGGAGGAGGCGGAACGCGTGAGGGAGACACAACGGAGACAACCTCACGCCCCTAGCCACCGCAGGAGACGCCCCGGGCGTCGGGAGTCGCAAGCCGATTCCCGGCCACCGTAGGCGCGGGCTTGCGGACGGCGAGTAATGGGTAGCTCGTCGTCCGATAAGGACCAGGCCCGAGTCGACGGCGCGTAGTGTTCCACGCGCGCCTCAAAGAGATGTCAGCAAAGTTGACGGGGTCCGCTAGGGCCGATGCCTGTCTGGGTCGCGGATAAATTTGAAAGAGAGTTACCGCGGCCCTGGCACAAGCAACTGAAGGAACACGGGTGGGTTTTAGTCAGTAGTCTGACACGCCCTCTCGCTTCACCCAGAGCGGGAGACGTCATTGGATGATTTCCCACCCAAAAAAAAAAAAAAAAAAAAAAAGGGTGGAATGGGCCTGTGAGTTATCAACGAAAACGATTTCTTTAGAGTGGAAAAAGTTATATATTCTGTACACACACACGATTATTAAACTGCAGCAAATTATTTACATGGGGCTTTCTTAACCACTAAAACTATGAAACTGAAACTAATACTATTAAAACTATATACATGATGAAGCGCGACTTGAGCTACATAACGTCGACTAATACGTTGTTGCTCGATTTACTGTTTGATGAAGACCAGGGACCGGACAACCCCGCTTAAGAGTTAAGCCTTTGGACAGGGTAACCCGTACATTGGGTAACTCATATCGTAGTGTTACCTTTTGTTCGAGTTACATCCTCGAAACCCAGCGAAATGGTTAACACCTTTAATAAGGTTACCACGTGAAGGGGTTAACCCCTTCAATGACTTAAGTCTTTGAAGAGGTTACCTTCTCGAAAAACTTTTTTTCGTGTTACCCTGGATTACCTAATAAACTTGAGCTGCATGTAGGTGGGGGGGGGATACTTGCACCCGTGCAGCGCCTTATTGCCTTACTATTTATGATCAGAACAAATATAAAATCTTACCTTTTTTTTATTATCGGTAGGCTCGCGTTTGACCACTACCTCGCCTGATGGTAAGCGATGATGTGGCCTACGGTGAAGCACGCTTGCCTAGAAGAAACCTATTCACTCTTGACTTAAAGACCCCAAGGTTGTAGCTATCAGGAAACAAAAACTCCGGAAGGGAATTCCACTCCTTAGCTGTGCGCACAATGAAAGTATTAGCAAAACGCTTTGTGCGTATGGGTGGGATGTCCACCATGTACTGATGGCGCATGGCCGTACGTTTTGTAGTCCGATGATGGAAAGGGCTAGGCGGAATCAAATTGTGCAGTTCCGTCGCACACTCCCCGAAATGTAACCGATAAAAAACCGACAGGCTGGCAACTCGTCGTCGATGTTCGAGGCTCTGGAGCTTTGACGCGACCAGTGCATCATTGCCAATAAGCCTCTTGGCCCGTCTGTCAATCGACTCAAGTGCATCAAGCTGGTATTTGGCAGATCCATACCAGAGGTGAGAGCAGTACTCCATGCACGATCGAACTTGCGCTTTATACAAGTTAAGCAGCTGTTCAGGTGTGAAGTACCGTCTCACCTTTGTAAGAATCCCCAACTTTTTTGCAGCCAACTGAGCTTTCGCCTCTATGAATGGACCAAAATTAAGGGTTGATGTCAACGTAACACCAAGAAGTTCGAGATGGTCCGTTAACGGCACGGTTACACCACGGAAAGATGGAGCCGGGTGGAATTGGCTCTTCTTAGCGGAAAAAAGACACGCCTGGGTCTTAGTAGCATTGAAACTGACCAGATTGGCATCACCTCATTCGGAGACCGCCTTCAAGGACAGATTCAAGCGTTCGACCATGGCCTCCCGGAGAGACCGAATCTGGGGCCCAGTAGTTCGTGCGTCGGACACGTATCTCTCAGCAACAGTGCTGTCATCTGCGTACCCAAAGGTGCCGGGTTTTAGCAGATCATTAATGTGCAGCAAGAATAATGTTGCCGAGAGCACTGACCCCTGAGAGACTCCGGCGTTGATATCTAACTGACCGGACGAGCAGCCATCGATAACCACTCGGATGGATCGATCCCTCAGGAAGTTCGCAATCCAATTACACAGACCACTAGGCAGTCCGAACGTGGGAAGCTTACCAATGACGCTTTCGTGCCAGACCCTGTCGAAAGCCTTCGAGATGTCGAGAGAGACGGCTAGCGCTTCCCCGTGTTTCTCGATGGCCTCACTCCAGATGTGAATGGCATACGCTAGAAGATCTCCAGTGGACCGATTTCGGCGGAAGCCGTATTGGCGGTCACTGAGAATGTCGTTCGCTTCTAGGTATGCCAGGAGCTTTCCGTTAAGCACACGTTCCATACTTTTACAGAGGATGGACGTTACAGAGATGGGTCTGTAGTTTGCCGGTTCAGCTCGACTGCCCTTCTTGGGCACAGGCTGTACGTTGGCTTGCTTCCAAGCCTTCGGTACTTTTCCAGTCTCTATCGAAAGGCGATACAGGCGAGTCAAGATCGGAGACAATTCAGGCGCATAGGTTTTAAGCACAATTGCTGGTATCCCGTCAGGGCCACTCGCTTTGTTCACATCAAGGCTACGCAGCACCCTACGCACGTCCTTTTGATGAATGCGAATATCCGACATACTCGTCACACATCCATCAGGAGAAGGAGGAGGCTGCGCGCCATCAGAATTCAGATGCGAAGATTCCGCAAAAAGGCTGGCAAATAAGTTTGCCTTCTCCTCAGCGGAGTGGGCCAATGACCCATCAGGTTTCAGCAGTGGTGGTAGTGAGAGGCGACAGAAGTTTGATTCGACCGACTTAGCCAGGGACCAAAACGCTTTGCTACCCGCTGGGTATGAAGCTAGTTTCTGCCCAATTCTGCTAATGTGGTTAAACCGTGCTCTTCGCATCACCTTTTTGCAGGACTTGGCAGCCCTGTTGAAGGCTCTCTTCTTCTGATTCACGTCATTAGCCTTGCCTGTTCGAGCGTCGACCCATGCCTGATAAGCCTTGTGTTTAATCGCGTCGGCGCGGTTACACTCGGCTCCATACCATGGTCTGTCGACGCGAGACAGTGCTACGTCAGAGAATGGAATATAGTACTCCATTCCCCGACGCAACACATCTGTCACAGCGTCAGCGCACGACGATGGATCATCCGAAGAGAAGCAAGTGGGCTGCCAAGGATAGCATGCGAAGAAAGATCGCATCCCATCCCAATCTGCTGACCTGTACCGCCATACCCGCCGGGTGCCTCGGGATCGGGCGGGGAGTAGACGGACACAGACTTCACCAGACAGTGGTCAGAACTACCCAGAGGTGAAGATATCGACACAGAGTATCTGTCTGGATCTGTTGTCAGCAGAAGGTCCAAGCAATTGGCTGTGTGCGAATCAACATCTGGCACCCTCGTCTCCCCCTGGACCAGCTGGGTGAGATTTAGTGCTAGCGCAAGCTTGCGCGTCTCTCGTCCAGCATGATCAGTGCACTGGTATGGGAAAAGCCACTCCTGGTGGTGGGCATTAAAGTCCCCCAGTAACACTAATTGGGCGGAAGGGTACCGCTGCTGTGCCGTATCAGCCGCCTCGCTGAGGTACTCTGTGAGCCTGGTTGTTTCCTGATCTCCGCTGTGCGAGCGGTAGACACAGGCGTAGATAATCTTATCCAACCCTGTGTCCACCAGAGCCCACAGCACTGAGAACCTGGAGTCTTCAAGGTTACGGAGACGCCGATAGCAAGTGTCGTCTCGGGCATACATGCATACACCCGCGCGTGGTTTAAAGGCGTGCTCCAGGGTAAACCCTGGGTAGGATAAGTACGATACGTCTGACGGACTTCCTATCTGCGTCTCCGTAAGGAAAAACAGTGCTGGCTTTTCAGTCTCCAGGTGATGGTGGACTGAGTTGAGATTGGAGTGCAGACCTCTTATATTAGTGAGGTGCACTTTGCTTTTTTAATCTTTTCTTTCTTTGCTTAATGGCATTTCCACATAAATTACATTTGCTTGTGTTATTTGATGCATCAAACACATAATAACAATGCACAGCATCTCGCCTCGGCTGTGCCATTTTCACAGAAAGACAATTCTTGTTGTAATAGGTATAATAGAGAAGCTACCACACACACTTAAACATAAACACTGCTAAATTGCTTTTACTTCCGTAGTTCCGTCCGAGTTCCGAATCAAATGACGAATGATGAAAATAAACAAGTATAGACACGAAAAAATAAATATTATTACAATGTTTAGCATGTGTGACGAGCAAAATTGAACTATAAGATCATACAGACAATAGTTATTTTCCATGTTTACAAGTCGCTCGGCAAGTCGGTACACGCAAGATTGGCGGACCGCCGGGCGCGGTACGATGTCACGTGCGGTCGTGGTTATGCAATTTTCAAACTAATATCGATTGTAAACAGTGCATATTACAATGTCTTGAGTTTGAATGGCTTACCCTGTTACAGTGTTACAGGGTGTTGAAAGGGTAACCCGTTCGTAACGGGTTAACTGCACCCGTTCGAAGGTGTAACATGTATCAAAGGGTTTTTTTTTGAAGCGCTTAAAAAAACCCCTTATAAAATCCTTTCAACGAGTATCCGGCTGGTCCCTGATGAAGACTGACGGGTCGCCCCCTCCTGGTAGTCGCGCCACCCCCGCAAGGGGGTGGGGCGAGCGGTGCCGGAACATGGTTCCCAGCCCGCGGGTGCAGTGCCGGGGCCCACAACAATGAGCCCGTCTCTGGGTGGTCTTGGACCTAACATGCGTGCGCGTTGATGTCTTTTGTACTAATGTACTGAGGCACCAACGCGCACTGTGTTTGACTTGTTGTATGTGACTGTGGGCGCGCCACGGCGGCCGTTCTGAACGGTCCGCCGTTTCTTCACGGCCTCCTGGCGGTCCTCCTCAGCCGGGTGAGACCTAGGGCGTACCCTAGGAGGCCCAGCTAAGGTAACCTGCGGCAGGAGCGCCGACTTTGACGAACCCGCAGTTTGGTAGTGTAAGCGACTAGCGACTACTAGCGCCGTTTATGTATGTGGGAGCGGCAATGACCTGAATTACACCGCCCATGATAACCGATAGCGCGCGTCGACCGCAGCGCTATTCGGTGCATGTGTACTTGCGAGTGTATAGTTATGAATGTCTGTTTGCGACGTAAAGCTTGTCTATATTAACTTAGAACAAACTTCACGCCGTGGATGTCGTGTGGGGTGGGTAGTGTTACTGTTTGAGTAAGCAGCGTGTAGACTGTTGCTGCTTACTCAGGCGTCAAGTCCGGGAGGTGGATGGGGTCACACAGTCGGTGGCGAGGAGGTCACGTGGGAGGCGCTTTTTGTCCGGCGGGCGCGCGTGCCATGGCGCTATGTTAGCGATGTGGGGCCAGGCAGAAGCGTCGGCCCGCGCGAACATTGACGTTGCTAGCGGTCCCACGAATTCGTCCAGACTCTCAATCCCGGTATCCCGCTGGATTACGTCGTTCCTCACGTAGCGAGGGGCGTCCATGATGCGACGCAGCGTGATGTTCTGCTGCGTTCTTAGTTTCCGTCTGTTGGTCTCTCTCGTGAGGGCGAACCAAGCTGGGGTAGCATAAGTGAGGATAGATCTAATGTAAGTTTTGTACACGCCCAGCTTGGTGCGGGCGGGGAGGCGGGACGAGAGTACTGGATACAGCAGGTTTCGGGCCACCCTGCATTTAGTCACCACATTGGTGACGTGTGACCCCATCGTGAGCCGTCGGTCGATGGTCACACCCAGGTACTTGGCCTGGGGTGTCCACTCGACTTCGGCTCCTTGTAGTTTCAGCGGTGGTGGCAGAGTTCCAGCTCCTGTAACAAGGGCCTGCGTCTTACCCACGTTAACCGACAGCCGCCATTTGGTTAACCACTCGGGGATGGTGTCGAGGGCGCGCTGCATTTTTCGCGCTGCATGCCTGGCGTTCATTGATGTTGATATGTATGCCGCGTCGTCGGCATACAGTGCGAGCGTCGTATCTGGCGTAGTGGGGATGTCGTCGGTGTAACGTGTGTAACACGCAGGCGATAAGCAGCTGCCCTGTGGTACGCCCGCCATTATCGGGCGGGGGGCGGACAGCGCTCCTTCTACCACCACCCTGAAAGTCCTGTGGGTGAGGAAAGATCGAATCACACTTACAATACGACGGGGCGCGCTGGACTTGGACATCTTGTACACAAGCCCATCATGCCATACACGGTCAAAAGCCTTCTCCATGTCGAGGAATACTGCTACCGCGTGCTCCTTCCTGTTCATTGTAGATGACAGCAGGTGCAGCACCCTCGACAACTGGAGCGTCGTGCTGTGTTCCGCGCGAAACCCGAATTGTTCCTCGCGTGGCGGTATGTGTGGTGTGAGATGTCGCAGCAGGAGCGACTCGAACACCTTGGAGATGGTGGGCAGGAGAGTAATTGGCCGATAGCTCTCTGGCTTCAGTGTATTCTTTCCCGCCTTGGGCAGCATAATGACGCGCCCCTCTTTCCACGAGGCCGGGAAGGAGCCCGTGCGTAGGATCCCCGTGAACAGGCGCGCCAGGGCCGCTACCATTCGGTAGGGCAGGTGGCGCAGCGCTGTGTTGGTGATCCCGTCGGCACCTGGGGCCTTCCGGGGCCTCGTTAACAAGATGGCGCGTCTCACTGCGTTAGGCGAGAAAGAGATGGGGTCTTCATCGGGAGCTATCGGCGCAGCGAAGTATTCCTCCAGGTGTTTCTCCACTGCTGCGACATGTTCGTGGTCTGTGGTCGGGTTCGGTTGGAACTGGCGCTCCAGGTGTTCAGCGAAGACTTCTGACCGGTCCTCTACTACATATTTCAGCGCCCCGTCGTTGCTCTGTAGAGGGCGTACCGGAGCTGGGGTGTTCTTAAGTTGGTGGCACAACTTGTGTAGAGAGGGCCAGTCGCCCTCCGCGGTGTCAATACGTTCCTCCCAGCTCGCGGTGTTTAGAGCGCTTAGCTCGGCCTTCACTTTTTCCGCGAGTTTATTTAATTGCGTTTTCATTGTCGGGCAGCGGGCTTGTTGCCACTGCTTGCGTAGGCGTCTTTTCTCAGTAATCATGCGCTTGATGCGCGCCGGTAGGGGCGGCTGGAGCACTCTCCCCTGCGGCTGCGCTATTGTTGCTGCATCTAGTGCGTTTTGGACTCAAGCAGTGACGTCAGCGGCGAGTGTGTCGACGTCTGTGGCGGAAGTGATAGGCCGAGTCGGTGTAGTGGATTCGACCTTCTCCTGGAACCTCTTCCAATCGATTAATCGACGTGGCGCTGGTGGTACCACTCGTGTAGGCATGCCCGATAGGACGACGAGGACAGGATGGTGATCTGACTGTAGCTCGTCGTCCAGCACCTGCTGCGTGACCTGGCAGTGTAGCCCTCGGTGAATCATGATGTCCAGTACGTCTGGCATGTCCGTGCTTCTGTCTGGGGAGTGTGTTGGCGTGTCTGGGCCGGACACAGTGTATCCGAGGGCCTCCGCGTCCGCGAGGAGCCGCCTCCCATCTGAGTTTGCGTAGAAAGAGTTCCACGCTGGGTGCTTGCAATTCCAATCACCGGCGAGGATGGTAGGGTGGTCGGTATTTGTTAAAAGTGACTTGATGTCACTGACATCAAGTTTATTTCCTGGCGGCTTGTAGCAGGCGTATATTTCTATGTCCTCGCCGGCTACGTGTAGCTGGACACCCAGCGCGTACGCGCAGTGTAGTGATGGCAGTGGGAGTTCTTGGTGGACGACTCCTCTCTTTACTAGCACGGCCAGGCCACGGTATCGGGCATTGGACGCGTTTTTCTCGTCTTTTCTGTATGAGTGGTAACCTGGGAACTTGTACCTATCTTCAGGTCCCAGGTGCGTCTCACTTATGAGCGCCACGTCGATGCTTTGTTCCTTTAGTAGGTGACGGAGGGATGTAGCCTTTCCCCTGAGGCCACGGGCGTTCCAATGGATCATCCTCAGCGGCTTAGACATTGTGATACAATGTAAGTAAGGCGGCTAAGCCGTCGAGGATGACCTGTTCGACATCTTGCCCCTGCCTGATGGCCTTGATGAGGTCCATGAGGAGCTGGATGGCACAGGTAGTGAAATTCTTATTTTTTTGAGAGTTCATTTCTGTGTTTTGTGTTGTTGTGTTGTGGTTGGTTGGCTCAATAATTCTAGTGCCAGCGGATTGGCTGACACTATTATTAGTTCCACTTTGATCCGCTGTGTGGCGCTTGGTTCGCATGTTGGCGGCGCTAGTGGTAGGTTGCTGTCTCACTACCTGTGTTGTTGTTGAGGCAGGGGCTGCCTCAGGGGTGTCTTGTGTTGCTTGAGGGGTAGGTTTTCTACCCTTACCCCCCCTCTTCTTCCTCCGTCGTGTGGAGGTAGTTTCGCCTCGCTGGGTGGGCCCGTTCGCTGTCGCCATCAATGTAGCGCCTTGTGCCTCGGTTTCTAGCGTGGCTACTGTCGGTACCTCTTTTTGTAGTTGGCGTGATGTCGTTGTGTTTGTGTTTGTAGAGATGGCGACTGTGCCCGCCCGCCTGTTTTTAATCTCTTTCTGGAAAATTGGGCACTTTATGTTGTTGGCGGGGTGAGTGTCCTTGCAGTTTGCGCAGGTAGCGGGTTCTTCTCTGGGACGTGGGCAGTCTCTTGCCGTATGTCCTTCCCCGCACCTTGCGCAGGCGAGCGGTCGGTGACATTGGTGCGAGCTATGTCGAAATTGCTGGCACCGGTGGCATTGCGCGGGCCCTCGTTTCCCACGCCATGCCTCTATCTTCACGCCATTCATGTACATGAAGACAGAGTTGTCGTAGATGGCCCGTACATTTTCTGTCTTATTTAAGACGGCGTGGAAAACGCAGCCGGGTCTGCCCTGTCGTGCGTTTATGTGACGCACGTACTCCGGCTCATAACCCAGCTTGCGTAGTTCTTCTTCAATATCTTGGGGGTCCGTGTCTGCTGGTAGCCCTCTTATGGCCACTTTCAGTTTCTTTTCAGCTGGTAGCGAGTACGCAAACCAGCTGATTCCGCTTTCCCTTTCCAGGGCGGTCAGGTACCTCTGCACCACCCTGTATTCGTCCTCACTTTCAGGTGAGAAACGGACTCCCTGTCTGAAAGGGCGGGCATTTGGTGGTCGTCCTAATGTGGTCGCCAACGCTCTAAAATGCGTGGCCCAATTTGGCAGTTTGTCTACCACGAGTGGAGGGTAGCGTGGGCGCTTCTTTTTTGCCGGTTGTCCGGCTTGGTTACCCGTGGTAGCTGGGTTGGGGGTTGCGTCGTGTGTAGGGGTAGGAGTGGGTACTCTACCTACCCTAGTGTTGGTTGTGTTGGTGACAGAGGAGGTGGATGACGATGCCGGCGAGTGGCTACGTCTCACAGCGTCGGCGAAGGTGGGCGACCTAACACTACGCTGCTCACGCTCAGGTATACGCTGTGAGTCTGCGCAGTAACGTTTCGCCTCTTCCTCAGCCGTCTCGTCGGGACTGTGGCGTCTTCTGAGCCCCCTACCCCCCGATTGAAAATCGAAATCGAGTTCCATCGACGGGGTAGGCGTTGTAGGCGTTGTATAGTCGTCAAACTCCATTTCTGCCCCGCGCCCTAGCGACGCGAGCGAGATGTTTGACCCACTTATAGGTGATTGGGTGGATCGTGGATCGTAGGCTGGAGAGTCGGCCGCTGATTGGCGGGGCGGGGCTGGCGAGCCAGTAATGGCGGACGCTAACACCAGTGGTGCCACCTGGCGGATTGGTTCGCGATTTTTCCGCGGGTCGCGGGTGTGTTTTTCGCTATTTTCTCTTGTTTTAGGGCCTGCTTGCGTAGGGCGATGCGCGGGCTGTTGAGTGCGTGGCGCCGGTATGAGGGCTGGCGCTCTTGGTGCTTTGGGCCCTTTGGCCTGGGAGGTGTATGGGGTGGTGCGCGATGTTTGTGCGCGAGGTGTATCATTGCGTGATAATGCGCGCACAGAGAAGGCAGGGGCATCATCTGTGCTGGGTTGTCGTGTTTGCTGGGTGTGTGGACGCGTTTGTTGAGTAACGGCGCGGTCCACCGATTTTTTGCCAGTGAGGGTAGATGTAGGTACCACCGAAAAATTATTTTCCGGGGTCCTTACGGTCGCCGATTTTCGTTCCGCAGGGATCGGAGTTTTCGACGGTGGTTGGCACGTATTAGGGGCACTGTACCTGGGTTTAGGTGACTGCGCTGGAGCTGTGGCGCCAGCGGCACTTTGCCTGCTCGCGCTCCTCGGTGCTTCTTCCTGCTGGCTGCGTCTTGGTTCCTCGGTCGGCGGCGCATCAGACGCCACGGTCCCTAGGTTAGGGATCGAGGCAGTCCGATCCATCGACGGGCGAGGGTTGTGGTGGCTGGGGGCGCCGCGACCCGGTGGGCCGCGGGCGCCAGGCGATGTCATCTTCTTCACTTCTTCTTTCTTCTCTTCTTGTTTTTGCTAAAAAGCATGAAAAACTACGGGCTAGTTTTTCCGCGACCGCAACAACGACTTCGCGCAAGCAAAAGCCGTTGGGCAGCTAGGAGGTCCGCCCTGGTTGCCTCCGACAGTATAAATTGAAAAATCTATACTATCGACGGGTCGCCGTGGAGGCGGCCATATTTATACTTTCGTACTACACGCGCTGTCGCGCCGGGCCCCATTCTCTTGGCTACCAATCATGAGTGTCGAGAGTGAGGGGCGCTGGGCTAGGGGCGAGGCGGAAACAGCTACAAGGGGCACGGGAGGGGTACCTTCTTATGTATTTTGACTTTCCATTGTCTTTCCATTTTTATGTTTCTACTAGTTAGTTTTTAGCCCAACTAACACAATGGCGTTCTAGAATTTCTCAATTACTGTATACAAACACTAAAATAAGCACATTAAAAATCTATCTTTACAGTAATCTGGTTTATGTTTGACTCTACTTTGCCCACTAACAATTCTAGGCTTTATTGGATTGCTTTTCAACACCGATCTTGCTCCACTTTTTCAAAAATGGCATCCATTTTTTCCGTAATAGGGCGACCAGAGCGACGTGCATCTTTGAAATCAAAATTTCCGGATTGAAAACGCCTAAACCAAATTCGTGCTACTCTCCCAGACACTGCACTAGGTCCATAAACATTGCAAAAATTTTTCGCGACTTGCGTTGCCTTTTTACCTTTTTTGTAGTAAAAATTTAAAATGTATCGAATTTGTTCATTCATCTTGACGGTACAAATGAAAATCACACGTTTTCCTTATTTGAATTTCGCGGCTTGCGTTGCATTTTTAACTTTTTTGTAGTAAAATTTTAAAATGTATCGAATTTCTTCATTCATCTTGACGGTACAAATGAAAATCACACATTTTCCTTATTTGAATTTCGCGGCTTGCGTTGCATTTTTAACTTTTTTGTAGTAAAATTTTAAAATGGATCGAATTTCTTCATTCATCTTGACGGTACAAATGAAAATCACACATTTTCCTTCTTTGAATAATTTGGAATTATGTTAATTAAAATTTAAACTTTTAATGATCTAAAAACCAGCCAGATACAAATAGTATAGCCAAAGTGATTTTATTACAAGTTCATACATACATAATGCGAAAAGACTTTTCCCCAACCTAATATAAAAAAATATTAAAAAATAACAAAAATCCCAACTGCTTCAAAAGCCAACTAAAAAGTCGTAAACAAACAGAAAATCATGCTGTGCAGTCGGAGGATACATCTGGTTTTGGTCAGCTAGCTCGCGCATGTGTGAAAAAACACCATAAATATAAAAAAATAAAGAAAGAAAAAGTGTTTATATGCGCCAGGCACGACGCATACCCTTAAAAAAAAGTACAAATGACTATCGACATCTGGCAATGGCATTTGACGAGTAACATTGACGTATTATTGAACGAATGTAACTCAAGATTTGCTAAGGCATTCACTTAAACAGTACGTTGTTACTCGAACCTATAATTTCGTTTGTGAAATTGACAAAAGATACTCGCAACTTTTACGTGCCACATAACGTTATCCTGGACATAACTAATCAACGCTTTACTTGGAGATTGTGAACGAGGCCCTAAGTCTGTATTGTTTAACAGCTGGATAGCCTCAACATTCTCGTGTCGATGAAGTCTTAATTCGTGGGCTCCTGCCATTGATGTATTAAAAAGAGGAAGATACGTTACGCGCTAACTTCGCGATCAGAAAACCTGGGCTCGGCGCACGACTACATGCATCGAAACTGACATACATAGTTAGATATTATTTATGGTTTAGCATTGTTTTGGTTGTTATTTGACAGTTTTTATGTAATCATTTGAATTTCTATGTGCCACAGATCCCCTCCACTTATTTCCAATTTTATAATAATGTTAGATTCCGGTATCCCGGGATATTACAAGAGATAGAAATAAAATCGCAATACCGTAATATCAGAACATGCAATGCATTTTATATTTTGTTCATTTCTAATTATTGAAACAGTTAGTGAAATTACAATTATTAAAATGATACGTAGTTGTAGTTGGTTTTTTAATTATGTTTTTATTATTATTATTACTATTCATAATGTCATTGTTTTGTGTTAGGGTAAATGTTGGAGACGACGAAACTTCTTGAAAGGCGGCAGAAGAGCATTGTAATTCGTCATTAGTTGTAAATAAAAAAATATCCTCAGTAGAAGTAGAGAGGCGCGGCTCAGGGCAAAACTTCTTCGTTTGTGGCTCCAAATTTATTGCCTGAGTTATTTTGGCACTTATATTTGCTTTGTTTATAAATTAATATCGACACCATTTTTCATCTTGAGGGTACTTTTCAGCATCGAATATGTTGTCCACAACGAGCTAGGCTCATATGTACTAGCTAGTTCATTAAAATACGCCAAAACTACATTTTCGGAAAATGACTTGGCATTTTTCATGTTTTTCCACTTCAAAAAAATTTCATACGTGGTTATGTATCTGTCTTTGGATATTGACCGGCAGCAAGCTGTCGCATGCGGTTCGCAGTTCTGTTAGTATATCCGGTGGAGTTGAAGTAATATATGGCTCTTCTTCATTATTGAAAGTTGTCATATTTAAATTTTCACAATACATGTACAAAGAAAAGAAAATTTGAGAAAAATGGCGCGAGGATTATTTTCTGCCGTAGCTGCGTGAAAATGTTGGCAAAGACGTTAGAGCATGCAGCCAAGTTTTTAAATTACCGAATAAACTGATTTTTTTTATTTTAAATAAACTGAATCTGTGAATGCACACTATTATGTTCTATTGCGATTTGCTGATAGCACCTTATTATTGTATTTGTTGATTATCTCATCAATGTATGTTTCCTAGTTTTCCTAGTTTTTTCCTGTTTGTTTACTAGTTTCTGCCAGCGCCTTCGCCAACACGAAAGTTGAAAAGTATCCCAAGGGCACATACTCCCGAGATAAAAAGTATCCTATGTGTTAACACTTCTGATGCATAGGTAAACTATATTACTATAAATTTTATCAAAATCCGTTCAGTACTTTTTCTTTTTTTGTGACAGAAACAATCATCCATCCTAGTAACTTTCACAGTAGGATAGCAGGATATTAAGACTTAGTTTTTTTCAGCACATATGCGTGAAACGTTGCGAGTACCAGTTCCAGTGCGGCCATGTGTGCGGGCGCAACTGTCACGTGACCGATGATCCGAACCATGAGAAAGTGAGTAGTTTGACTTTTATATCCATTTATTTATGTATTTTTATTATTACCATCATCATTTCAGCCGAAAGACGTCCACTGCTGAACATAGGCCACCCCAAGCGTCGCTCATTGACCGATCCTGTGCGTCTCACATCTAGCGGATTCCCGCAATCTTAACCAGGTCATCAGTCTACCTAGTGGGAGATCTTCCAACGCAGCGCCTTCCAGTTCGCGGTCGCCACTGAGTGCTATTATTGTTATATCTACACAGTTAGTAATACGTCTATAATTTATTAAACATACACTTTAAATACCGTATCCAGAATAAAATAAAATATCAGTAAGTTTTAGTTATTTAAACTGAAAATTAAAGTAGGTGTAAACAACGTGACTTGTTCGGACGCTGGATCAAAATTCACAGAGTGACAGCTATTTTAGTATAATCTATGGGATATTTAGTATAATCTCTCGGGATTATAAATTCTTGATATATCGTGATCATTTCAAATACAAGTACCTAGGCGACTGTGTACTGCTCGGCTGAAAATAGAGAAAATGAAGTTTTCTAAAAATGTAACCTAGCTAGATCGATTTATCGCCCTCAAAACCCCTGCATACTAAATTTCATGCAAATCGTTGGAGCCGTTTCCGAGATTCAGATTATAAATATATACAATACATTTATACAAGAATTGCTCGTTTCAAGGTATTAGATAAATAGATCATAATATATTTACATACTTCAGGTGGCGTTCTGTAGTTTCTGCCTTCCCCCATGGGAAAAAGGCGTGAGTTTATGTATGTATGTAAGATATTTATTTCCCATAAGAACTTATAAATAACAGTTCACTTATAATGAGATACTTAATCTAAATAATAATGTAATATTTGCCTCTGGGGCGTTGACGACGTAATAAGGTACATCGGCTTTGGAAGCCATTAGCAGATGGGATGTGTGCGTCGTTGTCGAGTAAGGTTCGTCTTCCCAGCGGAAGAAACCACCTCTTTATTACTTGCATGCTTTATTCAACAAGGTCCCATATATATTGGCGCTTAAGCCTTCTGTTGTCCAGTGGTACATTTAAAGCGGTGGCTAGGCTGTTGGTTGTATTTCATTGTTTTTAGCTCTATTCCCTCTCTCACAGTTGTAACTTGTAAATGCTCATGCAGTTCGCTGGTTTTAAGGAACCACGGAGCGTCTGATATGTTTCTGAGAACTTTGTTTTGAAACACAGTTCAATACCATATGTCCAGACGGGTACTAAAACTACTTTGTAGATAAGGAGTTTGTTCTCCAGAGACACGTGTGAATTCCTCCCTAGGAGCCATAAGTTTTCTGAGTAGTATGTCCAGCTCATCACGCTTCTTTTTTATATGTACCCGCCATGTCTGTTTACTGTCTAGGTGCATGCTGAGATATTTCGCAGTTTCATTATGAGGCAGTACGTCATTGCCAAGTTTAACAGGGGGACAGTTTTGCTTTCGTGGAATGAACGTCACATGCGTTGATTTATTGGCACTCGCCCTAATACCACTTGCCCATCCATTCATCTACTCTGTCAAGGTGTTCTTGTAGTGTAGCAGAATCCAAATGAGAATCTTTATCACTGCAAAGGGCGGCAGTGTCATCTGCATACGTTGCGGAAACCACATGTTCAGTCAAGGGTATATCAGCAGTGTAAATTAGATATAATATTGGGCCCAGGACCGAACCTTGGGGTACACCTGCTGTTATGTTATAGCACTTTGAGTATTCGGCGTTCACTCTTACTCGAAACAGCCTATTCTCCAAGTAGGATTTCAAAAGGGAGTATAAATTATGAGGAAGCTGACTCTTCATTTTGAAGCCTGCTGCACGTCAAGGAACACGGCAGAGCAGTACTGTTTGTTTTCGAGTGATTCTCTTATGGAGTTGACGACTCTGTGTACTTGTTCCACAGTTGGGTGACCGGCTCTGAATCCAAACTGATGTGGTGTTATTATGTTGTTCTCTTCTAGGATTTGCTTTAATCGCCGCGATAGAAGCTTTTCAAATAGTTTTGAGACTATAGGCCACAGACTTATGGGCCTATAAGACGCGACTTGGTGTGGCGGCTTTCTCGCTTTCGGAATCATGATAATTTCGGATATCTGCCACACTTTTGGGTAATATCCTGTTCTTAAAATACTATTAAAGAGCTGCGTAATGAACACTACGCCTTTTTTTTAAAGCTGCCTTAGTATCTCTGCTGTTATCAAGCAGAAACCTGGTTTTTTTTCTTATCTCCCTCTGAACTTCTCGAGGTGAGCAACTAGGCAATGCGAGACTAAGTTGTAGGTCCGCTTGCAAATATTCCTCAATATCTTTGTCAGTACCTGCATCACAGTTATTGGGAGTGAAAACTTCAGCTCGAAAGGAAGCAAAAGCCTCGGCACGGTCTTTGTCATTTTTAGTCCATGTGTTGTTTTGTAATTTAATGGGGTTTTTGGCCAATTGGGGTGCTGTTTTACTACTTTTTACAGTTTTCCACAGTGAGTATTCGTTCTTAGCTGAAGCATCCATGTTTTCTAGTTTATTCTTCAGCGTTTCATTCTCAATCTCCGTCAGGTATTGTTTTAACCCAGTGGCAGACCTGTTGAAAGCTCGTTTGTCAGACGAATGCCGGCTGCTATGCCAAACTCTTCTTAACCTTCTTTTTTCTAGTATCTTCGTTTTTATTTCTTTGGGGATATTTTTGGTACCTGATTGGCGATGTCTCTTGCGTACAGTTCCATGATGCAGTTTGAATTAACTGAGTTATATAGACAGCAGCTTCCTCGATGTCATCATTTGTTTTCAGAGCTACCTTCAAATTTACGTTTTCCTCGATATAGTCTCTGAATTCCGCCCAGTCTGTGTTGCTATTACAAAGATACTGTCTCATCGGTCTTCCAATTATATAAGTGCTTATGGTAGCTATCACTGGGGTATGATCAGAGACACCGTCTTGTCAACTTTCTACACCCAGGTATAAGTTGGAAAGTCCCTTATATACGAAGAAGTCCAACAGGTCAGGTATTTTGTTTGGATCTGTCGGCCAGTATGAAGGTTCTCCTGTGCTCAGGGTATATATATTACCATCTTTCAAACTCTTTTTCAACTCGCTACCTCTGGGAAGAGTCAGTCGCGAACCCCAACTAGTGTGCTTAGCGTTCCAGTCTCCTCCACACAAAACTGCATGCCAGGGTGGGCAGTATACCGCTGATAGGACTAGCGAACCTTGCTTATCGTGTACAAGTATAGAAGTTGCTTGTAATTGGTCAGTTTTATATTCCTGAAGAACTTCTTGCTTTATACATACATATATACATAAACTCACGCCTTTTTCCCATGGGGGTAGGCAGAAACTACAGAACTACTTCATGCTTTATGTTTTCTTATTACGATTGTGGTCCCTGCATGCGCTGTTCCATGTTGCTGGTGTTTTGTAGAGTATGTACAATAGTCCTTAATCGAAAACATATGACTAGAGGTTAGGTGAGCTTCAGATATAAGCAGCACGTCAATTTTCTCAAGATCAAGGAGTATTTCCACGTCATGTTTGTGTTTTATAAGTCCGTTGATGTTCCACGTTGCCACTCTGTATGCACACATTTTACCGAACTAACTTGCTGATAACTGTTGTAAGAAGAGTTATCATTGATGACATTGGATCAAGGAGTTTGTCTAGCTTTTCAGCTTGTTGTGTGAGTAGAATTTCTAGTTTAGAGTCTGTTGTATAACTGTGATTTTTGATGACTTCTGCGTAAGTTGGGTTCTCTGATTTTCTTTGCGTATATTTAGCTGTCTGTAGTACCTCTTCTGGATTACATTTTGCAGTTTCGGTGTTAGGTTTTGTTAATGGCGGTACCTTTGTTAGTCTATTTCCTAATTTTCTATGCATAATCTCTTGGTAAACTTCGCAACCTTTATAATTAGCAGGATGAGCACCCTCACATAGAGCACACTTTGCTGGTGTGTTGCGGTCTTTCTTTGGACATTCCGAGGTCCTGTGTGGCTGTGCGCATTTGACACAGCGATATGGACGCATGCAATAGTTTTTAGAGTGCCCATATTGTTGGCATCTTTGACTTTGCGGGATTTTGTATTTATTCGTAGGCTCTTCAATTAAGACTTTTTGGTGATATATAGATGTTATGGCTTTGACTGCATTGTTATTGGGACCGGATACTAGATTTACATTGAATGTTGATGTTGGTTTCTTTTCAGGTCCAAATTTCATGTAAATGATTTCCCCTTATACCACATTGTCGTTGTTTTCGATTTCCTCTTTGATTGCTCTATGGGGTGTTGTGTGGTGTAGATTCTTTATGACAAACCTATAGCATCTTTGGTCTTTTCTATTAAATGTATGACATATGAGACCCTTTTCACGGACTATTCCAATAATTTTCTTGTACGATTCTATATTTGAGCTGGTAATTCTGAGATAATTTTTATTTACAACTTTAAAGAGGTAGTCGCCTTCGTCAACAACTGTTTTTATAAGTTCTGACAGTTTGTTTATATCTTCAACCCCATACAAGTTTATGGGAGGGGGTTTAGGTACTCGTTTTTGTTAAGGTTGTTCTTCAGCATCTATAGAGTCAAGTCAATCTGTAGTCCGCTGTATCGATTGGAGGTTACAACTTCAGGAGATGGCGATTGTGAGAGATTTTTCCTCTTGTAGCTCCTGGCTGTTGGAACTCTTTGCCACTCAGGTGGTTGAGGTGTCTCTGGGACGTTAGCAGAAGTAGCCGTCTTGGAACTCATAACATGTTGTTGGTCTCTTGGTGACGAAACTACATTTTTGACCTCAAGCTGTTTTGTGTTCGTCGGCTCTTGCATTTCTTTGCTTGGTGTGGTACCTAGGGAGTTGCATCTAGGTCGAGATAAGAACAAGCTAGGGTGGAAAGCTTGCTGCCAGTAACATTCACTGCCATGGAAGCCTGGTCGCCTACTTCCATAGAGTCTTCGGTAACCAATTTCTCACCCACCGGCCCGGATACCGGAGGGTGCCGGGTGTTAGCCGGATCGCATGACAAAAACTCATTCTACTACTCAGGTACATACATGTGGGCTTATTTTCTTTTGAATTAAGGCAATTAAAATACCGTGAAATGAAACATTAAATTCAGTTGTAGAATGGAACGTCTGATGTATGAATGAGAGGTTGGAGTGTGAGAGAGCGACAGGGAATGAATGGCGGACGATTGAAAAACTAAGGACGACGTTTAAAAAGAAAATTTGTTAAGTGTTTAACGAGCCAAAATAAACGAAGATAACCGTAAAAACTGTTTCTCGCACCTAGCCCACCTCCTACAATTGGGGGCTCGACTGGGATTGGCTGGAAACATTTGTCTGCAGCGGATCGCCGGCGTGTGCCACGCGATACATGGTACGCAAAAGAAGAAAGACGAACGAGGAAGTAGCTGGGTAATAAGCGGCGAGGTGGCTGCTACTATTCACTACAAACGAAGATCTCCACAAGAAGATGCCTGTGGATAAGGAAATAAGGGGTTTCGATAACGGAATACCTACCGGCATCGGTACGGCCGCGGCGACGGGGGCGTCGGCCATGATGTCGCTGGATGCTACATAAGGCATAATTAAGTTCAGTGGCGAGGACAAAACCTATTCTTCGTCAAAATGGGCTGCCGACATCGACGATAATGCTGAGATATTTGGGTGGACTGCCCAGCAGAAGCTTATTATCGCACGACGATCGCTCGTGGATACTGCGTAATTGTGGCTTAAATCCGAAAAGACGTATAAGACATACGATGAGTTAAAGACGGCGGTTCTCAAGGAATTTTCAGACGCACTAAATTCTAAAGAAATGCACGAATATATGGCAAGCCGCAAGAAAAGGAAAGACGAAACTGTGTATCAGTACATACTTATTATGAAGGAGTTGGGTAAAAGGGCAAAATTTCCCGATTACATCGCTATACAACACATCTTAGACGGCATATCAGATTACGAGAGCAATAAGGCGATATTATACGGCATCGTACAGCGTGCTGAAAGAAAAAATCACAATATACGAGACAATGAAATGAAAAGAAGTAACGAAAGCAAAAATAGGGCGGCCAGTGCGAGTAAACAAAGCGGTGACATAAAGCTGAAAACTTCAGGCGAAAAGCGGTCATCACCATCCGGTCGTGTGTGTTTTAAGTGTGGTGAAAAGGATCATCTTGCCAGTCAGTGTCCGAATGGTGTGAAATGTTTTCGGTGCAATAAGTTCGGTAACCTAAGCAAATATTGCAGCGGCCATGTTGTTCCTAGTGATGCATCGAAATCAAACACAAAGAAAGCAAGTGGAACTGGAAATTCAATGTGTGTGACCGATAATGTTGGTAGTAGTGACAACATCGAAAGATTGAACGAGTTGAACGTCGACGGACCGAATGGATCGACCAGAGACACTTGTGATGTTGGTTCTACTGTTGCCAGTTGTCAAAGAAGCCGTAGCTGTCAAAATCAGAGAGTTTGTATAGTAATTACCAAAGACATTATACTTCTTACTACTAGACTGTGCACTATGGCGCAAAAACCGGTCCGAGCGAGAGGGCTCCCGTTGGTAGTGTGTCTCTTTCTAATGAGGTGACCATGACCAAACATAACACGGGACAAATTGATTGTAAAAACAATAGTGTAAGTATCCCAATATATGTATTTATGCTACCTAACTACGCTACCTAAACCTACCAAATTCATTGAAAAAAAAAATGTGTATATTTTTTGGAATCTACGTCACTTACCGTATGGTGTCGGGCGTAAAGAATTTCAACATCCCATGTTTTTCCATTGGCGACTAAGGGACAAACCAGAGAATGATAAGCAGCGTTCTCTGTGCATTTGTAACAACCCTACTGGGATCGCCAAACCGCTTGCAAAGCACTCCCCATGAATAGCACAAATAAAACATAGCCCATAGTGCCCAGCAGCCTGCCTAACCTCGACTACGGTAGCGGTCTAGGTTACGGTATGGCAAGGGGTGCAAAGAATCCCGGACGAGATCCGGCTACCCCAACAAATACCGACGACAGGACCTGGCAACGTACAACACGCGCACACTCCGGACTCCGGACCGACGATAAGATGACCGAACTCGAAGAGGAATTGAGCAGTTTACGATGGAGTATTCGGGGAGGGCTCGATAATCCTCAAATCCCAAGTCTGCATAAGTCTTATTCTTCAAGACCCATCGTATAGATAGTGAAAAAACTCTCTGATCCTATTCTCAAGCTCATGAAGGAGAGGCGTGAGATGATCCTGCAGTCTCCAGACGATGCTTTGAAATACCCCAAAGGATCTCAATGATTTCACATATTGTGCAGTTGCGTAGACAGTTGAGAATCAAAACTATACAAATTTTATTCTACTATAATAGGAATCAATTTGCGAATAATATTAACAGCCGCTGAATTTCACTCAAACAAAACCCACCAAAAACTCCGCAAACCACATCGCAAGCACATCTTTTTTTAAATTATTATTATTATTCATGACCATAGATACAAGTCTTTCAGTCGGATACTTATATCGGTTTTAACATTCTTTATTATTCATTAGAATGCGGATGTAACAGATTCTAATGTTTTTTGGAGTAATAGGCTGCAAATTATAATGAGTCAGCCTTCCCAGTAAGCTTAGTTACAATAAAATTCTTCGCTCCACTATCCCGATATCGCATCTGTCAATGATTTCACATAATGTCCAGTTGTGTAGACAGTTGAGACACAAAACTACACCAATTTTATATCACAATATCCACTGGGAATCAATTTGCAAATAATATTAACATCCGCTGTACTACACTCGAAATATCCCACCAAAAACTTCCGCAAGCACATCTTACATTTAGTATTACCAGGCCCAAACATTTAAAAGTACTACTCTTACTCAGTATTAAATCATTATTTTTTAAATACAATGAATTGATTAATTATAGGAACTGTAAAAATATTTGAAAACGTTTCAAAGTTTCATAGACTTTGAAACGCATTTAAATATTGTTTTTATTTGTTCGTTTTGATATAACATAAAAAAGAAAATATAAAATTTTCTACCATTTCTACCAAACCCAATGATTAGTTGAGCTGGCCAGATGACAGACAAGGACACACTACCAGCGGGAACCCTCTCACCAGGACCGCTTTTGGATAGCTACCGATTCTATGGAAATAGCTAACCTAGGTGTATGAAAATAGATTTCATTTTAGCTAAACATACATTTTTGGTACACAGTCTAGTAGTAAGAAATACGTATAAGGTCTTTGGTAATTACAAACTCTCTGGTCAAAATCAGTTTGACGTTTTGAACGTAAACAACAACAAAACGAACAGGTCTGTGAAAAGTGTTAAAATGTGCGGTGTTACGGTTGATACGTTAATAGATAAATAATTCAGACGTTATTAAATTATAGTCGGGCTGTGACTATAATTTAATAACGTCTGAATTATTTCTCGGGTTAAGTGACGTCGCATACGTCAAAGATAAAGTTATACTAACAGGACTCTGGGTAAGTTCAAAACATTATTAGAAGTTGACAATAAAAGTTTTGAAACCTGTTTTTATGTTGTTCCATCAGGTGTTATTCCCTATCAGGTCATATTAGGTCAATCTCTCTTAGCGAAAAAATGCGACTATCTTATTAGACAAAGGTGCAGTCAAGCTTATGCCACAACAAGTTGATTACAGTCTGTGTTTGTTAAGTTTACCTAGCGAAGCTGTAGTTATAAACATGTTTATAGTATGGCACCTGATATAATTTTCCGTCCGCTTCCGATGTAATCCTTGATTTAGTAAAAATTAGTAAGTTGATAGTCATTGGTGTTGCTTTTAATATGCATTTTATTTAGTCTTGCGGATGCTGCGTAAGTTCGGATAAACTAACCGTAACGAGGACGGGTAGGATTCTTCGTATCTACTTACTAAGTGATGGATTTTTCTATCCGTGTATTTTGCATTTTGTATTAACTTATTTTTTTGTTGGTTTTTAGAGTTCCGAAGTCAACGAGGAAACCTTATTGTTTTGTTTCGCTATGTCAGTCTGTTCGTCCGTAGCTTTGCTTATAGACTCATTGTACTACAAAGCTACAATAAGGCATGGATATACATATTTAAAAATAGTACATTGTGATACAAGGGTGGAACGTTGGTTATTGCAAACGAGCTGTCATTAACAAGCCCGAGCCGAAAGCGAGGGTTTTTATTGACACGAGTTTGCAATAACCTACTCACCCGTGTATCACACGACGTTTTTCAATACAGTTGTGGGAAATAGTAAAAACAAATCAAAGAATTAAATTTGTTTTGTCCATAAAATAAAATTATCTTAAGTCGCCATACATCTTTCTCGAGATTTTTGGGGCAAGATTTCAGCCTGCGCAATTTTTGCCTCAGATAAAATATAGGGCAAAGTTAATTCTATTTCATCACTTGTACTTGAACTTATTATAAAATAAATAATCAATTTATCACACAAGAAATTAAAATTTTCAGAAAATAGCGCGTTTTTGCAACTGGACATATTTTTTTTTACAACGAAAACAGCATATACAGCCCTATTCGATTTTTGACAAATATTGATGTAAAATAATTAAATTAAAACTGTTAATTAAATATATTAAACAACCATCTAAAAGACTTTTGAGAATTCAATGCTAAGACGTACGTACTCATTCATTTTTCCTCGTATAAAATCTATCCTGTTTTATTATATGTATAAAAACTCCTTGCTACTAAACTTTTTTAAATTGACTTATGAATTTAAAACTAAACTGCAAAACTAATGATCGAGCGCGTAAACAAAAGTCACGACCGCGTTATAGAAAGATGCCTGTGCAAAAGATTCGATTTTCGAATCATAACTATATCCTCTGAAAGTGCGCCAGGTTTAACAACTGTATTGAAATAGTTATTTATGCTACAAGTGCGAAAGGTACGTGATTTCCGATGAGTGGAATTTTTATTCACTAGCGAGCGTAGCGAGTGAGTGGATAAACCGACACAAGTCGGAAATCATCTTACGTACGTGTATCATACAACATTTTACTATGCATTGTGCGACGAAATAAATAAATTAATAAAATGAAATTAATAAAATGGCGGGCTTATTCAAGCGCGTTCAGCATATCCACAGATTAACTAATAGTTCCTCGGGCATATCTACTGCGCATGTGCGAATAGCTGTCACATCGTAACGCATTAAGGCACGAGCAAAATATACGTTCTGCCAAACATATTTAATGAATATTTAAAATTAATTTATTGATCAAAATCTAAATCTAGAGTAATTAAAGACGCCTAAAATAAAGTATTAGTTTAATTTTACCTTTTATATGAATGATAATCTGTACATAACTAATTTTTTAAACTTTTCTCAAATAATAAAAACTCTATGCGTCGGGCTGACGTTGGAGTTAAAAATTAAAAAAATACAGGAAAGTAAAAAGCACTAGTGAAAAAAAGTGACACTTTCCGCACAGTTTGGCTGCTTGGAAAACCGCTCTTTTCGAGGACATGCATTGTAATAGTTATTTAAGATACAAGTGCGGAAGGTAGGTGATTTCCGATGAGTGGCATTTTTATTCACGAGCGAGCGTAGCGAGTGAGTGGATAAATCGACACGAGTCGGAAATCATCTTACGTACGTGTATCATACAACATTTTACTATGCATTGTGCGAGGAAATAAATAAATTAATAAAATGGCGGGCTTATTCAAGCACGTTCAGCATATCCACAGATTAACTAATAGTTCCTCGGGCATATCTACTGCGCTTGTGCAAATAGCTTTCACATCGTAACGCAATAAGGCACGAGCAAAATATACGTTCTGCCAAACATATTTAATTAATATTTAAAATTAATTTATTGATCAAAATCTTAATCTAGAGTAATTAAAAACGCCTTAAATGAAGTATTAGTTTTATTCTACCTTTTTTATGAATGATAATCTATACATAACTATTTTTTTTTAACTTTTCTCAAATAATAAAAACTCTATGCGTCTGGCTGACGTTGGAGTTAAAAATTAAAAAAATACAGGAAAGTAAAAAGCACTACTGAAAAAAAGTGACACTTTCCGCACAGTTTGGCTGCTTGGAAAACCGCACCTTTCGAGGACATGCATTGTAATAGTTATTTATGCTACAAGTGCGGAAGGTAGGTGATTTCCGATGAGTGGCATTTTTATTCACGAGCGAGCGAAGCGAGTGAGTGGATAAATCGACACGAGTCGGAAATCATCTTACGTACGTGTATCATACAACATTTTACTATGCATTGTGCGAGGAAATAAATAAATTAATAAAATGAAATTATAAAATGGCGGGCGTATTCAAGCGCGTTCAGCATATCCACAGATTAACTAATAGTTCCTCGGGCATATCTACTGCGCATGTGCGAATAGCTATCACATCGTAACGCAATAAGGCACGAGCAAAATATACGTTCTGCCAAACATATTTAATTAATATTTAAAATTAATTTATTGATTAAAATCTAAATCTAGAGAAATTAAAAACGCCTAAAATGAAGTATTAGTTTTATTCTACCTTTTATATGAATGATAATCTGTACATAACTAAATTTTAATTTTTTTCTCAAACAATAAAAACTCTATGCGTCGGGCTGACGTTGGAGTTAAAAATTAAAAAAGTACAGGAAAGTAAAAAGCACTAGTGAAAAAAAGTGACACTTTCCGCACAGTTTGGCTGCTTGGAAAACCGCTCTTTTCGAGGACATGCATTGTAAAAAATATTTTCTTGTACCATCTAAAGACTTAAAGTGGAGATGTTTTTTTTTTGTCGTCTATCCCATGGTGTATCTTGTATAGGCCATTCAAAAATATTACGGGTCTGTTTAAACCATTTTTGGATCCGTTTGCGTAAAACTAAGCTTTAAATTACAATTTTTTATTAGTCACGTGTCCCGCCCAGGGGCCAGCAAAGTGGTTGCTTTTGGGTGTGTGAAAAAATTCACGGCAGACTAGTACCGTGAGTTTTTGCGTATATAATATGACTGATATTATGACTGCGTGAATATATACTAATATATAACGAAATTAAAAGGAAAAGGATCACGGCTAAGTTATAGGTTTTACAAGTTTGTAACTTACAAAATGTACTTGGAATCTGTAAATGTTTGATCTTGTTTTGTGTTGTCCGTGTTATTAGCCTTAATGTTTTCCCTATCCCCATTTATTTGATCAAGTCGTTGAGTAAAGTTTTCAGTAGTTGTCGTCATGGTTTTTATTTCATTTGTAATCTCAGATTGTTTGTCTTGTGTGTAGTTCAGACTATCATTTTGAGTTGCACTTGAACAAGGTATTTGAAGAAAGATGATAAAAAAAGATAAAGGTAGTCAACAATGAGTACTTAACGAGCGTAAGGCATATATTTGCGCACTGTTTTGCTGTCAACCGTCAATTGTTATGAACAAGAACGTTGAGGCTAATGCTTATATTTGAACAATTCTTGAAATGCATCGTAACAATTTTATTAGTATCAACCGTTACAGTTGTAGATGTATTTTTTAATTAGGCGCGCGCGTGTTTTTCCTGCCAATTTATTCAATACAATGTTCCCGTGCGGTCCGAAATGGAATTACAATCGCTCATTAGCCATTCACCTAATACAATCGATTTTAGCGATATATCCCTATTTTAGACCGCATGGTTCGTGATTCATCTTTTTGCTGATAGGAACAAATGTTCCAAGTCAAGGGTCCGAGTAACAATATCCACAGTCCAAATTCAAATCATTTTTATTTGGTCCCTAGAGATTTATGAGCTATTTTAGTACCTGTTTACGAAGAATAAACTAGTTCTTTTTGAATAGATGTGGTAAAAATAATATTATGTTCAATTATCACCTTATTATTGTATTTGTTGATTATCACATCAATTTATGTACTATTTTCTGCCAGCCGCTTCTCCCGCAGGAATGTTGAAAATTATACCACGGGAACATACTACAGAGATAAAAATAATCCTATGTGTTTATTATTATTATATAGTTTCAGTACTTTTTAGGGTTCCGTACCCAAAGGGTAAAAACAGGACCCTATTTCTAAGACTCCGCGGTCCGTCTGTCTGTCTGTCTGCCACCAGACTGTATCTCATGAACCGTGATAGCTAGAAAGTTGAAATTTTCACAGATGATGTATTTATTTCGCCGCTATAACAACAAATACTAAAAACAGAATAAAATAAATATTTAAGTCATACAACAAACGTGTTTTGTGCCGTTTTTTGTGATAATGGTATGGAACCCTTCGTGCGCGAGTCCGACTCGCACTTGGCCGGTTTTTATTCGTGATATAGATCCATCTATCCATACTTTCACAGTAGGATAGCAAGATCTTAAGAATTTGACTTTTTCAGTATATATGCGAGAAACCTTGCGAGTACCAGTTGGAGTGCGGCCATGTGTGCGAGTTCGACTGTCACGTGACCGATGATCCGGACCATGAGAAAGTGAGTTGTTTGACTTTTGTATCCATTATTATCATCATTTCAGCCGAAAGACGTCCACTGCTGAACATAGCCCAAACGTCCTTACTTACCGGTATCGGCGCGGATTAAGAGCGCTGACCTCGAATGCGCACAAGTCGATTTTTGGGTCTGAGTGGCGGGGGGCGTGAGGTGCAACGCAAGCGGCGCGCGCCGGCGTCTTATTGTTATCAATCAGTCGTCCTTCCCCCGTCTCACCGCGCTCACACGTCTCGTGTGTCCTAGGTACAGTCGCGCATTATTGTTTTAAATAAGAAGTTCCGTTCCATAGTATTGAAACATTATGGAACGGAACTTCTTATTTAACATATTTTCGTTATATTTGTTGCGGATACAAGATGCCGAAAAAAAAGTGTTAACGAGGCAAGCACGAAAAATTATTAACGATGTGAATTGTTTTGTAAAAAAAGAAACGGATGAAGTCTTAGATGATTTAAAAATGGTGAAAAATGCGAAAACAGGAGCGTATATCTCATTGCAGAAAAATTATAAAATTGAGTGACATATTATTTATTAATATGATGATAGGCCTAAACTACGTACAAACAAATAATTAGTCAAATCGCTCTTAGTAATTTTATGCGTGACTGTATACATGCGCAAATCACCCCACCACTTTCGCCGAGCGCTCTAAACTCGTGCCGGGACCTGTACCTAGCGGGTACAAGGTTAAGTAATCAATTTAAATTATCAAGTGGTACACCAGAAGTGTTTTATTGTTGGCTAGTGTAATAAAAAGTACGATTACGATCTAGACTAAATGACTAACTAATAAGCAAATTAACTCTTAACTTAATTATGTTACGTGATAGATTATGTTAAAACTAAGAATAGTGTCCATTTGCACTTTTATACAAGTCCGTAGCACTTTCTTAGAGTCTGATATAATTTATAAAAACACTATGTTCAAGTGTTTTATGTATAGCACAGTGTTGTCACCATTATTCATTGACTTGTACACTACACTAATTCAAAAGGTTCAGTTCGCTTTACCCTACGCACTAAGTCTGTATTGTGTAGCAGGTGGATGGCCTCAACATTCACTTGTCGATGAAGTCTGAATTCCTGGGCTTCAGCAAATTTTTGGATGACGGTGTTAGATAGATAGATAAATTACTTATTCAGTGCACACAAAAGACACAGAACAACACACAATATCAGAATTAAATAATTTTAATTTATATGTGGGTATTTGGAAAAAAGTTAATATACATAATACAAATAAAAGTGACACAAGTAACATACCTACTTCAATTAAAACACAGTGCAGTGTGCGTCTCAAGGTAGCACCAAATGGGAGTCCAGTTGCTCAGCATGTGTCAGGCAAATATACCATTGTGTTGACGAATTCCGTTTTAAGGTCACGGTTAAAATCGTCATTTCTTATGTACCAGGAAAGTGTATTTACAGCATTCCTGAGCACTTTATTTTGAAATTATTGGATTATTTTAACGTGGCTTTGTTTAGTACAGCCCCAAAGTTCGGTTATTTTATTTATATGGTTACTTTATTAAGTATTGATACACAGGAGTTCCTTCCGAGTAACCAATACATACTTTTATTACGTATGTCGAGTTCCTGTCTTTTCATTTTGACATGAGCTTTCCGACGCAACTTGGCGTCGAGAGTTATGCCAAGGTATTTGTCTGTATTAGCATAAGGCACTTGCATGCCATTTATAATAAAAGTGAAATAACATTATTACTACGCAAATAAGCTTTCTGTGCACACCGTACTTATCAAGTGACAGTGGACAGACAGTACGAGGTCTTTGACGTAGACTTTCAGAATTGAAACGCATAGTACGATCTCACACGATTTACTATAAACTTATGGTGTTCGCAATAATCCGGTGACATCTATAGTTAGATATTATTTACGGTATAACATTGTTTTGGTTGTTATTTGACAGTTTTTAAGTAATCTTTTGAATTTCTATGTGCCACAGATCCCCTCCATTTATTTCCAATATTCTAATAATGGTCTTGTTAGATTCCGGTATCCCGGGATATTATATAAAATCGCAGTACCGTAATATCAGAACATGCATTAAAAAAATATCACTTGTCGCAACACGACCGACAGATATTAAACATTGAAACCTCGGCGCGTTGAGAGAGAGAGGTCTGACCGCCGCGCCGCCGCATTACATGTTTCATATCAAAAATAATATTATGTTTAACTGAGATTACCTTATTATTGTATTTGTTGATTATCTCATCAATGTATGTACTAGTTTCTGCCAGCGACTTCGCCCGCACAAAAGTTGAAAAGTATCCCAAGGGCACATACTCCCGAGATAAAAAGTATCCTATGTGTTAACACTTCTGATGCATAGGTAAACTATATTACTGTAAAGTTTCAACAAAATCCGTTCAGTACTTTTCTTTTTTTGTGCAAGAAACAAACATCCATCCATCCATCTAAACTTTCACAGTAGGATAGCAGGATATTAAGACTTAGTCTTTTTCAGCACATATGCGTGAAACGTTGCGAGTACCAGTTCCAGTGCGGCCATGTGTGCGGGCGCAACTGTCACGTGACCGATGATCCGGACCATGAGAAAGTGAGTAGTTTGACTTTTGTATTCATTATCATCATCATTTCAGCCGAAAGACGTCCACTGCCGAACATAGGCCTCCCCTAAGCGTCGCTCATTGACCGATCCTGTGCGTCTCGCATCCAGCGGATGCTAGCAATCTTAACGGTCATCGGTCTACCTAGTGGGAGACCTTCTAACGCAGCGCCTTCCAGTTCGCGATCGCCACTGAGTGCTATTATTGTTATATCTACATAGTAAGTAAGACGTCTGTAAGTTATTCAACATAGTTCACATTATTTATCAGTAAGTTTTAGTTATTAAAACTGAAAATTAAAGTAGGTGTAAACAGCGTGACTTCTTCGGACGCTGGATCAAAATTCACAGAGTGACAGTTATTTTTGTATAATCTATGGGATATTTAGTATAATCTTTCGGGATTATAAATTCTCGATATATCGTGATCATTTCAAATACAAGTACCTGGGCGACCGAGCTCGGCTCGTCTGAAAATAGAGAAAACGACGTTTTCTAAAAATGTAACCTAGCTGGATCGATTTATCGCCCCCAAATACCCCTGCATACTAAATTTCATGCAAATCGTTGCAGCCGTTTCCGAGATTCAGATTATAAAAATATACAATACATATATACAAGAATTGCTCGTTCAAAGGTATTAGTTAAATAGATCATAAGATATTTATTTCCCATAAGAACTTATATATCTTATATATAAATAATAATATCATATTTGCGTCTGAGGCATTGAAGACGTTATAAGGTCTGTTACGAACGCATCGTTCGTTCATTCTTTCTTAATTTGTTGTCTTTTAGCCGTCACCGATTTTGACAGCGGGTGAGGGTACTTGACGTTTGACACTTGAACTTGAAAACCTGAGGCCGAACGCGCGACAACGATTTTGAAGGGTTTTGTTGAATAAATTGTAATTTCTAAGTAATTCACCCATCCGAGATAGAATCTCTTTTGGACATTCGCGTTTGGTGTAGTGTATCGTCCGTGCAGTCGTATTTGTGCATATTTCGCGAGCCAAGCTGCTTTTGCCGGGAACGTGTATGTGTCTGCTCGGCAGCTGGACCCCGGCTCAGAATGCGTTCGTGTCCCTCATCCCAGCCTTGTCCTTTATTATATATATCTGATCCCTAAATCCACGACCAGGCACCGGATCGAGCAAGTACAAGAGGACCGCCACGAATAACTCAGGTAAGAGCTCAGCCATAAAGAACAAACCCCTAGTTTTCCACTGCCACGTACCGTGGTTTCGTGGGTGCAGTCCTGAGTATCCAGGGGTCGCATGACTGCTATGGGCTTCGGTCTTCGGCCCTTGGTTGTTATCCGCAGGCCTGTATTTAACAAGGTCCATACATGTTTTTTTGTTTTAATTTTTTAATATTATCATTACACCTCTTTATATCCTTCGTTAAATCATTGAACAGCTGTGCTCTCTCCACTAATACTGTTTTTTTGCCATAATTAGTCCGTGCACATGCATTTGCTAGTTGGATTTTTTTTTTACTTCTTGTGTTGTATATTATTGTTCTTATATGTAATTGTATGTTTGATTGTACGGAATTCGTGGTGATTTTTGTTATGAGAATGCAGGTGTAATATGTCTTAAGTTGTGTGAGATCTAGCAGATTAGTTTTTTAGTATATGTTTAATTTGTTGGATATAGATAGTGGTAGTGAAATAATGCTGTAATAATTTTGTTTTGTGTTCTTTGTAGTGGGTTCAGATTAGATTTAGCGGCTGAGCCCCACATTTCGATTAGGCAATCGAGGTTTGATCTTACTAGACAGTGTTTGTGCCTAACTGCCTCATGGTTTTATCAATTATCTCCTTTATTTTGAAATTAACTACCTGGACTGTGTCGAAACATCCCTTTTTGAAGTAAATGTGCTCAGCATCCGCAAACTGACACATTTTCTTATGGTTTTGTTGGTAGTCGTGCCAGTATACTTCCAACATATCAGCCTTACGCTTGTAATTTTCGATGGTCTTCCTCTCGGATCCATCCTTCTTTATGTTGGTTGGAAGGATGGATTGATAAAAAAAATGGTAATGGTTAGTTTATATAAATGGTTTGATCTGACCTTTATGGTCCAACCGACCGTCTCTGCAAATCGAGGTTCTCCCAATTGCAGCGATCTCCTGGTTCGCGTTGCACTGTATCACTTGGTAGTCACTGGTAATTAAATGCTCGAAGGACCATGTAGAAAGTAGTGCTTGTTGCTATGGTGACCTTTTTTTTTGGGTGGGAAATCATCCAATGACTTCTCTCGCTCTGGGTGAAGCGGGAGGGCGTGTCAGACTTTTACTGACTAAAGCCCACCCGTGTTCCTACAGTTGCTTGCGCCAGGGCCGCGGTAACTCTCTTTCAAATTTATCCGCGACCCAGACAGGCATCGGTCCTATCAGGCCCCGTCACTTTTGCTGACATCACTTTGAGGCGCGCGTGGAACAATACGCGCCGTAAACTCAGGCTTGGTCCTTATCGGACGGTAAGCTACCCATAACTTGCCGTCCGCAAGCCCGTGCCTACGGTGGCCGGGAATCGGCTTGCGACTCCCGACGCCGGACGCGTCTCCTGCGGTGGCTAGGGGCGTGAGGGCGTCTCCTTTCCGTCTCCCTCACGCGTTCCGCCTCCTCCTTTGCGAGCAGACCTGCGTCAGGCGGAAGGTGAGGAAGCCGTGACGCCTCTCTAGCCACTCCTCAAAGAGGGGCCTTACCGCCGCAATTGTGGCGTGCCCAGCGCTGGGTTGCGACAATCGCCCACTCCATGTCACCATGAGATCCTGCCGGAGCTCTGTCCGCCGAGCCGCGATTTGTCGCGGTAACGGAGTTTCGCTCCGGGTGCTATGGTGACCTAACACACCTTTCTCGTTATGATATGATATGGTAAAATTTAAAGTCTAGGATTATAAAGGAAACGACTAAATTGAATCACTGTATAACACTTTGATACACGAAATGGTGAATTATGGTAAACTATGTAACTAAATTAATGGTAAAATGGTTATTGGTTTGGTTATGAGGACTTGGTGTCTCTGACGAGATCTGAACGCGAACTGGCCTACATTTTAGTAACCGAGCGAATGTGCATACTTGCGTTCGATGTAATTATGCATTTCGCTGTGTTTTCGATTATAACTCGAACATGGCCCGAAAGCGGTACGACAAAAAGTTATATTTTCTAGGAAATTTATTTTAGCAATTAAAAATCTTGAAATTATTTATTATTTTTCCCTCAAAAAGAGCGATTCACTTTTTCTACAATCGCTGGGGTCCGAACTCACAACCGCATGAATGACGATCGGTGCCATATACCATTCGGTCAAAGAAGCATTGATTAAAATTGTGATATTTTTTACCATTATGCAAAGCGAATGTTGATTCACGATTCATTTATTACTACGCAAATAAGCTTTTTAAGCAAACCGTTCTTTTCAAATGACAGTTGACAGTTCGAGGTCATTGACGCGGACTTTCATATTTGAAACAAAGACCTTATACTTCTTACTACTAGACTGTGCACTATGGCGCAAAAACCGGTCCGCGTAACAGGGCTCCCGTTGGTAGTGTATCTTTCTAATAAGGTGACCATGACCAAACAGAACACGGGCAAAGACGAGACAGTGACTCACTTATTGACCGATTGCCCGGCCTATGGCCTGGAGAGGTATAAACTAGCACAGAAGTTAGACATTGAAATAAATACAGTTAACCTAAATAAAGTAATCACACATAAAAAATACAGTAAAGAATTCTTGGATTATTGCATAAAGATAGCTGGAAAAACCATAAAAAGAAATAAATAGATAAATAATAGTGCTCAATATTGTATAAAGTCGTATATATTGGGAAGCATTAAATAAATGTTGTAATATATAAAGATATGATAAGGATGAATACTGTTAAAAATTTAAAATTAAGGTATGTAAGTATAGCTAAATCATAGAATATAATAAATATATAGGAAAATATATAGAATACTTACCAAATAACGTGTTAGACATAGAAAATTGTAATCTATAAAAATGAATCGCAAAATGTGTTGGTAAGCGCATAACTCAACAACGACTGGACCAATTTGGCCAATTCTTTTTTTTAAATGTTCGTTGAAGTTCAAAGATGGTTTTTACGGGGAGAAAAATTCTAATTATTGCCGGAAAAAAATAAAAACAGCCCTTTTCTTTTTCCCATACAAAAGTTTTCTAACTAAAACGTAGAGTCAATTTGAGCTTTATTGCTATTGTATAAGCTATTTTTGCTTTGTGTAGGGTAGGGTAGTGTATGGTAGGGTAGTGTAGGATAGGGTAGGGTAGTGTATGGAAGGGTAGTGTAGGGTAGGGTAGGGTAGTGTAGGTTAGGGTAGTGTAGGGTAGGGTAGTGTAGGGTAGGGTAGGGTAGGGTAGGGTAGTGTAGGGTACGGTAGTGTAGAGTAAGGTAGGGTAGTGTAGTGTAGGGTAGTGTAGGGTAGTGTAGGGTAGTGTAGGGTAGTGTAGGGTAGTGTAGGGTAGTGTAGGGTAGTGTAGGGTAGTGTAGGGTAGTGTAGGGTAGGGTAGTGTAGGGTAGGGTAGGGTAGGGTAGTGTAGCGTAGGGTAGGGAAGGTAGTGTAGGGTAGGGTAATGTAGGGTCGGGTAGGGTAGCGTAGTGTAGTGTAGGGTAGGTAGGGTAGATAAATGTTTGGTGTTTTTATGGCAAAACAAAGTTTGCCGGGTCAGCTAGTAGAATATAAGAAAGTTTGTAATACCTACATTGTAATAAAGATATGTCTCCAAGGTCTCGGACTATGTCCGGGGAACCCACTTAGCTCGCAGACGCCGCCTTGCGCGGAGTTGTAGGCGCCAAATAAAAAAAAAAAACAGAACACGGGACAAATTTCTTGTATCCCGATATATTGATGCTACTTACTACCTCAAGGATTGTCAATGATTTCACATATTGTCCAGTTGCGTAGACAGTTGAGACACAAAACTACACCAATTTTATATCACAATATCCGCTAGGAATCAATTTGCAAATAATAGCAACAGCCGCGGGACTTCACTCGAACAAAGCCCGCCAATAACTCCGCAAACCACCATCTTACACCAGGCCCAAAAATTTAAAAGTAATTCTCTTACTCAGTATTCATGAATTATTATTTTTTAATACAGCGAATTGATTAAGTATTGCAACTGTAGAAATATTTAAATACGTTTAATGTTTATGAATCGTTCGTTTTGGTAAAACATAAAAAAGAAAATGTAGCATTTTCTGCCATTTCTACCAAACCCAATGATTAGTTGGGCTGGCCAGAAGGCCGACAAGGACACATTACTAGTGGAAACCCTCTCGCCAGGACCGCTTTTAGTTAGCTACCGCTTATAAGGAAATAGCTAATTTAGGTGTATGAAGATTTAATTTTAGCTAAACAACATTTTCTCAGTCTAAGTAGTAAGAAGTTTAAGGTCTTTGATTTGAAACGCCTAGTACGATCTCACACGATTTATTATAAACTTAATTGACAGATACTATTTATGGTATAGCATCAGATAAAATACAAATAAAATAAATTAAAGTCAGACGTAATAAATTTGCAGCTGGTTATTTGACAGTTTTTAAGGTTAAATGGAATTTGTATGTGCCACAGGCACTCCCATTTGTTTTTTTCAGTTTTCTCATAGATTCCATTATCCAAGAGATATAAATAAAATCGCAAAACCATAAAATCTGAACATGCTTCTAAAAAATGTCACTCGTCGCGGGATGGCTGGCAGATGTGTGGCGAAACCACAGCGCGTTGAGAGAGAGAGCGTCGCCACGCCTACAGCTGGTCTGACTCCCGCCACATTACATGTTTCGCATCATAAATAATATTATGTTCTATTGAGATTTGCTTATAGCACCTTGTTATTGTATTTGTTGATCATCCCATCGATGTATGTAATAGTTTCTGCCGGCGCCTTCGCCCGCAGGAATGATGAAAATTATCCCACGGGAACGTACTCCCGAGATAAAAAGTATCCTATGTGTTAACACTTCTGATGCATAGGTAAACTATATTACTGTAAAGTTTCATCAAAATCCGTTCAGTAGTTTTTGCGTGAAAGTCTAACAAACATCCATCCAAACTTTCACAATGGGATAGCAGGATCTTAAGAAATTGACTTTTTTCAGAAAAAATGCAGACAACCTTGCGAGTACCGGTTAGAGTGCGGCCATGTGTGCGGGATTCACTGCCACGTGACTGATTATCCGAACCATGAGAAAGTGAGTAGTTTGACTTTTGTATCCATTATCATCATCATTTCAGCCGAAAGACGTCCACTGCCGAACATAGGCCTCCCCCAAGTGTCACTCATTGACCGATCCTGTGCGTCTCGCATCCATCGGACGCCGGCAATCTTAACTAGGTCATCGGTCCACCTAGTGGGGACCTTCCAATGCTGCGCCATTCGGTTCGCGGTCGCATTGTTATATCTTATCTACATTGTTTGAAATATGTCTATAATTGATTCAACATACACTTTAAATACCGTATCCAGAATTAATGGTATGGTAACAGATTAACACATGATAAATTATGTCATGTGTTGTCAAATTGTCTTGAGTAAGCCCATGCTCGCTAGGCTGGACTTGGGCCTCCCCCAAGCGTCCAACCGTCGCAACCAGCGGATCCCCGCAACCTTCACCAGGAGAAGAAACGACTTACATAATTTAAATACACGCAGTAAGCACGAAATTGTAATACCCAAATTCAGATTAACTAAAACTAGCAAGTCTTTTCATATAAACAGTATACGCTTTTATAACAAGTTGCCAAAGTCAGTTATAGAACTGACCGATGCAAAGTTCAAAAACTACATAAAACTTGTCCTTAATGAAAAAGCATATTATAAAATCAAGGACTACGTTGAAGATAAAGAATTTGGCTTTAGCTCCTTCTGCGCATTCCCTGGTAACTCATAAACGGCACAAATATGTGGATGTCTCTAACTATTCTCAATCTCATTAATTCTTAGTTTTTTTTCCTTCTTTTAAAGATGATTGAAATCATCAATTTTCAATCATCTTTATAGCCCTTTGCTAAGAATAGTTACAGCACTGATAACACCATTTGTGCCGCATGTTAAAATTAGTCTTTTTTAGGGTTCCGTAGCCAAATGGCAAAAAACGGAACCCTTATAGATTCGTCATGTCTGTCTGTCTGTCTGTCTGTCTGCCCGTATGTTACAGCCACTTTTTTCCGAAACTATAAGAACTATGCTGTTGAAACTTGGTAAGTAGATGTATTCTGTGAACCGCATAAAGATTTTCATAGAAAAATAGAAAAAAAACAACAAATTTTGGAGGTTCCCATACTTGAAACTGAAACTAAAAAAATATTTTTTCATCAAACCCATACGTGTGGGTATCTATGGATAGGTCTACAAAAATGATATTGAGGTTTCTAAAGCCATTTTTATCTAAACTGAATAGTTTACGCGAGAGACACTTCCAAAGTGGTAAAATGTGTGTCCCACCCCCTGTAACTTCTAAAATAAGAGAATGATAAAACTAATAAAAATATATGATGTACATTACATATAAACTACCACCGAAAATTGGTTTTAACGAGATCTAGTCAGTATTTTTTTTTAATACGTCATAAATCGTAAACCGCAATTTACCAAGTACGGAACCCTTCATGCGCGAGTCCGACTCGCACTTGGCCGGTTTTTTTAATTTTGGTTTACCTTTGTATAGATTCTTTTACCGATTGTTTTGTAAATGTATGAACTTTGTAGGCCTTCTAGATGCTTGTTAACTTTTAGATTAGTTTTTTTTTTTTAATAATATATAATCTTTTTTTGTTTTTCTTACGACTTATTTTCGGGCCACGTTATCCCCCCATATCTAAGTACTAATGCTGACATGGAAATGTTGTAAAACCAAACCATTTTTTAAAAGAGTAACCATGGAGTTTCTTGCCGGTTCTTCTCCATAGGAAGCGACCAACCCGAACCGTGCACCTTTTGTCGACGTTTTTTAAGTGCCCATGTAGGCCTATTTGAAATACAAAAAATGTTTTTTTTTTAAAGAGATAAATAAAAAATCTTTTGACAAAAAACCAACTTCCAAAACTAAACACTACAAACAAAAAAGTTACTATCTTTGCCGAAGTGAGGTCGAAAAACTGAAATCAATTGGTAACAAAGACAGTAAACTTCATCAAAATCGGTTCAGTACTTTTTCGTGAAAGAGATCCATCCATCCATCCAAACTTTCACAATAGGATAGAAGGATCTTAAGAATTTGACTTTTTCAGTATATATGCGAGAAACCTTGCGAGCACCAGTTGGAGTGCGGCCATGTGTGCGAGTTCGACTGTCACGTGACCGATGATCCGGACCATGAGAAAGTGAGTAGTTTGACTTTTGTATCCATTATCATCATCATTTCAGCCGAAAGACGTCCTCTGCTGAACATAGGCCTCTCTCAAGCGTCGCTCATTGACCGATACCGTGCGTCTCGCATCCAGCGGATTTCGGCAATCTTAACTAGGTCATCGGTCCACCTAGCGGGGACCTTCCAATGCAGCGCCATCCGGTTCGCGGTCGCATTGTTATATCTTATCTACATAGTTAGAAATACGTCTATAATTGATTCAACATACACTTTAAATACCGTATCCAGAATAATAAATATCAGTAAGTTTTAGTTATTAAAACTGAAAATTAAAATACTGAAAAGTAAATGCATTCAATTTAAAGCTGTGTTTCGTTACTTATAAGATTTATATTTGCGTAATGAGGTGATTACAATTGGTCCTCCTCTAGGGATGTACCACTGTCGTTGACTTATTTATCGACATTCCGTTTTACTTTCAAACCAAATACAATCGAGAGATCAACAGTAATCAACAGTAATTCGATAGATATAATAATAAATAATATGATGCAAATTTTGTATATAGATATTTATCTGCCTTCAAAAAAAAGGAGGTGCTATGTTAATCTGTTTTTATTTTTCACTTTGTCGAAACTAAATATAAAATTTTGTAGATTTTAAAGGCTGTTGTCTTTTTTATCACGATACTCCGCGTGCAAATCATGTGCGAAATCGCGTCTACTCATTCGTAAAACTGTTTTGAAACTTAGACTACAGGTCTAGCGCCTAACTGTGTCAGTTCCTGAGGTATGGGAGCGGTACGGGAGGAGTGTGTTAACGAAACGTCAAACGACGCGTTACTTCAGTTGGGCGTCAGGCTTGCTGTCGTCAACACGTGTTAATTGGACAGGTCGCTTCAATTAAAACGCACACGGCATTCGCAACCAAAGATGAGTCCTCCAATAAGGTCTTAAACCAAACAAGTTGTTTATAAAGTGTACGAATATTTTAAAACAAAAAAAAAAATATCCCAATTCTGCTGAGTTTAAAGATGACATCTCTCGATTCCTGTACTACCTATTTATAATATTTAGCTACAAATTTGTACCCATAGTAGGCGAGTCCGACTCGCACTTGTCCGGTTTTTTTGTTTTTATTGTCACACACCTAAATATTAATCAATTTGACTTATGTACACTCTCGTAAATATCATAAGCATATCGTAAAAGATATCTGCATTCAAATGTATCACGTGTATAGCGAGACAGTTAGGATACGTCATGTCACGTCACTTGACACCCCTCCCGTACCGCTCCCATACCTCAGGAACGGACACAGTTAGGCGCTAGACCTGTAATAAACTCTATTGATGATATACGATGGTTTTATTAATTACCTATGTTGCCTGTTTGTTCGTTAAATATTAATCTCATCTAGTTTAAAAAAAATATGTTAGACATGTAAAAGCGTTTGTACAAACCAACTTACAGAAATAAAATCATTTATCATTTATCAATATTATAATATAGGGCGCACGGTTGGCGCAGTGGTTGAGCGATTGACTGCTGCGCTGCGTGTCGTGGGTTCGATTCCCGCACGGAACAAATATTTGTATGACCTACAGATAGTTGTTCCGGCTCTGGGTGTTTGTGTATGTGAGTTTATATGTTTGTAAACGCACCCACGATACAGGAAGAAATTCCTAGTGTGGGGCAACGTTTTTTTTTTTTTTTTTTTTTTAAAAAATATATTAAGTAGATGGTGTTTTTTTTTTATCTTCGAACAATTTTTCTCCAATGAACTTTTTTAATATTTTGGACATTATATCTTCTTTTTAAATAGTTTTTTATAGTTCGAATGACAACTTGAGCCACTTGATTTTTATCATGTCACTTGATGGATATACAAGCAAATATGTTATGTCCGTGACTACCGCAGGACCACGACAGCAACCGCTTCCATATTTGGTAAATAATTACTACTCAATTGGTACCAATTAGTACCCGAACAACAAAATTGGTACCTTAGTAGTTTTCGAGAAAATCGACTTTGAAGGTGGTCCTGCGGTAGTCACGCTCCATTCAGCAGGACCACCATGAGCGCCGAAAACGGGGGCATGTTCCAGCTATTCTAAGTATACAAATAATTACTACCCATAAATGTGATCCATTTCGTAAAAAAAACAGAACTGAAGCATTTTTATTTATCGAGAAATCAACGATGATAACTTTCGTTCGCTCGTTCAGCAGGACCACGACTTTGAATGTTGATTCCAAGTTGGAGGAGCCTGCGACTTTTCTCAAACCTACAAAGAAAATTACTACCCTGCAAGATAAAATTGATACCCAGAATTCACTACTAGTACTCCAGTAGTTTACGAGATATTCTATGCCATTGGTGGGGTGGCGGTAGTCACGGTGTTAAATTTTCATTTCAAGATTTCCCTATTAAAAACTTAGTGAATTCTGCCCAAATGTATACAAAAATTACTACTCCTACACAAGATAAAGCGACCAAAAATTCAGATACCTAAGTGTTGTAATGTATGAATTAGTAATATATTTTTTTTATAAATCGAATAAGTTTTATTAAGACACAGAACACAGATCGATAACAATTTGTAAAATCAGTCAAATTTTAAAATTTAAAAATCAATTTATTATTCTAAATTGGACTAATACCATATAAAACTGGAACTATGTTATTTATCTAGCAAATAGGTTCGATAAAACAGAATGAGAAAAGCATCTATATTCATGCAAAGTTACAACAATTTAAGAATAGAATAAATATTAGTTTTATCATTTCAAAACTATTTCAAAATTACAGATTATTATTATGGCAGGCTCACAAGTTATATACACCTTATGTACTTTTAAGTTATCTAGGTATTGAAATACCAAGATAATAATAGATAGATAATTTTATGGTGTACAATAAAGTATATTCTATTCCATAGGGTGAATGAAAACAGTAGGTAATCATTTACAATTTATCTCTTAAAAATGAAAACGTGATAATACTTATTTTTATAATTAAGAAAGTAGGTACTTTCATGAACATCATGAATATCTTTATAAAAACAACCAATAAAAAGAAAAAGAAAATGTATACATGAAATGTAAACATAAAAAATAATCTCAAATATATTTACTTAACATTAATGGACATAATTCAAGTTATTCAAAAAAAAAGGTTGTTGATTGCTAACCCCAAGTTTCTCAGTTCTAAATTATCGCAGAATTGTCAAGCACGCGTTATCTGCTGTGATTGGTTTAATGAATTTTCAACAGCGAATCACAGCAGATAACGCGTGCTTGACAATTTGTCACATTAATTCTACGATAATTTAGAGCTGAGAAACTTGGGGCTAATTGTGTTAAAGCTTTATAATATGTTTATGTTCAATTAAGAAGACTTTAGATGATTTTACTCTAATCCAAGTTTAATCTAAAAATAACAATCAGTTACTATTTCAAATACGTACTTGTAAGTACATAATAATTATTTTAAGTTTTAATAAATATAGTTATTGTTATTGTTATTATATGCACGTTATCTAGATATACTTACATAAGTTTAGTCAAGACGCGTTCAAATGGAGATCAACTGCCTTTATGTTATACTTCACACAAAGTAATCATGTATATTCATATTACAGGGCTCATTTTAAGTTCTACTCAGTTAAAATATCAAACAGCGACGACGATTTTCTTCACATAATTTTGAATCTCATTCTATCTTGTCTATGGTCCAAAACTTTTTTATGCGTTAGCGCGCATGTTTTTTTTTTATACGGGCATTGGCATACCATGAGCCCAACAATCATACAGTAAATTCAATTATTTATGACCATAGATAGAAGTCTTTCAGTTGGATACGAAGATGGGTTTTAACATTCTTTAATATGCATTAGAATCGCGGATGTAACAGATTCTAATAAGCCCATAAAATTTAAAAAAAAAGTTTCTTTTTAGGGTTAATTAGCAATCGAAACTTACAGAAATATTTCGATTTTAATGTTATTATATGTTGATTTAGATATTTTAAATATATGTGCTTGTATAATAACATATTAGGTAGTACCTACTCATTGATATGAAAACGCATATTGCCCAAAATATGCGTGATCTGCCCTTTGCAACGCTTAATATTCAAATATAAAGGCACCTATTATGTAATCCTTTTATACTTACGCTATTAGCAACATATTGTTACTGCAGTAAATTAGGTTTTTAATACGTAGGTACTTATGCTTGCAGCAATAGTAAATTAGTAGGAAAGAAATAAATAAGAAATACCTATCTATCTTTAATGGTATTCGTATAAAAACACAGAAGGTAGGTACTTACAATACAGAAAAAATATTATTAGAGTACCTACCTACCCACGGCATTAACAAAGGTATTATAGGCCACGGGTAACGAAATTTAATCTTTTTCTTGTTATGTGCCTAGGTACACATTTTGTATAAAAAATATAGATTTTGAACTGTTGTTATTACTATAACGACATCCATAAACTTTTGTGCACGAGTGTACTGCTCAATACCATTGACAACTTAATATGGTCGGGTTATACGCGAAGATTTAGTATGGAAAAGTAATGAAAGCTAATTTCTCTTAAAATACAACACTTAGGTATCTGAATTTTTTTGGTCGCTTTATCTTGTGTAGGAGTAGTAATTTTTGTATACATTTGGGCAGAATTCACTAAGTTTTTAATAGGGAAATCTTGAAATGAAAATTTAACACCGTGACCACCGCCACTCCACCAATGGCATAGAATATCTCGTAAACTACTGGAGTACTAGTTCTGTATTCTGTGTATCAATTTTATCTTGCAGGGTAGTAATTTTCTTTGTAGGTTTGAGAAAAGTCGCAGGCTCCTCCAACTTGGAATCAACATTCAAAGTCGTGGTCCTGCTGAACGAGCGAGCGAAAGTTATCATCGTTGATTTCTCGATAAATAAAAATGCTTCAGTTCTGTTTTTTTTACGAAATGGATCACATTTATGGGTAGTAATTATTTGTATACTTAGAATAGCTGTAACATGCCCCCGTTTTCGGCGCTCATGGTGGTCCTGCTGAATGGAGCGTGACTACCGCAGGACCACCTTCAAAGTCGATTTTCTCGAAAACTACTAAGGTACCAATTTTGTTGTTCGGGTACTAATTGGTACCAATTGAGTAGTAATTATTTACCAAATATGGAAGCGGTTGCTGTCGTGGTCCTGCGTTAGTCACGGACATAAATATGTTATAAAATATGAAACCTTAAAAATTACCAAACTGCATACATTGTACAACAGAGAAATAAAAACATAATTATGTACCTACTTGAAAAATTATATTTTTTGGTTTTTCACTGCTGTATTGGCTCGGTATTTTTTCCGCTTTTAATTAAAAAATCTAGTTCTACGAAGTGATCTGAACAAATTGTATTAGTTTTGCCTTCCAGACGCTTCAATCAGGTTTTCTTTTCTGTCTGGATCCTTAGCAAAGCAAAGCAAAAAAGTGGGTTTCGTATTATTTTGTGACTTTAGGAGTTACAAAATAATACGAAACCCACTTTTTTATAGGTTTGAGACTTTGTGATTTGCACTTTTTCGATTAACTTTTTCTTAATTAGAATATAACGAATGTTTTATTTATTACAAAATTGGTTAAGGCAGATATTTTTTTTTTTTACAATTTAAAACACAAAAAATATTGTTAGTTTAAAATATCGATAACTCATTATCGAAAACTGCAATCTCTAATTGAGTAGCTTTCTGTGACATGTGCATAGTTGCAGTCATCGAGAACAATATGTTTGAGTTTAAAATAAAGTAGACTTTATAACAATAAAAAATCAACGTTTACTTGTCTTGTTTAATAAAATATAGTTTTCCAAATTTTAATCGAAATAAAATCAATTAAGACTGCCCGATGGTATGATATACCTAATTTTTGGTTGTGCTATCGTGTTTACATTCCAAAACAGCACAATATGGCATTTCTGTGTTTTTCGGTAGAGTTCTTTTCACTGTAACGTTTGTAACAAGACTGATGTGCGTAGTGTAGGCGGGGCAGCAGACATATGCGGAACAGCACAAAACTCGGGGTACGCGGGCCCCGCCTACTTGCGATTTCTACTGTAGAAGGCATTTTTTTCTGTTCTGTGTGACACACAAAGTGTTTTTTGTTGACGAGTGTGAAAACACTAAAACGTAATAATAAAAGTGAAAAAAAAATATTACTAAGCGAATAAGCTTTCTTTGCTAACCGTTCTCAACAAGTGACAGTTGACAGTTCGAGGTCATTGACGCGGACTTTTATATTTTGAATGCATAATACGATCTCACACGATTTATTATAAACTTAAGTACGCTGTTACATTTTCGACAAACTCAAATTTAGGTATCTAGTCGCACACAGCAACATTACGCGTACGCACACATTGAAACTACTGAGCGCTCGATTTTACACATCACTGAAATAATATTGGTCCTTGATATTGAAGTTGATTCCGGAAGGTTAGTTGAAAATGCATTTGGTAACTGTTACAAACAGTCGTCGTAAAAATTAGGTTATTATTTTCAACCGACTTCAAAAAAAGTAGGTGCTCTATCTATTTGATACCCGTATGAATCCGCGATTTGCTTAAAAACTACTTATCCGATACTGATCGGTTTTTCGTCGAAATATGTAGGTATGTGTTTTCAGGGAAGGTTTTATTGTATAATATATTATGATCTGATAAAGATCTTCGGAGATAGACAATGGAACTCTTCAATAACAAACAGCAAATCACCTGCGATTACTGTGATCGTATGTTTATGTTTTCTTTTCACCATACCATAATATAACATCACGCCTGTACGGTTTTAGGGAGTAAACAGATGTATTTAGTATACCCAATATGGGGTACCTACAGAAACTAAAAAGAGAAAAATAATAACTTTCCTTCCTTTCCTTTTCCGAAAAGAAAATTAGTTCTCACTTTGTTGTAGTAAGTTGGTATTTAAAAAAAAATGCTACGTGAAATAAGTGGATACCTAAAACGAAATAATTTTCGGTCACAAGGATTAAAAAATTAATTGAACATTTTGCATTACATGGAAAATGTTTTATTTTTGCATAACCTAAAAGTTTTTGAGTATTACTAGAAAATACAATCCCGGGATCCCGACCGGTGTGTGGTCCCGAAAAGCCCGGGACTGTAATTGGTTAATCCCGGTTTTTTTGGGATTGCCGCAAACAGATCTAATTTGTATTCGGTAGTACGTTGCGCCTTGAAAATAACCTTGCCTAGATTATATTAATAGCATTTATTACATTACGACAGATAACAAACCTTAGATACGCCGTCGTACGATACGTATAAACCTACCTACCTACCTACTATACACAGTATAAACTACACAGGTACAGTTCTAATATTTTACACACACCCAAAATATTTTCAGCTGGTGCTTATGTTGGCAATATACTACGAAGCAGGCTTGGAAGTCAAACATTGGGTGCTTTGATATTTCTGCGATTATATTTTCTAAAATCTAAATAGTTTTTTTGTGTTGTCTTTTTGATTTCTCGCAAAAGTATTGTTTTTTTTGTTTTGTGTTTTTTCTCTATTTATTTTATTGTGATTTGTGCTGTGCAAAGACATTAAAAACATTTTTTTTTAATAATTAAAGTTTTTTTTCATTTGGGACCAATTAGAGGTTTCTAATTGGTCTCAAATGAAAAAAAAAACCGGGATTAGACTATGTAACCACATAGTCTAATCCCGGGATAGGCCCGGAATCCCGGGATAAATAAATAAAATAAAATAATAAATAAAATGTTTATTTCAATTACATAAGGCATTAACATACTTGATGTGGAGATCACCTTTTAAGCAAGAAGATGCTTGTGATAGGTGACTCCGCTCTTCCACTTAACATTATACAGTGTATCCGATTGTAAACAGGAAAAGAAAATTACAAAAAAAATATATATAAGGAAATAATCATAATAATAAAAGAAAATACAAAAAGGAGTGCGCTTGTGCGAGTAGGTTTTGAGTGTGTGTGTGTAATAGTGTGAGTATGCGTGCGTGAATGTGTATAGTAGTGTGAGTGTAGAACTGTAGATTTTATTTATGTTAAATTTGATTGCCTGCATATAGATAAAAGTTTAAGTTTAAGTTAGGTTAAGTTTTAGGCTTAGGTTAGCCCTGCGACAGTGTCTTGGGATCGAAGGGATAACGCTTCAAAAATCCCGTAATCCCGGGATTGAAAAACATGCTCGGGATTATATTCTTTAAGTATAACATAATGAGCAGCAGCTAATGACATACTACTTACTACCCAAAAACCATGAAAATGACACCCATGACGAAAAAATTTCAAATTAACGTCGGCGCCATCTTGTATTATGGTTTTGACCCCATCCTAACCTCACTAAGAGCTGCTTAAGGCGGTACCCCGAGCAAAACGCCGCGCTAGCCGTTTTTCGTGCTGTTTTTAGGAGCTATCTACTTGTTATTTAAAAAGAAATATCAATTAATAAAAAATACATTACATTTCTACATAATATTGATTCTAAAATGATAGATTTCGTTTTTTTTAATGTTCTATATATTTCACTAATCTCCTTCCAAAAAAAAAACATAGAAATGAGAAATTATTATTGATAGCATGCATCTCCTCGTAAAGTGTTCATTAATTATTTTTGTACTAACACTAATGGATAGACAATTTAATAACGAACATTTTTGTAGTATTTTTTTTTCAAAAGACCAATATTCCATTTTATAAAGATTTTATTCTAAAATCTGGGCGTATTCACTACTGTAATTCATGCGCCACCAGTGCCGCTGGACCAATAGAAATGCTCATATCTCATGCCGATTTTTGGTCTGGGTACCGTCTTAAACCCACCCATCCATTTCTCAACCTTGTCAATAACTGCTTACCACCAACTATCCAAATCCCGATCTTACCCAACATAATTTCTAAATCACATTCTAATAATAACAGGAAAATCAAACATACTTTTATTTCGGTCCTATAAACTATCAACTCCTTTCGATCACTACAAACGACGAGGACGGTACTCACACGCATGCACACTACAATCTTTTTATTACTTTTATCGTATTTTTTTTTGAGAGAAAGCGTTACGCCCGTCCTTCCACGAGCGCTTCTGAGCGCGGAATAATGAGCCGCGAGTGCAAAATGTATGAAGTTGTCGGCAAGTGTTTTTATTTTAGCTAATAATAAAAACATGTAATTATTTTGGTAAAAAATAATTAGCTGAACCTGTAAAGTACTATATATATACCGCAATTTCTTATAATTTTAAAGAGAAAATATACTGTAAATTTACTTAAACTGGGACCTATTCTGACCCTACTTTTTTATTTTTTTTGCGATTATTGTGATGGGCAAAACGTATTTGTTCGAAAATTTTGTATGATGCCAATCTGGAGCTGAATATATTATCTTTAAATTAAGACCATGATATCTTCACGTCGGTGATTGCATATACATTAAAATGGTACCTGAAAAGTACTGTTATTTGTAGAAAAATGTAATAGCGTCCTTTAATAGTTAGATATTATTGATGGTATAGCATTGTTTAAGTGGTTATTTGGCAGTTTTCAAGTTATAATTTGAATTTTTATGTGCCACAGCTCCCCTGCTATTGTTTTCCAATTTTCTCTTGCCCTTGATAAATTGCATTATCCCGGGATATTATACAAGAGACAGAAATACAATCGCAAAACCATAATATGTCTGAAAATGCTTAAAAAAAAATTATATGTGTGTGTGAATCATTATAACCTCAGCGCGTTGAGAGAGAGAGCGTCGCCACGCCTACAGCCGGTCTGACCCCCACCGCATTACGTTTTTCGCATCATAATAGTAGATTGTTTAGAGTCTGGCAAACGAAAGTAGAGACGTTTGCCAGACTCTACCACAAAATAGTAAGTATACAGAAGGGCCACTCCCGCCGTTTAGAAAATTGACAGCTAAACTTGACAGATTCACTAGGGTTGCTACTATATTGATTACGAATTAAAAAAAAAGAGTAGGTTGCCCAAGTTACAAACATAAATACATAGATTCGTCTAAACATACATCATATCGTCACGGTAGAATCATTTTTTTTTTTTTAAAAGAGTAAGTATGGAGTTTCTTGTGCATTCTTCTCCATAACAAGCCACTTTCCGAATGCACGGTAGAATCAAATTTTATTCCATGTAAATTTAAAAAGTATGGAGTTTCTTGTGCATTCTTCTCCATAACTAGCTACTTTCCGAATGCACGGTAGAATCAACTTGTATTCCATTTAAATTTAAATTGTGACATTCAAAAGTGCCGCTTGGTGGCCCAGTTGAAATAAATATCTTTTGTCTTTTGTCTTTTGTCTTTATCATGCTTACATGCCTTAGAGGGTAGACAGGGCATCAAATATCCATTTAATTTCACGAATCATTTAATATTACGCCACATACGACGAAGATTGGAGAGTAGCAAGACGTAGTAATAGTGTAATAATGATCCCACGTAAAACATTAAATTGTGAAAAGCACCAAGCTCGACAAAAATATTAATGGGAAAAACAGGTACCTAATAAAATCAAAAAACCAAAGATAATCTTAAACAAGAAGAAAATTATGCTGTGCAGTCGGAGGAAACATATTTGTAAGCTGTATGACTTGAACCTTATTATTATGACAAGTTCCCAATTTCATCTATGAGCTTAAAATAATTTATTGTATTTAATTTATTTATTTATTTAAATACCGATAAACTACCAATAAGTACCTTTATCCGCGGCCGCGTCATCTTTGCGATTCACGCCATCCGTCTCCCGGTACGTCTAGTACTTTCGTGCGTGTGATACCTAGGTGAATTTTGGTTTCTAGTGATTGGTGCGTCAAGATGGCTGGATTGCCTGGTTTGTATTTTTTTACCTATAAAGTTTGTTGTCAGTTCCCAATTTCGACTATGGACTTAAAATAATTTATTATAATCCTAGTTAATGAATTTCTAATTTGTCATCTTGAAAGATTTAATGACCTTTATCTATAACTTAAAAATAATTGAAAGAAAGAATTAAAAACAAAAAAGTAAATTCGGTCTGTAACAAATAATAAAGGAAACCCATCCAATGCAACCAACCTCGTTACAGTACTTAATGTATGATTCTGTATGAATGACGTGACAAACGCCTGCACAAAGCAATCATGACAACCGCGACTGAGCTCGGTCCAATATTGCCCAATATTCCCTGTAAAACCGAAATGTCAAAGTGAGAGTGGCCCCTCTGTCTGCGGCGCGCCGCCGCTTACGTACTTTGTGAGAAACTTTATAACTAACTTTTACTTTCTTTACTTACCTTGGGAGCAAACAACTATTTTAAGGACGAGACTGTTTTTTTTAATCCAAAGCGGAGCAAAGGATTCTAGAGTAGAATAATATATTCTAGAGTTCTAAAGTAGAATCTTGAGTTCAACGAGGGATTCAAAGTACGTCACTCGAGTTTAAAATAGTGTTGCACCCGAGGTGGACACTCTACTTTTTATCACCCTCTATGAGAAAATAAGTAAGTGCAACTTATGAACAAGAACGTTATGTTTATTTATTTACATAAAATTAAGAACCATAAGATATATAACAAAATAATTAGAGGCTAATGTTTTTATTTGAACAATTATGGACTTGCATCGTAACAATTTTATTAGTACAGTGCGACATAAAAGAGTAGAAATTAAATGATGGCGCCATAATCGCTCAGATAGCATCCCAGTTAGTACGACCCAGCTGATCTTGATACTTGAATAGTATTATTTATTTATTGGGTATAAATAATGAGTAAATATATTAAATAAGCATGTTTATTAAGTATTTGATAATTATGTAGTAGTAATAAAACAACAACTTCACAAAAAATAAGTATTTTTAATAATCAATTGCTTTCAATATAAAGTCGTCCAATACCATTGGGGGACGACCCTTCCCGTGTTTAGCTGGTGTTGAGAATTTCCCACCTTTTTCAGTGCCGTGTTGCACGATTCTGCGCACTGTGCTTACAGAAACACCGCAATAAACTACATAATTTTTCGTTGCCTTACTATCAACGTTGTTAAGTCGTGCTATAACTACAACGCTATTTGTTTATCTTAGCATAACCTCAAAAATGGTGAACAAACAAATTGTAAATGATATTTGATTAGAAAATTTTGCTCCCTGAATGTATTAATCGTTTGTAATTAACGTTTAGTGCAACTTTCAATAGTTACTTAACAGTAAAATCTGCAGTACGATGGTAAACATACTGCATATAAACTTTGTAAACTATATCACGGGCAACTCCACAAATTTCCTTATTAATGTTTTTCCACTGTTTTCATATCACACAAAAATCGAAACCGATCGAGATGAATTGACATCTCAAGTACTCATTTTAGCTGTTGCCAGAAAATGAAAACTTTTAGTTCTCAAATATTTAACTTCTACTCTTTTATGTCGCACTGTACCATCCGTTACAGTTGTAGATTTATTTACAGCTTGGGAATTAGAAATAGTCTTAGAAAACGGTGTCTTAGGATGTAGTTTTGGAGAAACTTGGTTATAATACTTTCACTTAAGGAAGACGCACTCATTTTTTATTACTATATAATCTCAATTTAAAACAACTACGAACGAAGGCAGAATACATTTAATTTCGCGAGTTGTTTCTTTTTCATAAACTTTATTTTTAATTTGGCGCGCTCGCAGTTTTTCAGCCAGTTGCTCATTCAATATATTGATCCCGCATGGTTTGTACATCTCTTTGCTGATTGGAACATTTACTAAATCAAAATGTCCACATTCCAAATTCAAAACACTTTTGGTCCCTAAGGGATTCATGAGCTATTTTGGTGCCTGTTTATGAGGAATACAAGTAAAATTTCACAATTTAAAAAACCCCCGACGCATTTATCTTGCGAAAACACCCCGATTCAAACAGTAAAATGCCCATAACTTTTGAACGGCTCAACCGATTTTATTCAAACATAGCTAAGAACACTCTCGACAAAATTACCTTTCAAACAAAAAAAAACTAAATTGAAATCGGTTGATCCGTTTAGGCGCTATGATGCCACAGACAGACACACAGATACACAGATACACAGCAACACACGTGAAACTTATAACACCCCTTCTTTTTCCGGCGGGGGTTAAAAATAGCTCTGTTTGAATAGAAGTGATGAAAATAATATTATGTTTAATTGAAATTTGCTTATAGCACCTTATTATTGTATTTGTTGATCATCCCATCGATGTATGTGCTAGTTTCTACCAGCGGTTTCGCCCACACGAAAGTTGAAAATTATCCCAAGGGAACATACTCCCGAGATAAAAAGTATCCTATGTGTTAACACTTCTGATGCATAGGTAAACTATATTACTGTAAAGTTGCATCAAAATCCGTTCAGTACTTTTCCGTGAGAGAGTAACAAACATCCAACCTTTTTTCACAGTAGTATAGCAGTATCTTAAGACTTTGACTTTTTCAGCACATATGCGTGAAACGTTGCGAGTACCGGTTAGAGTGCGGCCATGTGTGCGGGCGCAACTGTCACGTGACCGGTGATCCGAACCATGAGAAAGTGAGTTGTTTGACTTTTGTATCTATTATCATCATCATTTCAGCCGAAAGACGTCCACTGCTAAACATGGGCCTCCCCCAAGCGTCGCTCATTGACCGATCCTGTGCGTCTCGCATCCAGCGGATTCGAGCGCTAGATCAAAATTCACAGAGTGACAGCTATTTTAGTATATATTTTCATCTAAATGCGTTAAGGCGGTACTCCGAGCAAAACGCCGCGCAAACCGTTTTTGTGCTGTTTTAGGAGCTATCTACTCGTTATTTAAAAAGAAATATCAATTAATAAAAATACATTAAATTTCTACATACTATTGATTCTAAAATGGTAGATTTAGTTTTTTTTTAAATGTTGTGTATATTTCACTAATCTCCTTCCAAAAAACATTAAAATGAGAAATAATTATTGATATTATGCATCTCCTCGTAAAGTGTTCATTAATTATTTTTTGTACTAAAACTAATCGATAGACAATTTAATAAAGTAAATTTTGGTAGTTTTTTTTTTTTCAAAAGGCCAATATTCGATTTTATAAAGATTTTATTCTAAAATCTGGGCGTATTCACTACTGTAATTCATGCGCCACCAGTGCCGCTAGACCAATAGGAACGCTCATATTTCACGCCGATTTTTTGGTCAGGGTACCGTCTTAAGTAGTTTTTGCGTGAAAGAGTCACAAACATTCATCCATCCAAACTTTCACAATAGGATAGCAGGATCTTAAGATTTTGACTTTTTCAGCACATATGCGTGAAACGTTGCCGGAACCGGTTAGAGTGCGGCCACGAGTGCGGGCGCTTCTGTCACGTGACCGATGATCCGAACCATGAGAAAGTGAGTAGTTTGACTTTTTTATCCATTATCATCATCATTTCAGCCGAAAGACGTCCACTGCTGAACGTAGGCCTCCCCCAAGCATCGCTCATTGACCGATCCTGTGCGATTTTAGCGCTGGATAAAATTCGCAGAGTGACAGCTATTTTAGTACATATTTTCATCAAAATGCGTTCAGTAGTTTTTGCGTGAAAGAGTAACAAACATCCATTCATCCAAACTTTCACAATAGAATAGCAGGATCTTAAGACTTAAACTTTTTCAGAACGTATGCCGCAAGCCTTGCGCACGAGCCAAAGCTGGTTGCGTAGCCGACCTGCTAGGAGACCGGGGGGACCATCAATGCAGGAAGCTTTGCTACCGGAAATGCGATGACTGCGACGTCCAGGTGCGTGTTTTGCTAATTAAAGGCTATAATATTCTGACGGAGGATAAAAAGAGTCCGTGGATGGGTGATCATCTTTACGTGGCGAGGTTAAGCCGTTGGTTCCGGCTTTCATTTAAAGATTTTTGGCAGTCGTTACTGATAGCCAAAAGCCAAGAAATCGACTCCAGTCTTACCAAGGATGTTGAATACAGGCCTGCGGATCACAAGCCAAGAGGCAACACTGGGGCCCATGAGCAAAAAAGTTACTATGCAGGCTTTTGTAAAAGGTTTAAAGGAACCATTAGGATCAGATGGCAGCAATTCATTTTGGATAATTTTATGGGCCGTTAAGTAATTAAGAATACTTGTGTTGGGCCTGACTCGCTCTCTCCTCATTTTAAACAAAACAGCAATTTCGAATAAAAACATTTGAATAAAAGAAACAAACTTAAGAGGAGCCTTCCCGACCTGTCTATCGCCAACGCGAGCACGGTCGAAAAGCTTGTTGTTTCATCCAGCGCAATGCTTGAAAAAGAGGCAAAGCGAAAAGAGAGGGATAGCGTCTGAACGCTCAGCTGTCATTCGATAACTTCCGTCGCTAGCTCGCGGGCGGTCGCCGCCGTCCGGCCGGCCGCTCGAGTGAATGAGTGAGTGAGCGACCCTCATCGACTCATTCATGATACTAATATCGCATCGCACGCGTGCTGCCTGTTTTGTAAATTGCCCTGCATGCAGGTAAGTAAGTACCTACATTTAGTACGGACGTAGCCCTTAGCCCCGGGGATGCGTGTTTGTATTTTTACCAATCTAGGTACCGTACGTACGTTATTTTTTGCTGCATGGAAATTATTTACATAAATTACGAAAAAGTAAAGGTACCTAAATAATTTAGTCTGCTTATGGAATAGCACAAGCAGAACACATTATTATTTATCTAACCAGGCAATATAGAGGCAGCTAACAATAATAGTAGGTACAATTACAATGTATACGTAGGTACCTAAGTTGTACAGTACGTCTACGATGATAACAGTCTGGCATATATTTATTATATTTTATAGAAAAATTCATAACCATATCGAGAAGATTCCGATTACCGTAAACAAACATCTAAACAGCATTGTTTTTATCTTTTGAAGTCCTTATGGATGTCCTTCACCCTGGGGCAAACGAAGGTTTTTTTTTAAGTCGATGTCCCACTCTATGAAGCCATTCCTGTATCGTGGGTGCGTTTACAAACTTCTCATATACTCGTACACAATACACCCAGATCCGGAACATCCATCTGTAGGCCATACAAATATTTGTTCCGTGTGGGAATCGAACCCGCGACACGCAGCACAGCAGTCGATCGCTCAACCAATACGCCAACCGTGTTGTCAGTTCGACACGTATACAGTAATATTATTGGAACTGCACAATATTCACATAGCATAATTATATATTCTTTTAAAAATGCGTGCCAAATTTCATTTGTGTTTGTTTGCATCTTTGTATGTATGTTTGTCCAAGCATTTCTCCGAAACTGCTTATCGGATCATGATCATTCTTTTTAGCGTTCAAAAGTCTCAATATAAAAATACTGATGACTTATGGGGGATATCCGTTAGGGTTCTTGGAGATATTACTCATTCAATTGCTCCTGTCCTAACAGGCATATTCAATCAATGTTTGGACAGCGGCACGTTTCCTGACTTAATGAAACACAGCAAAGTAGTACCAATTTTCAAATCAGGTTGTAAGAGTGATCCCTCTAATTATAGACCTATATCTGTGCTTCCAGCATTGAGTAAAATCTATGAAAAAATCATGCTGGACCAGATGTTGTCTCACTTCAATTCAAATGGGATCCTGCATAGTCAGCAGTTTGGTTTCACGAAAGGTAGGTCGACAACGGACGCAGGAGTAAAACTCATCAGTCATATTTTGGAATCTTGGGTGAAGTCCCAGCATGCCATTGGCATATTCTGTGATCTCTCAAAAGCGTTCGACTGCGTCGACCACAACACACTGATCTGTAAATTACACCACTACGGAATTCGAGAAACTCGAAAACTCGAAAAACTGTAAAATCTCTATCAGGGAACGCATATAAGTTAATTATTTCACTAAATAGAATGGTTTAAATGAAACTAATATTTTTTTGTAATATTTTATAAACGTCACAGCCGACATGAACAATGTGATGGATGATTTATAAACATATTGATGAATTTCACATGATAAGTGTCAGAATGGCGCAGCGGTGTAATAGCTTGACTCGTGAGTTATAGGGTCCAGGTTCGAATCTTGCTTCAGCCTAACGATTATATAAAATTCTAAAATTCTGTTGTGAGTTTTTAGAATTCTGTAAAAAGTATAATGTTTTCTTAAACGCATTTGGAAGTTTAAAAATATCAATAGGTAGGATACGATGGATATTACCTAGCGGTCGCTTGCATGAGCGCCGTCAGTTTTTTTTATTTCTGGTTAGAATATCTAAGCAGTTCCATTGATATCACAGAGTGGCGCGCACGCGGCGCACGTAAACATCGTAGTATATCCTCCTATATATAGATTTCACTTATGATACATTTCTGCTGCTGTATGTACCACACCCCCGGCAATCCTCCATATCGACCTCAGCAAAACCGGTGAAGATTAGTGCTTCCCGACGAGAGGGTGTCTCCAATTGATCAACCACTCTGGTGCACTCTGTGATTTGTTTCCTTAAAAGTCCCGCATAGCAATCATCAATTTTCTGAATGTCCGGAGCTCCTCTCGGACCTTAGCCACGGTATCCTTTGCAGGACCCGCGCACTGGATTTGCGCCTAAAGCTCGTTCATCTTCCTTAGAAAGCACTCCTCCAGGTTCTTCTGGGCGGACTGAATATCATCCAGCTGAGACATGTTGAGTAAAGTAGCAACAAATTTTGCATTGGCAGGTGAAATATATGTGATGGCGTGCATGTGGTGTTGTTTTAAGTTTATCTATAGGCTCGCTTTTGTCCACTACCTCGCCTGATGGTAAGCGATGATGTGGCCTACGGTGAAGCACGCTTGCCTAGAAGAAACCTATTCACTCTTGACTTAAAGACCCCAAGGTTGTAGCTATCAGGGAACAAAGACTCCGGAAGGGAATTCCAATCCTTAGCTGTGCGCACAATGAAAGTATTAGCAAAACGCTTTGTGCCTATGGGTGGGATGTCCACCATATCTCCACGTCTTGTAGTCCGATGATGGAAAGGGCTCGGCGGAATCAAATTGTGCAGTTCCGTCGCACACTCCCCGAAATGTAACCAATAAAAAACCGACAGGCTGGCAACTCGTCGTCGATGTTCGAGGCTCTGGAGCTTTGACGCGACCAGTGCATCATTGCCAATAAGCCTCTTGGCCCGTCTGTCAATCGACTCAAGTGCATCAAGCTGGTATTTGGCAGATCCATCCCAGAGGTGAGAGCAGTACTCCATGCACGATCGAACTTGCGCTTTATACAAGTTGAGCAGCTGTTCAGGTGTGCAGTACCGTCTCACCTTTGCAAGAATCCCCAACTTTTTTGCAGCCAAATGAGCTTTCGCCTCTATGAATGGACCAAAATTGAGGGTTGATGTCATCGTAGTTCAAGTTCTATTTTACATTGACTGTTTCATCAATGTAAATACAGCTGATTAGGTAGTTTATGCAACTATATTAGAACTAAAACATCATAAAAATACTTAATTATATTTTAAAACTAATTTACAAAAAAGCTAAAAAAAAACGCGATTTAACTTTTTCTACACCTGCCACCGAAAACCAAGTCTAAAATCTAATTGATCCATTGTAAATGAGCACTTTTAAAAATAAATTATGTATTGTTTATGTTTTATCTTTACTTTTATTATTGCGACTATATTAGTTGATCTACAAATAAATTATAAATGAACTGCATTCAAGGTAACATTATATTTATGTTTAAGCATACTCAATTAATATTTGGTATACAAATACGTAACGGTTGGGCAATTTGATAATCATCATCAATGAATCACTCTAAGAGCGAACGAAGCAAGCTCGCGAGCTTAGGGCACCCCGACACGGATAGGTTAGGTTCGAAGGAGATGACGGGAGCTAAAGTGAACTCCCGTCAGGGGATCCTATTTCAACTTGAGATCTGCAAAAAAGATTGGGGATTACTTTAACGTACCAAACGAGTAAAGAACCTCGTAGCGCTACTACGGTTACTCTTGCGGATGCCGAGCTACGCCGTTGCAGCTTCTATCATTTAAAAATGTGATTGCTTTTTGCACTGAGCTGATTATTTTTTTGTTTTTTAGGTGGAAAAAGTAATACCCGAGTGTCTTCATACAATGAAATTGCAATGTAAGCAAAGTCCGAGTCATCAACTTTGCAATGAAAAGTGTAAACGTCTGATGTCATGTGGGCATCCGTGCATGGACAGATGCGGAGCGGCGTGTGACCCTACGAAGTGCACCAAGCCTTCGCTCGCCGAAGTCTGGTCTCCTTGCGGTCACAAAATCAGGCCCCCATGCAATTTATCAGCTTTAGTAGCTAAAGGTAATTCGTTAAATTATTGTGAACTTGAATTTGTATACCTACCTAGCTATTCTGGCGACCACTTTGTGTACTTACAGTATCAAGTATTCCCGAAATTCTAGGATGATCCAAAAGCAATGAAATCGCGTATTTTTAAAACAGATTTCAATATAACGTACTTTGTGACTGCAGTACAATATTATATTTCACGAAGTCCTTTTGAAGCAGTTGTGCATGCACATGCACATTTTTTTAGAGTGCGTAAGCTCAGTAGCGCTTAGTCGTGACGGCGTTGCGATCAGTGCCACTCACACACACACCTTCATTCCCGGTCAGCGATTTAAAAACGGGCCGAAAAATTGGGCCACAAACGTTTGTGGCTCTATTTCAAAATTAGTATGGTCCAATCATAGCCAACATTAATACCTTAAAAATGCCGCAATGTGCGTTCAAAAACTGTGCAAATAACCACCGTAACACCTTGATTTTGGAAGGAATATCTTTTACAATGCATGTCCTCGAAAAGAGCGGTTTTCCAAGCAGCCAAACCACATGAGTAGATAAACGGAACAGAGACAAAGCTTCCTAAGAACGAGCAAAATTATTACCTATTTTGGTAGGGTTGTCACAATAGGTGAAAACAAAAACAAAATATTTGTTAATAGTAGATTGTTGCATCGAGCGCAAAGTGAGTTATTGTTGCACGAGTGTTATGTTGGTGCGCATGCGAGGGCACTAAATTAACACGAGTGCATTAATTACTCACTTCAGCGAGGTGCGTAATCTACTTTTCTTTCAACTACCAATCTACCTCTCATCTATTTCCATTTTGTACACTTTTCTTGCTAAATATGAAGTACCTACCTATCAAAGTTTTACAATGGTACAAAATGCGAGGGCCGGGGCATTTTTTTTCACCTCTTTGGTTTTATACAGCCGATTTTTATTTTCAGCCAGTTTCTTTTTGATCTACTGCATACTATAGCGTGCCTAGAGAGCACAACATCGGCTCGCGCCACTGCTCATACCCCTCACTCCCCGCATCCATGTCGGCGATCGGCCCGCCTCCATGCAGCGGGGGTGACCGCGCATACACCGCGCGCTAGCCAGTACGAGTTAATAGTCAGAGACGTGCCCCCAACCCGAAAGCACATGTGCGCCGACTTGATCGCGGATCGATAATTAGTCTTAACCTCTATTGATTTTAAAACCGGTGTACGTGTACCTAAGTTGTTTACGATTAAATGTTTTAAGTATATAATACTTAAAACAGTGAGTTTCGCTTACACACACATACCCTATAATACATTTTATATTAAACTTAATGGGATACATTAAACCTCTATGGTAAATATATATCTAAACTAGCCCAGCGGCTTCACTCCCGTCAACTGGCTACCTATCTACCTACGCTGCCTACCTTGCCTACCCTGCCTAGCCTATCCTGCCTACCCTGCCTCTGCCTACCCTGCCTCTGCCTACCCTACCTAGCCTATCCTGCCTAGCCTGCCCTGCCTAGCCTACCCTGAAAACTCTGCCTACCCTGCCTATCCTGCCTACCCTAGCCTGCCTACTCTGCCTTTTCTGTCTACTCTGCCTACCCTAACGGTATCCTGACCCTACCCTGCCTATCCTACCTACTCTGCCTAGCCTATCCTGCCTACCCTGCTTACCCTGCCTATCTTGCCTACCCTGCCTACTCTGCCTACCCTGCCTAGCCTATCCTGCCTACCCTACCTACTCTACCTACTCTTCGGCTTTATTATATTAGTATAGATACACCTTCAAGTGTCAATAAGCAGACACAATAGAAATTACCATTGTTTTAATCCGATTCGGATGAATGGACAGATGACCGGTAAATACAAAACAGTGCATTAATGTAAAACAGTGCAACAATGAGATTTCATATAACATTTCTGCACTGTTTTGGTCCTAAGCAAAACATACGTCGCTTGTGATCAGTTTTGTAGTGATTAATGATAACATAACTACGTAGTTGGAAGAAAATAGTTTTATTATTTACTAGCTGACCCGGCAAACTTTGTTTTGCCAGAAAAACACCAAACATTCATCTACCCTACATATCCTACTCTGCCTACTGTGCCCTACGTACCCTTCGGTGTCTTCCTGTGCCGCTTATGGCGGGAACACGGGAACGCGTTAGCATACATCCGCGAACCCGCCGCGGCTGTCCGTCTCCGTACCCTCATCTGGGGTTTACCCCCATCACCGGCGCACCAGAACACACAGTACGCCGTGACCACCCCGGGGACCAAACCAGCACATGAATACCAGACAACCCCGTGTATGGCACTCTTGGTCCCCCTGTGACGGGTCAGGACAGTGGCCCCGCCATCTACCACTTTTCGGCCGCAGGGGAAAGGGAGAGCGGCCAGCGCTATACCGACACTCCCCCTCCCCTGCGGCCCACCGCGTCCGCCATCAGACGGTGGCGACCCCGTGCAGGCCGCGCAGGGTAGGGCGAGCGTAATACCGGCACTCCTCTCCCGCCGCGGCCTCCGACCCTCAGCCGCGATGCCTTTCATACCACATCGCGGCCCGCCTCAGTTGCGATGTCGCCTAAGCAACACCGCAACCTACATGTTGGCCGCTACGTCGTCGGCTTATCGGCAAAAGCCCTGACGAGCGGCCCCTCCTCGGGTTCCTCTTGGCTTCACCGTGGTTGTCCAAGCCACGGCTAGTGAGCCCCCCCGCCTCGATAATGCGGGCACCCACCTGGGGGATGCCCTACCTACCCTACCCTAACCTACCTCCCCTACCCTACCTACCCTTCACTACTTACCCTACCCTACCTACCCTACCTTACCTACCCTTCCTTACTTACCCTATCCTATGTCCGTCTCCTGGTTCTAAGCTACCTCCCCACCAATTTTCAGCCAAATCGGTTCAGCCGTTCTTGAGTTATAAATAGTGTAACTAACACGACTTTATTTTATATGTCTCCTGGTTCTAAGCTACCTCCCCACAAATTTTTAGCCAAACAGGTTCAGCCGTTCTTGAGCCGTTCTTGCCCCCCGCGTCTATATTAACTGTCTGTTCACGATAAACTCAAAAACTACTGATCGGATTTTTATGCGATTTTCTACAATGGACAGAGTGATTCATGAGGCAAGTTTAGGTGTATAATTTGTTAAGGTGTTGTGTAAATTGGTTGAAATATAAGGATAATGGTTGGAATGTCGGCAAAAGTCAAGCCACCTGGGAGCTTCAATCGAAAACGCTGCCTTTGAGATATAACAAGACAATGTATGGTGGGAGTTAAGTTTGGGCGAACAAGATAATTACAACAAAAAATATATATTTTATGTAATGTTTACCTACTGTTTGATTTTAACTAAAAGACTAAAATTAAGATTATAATTTATTTTTCTTCCAACTACATAGTAATGATATCATTAACCACTACAAAACTGATCACAAAAGACGTATGTTTTGCTTAGAACCAAAACAGTGCTGAAATGTTATATGAAATCTCATTGTTGCACTGTTTTCATTAATGCGCTGTTTTGTATTTTTATCTATACTAATATTATAAAGCCGAAGATTAGTTACAGTAGGTACAGTTGGTAGCGTAGGCAGGGCAGGGTAGGCTAGGCAGGATAGGCTAGGCAAGATAGCCAGGGTATGCAGGGTAGGCTAGGCAGGGTAGACAGGGCAGGCAGGGTAGGAAGGATAGGCAGGGTAGACTAAGATGGGTAGGCTAGGCAGGTAAGGGTAGTCTAGGCAGGGTAGGCAAGGCAGAGTAGGCTGGGTAGGCAAGGTATGCAGGGTAGCGCAGGTTGGTTGATAGGTAGCAGTTGACGGTAGCGAAGCCGCGGGGGTCTGCTAGTTTAGTTATAGGTTAACCACAGAGGTTTAATGTCTACCATTAAGTTAAATATAAAATGTATGCAGTAGATTAAAAAATTACTGGCTGAAAATGAAAATCGTCTGGATAAAAAATTATGTGAAAAAAAATGCCCCGCATTTTGTACCATTGTAAAACTTTGATAGGCCTACCTATCAAAGTTTTACAATACTTCATATTTAGCAAGAAAAGTATAAAAAAATGGATCTAGATAAGAGGAAATTTGGTAGTTGGAAGAAAAGCAGATTACGCACCTCGCTAAAGTGAGTAATTAATGCACTCGTGTTAATTTAGTGCCCTCGCATGCGCTCGGGCACCAACATAACACTCATGCAACAGTAACTCACTTTGCGCTCGATGCAACAATCTACTATTATGAACTAAACTTATTGCTGAATCAAGAACAAATTCAACAAACAAAACAAATGCAGCTAACAGTGGTTATCGTGCAGGTGAGGTGCTGTGGGAGCAATACCTGCAGTACTGCAGCACGCCGTGCGGCGCCACGCTGGCGTGCAAGCACCTGTGCGCGGGCTCGTGCGTCGGCTGCGCGCAGGGCCGCCTGCACCAGCCCTGCACGCAGCAGTGCACCCAGGAAAACATATGCGGACACCAGTAAGTCTGGCCTGTACGGCGACGTGCAAGAACCCGTGCGCGGGCTCTTGCGCCGGCTGCACGCAGGGAAACGAGAAATACTCCGTGCAGAGTGGCTCCGGCGACACTAAAATTCGCGGAAAGAGGGTCCTAAGTGCTGTGAATAATATGCGTCGCTTACGTTGTTAAGTCAAATCATTCCGCCACTACAGCCGCCGCTGAGATGAGTGGTTTGTCTAGGACGCGTAAGCGCAGCGGAATACACGTCGGAGCTCTTAAGACCTTTCGCGAATTTCCAGTGTCACCGCGTCAGTGTTGCCGGAGCAGCTCTGCTCAATTTTCAAGGCCACGGTTCCCTTAAATTCTCTGCAAACTATATCAACAAACCCAACCATTTTCATAGCCTTTATAATTAAATTATTAATATGATTGGCAAATGATAGATCGCTGCAGAGCATAACCAGATGCCGTATACTTTTAACCTCTTGCAGTGATGTTCCATTGAGGGAGTAAGAAGAAGGTAAGGGGTGCTTTTTCTGTGTGTATATATAATGTTACTAGCTGTTCCCCGCGGCTTCGCTCCCGTGGACCACCCCACAGGACCCGTTTTCGGGATTAAAAATAGCCTATGTCACTCAGGAATAATGTAGCTTCCGATTGGTGAAAGAATTTTAAAATCGGTCCAGTAGTTTCGGAGCCTATTCGGTACAAACAAACAAAAAAATCTCCTCCATCCTCTTTATAATATTGGTATAGATTACATTACAAGTTCAAGCAAAGGAACTGGCGACGCAGCAGCCATGTGTTACACGAACCATTTCGACTTTTGACCCCTTTATAACTCGAAATCTATTTAACATAGACACATGAAATTTAGTTTATTTATTAAACACCTTAGATTAATTAGAATCCAAAATTTCATAAAGAAGGATGGCCAAATCGTACCAGGTGATGAAAAGATGGCGTCCGAATTTGCCGTATATATGAAAAATAACCTTATTTTTTAAGGTTTTAAAGAACACAAGAAATGTCTCTTTAAGTAACCACAAAAAAAAGATATCCATTTATTTTTGTTTATGTAATTTTTTGGCAATTATTTAGAATACCATGTTCAGAACGCACCTATTGACGATTCATTTCACGTATGAAATGACTGGTATTCAAAGACTATAATTATTAACGTTATTCAGAATAGTTGTTAATGTATTTCAATTTAATTAGTATGTAGGCATCAAATCAACTACTATGCTGTTTTATTATGCATTGGATTCATGTCATAAAAATAATTATATAGGTTCATAGTAAGTATTTATGCGTTTTATTAAATTGCTTAGAACGGAATATTATTTGTCATCGACCCGCGCCATTGATTGACACTTGAGAGTGTTAATCAATGTCAAATGTCAATTTGACACCCGGCGATCATTCGCTTCGCATCGGAAGAGTACGAATAATACGATTAGCTAGCTTCACTCGTTGTTGTGAATTGTGATACGTACTGTACTATTTTGGATTTCCTTCTGTTGTTTTGACCTTCGCTTCTCGAGTTGTCGCTAACTACCTTTTTAGGCTACGCCACAGTCTAGTAAAAGTTGATTCTAACCTCAAACACATTGTTTACATTATTATAAAAAATCGTGGCCATTTCGATATGATTTTCAAACGGGGTGATGTTTACAACATAAAAACAAACGAATCTAGCTATAATTTACTTTGGGACATGAAAAATAAATTTCAAGTCCAGCTCCTATAGAAATTTGGCCATTGTTCTTTAGCTTAAACGGTTATTGAGATAATGACGTCTAAAAATCGACATTTTTATCAATGACTGATGGATAGTAGAAAAACCTTACCCACATCCAGATGACCTAGAAGATTGATACTTGGTGTCCAACTGGATAATTGTGTGCGTATAAAGAACAAATTCAAAAAGCATTGATTTTTTTACGATTTGAAATATTTTCCAAGCAATAGATTTTTATTCCCAATCCAATGCCTTTCGAAATTATAATAATAGCAAACATTCCGCAGGAAAATAGATTCAATGATTAAAGTTCGCATTTTATTCGTCGAGGGCGAATTTAAAAGGAGGGTTTTGATTCTTACCCGACTACGGCGAAAGCAAAAGGAGAGTTATGATTCTTACCCGACTATTGCGAAGCCAAAAGGAGGGTTACGATTCTTTCCAAATCACGCCAAAACAAAGGATTTTAACCGGTATTTATGTATGTATCGTACCGTATGGTGTCAGACGTAAAGGATAGTACCATCCCATATCTGCCCGTGGTTGTCGTATGAGGCGACTAAGGGAATTACCAGGGAATGGGCAAAAGCGTTCTCTGTACATTTGTAACCACCATACTGCGATCCCCAATCCACCTGCCATGCGTGGCGATAATGACAAAACTCCCCATGAATAAAAAAATATCCAAGGGCCCGTCTGCCGTCGATTACGGTATTGGTCGAGGTTACGGCATGGCAAGGGTGCTAAGAATCTAAGAAGTAGATCCGGCTAACCCAGCAAACACTGAAATCTGGGAATGGAAACATACAACACGCGCACACTCTCGACCGTCGAGAAGATCACCGCTCTCGAAGAGGAACGTGTTCAAAAGTCTCAATATAAAAAATACTGAAGACTTATGGGGGATATCCGTTAGGGTTCTTGAAGATATTATTGACTCAATTGCTCCTGTCCTAACAGGCATATTCAATCAATGTTTGGACAGCGGCACGTTTCCTGACTTAATGAAACACAGCAAAGTAGTACCAATTTTCAAATCAGGTTGTAAGAGTGATCCCTCTAATTATAGACCTATATCCGTGCTTCCAGCATTGAGTAAAATCTATGAAAAAATCATGCTGGATCAGATGTTGTCTCACTTCAATTCAAATGGGATCCTGCATAGTCAGCAGTTTGGTTTCACGAAAGGTAGGTCGACTACGGACGCGGGAGTAAAACTCATCAGTCACATTTTGGAATCTTGGGAGAAGTCCCAGGATGCCATTGGCATTTTCTGTGATCTCTCAAAAGCGTTCGACTGCGTCGACCACAACACACTGATCTGTAAATTACACCACTACGGAATTCGAGGACAAGCTGCTGATCTTGTGCTTTCATATTTATCAAACAGACAGCAAAAAGTGAATGTTAATGGGGTGACGTCCTCCGGGTCTCTAGTCAAGATGGGCGTGCCCCAAGGTTCAATTCTCGGCCCTTTCCTTTTTCTTGTATACATTAATGATCTCCCTTTTATGATGGCCAAATTGTCGGATATAATTCTATTTGCTGATGATACTTCGCTAATTTTTAAAATAGATAGGAAAGATACGGATGTCTTACATGTCAACGAAAGTCTTATTATTCTCACAAAATGGTTCGCAGCTAACAATCTTTTACTGAATGCGACAAAAACTAAATGTCTTAAGTTCTCTTTACCAAATGTACCACAACGAGACCTAAATTTGAATCTTGACGGCAAAAGTCTTGAAGTTATAGCTGAAACTGTATTCTTAGGGATTACTATCGATTCAAAACTGCAGTGGGGCGCGCACATTAGAACTCTTTCGAGTAGGTTAAGTTCAGCTGCATATGCAGTAAGGAAAATAAGGCAGTTAACCGATGTAGCCACAGCTAGGTTAGTATATTATGCTTATTTCCACAGTATTATGTCTTATGGCATTCTGCTGTGGGGATCAGCAGCAGATGTTGACTCAATTTTCATCTTACAAAAGAGCGCAATCCGCGCGATCTATAAAATGGGTCCTCGCGAGTCCCTTAGAGAAAAATTTAAAGAAATCGATATACTGACTCTACCTTCACTCTATATTTTGGAATGTATTTTGTATGTCCGCAAAAATCGAGGGCTTTTCAAAACTAGAAGCGACTTACATAATTTAAATACACGCAGTAAGCACGAAATTGTAATACCCAAATTCAGATTAACAAAAACTAGCATTTTTTTTTTATATAAACAGTATACGCTTTTATAACAAGTTGCCAAAGTCAGTTATAGAACTGACCGATGGAAAGTTCAAAAACTACATCAAACGTGTCCTTGTTAAAAAAGCATATTATAAAATCAAGGACTACGTTGAAGATAAAATTTTTGGCTTTAGCTCCTTCTGCGCATGCGGCTTCCCTGGTAACTCATAAACGGCACAAATATGTGGTTGTCTCTAACTATTCTCAATCTCATTAATTCTTTGTTTTTTTTCCTTCTGGTTTTCAATCATCTTCATAGCCCTTTGCTAAGAATAGTTACAGCACTGATAACAATATTTGTGCCACATGTTAGATTTAGTCTTTTTTTTTTTATTTTACTTTTGTATAGATTACTTTACCGATTATTTTGTAAATGTGTGAACATTGTAGGCCTTCTAGATGCTTGTTAACTTTTTAACTCGTTTTATTTTCTTTTGTTTAAATAATATGTAATCTTTTTTTTTTTGTTTTCTTACGACTTATTGTCGGGCCTACGTTGTCCCCACATATCTAAGTACTAATGCTGTAACAAGGAAATATTGTAAAACCAAACCATTTTTTTTAAAAGAGTAACCCTTGCCGGTTCTTCTCCATAGGAAACGACCAACCCGAACCGTGCACATTGTCGACGTTTTATAAGTGCCCATGTAGGCCTATATGAAATAAAAAAATTGATTTTGATTTTGAATTGAGCAGATTTCGATCTAGTATTATAAGGTGATCTGAAGTCCGAAAAGTGGGAGAGGACTCGATAATCCTCAAATTCGATAACTTGCTCTATTACCGAGACCGAGAGAGAGACCGGTAGCCCCACCCAGGGTGGTGTCGGCTATAACGTCCACAAGTTCCTTATGAATAACGTTGTAAAGATCGAGAGTCTGTCGGACTTACCTTATACTCAGAATATCCTCAAGATACTCGCTGAAGGTCGAACAGGTCTATGCCCCGACCTCGGCACACCACTACGATGAGGATAGCTCTAGAACCATGCATGGTTTCAAAACTCACTTCACCGTTTCCATTGAGTACTTCAACGCGAAACTGGGGAAATGAGACGATGAAGCTGCAACTGTGGAAATTTGAAGATAGGTGTCGGTACTACCGAGGTCATCTACTGGTCAGTTTTATGCAGAAGGTTTATATGATTAGTTCCTTCTTCAGAACCCGTAAGCACAGGAAGTTGACCTGGCAGAGCCTTGTTGCAACTAAAAATTAGGTCGACTTCGTGATGACCTATGGCACTTAGACGTAGTCGCTCACAATGGGCGTCGTCACCTACAGTTTAAAGTCACCCAAAGCGCAATAAAGACGGCTATGTTCGGAGTTTCCTTGCAACATCTAATCAAAAATGAGGATATCCACAGGAGGACCAAAGTAACCGACATAGCCCGAAGAATTGTGAAACTCAAGTGGCAGTCGGCAGGGCATATCTCTGACAGAACGGATGGCCGATGAGGCCAAAAAGTTCTGGAATGGCGACCGCAAACCGGAAAGTGCTTTGTTGGCAGGCCTCCCACAAGGTGGGGAGATGACCTGGTGAGCTTTGTTGGCAGGCCTCCCACAAGGTGGGCAGATGACCTGGTGAGGGTGGCGGAAATCCGCTGAATGCGAGACGTACGGGATCGGTCTTGGAAGAAGCCTATGTCCAGCAGTAGACATATTTAGGTTGAAATTATGTTGAATGATGATGATAATAATGTATGTATGAATGTTCAACTGTTTCCTTGTAACTTCTAAACTGCATAGCATACTTTGATAAATGAGGTATCGTTAAAAGCGTTATGATCGTCGTCAGCTGGTTATGACGTCACGAATGAAATAAACAAAAAAAAAGCGCTGTTTTTGGTGTCAAATGAAAGAGTAAATCCCTTAGCACATTTTTTGAATATTATTGGTTTGGTTATAATTAGATCTTGCTCGCTGCTTTGTTTGCATTAACTTGATAATTGCGTTAAATTTTTACTCGATTATGGTGAAGACAAAAACTGCACTTATAAAAATCCCCTTAGATAATTGAAATAAAAAGTATTTTTGAAATAATCCGTTTTTACAAAAAAATCCTACCGACTTCCAAATAATAAAACTACAAAATTAAAAATGACTTTCTTTTTGGAAATCGGTGTCCATAGCGAAAAAAATTGGTACTTACCAAAGACACCGACTTCCAGAAAGAAAATTATTTTACAATGCATGTCCTCGAAAAGAGCGGTTTTCCAAGCAGCCAAACTGTGCGGAAAGTGTCACTTTTTTTCACTAGTGCTTTTTACTTTCCTGTACTTTTTTAATTTTTAACTCCAACGTCAGCCCGACGCATAGAGTTTTTATTATTTGAGAAAAGTTTTAAAAATTAGTTATGTACAGATTATCATTCATATAAAAGGTAAAATAAAACTAATACATTATTTTAGGCATTTTTAATTACTCTAGATTTAGATTTTGATCAATAAATTAATTTTAAATATTCATTAAATATGTTTGGCAGAACGTATATTTTGCTCGTGCCTTATTGCGTTACGATGTGACAGCTTATCGCACATGCGCAGTAGATATGCCCGAGGAACTATTAGTTAATCTGTGGATATGCTGAACACGTTTGAATGAGCCCGCCATTTTATTAATTTATTTATTTTCTCGCACAATGCATAGTAAAATGTTGTATGATACACGTACGTAAGATGATTTCCGACTTGTGTCGATTTATCCACTCACTCGCTTCGCTCGCTCGTGAATAAAAATGCCACTCATCGGAAATCACCTACCTTCCGCACTTGTATCATAAATAACTATTTCACTTTGTATTGTTTTTATTTGGAAGTTGGTAGTTTTTTTTTGGTAAAAAGTTTTTTTTATTTTTCACTTTTTAGTTGTATCTAATAGGCAAGTTCTTTAGTAAGGTATGGTAAGGCCCTATCTTATCTTATCTTGTGGTGGGCCGAGAAATAACTTCTTCAACCCATTGGAATCTTTTGTGGTACTTTTAATAACCTACTCTTTCCCAATCTTGTTGAAACCTTTTTTCTTGAGTTTTACAACGAGGTACCAATAATCCCAGAATATCATAAAATTTAAACTTAACTGGTGAAATTTACCTGGCGTGATGTTTTGTTTTGAAATGCACAGTGTTTTATAGACCCAAAAAAGTGGCATCGGCTTTTTATTGGCTATTTATACTTAATATGAGTAGTTTATTGCAAATGCACGAGTAGAACTCCCATGTGTACTTGTTTTTTTTTTATCGTAATGTTTTTGTAACCTTGAAGCCCAAAAGAACAAAATGAATCGTAAAAAAAAACTGTACATAATTGAGCTTTATTTGTATTGCAGGTTTATGAAGCAATTCAAGGAGAAATTTATCCCGTATTTATGTAATAAAAATCGATAATAGAAACCACGAAAAATAATGTTCTACCGAAATCACTATTTATTTTGTATTTTTTTTTTAGCTTGAAATAGAACCTCTGTCTGGTTCAAATAGATTGCTTTTACTAAGGTTTATCATCCATAAAAATATTACTTTCAACTTGGGCCTAAGTTTCGAGAAAATGATTTTCATGTACCGAGTACTACCGAGGTCAAAATTCCAAATTAAGGGGTGTCACAAAGGTCAATTATTATTAGCTTTTTATAGTCAATTAAAATTAATTATAATTTAGTATAAAAGTATTTATGACTTATCGATCATAGTGCATGTTGCAGATATAGTCTATTGAATCGTAAACAATAACACCCATGATAACTCAGATAGGTTAAGTAGAAGGTAAACACGGGGACTCCTGTGTATTTATTTGGTAAGTAGTAGACTGACTGTCGCAGAGAATGTCGTGATAGGTACGGTGTCGGTAACATATCTTCCACAAGCCAAGCAAAGTTGGTTAGATCCTACATTGCTGAAGCAACTTTTGTACAAGTCAAAATCAAAAACTCAAAATATTTTTATTCAACTTCGATTAGTTGAAATAAAAATATTTTGAGTTTTATATTGACTCGTATTTAATAAAAGTTAATTTTGAATTGTCACCAAAAATGAAGCTGAAGTCATGGGACTCAAGGGACAGTTGTCAAAAGAGAAATCTCGGCTATTATTGGATAAAATAAAATAATTGCGTGTATTAAATGGAATAAAATAAAAAATAAAATAAAATAAGCCTTTATAGAAGATACGATTATAGAAGATAAAAGACCTGCTGATTTTATGTGATAAAAACTAATCGTCACAAAAGGTCAAAATATTGACAACCCTTACACATATTTTTTTAAATAGTTTCTCAAAACCTAGGCGCAAGTAATATTTTTATATATTGATGATAAACCTTAGTATAAAAAATCAAATATTCAAAATTGCCACATGGCAGTTCTACTCGTGCATTTGTAATGCAATATTAGGTAGAAATAGCTGATAAAAAGCCAATGTAACTTTTTTTGGGTCTATCAAACACTGTCAAATGGTATTAACAATAATCAGACATGCGGTTGTAGCAATCCCGAGAGATTTGCCGTTATTTATTTTGAAAATTTCTAATGTATATCTCCGAAGATCTTCATCAGATCTTCACCAAATTAAAATAGAAATATATTCTTTAAGTATGTCTTTAGTTCTGAAAAGTATGAAACAAGATAATATTTCTAAAGGATAGCCGTGGTCGAATGCCACCTGCAGTTGTTCATACAAATTATATTCTAACAGTAGATAGTCAGCAATCTTCAGGACAATGAAGGATAAGCTCATTTACTGATCACTTTTTAACGGCGAATAATAATAATTTGTTCAGAAAAAGTAATGATATCACATCAAAGACATAAATATGAAAATGGGCGCCAAGTTCAATATTAAGAATATGCGTAGTTGTTGACTTCGCCTACAAAAGAATTAAGATATAAATGTGGAAACCACCCCATGAAGCATCATCATATGGAACTATTTCTCTGTTACCCGTGTTATCAAAACTATTCCAAAAACTGTTTTTTTTTTAAACTTTGCGTGGGGCAAAGTTTAAAAACTAGGTATTTATGGCCCTCGATATAAATCCGTTTTATTCAAGAGTTGCATAGTATATTTTATACCATGACTTCGAGAAAAAGAAAGATTTACGCGAAAAGCACAAGGAATATTACGAGTAATAAATAAATGGTTTATTTCCTTCAAGGAATAATAACAAATCAATAAATGGTTTATTATCTTCAAAATTTACTAAAAATGTGTTACCCCATGGTTTAAATTGAAGCTGAGCTAGGTAACAGCACCTGTGTTTCAGGGGCCAGTGACCACCTCCGTTACGTTCATAATTATAATTAATTAAACACCAACGCAATTAATATTAGAATTACAATCCAAACAAGTATACACTGGACATCCAAAAAAAAAACCTAAAATCATTATTAAAATCCTACACATAAAAAACTCAAAATCGATTAAGGAGTTTGAAAGTCGAGTATTCTTTGCACAAGAATTTTGTATCGAGTATTTAATGCGCAAGGAGGTTGTGTAGCACTGAGATGGAGGTGGAATATATATTAGTGTGTTCTAAATTCAAACACCAAAACAGTGATTAAAAGTGCTTTTTATTCACTGTTTTCAGTGAATAAAATAAGCTTTTTAGAGGGGGAATGGTATAAAAAATATAAATTTCCACTTCCCTCCATATTAAGCAGGAGACAGAACAAACAAGGCCAATAGGCACAAAGTGTCGTTTACAACTAGGATAAGCCCAGTTGCCCAGCACCACGGATAAATTAGCATTAATACATATTAATGGGTCCTAACATTGTGAGCTGTTATATTTAATTCCAATAATAGGTATGGCAGAAACGCTTGAACGCACGGAAATTTGTTCTAGTTTCCGCAAGGTCCGTACAATAAACAACTCCTCATGCAGCCTGTACATTATTCAACATAATATTACGTTCATTCTGCCAAAGAATACACTCCCATAAGATATGATGTGCAGATTGTACATATTCGCAGTCAGATGTAGAACACTGACATAAAGGCGAGGCAACGAGCTTGAAAGAAAATAATTTACTTTTAAAGTTACCATGTCCCGTGAGAAATTGGGCAACACAGTGATCCACTTCCAGCCACGTGCTGGCCAGCCGCACGCGAAAGGATGGAAAGAATTGGTGGAGGTGTCGGCCCTTGATGGAATTATCCCACCTACATTGCCATTCGGATAAAAGTTCCTCCCAGACGTCAATCGGTGGTTTAAATAATCTAGAGATTTTCTCACAGTCACTCCGCGTTAAAAAGTCCGCGTCCGTGGTCTCTCGTGCGGTATAGTACATTGCAGCACGTCGGTGCACTTCAAGGCCGACCGGAAGTACGCTAGCAAGTATCGGTAAGGCCTCAGTACTAACCGTCCTGTACGCTTAGCATAAGAATATCAAAGCCAAACGCTGACTTTGAATTAATTTACGTCGTACCGCCCCTATGGTGGCTTTATCAGCCCAAACAGGCGCCCCATAGCACATACAATCCAAGTAAGTAGCCCCATAAATAGTTTTGAAAGTTAAAAAAGACAGACCCCACGTAGATTTAGATATTCTCGTTAAGGCATAGAATTTTTTTTTGCTTTTTCACCGACTATTTTTATATATATAGATTGATACCTCCTACCTCCTCGATGATGTTTCCTACCGTGAGACAGTTTAAACTAGTACGTAGGACAGTGCGAATCATACTCGGGCAACCAAACATACCCGCCTTTGTTATTGTAATGTGCACCAACAATGTAACTATGTAAGTTTGGTTGTATTAATGATATATTTTGCAATAAATTGATTGATTGATGATCTAACATTTATATATTTATTGTTACTACAGCACATTACATATTAACATCAAGCCAGTACGCTGTAAAGGGGTACGCAGTCATGTCAGTTTAAAAAATTATAAAAACAATTATATTAGAATTTATAGGAAGGTTAACGAGCAATTTATAGCAAGGTTAACCATGGAGTTTCTTGCCGGTTCTTCTCCATAGGAATCGACCAACCCGAACCGTGCACATTGTCGACGTTTTATAAGTGCCCATGTAGGCCTATGTGAAATAAAAATTATTGATTTTGATTTTTGAGCAAGGCAAAAAACAGGCCACATTAAATCACTAAAATAACGCTAAAAATATAACCAAAGAGACGTGGAAGCTTGTAAACCAAATTACAAATAAGTCAAAAACAATAAAATCCATGTCGAAATTTAATCTTGAAAGTTAATAAAGTGTTAACTGATCCCCAGGAGGTCGCAAATCAATTTATCGACAGTTTTGTGTTCCATGCATCACTAGCTAGTAATGAAAAGGAAAGGGCAATATCTTTCCTGTCGGAAACTACAAAAAGAGTTTAAAGTATTTTAACTTTCGATCCGACTACTCCATCTGCGATCACAAAAATTATAAGTAAGATGGCCAACAAAAAGTCTTGTGGTTTTGATGACCTACCAATTTCGGTTGAAATTGAGTCGGTCAATCCAGAACAGTTGAAATTGGCTAAAGTAATTCCAATTTTTAAAAAAGGCCTTAAGACTGATCCGAAAAATTATTAGCCCTTTGCCGACCTTATCAAAAGTATTTGAAAAAGTTATTAAAACTATACCAGGCCCCTCAGAAAGTATTGCGAAAAAAAGTTTTTATATATGGGAGACTGGCCAGTTATAATGTTTTTCGAAAATATGATTATTTATAAGTAAAAATAAGTAAGTTCCAATTTCAAAATTTCCCTCCACATTTTTTGCGAGTTAATTCAAAGTATTGTGTCTCACTGAAATATGGATCTGCGCCGGGAACATTTTAGAGCTATGATTTTATACGATTTCAAGTGTCGCCTGAAACCGGATGAATCGTACGATAGACTTCAAATGGCATTCATGGATGAAGGCCCTTCCAAGGCAACCGTGTATCGTTGGTATAACGAATTCAAGCGCGGTCGACCAACTTTGGGGGATGACGAAAGAAGCGGTCGCCCTTTGACGGCTGTTACCGAAGAAAACGTGCTAGCAGTGAAAAATTTAATCCAAGACAATAGGCGAATTACATATCAGGAGATTCAACACATATTGAAGATTGGATCGGGAAGCGTTCACGAGATTCTACACAGCCATCTTCGCGTGAGGAGGATAGTATCACGCTGGGTGCCGCACAACCTCACCGATGCTCAGAAGCAGGCCCGGGTGGAATGGTGCCGTGATATGCTTAACAAATTTGAAGCAGGCTCGTCTCGGCGTGTTTACGACATCGTTACAGGTGATGAGTCCTGGATTTATCAATACGACCCAGAAACCAAGCGCCAGTCGACTGTTTGGGTGTTTCAAAATGAGCCAACGCCTACCAAAGTGAAGCGATCTAGAAGCGGGGGTAAGATTTTGATCGCTAGCTTTTTTAATTTGACTGGCCACTTGGTATCAATTCCCTTACGGGATCAAAGAAGCATTAATGCCGAATGGTATACTACCAAATGTTTGCCAGAAGTTTTCTCTGTTATAAGCAACAAGCGACCAAACACAGGGCTCCGCGGGCTACTGCTCCACCACGACAATGCACCTGCGCACACCGCACTCAAAACGAGGGACTTCCTGGACAGCACGCCAGTCAAACTCCTGGGTCACCCTCCTTACAGCCCTGATCTAGCACCGTGTGACTTCTTTTTATTCCCAAAAATAAAAAATCAGCTCAAAGGGATACAATTTTCGTCGCCGGAAGATGCGCTGGCTGCGTTCGAGCAGGCTGTAAACGAGGTGTCTGCGGCGGACTGGAAAAAGTGTTTTGAAAACTGGTTTAGGCGCATGAATCTTTGTATAGAGGCTGGTGGAAAGTACTTTGAAAAGATTTAATAAAAATATATGTACGTATAGAACAATTTTTTTTAGTTTCGCAAAACTTTCTGAGTGTCCCACGTACTGATGGTACATTTGAATGTAAATAAAATTATTAATTCAAGACAATTTGGCTATCAGAAAGGAGTCGGTTGCTCAGACGCAATAAACACTCTTGTAGATGACATAATTGTTAAATTAAATGACAAAATGAAAGTGGCTGGACTCTTCATCGACCTTAGTTCTGCTTTTGACACAATAGATTATGAGTTTTTACTAAATACTTGAATATTATGGTGTCAGAGGCAAGTCCTTACAGCTTTTAAGATCGTACTTACAAAATAGACGGATGTATCTTTACCAATATTATAAAGAGGAAGGATTTTTTGTTTGTGTGTTTGTTTGTACCGAATAGGCTCCGAAACTATTGAACCGAATTCAAAAATTTTTCACCGTTGGGAAGCTACACTATCCCCGGGTGACATAGGCTACTTTTCATCCCTGTAATCCTACGGGAACGGGAACTACGCGGGTGAAACCGCGAGGAGTCCGCTAGTGTCAAAATAAAAAGCATCGATGATAGTAATCACGTGATGTTAGGACCGATTCTATGCATCATATTTACAAATGACTTGCTGAAATTTATGCATCACTTTAAGCCTGACCTAAAACTTGTTGTCTTTGCAGATGACGAAAATATAAATATTGGTGAAAATGACAAACAAATTGACCAAAAATTTAAATAAAACCCTAGAAATTCTTTGCGATTGGTTTACAGCCAATAATCTTTTACAAGTAAGACTAACATTATTTTATTTAAGACCATAACTCAAGACAAGATAATATTAGTAGATAAAGTGAAATTTTTAGGGATTCATATAGACGGGCTTTTAAACTGGAAACAGGAGCTAGCTGCTAATGACTCCTCTATTTCATCAGCATGTTATGCACTTAGGAGCCTCAGATATATTTTGGATGTATAAAAACTAAAGGCTGTATATTACGCTCTAGTAGAATCTAGATTAAGATACAGCATCATGTTTTGGGGTAACAGCTATAATTATAACTGTCAGAAGGCGTTCATCTTGCAGAAACGTGCCATAAGGACAATAGTCAGGATTTCACAAACAGACTCATGCAAAGATCACTTTAAAAAACTAGAAATATTAACAGTACCAAGTTTATACATTTTAGTAATCCTAAGTCACTTAGCGAAGTATATTCATCAGCATGAATGTCAAGAGGAATGAAAGTTAAGAGAAAGCACAAGAAGGAAGGATTTAAAACACACGATATCACCAAATTTTAACATAGTTAAAGATTGCTCCAGATTCAGACCAAGCAGTGGAATTGTTTAGTAGGTTACCGACAGAGTTAAAACTATTAATTTATAGCTGCCACATATTTAAAACCAAGTTAAAAGCCTTCTTGTTGGAAAAATGTTATTACTCAATGTCAGATTTTGTGTCAAGAAATTAAAACTAGATGAATTATTCTGACATTATAAATATACCAGGCCCCTCAGAAAGTATTGCGAAAAAAAGTTTTTATATATGGGAGACTGGCCAGTTATAATGTTTTTCGAAAATATGATTATTTATAAGTAAAAATAAGTAAGTTCCAATTTCAAAATTTCCCTCCACATTTTTTGCGAGTTAATTCAAAGTATTGTGTCTCACTGAAATATGGATCTGCGCCGGGAACATTTTAGAGCTATGATTTTATACGATTTCAAGTGTCGCCTGAAACCGGATGAATCGTACGATAGACTTCAAATGGCATTCATGGATGAAGGCCCTTCCAAGGCAACCGTGTATCGTTGGTATAACGAATTCAAGCGCGGTCGACCAACTTTGGGGGATGACGAAAGAAGCGGTCGCCCTTTGACGGCTGTTACCGAAGAAAACGTGCTAGCAGTGAAAAATTTAATCCAAGACAATAGGCGAATTACATATCAGGAGATTCAACACATATTGAAGATTGGATCGGGAAGCGTTCACGAGATTCTACACAGCCATCTTCGCGTGAGGAGGATAGTATCACGCTGGGTGCCGCACAACCTCACCGATGCTCAGAAGCAGGCCCGGGTGGAATGGTGCCGTGATATGCTTAACAAATTTGAAGCAGGCTCGTCTCGGCGTGTTTACGACATCGTTACAGGTGATGAGTCCTGGATTTATCAATACGACCCAGAAACCAAGCGCCAGTCGACTGTTTGGGTGTTTCAAAATGAGCCAACGCCTACCAAAGTGAAGCGATCTAGAAGCGGGGGTAAGATTTTGATCGCTAGCTTTTTTAATTTGACTGGCCACTTGGTATCAATTCCCTTACGGGATCAAAGAAGCATTAATGCCGAATGGTATACTACCAAATGTTTGCCAGAAGTTTTCTCTGTTATAAGCAACAAGCGACCAAACACAGGGCTCCGCGGGCTACTGCTCCACCACGACAATGCACCTGCGCACACCGCACTCAAAACGAGGGACTTCCTGGACAGCACGCCAGTCAAACTCCTGGGTCACCCTCCTTACAGCCCTGATCTAGCACCGTGTGACTTCTTTTTATTCCCAAAAATAAAAAATCAGCTCAAAGGGATACAATTTTCGTCGCCGGAAGATGCGCTGGCTGCGTTCGAGCAGGCTGTAAACGAGGTGTCTGCGGCGGACTGGAAAAAGTGTTTTGAAAACTGGTTTAGGCGCATGAATCTTTGTATAGAGGCTGGTGGAAAGTACTTTGAAAAGATTTAATAAAAATATATGTACGTATAGAACAATTTTTTTTAGTTTCGCAAAACTTTCTGAGTGTCCCACGTACTGATGGTACATTTGAATGTAAATAAAATTATTAATTCAAGACAATTTGGCTATCAGAAAGGAGTCGGTTGCTCAGACGCAATAAACACTCTTGTAGATGACATAATTGTTAAATTAAATGACAAAATGAAAGTGGCTGGACTCTTCATCGACCTTAGTTCTGCTTTTGACACAATAGATTATGAGTTTTTACTAAATACTTGAATATTATGGTGTCAGAGGCAAGTCCTTACAGCTTTTAAGATCGTACTTACAAAATAGACGGATGTATCTTTACCAATATTATAAAGAGGAAGGATTTTTTGTTTGTGTGTTTGTTTGTACCGAATAGGCTCCGAAACTATTGAACCGAATTCAAAAATTTTTCACCGTTGGGAAGCTACACTATCCCCGGGTGACATAGGCTACTTTTCATCCCTGTAATCCTACGGGAACGGGAACTACGCGGGTGAAACCGCGAGGAGTCCGCTAGTGTCAAAATAAAAAGCATCGATGATAGTAATCACGTGATGTTAGGACCGATTCTATGCATCATATTTACAAATGACTTGCTGAAATTTATGCATCACTTTAAGCCTGACCTAAAACTTGTTGTCTTTGCAGATGACGAAAATATAAATATTGGTGAAAATGACAAACAAATTGACCAAAAATTTAAATAAAACCCTAGAAATTCTTTGCGATTGGTTTACAGCCAATAATCTTTTACAAGTAAGACTAACATTATTTTATTTAAGACCATAACTCAAGACAAGATAATATTAGTAGATAAAGTGAAATTTTTAGGGATTCATATAGACGGGCTTTTAAACTGGAAACAGGAGCTAGCTGCTAATGACTCCTCTATTTCATCAGCATGTTATGCACTTAGGAGCCTCAGATATATTTTGGATGTATAAAAACTAAAGGCTGTATATTACGCTCTAGTAGAATCTAGATTAAGATACAGCATCATGTTTTGGGGTAACAGCTATAATTATAACTGTCAGAAGGCGTTCATCTTGCAGAAACGTGCCATAAGGACAATAGTCAGGATTTCACAAACAGACTCATGCAAAGATCACTTTAAAAAACTAGAAATATTAACAGTACCAAGTTTATACATTTTAGTAATCCTAAGTCACTTAGCGAAGTATATTCATCAGCATGAATGTCAAGAGGAATGAAAGTTAAGAGAAAGCACAAGAAGGAAGGATTTAAAACACACGATATCACCAAATTTTAACATAGTTAAAGATTGCTCCAGATTCAGACCAAGCAGTGGAATTGTTTAGTAGGTTACCGACAGAGTTAAAACTATTAATTTATAGCTGCCACATATTTAAAACCAAGTTAAAAGCCTTCTTGTTGGAAAAATGTTATTACTCAATGTCAGATTTTGTGTCAAGAAATTAAAACTAGATGAATTATTCTGACATTATAAATATACCAGGCCCCTCAGAAAGTATTGCGAAAAAAAGTTTTTATATATGGGAGACTGGCCAGTTATAATGTTTTTCGAAAATATGATTATTTATAAGTAAAAATAAGTAAGTTCCAATTTCAAAATTTCCCTCCACATTTTTTGCGAGTTAATTCAAAGTATTGTGTCTCACTGAAATATGGATCTGCGCCGGGAACATTTTAGAGCTATGATTTTATACGATTTCAAGTGTCGCCTGAAACCGGATGAATCGTACGATAGACTTCAAATGGCATTCATGGATGAAGGCCCTTCCAAGGCAACCGTGTATCGTTGGTATAACGAATTCAAGCGCGGTCGACCAACTTTGGGGGATGACGAAAGAAGCGGTCGCCCTTTGACGGCTGTTACCGAAGAAAACGTGCTAGCAGTGAAAAATTTAATCCAAGACAATAGGCGAATTACATATCAGGAGATTCAACACATATTGAAGATTGGATCGGGAAGCGTTCACGAGATTCTACACAGCCATCTTCGCGTGAGGAGGATAGTATCACGCTGGGTGCCGCACAACCTCACCGATGCTCAGAAGCAGGCCCGGGTGGAATGGTGCCGTGATATGCTTAACAAATTTGAAGCAGGCTCGTCTCGGCGTGTTTACGACATCGTTACAGGTGATGAGTCCTGGATTTATCAATACGACCCAGAAACCAAGCGCCAGTCGACTGTTTGGGTGTTTCAAAATGAGCCAACGCCTACCAAAGTGAAGCGATCTAGAAGCGGGGGTAAGATTTTGATCGCTAGCTTTTTTAATTTGACTGGCCACTTGGTATCAATTCCCTTACGGGATCAAAGAAGCATTAATGCCGAATGGTATACTACCAAATGTTTGCCAGAAGTTTTCTCTGTTATAAGCAACAAGCGACCAAACACAGGGCTCCGCGGGCTACTGCTCCACCACGACAATGCACCTGCGCACACCGCACTCAAAACGAGGGACTTCCTGGACAGCACGCCAGTCAAACTCCTGGGTCACCCTCCTTACAGCCCTGATCTAGCACCGTGTGACTTCTTTTTATTCCCAAAAATAAAAAATCAGCTCAAAGGGATACAATTTTCGTCGCCGGAAGATGCGCTGGCTGCGTTCGAGCAGGCTGTAAACGAGGTGTCTGCGGCGGACTGGAAAAAGTGTTTTGAAAACTGGTTTAGGCGCATGAATCTTTGTATAGAGGCTGGTGGAAAGTACTTTGAAAAGATTTAATAAAAATATATGTACGTATAGAACAATTTTTTTTAGTTTCGCAAAACTTTCTGAGTGTCCCACGTATTTGATTTAATTAAACATTGTAATTAGTTAAGACATATTTTTATTAATTTAACATTATAATTGTATGTGATGTAATTCAGAAGTATTATTTATTTAATTTGACATTGTAAGTGCTTGGGACATATACTGGATTAATTTGACATTTTATTAATATTTGTGACTTATTGATTAATTTGACATACTAATTGATTATTTTGACATTCTAATTGGTTTGTTGATCCAATTTTTTTTTTGGAAAAAATTAATAGATCATAAATAAGTTTTCATTCAAAACTATTTTTTTTTTCATTGTAATTACAAAGTAAAATCCAATTTAATAGTTATTTATGCTACAAGTGCGGAAGGTAGGTGATTTCCGATGAGTGGCATTTTTATTCACGAGCGAGCGAAGCGAGTGAGTGGATAAATCGACACAAGTCGGAAATCATCTTACGTACGTGTATCATACAACATTTTACTATGCATTGTGCGAGGAAATAAATAAATGAATAAAATGAAATTAATAAAATGGCGGGCTTATTCAAGCGCGTTCAGCATATCCACAGATTAACTAATAGTTCCTCGGGCATATCTACTGCGCATGTGCGAATAGTTGTCACATCGTAACGCAATAAGGCACGAGCAAAATATACGTTCTGCCAAACATATTTAATGAATATTTAAAATTAATTTATTGATCAAAATCTAAATCTAGAGTTATTAAAAACGCCTAAAATAAAGTATTAGTTTTATTTTACCTTTTCTATGAATGATACACTGTACTCTACATAACTATTTTTTTAAACTTTTCTCAAATAATAAAAACTCTATGCGTCGGGCTGACGTTGGAGTTAAAAATTAAAAAAGTACAGGAAAGTAAAAAGCACTAGTGAAAAAAAGTGACACTTTCCGCACAGTTTGGCTGCTTGGAAAACCGCTCTTTTCGAGGACATGCATTGTAAAATATTTTTTTGAATCCAGTACCAAAAACACCCCGATTGTTTGCCGAACAAAACCGAGCCCGTGTGACGTCACAACGTTCATTTCTACTCATTGTAGCACATAGCTGATACAGTGTTTTGACTTTTAACCGATTCAATCTTGTTATTATCGTCAATATATTGATGAATATCGAATATATTGACCATAAATATCGAACCTTAAAAGTTATCGTGCTTGCTTCGTACGAATACTACAAAAAGATTCCAAATATATGTGATTCGTGTGTACCTAGCAATCTACTAAATTTGAGCAGTGTTCTACGTCTAACTACCTAGATTACAATTACATATAATGTGTTAATTCTGTTGTTATCTTGTTCTAATTTAGTATTTAATTCGTATGAAATTCTTACTTTGATCATTAAAGACTGAGAATAGTAAATTTTGAAGGGAACTTTCGAGCAAAGTTTACATTGTTGTATAATTACGTAACTTGAAAACATGATTTTTTGTTTATGGTGATATATTAATTATTTTATACTTAAATTACAGATATAGGCGTAAAACTAATATTTCTGTTTGAATTGTAAAAATCGGTCAACGTATTTAAGAGATATTTACTGAAGAATTAGTGTAACGAAAATCTACCAAGGTAATATTTTCACGTTTCTTTATGTCACCCGGGGATATGAAGCTTCCCAACGGTGAAAGAATTTTTGAAATCGGTCCAGTAGTTTCGGAGCCTATTCGGTACACACAAACAAACAAACAAAAAAATCTTTCCTCTTTATAATATTGGTATAGATAGACATTAGTGTTCAATATTATTGAGAGATATTGTCAATCTGCCGAGCCATTTTCCAACTATATTGGGGTTGGCTTCCAGTCTAACCGGATTCAGCTGAGTACCACTGTTTTACATGGAGCGACTGCCTATCTGACCTACACAACCCAGTAACTGGGTAACACGGTACCCCTTGGCAAGACTAGTGTTAGATCTCAAGCTTCTGACTACCCGTAATGACTGTCAAAGATCTTCAAATGACAGCCGGGACCAACGGCTTAACGTGCTTTCCGAGGCACGGAGGAAACTCGGTATGTTGAAATGGTGACCCATCCACGGACCGACCTCGTCAAACGTTGCTTAACCTTGATGATCGAACAGTGCGGATGTTATTATTTAGCCACGAGCTACTCTATTAAGGTATATGTAAATAATGGGAATTACCGAAAATTATATGTGTATGTGTAGGAATCATATTTAGTGGTATCTAATGAAGTTTTTTGATATCCAAAGTCAAAGTTTCGCGCCAATCGTGTTTGTTTACTTTTTATTTTACACCAATATCACCTACCCATATGTAAAAACGATTACGTTATGACAATTATGTTTCCTAATGTATATACTTACTTACTTACTTACTTATATACTTACCTACTATTTTTATTGACATTGTATTTTATTTTATTTTTGACGACTTTTGTATGTGTTTATACAATATTTTTGACATGTGTATGGGAATTAGTAATATTTTTGATTTGCCACTATTATTTTTGATTATTATTTGTATTGGATGATTCTGAGTTAATTTGTTTTTACATTTTTTATTTGACATTTACTTTAATGAATTTATTGGGTTACTGTTTTATTACTATCTCTATCGTAAATCTTTAATTTTTATTTTATAATTTTGTGTAAAATTTCGATACAATGTAAAAATTGTTAATGAAATAAATGAAATGAATGAATGTACCTGGTAAACAACAATAACTAACACCGGTCCACTCTCACGTATTATTCATTACGTCTACTTTATTTATGCTCAAAACTTCCAAATCGTCCATCAGGTGGGTATATTATCGACATAAGCCTTTATAAATCCTTTATCACACATGACTAAATAAAATTTATTGTTTAATAATATTTTTGCACTCATTTTCGGATATTTTTAGTCAATCTACGTGTAGTTGACACTATATTGTCATGATTTCCTTGAACGTTATGACGTCACCAACATGGCAACCAATTGTGGCCCGTTTGTAGTCACGTGGTTCTTTTCAAAATTTTATCGTTTTTCAATTGCTAATAATAAATTGAAAAATAGTTATTTGTTATACAAGAGTGCAAAGTTGCTTTTTAACCGCGTGTTCAATTTTGATGACCGAGCAAGCGAAGGATACTAAAATTGAATCACGAGCGCAGCGAGTGATTCAAAATTAGAATCCTGAGCGTTAGCGAGGGAATCAAAAGAGCACGAGGTGAAAAATCTTTGCACTCGAGTGCAACACGTAACTTTTCATTCCACCTCAGCGAGGAAATGACTAAATTCAAAAAAAAAACGTTTACAATCACAAGATAGGTACACTTTTATTTCAGTTTAGGTATTAATTACTACATTATGACAGGTAAGTATTACAGAATAATCTTTAAATTATAACAAAATAATACTAAGGTATAATTAAGAAAATTTTAAAGTAACGTTGCTACAGTTATTTAAATTGAGTGTAATATTTTTGTTTGGTACTGTAATATTGGTGTTAGTCACTTGTGTACTGTTTTTCGGTAAACTATCTGTCATACTTAATAGTTGTACCGATTCATCGGATTCCCTTGGCGTGAATGTTGGAGAGAGAGGGAGATGGTTAGAACCGCGTACAAAGCAAATTGAAAAAAGAACACCAAGAAGGTTCCGAGTCTGAGTTTTTAACAAATTAAAAAAAAGTTGTATGATATATTCGGCACCATAGAGGTAGCAGTAAATAGGTTTAATGGTTTTTTTTAATTCACAAACTTAGTGCACACGATGTTCTAAATTCAATTTACTTTATCCTCTAGTGAATAAAAACGGCTTTTCCACTCAGATATTGAAGATTAAAAATACTCTTTCCGAGAAGGTGGGATGAAAAAATTTTTTAAGAGTTTTTTGAAACGACAATATAATTTAAGATATGTAAAGTTTCGAAATACAAAAAAAAAATCGTATTTTTTTTTAAATTCAACAACCCAATTGCTCGAGACATATTGATTGATTTACCTTGTGTGTATTGTATATTGGAATAAATCGATATTCTATAGTAATTGTTTTTAAAATTGATTAATTTGACATTATATTTGCGTGTGATATATATTGTATTGAACTGTTATGCTAATTACATACATACATACATAAACTCACGCCTTTTTCCCATGGGGGTAGGCAGAAACTACAGAACGCCACCTGCTACGATCCTTACATACTTCGTTTGCTTCACACACATTCATACATCTAGTCATACACACACGCCGGTTATGGGTACTGCGCACTTGGCTATGGTTATGCTAATTGTTTATTTTATTTTATTTTAATAATCTTAGGAAAACTTACAGCTAATACAATAGATGTGCAGAAACAACATGCAAAAAACGACCAATTAAAAGTTTTCACACATATAAAAATTTGCATAATATACATATCAGCGAGAGTTTCAAATAAAACAGATTAGACTCAACGCCCAACAAATACAAAAAAAAATATATATATACAGAAAAAGAATTCTACGTATCAAAGAAACGCTTACTCAAACTATTCTTTACATTTTTAATCTTAGTATGGAACAAATCCAGATCAACATTCTGACACACCATATTAAACGTACGACAAACTCTTATCATGTACGAATTCTGTTTGTAAGTAGTTCCAACTTTAAGTGTATGAAGGAGACGCGAATGCCGAAGAAATGCACACGGTACACGCAGTCCAACCTTGCCCACCAACTCAGGAACGTCCGTGGATCCGTTCATAATTCTAAAAAGAAAAGCAAGATCTGCGATTTTTCTTCGCTCGTGTAGAGGCAGAATGTGATTTTTTTTACACCGACTTAAGTAATTATGGAGATAGATATTCGATCGATATTGTGTGTACCTTAAAAATCGACTTTGTATGCTTTCAATACGATTAACGTATACATTATAAATTGGGTTCCAAATTTGAGAAGCATACTCAATGTGGCTACGGACGAACGCACAGTAAAGAATCTTCATAGTTTTTATATTCTTGAAGTCAGAAGATATCCTATAAATGAAACCCAAAGCTTTAGAAGCCTTGTTGACTATGTTATCTATATGTGCGTCAAACAAAAGCTTAGAATCAAAAGTTACCCCAAGGTCCCTGATAACGTTGACTCTCTAATAATAATTTTTGTAAACGCACCCACGATACAGGAAGAAATTCCTAGTGTGGGGCAAAGTTTTTTTTTAAAAAAAATAAAAAAAAAAATAAGGTGCTTGATATCGTGTAATTATACATAACAGGGTTTGGCTTACGAGTAAATGTACATAGCATTTGGACAAATTTAAATCTAACTTATTTGTAACGCAATAGTCGTAGAACCGGTCCAGATCTTCCTATAAACGGAATGCATCCTCATTAGTTGATACTTGACCCAGAATCTTCATGTCATCCGCAAACAATAAAATTCTTGAATTGAGGAAACATGAGGCAACGTCATTTATAAAAATATTAAATAAAAGGGGTCCTAACACGGATCCTTGGGGAACACCCGATGGAATGTACATCGGTGTTTGTGAGATATTTGTTTATTTTGACATTTTTATTTTGTTTGTTTCTGAAATATTTGAATTAGCATTCACTATAATGGTTTGCAGTTTATATTTGTTAGATTAATATGACATTGCATCTGTTTGTAAATACTTTTAAATCAATATACATTTTGCCACATTAATTTAATTAATCTTCAAGTGAAAATTTTACTGAAATTATGTTTCACCAATTCTTGTAATTATTTAACCAATATTTGACACAATGTTAATTGTTTGTGAATAAATAAATGAAATGAGTTACACTATTATTCAATAGTTTGATGTGTTTTATAGGTGCCAGGAGCCATGTAATCAAATCTGCCCACCGTGCAAGATGCCCTGCGAAGTAAAATGTGTACATTCGCACTGCAAGAAGTTGTGCGGCGAACCATGCACGCCCTGCCAGGTAAATAACATTGTATTTTTTAAGTAAACTCTGAATCCAGTCCCATTCATTGAGAGTTGATGCTCGAAGCCTGAGCGTGACATAATAAGTATACTAAGGACAGGTGAGCATTTTAATGACTCCACTAACATGCTCCTAATAATGGCCTTCTCTAGGCTATTACTAAACTAAGTCACGCGGTCGACGTCTCCGTGAATTATGATAAAATCATGTTTAAAAAAAAAAATACGAGGCGATGGAAAACTCTTTAAATATTTTTGATCCAGTAGGTGGCCACGCCGATTGCGCGTCGGTGGCGTTCATTAGGTCCTTAAAATGCAGGTGTATGGGCACTTGCAGCATTCTAGCATGTGTGTCATATACTGCACAGGGGCACCGCAGTCTTACTGGGTATCAGGCGATATCACTACACGGTCAAGTCACAGTGCCAAGTGCAAGCGCTAAGCGTTATTTAGTGAAAAATGTATTTTTCTTGCATTTCACCCAAAGACAGATCAAAACGACTGCAAGCATCGGAGTCAATTGAAAGGTCTTCGCCAACATTAAATGTCACTAATGAGAGCAATGACGACTATTGTGATTTGGTTTCTCAGGCGTCTGCGTACCTATCTAAAATTAACGACCTTGTCAATGACCAAGGGTTTCGCATTAATATTGCAAATAAATCCGCTATTATGGTCATGAATCAACGCATAAGGCTATTGTTTCCTTCTTAGCCATTAAATCATTGCCAATACTGAACGCTAATTAGACATACCGGTGTCAACATTGCCAAGTCTGATGTCAATAATATTTAATATGCTGATAAATTAAAACTTCGTTTACCTAAAATTGCTCCAGTTATAGATTCTCGTGCCAAACTTCTGTGTCTTGTGGCCTACCCCACTGATGAGCGATCAACTGATTACGCAATTTCTTCCGCAACTAAACAAGCGCTCATGTAAGCTATAAATCCTAGTGGCTTTAAAATTTTAGGAGTTAAATAAGCTGTAAAGTCTAGCGTCGTATTACATGTTGCTAACGATTTTTAGATCCAAAAGTTACAATCGGTCGATGCCATTATGTCCGCTGTTTTGCGACTTGAGAAGCCAAAAGACAGTACGTCTCGCATTTTAGTTAAAGACATCCCATCCTCAATGGAAGACACTGCCTTTTTGTATGCGTTATTCTGTCAAAACATTGAAGACGAGATGCCACTAAATGTAGACGACTTCATTAAATCAACTAAAAGTAAACCTAGGCGTTCGCTAGACATCAGCCCGATGGATATATATATATATATATGGAATGGATAAAGTTAAAGTCAAATTTGGTCTCGACTATGGATAAATTATTTATTGATTGGGCGACTTCCCGTTTCATTCATTATGTTGACTTAGTTCGTTGTTTGCATTGTCAACAGTTCGGTCATGTTAAGAAACACTGCACTAATAAATCACCTACCTTGCTCTTAGGCATATGAAACCAAAGACTGCCCGCATAAGAACAATTTAGATTATACACCGTCGTGCGTGGCGTGTGAACATTCTAAGAAACCTTATAACCGTCGTTGCGGGTTTCAAGAGTGTACCACCTATAAATTTAAGCTCGAAAAACTTATCCTCAACGCAAACTACTAAGTTAGTGCATAGATTAACCATAAGACAGTTAAATCTCCACAACGATAGGGTGGTGACTTCTGAACTAAAATAAGAAATTGATTACTGATAATAACGTAGATATAGTGCTTGTTCAAGAACAATATCAAAACGAGTGTTTACGTCAGAAATTAGTACAGTTGGATGTTAAAACACGAGCCGGAATGTACTTGGCGCATTCTTCTAACTTCACAGTAACGTCTTTGCGTAATCTTATGACGCGCCATTGCGGAGCCGCTGCCGTTGCGGAGGTGTATTCGTCTTCTTTTAAAGTTTACGTTGTGAGCTGCTACTTTTAATATTCAGACCCAGCTCAGCTTAACCTCCGTCACGTCTTGCAGTCGCTCGCAGGCTGCAAAGTTATTGTTGGCGCTGATGTTAATGCGTATTTGGCTCTATGGTACGACAAAGTTCGGTCTACGGATTATGAACGACGCTGCGCTGTTGAAGATTTCATTGCTGCAATGAATCTATACTCCATTTAAAATAACATTAGAAATTTACACAATCCCTTTTTACAGTCCGTTCAACCGGTTTTGTAGTCCTATTCCGTAGACATAAGGATGGCGTAAAAGTATAAACCTGTTACCAATACCGTACTGTTTACTACGGGTCCATAGTGGCTCACCTAAGTTCTTTACCCGAAATTGTTCTTCCTAATTATTTGTAATCCGAATGATCACTCTTCCTAAAATTTTACATCCTAATGTTTTCATTCATACTATTTGTAGTGCTACCGGCGATGTTCATAACACACATGTTTCCGAAAATTGTAATTAATAATATCATTAATGTAAATATATTTAAACTCCTACTGTTTTTTATCATAACGCTTTTATCCCTAAACATAATTACCATAATATTTTCACTCATATTCAGAAAAAAACATTTACCAAGTGTAATAAAAAATATGTGTGGGTAATTATGTCTAAAAAATCAACTGTTTAGAATGATTAAAGGTCGTTTCACTGATTTTTGTCTTAAATTAATGAAATTCAGGTCAGAGTGTCGTCTTGGGGGCACTATGAAAAATATACTTTTGACCAATTTCGAGGTAGCGCTCGCCGGCCGCTGCCGCGGCAACGCTCGCTACGCCCGCTCGGCTCGCGCGTAGTTGGTCACAGTTCTAACCTAACCTAACCTATGGATATCTTTGCAGGTACACACAGCTATAAATACAATTAAAGTTATGTGAAAATAAAGTCACACAAAATTAATGTATATAATATTAAATAAATAAATAAAAATATATTTATTTCTCAACAAAAAAAAAACAAACAAGAAATCTAAACAAAAAAGATATGACTTTGAATAATAGTGTAAAAGATGGTTATGTTGAGAAAATATAGGAAAACAAATAAAAGTATAATAAATGTTTATTGCTACTGACATTATGAAGTTGAAGGCTTCGGAATTATGAACATTAGAGACAGAGTAGTTAGGAATTGTGATTGTAAGGTTGAAAAATGTTAGGAAGAACATTTCGGATTTCCAATTATCGGAGTTGAAAATTTAGGTGAACTTTGGCGCACCCGTTTACTACAGCTGCCATTTGTCATGTCACCAAAGCAAGAGAAGTCAAAATTGGTTCAACCGAATGAAAAAAGGCATTGTTTAAATTTCTAAATCTACGAGTATTTCAAATAAAAAAAACATAAATAAAAATCGTTTTTTCTCAGGCATGTCACCCATATTAAAAATTTACAATTAAATAATTAAAATGAATCGGACATCACAATAACACAAAATTATAATTAATAATAAAAATAATCGAATTTAAAATAACCAGACGGAACTGCACAATTTGATTCCGCCTAGCCCTTTCCATCATCGGACTACAAGACGTACGGCCATGCGCCATCGGTACATGGTGGACATCCCACCCATACGCACAAAGCGTTTTGCTAATACTTTCATTGTGCGCACAGCTAAGGAGTGGAATTCCCTTCCGGAGTCTTTGTTCCCTGATAGCTACAACCTTGGGGTCTTCAAGTCAAGAGTGAAAAGATTACTTCTAGGCAAGCGTGCTTCATCGTAGGCCACATCATCGCTTACCATCAGGTGAGGTAGTGGTCAAACGCGAGCCTATCGAGAATAAAAAAAAAAAATAATAATAACCAGACAACACAATAACACATAATTAAAAATAATCCATACTAATATTATAAATGTGAAAGTAACTCTGTCTGTCTGTTACCTTTTCACGCTTAAACCGCTGCACCGATTTAGATGAAAGTTGGTATGAAGATAGTTTGAGACCTGGGAAAGGACATAGGCTATATAGGTAGGGTAGGGTATGGTATGGTAGTGTAGGGTAGAGTATTGTAGGGTAGGGTAGGGCAGGGTAGGGTAGTGTAGGGTCGGGTAGGGTAAGGCAGGTTAGGGTAGGGTAGGGTAGATAAATGTTTGGTCTTTTTATGGCAAAACAAAGTTTGCCAGGTCAGCTAGTCAAATTATAAAAGTAATAAATAATCTGACAACACACACAACACATTTAGACAGTTTTAGACCGAGAGAGCCAAAACAAACGCACCCCATACAATTATGAAGTACCTTTATTTTGTCTCCCTCAGTATATGTACATTTTGAAACACCGCCGATACAAGATCATTTTGACAATTAACTACCCTCGCGTAAAACGACGCCCTGAGTTTCCTCATGAGCGCAAAAAAGTCTGTAACTCTGTTTACAGCAAACATATCAGTCGCACTACACCGCCAGGGCAAGTTGAGCATTGCCCGAAACGCGTTATTGTATTGTACACGAAGAGTGTGGTAAGCACTCTTCGTGTACTTGTACCAAAGTTGGCTCGTTTAGAACGAAAATAACAAATGAAATATTGGTCCTGGATCTATGATTAATATACGTAGATGTGTATGGTGGTGTGATTACCTAACTGACCAGCATAAAAGTTATCGCTGAGCACGTAAACAACTTAACAAGCTTAAAAAACGTAAGGCCATCGGCGACCAATTTAACATTGCGTTAAATACGTTAAGAGTTGCTAAGTTCCGCTACAGAGCATAGGTGGAAAAATCGAACGGTAATTTATTGCGTAAAATTGTAGAAAAATTAGTTATAGAAGGTCCGTGGTCTCCTTTATATCATGAGTTTAAAGCCAATCGATCAGTCGACCTCGCGTTTGTTCAGAACACTTAAGTAAATAATAAACACACCACCGATATTGAATAAACAACTAAAGTGTTACTAAATACTCTTATATGTGATGACTCACTTGTGAATGACAACGAATACCATCAACAGATCAGAGCGTGGGCAGCTGTACCACCTGAGTCACCAGCGTCATACCTTCCATCGACTGACGAATGTATTAACTTTGTCAACAGTAACCTCTTAACCACTCAACCAATCATCAGGTGAAGATAAAATATCTAATCGGATTATTATAGAAGCGTGAAAAACAGCGGGTGATGCAATTTTAACCGTTTGTAACCGTTGTATTGCGTATTTCCTCGTATATGGACGACGCGGATTTATACGGATCATCCTGAAAAGTGGCGACAAATCTCCGGACGACCCAAAGTCGTACTGCCCATAACATTACTTCCATCTTTGGGAAAACTCCTGCGTGACTCAGGCCTATCTCAGAGGCCGTTATCGTTCCATCTTTGCTACTGGACGGACCAAAATTTCACAACAATCAATTTGGTTTCAATATGGAAAAATCCACCGTAGACCTTAGGAAAATAGTTAATACATCTGAACATAAGTAGGTAAATGTTTTTTTTAGATATTTCTGGGGCTTTTGATAACGCATGGTGGCTTATGTTATTACTTAAAATGATAAAAAAATATTTAAAAAAAATACTACCGACTTCCAACCAAAAACCCTACAAAGTGAAAAATAACTTTCTTTTTCGATATTTTTTCGTTATGGACACTGACTATGAAAAAGAAAGTTCACTTTTTAGTTGTACCTATTAAGCAACTTGCCTTTAGTAAGGTACTTTTAATGCCAGAATAGATTACCCGAATACCATGAAACTAGAACATAACCAGTGAAATGAGAGTGTACCAAGGTGAACTGTACACATCTGCGTACCCCTTCAGAGCGTACTGGCGTGATGTTATGTTATGAAATGGTATAAACAATAAACAGACATGCGATTGCAGCAACCCCGAGGGATATGCTTTAGTTTTTTTTTATTTGATTTTATTTATTGAAGAGTTCTGTAGTATATCCCCGAAGTTCTTCATCAGATCTTCACCAAATTAAAATGGAACCAATTTCGGAACATAATCGATCAAATAAAAAAGAATTTTCAAAATCGGTCCACAATTGACGGAGATATCGGTGAACATACACAAAAAAAAAAATAAGGAAGCAGTCCGTATGCTATCTTGGTCTGGTGTAGAGAGAGGAATTTAGCATTTTTTTTTGACGCATTTATTAAAAATTTATTAGCAAAAAAGAAAAATCACTAAATATTATATAACTAAAAAAAGCACTGTATTTAATCTAAATAACAGATTTAACTAAAACTCCGCGCCAAAATGGAAAACAGTTGTGCCAATCTACCAACAACAGAAAAAATAATTTCGAACCATAAACAAATCACCCATTCCCGAAACTTTTTTGACTAAAGGTATGTGCTACGGGGCACCTTTTTGGCCCGATAGAGCCACCATAGGGGTGGTACGACCTAAATTACTTCAGAGTCGGCATTTTTAGTACTGAGGCCTTACCGGTACTTGCTGGCGTACTTCCGGTCGATCTCGAAGTGCTGCAATGTACTATTCCGCAAGAGAGACCATAGACGCGGCCTTTATTTAATGCAGAGTGACCATGTTAAAATCTCTTGATTATTTAAACCACAGACTGACGTCTGGGAGGAACTTTTATCCGAAGGCAATGTAGGTGGGACACTTACATCAAGGGCCGACACCTGCACCAATTATTTCCACTCGTCGTGATCTGGTTGGCCAGGACGTCGCTGGAGTTGGATCACTGTGTAGCCCAATTTCTCACAGGACATGGTAACTTAAAAAGTATTTTTTTTCCTTCAAGCTTGTTGCCTCGCCTTTATGTGAATTTTCTACATTTGACTGCAAATATGTACAATCTGCACATCAAATCTTATGGGAGTGTATTCTTTGGCAGAATAAACGCAATATTATGTTGGATAATGTACAGGCTGTATCCGGAGTTATTTATAATACGGACCTTGGGGAAACTAGAACAAATTTCCGTGTGTTAAAGCGTTTTTGCCATACCTATTATTGGAATCAAATATAAAAGCTCACAATGTCAGGACCCATTAAAATTAATGTTAATTTTTATCCATGGTACTAGGGAACTGTGCTTATCCCAGTTGTAAACGAACATTTGTGTCTATTAGCCTTGTATGTTCTGTATCCTACTTGATATGGAGGGAAATGGAAATAATGTTTTTGTTTTATTAGGTACCTACTCCCCCTTTATTCTTTTCTGATTAATTTCGTTGTGGGATCAAAGTCAATTAAATTTATTCTCCGGGACTTGGTTGAGCTTCATTGCTTCAGCGCTATTCTGGTGATCGCCACTGTTTATTCTGGAGTTGCAGTGGTTTGGGAATAGTGCCCAAAAAAATTTAATAGAATTTTGCACCTGGCGCTGTGACGCGACGTAACGCTGACGTTCGACTCTCGCTATCGGTGCAATTTAGGCGGGCCATTTCAGCGAGGTGCACAGTTAAATTGACCGTGAATTATATTTCGGTCTATGGACATGACACTCATGGCACAAACATCACAGGAAAAATGCAGGCGGGCGTGCGTGCACGGCGCGTGCTCACGTCGCTGCGGCGAGCCGTGCGACCGAGCGCCGTGCTCGGAGCAGTGCGCGCGCCTCCGCCCGTGCGGCCACAGGTGTCGCGGCCTGTGCGGCGAGCCCTGCCCCGACATCTGCCAGCTGTGCCGCCCCAAAGAGTTCCCCAAGGACTTCCTCGGTGACCAGTACGAACAAACCGCTAAGTGAGACCTTCGTTTGCCACGAGACTCCTCGACTGCAATACATTTGTATTGTATTGCAATTGAGGAGTTCTTGTTTATACATTAGGTTAGGAAGTCACGTAAAAGTAATAAAAAAATACCATAAGATGTCGATATCCATCATGTCTGTGAAGGTACGCTAATAAATTTTATTTGACCGTATATTTTAAGTTTAAGGCCAGTCAGTCAAGAGTCACGGTTGAGATAAAACAAAATTATATTAATATTTAGGTACTTTTCTCTGACTCTTAGACTAATCATATGTATCCTGGTTCAATTTTATTTTAAACCAAGCATGCTCAATATATACCTAGCAGTAGCTGCACAGCACCACAGGACACGGTTCTAGGTTGTTTTGCTTCTGCCTAGAAAATAATTACTGAAGGACATAGGAATGTAATATAAGTATTACAAAATTTATATTCAACTAACCTTGTAATTTCAGGTTTATTGTACTTCAAGATTGTGGTCACGTTCTGGAGGTCGATAGCATAGACTGCCTAATGATGGGAGAACATGAAAACATTCAAATACGCAAATGTCCTTTCTGTCGCAAAGTGATCATTAATACCAACAGATACAGAGATACTGTGAATAAAATGTTCAAGGATGATATTAATCCAATAAAACTCAAAATATACGGAACTCAGAAGGAGATACAAACTAAGTTGACAGAACTACAGCGCAAAGTGGATAGATTTAAAGGAGAATATGTAATGTACACAAAGGGTTTGTATTTTTTTATTAATTAAGTTTTTAAATGTTATATCATTTATACCATTCCCTATCAGAGGAGCTCGTGGCTAAATCATAACAGCTGCACGGGTCGATCTTCAAGGTTAAGCAACGCTTGCCGAGGTCGGTCCGTGAATGGGTGACCATTTTCAACATACCGAGTTTCCTCCGTGCCTCGGAAAGCACGTTAAGCCGTTGGTCCCGGCTGGCATTTGAAGATCTTTGACAGTCGTTACGAGTAGTCAGAGCCTTGAGATCTGACACCAGTCTTGCCAAGGGGTACAGGGTTACCCAGTTAATGGGTTGTGGAGGTCAGATAGGCAGTCGCTCCGTGTAAAACACTGGTACTCAGCTGAATCCGGTAAGACTGGAAGCCGACCCCAACAAAAAATTGGGAAAAGGCTAGGCAGATGATGATGATATACCATTCCCTATCTAAAAACATTATTACATTCATTAAAAACAGTGAATAAAAAGCTCTTTTAATCACTGATTTGGTGTTTGATTTTGGAACACACCAATATATTCGAACTTCATGTCAATGCTATATAACCTCCTTGCGCCTCCTTGCGCAAAAAATACTCGATACAAACTTCTTGTGCAGAGACAAACTCCTTTTTCGATTTTAATTTTGAGTTTGTTTATATTTAGGATTTTAATAATGATTTTGATTTAAGTCTAGGATATTTATTGAATACTTATTTGGATTGTAAATTGTAATTCTAATATGAATTGCATTGGTGTTTAATCTACTATATAAAAATAAGTCGGGTTTCTTCCTGAAGCTATAACTCCAGAACGCACGAACCGATTTCCAAGGTTTTGCATTCGTTGGAAAGGTCTCGGGCTCCGTAAGGTTTATAGGTAGGGTAGGGTAGGGTAGGGTAGTGTAGGGTGGTGTAGGGTCGGGTAGGTTAGGGTAGGGTAGGGTAGTGTAGGGTAGATAAATGTTTGGTCTTTTTATGGCAAAACAAAGTTTGCCGGGTCAGCTAGTTAATTATAATTATGTAACGTAACGGAGGTGGTCACCGGCCCCTGAAACACAGGTGCTGTTACCTAGCTCAGGGGACAGGGTTTCAAATTTTTTGTAAATTTTGAAGATAAATAATCCATTTGTTTTTTATTTATTAATATTCCTTGTGCTTAAATCTTTATTTCTCTCGTAGTCATGGTATAAAATATAGTATGCAACTCTTGAATAAAACGGATTTATATCGAGGGCCATAAATCACTCGCGTCGGTCATGATTCTAACACTTGAATCACTCGTTATGCTCTTGATTCAGTCGTTAGAATCCTTCACTTGCTCGTGATTCATCTATGGCCCTCGCTTTAAATCCGTCCTTTATTCACTAGTTGCATAATATACTATTATACCATTCCCCGTCTAAAAAGCTTATTTTATTCACTGGAAACTGAATAAAAAGCACTTTTAATCACTGTTTTGGTGTTTGAATTTAGAACACACCAATATATTCGACCTTCATCTCAATGCTATATAACCTCCTTGCGCCTCCTTGCGCAAAAAATACTCGATACAAATTTCTTGTGCAGAGAATACTCGACTTTCTTCGATTTTAATTTTGAGTTTGTTTATATTTAGGATTTTAATAATAATGTTTTTTTAAGTCTAGGATATTTATTAAATACTTATTTGGATTGTAATTCTAATATTAATAGCAATGGTGTTTAATTAATTAAAATTATGTAACGTAACGGAGGTGGTCACATGCCCCTGAAACACAGGTGCTGTTACCTGGCTAAGGGGTCAGGGTTTCACATTTTTTGTAAATTTTGCTATTTATTTTTTAAGCACAAGGAATTAATAATAAATCATTTTCTTTTTAGGTTTAATTAGGCCTAAAACCAAGTCACTAAAACCCGTATTTTATATAACACTGTCGTTGCATGTGTCACTGCTGTTGACAGCAGGCATTTGGACTCATATGCATGGCTTATCTAACCAAAACATGACTGCTTGGCCTTAGGATGTTGCAAATATTTACGTGCCCAAATCGAGCTTTTTTGAATCTGCGTGGCCCTTGGCTTGACGAAATTCTATTTAATCTTGAGACCTTCGTTTGAGTGGTTACGGCTAAAAATATGGATATTTAATTTAATATTGTATTGGCCAATAAGATGTACACTACATTGTTGCCCAAACCACCTTTGGTGATATTAAAAGTTACTGTTATCATTAACATTTTAATCGGTAGACGATTCAATTTTAACCTCTTAATTTGCAGGGTTAGGCTCGATTAACAATTAATAAATACAGAGGCATTTAGGCCTATATGTACCTACAATGTACACAAACAACATAAACACTCAGTGCGTATATACCAACGTTTTAAGGCCTCCCATTAAGATTACACTATACCACAGATTACTTAATAGTTGCTACGTAACAGATACTTCACTCAGTAGAAAATTTCCAATACCTACTGCTATAATAGCCTACTCCGTCGCGTCAGCAAACACTGCATGCTAAAATGTGCCTTAATGCTCAAGCGTACAGTTGTTTGCTTCGCACCGCGCGATCCCACAGCATCCGCAGGGCTGCCTCTTCGATAAAATTCTAGGGGTCTTTTAGTCAAGAGTGAGTGGGTTATTTCTAGGCAAACGTTTCACCCGTGTTTGTTTCTTTACGCTAACAGCACGACAAGTTGAGACAACGAGATTTATAAACAGGTGATAGCTTTTCATAAAGGCATTATTTTGTACCTAAAGAAAATAAATAAGAAATATTTTGTACCTCAACAGTTTTTGATTGAATGACGTTTTTATGAAGTGTCTAGCTAGCGGGCCCCTTATGATTATTTTTATTGTTATTATACTTTCAGATCACCTAATGGTGTTAGGAGCTTGATACTATTATGTACCTTATAAATCCAAAATTTCGACTTTCTGTGAGCTTTACTTCAGAAGATATTAGTTATTTATACAAACGTCCAGCCAGCGGGCCCCTTTTTTAAATACTACTCTTTTAAATCATACAATAGTGTTAGGAGCTTGATACTATTATGTACCTTATAAATCCAAAATTTCGACTTTCTGTGAGCTTTACTTCAGAAAATATTCGTTATTTAAACAAACGTCCAGCCAACGGGCCCCTTTTTAAAATACTACTCTTTTATATCATACAATAGTGTTAAGAGCTTATGACTATTATGTACCTTACAAATCCAAAATTTTGACTTTCTGTGAGCTATACTTCAGGAGATATTCGTTAATTAAAAAAGTATTCAACCAACGGACCTGGTTACCCAAGTTATTCACAATTACCCTTGTATTATTTTTTAAGTTGCCTACAAATTAACACAAACTAGACACATCTATGTTACTATACTTACTATTAAGTGTTTATTATTGTAAGAACATTACAGCGAATAAATAATTATTTTTTCTTTTCCTGTAAAACAATCCGCAAAGATACAAATTATTTAGTCATGCAAATGCGCATAGCAAGCAAAGACGTAATTGTATTGTGCAAACGCAAAGGAGATGTTCGATTTTGGGCCATCACTATGTACACTACATAGATAAATAGGAAAAAAATAGGGGAATTCCATAAAAATACTAACAAATTAATTTGAAGAAGGGTACAGGAGTAACAAAAATGATCATTTATAGTTTTTTAATTATATAACCCTTTTCGTAACTGTGTTCATATTGGATTGACGTGGAATTGCGGAATGAAACACTTGAGTAGTAGATGTTGTATAATTACGGTAAAGGTACACTAAGAATGCAGATAAAGGAACTATTTCTAATACAACAACCGATTGAAAAAAAACGCGCGGCGGTTAGGAGCTCGGGCGCGCGCGTCGGTTCGAAACGTGTCTCTCCGTGTACTGTGTTGCGTCGGAACTCGGAAGTTGGTCGGCGCGCGAGCGTTTCGGTTGCGTTATCGCTCTCCCTCTCTTATGCCTCGAGTGCATAGTCATTAAAGCGAGAGGGAAGGCATGCGCGGCGGCGTCCGGAAGTACGTAGACTTGAATTATTTGCGACACCCTATATTTAGGGCAGCCATCACAGTTGTGTTTGACATGACGTCTGACGACTTTGACAGTTTTAAGAAGTGACTTCTTTGAGTCATTCTTTGCTTTGACTTTGAATTGGATATGTTTCGGAGTTTTTAGTGATTGTTTTACTACTACGGACATTAATTGATTGCTTCTCTATTGCAATTGAATTAGTGTTCTTTTTACTGACGCAGATATTACGATGACACGTCAAACAAATGTCATTGTCAAAATGACATTCTGCGCATACTGTCACTGTCAAAATGTCATTCTTCGCATACTGTCATTGTCAATATGACTTTTTTCGCCTACTGCTGATCTGACCCACCATGTTTAATTGTAATTGTGTTGCTCTACTTGACAAAGTTAATTTGAGTTTACATTGAAACGAAGTGAAATTAAATAAAATTAACAATAAAAAACAGTAACTATAATATACAGCATTTTTTACATAAGGTGTACATAGAGCTGGCCCAGGCTCCATACATTTCTGGAACATCTCCTTTAACTAGGTACGTTGATGAATACATATTTAATTAACCAATATCTTCTAAAGTATAGCTCACAGAAAGGCGAAAATTTTAGATTTGTAAGGTACATAATAGTATCAAGCTCCTAACACCATTGTATGATATAAAAGAGTAGTATTTAAAAAAGGGGCCCGCTGGCTGGACGTTTGTTTAAATAACGAATATCTTCTGAAGCAAAGCTCACAGAAAGTTGAAATTTTGGATTTGTAAGGTACATAATAGTATCAAGCTCCTAACACCATTAGGTGATCTGAAAGTATAATAACAATAAAAATAATCATAAGGGGCCCGCTAGCTAGACACTTCATAAAAACGTCATTCAATCAAAAACTGTTGAGGTACAAAATATTTCTTATTTATTTTCTTTAGGTACAAAATAATGCCTTTATGAAAAGCTATCACCTGTTTATAAATCTCGTTGGGGCCTGCCAGATAGACTCACACATTAGACACTACTTAGTCATGGCCTTTGGCTCTTTGATTAGAATAAAAGGAATTTATTTACCTTCGTAATACTACATTTCCTTTATTATTAAAATCTGGGACGGTTATTTACTCAATACTTAGGCAGAATTTATTTTCCGCTACATAGTTATGTTCATAACGGAATGTGGGTGCCTAAACGATAACAAATAAACGCGTGTCATGTCATGCATTATCTACTTACCCCAATCCTTCTTCTTTTTATTTAAACCAATGTTACTTTACCCTCGTCGCAATTTGTAGTGACCGGTTCTATAAGGCAATTCACAGGCTCGTACACGCACTAAATGACTACACTTCAACACGTCTACTCTCGCCAAAGGCTCTCGTAATAATAACGTGGTGTATATTTGTGTGGGGATCTCATGAGCACGACTGTATCCCAATTCTGAAGTCGCATAAAGGGTGGCCGATAGATGCAAACCATCGGGCAGTCAGGATTAAGGCTAGGTTAGGACAACTTGTGTGGGCAGGTAGTTGGGTAGAATCGTGAACATGAAATCACACAAATTATTCGATACACTGGGTTTATTCAAATAGTCACAACTCACAGTTACAATACGCTAGCTTACTAATATTACGGATCGAAAGTGATTCTACGACGTCTTAGCTCTAAGGTGGTCAGTACTCATTTGCCATATCCTGTTCCCACCACGCAAGTCGTTAGAAAAAGCGCGTGAATGCGTAGTTGTGCTTGTGATTTGTTTTGACGTCCGTACTACTGATAAACCCGACAAATATATATATATTGGTATGTATTTTAATATATGTAAGATAAGATATATTTATTTGCCCAAACATGTGTATACATACAAAAAATCATTACACTTGCATGCAGGATGACAAAAATAAACAAAGGTTCAGCCATGTTTGCCATACTATGGCGTGCAAATATTATTAAAAAAAAAAAAAAATTGTAATAATTAATTCGAATTTAAAAATAAAATAATTCCAAAGGTCAACAGTAAAAAGAAAACAAAAAATTATATAGTAAAAATGTCAAAAATATCAAGCAAACGTCATATCTATTTAAAAATAATGCCAAATGTCAACAGTAAAAGAAAAATAAATAATAACAATATCAAAAATATTAAGCAAATGTCAAATGTATGTAAAATAATTTCAAATGTCAACAGTAAAAAGAAATAGAAAATAACAATACTAAAAATAGTTAATAAGCAAATGTCAAATCTATGTAAATATAATTTCAAATGTCAACAGTAAAAATTAAAAATGTCAAAAAATATATGTCTAATGTAATATGTCAAATCTATGTTAAAAAATCAATCAATTTTAGAAAAAATAAATTAAAAACAATGTATGTCAAAACCTGTAAAAAAATAAATAATCAAAAACAATTATTGTCAAAAATGGTAATAACAATCTATGTCAAAATGAAGGATTCTGCCAGAAATTCGCTAATACTATAGTAAGCCCTGGTACTTAGAAACGACTTTAATTGTTTCTTCAGTTGCACATTATTAAGGTCCCTCCAACTTTTGGGTAGCTTATTATAAACAATTGGAGCCATGCAAAAAACACTTTTGCGCATAAGTGCCGTTCTACTGCTATGCAGACAGAGCTGACTTTGATCACGCCTGTTTCTTGGAAATTCATCTGCCATACGTAAAAATAAGCCACTATTATTTCTAACAAACATTACCGTTTCCAGAATATAAATAGATGGCAATGTTAATATTTTATAACGGACGAAATAGGGCTTACAACTGTCGGTGGTTTTTAACTTAAACATGGCTCTTAGGCATCTCTTTTGTGCTTTAAACGCAAATTCTTTATTCGTTGAGTTACCCCAAAAGATAACCCCATATCTGAGAACCGATTCAGTTAGTCCGTAGTAAGCGGTTAAGAGCGCATCTATATTAACGGTTCGAGATAGTGTGTACAAGGCGTACGCACTACTGCTTATTCTTTTAGTTAGGGCTTCTATGTGCGTCTTCCAATTTAAACTACGGTCTATTGACAGTCCTAGAAACTTGGTTGTGTTAACTGTGTCAATTGTAATATTGTTATATGTTATGTCAAAATTAGGAAAGGTCAGTACTCGCTGACTAAAATGCATAATCATCGTCTTGATTAAATTTATTTTTAAATTATTATTATCTAACCAATCTATAGTTTTATTTAATGTTGTATTTATGTCCTGTTTATAAAAATTTCTTTGATTACACGGTATTGTTATTGTACTGTCATCCGCAAACAGTGTCATCGGATGCGTTATTGCCTTTGGAAAGTCATTTATGTAAATCGTAAAAAGCGGTGGTCCTAGTATACTTCCCTGTGGAACTCCGTAGACAATATTACGTTCATCAGAATGAAATATTTCTTCTCTTTTTGTGTTTGTGTTTATTCTGCTTATTTCGGTTATTTGTTTCCTGTTTTTTAGGTACGATTTAAAGAGCTCAAAAACGTTCCCTCTAACACCATAAGCATCAAGCTTTTTCAGTAAAATATTATGGTCTACGCAATCAAATGCTTGAGTCATGTCACAGAATATCGCACACACTGGAGTATTTGTATCCATATTAGTCATAACCGTATGCAAGAAGTCGAAAATTGCCATGTTAATTGTATTATTTCTTCGAAATCCTTTTTGTTCGTTACATAGAATATGATTTGAGTCTAAATATAAATTGAGTTCATTATAAATATATTTTTCAATTATTTTTGAGAATATTGGTATCAAGGAAATCGGTCTGTAAAATTCCATTAATTCTTTATCTTGTTTTTTGAACAATGGCTTTATTATCGTTTTTTTTAGGGCTTCTGGAAAAATACCTTCACTTATACTCAAATTTATGACATGACTCAAAGGGCCACAGATTTCCTCGGCTACTGCTTTCAGTATGTTTGTACAGATGCCATCGTAACCGACACTGTTTGTGTTGTTTAGGGCTAAAGTGATTAATAATACGTCATTTGGCAAACATGGGTCCATAAACATAGAATATTTCCTATTTAAAATATGCCTAGTGACCCTGTCCCCCGAATTAGCATTGGGCTGAATTTTGTCAATGAAATAATTATTAAATAGATTAGAAATTAATTTTGGGTCCGAGATAATGTCATTATTATTTATTCTAAGTTTATTAATGTTATTCTTTGGAATATTTAACTTGGATTCGTTTATAATTTGCCATGTTGTTTTGGATTTATTGTTTGATGTATTTATTCTATGGTTGTTTTGAGCTCGTTGAGTCAAACTAATGATCTTTCTAAACCGTTTTGTATAATTTTTAAATATCAGTTTATTGCATGGAGTCGGTCTTTTCCGGAACTGCCAGAGTAATTGACGTTTTTTCTCGCTGCATTTTTTAATACCACGTGAAACCCATTTTTGTTTCTTATGGATATTTACTAAAACGATATTTTCGGGGAAGCATTGTTTGTATAGCAATGAAAAGATATCCGAAAACGAGTTAAAAGCTACATTTGGGTCATTTGCTTCATATACTTCAGAAAATGTCAGACTCCGCAGATATCCCTTAAATTTACTTATGTTGTCGTTACTATAGTCGCGTCTTCTCCTACTCCACCGATTAAAAGTACAAACTGTGCTAATTGGGCATTTCAGTAATTGGGCTGTGTGATCTGACAACGCTAACTCCAACACCGATGCCTTGCAGCCTTGCCTAAAGTTATGCGCAAAGTTGTCAATGCATGTTTTGCTCTTAAGCCGAGTCGGTTGATAAAGTACCAGTTTCAAGTTAAAGCTTAATAAAATATTTTCGAATTCTATTGATTGATTTGTTCTTTTAAGTACGTCTATATTAAAATCACCTGCTAAAACAATATTTTTACAGTCCTTTTTACTTAAAATATGAATTATTTGTTCCAATTTAACAATACATTCATTGAAATTATTTGCTTTTGGTACTCTGTAAATACAAACACATACGATTTTGTGGGTGATCAGTTCAATGGCGCAACATTCAAAGACACCACTTATAGATATTTTTGCAATTTTTGGCAGTTCTCTCCATTGATGACCGGACTTCACAAGAATGCATGCCCCGCCTCTTTTGGTTTCTTTTCGACAGAAACAAGCCGCTAAGCAGTAATTGTTTAAATTCAGATGTTTTTCGTAAGTTTCCATCATAAAGTGTTCCGTAATGCATAGGACATCCACGCTTATGTTTTTGTCAGTTAATTCGTTTAGACAAACTGTAAAATATATATGTGCCATACGTATTTAAGCAGCTTATTATTGTTATTTTTTGTTTTGTTGTTTGCATTCCACGGTTTAGACAATGCACCTGCCATGTTATCTCTTCACCAGATTTGGTTGACTGGTAGAGAATTATGCCTAAGGCATTAAGTCCGCCATGTTACCTTTGTGCATGAAGTTTAAATAAATAAATAAATTCGCAAGGTTAACATGAATCGATTGACGTAAGAATCATCCAAACCGGCCCACTCATTTGGTCTCTAGAACGCCACATAGGAATAAACTTACGTATATAGACTGATAAACACATAATTTCCCTCCTTCGGCAGTCGGGTAAAAAGGCCGTCTTGTATTTAACGTCCCACTCGGAATACAAAATACTGGCAGGAATTGGTTAGTGTGAATGTTTGTCCAGTTTACTTCAAAATAAGTTTCGTGTATGGGCCGTCTATGATCGATTAATTTATATATTTATACAGGAACATTTTGTAAGCAATCCCTACCTAACCTACCTATGCTACGTACCCTACCTACGTGGTGCTAGTATTTGATGGCGACTCAGCGATCGAGACCGAGCGGAAGGCGAATGACGCCCTCGCCCAATGTTTACCAGGTGGGTGTCAGTAATAACTTGATATTCGCACCGCATAAAATAAATGCGATGGTAATAACGCGAAGACGTAAATACGACACCCCGTGGCTGAGCATGGGAGGGGTAGCCATTGGCATGACTCAAGAGATCAAAATCCTGGGGCTAACGATCGACAACAAGCTTACCTTCAAAAAAACATGCACGTGCCAAAAGGCGATCGCTTTTACAAGCAGTTGTCGAGGGCTGCGAAGGTCAGCTGGGGCCTCCACCCCGACGTCATGAGCACCATGTACACGGCAGTAGTCGAACCGGTGCGGGGCACAAATAAATATTTTTCTTTCTTTCATCTTTCTTTCACTACTGCACACAAACAGTGCAATATACACGGACGGCAGCAAATTGATGGAAAGGTGGGGGCGGCATTGTCTCTCTGGAGCAATGGCGCCGAAACCAAATGCCAGAAAATGAAGCTGTCGTCCCACTGCACGGTCTACCAGGCCGAACTGCTGGGCATATGCAAAGCCACGCGGGAGATCCATAAGCACACAGAAGGGTATTTTGGTATATTCAGTGACTCACGATCATCACTGGAAACGGTCGCAAACCAACGCTCCTATCACCCCCTCGCAGTCGAAACCAGGGAGAACCTGCGAAAATGCAAAATCCAAAACTAGCATGTGACTTTGTTTTGGATTAAGGCGCACGCGGCACTGGAGCGGAATGAGAGAGCCGACCATTTGGCTAAAGAAGCGGCGCTAGACCTCAAGAAGAGGTCGGATTACGACCAGTGTCGGTTTCATTCGTCAAGCGGAAAATCCGAAAGGATTCGCTTGCTGAATAGAACCGGAGGTACAGGAAGGGTGAAACAGACGCGACAACAAACCGAACGCTGTCGAAGCTTATAAAACCGTCAGAAAGGCTAAGACCAACAGGATTAATCACCCAAGTTATGACAGGGCATGGTGGGTTTTCAGAATACCTGAACAGAATCAAGTGTAAGGAAGCCCATCATGCGCTTGTGACCCTGACGAAGATGAGACAGCGATCCACGTACTAACTGACTGCCCGGTATATGGCCTAGAAAGAAATCATATAGAACAGAAGCTAGAATTGACATAAAGCCAGGGAATTTTAATTTTATTTTTTACTTTAAAACTGACAAACTGACTTTTTAACTGACAAAAAATACAGCATTACATTTATTGAATATTGTTCCAAAAACAGATTAAAATTTTAACATCAATGCTCAAAACCGTATATCTTTTATCTATATACAGGGTGGAATTTTGTTATGCCACCTGAAGGGAAAGTACTCTTAATACTGTAGATAGAAAATTTTACTCAAAGAAAACATTTCTTTATTTTTGAAAAGAAAGTAAGCTGCATTCAAAGATTTTTGAAAATTCGCTTGTCACACTCGGGAATCGAACCGACTAAATCTTTAAAAAATACATTCTGTACTTTTATTGCATCGATTGTTAGGGTCAATTATAAGGATAAAATCTCTCTACCAATCTTGATAAATGAAATGAAAGGAAAACCTTGAAATCTTAAATTATTTAATTTTTTACAAAAAAATGGTAAATTAACTAATTAGTTGCTCGAAATGGGCTCCATTTTCTTGGATACACAAATTTATTCTTCTAACGAATTCATTTCTAGTAACCTTTAAATAACTTGTTGTGTTGAATATTATAAATCGTATTATGTACTTCAACTCTCAACTTGTTTAAATTCGCATAAGATTTAATGTAAATTTTATTGTGCTTATACTTGACCCATTCAATTTATAAGTCCAGATTTCATGGTTTTCCTTTCATTTAATTTATCAAGTTTGTTAGAGAGATTTCATCCATATAACTGGCGTCCGTTGCGGTCAATCTTCTTCTAGCCTTATATGGCTGTCTCGCTCTGACCTATGGTAGACGCTGCAGGAATGAATGGGAAGGAAGGTCACTGATGAGAAATGTAATGCTGATGCTACCACCGCCACATTCTGGTATAACTAAAAGTTGAAAAGACTTGAAGTAGGTAGATCTGAATATCAGTGATGTATATGGCGGTAACAAGATGGTATACGCTTTTTTTTTTTTGCCCTTGTTATGATATGTTGTACATGAAATGAGACTCCTTGACTTGACACTCATATAGATTTATTTCGATCAGATCTTAATATAAATTCTGTCGACAACTTGAGAGCGATACAATGCAAAGACAAAGACAACCGGAAGGAACTCTTGATTAGCAGTTGTCTGTGTCCGGAAAGACTTAAGAGATGTCCGGACCATAAATACAGATAATCAATTTCTTACTAAATTGGTGTTGTACCAACATCTCCCCTTTTGAGTATTTATTAATTAAAAAATAAACATATCTAAATTTAACTTAAAGTTAACACAATTATAATTATTGAGTGTGTCCCACACAATAAACAATCAGCTTGTGTCATTGACATATGTATATATCTAACAATCCTAAGTTTATACAAACATTAGTATTATATATAATAAACAATCAACTTGTGTCATTGACATATGTATACAATTAATAATCCTAAGTTTATACAAACATTAGTATTATCTATAATAACAAAACATAATAGACCAAACTAATTTTGGCAAAACTTCTTGGGTTTTCTTACTTCTCTTCCTGACCTAGTTTTGTAGTTAATGTTAGAGGCATTGTCTGCTACCATCTGTCTATCACCCATCTTCTCTTCCCTTTCCTTTATGTTTTCTGATAAAGAATCTTTGGATTGCATGTCATTGTAGTCATACTTGTGGCAACTTTCATTGCTGCTGAATCTTAATTGTATTCTGTTTCTTCTATACTTATTACCTTTGTTGTCTTGAATTATGTATGATCTTTGACATTTCAATTTTTCTAATACAATGGCTGGTAGCCAATCTGAATCTGGTTTTTTCTTAAAGTTCACATGATCTCCTGGTTGTAAAATTGATAATGGTTTTTTGTTCCTATCATAATAATATTTAGTTTGAGCACGGTCTTTTTCAAAGCCAGTTTTATATTTACTGAAAGTAATTACCTTTGGTTTAAGTTTCTCACTACTAACCGGTATATGCATTCTTAAATTCCTAGACATTAACAATTGTGCTGGAGACGCAAAGTTTGCTTTTGGTGTGTTTCTATATTGTAATAGTGCCATATAAGGATCTGAATTTGACTCTAGACATTTCTTTAATAAATTTTTCATAATTTTAACTGAACTTTCAGCCTGACCATTCGACTTTGGGTGATATGGACTTGTCATGACATGTTCAATATCCCAGTTGTATAAGAATGACTTGAATTCTACTGAATTAAATGGCGGACCTCCATCTGACACTAATGACATTGGAATACCATGACGAGCAAAAATGGATTTTAATAAAATTATTATGTTACTTGCTGTATGTTGATTATTGATTATTGCAAGCTCTATAAATTTGGAATAATAATCTGTAACTACTAAATATTTTTTGTTATTAAAATGCATTAAGTCTATCCCAACTTGTTGCCATGGGTATTTAGTAATACTGTAACTTTGGAGAGGTTCATGTTGATTATTTGTTTTGTATTTTGCACAAATGAGACATTGATCAACTATATTCTTAATATCTGCACTCATATTAGGCCAAAAGAGAATATTTCTAGCTAGACTTAGACATTTATTTATACCCTGATGCCCTTCATGCACTTTGTGTAACATTTCTCTTTGCATGGACTTTGGAATTATCAGCTTATCGCCTTTAAATAACAAGTCATTGATGACATGAATTTCACCTTGGATATTCCAATAAGGTTTGAGCAATTGATTAACCCTATCTTTATTATTAGGCCAACCCCCTAAACAATATTCTTTTAATAATTGTAACTGACTGTCCTTGTCAGTTGCTTGACTAATCTTGTCTTTGTATTCTTGGGTAATTGCTAAATTAGAATATAAAGAATTGACATGACATACAAGATCAGACTCATACTTTGGAATATAGTTTTCTTTTAAAGCAGCCCTAGACAATGTATCAGATATGTACATTTCTTTACCAGGAACATGAATAACATTTAAATCATATGCTTGTAGTGCAAGCATAATTCTTTGCAAACGTGCAGGTACACCATGAAGAGGTTTCTTAAACAAGTAGACTAATGGTTTATGATCAGTATGCACTGTGACTGTGTTACCATAGACATACTGGTGAAATTTTTCACAACCAAATTGAATAGCCAGTAGTTCTTTTTCTATTTGTGCATACCTTTCTTGTGTACAAGTTAAAGTTTTGGAACTATATGCTATAGGTTGCTTATTTTGCATAAGTACTGCACCTAGTGCGGACTTAGATGAGTCTACTGATAAAACTAGTTGAACATTAGGGTTATAATGAGCTAAGACTGGTGCTTTTGTTATCTCTGCTTTTAGGTTATCAAGACATTTATTACAATTTTCATCCCATACCCATGTTGAGCTTTTTTTTAACAAATTTCTCAATGGTTTGGTTTTTTCAGACAAGTTTTCAATAAAAGGTGATAAATAGTTAATCATGCCTAAGATTCTTTGCAAGTCCTGTAGGCATGCTGACTATGGCTTTAACTTTTTCCTGATCTACCTTTGCACCATCTTTATTAAATACATAACCTAGAAAACAGACTTCCTGGACAGAAAATATGCATTTAGACTTATTTAGTTTTAAATTCAACTCTCTAGCTCTTAGAGGGACTTTATGTAAACGTTGATTATGTATTTCTTTAGTTTCTCCATACACTAAAATGTCATCGACAAATACTAAGACACCTTCTAAGTCTGCAAACATATCAGTCATTATTCTTTGAAATATTTCTGACGATGCATTTATACCATAAGGTAACCTTAAGTAACGATAACGACCAAATGGTGTTTGAAAAGTACACAGATCTGAACTAGCATTATCAAGTTTAATCATCCAAAATCCAGAATATGCATCCAGATGGGAAAAATAAGAAGCTCCTTTTAAAATTGACCTTATTTCATCAATTGTTTTGAGTGGATAGTGTGCCCTTATTATATACTTGTTAAGATTTCGCGGATCTAGACAAATTCTTAACTGACCTGACTTTTTCATTGTTATGACAACAGAATTTACCCACTCAGTTGGTTTCGTAACTTTTTCTATGACTTCCATTTTTGGCATGCGATCCAATTCTTCCTTCAGTTTGTTATACAATCCAAATGGAACTTTTCTTGGAGGATCAATGCATGGAATTGCATCCTTTTGTAGTTTAAGGTGACAGACAGGTGGTAGACAGCCAAGACCCTGAAATACATCATTATTAATGGTAAATATTTTGTCATCAGTTATGTTTTCACTATTAAGTGCAAATACTCTTTTTAACACACCTATCTGCTTGCATGTAGGTAAACCTATGACTGTCACACAATTAATATTTGCTATCAAAAATGTTATGACTTGTTTGCTGTTATTAAAGTAACAATTTAAGTGACATTGACCCAATATAGGTACTGTTGAGCCGTCAAACCCTTTGACATTGGCTTCTGACTTTATAATTTTTGATTTTGGCAATAATAAGCTGTTGAAAGTTGTTAATGACATAATATTTGTATCTGCTCCTGAGTCTAATATGCATTTTATTTCTACATTATTGACAAATACACTTAGGTACCATGACTTATCTGAATGAGCTATAGTATTCTGAATATTTGCCATACCAATAAAAAAGTTTTCTGTGCTGACATTTGCCTGTTCTTTGGGGTTCTGTCCTGACTCTATATTTCTAACATTATTTTTAGCAGTAAAACAATATTTTGCAAAATGACCAATACGCTTACATAGGTTACACTTTACTCCGGACGCTGGACACTTGAATCTATGATGTTGACCACACCGACCACAAGATTTGTTGCTGTCCTTACGTTGACCATGTGGGCTCTGACTGCGCTGCCTGACGAACGCTTGTTTGTTTTGACTTGAAGTACTTCTTCTTGTGCCCGTTGACTGTAACTTTGAGTTATACTTTTGTATTTGAAGTATATTTTCTGAGTTCTGCATATCTATTTTCTGCGCATTTTCTTGTGCCATGACGACGGTTTTTGCTAGTGATATTGTTCTTTCCAATGTTGGGTCTATTTCTTGTAATAATCTTTGACGTACATGGATTAGTTTTGAGCTTAAATTTGCTATGAAAACATCACGAATGAGCGACTCCCTTAAGGTTCCAAACTCGCACTTGTTGCTTATATTAGTAAGATCAGTCAAGAAAGTATCAATATTTTCATCAGCCTTTTGAGCACGTGTGAAGAATGAATGTCGAATCATGGTTAAGTTCTTCATCGGTTCAAAGTAATTTTGAAACTTGTTTTTTACTTGTTCTATCGTGACTTTATCCATGTCCATGTTGAAAGAGTTGTATATTTCTACGCCTTTCTCCCCAATCGAATGTAACAAAATGGCGATCTTTCGTTTTTCGGAGGCGGCTTCGTAGTTGGTAGCTAACAGAAATACTTCAAAACTTTGCCACCATTTTTTCCACTCTAAACCATTATTTTGATTGATGCCTATTTGCAACATGGGTATCTTGCTAAAATTGGCATAATTTTGAGAGTACACATCACGTACCTCCTTGATTTCTTCAGCATCGTTCCGCATTTTTGCAATGTTTTATTAAAATCTTGTGTGTTCTTTACTTCTGACACCATGTTATGATGTGTTGTACATGAAATGAGACTCCTTGACTTGACACTCATATAGATTTATTTCGATCAGATCTTAATATAAATTCTGTCGACAACTTGAGAGCGATACAATGCAAAGACAAAGACAACCGGAAGGAACTCTTGATTAGCAGTTGTCTGTGTCCGGAAAGACTTAAGAGATGTCCGGACCATAAATACAGATAATCAATTTCTTACTAAATTGGTGTTGTACCAACAGCCCTAACCGTTTGTAGTGGTTCTTTCTAAAATTTTATCGATTTTCAATTGTTTCAAATAAATAGAAAAAAATATTTAAGAGATTTTTTAAACGACAATATAATTTTTTATAGTTATGTAAAGTTTCGAAATACATAAAAAAGTAGTAACCCTTTTAAAATTCAACATCCCTATTGAAAAATTGTGGGACCTTTTTTCCACAACATCCTGGCATCCTTACACACACACACAGATGTACGTGTCCCAACAGTGCCACTCCTACTCTCTGTCACGCACACATAAATAAAATTCGCCCTCAAGCTTGTGTTCCGCACGCTCTGTCTGTTACTTACTTTTCTCTAATCTGAGCCTTTTATGTATAAAAGATATCCGAAAAAAATAATTTTACTTAATTATAAAGTACTAATTTAAAAAAGTAAATCATAAAAATCAAAAACCCGACTGCTTAAGAGGAAATGCAGTCGCAGACATCCGACTGAATATCCTAAGTAAAAAGTCATGATTCGAGGTTTGGCTCTCGCCTATTTCCTCCTACAATATTGGACCAATTACTAAATAAATAAATCGGGACCCTATTACTAAGACTTCACTGTCCGTCTGTCTGTCACCAGGCTGTATCTCATGAACCGTGATAGCTAGATAGTTAAAAATCACAGGTGATGTATTTCTGTTGCCGCTATAACAACAAATACTAAAAACAGAATAAAATTAATATTTAAGTAGGACTCCCATACAACAAACGTGATTTTTCGCCGTTTTTTTTACTAAACCCTTCGTGCGCGAGTCCGACTCGCACTTGAACGGTTTTTATGTGTAATATGATTAATATACATTACTAGCTGAGCCCCGCGGCTTCGCTCCCGTCAACTGGCTACCTACCTACCCTACCTACCCTACCTACCCTACCTACCCTACCTACCCTACCTACCCTACCTACCCTACCTACCCTACCTACCCTACCTACCCTACCTACCCTACCTACCCTACCTACCCTACCTACCCTACCTACCCTACCTACCCTACCTACCCTACCTACCCTACCTACCCTACCTACCCTACCTACCCTACCTACCCTACCTACCCTACCTACCCTACCTACCCTACCTACCCTACCTACCCTACCTACCCTACCTACCCTACCTACCCTACCTACCCTACCTACCCTACCTACCCTACCTACCCTACCTACCCTACCTACCCTACCTACCCTACCTACCCTACCTACCCTACCTACCCTACCTACCCTACCTACCCTACCTACCCTACCTACCCTACCTACCCTACCTACCCTACCTACCCTACCTACCCTACCTACCCTACCTACCCTACCTACCCTACCTACCCTACCTACCCTACCTACCCTACCTACCCTACCTACCCTACCTACCCTACCTACCCTACCTACCCTACCTACCCTACCTACCCTACCTACCCTACCTACCCTACCTACCCTACCTACCCTACCTACCCTACCTACCCTACCTACCCTACCTACCCTACCTACCCTACCTACCCTACCTACCCTACCTACCCTACCTACCCTACCTACCCTACCTACCCTACCTACCCTACCTACCCTACCTACCCTACCTACCCTACCTACCCTACCTACCCTACCTACCCTACCTACCCTACCTACCCTACCTACCCTACCTACCCTACCTACCCTACCTTCCCTACCTACCCTACCTACCCTACCTACCCTACCTACCCTACCTACCCTACCTACCCTACCTACCCTACCTACCCTACCTACCTACCCTTCCTACCCTACCTACCCTACCTACCCTTCCTACCCTACCTACCCTACACACAAAACCGTGTAAATCGGTTCGTCGAGTGCGTTCTGGAGTTATAGCGTCAGGAAGGAAAACCCGACTTATTTTTATATGGTAGATTATTTACTAGTGGCCCAATAAAAAATGTCTCCTTTGCTAGCTTTTGCCGTTTTGTGAAGCCTTGTTCGCGCACTAGCTCTTTGGAGCTACCATAACCGAGTCAGGCAGTCGGGCTGTCTGGGTGCGCCAGCTCCCCAGTTGGGCCTCCAACTGGGGAGGTTGGATGGATGGAATGTTTTAAGGTTTTGTACCACAAACGCGTAAAATTATTTTTCTTTTTCTTTTCAGGTTACCTGAAACCTACGTTTATAATTTTTTTATCACTTTTACAAGCACAACAAAATGTGTCGCTCTTGGAAGTAGAAATGGAATGCATGTATTTGAATATATTTGAAATGATCGTAGAATGTTGGAAAACGTACGAAACACAGACCCCAAAAGTGACATTATTAAAAGATGAACTGATGGAGCATATCAAAATTATACTCGAGGTGCTTAAGATTAACCCCCAGGCCAAGATCCCTATCAAAATAAGCGAACAACAACAAAATGATGTCGGCAACGAGATTAAACGATTAAATGTTATAGTGCAACTTTCTAAGTTGCTTCATCTCGCGAACAGTACAAAAGATGAAAAAGTAACACAACAAGTTGAAACTACAAAAGCGGTTGTGTTCTCGATGTCGGTATTTAATGAAGACTTGGCTTTGGAGTCTCTTAAGCAGTTGCTAAAAGTGATTAAAATAAACGCTCCCGTCACTAAGTACGAGCGCGAATTGATCGTCAAAGCTATTGGTTTAAAAGCCGGCCACTGGTATAAATGTCCGAATGGGCATTTCTATTGCATCGGTGAGTGCGGCGGCGCGATGGCCCTGGGCCGCTGTCCGGAGGCGGGCTGCGGGGCGGCTATAGGCGGAGCGCAGCACGCGCTCACCGCTGGGAACAGCCACGCTCCAGAAATGGACGGATCTAGGTTTGCAGCGTGGTCGGAGCAAGGCAACAATATGGCCAATGTTGTTCATGACGATATAATTTAGATGTAAAAACTAAAAACAATAAAAAAACAAACTAAATTAGTTAGTCTTTAGTTAATAGGAATTCTAAGTAGGGATTGCAATCCGGAATAACGGATCCGGTAATCCAGCGGATGATAAAGTACTAAAAAAGGAAATGGCTACATTTGAAAGTGACGGAGTTCGTGGAGAATACTTGTCTGCTATTCATGATTATTTACTGACAATAAAGCTGACAAGTGTAGAAGCTGAAAGGACTTTTTTCTGCCGCAGTCTATATTTGTATTTTTATTAGAACTAAGTCGACTGGCAGATGACACAATTACACTATTTGATTTCTAAGAAACTTTCAAACAAAAAAAGATTTTCTCATAATATAAAATGAATACTAAGACAATTATTACTTAAAATGCTACTTAAAATAATTATTTATCGTAAGTTGATTAAACTAAAGAGTTGGAATTGTAATACAAACTCATTATTGTGATAATTATGTCATTCATTAGACAGATTCATCGAATCATGATGGTGTCCGTCATAAATATAAGACTTAGCATTCTCAAATACTTTAATTCTCATCTCAGTAAATTAAGTAAGGTTAATTATATTAGATTTTAAAAAGTTACTTACTAAAATAATTGATATATCTATGAAAGTGAAATCTAGGAAAACTGAGTTATCTCGTTACGTCGTTAAAATTTTACTTGTTACTTACACTACTAAATTTTATTTGTTTGCTCATTGTCTAATCTTAAAATTTAATTGGAAATAAAGTTCATTTTATATATAGGTTTATTTTTTTATAAACAACTTGACACTTGATTAACTTACTAACAGTTCATTTTAAACTGAAAAGCGAAAATCATCCTGATTTGATCAATCGATGGTAATCCGGTCGGATTCAGTCGGACTGAAAATGACGTCGGATTGCAATCCCTAATTGTAACTTGATGTTATCTCTTTTTTAATAAATCCAGCCCACATCCACATAGGCAATGTCTATCTTACTCTTTTTACCTTTCCGTGCTTTCATTGCTTTTACTGCCTAACGCTCAACACTTGGCTACATACAATAGGTACCTAGAGGTATTAAACTGATATAGATCAGTTATATTTATGTAAAAAAGGGAGCGCACGGTTGGCTCAATAGTTGAGCGATTGACTGCTGCGCTGCGTGGCAGGGGTCCGATTCGCGCACGGAACTAATATTTGTATGACCTACATATATTTGTTCCGGCTCTGGGTATTTGTTTATGTGAGTTTATATATACTTAAATTTAGAGAAAATATGTTTCCACTTATCTGTGGAACACTAGGTACTGTCAAAAAGGTAAAAATTAAGAGACTGTATATTAATTAAGTTGCTCCGTATGATTGTAAAAGGAAAAAGGAATAGTAAGAATTAAAAACAGTCATTCAGTGAACAGTGGTTGTAATAAATAAAGTACACAACAGTGGTAGCAGTGGTTCGCGAATCGCGACTTCACGTTCGCGTATAATGCCCGGTTTACATTATTCCAGTCCAGTGAGCCAGCGAGAATCCAGTCCAGTGCTCGACTGGATCTGTAACATCTACATTATTACAGTTATTTAGAAGCCGTTGAAGTGTGAACACTACAGTGACAAACTGACAATGATTTCAAGAAGAAATCAGTTTCGAAAATGTTTCAAACGTGCTCAATTACTCTTGCTACAAGAAGTTATTAATGAGGTTGATAAGGAATTAAGAAAAAAGGAACGGATTTGGGTGAGAAATTGGATCAGCGAAAGAGATCAAAAAGGAGAGTCGGTAATGCTTTTGCAACAACTGAAGTTAGAAGATTCCATTGAATATGGACTGGCATTGAGCACACAACACGAGCAAGCAGCAGAAAACTGAGGAACTGTTATCATTAGTTTCAATGTTCAACGTAACAATACATTGCTCAGAGATGCTATACCTGCGACAGTAAAATTAGAAGTCACTCTTTCTTTTTGAGGTACTGGAGATAGTTACAGAATAGTCAATCGTGTTTCGATTGCCAAAACCAACTATTTCAAAAATTATACCAGAATTCTGTCAAGAAATTATAAGGGCTTTAATAGACCACATCAAGGTATTTTTTTTTTATTTAATTATTATTATATCTATGACAATCACGCTTTATTGTTAGCATTCATAATTACATTTAAGTAGTAGGTCATTGCTTATTACATTTAATGAATCATCAGTGGATTGTGTGTCTACAGTAGATGCTGGACTATTCAATGGCATATAAGTACTAGTACTTGTTCTTGCCGCATAATCGTAACTGGCCTGTGTGTCTGCAGAGTATGCAGGACTACTCATTGTCATATTTCTGTATTTCCAATCACACAGACGACATTTTGTTATCACACTCTGAATTTCATCATGGCCTAGGATAGCCTGTTCTGTAGAAGGAGTCCTTAATTGCTTTGCAACGTGTTGCTCGAAAACGTCGAATTCATCTTCCCCTGTTTCTGGTTTGGATAAATTGTAATGCATCTCTTTCATGCTACTGACTATTGTAGACAACTGGGAAATTTTATTCCTTTTTTTGTCACGGTTTTGATAGATGTGTTTCTGGGTTTGTATTGGTAGGGTCATAGATATAATAATAAATAAATAAAAATGTTACCTTGATGTGGTATATTAATGCCCTTTTAATTTCTTGACAGACTTCTGATATAATTTTTGAAATAGTTGGTTTTGGCAATCGAAACATACGACTGAGGCTTCTGTAACTATCTCCAGTACTTAAAAAAGAAAGAGTGACTTCTCATTTTACTGTTGCAGGTATAGCATCTCTGAACAATGTATTGTTACGTTGAACATTGAAACTAATGATAACAGTTCCTCAGTTTTCTGCTGCTTGCTTGTGTTTGTGTGCTCAAAGCCAGTCTATATTCAGTGGGATCTTCTAACTTCAGGGATAAAATTTCCATTATGGGCCGTTGATTTTTGCCGCGGGGAGGGTGGGGGTGGAGGAGAAGAGATTTGGCTACCCCCCTGTGCCATCCCCACCACTCGGAGCGCTATGGTTATGGAGATATCCATGGTTAAAGTTTTCATGTTAGTATAAAAAATTCCGAAAATGTCCATCGTTTAAAGGGCGGGGAGGGAGGGAAAAGGTGTAGGGGGGCTACCCCACTGTACCATCCCCACCCCACAGAACCGCATGGTTATGGAGATATGAGATTTATTTTATACTTAAATATAATTCATCATCATCATCATCAGCCTATTAATGTTCCCACTGCTGGGACACAGGCCTCCTCTCTGTGAGAGGGAATGGGCCGTAATCCACCACGCGGGCCCAGTGCGGGTTGGTGGATGTCACATGTCTTCGAATTTTTAGTTCTAGGACATGCCGGTTTCCTCACGATGTTTTCCTTCACCGTTTTGTGAACAGTGGTGAAGAAACTTAAATAACTAATAAACTTAAATTATAACTTAAATATAGTTAGTGAGAAAAAAATGTGAACTAGTCCAAGAGCGAGCGAAGCGAGCTCGGGAGTTTAGGGCACCCCCGACACGGATAGGTTAGGTTCGAAGGAGATGACGCTGAAGTGAGCGAGCGAACACAGCTCCTTCGACTTTGTTTCGTTTCCCTCCCTCCCTTAAAACGATGGACATTAACGAAATTTTATTCTAACCTGAAAACTTTAACCATGGGGTGCCGAGTGTTGGGGATGGTACAGGGGGGTAACCAAAGCTCCCCCCCCCCCTCTAACCCCCACCCTCCACGCGCCATAAATCGACGGCCCATAATGGAAATTTTGACCCATTTTCGAAACTGATCTGTTCTTGAAATCATTGTCACTGTAGTGTTCACACTTCAACGGCTTCTAAATAACTGGAATAATGTAGACGTTACAGATCCAGTCTTGCACTGGACTGGATTCTCGCTGGCGAGTGCGTTATTCCAGCCAGATAATGTCGAAAATCGTCATCTAAGTGCAATAGATAATTAGATATACAGCTTCTGTAATTGGTAAGCAGATTTTTAAATTTGGTAAGCTGATAGTTTTTTAATTATTTGATAAAAACAGTTCCGGCTGGAGTAACGTTACCGCAGCCAGATCTTTTGTTTTCTAACGGGTATGTTGAAATAAATGTTATCTAAATAATTAGATATCAATTTGAAATAAATGGTACCACTTATTTTATATTTGTATTTGCTATGGTTGCGAAGATATTTAAAATCCTGCTGCAGTAACGTTTGCACGATTGCTGCATCTCGAAATTGACTTAACGGATGATTATAATTTTTGTACATGACATCTGGCTAATTAGGTATAATTTGATACGCAAAAAAAATAACCACAATAATGCACCGTTTTGAAGTTATTTTAGTAAATAGAAATATGCTTTAATAGGTCCTAGCACTGCCAATAAGTGGTCCAATGACTAACTTGAAACGTTATTATACAGGTAATTACTGCTTATAAATGGTACTGCAGTTTCATTAGTATCCTATAAGTAATTAAGAAGTTATGATGAAAGTTCAATTTGTTCCGGCCACGGCGCGCAGCTGAAATATTTGAAGACCGATTAACCGAGTTACCTGTAGTTGTGGTAACTGAATCTTATATCAATAATTAGATATATAGTCCAATTATATACCTATGAAATTTCAGACTTGTACAGTAATTAATTAACGAGATAATCGAAAAAACATTTTTATGAATGGTAACCCGACCAAATCTAGAATGTTATAAAAAAGCGGCCACGCAATACATTTTACCAACCTTCTAAAATTATTAGCATAATTGTCCTTAAAAGTTGGTACAGTCACGAAAGCAATTAGTTTGATTGAAAAATTAAACCTACCATACTAAATGTTTAAATGAATTTTAAATTGCTTAAAGTATAAGTGTCCACTATGCCAATCTTCATATATCCACCTACCTACGTTTAACCGTTCTGTCGATGAGGTAGGTAGGTACCTACTTACTATTTACAAGGTATAAATTGCGCCTAATTCATTTTTAGTTAATTTTATATTATGTATTTAGGTAAAGGAATGTACTATTACACATGGTATAGTTGGATTAGGGTAAGTACCTTTATGTAATATGGGAGCCGTAGCTTTAAATCAAAGAGGAGGACTTTGCCCAACAGTGGGGCACTGTAAAAGGCTAGATAACAAAAGATATAGAAGAAAGAAGTTGACTGCATTTTTATGTCCTTTATTTTTACTATTGTAGTTTTTTTTTATTACAAAATAAAACTTAATTTAAGAACACGGCTATCTTTATGTAATACATTTGTGATTTTTAAAATCACAATAGAAAAACAGTGGAACCTACCTACCTACTGTATGTATTAAATGTAAGTACCTACTTACTGCACTGTGATGTTTTTAAATTTTATTATTGTTTAACTGTGATTCTACAATAAAACTTAATTTTAAATATGGCTATAACTATTTTACTTTAACTTATTCGAAACGCTAAGCACAACACGACACAAAACAACATTGGCCGAAACGATGGTCAAAACCTCAGATGGTCTGACCATATACGTTCAACGCTGAACACCAAGCTGCACGATGCACTCCACGTCGCCAAGGACAGACACAAATGGAGAATTATCGTCAGAGAAAAGTTGGTATCCTGTCACGGGAATCACGAACCTCAGCAATGCGGAACACGACGCGAGGAGGAGGAAGCACAATACAGTGAAAATAGTGATGGTGTTTACCAGTTAATAACGTTGCATATTATTTTTGAAGTTTATTTATATACTTACTTACCTTAATTCTACTTTACTCTAGAATCCTTCGCTCCGCTCTGGATAAAAAAAAACACTGTCGCCTTTAAAATAGTTGTTTACATATCTGCATAAAATCATCATCATCTACATAAGTAGGTATTCCATATCTTTATTACCTACGCATAATTGTTTTTGAAATCAATATTCTATCTGTAGAAACAAAAATATTTAATTATAACTATGTTTTACTTTAGCACTTGTGTACCCGTCTGTACCAAACACGTATTATTGTCACGTATTATCCTGTAAGTTTTAGAAGGTTGGTATAATGTATTGCGCGGCCGCTTTTTTATAACATTCTAGATTTGGTCGGGTTACCACGCTTAAGTATTGTTTTTCGATTAACTCGTTAATTAATTAGTGTACAAGTCTGATATTTCACAAGTATATAATTGAACTATATATCTAATTATTGATATAAGATTCAGTTACCACAACTACAGGTAACTCGGTTAATCGGTCTTCAAATATTTCAGCTGCGCGCCGTGGCCGGAACAAATTGAACTTTCATCATAACTTCTTAATTACTTATAGGATACTAATGAAACTGCAGTACCATTTATAAGCAGTAATTACCTGTATAATAACGTTTCAAGTTAGTCATTGGACCACTTATTGGCAGTGCTAGGACCTATTAAAGCATATTTCTATTTACTAAAATAACTTCAAAACGGTGCATTATTGTGGTTATTTTTTTTGCGTATCAAATTATACCTAATTAGCCAGATGTCATGTACAAAAATTATAATCATCCGTTAAGTCAATTTCGAGATGCAGCAATCGTGCAAACGTTACTGCAGCAGGATTTTAAATATCTTCGCAACCATAGCAAATACAAATATAAAATAAGTGGTACCATTTATTTCAAATTGATATCTAATTATTTAGATAACATTTATTTTAACATACCCGTTAGAAAACAAAAAATCTGGCTGCGGTAACGTTACTCCAGCCGGAACTGTTTTTATCAAATAATTTAAAAACTATCAGTTTACCAAATTTAAAAATCTGCTTACCAATTACAGAAGCTGTATATCTAATTATCTATTGCACTTAGATGACGATTTTCGACATTATCTGGCTGGAATAACGCACTCGAACAACGGTACAACAACGCACAAATTGCCACAAGAAACCCCATTGAAAGATGTTTATTTCCCTGCTCATCAATGGGCTTTAGGGTCAAGTTGGATACGGCCATGCATATAATTGTGGCTTGTGCTGTCTGATACAAGCAGATTCCAATGAAATGATGGCAGGACCTGCAGAGCCAGTAGACCCACCTGTACTTTCCCAAATCATAGGAGAGTCAAATGAAAATTTTACAGTTCGGTCTGCCTTGCTGGTCACCCATTTCAGCTAGAGCATGTTAGTGTTATGATTATTATACTTCATTGTTTGCAATAAAAAAAAAGCTATGATATTGTGCGTATATTTTGTATCAGTGATATCTTTGGTCAAATCAGTTTAACATAACAGGTATTAAGAAAAATAAAATTATTTTTACATTACTCAATCATTAATCAATCTTTAATATCCTTACATATTTTTAAACACAACAGTATATAATTCTTTACATTAAGAATAAAGACAGTAAATAATCAGACTTTAATCATCATCTTCCTTTATTTTTTTAAATTTTACTTGTTGTTCTAATAATTGAGATTCTTGTATTTTAATTTTTAAATTTAAAGTTTATTGTTGAAGACCAATATCCACGTATACAAAACTTAAATTAAGAGAATATATGTTTCCACTTATCTGTGGAACACTACTGTCAAAAAGGTAAAAATTAAGAAACGTATAATAATTAAGTTGCTCCCTGGTTGCTCCGTATGATTGTACAAGGAAAATGGAATAGTAAGAATTAAAAACAGTAATTCAGTGAACAGTGGTTTTAATAAATAACAAACGAACAACAGTACCTACACAACAGTGGTAGCAGTGGTTCGCGACTTCACGTTCGCGTATAATGCCCGGTTTACATTATTCTAGTCCAGTGAGCCAGCGAGGAGTGCATTACTCCAGCCAGATAATGTCGAAAATCGTCATCTAAGTGCAATAGATAATTAGATATACAGCTTCTGTAATTGGTAAGCAGATTTTTAAATTTGGTAAACTGATAGTTTTTAAATTATTTGATAAAAACAGTTCCGGCTGGAGTAACGTTACCGCAGCCAGATTTTTTGTTTTCTAACGGGTATGTTAAAATAAATGTTATCTAAATAATTAGATATCAATTTGAAATAAATGGTACCACTTATTTTATATTTGTATTTGCTATGGTTGCGAAGATATTTAAAATCCTGCTGCAGTAACGTTTGCACGATTGCTGCATCTCGAAATTGACTTAACGGATGATTATAATTTTTGTACATGACATCTGGCTAATTAGGTATAATTTGATACGCAAAAAAAATAACCACAATAATGCACCGTTTTGAAGTTATTTTAGTAAATAGAAATATGCTTTAATAGGTCCTAGCACTGCCAATAAGTGGTCCAATGACTAACTTGAAACGTTATTATACAGGTAATTACTGCTTATAAATGGTACTGCAGTTTCATTAGTATCCTATAAGTAATTAAGAAGTTATGATGAAAGTTCAATTTGTTCCGGCCACGGCGCGCAGCTGAAATATTTGAAGACCGATTAACCGAGTTACCTGTAGTTGTGGTAACTGAATCTTATATCAATAATTAGATATATAGTTCAATTATATACTTGTGAAATATCAGACTTGTACACTAATTAATTAACGAGTTAATCGAAAAACAATACTTAAGCGTGGTAACCCGACCAAATCTAGAATGTTATAAAAAAGCGGCCGCGCAATACATTATACCAACCTTCTAAAACTTACAGGATAATACGTGACAATAATACGTGTTTGGTACAGACGGGTACACAAGTGCTAAAGTAAAACATAGTTATAATTAAATATTTTTGTTTCTACAGATAGAATATTGATTTCAAAAACAATTATGCGTAGGTAATAAAGATATGGAATACCTACTTATGTAGATGATGATGATTTTATGCAGATATGTAAACAACTATTTTAAAGGCGACAGTGTTTTTTTTTATCCAGAGCGGAGCGAAGGATTCTAGAGTAAAGTAGAATTAAGGTAAGTAAGTATATAAATAAACTTCAAAAATAATATGCAACGTTATTAACTGGTAAACACCATCACTATTTTCACTGTATTGTGCTTCCTCCTCCTCGCGTCGTGTTCCGCATTGCTGAGGTTCGTGATTCCCGTGACAGGATACCAACTTTTCTCTGACGATAATTCTCCATTTGTGTCTGTCCTTGGCGACGTGGAGTGCATCGTGCAGCTTGGTGTTCAGCGTTGAACGTATATGGTCAGACCATCTGAGGTTTTGACCATCGTTTCGGCCAATGTTGTTTTGTGTCGTGTTGTGCTTAGCGTTTCGAATAAGTTAAAGTAAAATAGTTATAGCCATATTTAAAATTAAGTTTTATTGTAGAATCACAGTTAAACAATAATAAAATTTAAAAACATCACAGTGCAGTAAGTAGGTACTTACATTTAATACATACAGTAGGTAGGTAGGTTCCACTGTTTTTCTATTGTGATTTTAAAAATCACAAATGTATTACATAAAGATAGCCGTGTTCTTAAATTAAGTTTTATTTTGTAATAAAAAAAAACTACAATAGTAAAAATAAAGGACATAAAAATGCAGTCAACTTCTTTCTTCTATATCTTTTGTTATCTAGCCTTTTACAGTGCCCCACTGTTGGGCAAAGTCCTCCTCTTTGATTTAAAGCTACGGCTCCCATATTACATATAGGTACTTACCCTAATCCAACTATACCATGTGTAATAGTACATTCCTTTACCTAAATACATAATATAAAATTAACTAAAAATGAATTAGGCGCAATTTATACCTTGTAAATAGTAAGTAGGTACCTACCTACCTCATCGACAGAACGGTTAAACGTAGGTAGGTGGATATATGAAGACTGGCATAGTGGACACTTACTTTAAGCAATTTAAAATTCATTTAAACATTTAGTATGGTAGGTTTAATTTTTCAATCAAACTAATTGCTTTCGTGACTGTACCAACTTTTAAGGACAATTATGCTAATAATTTTAGAAGGTTGGTAAAATGTATTGCGTGGCCGCTTTTTTATAACATTCTAGATTTGGTCGGGTTACCATTCATAAAAATGTTTTTTCGATTATCTCGTTAATTAATTACTGTACAAGTCTGAAATTTCATAGGTATATAATTGGACTATATATCTAATTATTGATATAAGATTCAGTTACCACAACTACAGGTAACTCGGTTAATCGATCTTCAAATATTTCAGCTGCGCGCCGTGGCCGGAACAAATTGAACTTTCATCATAACTTCTTAATTACTTATAGGATACTAATGAAACTGCAGTACCATTTATAAGCAGTAATTACCTGTATAATAACGTTTCAAGTTAGTCATTGGACCACTTATTGGCAGTGCTAGGACCTATTAAAGCATATTTCTATTTACTAAAATAACTTCAAAACGGTGCATTATTGTGGTTATTTTTTTTGCGTATCAAATTATACCTAATTAGCCAGATGTCATGTACAAAAATTATAATCATCCGTTAAGTCAATTTCGAGATGCAGCAATCGTGCAAACGTTACTGCAGCAGGATTTTAAATATCTTCGCAACCATAGCAAATACAAATATAAAATAAGTGGTACCATTTATTTCAAATTGATATCTAATTATTTAGATAACATTTATTTCAACATACCCGTTAGAAAACAAAAGATCTGGCTGCGGTAACGTTACTCCAGCCGGAACTGTTTTTATCAAATAATTAAAAAACTATCAGCTTACCAAATTTAAAAATCTGCTTACCAATTACAGAAGCTGTATATCTAATTATCTATTGCACTTAGATGACGATTTTCGACATTATCTGGCTGGAGTAATGCACTCCCGTTGTTCACTGTCTGTGTTGGGAATAAATAGTATCAGCAGGTATTTGCGACAAGAGTAGGTATCCACTGTCTCCCAAGAGGACATTTCTGCCCTATTTCAAAATCTGCACGTAGATGTGAGTCATTAAATATTGTGTTATCGTGCAAATGGAACTACTGGGATACGGCGCACTGATCCTGGACATCTACATTATTATGATGTATAAGATGCGCAATTCTGCATCACACACTGCCTGCACATTGCATTTAGACCACCTGGCGATTGTATTTTTATATAGGGTGCAATCAATTGCTCCAATAACTCTGGGCAATCCTCTGATGGCATAAAACCGTAGCCTGTTCCATGTCCGTCTCTGGCATCTTCACAAATATTGGTCTCAATTTTGCAATTTCTTTTGAAATCCTCTTAATATGCGGCATGCTGTTGTTTTATGCACCCGGATATGGTCTGCATTTCTGCAACGCTTATTTAAAACCCTCCTGAAGCATACAAATTCAAGGCTAGCAACACTTGTTCCACGGCACTGATAGATGCGATGCGATGGGTCATGGGTATTTTTAAATGCGGCTCCAACAGACCCATGAGATATTGTAGAGTCAATTTAGATATTATGTACCGATCCCTGAACTGCTGTTAATTGTAGTGCTCCAGGGGTTGCATACACGTCCGATAAACGCGTGAAAGCCCGCCGCCACAGAGTACGTTGTCTTCCTTCTCGCTGGATAACTCAACAGCGGATAAATCCGATAGCGACATATTTGCCGATCTGCGTCCGAAAAACAATAGCAAAAGTCGTCGTTAATAGTAAGCACGGAGTCCGTAAACTAAAGCCGAGGTCTTCAGTATGTAATAACAATCATGTATAGATACGGTTAACAATCAAGTCCAATCAAATCCAAGTCAAATCGAAACTTCAGAAGCAAAAACTAAAAGGTAAACAAACAAATGTCAAACGGATAAACACCGACTAATTTTAAAAATACAATTTTACAACGCCAAATGGCTACTTTTGTAGCACCCTTTAATTTATTTATTTCATAAAAGTTCCTTACTCGAGGCGATATAATATTGAACGTGAGGTCCTGAGTTCGATTCCCAGGTCAGACACTGTTTTGTTTTATTTATTTTTTTATTTACATACAAAATATTTTTTTTTTTATAAATAAGTAAAATTGTTGTAAAATATTATATTTTAAAAAGTTCGTAATAACCTGTTTTTTTTTTAATCTTGGCAATCAATTATAATTGATCTAATTAACATATTTTTTATAACTAACTCACATAGTTTTTCCGATCCCTATTATGTTTTTATCGTAATATAAGCCTTTGAAATCATCATATTAATTTTAATCTGCGAATAATTGACCACTATCCAACAGTTATAAATTAGGCTCGTTGACAAGAGACTAACATTGAAAAAAACCGGCCAAGTGCGAGTCGGACTCGCGCACGACGGGTTCCGTACCATTATCGCAAAAACGGCAAAAAACACGTTTGTTTTATGGGACTTAAATATTTATTTTATAGTCTAGTCAACAAGTTCAAAAACGTTTTAAATATAAATAAAGCTCCTAAAAATATGTGCGGTAGCTCATTCGATTCGGAATGACGTCTAGAAAAATGTTTTTTTGAGGTTTTATTAGCACATAAAAAATTGCGATTGTTATTAACAAAATAAGGAAACAAAAAAAAGTTATTTAGTTTTTCGTTAATAATTTCTAAAATAATGATATTTAAGAAATTTTAAAAAAAGATCCTGAAAGAGGAGGAAAGGTGAACGGCAGATTTCGTACCGCATACTTTTTTTGTTGTTCGGTTATAAAATTTGTACCACTTATTAAGGCAACTAAGCCATTTATTTTTATGTAAGTTAACTATTTTTAGAACTTCGGATTAATTAATAATATCAGTAAAAAGATTTTAACAAATAAACGTAATAACATCGTACATTAAAAGCAGTTATGTTTTAGAAGTTGCTTTGTGTAAAATAACACAAATATTGAAATGATAATTAATTATTTAAAAATACAAATAACACTAAATATAATCAAACTCATCATTATCAAACTGTTGCAATCCGCTGCTGGACATATGTATCTTATAATGCCCTGAGTCCTACAATCCTCAACTCAATCTACCTACATAATGGTAAGTAAAAACACTACAAAGATAGCAAAAAACTATTTAGAACATTTATTTTACACATTATGTAACAATATGTAACATTTACGTTGATGTAATATTGGTACACTAGTACATAACCTTAAAAAATTCAACTGGTTATAACTTATACGTCCCAAGTTCTAAAAATCTAAGAATTTAAAAAGGGATTATCTATCATATAAACTACCAATTAAAACAAAAAATATCCCAAAACACGAAATTTTATTAGCGGTACGAAATTCCCATACAAGCCTGCCATTCGCCTTTCCAAAACCGGCCAAGTGCGAGTCGGACTCGCGCACGTAGGATTCCGTACTTGGTAAATTGCGGTTTACGATTTAAGACGTATTAAAAAAAACTACTTACTAGATCTCGTTCAAACCAATTTTCGTTGGTAGTTTACATAGTAATACACATCATATATTTTTTTTAGTTTTATCATTCTCTTATTTTAGAAGTTACAGGGGGGGGGACACACATTTTACCACTTTGGCAGAGTCTCTCGCGCAAACTAATCAGTTTAGAAAAAAATGATATTAGAAACCTCAATATCATTTTTGAAGACCTATCCATAGATACCCCACACATGTGGGTCTGATGAAAAAAAATATTTTTAGTTTTAGTTTCAAGTATGGGAACCCCCAAAATTTATTGTTTTATTTTTATTTTTGTGTGAAAATCTTAATGCGGTTCACAGAATACATCTACTTACCAAGTTTCAACAGCATAGGTCTTATAGTTTCGGAATAAAGTGGCTGTGACATACGGACGGACAGACAGACAGACAGACAGACAGACAGACAGACATGACGAATCTATAAGGGTTCCGTTTTTTGCCATTCGGCTACGGAACCCTAATAAAAAAGACCCGGAACTCTATCCCTCTTACTAATAAACGCGGAATAAAGTTATACCAAGTATAAACCTATGAAAATGTATGGTTATACCTTTCTTATACTGGTATAACTTTATTCCGTGTTTATTAGTAAGAGGGCTACTCTATTATTTATAAAAAAAAATAACGCGGGAAATATGGCTCCGCGGGGTCGTTACGGTATAGGCGCGCCGTCTAAAAAGCTGGTATATGACCTAAAATATTTTTTTCTGTATTAAAAACAATTTAGTATGTAAGGATCGTAGCAGGTGGCGTTCTGTAATTTCTGCCTACCCCCATGGGAAAAAGGAGTGAGTTTATGTATGTATGTAAAAACAATTTAATTTTTATAATAAATTATGGTGTAATCTAGACACTTGAACGTAAAAAAACCTCGATAGAAAAAAAAGTTTATGTGGATTTTTCAAAAAGTTTGACTATTGTTAATTAACTAACCTTTTTCCAATCTCTGTTTTTAGGGTCCCGTACCCAAAGGGTAAAAACGGGACCCTATTACTAAGACTCTCTGTCTGTCTGTCTGTCTGTCTGTCTGTCTGTCACCAGGCTGTATCTCATGAACCGTGATAGCTAGACAGTTGAAATTTTCACAGATGATGTATATCTGTTGCCGCTATAACACAAATACTGAAAACAGTATACAATAAATATTTAAGGGGGGCTCCCATACAACAAACGTGATTTTTTTGCCGTTTTTTGCGATAATGGTATGGAACCTTTCGTGCGCGAGTCCGACTCGCACTTGGCCGGTTTTATATATTACGACATAAAAGTTTAAATAATTGATCTACAAATTTTTCGCTTCGTGGAGCTCTTCTTTTTTAGGTACTTAATAAAATAATGCAAAAAAAAGTCTATTATTTTGTAATTTTTTTTTTTTTTTAAATTAACAAAAACTGAAATTTCCAAAAAAATAATAATCAAAAATATGTTTTTTTGTAACATCTTATTATTGCTGTTTTTGCATCTAATATAGGTATTAATGAGCATTGGAAAAAAATATCACGTCACTTGTTAAGAATTTTTTTATAAACAAACAGACTATTTTGGGATTTAAAAAAAAAACATTTTACCATCTTGTTGCATAGGTGAAATAATGATATTAAAAAAAAAGTAATTTTTTCATTGTTTATAATCGTTTTTATGGTTCCGTAGCCAAATGGCAAAATACGGAACCCTTATAGATTCGTCATGTCTGTCTGTCTGTCTGTCAGTCCGTTTGTCACAGCCACTTTTCGCCGAAACTATAAGAACTATGCTGTTGAAACTTGGTAAGTAGATGTATTCTGTGAACCGCAATAAGATTTTCACACAAAAATAGAAAAAAAACAATAATGTCTTTAAAAAGCAGCTGAATAAGTTACTGTTAAATAAGACGTACTACACAATACACGAGTACATGTCAGACAGAAATTTATCTGTACAATAAGAGTAGTATGAACACTGAAGTCCGATTTATTTTCATTTATTTACTGTAATTTATTATGTGTTGTCCTATGTACTAGACTCTGACATTTTTTTACGTATTGTTTTATTTATTTATTATTATGACATTTTACACTCTGAAATTATTTTGTGATTTCAATCTATGACATTGTATAACATTTTAATTTATGACATGGTATGATTTTAGTGATATTTGTTGACATTGTTTATTTGAGTAACAGATTAAAAAGCTGTATATTTTAATGATATTTATGACATGGTTTAATTTTATTATAATTTATGACACTCTGTAATTTTGTAATAATGTGTGGCATTATTGTTAATAATGATTTATGACATGGTATGATATAAATAATAATTAATGATATTATATAATTTAAATAATAATTTTGCATGCCTAAACTGGTACAACATAGTGAACTGCGCATTCACCTAACATCTGGAAATGTTTAATTATATACTGTGTTGAGCAATAAAGATTTGAATTTGAATTTGAATAAATTTTGGGGATTACCATACTTGAAACTGTTTTTTTTTTTTCATCAAACCCATACGTGTGGGATATCTATGAATAGGTCTTCAAAAATGATATTGAGGTTTCTTATATCATTTTTTTCTAAACTGAATAGTTTGCGCGAGAGACACTTCCAAAGTTCGGTGTACCTTATATTTACTTAGCTACTAAGGCATTTCTCTATCTAAAATAAGCGTATTTTTGTATCAATGCAATATTATTGAGCGCTCGTTAGATAGATAATCTGGTGTTTTGAGAATCTGGTATTCTGAGATTGAGCCAAATGTGTGTCCCCCAGCTGTAACTTCTAAAATATGAGAAAGACTAGCTGTTGCCCGCGACTTCGTCTGCGAAGCATTAGTAGGTTAGGTTAGGTTTCGACGGGCTGTTTCCGCAACTCCACGACCAAGCGCGTATTTTGCGTACGGGTGGGATTCAGTCACATTATTCGATCCACCCCAGCTCCTAATTAATAATTCGAATTGCTTATTTTTTATATCGCGGCTTAATATTGTAGGTTTTCCATACAAACTTCTACCCCTCTTTCCACTCCCTTAAGTATGATTTCCGTAAGTATGTTTGGATAAAAACTATCCTATGTCCTGCCCAGGGTCTCAAAATATCGCCGAACCAAATTACATTTTAATCGGTTCAGCGGTTTAAAGCGTGAAAAGGTAGACAGAGAGACAGACAGAGTTACTTTCACATTTATAATATCAACTCCGCCCGCGACTTCGTTCGTGTGATGGCAACCACAAATAAGCTGTTATTAAATCATATAAAAATGTGGTTTCGTAAAGTTCTACGGTTTATAGGTTTGGGACAATTCGTTATTTGACTTAAAGAATAATACATTTTACCGCTACTAAGTAAAATCCGCCCCTTAAAACTTAATATTAACCTTTTTCTCTTTTTGTTTATTTTAGTAAGATTGCTCAGTAAGATGTCTCAAAAAAACTAAAATCACTTAACCCTATCAGGGGGGAGGTAGTTTTAAAAAACGTATTATGTAAATTTTGATTATTTACATCTCCACGGAATGAGATTGTTCATACAAACAAATTGCCCCCTTTTCACCCCCTTAAAAGTTGACAGTTCAGTGGCGACTGCGAACCGGCAAACGCAAATTAGTAAGTCCGACCTGGTCAAGGCTGCGGGAGTCCGGTGGATGCGAAACGCACAGGACCGATCAGTGTGGCGGCGCTTGGGGAAGGCCTATGTTTAGCAGTGGACGTTTTTTGGCTGAAATGATGATGATGGTGAAAGGTTGATTTTCCGCAAATTCCTTCTTCGTGCTCCCCTAGATCCCTACATCAAAAACGAAAGCTTGTCCAGTATGATTCATAACAAACTTTAACACCCACTTAATCCTATTTTGGGGGGTAGTTTCGAAAAAATATAATATCAACCTTTATTGTTTGTTTAGGTTGGTATTTTTGTCAAGTATCAAGTTAATTAACCCAATAAAAAAGATTTTCAAAAAACTTTAACTCTCCCTAAATCGACTTTTGAGTGTAGTTTCTAAAAACTTATAATGACAACCTTTATTGTTTACTTAAGTTGATATTTATGTCAAGTTTCTAGTTTATTAACTCAAGAAATAAGATTCTTAAAAAAACCTTAACACCCCTAAAAAACCGTATTTTGGGGTAAGCTTAAAAAAACTAAGAATTTCAACCTGTATTGTTTACTTAGGTTGGTATTTATGTCAAGTTTAAAGTTAATTAACTCAAGAAGTAAGATTCATCAAAAAAAAAAACAAATCGTGTTTTGGGGTAGTTTTGAAAACTAATAATAACAACTTTTATTGCTTAAGTTTCAAGTTTATTAACCCAAGTAATATGATTATTCAAAAAAACTTTAACACCCCCTAAATCTGTTTCTGGGGGTAGTTTCGAAAAACTAATAACAAAAACCTTAAAATTTATTTAAGTTAGTATTTGTGCAAAGTTTCAAGTTTAGTAACCCATGAAATAAAATTCTTCGATACAAACTTCAATACCCCCTGAATCGACTTGTGAGGGTAGTTTCAAAAAACGAATAATGTCAACCTTTTATCATTTAGTTACTACTTATGCCAAGTTTCAAGAATATTAGCTGAAGGAATTAGATTTTTCATACAAACTTTGTCCCCCTTTTTCTCCACTTTAGGGGAAGAATTTCGGCAAAACCTTTCTTATCGGATGCCTACGTCACACAAAAACATACTCTGCAAGTTCTAGGTCTCTACAATCAGCGGTTTAGGCTGTGCGTTGATCCGTCAGTAAGTCATTCAGGACAAAGCATTTTATATGTATAGAAGAAGATATATGGAGCAGAAGAGCAAGAGAAGCAGAAGGTTTTTTGAGACTCATAATTTCGGGTGGACCAAAAATGATTTTAGTATGAAAACGAATGCTGCGTAAATTACGCGACACAACACAAAAACCTAATACAGCGTAAATTACGCAACACTAAAACGTCACTCACAAGTATGTTTACCTGTGATTAGTGCAATTTGATTCTTCAAAGAAACTTTAACACCCCTAAATCGTCTTCTGGGGATAATTCCGAAAAACTAATGATGCAAACCTTTATTATTTTGCCAAAGGAATAAGATTTTTCATACAAATAAATGTCTCCCTTTTAACCCCTTCAAAAGTAGAATTTCCAAAAATCCCTCCTAAGTGCTCTCCTACATCTTAAAAAGAAGCCATGTGCAGTAAAAGTAATCAAAAATTTTACCACCCCGAAATTGTATTTTAAGGGTAGTTTCGAAAAACTAATAATGAAAACCTTAATTGTTTATTTAGGTTGTTATTTAAGCAAAGTTTCATATTTATTGACCCAAAAAATTAGATTCTTCAAAAAAATTAACATCCCCTAAATCGTCTTTTGGGGGTAGTTTCAAAAAATAATAATAGCAACCTTAAGGTTAGTATTTGCGGCAAGTTTCAAGTTTATTGACCCTAAATATCAGATTTTTCAAAAACACTAGTACCTCCTAAATCGTCTTTTGGGGGTAGTTGCAAAAAACTAATAATGACAACCTTTATTGTTTATTTAGGATGGTATTTATGTCAAGTTTCATGTTTATTCACCCAAGAAATCAGATTCTTCAAAAAATTTAACATCCCTTAAATCATCTTTTGGGGGTAGTTTCGAAAAACTAACAATGAAAGCCTTTATTGTCTATTTAGATAATTAGACTCTTCAAAAAAAAAATTACACCCCGTAATCGTCTTTTGGGGGTAGATTCAAAAAATAATAATAGCAACCTTGATTGTTCATTTAGGTTAGTATTTGTGGCAAGTTTCAAGTTTATTGACCCAAGAAATCAGATTTTTCCAAAACACTGTAATACCTCCTAAATCGTCTTTTGGGGGTAGTTGCAAAAAATTCATAATGACAACCTTTATTGTTTATTTAGGATGGTATTTATGTCAAGTTTCATGTTTATTCACCCAAGAAATGAGATGCTTCAAAAAAAAATTACATCCCCTAAATCATCTTTTGGGGGTAGTTTTGAAAACCAACAATGAAAGCCTTTATTGTTTATTTAGATTGGTATTTATGTAAAGTTTCAAGTTTATTAACTGAAGTAATGAGATTCTTCAAAAAAAAATTAACACCCCTAAATCGTCTTTTGGGGGTAGTTTTGAAAAACCAACAATGAAAGCCTTTATTGTTTATTTAGATTGGTATTTATGTAAAGTTTCAAGTTTATTAACTGAAGTAATGAGATTCTTCAAAAAAAAATTAACACCCCTAAATCGTCTTTTGGGGGTAGTTTCAAAAAATAATAATAGCAACCTTTATTTTTCATTTAGGTTAGTATTTGTGGCAAGTTTCAAGTTTATTGATCAAAGAAATCTGTTATTTCCATACAAACTTCAACACCCCCTAAATTATAATTTGGGGGTAGTTTCGAAAAACTAATAATGTCAATCTTTATCATTTACTTAGAATACTATTTGTGCTCAGTTTCAAGAATTTTGGTCGAAGGAATTAGATTTTTCATACAAACTTTCAACCCCCTTAGGGGTAGAATTTCCAAAAATCCTTTCTTAGTGCACACTTACGTCACATGAAGAACCTTTCTGCTCAGTTTCACGAATTTCGGTCGAAGGAATTAGATTTTTCATACAAATTTTCAACCCCCTTTTTACCCCCTTAGGGGTAGAATTTCCAAAAATCCCTTCTTAGTGCACACTTACGTCACTTGAAGAACCTTTCTGCCAAATTTCATGCTTCTAGGCTTAGCAGTTTTGGCTGTGCGTTGATTGATCAGTCAGTCAGTCACCTTTCGCTTTTATAGATATAGATTAACGAAATTATGACGAGCCAATTTAAGCTCTTTGCTAAAGTAATAAGACGCATATTGCTGTAAAAAAATATTCCCCGTGCGCTAGGCTAAAGCGCACGGCGAGTGCAGTACAACTTCTATGAGATCCGAGCGAAAACGCCTGGCGCGTGAGACAGAGATAGTTCAATAGAAAATGTACGGCAAAATATGACCACTCTCGTGCGCCGCCCCAGCGAACCGAAGATTACCGAGAGCGGGCGAGCTTTGACGAACGTTTACCTTCGGGTCGAGTACCAACATTACGCAGGCGGGAAATGAGGCGCGCGCGGGGTTTGTTTACTTTTTAGACACAGTACGTTGCTTGCAATTAGTTTAGTTATTTCTTTTTTAATAACAAAATTTTGTCTACACTTGGTATTTTTATATTTTATAAATTAAATCGATACGCCGATTTTTTTTCGCAGCGGAATGTTCAGAATCAGAATCAGAATCAGAATCAGAATTTTATTTGTAAAACATAGGTTACACAGCAGTGTGTGGGGTGTTACAACATTAAAGATACTCTCTATGTTTTGCCATGGGGCGTACAAATATGATTTGCAATATTCAATATAATTAATTACTGATACAATACAAATGATTACCAATAATAATAATAGAAAAAGAGTCAGAACACACACATACACATTTCCGAATCAACATCTTAATAAATCAACAATTAGAAGCGTCTCATTAATAAAATTCTAATGTACATGTCAATTAGTTAAATATCCAAATGTTAAATGTCAAATAATAATCAATCCATAATAAAACACAAATTTAAACAATAGTACAGAGTGGTCAATAATATTAAAAAAAATGTAGTCAAACGTCATAAAATAAGATGTCATAAAAAAAAAAAAATAACGAAATAAGATGTCAAAATAAATTATAGTAAAAAAATAATAATAATAATCAGAAATGTCAATAATTAAAAACAAAAAAAATTATAATATATAATAACGGAACAACCACATTGATTAAAACACAATATTTTCCTTCAGAAATTCAGAAACATTATAATAGGATTTATTTATAAGAAACCTCTTTAAGTGCCTTTTAAAAAGATTAATATTTAAGACTTTAATTGTTTCTGGTATGTGATCATAAATAATAGGTGCCATGCACAAAATACTATTACGCATCAGTGCCGTTTTGGACTGTCTCGAGCATAACATATTGACATGTCGTCGACTCCGGTTATTTCTATCTGAAAGCTTGGGAAATAGATTTGGGTTGGTTTTCACAAATACTGCAACTTCGAATATGTACATACACGGTAATGTCAATATTTTACATTCAACAAAAAAAGGTTTGCAAGTGTCTGTAGATTTTAATCCGAACATTGCCCTCATGCACTTTTTTTGGGTTTTAAATATCAGCTCCCTATTGGTTGAGTTGCCCCAAAAAATAACACCGTATCTTAACATTGAACCAGCCATTCCATGGTACGCTGTAACAATAGCGTCCCTTCCTATGACTGGCGCAAGTTTATATAAAGCGTAAGCGGACTTGCTAAGTCTCTTCGCCAAATCTACCGTGTGTGCCTTCCAATCTAGTCGTTGGTCTATGGTTAAGCCAAGGAATTTGGTTGTGTTAATTTGGTTTATTTTGTTGTTCTCGTAGTGAATATTCATGGTCAAATTTTTGCGTTGGTTGAATGCCATTAATTTGGTCTTGTCTATATTTATCTTAAGGTTATTATTATTTAGCCATTGTATTATTGAGTTTATAGTATTAGTAATGTCATTATCATAATTAAGTTTGTCTTTACAGTCAATAGTAACGGTGCTGTCGTCGGCAAAAAGTGTCATCTGATGTTTTGTCACTTTTGGCAGGTCATTTATATAGAGTATAAATAGAGGGGGGCCAAGCACACTTCCTTGTGGCACACCATATGTGACTGTTCTATCACGTGACCGATAGACTATTTCGTTTTTTGTTTTTGTATCTATTTGTGTAATTTCCACATACTGTATACGATTTTTTAGATATGATTCGATAAGCTGTAGGATATTGCCTCTTATTCCGTAAGCATATAATTTATTAAGCAGAATATTGTGGTCTACGTAGTCAAAGGCTTGAGTCATATCGCAGTAGATGGAACATACAGGTATATTTCGGTCAACATTTGCGATTACTTTATTCAAGAAGTCATATATGGCCATATTAATGGTTTTGTTTTTTCTGAAACCTTTTTGTTCTTCCGTCAAGATGTCTTGTTTGACTAAATATTTATAAATTTGTTCATATATATATTTTTCAAGTACCTTTGAAAATATAGGAACAAGTGCAATAGGCCTGTATGATTCCGCTTTATCTTTATCGTTTTTTTTGTGCAGTGGTTTCACTACAGCAGTCTTGAGTTCAGTCGGATATATACCACGAGTTATGCATAGATTAATTATGTAACTTAGATGACCGCTAATGTTGTCCGACACATATTTTACTATTTCTGTGGATATACCGTCATGTCCTACGCTCTTAGTATTTTTCAAAGATTTTATTATCTGTTTTATGTCGTCTTCGTGGCTAGGTGCCATAAACATCGAGTTTTTTGGTTTGGATATGTTTGAGGTGACTTGTATACCGGTATTTAAAACAGGTTTAATTTTGTTGTCAAAGAAATAACTGGTTACTCGAAAATTCGTCAGTTTGGTACAGCTCCTTTACATTGGTTTGTCTATAAAAAATGTCATATGTTTTTAAACCCTCAATAAAGATGTCAATATCTTTGAAAATTGTATTCATGCCATAATTATTTATTAGTCCAGTGCGTTTTGAAAACATCGTGTAATCATTTGATAGATTCTTATTTGAGTCCAGGAAGTATGCATGCTCATGTGTCAATGTGTCGAGATAAAGTAGGTTGTTAAAAACTTCGACCCTCCAATTGTACATAGTCTTATAATCATTGTATTTATAAGTTGGGGCACATATTATGACATTCGTGTGTTTTATTTTCTGCAAGGTCGTCCGAATACATAATACCAGCTGGAAATAGTCGTTTGTACTGCTAAAGTCCTCCTCCCCTATCAATATAATGCAAAAATCATTGTATGTAAATTCCTTTAATCTGGTTTCTATGTCATATAATAAATGTTCGGTTTTACAGTTCGGCATTAAATAATGACATATGTTTTCCGAATGTTTACTAAGTGTTGTTCCTGCAATATTTCTAACTTTGTTTTTGTTGTTGGTACTCAAAATGCAGATATTACAGTCTGTTGTCTTTAATTGTAATCGTTGTTTAGGTTTAGGACTAGATACTGTAGTTTTAGGGCGCTTGTTGAGGGTAGGCGTTATTGTTTTATTTTGCATGTCGGGGGTAGGCGTTTTTATTTGTTTTTGTAAACAATGCAGTGATTCCGCTTCTGGCGACAAGGCTGCTTTTTTAAAACTCACGCCTAATGTTTCGTGATGTTGTGATGTGTAAGAGTCACGTTTTGTAGAGGAAATATCCGTTTGTGTTGCCTGGTGGTTAGTACATTTTTGATTTTTTTGCAAACAGTTTCCATCTTTGTTGGGGGTAGACTTCCTAGCTTTACTCTTTCTATTACGACTTGGTGTTAAATTTGTGTTATCCGATAGACTAAGGTTTTTGTAGGTTTCTACTACTTTCAAGGTCTTGTTGAGATCAGATTTTAAGCGAAAGTTCTCAGTATTAAGGTTCTCAATTTCTTGGTGAGCACTAGTTAATTGGCTTGTAAGATCAATTATCTTCTCATTTAATTCAATAACTGATTGACTTTCGTTAAGAGACGTGTTCGGGAGACTTATCATGGTGGTATCGAAAAGAGGAGACTCACTTCTTGAAATATTGTCAAGTGAGCTTGCTCGTCGGGGTTTGCTTCTGCGATATGTGACATTCTGTTCAAGATCCATGATGATCAGATAATATAATTATAAAAAATGCTTCGTGTATTGGAACGTAATTGGATCGTTGTCAAAAGACCAGTGTATCCAAACAAAGTGGCTGTTGGCAGTGCAATTTCTGAACGAATACTATTATATCAGTGATAATGTGCTGATCTGTGATTGGAGCGTGAATAATCGGCTGTCCTTTGTTTACATTGAAAATTTACTGATTTCAAATTTGCAACTGTCCTTCTTAGTATTTTTTGGTCCAGTGTTTGTTTTATCCATGAAAATGTTATTTTGATAGCAATATGGTTTAAAATATATGAAAGCCAACCTGGGTATTGTGATGCTGTTGATTTGTTGTCAATTTTAATCCACGTTCACTGTTAATTATGGTCTTGCACTGTGGCTGTTATTTCATGAGAATCAAGGTTTTTATCTTAGATAACACTTTCACTGGTTCCCTTTTAAACGTAGACTGTACTTATGTATTCAAATAATGATTCTTGCTAGATAAACAATATTTTTTAGAGAAACTTTCTCGGAACGATGTTGACAGGTTGTTGACATTGCTGTCAGTTCGCTCACCTTTTTTAATATCTGGTATTGACTGGATATTTTTTTTCAATGGTGAGTACAGAAAGTGCATTTAACCTGTCCTGGGGACATGGTGTTTCTGAGTAACGTTTTAATTCAATTTAGTGTCGAAATCTCATACAACTTGATAATGATCAATAGTCGCTCATCAGACCACAAAATGTTTAATTTTGGTCAAGTTGTACAACGACGTAACTAGATGGCGTTGGCGTCGAATTAGAAGTCGCTAGCGAGATGGTTTGCCGATTTACATAGGCTCCTGTGAATTTAAATTTAAACCCCAAAACTAGTATGAGATACTAGGAATAACCTAATTTGATACTTCAGAATTATTAATTTTACTTCGTCTGAATAAAAATACTTAAGGTACATTAGGTTGGCAATACTTTAGATATTATGTGGTATATGTGATTTAACAATCCGAATTAAAAAAAAATACAACAGTAATCTATAATAATTTTGGTTTATCTTTCTTTTAGTCTTAGATTCATAAGAGTCACTGGAATCACTGTTTCGTACATTAATCATTTACATTGCGACAAACTGTAACTCGTAACTTTATAAATTATTTTCTTAAATTCTATCCCTTTCATTATATTTATTTTCAACATTGTATGACATGATCAGTCATTTTCTGCCACTCCTCTGCTAGCTATTTCACCCAAGTACTGGTTCAGGGTTCCCTATCTTTCTGGTCTAAATCCGTAAGTTTTTCAATAGTTCTCACTATCTCATTAACCCCTGCTACATCCTCCAGAACTTCTGTAAAAGAAAAAAGTGTTAAAATTACAATGCAACTTTTATTATGGTATGATAAATAGTCGTAATGCATTATTATGAAGGTGTTTAACTTATTATAAAATGAATGTGAATAATAATAGAGAAATAGTTTTTGCATCAATAGTTATTACGAATTAAAACAAAGTATCAAATTATTAGCGTCATACTACATAAGAAATCTAACACCACACGTAAACTTGTTTTTGTTTGAATTCGGCGTCTTTCTCTTGTTGTTTTTCTTTAAATTCAGACATCATGCGAAACAACATCTCCCGTAATCCACTTTAAATTGTTTTATTAGTTTTTCACTGAATAAATGCTATTATCAAGAACACAACAAACCAAAACAACACGCCATCTTGTTTTGGAAAACTGAGGTTGACATTAGTATAGCATTGCCATATAAAAAGTTTGCAAATAATTCGAGTGTCTACTTTCTATCTTCACCTTCAAGATCGACACTAAATAAAATAGCTACTGCGCTTCTTGCAACTAATTCAGAGACACAAAGATACGCTGTGAGCTTCGAACACGTAGCCACTAGACGCCTAATGCTTGATCTAATACATCGAAACAATTCTGTCAACTAGCTGAGGTTTGAAGAACGGGACGACTACGCTCTGATTGGTCCGTTCCCAAGGTCATACGCCTCATAAGGGTGTGACAGGTTTAAATAAAACCAGGAAGGTATCGATATTTTTATAAATAGTATTTGTACTTATTTTTATTTAATAATATTATATTACCTTTTTATTATTAACTATACGGCGTTTTAACATTTCAGAAATAACAAAAAAATTAAAACAAAAAATATATACCAAAATTCTAAAGGTAACATAATTTTTCTCGGTTGTTGATTCTTAAATATAGTAATATTAAATATTAGTACAAACCTAATCAAAAAACAGTTTCACAATTAATAAACTATTCAATTTAATGTCTTTATTTGTAAGGTTTCTAGTTCTATGGATAACAGATTTGGTCATAGGATATGGTGCATGACTAGTTTTGTTTACGAAATCATAGAGGAAAAGAGATAGCGAAAAAATATTTTTAAAAAGAAAGAGACGCAAACATGCGAAAAAATATCTTTAAAAAGAAAGAGACGCAAACATGCGGTGGGTATTTTCACCTACAAATTTGACCAGTATAATATGAACTCCGATAAATAATATCAGAAAGTAAATCTAATTATGTTTATATAACTATTAACTTATCAATGAAATGTTATGCCATTTTTCCGGCAACTCGAAGTCTGGCTGTTGTTACCATACCAACGTATTGTACAAGAGGCAATTATAATATTTATTTCATCAATTTTTGACTGACTGACGCGGCAGTGTTTACGGCTCACACAAGTGGTCGCTACTAATTCGAAATTGTCGAGACCTGTACCAGTATATGATCTTTTAGTCATATCGGTTGACAACCATCGCTCGCCTGTTATTAGGCGTCTAGAGGCTACGACCTAAGATTTACCGTATAATATTAATGGAAACCCCTGTAAAGAAAATAAATTAAGTAAGAAAAATATAAAATAAACTATAAGTATCAAAACAAGTCACTCCAACTTACCAGTCCACTCTACGACGTGCTTTAAAATCAAAGAATGAGTTTGATTTACGCCATCTTCCTCCTTTATTTTACGGTACACATTGAAAACAATATGTCTCGCTTGAGATCGAAGTTGCTTTTCTGATATTTTCTCAAAAACAACAAATTTTCTAGAAGTAAACACAAAATCTCAGCACACATCTCGTAATTTGATTTGACAGGTGACAATTGACATTGCCATATGAAAATCTCAACTTAAAAAAAAAATGCTATGAGATTCTGGTAGACTTTTATAGATGTTTAGTCCCTACAGTATGGCAACATTGGACAGTGGTCATTCAGGGCCAGCAGTGCTATTCTCTAAGGATACAGCCTTGAGCGCAGTGCTGTGCCAGCGACGAATCTACAGTTTGGTATTCGCTAAGCCGCGAATAGCGACACTAGCGCTCTAAGCTGTGACGGCCGTGAGTTAGAACTACTCAATGTCGAGCAAGTTGACAGTTCTTCATACATTTTGGTATTCCCTAAGAAAAAACAGCATCGAATAGGCTCGCAGCCTGGCTTACAGCCTCGTTTTTATCTGTCAAATCCAAAAGCCACTATTTTTGCGCGTAACGTAATTCTTCCTGGTTTTTTAATCTAACTAATATTATAAATGTGAAAGTTTGGATGGGAAGTTTTGTTGGTTTGGATGTGTGTGTGTGGATGTATGTTTGTTACTCAACTACGCCAGAATGAAACTGGATGAAATTATGCATAGAGAATAGAATAGAATATTCTTTATTGTACACCATAAAAGTTATAAACATTTACAAGGAAAACTTATTAATACGGGTACAAAGGCGGAATAGAGATAGATTATAGCTATAAGAACGGCGAAGCGAAGCGGATGGCTGATGGGGTAGAAAGATTCTGGAGTGGTGACCGCGAACCGGAAGACGTTGCGTGGGAAGGCCTTCCACCAGGTGGACCGATGACCTGGTGAAGGTTGCGGGGATCAGCTAGTTGCGAGACGCACGGGATCGGTCAATGTGGCGACGCTTGGGGGAGGCCCATATCCAGCAGTGGACGTCTTTCGTCTGATATGATGATGAAGATAGCTATAAGATTAGCAGAAAAGCTACTTTTCTGCCCAATATATTGTACCCTTAGGATAAAAAAACGCTTTTCGTGTGGTTGAAGCCGCTGGCAGAAGCTATTAATAAAATATTGTATTAAAATAAAAAAAATGGCAGCTTGGTTAAACTGAAGCAACATTTATTAAAAGAAGCTAAGAAAATTAATGATTTTAACAGCTTGACAGGTGAGAGAATTAGCAACGTTGAAAACAACATTTGGGGATAGAGACTTTATCCATAGTTACAGGCTTTCTCAGCATTTAATAACATATTGGAAAACGACTTAGCTCTTAGCGAACAGGCGTTTTATGTTTCATGTGAATTTATATATTATGTAACTAGCTGTTGCCCGCAACTACCTCTGCGTAGCATTAGTACTTTGAATAGCCAATTTTTTATATAAGGCAATAAAATTTTAATTTACTATAAAAACTTCCACTCCCTTAAGGAAGATTTCCATAATAAAAATTATCCTATGAAGGACATAGAAGATAGTTACCTACGGTCTCAAACTGTTTCCATACCAAATTTCATTTAAATCAGTTCAGCGGTTTAAGTGTGAAAAGGTATCACTGGACTGGGTTACTTTCACATTTATTATATTAGTATGAATTGCATAGGTTAATTGGTAGCTTCTATAGTTAAAATTATATGTCATAAATATATTTGAGTAATATAATATTATTATAATATTTATTGTGATGATTTGTCCGGCTATATCATCATCATCATATACGCCGAATAACGTCCACTGCTGGACATAGGCATCCACCAAACGTCGCCACATTGACCAGTCGCGTGCATCTTGCATCCAGTGGAAGCCCGCAACCTTAAAAAATAATTAGACATAATATACATAATGACTAATAAAACAATCTCAAAATTATAAAACTCAGATTTATTTATTAAACAATTTTCCAGTAATATAATTTTATTCTATAACCCTTTTTGTTTCTAATCTGAAGTATCTTTTTTATAATCTTTTATAAATATTTAAGTAAGTATAATTTAAGTAACTTAGACCACATAGTAGTGATAATTTGCCAGTACTTGCCCTTAAATTTGTATTAAAATTTCTTAACATCTCTCACAATCTAAACTATAATAATATCTATATTTATAATTTATATTAAAATCATGTTCCAGGCATTCAACTTCCTCTTCTGATGAATGCACATAAATCCTGCAGTGCTCAGGTTTCTCTTGACCACTTGCTTATTTCCTTATACGTGGGACACTCAGAAAGTTTTGCGAAACTAAAAAAAAATGTTCTATACGTACATATATTTTTATTAAATCTTTTCAAAGTACTTTCCACCAGCCTCTATACAAAGATTCATGCGCCTAAACCAGTTTTCAAAACACTTTTTCCAGTCCGCCGCAGACACCTCGTTTACAGCCTGCTCGAACGCAGCCAGCGCATCTTCCGGCGACGAAAATTGTATCCCTTTGAGCTGATTTTTTATTTTTGGGAATAAAAAGAAGTCACACGGTGCTAGATCAGGGCTGTAAGGAGGGTGACCCAGGAGTTTGACTGGCGTGCTGTCCAGGAAGTCCCTCGTTTTGAGTGCGGTGTGCGCAGGTGCATTGTCGTGGTGGAGCAGTAGCCCGCGGAGCCCTGTGTTTGGTCGCTTGTTGCTTATAACAGAGAAAACTTCTGGCAAACATTTGGTAGTATACCATTCGGCATTAATGCTTCTTTGATCCCGTAAGGGAATTGATACCAAGTGGCCAGTCAAATTAAAAAAGCTAGCGATCAAAATCTTACCCCCGCTTCTAGATCGCTTCACTTTGGTAGGCGTTGGCTCATTTTGAAACACCCAAACAGTCGACTGGCGCTTGGTTTCTGGGTCGTATTGATAAATCCAGGACTCATCACCTGTAACGATGTCGTAAACACGCCGAGACGAGCCTGCTTCAAATTTGTTAAGCATATCACGGCACCATTCCACCCGGGCCTGCTTCTGAGCATCGGTGAGGTTGTGCGGCACCCAGCGTGATACTATCCTCCTCACGCGAAGATGGCCGTGTAGAATCTCGTGAACGCTTCCCGATCCAATCTTCAATATGTGTTGAATCTCCTGATATGTAATTCGCCTATTGTCTTGGATTAAATTTTTCACTGCTAGCACGTTTTCTTCGGTAACAGCCGTCAAAGGGCGACCGCTTCTTTCGTCATCCCCCAAAGTTGGTCGACCGCGCTTGAATTCGTTATACCAACGATACACGGTTGCCTTGGAAGGGCCTTCATCCATGAATGCCATTTGAAGTCTATCGTACGATTCATCCGGTTTCAGGCGACACTTGAAATCGTATAAAATCATAGCTCTAAAATCTTCCCGGCGCAGATCCATATTTCAGTGAGACACAATACTTTGAATTAACTCGCAAAAAATGTGGAGGGAAATTTTGAAATTGGAACTTACTTATTTTTACTTATAAATAATCATATTTTCGAAAAACATTATAACTGGCCAGTCTCCCATATATAAAAACTTTTTTTCGCAATACTTTCTGAGGGGCCTGGTACATATCCAATTTCGTCTACTGGTTGCCAATAAGGAGTTGCTGGTTTTCCAAATGCCTCTCTTCAATAGTTAAGCTCCATTTGTGTCTGCCTTTGTGAAGGTTGTTGAGAAATGAGCATTGGATTAGATGGCCTTGTACCGTTAGCAAACGCCGCCTACGAGGAGCTTTAAACATAAAAATGCAAAAAATTACTATTAGAGGTAAAAATATGTGCAGGATACTATGTAAACCAGCATCACATCTACTCTCTTTCTGAAGGAAAGAAAGAGAGTAGATGTGATGGATGGATGTGATGGATGTTTCAGATAATATAGGCATATACATTATAGTATTGCAGGTTAATTGAATTTTTGGCTTCTGTTAAAAAAAAAACTCCAACAACTTGGTCCAACCTGGGTATGAAAAATGAGAACACTATTTAATTATCTAGAGCTTCTTACACTGAACCAACAATTAAGCTAAACTTACATAAAGAGGCAATTGAGGCTTCTCTCCTATGAGGCACTGCAGGTGGTCATCTAGCCTCAGACTGAAATACGATATATAAATAAATTAGTAAAATACAAAAAATATAACATACCTATTAAGACTTTTCTAAAAAACCTCACCAATTGTTTTGTGTTCGGCTGGTTTTCCATTGTCATATTGTTCTTATGCCAAGATAGCCCTGGTTTACATCCTGCAAATATATTTCAACGCAGTACTATTATATTTTATCTAAAGATAAACATATTATTGAAAATACTTTAAATAAAAACGAACAACAAATTATTAAATAAAAACCGTCGGTTGCGATTTTGCAAAATTTTCTGTGTTTGGGTGTCATCAAAGAGTAAAATAATATAATATGGGTGTCATCATGTCATGTCTGGCAGCGTCACAGCGCGTTATTTTTACTTACGAAATAGGCAAAGAAATTGTCATTCAGCCTTAAAATGCAATCATAAAAATGCATTATTTAAACTCTTATGACTATGAAATCGTTTGTAGTTTCACTCTATTACTTGAAAATTAACCTTTATTATACGTTTTAAGTCCATAAAACTCTCAGTCGAGATTTATCGATTTTAATTTTAATAATTTGTTTCAAGCCCTAATTCGTCTACGAAATTGTGACGGGCGATGTCAGGCCTAGAGTTCGTCGACGACCATAACCGCACTAGAGAATACCGTTTGAATCAGCGCTGCACGATCGGTCGATCTCAAGACTGTCTCGCTGACGAGCTCGTCGACGAGCTCAGCCAAGAAACTGTCTCTTAGAGAATAGCATGGCTGAACTGACTATGAATTCAGCAGCGTTGCCAATGTGATGGGAATTCCCCAAACTGCCGGGATTTTCAGTGCGGTTGAGTAATTTGGGGGAGAGCGATTATGTGGGGAAAATGGGGTGAATTTAAACATTTATACTAGAACTGAATTTAGAAGTAATAAAAGTAGTACTAGAAGTATGCATATGTATATTTAATTCAAGATTAACTCAACTTATCCGGGATGAAGGTTTTAGAGTTTATTTTATGGCAAATTTCATGACCATCAAAAGCTAAAAATAAGCCTATTGTTTGTTCTAACTTTCTCAATTGTATCTGTCGAAAGAAAATTTTGCGTCCTAAAGAATTTGAACGTTACATATGTAACGTCTTTTGAGTATTTATAAATATAACAATACAAAAATTATAATAAATATGTTTGATTTATGCAACATTACTTTTATATATAAATTGATAAAAATATGTGGGGCAGATATAAAGAACAGTATTATAAAGATTTTTACATTGGCCCCAAATTAGGCAAGCCTGTATCTTGGGAACCAATTTTGAGGGTAAACATTTAGAAGATTTTTGACACATGTTCGGTTTCAGAGAAAAGTAAATTAATATAAAAAAATATATATTTAAAACAATCAAATTATAGGAAAATAAAAGTAGGTAGTGAAGTGGACTGGTTGCCGCGGATTCTTCTTGTATCCGTTGCTCGTAGAACCAGACTGAAGTGGACTGGTTGCCGCAGGTTCTTGGATCTTGTATCCGGCTTTCGAAGTACCAGACTGAAGTGGACTGTATTGTTGGTTCGGTTGGAGACTCGTTGAGGAAATGAAAATACTATCGTGATTCGTATCTTCAATTTATTCCTTACTTGTTACTCCTTGTAGAGTGGAAGACCGACTGTGTCTCTGCCTACAAGCGGGCCGGCTTTTATACAAAACCGCTCGGCGAGAACAATGGCGCCCCTACTTTGCAACTGTATTCAAGCATGGCACCACAGAAATGCCGATTTTATTAAACTTATCTTACTTAAATATACACAAGTTATACATTTCCTTAATCTACATACTTAATTCTACATAGGAAAAATATAAAAGGTGTACAAAGGTCAACACAAAAATCTTAATCTAGATTCCTCCTTACTCCAAGTATTAAACTATGACAATATACATAATCTTATCTAATTAGCTACCTTTTCTCTAAATCTTATGTATATTTCAAGTTTTATTATACTACTACTACTACTCTACATGGCCCATACATGTGTCATTTTACACACGTGGTCAAACACGTGGACGTGTTCATTTATTTTTGTAACAAAGAAGAAAACTGCGAGACAATCCCAACTAACTATCTACCTTTTCTCTAGTTCTTATACACATTACAAGTGTAGATAGCTTTACTCACATGGCACCTACGTCAATCCTACTTTAAATATTCACATGTTAATTTCTAAGTTACAAGAAAGCTAAGAGACAATGCTTACGGTACATTGTGTCCGGCCCAACCAGGCCACACAATGGGACATTACAAGGGACGGAGTTCGTCTTATTTTCTCACGCCGCTTTGCGGCATATGGCCATACTTTCATACAAATTTTAATTACGGTCCGGGAATATTAGTCGGGCCCCAAAACATTAAGCATTGATTTTAAATTACATTTTATAACATTGAAAAAGGCCGACAGAAGGTCTATATTGCAGTCATTCATAGACCCGCTAAGAACCCAAGAAATGTGCAGTAATAAAAAAAAGCTATTAACGAATTTAGCGTGGGAAGTGTCCATTTCTTAAAATTACCACGTGAGCTCGCCGACGTTAACAGGTAGAAAACAATTAAAAAGTTCCCTGATATAATATTTTTTTTATACTTTCAACGCTATTTTGTTACTATGAGTTTGAGTATGAATGTGGGTATAAAATGGGTGAATGCGAATGTGAGTGTGACTGTGAATATGAATGCGGGTGTGAATGTGAGTATGATTTGTTTTAAATTTTATTTTGCCACGGAAATTAATTTTTCAGCTTCGTCATATGATAGACTCAGCAGCCATGAAGTTATTTTAATCTTTGCCTGTTTTAGAGTAAGATTTTTTATGTTGCACTTGTTAATAACTTCATTGTATACATGAGAATGCAGAAAAAGTGGAAGTCTTTGTCCGTATGCGGATTTAGCTGCAGGAGTAGAGTGAATGATAGATGTGTGGAATATTTATTTTACTTGCCCCAAAATTGGGGTTTTTGGGTAATCCAGACCATGGACATTGGCAACACTGATGGTCACTGTCACTGCCAAGTGTCACTGTCACTGGTGGTCAAGGTCAGTGACATTACGTTTACGATTACGTGCGGGCTGCCAGCTGCCACCGGCACCGGGCTGATAAAATGTTACAAATAACGAAGGACTGAGATTCTTTTGCAAAATATTATAAAATAGAAAACTATTCAACACGAAACCGCGTTTAAATATAACCAAGTATCTCGTTATCATAGTTCTCAAGATTATTACAAACTTTGCGTAATGCAGTAAATAAAGTTCCTACAATAATTTTTGTGCAAAAATAACAGAAATAGAGAATGGCCTTTTCATTTGGAACTCCCAAAACTCAAAGTTCAACCTTCACCGCTGCAACGAAACGTAAGTTCATTGTGTATTTTGGCGAAGTTGATAACTAATTAATTAACACGAATTACTGATAAACTTACCATTATTCCAAAAACATTAACATGGTGACATACCACACCCACTATGAATAAATAATTATGACCTCACCCTACCTTCTTGAGTTAGAATTTATGTATCGGCTACCTATTTTCTAACCAACCTTCGATGTGGAATGGTGTCAACATCTATTTAGGGTGCTATAATAATGGCTTTTAATTTAATTATTTGTCAATTTATGTTACAGCTACCTTTTCTTTTGGGGATGGAGCAACAAATACTCCTACCTCTGGATTTGGTGGTTTTGCAACTCCAGCCACATCCACTGGTGTTGGCTCATTTGGTGCACCAGCAACCACTACAGGTAATTTATTCTGGATTAGCGATCCGCTCCAGCTTCGCATGGATGCATGTGTGTGTTCAAATTAAAAACAATATTGCACCTGACCTGAGGTAATCCCCTTTTCTGCCATTCAATGATAAATTAGTAAAGCATTTATAGTACCACAGAATGATTTGGTTGTGCGAGTTATTTTAATTTTGTGACATCTGCTAAGATATTTATCTCAAATAAATGGTGTAAACGGCAATTTTGCCCTATATTGAACAATTAAGATTGCTATCATATTTATGGGTTGAACGACATCGGTCAAGTCTGATATTCGTCAAATCGGCAATTTGACAAATTTGATATTGGTCAAAGCTTTAGTTTGTCAAATCATGTTTGTAAATTACTTGCCAAATACACTATTGGGCAAGTAATTTAAGTAAAATCAACTGTAAAAATATTGCTAACCATCCTTCAGGAGTATACTGATAGGGCAGTGACTCTAGGTTTGTGGTTAGTCTAACAATTTTTTTCAAACTGTCGTCAGTCATCATTCCAAGTGCGTTTGCTTTTTATAAATTGCTTGATTAAAATGAAAAAAGCAGCCTTTGACAAGAACAGACTTAGAAAGCACATTTTAGAAAATTCACATCAACCTTGAATTAAAAACTCAAAACCGCAATACTCTCTCTTAGGTTTGCTGAGATTTATTAGTTAAGAGACAAAAAAATATGGGAATGATTTTGGTATTTGCTCTTGTACTGTCCCCATGTCCACGTGTATTGATAAAAGTTGAAAAAAAGGTTGCGGTACGGTTTTAAAAGTGCCATCTACAAAAATCACATTCGTATTTAATGCTATTTCTATACCCTCAGCTGTAGCAAAGATGAAGAATTTCGGTAGATCGTCTTTGCTTTCATACAAGGGCGGACCCAGGATTGCTTTCTGGGGCACAACGGGCAGACAGGCAAAAATATCAACAATAACTGTTAGAAATAAACTTGAAGTATCATACTTCAATTTTATTTCTACAAGTTTTAAGTATGTATAGGAAGGTTTATGAAAGTGTCAAAACAATTGAAAAATATATTTCTTTTATGTTTCCTTCTGAAGATATCCAGCACTTCATTAGAGTCCATTTTTGCCGCAACGTCTTGATGGATATGCATTAAAGTCAATCCATTCAAACGCTCTTCTGTCATCCTGTTGCGAAGATATAACTTTAATCAGGCGTAAGATAGAGAAAGATCGCTCGGCAGTGCTAGTAGTCACTGGAAACGTGCACAGCAATTGACAAAGAGTTCTAATATTAAGACGGTACCTTGACCAAAAAATCGGCATGCGATATGAGCATTCCTATTGGTCTAGCGGCACTGGTGGCGCATGAATTACAGTAGTGAATACGCCCAGATTTTAGAATAAAATCTTTATAAAATCGAGATTTGGACTTTTGAAAAAAAAAAACTACAAAAATGTTCGTTATTAAATTGTCTATCCATTAGTGTTAGTACAAAAAATAATTAAAGAACACTTTACGAGGAGATGCATAATATCAATAATTATTTCTCATTTTTATGTTTTTTTGGAAAGAGATTAGTGAAATATATACAACATTTAAAAAAAAACTAAATCTACCATTTTAGAATCAATATTATGTAGAATTTTAACGTATTATTTTTAATTGATATTTCTTTATAAATAACGAGTAGATAGCTTCTAAAAGCGCGGCATTTTGGTCGGGGAACCGCCTTAAGTAGCACCGTTGCTCTTTTGTAGGCATCTGCTGGCGAAACTAGAATATTTTCTCTCATCTATTGCCAAATTTTTAGCTCTCCCTTCAAACATAACAAACAAGGAAGGTCCAGCTCCTTGCAAAACATCCTCTACATCTTCGTCGCTGAAGTTATGGGACAACAACTGTTGCAACTGTCCAATTCTATTCTTTGCATGGATGCGCTAGGGGACCTGGGTGACATTTCACTAACATTATAATCTAGAAAACGAATATATACTGAAAGTCTATAATAATAATCAACTGACTGAGTCTGAATGTTTGGCCGATTTGTTTGACGGCAAGACTTTTTTAGGGTTCCGTACCCAAAGGGTTGTGTGTGGATGCTGTGCAGTCGGAGGATACATATTCGCGGGCTGGTTGATTAAAATCTGGTGTATCCTCCGCCTGCACAGCATGATTTTTTCCTTGTTTACGACTTTTTAGTTCGCTTTTGAAGCAGTCGGATTTTTTGATTTAACTTTTTTTATTTATAACTTTTTTACTAAGTTTTTTTCGAATTAGATACATTTAAACATATTAGTGTTATATATTTTTGAAATTACCTCTTAAAACCCTTTATTTTGATACACCACACGATGGGTTTGGAAGCAAAAAAAAAATTGGGTCCCCGCAATATGGCGCCCAAAATCCGCATTTTTTCTGTTGTCCAATTTTAATGTACCGTATGTCACTCGCAGGGTTAAGACGAATCGATTGACGTATGAATCATAAAAATCGGCCAACGCGTTTGGTCTCTGGAACGCCATATATGAACAAACATACATACATACATACATACATGCATACATACATACATACATAGACTGATAAACACATTATCCTCCTTCGGCAGTCGGGTAAAAACGGGACCGTCTGTCTGTCTGTCACCAGGCTGTATCTCATGAACCGTGATAGCTAGACAGTTGAAATTTGATTTGATCACAGATGATGTATTTCTGTTGCCGCTATAACAACAAATACTAAAAACAGAATAAAATAAATATATAAGTGGGGCTCCCATACAACAAACGTGTTTTTTTCCCGTGTTTTTTGCGATAATGGTACGGGAACCCTTCGTGCGCGAGACCGACTTGCACGTCCGGTTTTTGTTTTTTTGACGACAGAAGAGAAAGTTTCACTCATGTCTTTTCTGTTATTTTTAACCGACTTCCCGAAAGGGAGGATGTGTTAACCAGGAATATAAAATAATTATTAAATAAAAATGCTATCTCCACTAGAGGCCATGACACTACATTTATTGTTCTTAAAAACCAATCAACCTATGACAAAGGCTGAAGGCTATACAGCCTAGTCTCATATGACACATCCCCCCCTTTAACATTCATAATCAACTAAATGGGAAGGAGGTTTCACAGACCTCCCACTACGAGTAACATATGAGCTGCCTGCTTCACAAGCATCTCTAAACACTCTGTGCTGACTAGGCATAGTGCCTTCTGTACTCACATTCCCCCCATTATTTGAATCATTCACAGGCCTGACATTAATTGGGGCATCATACTCCACCTCTGGTTTCTCATTAACTTATTCCTACTTAGTAACATATGTTTTTCATTTCTCCTAACACAATTACCTTTTTCATTTTGAACAATATAGGATCTAGGACCATCCTTCCGTACTACCCTTCCTGGCTGCCAATCCTTATCATCCCCATTCTGTATTAACACACTCTGACCATTACTATACGAAGCTCTATTTTTAGCTGTTTTATTATAATTACTATTAGATTTTTCTTTCATTATTTGCATTCTTTCATTGATATTGATTGGCAGTCTAGGTTGGAGATCTGTGTAAGTACAAGGTAAGTTGGTTCTTAATAGCCTACACATCAGAAGTTCAGATGGACTATAATCTAAGCCCGCAAGCGGTGTTGTTCTATAGTGTAGCAAAGCCATATTCAAGTTCTCATCATTATCCCTGCATTTCTTCATTAAATTCTTTACAATACCTACAGCTTTTTCTGCCAGGCCATTAGACTGATGATGATGAGGGCTTGAAAACAACAACTGCATATTAACATCTCTGGAAAACTGTTTAAGTTCAAAGCTATTAAATGGATTATTATCACAAACTGCATACTTAGGTATTCCATGTGTAGCAAAGATTATTTTTAATTTCAATATAACATTTCTTGCTGTTTTTTGTTGTAATTGTTTCAACTCAATCCACTTTGAATAATAATCAACAACCACTAGATAATCTTTGCCAGCAAAGGAACAAATATCCATACCTACTTTATAAAAGGGAATATCTGGCACATCATGACTCATGAGGGATTCTTTACAGTTACTTGACCTATATTTCTCACATACCTTACATGACAAAACAAAATTTTCAATGTCCTTGGACATTCCTGGCCAAAACAAAGACCTACGGCCCCTTTTCTTGGACTTGACCACATACCAAGGAACTTCTGAAGCTTTTTTATATTTTTTGGTGGATCTAATTGAAGAATGGCTGATACATGTTCAGAGTCTATTTGTATTCCATTTTTTGATATTATGAGCCCTATATATTTTACATGATCAAGCCTATACTGTAACTTTTTACTATTAAATTTTATATTATACTCTCTTGATCTCTGAACAACTTTATTAAGTATTGTATCATGTTCTAACTGGTCTTTACCTGCAATAATTATGTCATCGAAGTATACATAAACTCCTTGAATATCCCCAAAAATTGAACAATTTATGCGCTGCATCACTTCAGGTGCTGATGATATGCCAAATGGCATTCTTTTAAATGTATATCTTCCAAATGGAGTGCCAAATGTGCATAACTTCTGAGGATCATCAAGTTCAATCTGGAAAAAACCATCCTTCATATCAAGAACTGTAAAAACTTCTTTACCTGCCAAACTATTGTAAATTTCTTCTGGGCTAGCGATTGGGTAATTTTCACGTAGAATATTTTTATTAAGATCTTGTGGATCTAAACAAAGTCTAAGTGACTTGTCGGGTTTCTCTACTATCACTAAATTATTACACCAGTCAGTTGGGGCAGTTACTTTTTCAATAATATTTCTCTTTTCATAGTTATTTAAAGTTTCTTTCAGTCTACCTTTTAATGCCTGTGGGATTCTCCTGATGGGCTTAATTACTGGTTCAGCATTTTCTTTTACTTTGATCTTGTATTTTCCTATAGTGCCCAATCCTGTAAGCAAATCTTTATTCTTTCTGAGAAAATTTTCTTTTTCTGAATTTGATTGTGTAACATCCACTCTCTTAACTAATTCAAGCCTGTTACAATCAGGCAGTCCCAATACCGGCTGAACTGGCAAGTCTATTACTGTAAACTTCAGTTTTTCTTTTTTGGTTTTTATGATACAATCTAGTTCAGCTGTCCCAGCTGTTTCCACTTGTTGACCATTGTACACTAATAGAATTGTCCCAGTGTTTAAAAGACTTTCTTCTTTTCGCAGTTTCTTGAACAATTCCAATGACAGGGTGTTGCAATCAGCACCAGTGTCTAATTTAAAATCCACTTCATATCCATTCACTATTATTTTTTCTTTCCACTGTAATTTTATTCCATCTACAGTGAAAATGCTTCCAACTATAAAGTCTTCTTCACTGTCATCTGTATTTTCTTGTATTGCATTGACTCGACTTTTTCTAGAATCACTGAGTTTTACACTTTTGTTATTTTTATTCTTATTTTTGCACATATTAGCAAAATGTCCGTAAAATCCACATCCCATACATTTTCTGCCATAAGCTGGACAGTTCCTTAACTCATGATTTTTTCCACATCGGTTACAATCTATTAATTTTTCTTTGGGCCTTGCCCCCCTGTTGTATGGTATCACTTTCTGACTTAAAGTGCTCACTTGATCTTCCATTTTATTTCCTTGTAATGTCTGAACTTTTTCTTTACCTAATTCTGCTGCTCTGCAAATATCAATTGCTGCAGAGAGCTTCAACTCCGATTCTCTTAGAAGCCTTTCTTTGACATTTGCGTCCCTGATGCCAATAACAATAACCATAGTGATCAATCGATCCTCAAGCTCTCCAAGCTCACATTTTTTAGCTTGAGTGAGAACTTTGGTATAAAAGTGATCAAATACTTCGCCATCTTGTTGTTTCATGGTAAACAAGTTATATGATAACCACAACAAATTTTTTCGTGGCTCTGCGTATTCCTTGAATTGATCGATCAGATTTTGTAAATTTTTAACTTCTTTGCTAAATGTATTGTACACTTCTAATGCATCTTCCCCAGCACAATTCAAAAACAATGCAATTTTTCTTGATTCAGCTGCATCACCAAGGTTCACAGCTTGTAAATACAAGTTAAACTGCTGCACAAAGCGTTTAAAGTTTGCTCCATCTCCCGATAGTTGGAGGCCTGATGGTGGTTTTATTCCATCCATCCTAGACACACCTGACACCATGTGTTAACCAGGAATATAAAATAATTATTAAATAAAAATGCTATGTCCACTAGAGGCCATGACACTACATTTATTGTTCTTAAAAACCAATCAACCTATGACAAAGGCTGAAGGCTATACAGCCTAGTCTCATATGACACAGAGGAGGTTATCAATTCGACTGTATTTTTTTAATGTGTATAAAGAAAGAAGAACTTGGAGAAATGTCCGTGACTACCGCAGGACCCCGACGGCAATCGCTTCCATATTTGGTAAATAATTACTACTCAATTGGTACCAATTAGTACTCGAACAACAGAATTGGTACCTTAGTAGTTTTCGAGAAAATCGTCTTTGAAGGTGGGCCTGCGGTAGTCACGCTCTATTCAGCAGGACCACCATGAGCGCCGAAAACAGGGGCATGCTACAGCTATTCTAAGTATACAAATAATTACTACTCATAAATGTGATCCATTTCGTAAAAAAAAACAGAACTGAATCATTTTTATTTATCGAGAAATCAACGATGATAACTTTCGCTCGTTCGTTCAGCAGGACCACGACTTTGAATGTTGATTCCAAGTTGGAGGAGCCTGCGAGTTTCCTCAAACCTACATAGAAAATTACTACCCTGCAAGATAAAATTGATACCCAAAATTCACAACTAGTAGTCCAGTAGTTTACGAGTTATACCATGCCATTGGTGGGGTGGCGGTAGTCACGGTGTTAAATTTTCATTTCAAAATTCCCCTATTAAAAACTGTGATTTCTGCCCAAATTTTTACAAAAATTACTACTCCTAAAGAAGTTATAGCGATCAAACATTCAGATACCTAAGTGTTGTATTTTAAGAGAAATTAGCTTTCATTACTTTTCCATACTAAAACTCCGCGTATACCCCAACCAAATTAAGTTTTCAATGGTATTGAGCTGTTTAGATGTATACTCGTGCACTTAAGGTTGAACTAGTCGACGGCACGAACTATTTTGTGCGCGGGGTTAAAATGCATGCTATTTTATCCGACAACACGTGCGTAAGAAATAGATGCTGTGATGAGCAGTAAGAAGCTAGTTCGCGTACGAATTGAAAACAGACCTTTGGGAATCTAGATATCATGAAAAAACAACTAAATGTATATTTATAAAATGTTGTATGGAGGCCGTTTTGCAATTTTCCTTCTTATGGTATTTATTTCCTCCCAAAGATGCGTTAAAATTAGTGTTGAAATATGGAACTTTCGACGCTCATATCTTTCAAATATATATTGTTTTTATATTTTTGTTTCCATACAGGACTAGATAATGATGAGACAAATTGATATCATTATTTATTTTGAAAGTACATCGTCAAACAGTGGAGTAATCTCTAGACTACGTTTGTATGGAAGAATTTTCGACTAGTGTAACCTTAAGTTTATGTATGTCGGAATAGTAATAACAATAGTTCTCTATAATATTAATCTATTCTGGCATTAATTTTGTCATTATAGGTACTAAATGGAACTGGTCCGTTATGTAGACAAAGCAAATCAGATAGGTTTGCAGGGCACACCAACATAGATGTTTCCTGTGCGTAAAATCAACAGGTGTATTACTTTACCTGTTTATTAGTGTTTGCTTCACAATAAATATGTAGCAAAGAATATGAAGCATAAATTTAACCATGTACCAACTAATTGTTCCCGTGGCAAGAGTGCAGTGCAGTGCAGCAATCGTCTGGTAAATCAAAGGTCTTAGGAACGAATCTCACCAATGCGTTAACTTTATACCCGACTGCCGAAGGAGGGTAATGTGTTTATCAGTCTATGTGTGTATGTAAGTAGGTATGTCAGGCACACAGGCGGAGGATACACCAGATTTTAGTCAGTCAGCCCGCGAATGTTTTCTCTGACTGCACAGCATGATTTTCTCCTTGTTTTCGTCTTTTTAGTTCGCTTTTGAAGCAGTCGGGTTTTTGATCACGGTGTATATAAATATAAACATAATAAAAACATTTTGTTACTCACCGATGCGATATCATTAAACGCCTCGCAATTTCACTAATTGAAACGTTTTGCTCAAGCAAAATAATTATCTGAGCTCTTAAGTATAGAAAAGTGATTAACAAATAAAAGCATTTCTTAAAACTTGCAGGGTATAATGTCTAAAAACCGGCCAAGTGCGAGTCGGACTCGCGCACGAAGGGTTTAACTTAAAAATGTTAAATACGTCATAAATCGTAAACCGCAATTTACCAAGTACGGAACCCTTCGTGCGCGAGTCCCACTGGCACTTGGCCGGTTTTTTTTGTTGAGTTAAAATTAATTTGATATCCTGCACGTAATAACTGGTTTCTGTTTGCCTTTTTCAGTGTCTGTAAATGTAAATCACTGCCTTTATAAGTAGAAGCCATTATATTATATAATATTTCACCAAACTGAAGACACGAAAATAAAGAATATAGGCAATTATTGTCTTTACAAATAACGGCATATTATTATATTTAGCCAGCATTTTCCCCCTAGATCCTACCTAATCTTACAGATTCAAAGGAGGTAACAGTCGAAACAAATTAAACCTCAGAATACTCAATCACTATTGACGACATTTTAATGATGTAAATAGGTACCTTCAGCAAGTTCCTACCATTGAGGTAATAATGTACTACGCACGTTCCTACAAGTAAATTATGTACAACCCCATGTCATAGACTTGACCAATGGCGTATTTGGGAAATTTCGTAATTGCACAAAAAGACGATTTGACGAACTGCAGCTTTGACCAATAACAAAAGACATGGCCAGATTCTGCCCTACGAATCAATTCAGAATACGTAATGTACAGCAGTTATTAATATGTGAAATTTACTTGTAAAATAAATTAAAATTAATGGCAACAATTACATTACTCTAGAACAGGCGACAAAAAAATCCAAAAATTAAGTACCTATGTTAATTGTTTTTGTTCGGTTTCTGTGTAATGGATACACGAATAAGACAAACAATGTTTCTGAAGTACGCCTGAAGGTAGATTAAAAATAAAACTACTACAACTGCATGAATCGTATTGCTAAGATAATTACCTCTAAAATAAATGGTAAGGTTTTACGAATATCGCAGATACCATTTTTCAAGCTACCGCGCGTCACCATAATGCTGAATGCATCGACAATATATTGCTGTGTGTATCCGAACGTCCTAGTCATTATGACGTTTCTACGCGCGCGCACTGCACTGGTGCAGTCTAATCTGTGGTGCAGTCTTGCGTTGATCATATCACGTGTTCTTGTTTATTATTCTTTTGGATATTTTAGCTTAACCCCACGCTATCGTTTATCGATCTTTCGTTTACGCTTCTTCGTGAATATTTTTGCTGTGCTTACTGGACTTGTTTGTTTACCATTTGGATTCGGACGCTCACGAGTCACGATTTCATGATGTCAAGGTGCCTGAATTGTAGTGTGGCCACTACTCGAATGCGAAGGCTTAATGTAACATCTTAAACACCGCAGTTACAAAATACAGATAAAGACAGTTACTGTTACAGTTGTTAATTACAGTTCTATTTTAGTGTTTTGTTGCATATCCAATTGTATATTTTTTGCTAAGTCGCTATAAGGATGTATGATTTAAATAATAGTCATAATATCCCAGTAATATAAGTAAACGACGTTTCTTCACTAGCCGACTGTCGAAGCGCGTTCGTTGTCACTAGTACCATTAACAGTTCCATGATGGAACTACTGACTGTTTTTTTTTATCACTAGTTCCATTTTTAAAGAATCTGAAAATAATGGAACTAATGTTGAATTTGTTATCACCAGTTCCATTTTTAAAAAAATATGAAAATAATGGAACTAATGTTGAATTTGCAGATATCACTAGTTCCACATTATTACTTTAGGCACTTGTGAAATTTTTAAGGGTGGTAAAAACACTGGAGTTAAAAACACTTAGTTTTTATAGTAATTATATTCAATAAAAACAACAAATATTTTTTTGTCTACCTTTACTTTTTTTTAATAGGTATGCAGTGATCGAATAGAATCAGTAAACATTTATTTTTTGCGAATGAATTAGTTTACATGTTTACATGGCGATACTTGATGAGACAGCCAGTGACATCTACCTGTCGTTTATTGTAATATCAATTATTTTTTTCCATATCGGGAGGTAGTTAGAAAAACGTAAGTATAAGTCGTCGCTGTAGTGCGAGAAATCAATGCAATGTGTTCGCAAGCAAATTTATTCGGCTCCTCTGTTAGAGGTTGATTATCTCTATGGTTTTTGTATTGTCAAAATAATAAAAAGAAAACTATCATGTCAATATATATTAGCTGTCTAAAGGAAAATATATGCTTTTAATTTCACGGATAAAATTCCTCACATTAAGAATACAAAAAATGAGTGCAATTCAAATTATTAAAAGGGGAAGGGGAAAAGTATTGTTATCATCAGGATGGCAGTATTACAAACATGTGATGTATAAAAATGGAACCAGCTTGTGGCGTTGCAAGCAATTTAAAAAACAAATTAAATGTGCAGGATCCGTAAATATAGACAAGGTAAGCTAAAATTAACATACGTACATCATACAATCGAAATATTTAAGTCGAGTGACTATTCCATAGAACAATTATTTAATGTTATGCTCGGATTTGCATAGTTACATTATTAAGAAATATATAATCAAATCGGCATAATGTCTTATCGGCCTAGGGCCGCTACTAGATAAAGCGGTGTACCTACATAGTATATTATTGAGTAATGGTATAAGCTGGGTGTTGATGAATCAGACATGTATATTTGCATAAATGACATTACTCTTAGCTTTATGTTTAAGTCGTATTGTGTATAATTTCATGTTCTTTGCTTTTGTAAATGTTTATCTGTAAATGCCCGTTAAGTCCAATAAACATATCATTTATTTATTTATTTTTTATGTATTATTTTTGCTCCCCCCCTCCTTTTTTAATGTATGTGCCTTTTATTGTACCTATTTGTTTTTTTGCAATGTTTCATTTTATGTTATTTTTTTAGGACCAAACAAGCATTATTAAACAAAAACCTCACGACAATAATTGTGAGCCTGATGAAACGCAAAATTTGGTTGATTTTCAAATTGAGGAAGCTTGCCTTGAAGCGGCTCAAGGCAGAGAACCGGCTCCTAGGGTGTACAAACGGGCCTTGGTTCGTATAGCAAATCAAGGATTTGATTTAGCTACAAAAAATGCTGTTCCACCATTCAAAAGTAAACAGAGTCGCATTTACCGCCTAAAAAAGAAAAATGCAAGCGTTAAAAAAATTAATACAAATGATCCAAATGAAGTTGAGGTGCCAAAACAATTTGAAAAATTTTTACTAGCTGATTTCAATCAAGATAATAATAGAATTCTGGTCTTTTCTACTCCCGAGGGAAAAACGCACATGGGAAATGTTACGAATTTTTTTATGGACGGCACATTTAAATTTTGCCCGAAACCTTTCTCACAAATGTATACTATTCATGCTGACATTGGCAGCAATAGTAATTTCACTAATGTCGTGCCCGTTCTATATGCGTTTATGACAAATAGAAATAAATATTCTTATAAAATTTTATTTTCTCTCATAAAATCGCAGATACCCCAGTGGAACCCAAATAAAGTAATGTGCGATTTTGAGGAAGCCACAATAAAGGCTCTTTTATCATTCAATGTTGGCATAGATGTTAAATGTTGTCATTATCATTATACTAACAGCCTTTTTCGAAAAGCAACCAAACTGGGCATTATATCGAAAAAGGGGTATAACAGTAGCAGAAAAAACAAAAGGATAATTTCTCTTTGTGGCAATTTAGCGTTTCTACCGCCAAGTAAAATCGAAGAAGGTTGGAAATATATACAACAGGAAATGCCCGAAAACGATGCTTTTAATAAATTTAAAAAATATTTCGATACGTTTTGGATGATACCAGACGTACAAAAATTATGGTGTGTTTATGGTGAGATCCATAGGACAAATAATGTCCTTGAAGGCTGGCATCATAATTTGAATACAAACGTCAATAAAAACGAGTCAAATTTATTGCAGCTCTTACATATTCTATATGATGATGCAATGTTAATGAAGTATAGAACTAATCTTCTACAAAGTTATGGGCAGAGCTCCCAACCTAAACGACGAAGAATTTACAGAGACAGAAATGACTTAGTCATTGAAGCCCAAATGCAGTTATTAACAGGCGAAATATCTGTGGGTCATTTTTTAGATAAACTTCGTTGAGCGCGTACTGTAGTAAATGTAATGAATCCGAATGATACATGAAAAAAAAATTGTTGATTTTATTGAATATAATTACTATAAAAACTAAGTGTTTTTAACTCCAGTGTTTTTACCACCCTTAAAAATTTCACAAGTGCCTAAAGTAATAATGTGGAACTAGTGATATCTGCAAATTCAACATTAGTTCCATTATTTTCATATTTTTTTAAAAATGGAACTGGTGATAACAAATTCAACATTAGTTCCATTATTTTCAGATTCTTTAAAAATGGAACTAGTGATAAAAAAAAACAGTCAGTAGTTCCATCATGGAACTGTTAATGGTACTAGTGACAACGAACGTCGAAGCGTAATTCTATAAAAATGCTTGGAACACCGACAGTGAGAGTGTTTATTACATACATTTTCTTTTTTCATAAATTCTGAAAGGCGCTCAATTATTCATCTGTTACTGTCATTGTCAACTGTCATTGTCAACTGTCACTGTCAACTGTAATTGTCAACTGTCACTGTCAACTATCACACGTGCCACAACGACATCATTGCTATTCAAAATGATTAGGCTTTTTTTTTTGTTTCCTTTTTAGAGTGTCTCTCGCTTCTTCTATGATCATAAAACTTAAACTATTGTAAAGCCTTACTTCTAAGCATTAATACGACGTACTGTATGTCAATGTACATGAATATTTTTTGTTAGGGCACAGCTCTATACAAATTCTGGCCATGTCCTTTGACGAATTGCCGAATTGACAAATATCAGACTTGACCAATGCCGTTTAAGCCATATTTATTTAGATAAGGTTATTTACTATATTGGCCAAACTCCTTTGCAAATAAAACAGTCTTTTACACCAAATTTGAAAATCATAAAATGGTTAATAAGAGTCAACCTTAAAAGATAGTCATAATATGCCATCGCGGACTTTTCTGTAGACCTATAAAAGAGGAACAATTCGACCATACATTAGTTTAGTTTCGGGCTGTTTCCGTAACGCCACGAATTAGCGCGTATTTTGCGTAGGTACAGGTAGGATTTTTTTTATTCGATCTATCCCAGCTCCAGGGCCTTAGTGTTGCCGACTATCTCCTGCAGGTTACATGGGTCACTGAAGTATTTGGCCCAGTAACAGGCTATTCAGGGCAGCTTAGGAGCAATGCCTTACCCCCTTTTGTTTTGTGTGTCTATTCTCCACACGTGTGATGATCGTTCGCGTCGATCCGGTGATGACCTCCTCTCCGCTAGTTTCGATTTGAGTTACAAGGCGGACACGGTCATGCGGGGGCGGTGCCTCCACCTCAGGCATGTATGCCGAGGCAAATACCCTGCAAAACCGACGACACGTAGCATACATTGAGCATACGTCAGGTAAAAATGATTCATTGTCAAGATCACAATCCGTCGATGCCCAACAAAAAAACACAGGTCAGTTTTTTCGAGTCGTGCGTATTTTAGCATGTAATATTATTAATTGGGTTAAATTCGTAAATAATGTAGATTTGGAATAGTTAGTCGACACGCGTGCGTCGTCGCTATCAGCTATTCAAAATGGTTTCCGTGTCTATTTATCCGCTTCCTTCTACGAGTGACAAATTAAAGCATTTCGTGCCGTTGGCTAACTATTATAGGCAATTCATTCTCGCCTTTGCCAGTGGTGTCTCATCCCATACAAAGAAACCGTGCCGATGTACTGTACTGATTATACTGATTATTTTTGTACATCGATCGCGTTCGTTTCCGTTCCACGGACATAGATGGTGATCTATTTATCGCCGTGGAACGGACCGAACGCGATCGATTTACCAAAAATATTCGGTACTTAAATCAGATGAAAAACGCTAGTTACGTCGGCACGGTTTCTTTCTATGGGATGAGGCATCTTTATGCTAGTATTATATTATCTGTGCCTTTGCGAATATTGTTATTCCAATGAATAATTAACCCTCCAGTTTTTGATTTTTCAGATAGTAATATTTTCAAATTACAAGCAGATAGTTCAGGATTTGCTATAGGTAGTGTTTTATGTAATGGAAATGGAAAGCCTATTGCATATTACGCTAGTAGATGTTTAGGGAAAAGTGAGTTGAATTACCCGATAATTGAGATTTATTCCGTTCTAATACCAACAACTAATACCACTGGTATTAGTGTCAAATCATATTTATTTTCTATTCCGAACGGATACCATTGTTTAAATTAATACCAAAATAATTTTAAAGATATAATAAGGTACAGTCAGTAAAAATGCTTTGTATGAAATTGCTAGCTGTCCCACGCGGTTTCGATCCCGTCCACTGGCTACCTACCTGCCCATCTACCCTACATACATGTTTGTTGCGTAACTTTACCCGTGTACGCAGCGCACGCAACGGAAGCTCTCAAAAAGGAATAATTTTGCCCGTTTTTGCTACATTTTTCATTTATGCTCCGCTCCTATTGGTCGTAGCGTGATGTTATATAGCCTAAAACCTTCCTCGATAAATGGGCTATCCAACGCAAAAATATTTTTTTCAATTTCAACCAGTAGTTCCTGAGATTACCGCGTTCAAACAAACAAACTCTTCAGCTTTATAATATTAAGTATAGATAAGAACATAGAAATATTATTTTATATATAATATTATAATATTATTTCTTGTTTATTATATCTATGGATAAGAACTTTAATTGAAAAATGAAATATTAGCAAAAGTCTAGTTCCATAATAAAATAATATGACTAATAATTCACTTCATTATAATTTTAGTTCCTCCTTGTAACCTGTATAATATTTGTTTTGCAAAAACATCAAAAGAAGAACAAGAACAATTTACTTTATCTCAGAAATCAACTCTTAATTTATATTAGAATTTACCTGGCATAGTTATTTTTAGATAGATACGTAATTATTTGCGTCTAATAATAACTGCGTCAGGTAATTTTATCACAGAAACAAATAACCAATAACTTTTAGTCCAACAATTGTAAAATATCACAGAAAATCAACTTTTTGTATAATCAAATCAGTAATTCATCACCTACATAGCAATGAATCAGCAAATGAGGTTTTTTTAATAGCGAGATCATAATCTGTCCACTTATTGCAACGATCTGAATAATAGGTTTAATGAAACTGTTTTCGTCTACTCTGTTGTCGTGACGCGGTCTTTGAGTTTATTTATTTATAGCAATTTTATGTGCTATAATTTACGAATATAAAACACCAAGAACCAGGGGCGGCCATAACCGCTGCGAGGCTCCGGGCGGGCGACAGATATTTGCGAGGCCCTTGTCCTTTTTACCCGACTGCCGAAGGAGGGTAATGTGTTTATCAGTCTATGTATGTATGTTCTAGAGACCAAACGCGTTGGCCGATTTTGATGGTTCTTACGTCAATCGATTTGTCTTAACCCTGCGAGTGTCACTGGCTACATTTATTTGCAAAATTAAAAAAAAATGGCGGCTTTTGGGCGCCATATTGTGGGGCACCAATTTTTTTTTCTTTCAAACCCATCGTGTGTGGTATCATAATAAAGGATTCGATATGATTTCAAAAATATATAAAACTTATATGTTTAAATGTACTTAATTCTAAAAATAAATAACGCGACTGCTTAAAAAGCGAACTAAAAAGACGTAAACAAGAAGAAAATCATGCTTTGCAGTCGGAGGATACATCCGCAGCCTAATTGTGTAAGTAAATTCGCACATACACAAAAAAGTTGAATAAAGATTCAACTTTATTGTGCAAAAAAGTTGAATAAAGATTCAACTTTTTTGTGTATGTGTGTGTTTTTGGGAAATAACCAGATTGTTTCCTTTGCCGAATTCACTTACACAATTAGGCTGCTGGTTTTGTTCAGCCAGCTCGCGTACATGTATCCTCCGACTGCACAGCATGATTTTCTTCGTGCTTACGTCTTTTTAGTTCGCTTTTTATGCAGTCGGGTTTTTTGTCTTTTTTATTTACAATGTATGATATATACGAGAAATGGAAAACTTGGTACTTATAGTTATTATTATTATTAACTAGCTTCTACCAGCGGCTTCGCCCGTGGGAATGTCGAAAATTAGCCCAAGGGAACATATTTCCGGGATAAAAAAATTAATAATAATAAAGTATCCGATGTGCTATTTCAGACTGTAATCTATCTCTGTGCCAAATTTCATACAGATCCAGCCGTTTGAGCGTGAAGAAGTAACAAACATAAAAACATACATTCACAAACTTTCGCCTTTATTATATTAGTGTGATTATTAATACTTTACTATGAAATCCTCTTAACCAATCAATCTGCCTAGCCTTTTCCCAACTACATTGGGGTCGGCTTCCAGTCCGGATTCAGCTGAGTACCAGTGTTTTACATGGAGCGACTGCCTATCTGACCTTAACATCCCAGTTACTGGGTAACACGATACCCCTTGGCAAGACTGATGTCAGATCTCAAGCTTCTGACAACCCGTAACGACTGTCAAAGATCTTCAAACGACAGCCGGGACCAACGGCTTAACGTGCTTTCCGAGGCACGGAGGAAACTCGGAATGTTGAAATGGTCACCCATCCACGGACCCACCTCGTCAAGCGTTGCTTCACCTTGAAGATCGACCCGTGCGGCTCTTATTATTTAGCCAATGAAATCCTTAACCAACCAACTTAATTTTATTGTTTGCTTAGGATAAAATTGAAAGCTTTTTGGGTTGTAGCGCGAGGCCCCTGCAAGAGCGAGGCTACGGGCGATTGCCCTGTTCCCCACCCCCTAAGGCCGCCACTGCCAAGAACCATTGGTGTAAATTAAATTCGATATCTAACGTCCATACATATGAATTTGGTTAGGTTTGACTGAGCTGATTGTACCAAATTGAAGTTGTTAAAAGATTGGTATTCATTCGGCATAGAAAATAAATATGAGGTAGAACAAATACCAGTGGTATTAGTTTTAGGTATTAGAACGGAATAAATCATAATAGAAAAGGAGTTATTAGCTATAAGTAGTTTGGTCAATTAAATACTTTTGACCAGATGTATACGGTAGAAATTTTGTTGTAAGAACGGATCGTCGACCATTTTTATAGTAATATTTCGCCTTTGTTTAGAGGATTTTGAAGTTAGGTAAGTGAGAGAAAAGGAAAACGTTCTAGCAGATGCATTGTCTAGGATAGTCATTTCTAGTAATGATTTAAAATTCATGCCTGAGGTGACTATGAATATGGTGACTAGAGCTCAATGCAAGAGTTTACAAAACCCAGATGTTCGTGATAACGACTCTGCGGTTACAAGGATTGATCTGATCACCCTAGGATCATGGAAGTTCTTAAAAAACAAGAGAATGACTGATGAACTAGTGCAAATTTGATCGAAGACGTGGGAAAAGTTGTCACGTAATAAGGATTGTACAAAGATAGTTTCAAAGTCGCGCAATGTATTAATTCAATCATTTATTTCGGACCATGATCCATAATTTGTTAGTAATAATACACTTATGACTATGTTAGTAAAGGAGATGTTCCAGAAATGTATGGAGCCTGGGCCAGGTCTATGTACACTTTATGTAAATATCGCTAATATATTATAGTTACCGTTTTTATTATTTTTATCCTTTAATTTCACTTCATTTCAATGTAAACTTAAATTAACTTTGTCAAGTAGAGCAACACAACATCTATTAAACATGGTGGATCAGATCAGTAACTTCAGTAGTATGCGAAAAGTTTCATTTTGACAATAACATTTTACTGACGTGTCATAGTAAAATCTGCGTTAAAAAAACAACACGAGTTCAATTGCAACAGAGGATCAATCAATCAATTCCGTAGTAGCAAACTGGGTTGCAAAACTAAACAATCACTTTATATGCCGAAATATATCCAATTTAAGGCCAAAGCAAAGAATGACAAAGACGTCACTTCTTAAAACTGTCAAAGTCGTCGAATGTCAGGTCAAACACAACTGTCATGGCTGCCCTAAAAATAGTGGTTATCGTAGTAAAAAAATGATCAAATGATATTTTTTTACTCATGTTTCCTTCTTCAAATTAATTTGTTAGTATTTTTGTGGTATTCCTCTATTTTTTTCCTATTTATCTATGTAGTGTACATAGTGATGGCCCAAAATCGAACATCTCCTTTACATAATTTAATAATGTCATGTTAATGTATGTCCCGGAAAACTCAATTATTTATCTACACTATAATTCTATAACTTCTATACTAATATTATTAAGAGGTAAAGTTTGTGACGTTGTAGGGGGTAATCTCTGGATCTACTGAACCAATTTTGAAAAATTCTTTCACCAGTAGAAAGCTACATAATTCCTGTGCGTCATAGGCTATAATATATTTTAAAAAAAATAAGAGATCACTTATGAAAATTGCATTAATGTAACCCAAAGTAGCAAAAATGTTGCGTATAAAATTAATTCTTTGGCGTGCGCTGAGAAAACTATTGATAACATAAAAAATATGTATTACATGATTAGGTAGGGGTAGGGTAGTTAGGGTTGGGTAGGCAGGGCAGGCAGGGTAGCCTGGGTAGGGGACTGTAGGTAGGGTAGAGTAAGTAGGGTAGGGTAGGTAGCCAATTGACGGGAGCGACGCCCCGGGGGTCAGCTAGTCTAATAAGAAAGCTCGTCTGACAAGCTAAGGGCTAGTTTCGTTGTACGTGTGCGCGTGTAATTGTGTACTTATTACGGCAAGGGCGTAGTTTTAACCCTTAAACCTAAAAGAAGAGTGTATTTTAAAATACTAGAACGAAAACTCTGCTTCGCTCGGGTAAAATGTGACTAGCCACGCTTCTGCAGCGCATCGGAATGTTCGCTAGTGTCCGCGTTGACGTGTTTTTATGCCCAGCATGCGCAAGAGGGCGACCTCGATAGTGAGTAGGAGTGCGGGGCAGCGGCAACCAGACTTCTTGCCGTCGGCGTCGTTGCCAACAGGTTGGACGGGCCATTTTATGCAGCACTGGCAGTCCTTACATGTACCTGTGTATCGGGCGTGGGGCAGGTGAACTTTTAAATGTATTTTATTATTATTTTAATTTTATTTGAACATTTTTATTTGCTTTCAATTTTATTATTTCATTTAAAAAATTATGACTGTGACATTTTTATTTTTATACCTTGTGACATTTTTGCTGACATGTTTAAAATTATTATGACAGTATTGCCTGACAGTAAAATTTGGCTTGGATAGATTTAAATTCTAATGATTTCAGTATTTTATAAAGTCAAATGCTAATGAATGACATTGTATTTTAATACTTATGTAATGCTTATAAATGTAATACTATTATGGACTACCGTGTCCTGAAAATAAATGAATTATATTATATATTATATACGTACAAAATGTAGGTAGATATTTCTGTAGTTATCGGTTCTCACAAGGAATATTAAAGGCAAAGCAAGGCATAGATTCGTATGTCATCGTTCGTTGTTTGTTGGTTTTCGAAATGAACACTAAACTGTATAATTGTGTGACTCATTTTGTGCATTGAAAATTCAAATATTCGCCAAGCTACTTCAGGAGCAACGAACGATATGAAGGCTTATATTGATACCAGGTATGTTTCGACCTGGTATCCTGGTATATAAGCCTTAATTTCGTCACGGTGTTCGTTGCTTGATATCGATTGATCACTGGACTCTTCTGGTACTACCGTGACATTTGCTCGGTAGTTATTTTTCACTTTGTAGTGTTTTTATTTGGAAGTCGGTTGTATTTTTTGTAAAAAGTTTTTTAATTTTTTCACTTTTCATTTGTGGTACATAATGGACCAGTTCTATAGGCTAGGTACCAATAATGCCCAAAGTGAAGCCAGAATAGATTAAACCAATAACATGAAACTTAAACAAAACCGGTGGAATAAGAGTACCAAGGTGAACCTTTTATACCTGCGTACCCCTTTAGAGCGTACCAGTGTGATGTTATGTTATGAAATGGTGAAAACTATAATCAGAAATGCAATTGCAGCCATCCCGATAGATTTGCCGTCATTTATTAAAGAGTTCTGATGTATATCTCCAAAGTTCTTCATCAGATCTTGATGAAAATTAAATGGGACCACATGACAAGCACCATCTTTCAAATAAAAAGAAGAATCATCAAAATCGGTTTATTGAAACGTATTACCTTTGTATAAATCTAGTAATATATCTGAAATTGGCTTTAATGCTCTATCTGCAGCTATATACACCTTCCCATTATGACAAATTGTTAAAATGATTTTTAATTTGAACATTGAACATATTCATAAATCATTGAATCAACTGAATGTACCGAAACTTAAGGTTACACTAGTCGAAAATTCTTCCATACAAGCGTAGTCTAGCGATTATTACTCCACTGCTTGACGATATACGTTCAAAATAAAAAAATATATCAATTTGTCTCATCATTATCTAGACCTGTATGGAAACAAAAAAGTAAAAAGTACATATTTGAAAATTATGAGCGCCAAAAGTTCCATATTTCAACACTAATTTTAACGCATCTTGGGCCGAAAATAAATACCATAAGAAAAAGGAAAATTACAAAACGGCCTCCATACACGGATAGATAATTAATTCAACATTGCAAATAATTTTATTTTGAAAATATACATTTAGTCGTTTTTTCATGATATCTAGACTCACAAAGGTCTGTTTATAAAATTTCGCGTGGTCGTTTTCGTCCTAAATCATCATCCATTTCGATACAAGTTTGCAAAAGTGCTAATTACGCGAACTAGCTTTTTACTGCTCATCACAGCATCTATCTCTTTGGCACGTATTGTCGGATGAGATAGCATGCATTTTAACCTCTCGCACAAAATAGTTCGTGCCGTCGACTAGGGGAACCTTTAATGGTGTTATTTGAATGCGCTAAATAGATATAGTTAATCTTAGGCGGTTGATGTTCTGTACTGAATCTACTTAAATATTTACGTTTCTTCTGTAGTCTGCCCGCCATTTAATATGTTCTCTTTCTCCTCTTATTTTAAAGAAACATCAGTCAGCAGTGATGCTTGGAGCTGCGTCAACTTGTTCTCTTTGTCCGAAGAAACATCATCAGTCACCAGTGACTCTTTGCTTCAAACTCTTCGTTATCCACCTTAAAAGGAGAAAAAATATTAAATAAATATTCAAATAATAATAATTATTGTGTATGTTTGTATATCCTCTCGCCTTTATCTGGTAATAAGTATTATATTTCATTTTACTGTACTCGGTGACCTGCACTATTAACTTACCCGAAAGTCATTAAATTAATCTTGTCAAGTGATTTGTCAGGTTGTATTGTTGAGGCAGCTAATCATTTAACAGATGTATCAGGAGTAGTTTGGTTTTTTGGGAAAAGGTTTGAAGGTGTTCGAGCCTTGGTTATTCTTAACTGCCTATTTGTTTCCAGGCCACAGCATTCAAAATAATTGAAATTATCTGCAAGAATAATATGTTATGCAATTATTAATCATGGACTGATTCAAATACAAAGTGTAGTGTGCAATTATAAACCACACTATGAAGTCATTGGTACTTTGACGCAGGAGTCCCAGGTTCAATTGCCGGCAATGATCAAGTTATATATCTGTTCTGCGTCTGGGTGTTATTTGTATCTGTTTCTGTATGTGTCCATGACACCTAAACACAGGCTATGCGTGTGGTCATTTATTATTATTTGTCGGATCTTAAAAAAATATTGAACCGCGTACCGAGCATAATGTTGTCGGATTCCACACATCGACTGCACAATTGCATTTGCTTGCAGTTTCTTGCAAATATTTTGCCATTACAACAATTGCATGCCACTGGAAGTAGATAAGTATCTACTTATTTTATTTGAATGCAGAAAGTCTAAAGGTGAACGCGCACCTAGACGCACCGCACTCGCCGCACGCGCCGCAGTCATCGCATTTTATAAATCTTTATATTAAATCGTATGCAGCCTCGCGCATCTATCCGCGCCGCACGACCCGCATATCAGCAAACTGCTGTAGGTATACGGATTCCACCAACGTGTGCGGATGACGTCATCAGATTCGGCGCGATCGACGCTTGCGGCGAGTGCGATGCGGGTGGCGCGGAGACGTCATCATCCGTATCCGTATAGAAAATATTGTCCAAGATATACAGAAGTGGATACGATGCGAGCGGCGCGGATCGCTCTGGGCTTTGAGAAAATGCGTTGACTGCGGCGCGGATGGGTTTGCGTTCACCTTGATAATCCACACCATAAGAAGGTAACATAGAACAAAAAAAACTCAACCCGCCTACCTACCTACTAAAATATTTTTGATGTTACTCACCACCTTTACGAAGAGCCCTTCGCTGCTTCCACAAATGTGACAATGATTACCAAATGCAAGGAGATCCGGCTGTTAAAAAAAAAAAATGTAGGTATGATCAAAAACAAAACAATGAAAGACATTCATTTTATGAAACACTTACGATTTTCGGCATGATGTGTGTAGTCCAAACAAAGTAAATCACTAGGTATGCAAAACTAAATGATACTGAAAAAATGTACATTTTAATTTTATTACGAAAAGAACTTCAACTTCAACTTTTATTATAGCCAGTATTCTTTTTTCTAAGGTAAACACAATTATTCAGGTAAGGATTCGATCAAGTCTACGTACTCGTTGACAAAAGTATTATTGAGATGTTTTTTTGTAATTTTGGGCGCACGGTTGGCGCAGTGGTTGAGCGATTGACTGCTGCGCTGCGTGTCGCGGGTTCGATTCCTGCACGGAACAAATATTTGTATGACCTACAGATAGTTGTTCCAGCTCTGAGTGTTGTGTATGTGAGTTTATAATATGTTTGTAAACGCACCCACGATACAGGAAGAAATTCCTAGTGTGGGGCAACGCATGGTCAAAGACCTTATACTTCTTACTACTAGACTGTGCACTATGGCGCAAAAAACGGTCCGAGCGAGAGGGCTCCCGTTGGTAGTGTGTCTCTTTCTAATGAGGTGACCATGACCAAACATAACAAGGGACAAATTGATTGTAAAAACAATAGTGTAAGTATCACGATATATGTATATATCCTACCTAACTACGCTACCTAAACCTACCAAATTCAAGGAAAAAAAGAAACGTGTGTATATTTTTTGGAATCTACATCACTTACCGTATGGTGTCGGGCTTAAAGAATTTCAACAGCCCATGTTTTTCTATTGGTGTCATAAGAGGCGACTAAGGGACAAACCAGAGAATGGGCAACAGCGTTCTCTGTGCATTTGTAACAACCATACTGGGATCGCCAACCCGCCTGCAAGCACTCCCTATGAATAGCACAAATAAAACATAGCCCTTAGTGCCCGGCAGGCTGCCTACCCTCGACTACGGTAGCGATCTAGGTTAAGGTATGGCAAGGGGTGCAAAGAATCCCGGACGAGATCCGGCTACCCCAACAAATACCGACGACAGGACCTGGCAACGTACAACACGCGCACACTCCGGACTCCGGACCGACGATAAGATCACCGAACTCGAAGAGGAATTGAGCAGTTTTACGATGGAGTATTATAGGGTTATCTGAAGTTCGAAGAGACGGGGGGGACTCGATAACCCTCAAATCCCAAGTCTGGATAAGTCTTGTTCTTCAAGACCCATCGTATAGATAGGAACAAAAAGCTCTCTGATCTTACTCTCAAGCTCATGAAGGAGAGGCGTGAGATGATCCTGCAGTCTTCAGACGATGCATTGAAATACCCCAAAGGATCTCAATTATTTCACTTAACAAACATTTAAAAGTACTACTCTTACTCAGTATTAATGAATTATTTTTTAAATACAATGAATTGATTAATTAAAGGAACTGTAAAAATATTTAAATACGCTTCAAAGTTTCATAGACTTTGAAACGTATTTAAATATATTTTTGATTCGTTCGTTTTGGTATTACATAAAAAAGAAAATATAAAATTTTCTACCATTTCTACCAAACCCAATGATTAGTTGAGCTGGCAAGATGTCAGACAAGGACACACTACCAGCGGGCACCCTCTCGCTCAGGACCGATTTTGGTTAGCTACCGCTTATAAGGGAATAGCTAACCTAGATGTATGGTAATAGATTTCATTTTAGCTATACAAAAATTTTTGGTACGCAGTCTAGTAGTAAGAAATACGTATAAGGTCTTTGCGCATGGTAGAACAAGACATGGTAGTCTCTTCCCGTGACAGCTGGGTCACGTGATTGGCCTAAGCCTACGTCATCAATTGCGTTGCGGTTCTCAAACTTTTTTAGTGGGGAAAAATATAAAAATAATACAATAAGTACAAATGTTTTATAATTCTTAATAAATCGTCATATTTGATACTTTTTTTATTTATTTACTTTGCTTTCTTTTAATTGCATTTTAGTATTTTTGTATTATTTCGGAACGAAAACTCACAAAACTTGACTTGACTAAAATAAGTCAAAAACTAATAAGGTTAGGTCAAAGACCTTATACGTATTTCTTACTACTAGACTGTGCACCAAACATTTTTGTTTAGCTAAAATGAAATCTATTATCATACGCCTAGGTTAGCTATTTCCTTATAAGCGGTAGCTAACCAAAAGCGGTCCTGAGCGAGAGGGTGCCCGCTGGTAGTGTGTCCTTGTCTGACATCTTGCCAGCTCAACTAATCATTGGGTTTGGTAGAAATGGTAGAAAATTTTATATTTTCTTTTTTATGTAATACCAAAACGAACGAATAAAAAATATATTTAAATACGTTTCAAAGTCTATGAAACTTTGAAGCGTATTTAAATATTTTTACAGTTCCTTTAATTCATCAATTCATTGTATTTAAAAATAATTCATTAATACTGAGTAAGAGTAGTACTTTTAAATGTTTGGGCCTGGTAATACTAAATGTAAGACCACCAGGTTGGAGTTTTTAGCGGGATTTTTTCGAGTGAAGTTCAGCAGCTGTTAATATTATTTGCAAATTGATTCCTAGTGGATATTGTGATATAAAATTGGTGTAGTTTTGTGTCTCAACTGTCTACGCAACTGGACAATATGTGAAATCATTGACAGAAACGATGTCAGGATAGTGGAGCGGAGAATTTTATTGTAGTATTGACTACCTCCGCAAAGCTTACTGGGAAGGCTGACTCGATACAATTTGCTGCCTAATACTCCAAAAACCATTAGAATCTGTTACACCCGTATTCTAATGCATACTAAAGAATGTTAAAATTGCACTGAATACGAGGTGGTATGGTCCAAGACCTTAGCCTGCCCGAAAAGGGCGAACAAAAAAACAAAAAAAAAAGACACCAGGTTTGCGGCGTTTTTGGCGGGTTTTGTTTGAGTAAAATTCAGCGGCTGTTAATATTATTCGCAAATTGATTCCTAGTGGAATAAAATTGGTGTAGTTTTGTTTCTCAACTGTCTACTCAACTGGACAATATGTGAAATTATTGAGATCCTTTGGGGTATTTCAAAGCATCGTCTGAAGAGTGCAGGATCATCTAACGCCTCTCCTTCATGAGCTTGAGAGTAAGATCAGAGAGTTTTTTTCCTATCTATACGATGGGTCTTGAAGAATAAGACTTATGCAGACTTGGGATTTGAGGATTATCGAGTCCTCCCCGAATACACCATCGTAAACTGCTCAATTCCGCTTCGAGTTCAGTCATCTTATCGTCGGTCCGGAGTCCGGAGTGTGCGCGTGTTGTACGTTGCCATGTCCTGTCGTCGGTATTTGTTGGGGTAGCCGGATCTCGTCCGGGATTCTTTGCACCCCTTGCCATACCGTAACCTAGACCGCTATCGTAGTCGAGGTTAGGAAGGCTGCCGGGCTCTAGGGGCTATGTTTTATTTGTGCTATTCATGGGGAGTGCTTTGCAGGCGGGTTGGCGATCCCAGTATGGTTGTTACAAATGCACAGAGAACGCTGCTGATCATTCTCTGGTTTGTCCCTTAGTCGCCTCTTACGACACCAATGGAAAAACATGGGATGTCGAAATTCTGTACGCTCGACACCGACTCAGTAAGTGACGTAGATTCCAAAAAATATACACTCATTTTTTTTTTTTTCAATAAATTTGATAGGTTTAGGTAGCGTAGTTAGGTAGCATAAATACATATATTGGAATATTATTGTTTTTACAATAAATTTGTCCCGTATTATGTTTGGTCATGGTCACCTCATTAGAAAGAGACACACTACCAACGGGAGCCCTCTCGCTCGGACCGGTTTTTGCGCCATAGTGCACAGTCTAGTAGTAAGTAGTATAAGGTCTTTGGGTTAGGTTAAGCTCGGGCGTAAAGACGTATTGACACAACTATGCCTTAAATTATGGAACGCGAATGTAAATTAAATAATAAATTAATGAAAGTCACATACCAGTTATTTTAGGTGAAGTTAGTTACAATATTGAAGCCACGCATATGATAGCGTCTCTTCATTGGGAAAAGAAAAAAATATATTACACCGCCTTTTATACTGCTGTTTTTACAGTTTACGAAACAATTAACAATTTTTCTTGTGTATCTTTCAAAGTTCACGGGTTCATCACAAATGTTTGGGAGCCACAGTATTTTTCTCACCGAGCGAAACAACGCTATAGGTGTGAGTGACACGACAATAGCGATGAAATGGCTAGTTGTCAGTATGACACTTGTCAATTCGATGTGTTGCCACTGTGTGTTATTGAGAGACCTGAGCAAAATGCATTTTTTATCTTAACAAAGCAATTATGAACTAATAATTCAAAATATAAATTAATTTAACACTAAATATACATGACATAGATGAACATAGATGAATCACATGAGTTACTAAATAGTTAAGCTAGTTAGTAATTTATTTTATTTACATTAACTACATGAGAAAGTACCTAAATTTTCTAAAAAGGACAATCAATGGTAACACTTATCGTGACGTAGGCTTAGGCCATCCTGGGAAGAATATACCAGGCGAAGTATACGGAGTATCTTATTATACCATGGGGCAACGTTTTTTTTTAAAAAAAACAAATAAATAAACAAATAAAGAAATTCATGACCATAGATACAAGTCTTTCAGTCGGATACATAAATAGGTTTTAACATTCTTTAGTATGCATTAGAATGCGGATGTAACAGATTCTAATGTTTTTTGGAGTATTTGGCAGCAAATTGTATCGAGTCAGTCTTCCCAGTAAGCTTTGCAGAGGCAGTCAATAATACAATAAAATACTCCGCTCCACTATCCCGAGATCGCTTCTGTCAATGATTTCACATATTGTCCAATTGCGTAGACAGTTGAGACACAAAACTACACCAATTTTATATCACAATATCACACCAATGACAACCCCACTTCAAGTTCAGACAATTACTGTCCATACCAGGTTGCCTGGAAGAGATCGCGGAAAGCGATAAGGCCGCCCATTGTATTTGTATTAATTTTAAGTTTCTTTTTATAATGTTATTTTATGGTGTACAATAAAGCATATAATAAATAAATAAATCAATAAATAAACAATATCCACTAGGAATCAATTTGCAAATAATATTCACAGCCGCTGAACTTCACTCGACGAAATCCCGCCAAAAACTCCGTATTATTGAGAAACGGAACCAGTGTTGCCAGTGGCAGATAGTCAAATATTACATGAGACATCTCAAAAAGTTGCATTTTCATGAGAAAAGTTACATTACCTTATTTTATGTGGAAAAAGACACTAAAACGCTCAATCGCTCACCGAATCTAACTAACACGCACTGCGGATTTTATTCGCGCGAATTTTTTCCGACTATTCTGCGACCTGGAATTGTACGAGTATGAAGCTGCACGCATTGCAGTAAAAAAATCACGCGGATAAATACCGCAAGAAATCCTTGTTTTGCCACAGAATCCACCGAACCGCGGCGCGGATTAAATTCGCGCGAATATTTTGAGCTCTATGAACAGATAGAAAGAGAGAAAAATTGCGCTGAATTTTATCCGCAGTGCGTGTTAGTCAGATTCAGTACGCGGACAAAACATCGAGCAAATAAAATCCACGTGTCTAAAAATCGCAATGCGTGTTAGACCTTAAATAAACGTGAGTGATTGTGTGGATATGTAATACGTCAAAAGTCCTAAAAGTGACTTAAAAGTTACATTTCGAGTCGTGCTACATGGAGGTGTCATGAGAAGGTCAAAAGTAATGTAAAATGTAACAAAAGTCGTTGAGACGGCAGCACATCAAGATGTCATCCGGTGTCAGTGACGTTTCGCTAGAGTGACCATTAAGGGGACTGCGATTTGTCTGTCAACACCATTAGAATTTAATAAAATATGAAAATACTCGACAATCCGAATTTTGCGGATGTATGTTGTCGACTCGAAATCTTTATTTTTTATGTTTTATTATTCAGGTAAGGTTTCGTTCGAATCTACCGTACCCCTTGACGAAAAAATTAATATAGATTGTTTTACCATGAATCTTATTAAAGATCTGGCTCGATATATGAAAGCAAACGGTAATTCACATAGTAATTTTATTATATGGACACGGTAATTCGATTTGTTCAGATTTTAAATTAAGATTTTTGAATTTTGATTTATTTTACTGTAGGTACTTAGTTGCGGGTGTACACAGAATAGAAAGTAGAGATGAGAAATAGATAATTATTAAAGAATTCTATAATTTACCTACAAGTGGACATGCAGGAATACGGAGGATGGTGAATAATATAATGAAAAATATTATTGGTCATCTGTTGAAGAAGATTTGGAATTTTATTTATTTTGAATTTGGAACTGAATACGTCCGTAAATGCGATAAGCGTCAGAAGCAAAATTATTACAAGAATACCAAAGAGCCAATGATAATAACTACCTACTACTGCATTCATATCTTTTTAACAGATTTATCTAGATTTGGTAGGACCGTTTGATAAAGACGAGTATGGAAATGTTTGCATATTAACTTTGCAGTATGAGCTTACGATGTTTGTGGAGGCTTTTCCGTTAAAAATAAGTCTGCAAATGAGGTAGCTAGAGCCTTAGCAGAAAACTTTATTGTGAGATACGGGATACCCGAAGAGATAGCTACAGATAGAGGGTCTGAATTTATTTCTAAGGTAACGGTAGAATTATGTGATAATATCTTAGGCATCAGTAAATCATTATCATCGGCATATCATCATGAAAGCATAGTATCGTTAGAATTGTTCATAAAACGTTAGGTGCATATTTATAAGGATACAAGCTAACAATAATACAGCATCATGGAGTTCGTGGTTACCATTTTGGTGTTTCTCATATAACACAACTGTTAGTACCGTAACCAAATATTTACCATATGAGTTAGTTTACCGAAAATTATGCAGGTTCCCGAATAATTTACAAGATGGAAGTATAGAGCCTTTGTATGATTTTGATAGTTACCCTTTAGAATTTAAGTATCGACTACAAAGAGCTCAAGCTGATGCTAAAGATAATTTAGTAGCTAGTAGGATATTTAGATAATATTGTTATGATAACTATTACTCTTGTAATCTATAAGAAAGGTGATTTCATATTGGTAAGGAACAAAACAGGCAGTAAGTTAGACTGCATATACGACGGCCCTATCGAAGTTAGCAATGATGACTTAATACTCACCGAATGTTTGGATAACATATAAATAAAAGAGAGATAGATTTTAAGGCAACCTTTGTGTAGAGAAAACAATAAAAAATTATTTATTTATTTATTTAAACTTTATACAAAAAATACAACCGACAAAGGAAAACACTGCAAAGTGAAAAATAACTTTCCTTGTTTTTTTTTCAACGTTTTTTGACACTGACTACCGAAATTAAAGTAATTTTTCACTTTTTAGTGTTTATATTTGGATGACGGTTGAATTTTTTTGTAAAAATGTTTCCACTTTTCTCTTTTTAGTTGTGAGTACATGTCTATATGTAATGCCCACAGTTATGCCAGAATAGATTACCTGAATAACATGAAACTTGAAGGGTGAACCGGGATAACCTTTCCGGGATAACTACCCTGTGCCTGTACCTACATGACACATCCTAACTCTTAGTACAGTTCCCTACGACGGTTACAGTACGGCGCCCAACGCTATAACCTACTCGCTGCCATTGGCGGCACGCCGTGTTTTGGTCCAAATACAGGTACTCACGGTTTATGATCTGTTTGTAAAGTAAAGCGTCGGCCATAAACAAACTGATAGAATAGAAGAATGGAATAGAGCAACGCATTTGCAACTTTTGTCCCGACTGCGGGCAGGTAATGTTTTTCGAGCGTAGTTATGTATGTCCATTTCTATAGCACGTTCTACAGCTCAAACGGCTTGACGGATTATGACATATAAGGTGTCGCTGGATTCGTCTCAATTATGGGAAAGACATAGGTTATATATATATTTTAACTGAAAAGAGAAAACACAGTTTTGGTCGGTTTTCTATAATTTTTGTTTGTCCCCGCCTGCAGCACCTCATAACATTGAATGTATAAATTGTATCTAGTTAGTACTTGTTTTTCTCTTTTCAGTTAATTGATTTTTAGCAGTCGGGTTTTATTTAAACAAAAAACAATAGCTAACAACCGCAGACATAAATCTAACTAGATAACGCGATTGTATGTACTTCGCGTGCCAAAAAACGGAGTAAAGTTACGATCAATGATCGTAATCTGAGCTTTTCATTTAGCATTATCGGCACCGGAAATGCACGGAAATCTAGAAAATGCCTTTTGATGCCATATTGAGCTGTAAATAATGTATAGAAAATGTTGGCCGAGGCATTGGAAATGTTTTCTTTCTTTGGTAAGTAAATTTGATTTTATTGTTTGTGAATGATGACCATGGGACCACCTGGAAAGTAAACACTTTCAAACAAAGAAATAATTTTCCAAATCGTTCCAGGCGTCTTTGAGTAATCGGGGAACAAAAAAAAATTCTTACAAATTGAAACGGAGGAGGTTTCAATTTGTAAGATTTTTTTTGATTCGGTTAAAAATGGCACGCTTGGCTTTTCATACTTAAGGTCGGACTTGCGTTATCTAGTTAGATTTATGTCTGTGCTAATGACCTATCTGATAACTCTCGATCTATCCGAGAATAATGTTTTTCGGCGTTATTCAATGCGGGCGATACATACACCTTCCATAGATCGTGGCCACCGCCTCGCCGCCGCCGCGGCGCCTGCCTGCCCCTCCCCTCCCCTCCCACCTCCCTATACGGCGCGCACTGGCGTCACACGTCAACTCTAACGGCCAACGGCCTATCTGGCCTTGGCACATTATGACAATGTGCCAAGGACAAAACTTCCGCGCCTATTAATATATTTTTTTACTTTGACCATGGCTTCCTCACTGACACTCATGAACACTCCAACTCCAGCTAACTCCTTTCTTAAGAAGTTCGTAAAGCGGTGACAATACAGTAGATACCTACTCACAATGCATAAAAATTGCCAAACCCTAAGAAAGCCCGCAACTCAATAACATCTCTTGGCCTAGGCATTTTCACTATTGCATTTAGGTACCTTTTTCGTATTTACTTTAATTCTTCAGATATCACATACCCTAAATATTATTACCTCATCAATCATAAATAAACATTTACCTATCTTATGCTTCATGCCGTGACTTCGTAACCTTTGAAACACCCTTTCTAAAGTTTCTAAATTCGTTTAAAGGAATTTTATCCCTTTCAATTTGTTTCGACTCTTTGATACCAGAAGTAAAACTGCACAACTTTTAGTCTCTTTTATATTTACACTATTCACATGGATGTACATAAACTGAACAATAATGGACTTGTAATAATATTTGATAAATCATGGATTGCGCGACAGTAAAATTATCAGAAGACTCTCTGAAAAGAACCAAGTAATGACACCTATTCAAACACATAACATTTTTAAATCTTACTTATAAAATATTTACAAACAGCCAGTAACTATGTACAATCAGCCAGTACGTATATAAATAGGTGGCACGCAAGTCGCCACACGTTTTTTTAAACAACTTTGTCCCACACTAGGAATTTCTTCCTGTATCGTGGGTGCGTTTACAAACATATAATCTAACATACACAAGACACCCAGATCCGGAAAAACTTTCTGTTGGCCATACAAATATTTGTTCCGTGCGGGAATCGAACCCGCGACACGCAGCGCAGCAACCGATCGCTCAACCACTACGCCAACCGTGTCGTCATACTTGTGCTTATGTTGGGTTCCTGACGTGCCAATGATCACGTCATCAAGGAATATTTCCACACCTGCTATATCACTAAGAAGATTCGACATAATCCGCTGGAAGAAGCTCGGACTCGAACACAAATACGAGTCTATTGTATTTAAACAAACCTTTGTGTGTGTTTTACTGTTAAATCTTTAGAATCATCTAATTCTATCTGATTATGGGCCTGGAATAGGTAAAATTTCGAAAATAACGTAGTCCCGTTTTTGCTCACTAACTATTGCAAATTATAAAAGTGATAATTTGCTACCGTATTTCATCACTTCGAGATGAGGTCAGTTTTATTTGCTAATTGAATAGTATAAATAGTTAGGTACTCATAACGAAGCCAAGAAAGTATAATAATATACCATGATTCATAGCAATAATTGCCGATTTCTCAATTTTACTGAGGGCCTACCCAAAAATAAAAATAAAACTCAGCCGGCGCTCGCGTTTTACGTACTGTTGAATACAGGCCTGTGGATCACAAAGCCAAGAGCCGAACTCTGAGGACCATAGCAATATTGCGACTCCTGGATCCTACAAGGCCCATAACCGCGAAACTGCAATACGCAGCAGCGGTCAGCTAGGGGTTTGTTCTTTGAGATCTCGATTCCTGTCTGACAGGTGGAAAGTGATACTTTCAACTATGCACTTACATTGATTTCCGCGGTGGTCTCCTGCAGCCTAATTGTGTAAGTAAATTCGGCAAAGGAAAGAAACAGATTGTTTCCTTTGCCGAATTCACTTACACAATTAGGCTGCTGGTCCCGTTTCCAATCCCGTGTCCAGTCAGCGCTGGGCACGCCACAATTGCGGCGGTAAGGCCTCTCTTTGAGGAGGGTCTTGAGAAGCGCTACGGCGTCCTCATCTTCCACCTGACGCAGGTCCTCACCGGATACGGCTGTTTCGGGGGGGTTCCTGTTCAGGATAAGGCGGGAGGAAGCGCCCGGGTGTCACAATTGTGTGGATCGTCCGGAGGACGAGATCTGCCTTACTTGGGTGGAGCACCGCCGTGTCCTCGTGGAGGCGATTGGCGGTGGCGACCTCTGGCGTCCGGCCCTGGTTCAGGCCATGGTACGGGGCGAGAGGGTATGGGAAGCGGTCTCCTCCTTCTGCGAAGTAGTAATGCTTTCGAAGAGGAGGCGGAATGCGTGAGGGAGACGCAACGGAAACGCACTCACGCCCCTACCCACCGCAGGAGACGCCCCGGGCGTCGGGAAACGCAAGCCGATTCCCGGCCACCGTAGGCGTCGGCTTGCGGATGGCGAGTAATGGGTAGCTCGCTGTCCGATAAGGAATAGGCCCGAGTCGATGGCGCATAGTGTTGAAAGAGATGTCAGCAAAACTGACGGACGGGGTCCAATAGGGCCGATACCTGTTTGGTTTGCGGATAAATTTGAAAGAGAGTTACCGCGGCCCTGGCTTAAGCAACTGAAGGAACACGGGTGGGCTTTTTGGTCAGTAAAAGTCTGACACGCCTTCCCGCTTAAACCTGAACGGAAGATGTCATGGGATGATTTATCACCCTAAATAAAAAAAGGATACTTGATTAAAAAGAACATAATTTTTTATGATCAATTCTAGTTGATTTTACACTCAATTCAATAACAAATCCATGCATATCGGGTTATCTAGTGACATTTATTTGGACCAAATTTCCTTTTTATCGCTGGGACCCCGAGACTATTGTATTCTTATCTACCGGCAAAGAACATCTACACACTTAGACATAAACCGTATTGTTTATTCATTTACTCCATTTTATTATTTACTAGCTGTCCCACGCGGCTTCGCAACTGGCTACTTACCTACCCATCTACTCTACCTACCCTACATACATGATAGTTGCGTAACTTAAACCGTTTACGGAAGCTCTCAAAAAGGAATCATTTTTACCCGTTTTTACAAAAAAATACATTTATGCTCCGCTCCTATTGGTCGTAGCGTGATGTTATTATAACCTTCCTCGATAAATAAGTGTCTTCGTTTCTACCTAAAGGTGAACGCGCACCGCACTCGCCGCACGCGCCGCAGTCATCGCAGTCATGTGAATTGTTTAATTATCTTATGTAACACAGTTGTCAACATTGTAGTTTCACAATTTCTATGTTAATTAACAGTTTGGCTGCCAGAGAACGAGACACAATAGAAAATGTATTGTTTGTCGGGCATCTGGCAGTTAAGGTGTTAATGTGATTGGTATCTGTACCGTTTTAATTAACTATAAATAAATAAAATAAAAATCGCATTTTCTCTTGGCCCCGCGCTATCCGCGCCGAACGCGCCGCACGCATTGTATCCACTTCTGTACATCTTGAACTATATTTTCATACGGATACGGATCATGTTGCCGCGCCGCCCGCATCGCCCGCCGAGTCTGATGACGTCATCCGCACGCGCTGGTGGAATCCGTATACCTACAGTATTTTGCTGAAATGCGGGTAGTGCGGCTCGAGCGGCGCGGATAGGTGCGCGAGGCTGCATACGATTTCATATAAAGATTTATAAAATGCGATGACTGCGGCGCGTGCGGCGAGTGCGGTGCGTCTAGGTGCGCGTTCACCTTTACCGTTACCCACAGAGCTCATAATATAAAGAAGCCAAAGTTATGACAGTACGTCAACTTTTCATTAAAAGCATAATTTTAAGAGACGTTACAACCCTGTAGATCGTCCAGACATTCGTCTTTCAACCCAATTCTCAAAGCGTTTCTTCTGCCATCTGGGTTCCTTTACAATAAAATTAATAGCATGATACCGATAGTTAATCTTACTAAGAACGTGTGTAAAAAGAAAATAACTTCCTTCCTACAATAATTTAATTATGATGACACCGAAAAACTACTTGCTACCTTAGAGTAATACTACTAACCTAAGAAAAACACACACACCATCACACACACTCACCATCACACACTCTCATACAAAACACACATATACTAACAAAAACTTGTCAATTATGTTCGTGTTCGCCGATCAAGATTTAATACCTAAAAATAATGCATCAAGATAATGACTGTGTTATGGTCGGAGTCCTGGTGCCCTGAAACACAGGCTTGCAGCCTAGTTTAAGCACCAGTCTACCACAATTAAAAGAGATCCCAGACTTATAAATTTAAAACTCAACTGCAAAACTAATGATCGAGCTCGTAAACAAAAGTCACGACCGCGTAAAAGAAAGATGCCTTTTGCCTATGCAAAATATTTAATTTTCGAATCATAATTATAGCCTGTATTGAAATAGTTATTTTCAATTCCAACCAGTAGTTCCTGAGATTAGCGCGTTCAAACAAACAAACAAACTCTTCACCTTTATAATATTAGTATAGATATATTTTATATAGATATAGATGTAATTTGTTCTCTATTGGTCAGATATGATTTAATAAGTTCAAGGACATTGCCTCTTTCCATATTTTGCTAGCTTGTTTATCAGTATTTTATGGTTAACACAGTCAAATGCCTTTGACATGTCGATAAATAATGCAACTGCAGGCGTTCTATTATCAACGTTAGTCAAAACATATTAACAAGTTTGTGAATGGCAGAGTCAATGTTTTTATTTCTTCTGAAACCATATTGTTCGCTAACCAAGATTTTGTTAGTTTCTAGAAGTGAACATAAGCTGTAATGTATTACTTTTTCAAATTTTTAGAGAATACCAGAATTAATCGCGACTGGTCTGTAGGCGCTAGAATATTGCTTATCGCCTTTTTTACGTAATGGTTTAATTACAGAGATTTTTTTTTTTCTGAGAATATGCCTGTTTCAATGCTACCATTGATAATGTGGCTTAGTATTGGCGCAATGATAGGAGATGTGGTTTTTATTATCTCGGTGGTTATGTCGTCAAATCCAGAGCTTTTAGTATTTTTCAGGGAATTAAACATTTAAAATATGTCAAAGGGTACTATGGGTGTCATAAATATTGAATTAGGATGAGAGTTTATTGTTGTTTTATTATAACACACGTCTTAGATGTCCGTTTTGTTTGCATTTACTGAATACAAAATTCTTATAGCGGTACTGGTCGCTAGTATGCCCGCGCCAGAAAACTAAATAAATGGATTACCAACCAAGTATGTATAATTCCTTACAACTGGTTCACACCACAGGTGCACTCATGACCAGCGTAACTACATACACATAAATAACAATAATAACACAATAACTAACATAGATTCCGTTCTGCCCGCGTGTTTTATACCCCTCCACTCGATCCATGGTGGTAGGATGAATAATGTAACAATATGAATAAAACTGGCATGTCCACAACTAAGGCAAAATAACACACATTATTTTGGCTTCAGCTTTGGCTGAAGTTGCGCCAAAGTTTAAGCCAAAGTCAAAGATTTCTAGCAAATGCTAGTGAACTCCAACTCTAACGAATGTGCAAGAGTGCGATGGACTAGATGCGGGGCGGGGGCAGGGGTTGTACACCACTGTGCCGATCAGTCGCCAACGCCAGAAAAAAGGTATAACAAAACAAATTGCCCAGTTTTAACTGAATTTGTTAGGGTTATTCAACCTTCAGCGTTGGACAGATATTGCTCCTAATTTATTGACAATGGTAACTAAGTTATCCGCTTATCTGTCGAAATACTCATTTTGGCGGAAGACAATGGTAATTTCTATTGCGTCTGCTAATTAGCGGGTAACTAATTATTGTTACAATAGTCTTAACAAATATTATAAAGAAAGAGAGCCCGAATTTTGTGTGTTTTTTAGACGTGTTAGTACTATCTGGTAAAAGATTTTTTTCAAATAGGTGTAGTGATTTACACCTATTTGAAAAATCTTGAACCATTTGAAAGGTAAATTATCCCAGATGGCTATAGGCTACAAATTATTATGACCCAGACAAAGACGAGGCGGGCCACTAGTTAGATTATACAATTACATAAATAAAAATTCTGCAAATAATCTTTTTATGTAACTGTTTTATTTTATTTTACAGCTGCACCATTTGAAGCACTAGGAGCTACCCCTGCTTCTACAGCACCCCTTTTATTTGGTGGTCCAGGCTTCGGTGCTACTGCTGCTAAACCTGCAACAGGTACCGTATGTTCAATGTCCACTTGTAAGGTTTATAGTGAAAGTCTAACTTAAATATTGACCAATTCATTTTATCCTCAGATTTTGGAAATACCTCAGTTGGTACTACACCAACCTTAGGTGCACCAATATTTGGCAACACTGCACCAACATTTAACAGTGCAGCACCAACATTTGACAGTGCAGCACCAACATTTGATACTAACACTCTTGGTGGTACCAATACTTCTGAAACTAAGCCGAGCACTGAATTCACTGGTTTTAATAACCTTGGATCAGCACCGCAGTTTGGACAGGTATTCAATTTAATGTTAATATTTAACTATAGACCTTCCACTTTTGTCCCAGTGGCCTAGTGGTAGCGACCGCGACTTACAAGTAGTAGGTCCAGGCAGGCGCTTTAATTTGTTTAAAATATTTCATCACCACTGCTCTCGAAACCACAAAACCGCACTGGGGACAAGCCAGGTGGACAAAAATATATTTTCATGGTTTTGGAACTATATCTATAAATTAGTTAATTATAAAGTACTATAATATATTTTTATAAATAAAATGCAAAGGAATTGTATATAAATATTTTATTTCATGTAAACACGACACGGAAAAAAAAAGAATAAAATAATTATCTTAATCGCTACAAATATCGACGCTAATTATATATATACAAAAATTATAAATCTAACGCTAGAGGAAGGTATAGGTATCTATTTACATTAAAACTAATTCTCAATATCAGAATCATCGGATTGAGAATACGATGATTTCGATAGAAGATAGTCTTCCCGAGCTTGTGGAGGTCTTGGTTGGAGTTCGAGTCGAGGTTCTATCGTGGGAGCTATGATGAGCTTTAAGACCTCCGCGCTCAATTTATTCGACTTTTTTTCCGGTACTTCCCGGAGGCTGTTGATCAGAGGATCAGAAGTTATAATCAACATATTGAGCAACTCTATTCGTGGCAAGATGAGAGCACTTTCTGGTGTTGTGCTCTCTAAACCTCCGGCAATCTTTGTTTCTCGCTTCTTGCGCTTCCTCTAAAAGCTGCCCTATTGGAACTATTGCGGTCTTAATTACCTCTGTACTATGAATAAGTAAATTATGCACAGTGTATGTAGCAGGCATGTAGTACCACGAGTAAAGACTTAGATAAATTCTTCTTGTCTCGAGACATAGCTTGTTGAATTCAACAAGATTTATCTCGAAATTCACCTACCTCTGCAGCAGTCATTAATTCCCCATCACTCCGCGATTTAACTAAATCTTCAACTCTACGTTTCTTAGTTTTAAAAGACGATTCTTTGAAGACTTTTTTAGGTCTTCCGGTTGCGGTTGAGTCGATCGTATGCAGCATTGTATCTCTTAGCCTTCCAGCCACAACTTATTCTTATCAAGGAAACGCTCTTTCGACTTACCCGAGGACACCCATTTGGTAGCAATTTTCGATGAAATGCTGGCCAATTTCACCTTAATTGCTCTTTGACAGTCTTCAGTGATGTCAGAAAAATCAAATTGAAACGAAAGAAACTCAAATAGACGATCATTTCTTACGTCTTTTTCGTGCTTAAGCCACTCTTCGAAAAACTCTATTTTGTTAACAGAGTAAAGCTTTTCTGCAAAAAAAAAAAATGGTTGTACTCAAGTGTGCTACATACAATTTATGTCGTAATCATTAATAGCCATGCAGCTAAAACATATCAAAAATTCAGCCTGAATACAAGAGGATACATGGCTTTTCCAAGCTCGATAAGTTCGAAAACAAAGAAAAACATTGTATTTTTTTGTGTATTCATAGATAGTCTACTTAATGAATGTTTATGACACATTCAAAGATTCTAATAATAAAAATATATTATACATACCTTCAGAAGTAAAATCTATCAATAAACTTTGCACAAAATTAAGAACTGCCACCATGAGATGTTAGTGTAAGTGTCGCTAAAATGCAACTGACCTATTTCTTTAATTGCATTTACCTCTTTAGCTTACTTTGATAAGCGATGACTCATCAGTATGGAATGTTAGATTAGACGTAAACAATTCTTGGAATCAGGGATTCAGGGGTGTTGTTTACAGGTAGAAAGTACCTATTTCCGGGAATTTGATAATGACTTTTGTCCACCTGGCTTGTTCTACGCCGGACACAGTGGGTCGGGTCCTTATTACTGAGGATCGTGATCACTGGACCCCTTTAAGCAGATAATCTGCATCCATGGGCTCTAAAGTTGCCTTCACCACTTAAATTTGCTTGAGTACGTGGCTTCTTTCACTTAGTCGAACCATCGTGTTGGCGACCGGCCTCGTGCTCTCTTTCCTTAGGCATTGATAACAACGACCAGCTTAAACTGTTATCTCTCCTTCGCATTATGTGACCAAAATAGGGCAGGATAGGCTGTAGGCATACTGCAGACAATCAGATCTTGACATCGAGTTAGGAAAGGACATACATTTGTGCGTTTGGCTGTCCATGATATTCGAAACATCCGTCTCCAGCACTACATTTCGAATGCGTCTATCCTCTGCCTTTCTCTTGTTCGGATTGTGCACGTCTCAACTCCATAGAGGATTCACTCTACATGTACGGTTAGCAACCACACATTGTACTTTGGCTTAGTTAGAATACTGCAAATCTTGGTAAGTTATAAAATGTAGTATCGTCACGTACGCAAGTATGTCAGTCTTCGGTTTTATATCGAGCTCGCGCAACATTTTTACGTTTTGTAATATTTTTATATTATTTTGTTTTTAAATTATATTAGTGCAATTTCATATTAAATATTTTTTAAACATAACATTTATTTTATTAACATTCAACATTAAATGTAGGCTTCTTCCTTTACATTTTGGTCCTTTGAGCCGTTAAGAGTAACATCAGTGCCGTGGGACGTTTCACTCGCGGCAACATTTGAACATTAAACTCAGATATTAAACAGAACATTGAAAAAAAACCTTAAACTAGTTAGCACCTTGGAGTAACTTTTAGTCTGAGACTAGAGTCATATTAGTTATTTATAAATAACCAACCTAATGCTTGGAATAAAGTAAATCTTACCTTAGGCCACGTTTATTAAGGCGCTGATACCCCTGAGTAGCTGATTTCAAAATGAGAATCACGTCTAAACGGCTTTTCGTATTTTCTTGGAAAAATTTATGTTACATTAGACTATTTTCTTCATATGTATTCATTGTAACGTTGTACTCGGTTGCTAACACATCTGAATCCGAGTAGAAAAAAAAAAGAAATAAAAAGTACCTATTTGCGCTTGCAGCTGATGTTTTTAACTGGCAATACTGCAATGAGTAATTAAATACTGTCGCAAACTCCGCGCACGGAACTAGTTTGTTGAATGTTGGTAGTTAACTTCCCTCTCAATAGGTATGGCTGACGCTCGCGGACTTCCTGCGGTTCGTGGAGCAGTCAGTCAGTCTCGACCGGCGTTCACTTGACACTACGCAGCAGAGAGTGACAGTGTCGGCACAGTGCTAATCGTACCTCTGCCACCTTCTTAAGGTGAACGCGCACCTAGACTCACCGCACTCGCCGCACGCGCCGCAGTCATCGCATTTTATAAATCTTTATATGAAATCGTATGCAGCCTCGCGCACCTATCCGCGCCGCACGAGCCGCATTTCAGCAAAATGCTGTAGGTATACGGATTCCACCAGCGCGTGCGGATGACGTCATCAGACTCGGCGGGCGATGCGGATGGCGCGGCAACATGATCCGTATCCGTATAAAAATATAGTTCAAGATGTACAGAAGTGAATACAATGCGTGCGGCGCGTTCGGCGCGGATAGCGCGGGGCCAAGAGAAAATGCGATGACTGCGGCGCGTGCGGCGAGTGCGGCGAGTGCGGTGCGTCTAGGTGCGCGTTCACCTTAATAGTCACCTAGAACGAAATATTTCTTGTATTACCTACACGTTACCGTAAACAATAGAAAATTAATTAATCTCAGTGTAACGCTGCTTCCTAGTTTACCTACCTACCAGGTAGCTAGAGGGTAGTAAAGGAAAAACCAACAGAAGGTTAACAATTTTATTAGACCTCAGGGTCAGGGTTGTCACTCGCGGTCCGAAGTACGTTGCGTAGCCACAAGATAGTGTACCACTGACCTTAGCGTTAGAGGTGTCCGGCGATGTGCAGTACAGTTTCCACTCGGGGCTAGGTCCCGGGAAGAGGTGGTGCAGAGTAGGTAGAAGGTAGACACGTAGCGCGGCGACACGGAGTAGGCACCTAACAGTGCGTTGGGGTAGGCCAACGCACGCGCTGGTGTGAGACCGATCTGAAGCCTGGGTCGGAACCCTGGCATTCATTTCCAGACGTCTTAGGAAAAGTCCACATTCCCTGTTTGACTGCGACATCCCATCCTCAATGCAAAAGCGCAATGGTAATTAACAGCATGAAATAGTGATCGATCATGAGGCAGTCAAACAGTGATAATAATACAATGGTTATGTAGGTAGGAATGAAAGTGATAAAATATGTACATAAAAGGAGATGACAATAAAATGTTTAGCACTAATTAGTACCTACTTTTAGTTTTATGCAGAAAATAGTTACTATAATTATAATTTAGAACTAATAATAGAAAGAGTGGTTCCGCCATTCTCACGCACATCAACTTTGTTTACGTTTTAGTAAAATTTTATAACAATAAGAATGTTCTAGTTAGATGACAGCATACTATTACAAAAGCGGTAAATGTCTAAACAATTCTTACATAGCCGTAGGTGATTATAAAATGAAATAGTCATGATGGTATTTTTGATAAAAACATATAATGTGGGTAGTTGTGTGGGTTTATGAATATGATTTAAAAGATGATCAATATGTGACCCAACCAACTACAATGAGAAACAATAAAAGCAAAACAGTTTAATTACAAGACAGCTGAGTATTTGGCCGTTAGGTACAAAGTACAAAGCTACTCACCAATATCACCACTAAACATAACACATAATAAGTTTGAACACTCACCCAACACCTTGGGGTAAACTTCGCGTATTTATTATATGAAGCAAGAGTGCCAATCATTGTTGGATGAGTAAAATTTTACATGAATTGTTTTGCATGGACAAAACTGTGAGTAGGATGACAGTGCAACTCGTCTGCTCGCTCACTTAATGCAATGACATGCCTCGTATAAGAACATTAGTTGCTCGCGCGCGGCTCGCACTAACTTCACCTCGCTGCGTTCACATACAAGGTGAACGCGCACTTGTCCGCGCCGCAGCCTGGCCGGAGGCTAAGAGATTAGTCTCCACAGGGAAGCCCGGTTAAGCATATGTCGGTCACTCTGACCGTTTGCGAGACGCCACGTAGAAAAAAAAAAAAAAAAAAAAAAAAAAAAAATGTCCGCGCCGCACTCGCCGCACGCGCCGCAGTCATCGCATTTTCTCTTGGCCCCGCGCTATCCGCGCTGAACGCGCCGCACGCATTGTATTCACCTTCTGTACATCTTGAACTATATTTTCATACGGATACGGATCTTGTTGCCGGGCCGCCCACATCGCCCGCCGAATCTGATGACGTCATCCGCACGGGCTGGTGGAATCCGTACACCTACAGCATTTTACTGAAATGCGGGTAGTGCGGCGCGGATAGGTGCGCGAGGCTGCATACGATTTCATATAAAGATTTATAAAATGCGATGACTGCGGCGCGTGCGGCTCTTGCGGCGCGGATAGGTGCGCGTTCACCTTTTTGTTTTTTATTTATTTGTTATAGGTAGGTTGTTATAGGTTTGCGTTGATAGATATAGAACTTTAGGGATTTTATCACAATTAGAATATTACTATTTGTCAATATGATTAGATTTATTTTATAAGTGTTTATTAGTGAATTTAAGGTTGATTTTATTTGTCATTAGATTATTTTGTGTTATTAATTTAAATTAGAAGAAATTAAGTAAAGTAAGGGCAGACTGAAACGAAACCGTTACAACATACCGTAATTAATTTGTAAAGTTATGTCTAAAACGGACAAAAACACGACAATCACACCAAAACCGCTGGGCGAATTTTAATGAAATCGACACCATCTCAAAGACAATTTAACTATCTACATATTGATCTGAGGCTTTTTTTTTAAGTCATAGAATAATAAGGAAAGTACAACAATCTACTAAATTTTGGGCCGCGCGGGTGTAAAACGAGTGCGGGTTTTTTTCCCTCAAGGTCGTTGGCGTTAATCGTTGTCTTAATAAGACTGCTAGTGTGAAGGCTCCTGCCCTTAGGTTACACTACACGTGATTAAATTACGACTATATGCGGGCTGTATATTTATTTTCTATAGATGAAGGGCCACACCCGCTGCCAGTCGGAGCAGGCGATACGGCCAGCGGCCGACGAGTTGGCCAAGCTGCGTCTGAATGCGTGCCCGCCCACCCCGCAGCAGGTACTTGTGGACTAGCACTTACAGAACTTACAGTTGACCGAACTGCGCACGCGCCGGGGGGTAGCCAGCGCGCGTCTGGCGCAGCTGAGCAATTAGCGACATTATCGGACGGTGTATGAATAAAGCTTTTTTTTTTCCAAAATCACAAGTTACGATTCCTGGCTAAGAATATTATTTTTTCTTACATCTAATGATGCAGTTTAGGTTTTCATCAAAATCGAACCCGTTCCTTTGAATGTTTTTCGCTATTCCTCATAGTTTCTGATTTGGCCATCCACGCCTTATTGTAAAACTCACCCTAGACTTGACTCGCTATGTATTTTTTAATTTAAGTTATTTTTATGACTGAAATGAAATGTTGTTCTTTGAATTCGTGAAACTTTGAACAACAGTTGCTGTTTGAAGCCAATTTTAATTGTTAGTCAATTTTATTAACATGTCCAGTTCCTTTAAAGTTAGCTAACAGCAGTCCTTTTAATGCAACATTTGCATCGCAGTTGGTAGCCCAACGGGAAGTGGTGGGTCGTGTGGAAGCCGCGCTGAGTCCTGAAGAGGAAGCGGCTTGCGCGCGCGTTAACGAACTGGCGTCACAGCGCGCCGCGCCGCCCGCGCCGCGCCACAATGTAAGTTCTATGTGAATTTTGCCTTATTGAACCCGTTAGTTGTACTTCAGCATATGTTTATAACATTGATACAACATTTTTGCATATGCATAAGTTTTTATTAAGCATATGTTTATAACATTGATCAACCAGGCATGACTGTGTTAGAGGCGCTGAGACAAGACGTCACTTTCGAGAAGCTTCTGGAAGCATTGGAAGCTAGATACGGCGACGCGCACCTGGAATATGTGTTTCGCGCCCAGCTGAATGACCGATCGCAATTCGCAACGTGTTGGTGAAACCTTACAGTAGTGGGCTCTGGAGGTGGAAAAGCTGGTACGGAGGGCTTACAAGTCTTCACCTGTGCAAATTGACGGGAATCTCGTACAGGCTTTCACGGATGGCATCCGTGACCTGGAGGTTAGGGCTGCTGTAAGGGTAGGCCATTTTAATAAGGAGGTGGAAGCTGTACGACGGGTCGATCGAGCACACCGCATAAGGGAGGTTGTGATTTCACCCCGGTGCTATAGCTGTGGAGAGAGAGGCCAAATCCGGTTGAGCTGCCCGAAGCGAAGGAGTCACCATTGTAGAAGTCAGTCACCAGCAGCAGGCAAACCAGTAGACGCCAGGACTAAGTAGCGGTTGGTTGCTAGTGACGAAAGAGCCCCAAGGAACTTGATCTCACAAATTGTGTGTGGGTCACAATCATGTGAAGGGAACAGAACACCACACGGTAATGCAGATGCTCGCTCGCGTAGGTCGTGTTCCGATCAATGTAAGCCCTGTATCAGGTAAGTGGCTGAGTGCGCAAGTAAGGATATTGAGGAACGATCTTAGCGAAAAGTGGAAGGAAATCTTGCAGAGTGCTCAGCAAGATGACAGAGACATAAAACCGATCCTCAAATGGAAGAAATCAGAAGCGCCGAGGCCTCGGTGGAGTTATGTTGCAGCAATGAGTTCTATCACCAAGAGTTATTGGGTACAGTTGGAAAGCTTGATTATCCAGGATGGAGTTCTGTGCCAAAAAAAAATCACGTTTGTTTTATGTGAGCCCCACCTAAATATTTATTTTATTCTGTTTTTAGTATTTGTGGTTATAGCGGCATCAGAAATACATCATCTGTGAAAATATCAACTGTCTAGCCCACTCGGTTCCTGAGATACAGCCTGGTGACAGACAGACGGACCGCGGAGTCTTAGTAATAAAAAAAAAATAAAATAAAAAAAAAAAATTCATTTATTTCAGGTCTTAAACCCATATCAGAGAACATCTTCAAATTATTCAATAAAAATACAAAATCATTAATAGATAAATACAAACAAATAAATACAACATCAACACATCAAATAAATTCAAATTCATAATAATTACATTAGTCTCTTACGTGCGACACTATATGTAACTTGTCTGTCACAACAGTGTCGCACATAAGGACAGTCCAACCTATTCGCTATCATGCTCAGAACGGCATTGGAGCTGTCTCGCACTCTGCGCACAAGAGACGCACAGCGCTTCCGCATGGTCGCATGAAAACAGTCCGTGCGCGCCCATGCGAACATACCCGAAGCGCTGCAGTAGCGAGGCAAACCCAAAACCGCTCTGAAAGCATTGTTAAATTGAATGCGGAGGGTGTTATAGCTTTTCTGCGTGTAATTAGCCCACAGGCTGCAGGTGTACATGGACGTGCAATATGCTTGGAAAAGAGTTATTTTCACGCCATCCGAACAACGTGCGAACCTGCGGGCCAGCATATTAGCTCTTTTAGATAACGCCCTCCGCTCCCGTTCCAAGTCAGCATGGTCCCTGAGGTCAGACGTGACTATATGTCCTAGGTATTTAAACTGTTTCACCCTGTCTAAAGGTACACTATTCAGACGTATAGGTGGTACATAGTCGGGACATACAGCACCACCGGCCTCAAAAACCATGTACTGACTTTTCTTAATATTATAAACAAGTCCATGTTTAACAGCGTAATCCTCACATGTCGCAATCAACCTTCTCAGACCACAAATCGACGCGCTCAGCAGTACCATGTCGTCTGCATAACTTAAATTATTGAGACACACGTCGTCTACATGACAGCCGACATGCTGACTGCTCAGCGCGACGATCAGGGCGTCCATGTAAAGGTTAAATAACGAGGGCGAGGTCAGTCCGCCCTGCCTCACACCGCACTGTAACCGATATGGCTCCGACATTGCCCCCGACCACCTGACGCTGTTGACCTGGTGCGTATACCAATACTTGAAGATGGTAACAAGTTCTGGCGGTAGGTTGATACTCTCAAGTTTTTTCCACAAGAGATCATACGCCACCAAATCAAAGGCCCTGGACAGGTCGAGAAAACACGCGTATACCGGGGTTTTGCGATCATTATAGTATCTGACGGTATGCTTAAGACACAGTATTGCACTTTCCGTTGATAATCGGGGTCTAAACCCAAACTGATTATCGTGCAGAGATATATATTTACTTAACTGTGTAGAATCCCGTTTTTACCCTTTGGGTACGGAACCCTAAAAAATGTCATGTGGCTAAACTACACCCAGTAGTTTAGCCACATGACATTTTTTAGGGTTCCATATTCAATGGATTTTTTGTGTGCAGGTTGGGAATACCATGACTTATACGAAGTTTTATTTATGTTCAATTTGTCCTCTCCAGGACCCTGACCTGGGGAACCATCCGTCGGTCGAAGCCTTCAGAAATGTTCCTGGGGTTGAAAAAAATGTATACTTCTTTACTCATGACTACAGAGAGGTATGCTTGAACTTATTCACTATCGTAAATTCGTAATATCTACCTCGAAAGGGCAAATGTTTCAGTAGTTAGGTACTTAGTACGTAAACCCACTTAACTAGTTACAGGTTAGAGTGTCTATTGTTTTTTTAGATGTCAATGTGTACGCTTTTATAATAAGCTTCCAAGCCACGTACAAGATCTAAGTCTTAATAAATTCAAATCTTTCATTAAACGTAAGTTGTGCCAGAAAGCGTTTTATACTATTAAAGATTACGTTGAGGACAAAAAGGCTTGGGATTGAGCTGCTCCAATTAATTTTGATTTTTATATTTTGCACCATGAATTTTGTTTTTAATTTTGATATTTTGTTTGTTTTTTTTTTGTTTTCTTGCAATGACAAGAATATTTACTTTTTAAAGTATTATATTATTTTATTTTAATTATTGTGAATGTGAAGACTACGTGGATCTTTTTTTTGTTTTTTATTTTATCTTAGTTTTTAATCATTGTCTGGCAGTTTGAGTAGTTTATGCGGCCTACCCGAATGTCCTTTCTTTGGTATTGTTCGTCGAATCGTTGAGCTCCTTAAATTCTGAGTTGAGCTGCTCGGTTATTGACAAATGCGTGCACTGACTGGACAGGTCCACTCAATCTGGCTGGTTCTTTCCTCAAAAGACCATTTCAGACATCTGTCTACATGGTCTTCACATGATCTAACCAAGATTTTGTCAGGACTTTAAAAGAGACTGTGACCTCTGAGTTTGTTTCGGCTCATTCGGCTTCTCTTTCTTCTCAGAGTAGTCAGATAGGAAACGCCGACCTCATCTAGTTTTAAAAAATATGATCGACATGTAAAAGAGTTTGTAAAAACCAACTTACAGAAATAAAATCATTTATCATTTTATCATTTCAATTCAATCATCTCATTTATGTAGTAGGTGTTCTATTGACTGCACATATCTACATTGTACAGTATACGTTAGTTAATATATACCACAATTTGCTAAAGTATATTCCAACCGTAGTACATATTATCTCAAGATTCCAACGAGACTATTTCTAAATTGAATACTTACTTGGATTTAAAAATGTGTCAAACACGAGTAGTGTACATATTATTGACAAGTTAATGTAGAGTTTGACAACTACAACACTCAAATACTTAATTCAAAAATAGTGTTAAATAACTCATTTAAATTATTAGTTGAATTTCTAATAAAACCTCACTTTTTTCAGAATCCAAATATTAAATTTAGCTGCCAAAATCACAAAGAAGCGGATATGACACTCGCTTTGGCAAATTATCTGATGCAGCAAGGGTACACCGCTGACGACATCATCATTCTCGCCGCATATTCAGGCCAAATGTTTTACATGAGAGAAGTATGTATTACCAAGTGTGAATATATAGAACCTAATAGCAACGGATTTTTCTACTTCTTCACTTCTTAGATCCGATCTATTTAAAAACCTCTCCTTGTTCCGGTTGTTCCGTATGGTGTAGGGTGAAAATGAAGTCGGAAATATCAGGCGGGACCAACGGCTTAACGTGCTTGTCGAGACCCAGACGGGTCTTGGTATGTAAAGATGGTCACCCATCCACGGACCAACCGCGGCAAGCAATGACTGATCAATCAACCCGTGCGACTGACGTCGAAATAAGTTTAATTTCGCTGGTGTAGGTACTAGTAGGCGATCGCACTATGTATTGAAAACTTTTTGTAATAAACATTTAAAGACATGTTATGTCGCAACTTGCGAAACCCAAAATTTTTAAGACAATGACTAACACCGCATTGCGCTTTGCACCGTGAGATTCGCCATCTCAGCAATTCGATGGCGTGGGACCGAAGATCGCGCAATAGCAGTGATGAATATTGATTTTGTGTTTTAGTGATTCACTCTTGTTTCTCACATCGAGCAATTGTCTCGCATCTTAATTTTACCGATCTAAATGTAATAATTATTTTAATTAAATTCATTATGTAAATTATATCGGTTTTATTTGCATCCTCGACTGCAGCCGTACGTAATTGACATGCCATTAATTTTATTTTGTATCCATTACTAATTAAAAAAGTATTTGTATTTACCACTAAAGAGCACAAGCAAAATATATGAATGTATTTATCAACAACTGTTTACAACACTTGTTTATCGATATTATTTTTAACTACTACGCATCACCTTTCCGTCTGTGTACGTATTAAGCAGACCCCTCACGTCTCGCCCCTCCACCAAAAACGTACGATAAACACAACTGCAGATCCGACTGAATAGCCTAAGTAAAAGGTTCGGCTCTTGCCGGTTTTCTCCTCCAATATTAAGATATTTCACAAACTGAATAAGAAAAATATATTCTATGCCCCTATGTTTTTCTTTTTTCATTAATAGTTGTCGAATTTGTACACTAGAGCTCTGTATACAGCGGTCTATATAGAATATTTTGAGCATTTTGTGAGGGTTCTGGTGCTTGTACGGATAATATGTCACCAAAATGGGAAATACAGGGGCATAGAAGAAGTTGAAATATATTTTATCTGTAAAAAAACATTGCATTAAGGTCATAAACCAGAGAGAAAACAGGCGAGAGCGTTTGTATGGAGAAAAGAAGAGACCACCCCATTTCCTCTTAATTGTGTCCCTTCGTTAGAGCAATTTTCGGTGCTTTCATTGATTATGAACGTTAGTAATGTTACGTATTTATTTTGGTTGAATGTAACTGTTTAGACGGAACCCTCTGTGCGCGAGTCAGGCTCGCACTTGCCCGTTATTTTTTAATTTTTTTGCGACACTAAAGAACAGCATCTTTTTTTATATATTATAGATTAGATTACGTATCACGGAACAAAAAAAACAGTGGAAGTGCAATGCAGCAAAATTACTATGGGAACCGTTGTCGCCAAACTCACACATATAAACTGATAATCATATAATGCACTACAAATAAGCCGATCGTTTGATTTGTCGTTATAATTTTAGTTAAAACTAGCTTAAGTCAGAGATCCTACATCTGGAAAACAATCTTCACACTCTTTAAATAGAATTTATTTTGCGTGAGTGTAGAAAGTATTTACGACGTTTTGTAATCTAAAGTCAAACTAGATTCGATTGCCAAGTAAATTCCGCTACCCACCCATAGATGGCGGTATTCTCAGTGGTTGCAATTATAAACTTTATTTCGTTTTCCGTAAGGTTGACATTCGTGTGATAGATCGATATCAACTGCTACTCAATCAAGGAAGTAACATTGCATTTTTAATTAAATTATCGATATCGATAGATACCCGATATCTTAATTCGAAAAAAATAAACTATTTTGTAGATCAGTAAAACTGTAGGATGAATGACGTAGTATTATTTAAAAATAAAATAATATATGTATAAAAATGAATTAGTGTTCGCCTACCCTAGTGGGTAGGTAGGTAGTAGAGTAGGTATGGTAGGTAAGCAGCCGGTATAATCATTGCAATAATAATTATGTATGCAATACAACATACTGCCAATTATTTTGGAAATATTTAATCCACCTAATATAAAAGAAAATATAGGTACCTATTTTCTTTTATCGATATCTATCTTTAAAATCAATACCCGACACGACTACATCCCTAATTGAGTAGCGAAGAACTTTCGAGAACGAAATAGTGAATACGTTCAATCCAAAATAAACTATATGTTGATCGTGTAAGGTTGATTTTAACTAACATTCTATTAAATTATTAGTAAATTGAAATTTACTAATATTTTATTAGAAAACAAATAAAATCGTTCTAACCGATGATACGAAACACCTCCATTTTTAAGTTTCTTTCTCCTACTATCATTTTTGCACTCCAAAATGGAACGAAACGGCATAGTTACGGAAATATAAATTTGTCGCGAGACTAGCAACTCGCCGCGATGTTAGAACACGACTGGAATCAAGTTTGCGTGGAAGCGCCTATTAGTGACACGCGTGCCACGCCTACTTTGCATTTCCACTGTTTTTTCTGTTCCGTGTTACGTATCTATATTGTCTTCTAAACCACTGTTTCGTTTGACAGGAACGCCAGAAGTATGCTAGCTTGTCACATGTTGAAATCACACTAATCGGCAATTATCAAAGAGAGGAATCTAAAATCATCCTTTTGTCGCTTGTGAGGAATAACGAAGAAAATATATTTGGATGGCTTGACGTATACAAGAGGGTGTGCGTTGCTCTGTCGCGAGCAAAAGAAGGTTTGTTATAGCAAATAACGAATAAAGATCTGTCTATAGTTCACTTCAAATATATGATTTTATTTTGGATCATTATGTAGGAACCTACCTAATGAATGATATGAAAAAAAAGGGCGTCAGTGATGGAGTGACGGGGGACAGGATGGTATGGAAGAAGAAAACGTGTTGCGCCGACCCCAAGTAACATGGGATAAGGGCAGGAAGATGATGATGATGATGTAGGAACCTACCTAACCTATTATTCACTTATTTCTATTATTTGTACCGACACCTAATCTTTTTTTGACTTTAAACAGTTTGAACCAATAACGCATCATTGTTCCTCTATACAGATATATAACCTCCATTGCGTTCTCTGTTACGCCTGGCTTCTGAAACGGAAAGTTTATCAGTTTAATCACTTTCAGGATTGTATATTTTCGGCAATATCAATATGATGAAAACAGCAAATCCAGGATTTTGGACCAAAATAGCAACGACTTTAGAAAATAATGGCTGCTTGGGAACAACACTGGTCCTGAAGTGTCAATATCATCCGGGCTCGAAAACCTCGGTAGGTAGTAGCACAGATAATATAATACTAGCATAGTAGTAGGTACTTAAGTTGTTGCTTACTGACCCATTTGTATCCTACGAACGTCGGACAATGGATGCTTTATGTAGGTAATTTACCCGGATAGAAAGTACAATATCCTGAATATGTGTTCGTCGACACAGACAAACTGCGGCAATTTTCATGCAAGTTCAGCCCTTGATGCGTGATTGAGTAACAAACATAATAACTAATTTAAATCTGAACTTTTAATAAAACTAGCTTTTGCCCGCGACTTCGTCTGCGTAGCATTAGTACTTCGTATTCGTTACATGAGAAATTATGGGTTTAACATATAAACTGCCACCCCCTTAAGTATGATTTCCGGGATAAAAACTATCCTATGTCCTCCCAAGGTTTAAGCGTGAAAAAGTAACAGACAGACAGACAGAGTTGCTTTCGCAATTATAATATTAGTATGGATTCAATATTTTCCATTAATTTAAGCATTAATAAAGTGTTACACGTTATTGTGTTACAGATTTCGACTGCAGAGCGCTTCCTCAGGATACCATTACATGACAAATGCTTTTGGATATGTACCTACAAGTATGGCTGCGGCCACATATGTCTACGGTTCTGCCACGGTAATGACCGAGAGCATATCAACACCAAGTGTACTAGTAAATGCGAAAGGTAACTACTTCTAACTGCTCCGTGGCTCTTGCAAGCGCTACTGCGGAGCGTGCGCTTCTGGGTTTGATGTCCAGGTCAGGCAATATGCTATTAGGTTTTTCCTTTAAGAATTTCTTAGTGAATGCGGAGCTAGGAAGTAAGCGTTGTGATACTCCCGTGTCTCGAAAAGCACGTTAAGCCATTGCCAAGCCATGCTTAGATAATCGAGGCCTTTCTACCTTGTCTATATAAGGTGTTAAATAATTAACTAACAATTTCGTGAGTATGCTCGGTATCGATAAACATAACGATTACAAACAAAAACAAAATGATTTAAATAGTTTACTGAAATAAGTTAAATTAAATATTTGGTAAAAGTATTTTTACGCTTACCGTACGCTGGCACTGGCTCGGTGCACGCGTACTGGCGTGGGACCTTAAGGAAAGGTACGCTGACTTTTACATTTATTTATTTATTACATATATTGTAGATTACTAAATGTAATTTTCATTTCTGAGACTCAAAACATGATATCGAAAACTTGGCTCGATCAAAAAAATTACTGAAAAGGACTCTAAAACGATGTTTTCCTGATCATTTTAAAATTTTCTAGGAGATAGGTAAATTCACTACCTAAAGACATAGTTATCTAAAAAAATAAAGTTAACAACCTATAGAACTTTAATCTCAGGATAGAATTTATAAAATAGTTCAATTGTATTAATAATAAAATTACATATAACACAGCGGCCGCCGTACCCGTAAGGCTCTGCTCTTCAGTCGCCCGTACAGAGTACACTTTATGTCGCCCGCAAAGCCTAGACGAGGCAGGACCTATGACAATTTAGTTCGCGCTTAACTTCCTGCTAATTTATCGACCGATTTATTATGACACGAGACCACAGTGTAACAATCAGTAGGTAAGAAAAGTTTTTTAACAGATTTCAAAGAAGACCGAAATATTCGTCATGGCTGTATTTTATTTTGTTATTTTGGGTTATTAGTCAAAATAAAAATAATAAATGGGAATATTAAAAAAAAAAAATTAGGCGCCAAACGAAATTTTTGAAATTTTTGTCATGGGTGTCACTTTTATGGATTTTGGGGTCGCTAAATGCTAATATGGGGTCAAAATGAAACAACAAGATGGCGCTGACCGAAATTTCTGAAATTATCGTCATGGCTGTCATTTTCATGATTTTTGGCGTAGCTAGATACGAACTTGGGGTCAAAATGAAATTCATATTTTTATGTGTATGTTAAAAGCTACCCCAAAATCCCTGAAAATGACACACATGCGAAAATTTTGGCAATTTCGATCGGCGCCATCTTGGATTTTTATTTTATTAAAACAAAAAACAACCTGAAACAATCGAATGTTTCTAAACTCCAGTAGTTTTTTTTTTTAATGAATGTATCTATTTAGTCCGTCCGTTTATGTTTTCAAAAATATTGATAGATAGTCATATAATTAAAAAAAATACGATTCAGGGCATGTTTTCAAACTATAATATACACAGATTTATCTTAAACAAAACACTTAAAAAAATCTCTATTACTACGCATTGTAATACAACAAACGGTTTGGCATCAACTCTCGTATTCTATTAATTTATAAACAAAAGTAAAATAAGCCTTCTCTACACACTTTTACTGTGACGCTTTTGTCGACTTCACGCACACGCGAGAGCGCCGCTCACTTCGCAGTAACAGTGGCGCGTTAAATACCTACTTCGCCGGCAAAAGTAAGCCTTAAGCCTGTGCTACACGGTTGCCAACCAAGCCAAACCTTGATTTTTGGCTTGGTTTGGCAACCGTGTAGCCACGTTAAATATATCTACAGTATTCTATCTTCATACAAACGGTCGGAACGCGAGTCATGCCTACGTGACTCGAGCTCAGCCCACACTCGATATACTTCCAGTCGCGGACGCGCCGCAGTGATGAACGAACGGTTTGATGGTTTTGTAAGCAGTAAGCGTGCGATTTGTGAAAATTTTATTGAAATAAGTACAAGTACTTACTTACTTAATATGGCAGAGAGTAATTATAAACTATATTGTGCTATATTCTTCTATAACGCACCCAGAGATAACATTTTTTAAATTACATGGCACTTCCGAAAGGCAAGGCAATAAAAAAATATAGGTATACCTAACTTGCTAGTAGTTGATTTATTTCTTTTTGTTGTAGTATTTCGCTTTTTCCACCGAGTAAAATACCTAGATTATTAAATATATAAGTGGATAGGGTGATAAAGTGACACACGAGTGACCTATCTACGCTCGCGTTAAAAAGAACTAGTATGTAGTTTCCTAGGCTAGGCTATATACTTAGTTATGTACCGTACTTAGCTACTAACATATATTATCGAATTAATATCATTATGAAATGATAACCAATGAGAGTAATAAATGCTAGGTACCTAGTAAGATTTAAAATAAGTATAATAAAAAAGTGAGAAATAAAAACACTATTTTACAAAAAAATACTACCGACATCCTAATAACAAAACTACAAAGTGAAAAATAACTTTATTTTTGGAAGTCGGTGTACATAACGCAAAAAAATTGGTACCCACCAAAGACACCGACTTCCAAAAATAAAGTTATTTTTCACTTTGTAGTTTTGTTATTTGGAAGTCGGTAGTATTTTTTTGTAAAAAAGTTTTTTTTATTTTTCACTTTTTAGTTGTACCTCCCTAATAGGAAAGTAGTTACGTAAGGACGTACCTATAATACCAGAATAGATTACCCGAATATCATGAAACTGAACCAATCCGGTGAAATAAAAGTGTACCAAGGTGAACTGTACACATCTGCGTACCCCTTTAGAGCGTGCTGGCGTGATGTTATGTTATGAAATGGTATAAACAATGAACAAACATGCGATTTCAGCAATCCCGAGAGATTAGCCGTTAATTATTAAAGAGTTCTATTGTATATCTCCGAAGTTCTTCATCAGATCTTCACCAAATTAAAATGGGACCAATTTTGGAATATACTCTTTCAAACAAAAAAAGAATTTTCAAGATCGGTGCACAATTGTCGGAGATATCGGTAAACAAATATATAAAAAAAAAAATAACATGTAAGAAGTCGAACATAGAACCTCCTCCTTTTTGGTAATTCGGTTAAAAATATAATATTTATCTCAGATTAGAGAAAAGAATCTGAGTTATTTACAATCACAAAACTAGAAAGAAACTCAAGTAGGTAGAGGCGGGCGGCCCTAAAGCGTGTTTATGTGACGTGCGCTTGTAGGCAGTTATTTCAAGGAGGCCGAGTCACAATACTTTTAGATATCTTTACCGTGGTGTAGCACAGGTTAGTCGACCAATAGCGTCGCGCGAGAAGGGTAGGTCGCTCTAAGGCCTCTGCCTCGAAACTTGCGGGCAGCGGGGCGGTGGCGGCGGCGGCGCGGGCGCGGCAGGATCTAATGCATACAATCAAATGGACCGGCCCTCGAAAACAGCGGCATAGTAGCGGCGCGGGCGCGGGCAACGAGCGGTGCACTCCAGTCAAGTGGTGACCGTCCGTGCGACTGCATTGCAGTGTTGTGCAATTTATTTTTGTGACGTGTCGAAATGTCCTCGGACGTGCTAGAACAAATTATTTCACAATTTTTTGAGATATACCTCTGTATCGATTTGGATTAATTCCAGACTCTAAATCGCCCTTGATAGCTTCAAGAGTATAGTTAAAATTTCTACACTCATTCTGGTGTAGTAGTAGAATTTGTCAGGACATTGTCTCTGTTTTTCATAATATCGATAAAACTTGCCTTTTCTTTTCCTTGCCCTATAGTAGGGATTCATTTCTTCTTTTGCCTACAATAAATCGAGCTTTAGGAATAAATTTGAATCAAAAAAATGTTGTCGCCGTTGTTCAGACACGGGCGCCGCCGCCGCCGCCGCCCCGCTGCCCGCAAAATTCGAGGCAGAGGCCTTAAAGTAACAAAACTTTCGCGCGCTCGCATTATCAATAATTCCGTTTAATTTACCTACACTCATCGCGAGTATTCAGACATAAAGTGTGTTAAATCAGGGGATGTGTCACACGAGTGCCTTAGAATAATAACGCATAGAAGCCGCGTCTAGAACAAAACACGAGCGATATCGTGTGTCCACTTCAATTTCTTTGTGTAGGTACGTGAGCCGAATGAGTATACGTTCTTCAAAGGCACACAAATATAGCTTTCAGTGATACTACTACCAGGCCGTTACCCAAAAAATATAGGATAACGCACTACTATGTTGCTGGATCAAGTTGAGACAAGTATTTTATGTTATCAGGAACTGTATACGATGAAGATGATGACCAGGTAATTAATGCAGCACTTGGTTTATGTACCTAAAGTTAGAATTTTTGTTTGATGAACGATTTACGTAAATAAAATATATAAAATGTAAGTTATTACTTGTGAAATTGAATTTGGTCACATCTTTTTGTTTGCCTGAAATGCTATGACATCCCTTCATGCTACAAACTGTCATTTTCAATTACTAGTGAGCTGTGTTCGACGGAACGTGACCTTGAGCATGGTATAATAACATACTTCATATACTTCGCCTGGTATGTTCTTCCCAGGATGGCCTAAGACTACGTCACGATAAGTGTTACCATTGATTGTCCTTTTTAGAAAATTTAGGTACTTTCTCATGTAGTTAATGAAAATAAAATGAATTACTAATTAGCTTAACTATTTAGTAACTCATGTGATTCATCTATTTAGTGTTAAATTAATTTGTTTTTTGAATTATTAGTTCATAATTGCTTTGTTATGATAAAAAAACGCATTTTTCTCGGGTAATTGTTATCACACACAGTGGCATCATATCGATTTGACAAGTGTCATACTGACAACTAGCCATTTCATAGCTATTGTAGTGTCGCTCACACCTATAGCGTTGTTTCGCTCGGTGAGCAAAATACTGCGGCTCCCAAACATTTGTGGTGAACCCGTGAAGTTTGAAAGACACTCAAGAAATATTGTTAATTGTTCCGTAAACTGTAAAAACAGCAGTATAAATAGCGGTGTTTTCTTTTTTTTTTCCCAATAAAGAGACGCTATCATATGCGTGGCTTCAATATTGTAACTAGCTTTACCTAAAATGACTGGTATTTGCCTTTCATTAATGTATTATTCAATTTATATACGCGTTGTAAATTCCATAATTTAAGGCATAGTTGTGTCAATACGTCTTTACGCCCGAACTTAACCTAACCTAATTAGTTTTTGACTTATTTTAGTCAAGTCAAGTTTTGTGGGTTTTCATCACGAACTAAATAAAAATACTAATTTGCAATCAATTAAAAAACAGCAAAGTAAATAAATACAAAAAGTATCAAATATGACATATGGTATAGGTCATATTTGATACTTTTTGTATTTATTTACTTTTTTATTAGTTTCTCATCGGACTCAACCAACCACAACGCTGTATTTGCTTAAACTGATTTTAGTTGAACTAATCGCGATTAGTTTCGTTGGTGCAATCGGCTCTTTGAGCAAAATTTTTAACACCTTATGTATTACTAACTATAACGCTATTATTTGTTGCAGAGTGATATGCGAGCTCGGGCATGTTTGTCCATTAGAGTGCGGCGTAGATTGCAATTCGTGCGAGGTGCTCGTAAGGAAGACTCTACCGTGCGGACATGAAATCAACACATTTTGCCATCTTTACCTCGAGGACCCGCAGAACAAGTGTCTTACCAAAATTGAAGTTACTTTACCAGATTGTGAACTTAAGGTACGAAGACCCATAGCCTTTTCAAGTTCGAAAATAGGGAATTCCGTCACAAATATTGAGTCTGGATTTCTCCATGCAATCCGCTATGCATTAAAACTACAACCTTATTTATAAGATGTGCCATAAGTTTAAATATGACCTTTGTCACTATATAACACTCTATTTTCTATAAATATAACGCAGTAACTAGTATCAGTGTTCGATTACGCCATTTCATATAAATGAAATTTATAAAGTTACAGCCGCAGGAATTTTGTTACCAGGATATAAAAGAGGTGGAATGTTTGACGCCATGCGAGTACCAGTTCCAGTGCGGCCATGTGTGCGGGCGCAAATGTCACGTGACCGATGATCCGAACCATGAGGAAGTGAGTTGTTTGACTTTTGTATCCATTATCATCATCATTTCAGCTGAAAGACGTCCACTGCTGAACATAGTGTATTGGAGTGATGTAATCGAAATAAAAGAGAAGTGTTCGATTCAACGATTCGTGTAATAATGCCCATAAAAGGTGTGTGCAGTTACAAATATAAGGTTGGGCGAGCTGCACACTACACCTCCCCTTTTTTTTTTTTTTTATAAAATGTTGTTATTACTAAGTACATAATTCTTTTTTTTTTTTTTTTTTTTTTTTTTACTTAAACTATGCTTACATCACTACTTTTTGTTTACTTTTTAACATAACATTATACAAAATAAAAAAAAAACATCTTATCTTAATTAACCAAAGTATTTTAAGTTACAAACAGTTTTGTATTATTTTTATGAATTACATATTCCTTATCATCTTTTATAATTTTCACATTTGGTGATACATCTTCAATGACTCTGTATGGTCCTAAGTAAATTTTATCTAACTTATTTCCTACTTGATTTTTGATTAAAACTAAATCTCCACTCTTATATATTAACCGATTTACATTTTTATCAAAATGATTTTTTCTTAATTCCTTACTGTATAATAAGTTTTTTCTAGCTTCTGCTTGTGCTCTTTGTAGTCTGTATTTTAGCTCCAAAGGGTAAGAATCTGGATTATATAACGGATCAACATATTCATTTTGTGCTATATTAGATGGTAAATTACAATTTTTGCCAAATACTAGCTCAAATGGAGTGTATTTTGTCTCAGAGTGCATTGTAGTATTAAAAGAAAAGCACCAGAATGGAAGCCAACTGCTCCAATCTGTTTTGTTATTGTCACACTGAATTCTAAGATAAGCTCCTAGAACTTTATGAGTATTTTCCAAACCTCCCAGAGTTTCATGATGATAAGCTGTTGAATGCAGTTTATTAATATGCAACAAATTGCAAATCTCAGTGAAAACTGATGACATAAACTCTGTTCCCTGGTCTGTTATTATCTCTCTAGGGATACCATACCTCAGAATAAAATTGTTTACAAATAACTTAGCTACAGAAATAGTATCTTTCTTTTCTAAAGGATAAGCTTCGACGTATTTTGTTAAATCACACTGTAATGTCAAAATATACTTATAGTTTAAATTATCTACATCTAAAGGACCTATTAAATCTAAACTAACTCTTTCAAAAGCAGTGGATGCCGTGGATGTGATAACCATCGGTTCCTTCGTATGCCTATTGGTATGCTTTTGAATCTGACAACTTCTACACTTCTTTACGAATTCTGATACGTCATTGCTCATTCCTGGCCAATAATAGTACTTCCTAATATTATTTAACATTCTGTTTACCCCCGCGTGGCCACTCGTGGGTAACAGGTGGAAGTCATTCAAGATCACAATTTTCGTGTCTTTGTCAGTAACTCTAGTCACATCTTTAATAACAAGTAGGTAACTTAGGAGTATCTTTTAAATGACTCATTTCCTTTATAAAATTGTTTACAAAACTTTCGTTGCGCTTGTTCTTAATTATTATGAGCTCGTTTAATTTGATTTGCTTGCAAAAACGTTGTAATTCTCTCGCTAACACACTTACGGTCGATAACGATCGAGAAATTACAAAAATTGCTGACTTTTCAGGCACGAATTTGCAGTTACCATTGTCGCTAGTGTAATGTTTTGATTTTTCTATCTGATTTAATGTATTTTTATTGCTAAGTAAAATCAATTCAACGCTGTCAATTGGTCGTTTGAGAATTTCCACTACCTTAGGTTGATCAGGCCTTGGAGTAGAGGATACCTCAGTAGTCATGTCGTTGTTGTCACAGTCAGTACGTAACCTTCGAGTCTGTGCCCTTGTCATGACCGATACTACATGCTTGTTCATATCCTTTAAGCTGTTGGATGTAATAGGTATCCGGCTCAATGCATCTGCAGCTGCGTTTTGCCGTCCTGGGACATAGCTGATTTCAAAATCATATTCCTCGAGATATAATCTAAACTTTGTCAACCGGCTTGAAGGATCGGTCATATTAAATAAATAAATCAATGGCTTATGGTCTGTTTTTATGTAAAACTTTTTCCCATATAAATAAGGTCTAAAATGTCGAACCGCCCAAACAATAGCAAGTAATTCTAACTCAATCACAGGGTATCGTGTCTCAGCTGGTTTCAAGTTACGGCTGGCGTACGCGACTACCTTGCTATTACTATTAGACAGCACGGCGCCTAAACCTAGTTTTGATGCGTCAGTTTGTAACGTAAAAGTATTATTATCGCTGAAGTCTGGATAGTCAAGTATAGTTGGACTAACAAGGATCTGTTTTAGCTTGTAAAATGCTCGCTCGCATTCATCACTCCATACGAACGCTACATCTTTCTTACATAACGCATTCAATGGATAGGCTATGTCGGCAAACTTTGGAATAAAACGCCTATAATAGTTAGCAAATGCAACAAATCTCTTGACTTCGTCTACATTCTGCGGGACAGGGTACTTTTGCAGGCATTCTACCTTTGATGGATCGGGAAATATACCTTCTGAAGTGATCTTATGCCCTAAATAAACGATTTCTTTACGTAAAAATTCACACTTCATCGGATTTAGTTTCAAATTCACTCTTCTCAGGCATTCAAAAATTTTTATAAGATTCTTGTTGTGCGTTTCAAGACAATTTCCTACGACAATACAATCATCTTGATATAAGAAGCATGATTTATAATTTAACCCTGACATTGCTATTGTCATGAGACGAGCAAAAGCACTAGGCGATGTCTTAAGTCCCATTGGACATCGTTTCATTTGATACTGCTTGTCTGTTGTAAATGCAGTAAACTTCCTAGACTTTTCTTCTAAAGACAGCTGATAGTAACCTTGACTGAGATCTAATTTTGAAAAATAGATGTTGTTAGATAACGAATCTAGTATCTCAGTGATGTTAGGTAGGGGAAATTTATCATCCTGTATCCTATTATTGAGTTGGCGATAGTCCACTACAAGTCTCCATTTCCTTTCTCCTGACCTATCTGTCTTTTTAGGTACTAATAGAACTGGGCTTGACCATTCTGAAATAGTCTCTTCAATGATATCGTTTTTAACCATTTCATCTATTTGTCTTTGTACCTCGCCTTTCAATGCTTTAGGCAATCGATAGGGCTTCACGTACGCTGGAGACGCATTTTCCTTTAGTTTAATTGAATGTTCTATTAAATTTGTAGTAGTGAGCGTATCTCCTGGCAAATGGAAAACATCGGCATATTTGGCACATACGTTTTCAATGCCTCTTTGTTCCTCTTTATTCAAATAAGTATGTAGTTGTAACGTAGTTAGCAAAGTTCGAACTCTATCCACAGATATACTATCGTCGTCAAACTTGCAAACATAAAAATTATCTAGGCAGCTAATAATTAGATCTGAAATATTTATCTTAACCGAACTATCAGTTGTATTTAAAATCCTAACAGGAATAAGTCCATTATGTGGCTTCGATACTACACCCGCTGTGAACACACCATTATAAATTTCCTTTGATAAAATGACGCAATCACTATTGTGTGACGTCGGGATGTGTTTAATTACTTCGCAACGAGGTGGAATTGTAAACAAATTCCTATTTACATGAACACTGACAGACTGGTCTCGGGTTTCTAAACTCAGAGTACCATTTTTATAATTTAATACCGCATTATAGCGCTCAAAAAAATCCTGCCCGAGTATACCTTCTGCGGCGCAAGATAAGTGTTCAAAAATATGAAACTTTTGTTGAAAAGTCACATTATTAATTAAAATATCTAAATAAATGTATCCCATAGATTCTAAATTACCACTAATTCCTTTAATAACTATCTTATCCTGTTTTACTAAATTCAATAAATTCCTATGTCGCGACAACCATTCATACTTAAGCACACATAAGCTTGCTCTACTATCAATCAGTAAATTAAGATCAACATTACTATTTTGTAGTTGACAATTAATAATACAAAAATTACTATAACTAAGAATTGAATGAGTGTACGGTTTAGGTACGAAAAAATTCTAAGTTTTCATGACTATTTGCCTGATCATTGCGCAAGTTGTCTTGGACATTGGACTGTTGCGCGTTATGCTGAACATGCTGACAACGCACCGGACGTCCGCGTAAATGCTGACGCTGACCACCTGTGTGTTTACCTCGATTTACACTGTATGAAGTTCTTATACCTGTGCTATTTTCATAATTTTTATTATAATTATGATGATAAGTTTTATTGTTGTTATAAAACTGTCTATTTCCTCGGCCTCGAGAACCTCTAAAGCTTCCACGTTTATAGTTTTGGTTAGCCCTAAATTGCATAACCTGGTCTTGTGGCTGGACAGACATGGATTGCTCATCTACCGCAGCCGTAATAGCTTCAGACAATGACGCAAACTGTCGTGAGGCAATGATGGTGCTGAGCCGCTTATCGGCCAAACCGTCGCTAAACCGTTTGATTGCAGTCTTCTCATTGAGCGGACGCAAAACCTCATAGGCATCTCGCTTATCGTTAGCCTGAGCAATCGTAAGATTCACAAACAATTCCTCAATCTCTGTACCGAATTTTTCTATGCTCCTACGGCCTTGAGTCGCCTTAAGCAATTGTGTTTGTAATGCTACAAATGATTTTTTAGGTAACAAATAAATGCGAATATCTTCTATCAAACTTTCAATATCTGCGTAAGTGGTTTTTAGACGCAATTTTGCACTAGGCGAGAGACGTGTTTTTAATACAAACTGTATCAATTGACTTTTACTGGCATCATTGATAAGCGAGCTATAAAGTAAGATACCATCAATAAGCTGATTTGTCACCTGCTCCTGGCCATTCATCATCGGCAACAGGGAAATTGCAGTTTTAATATCGAACGTTTCAGCCATTTTTGTAACACTATTTGAATGTTCTATAAAATCCTTAGAACTAGTTTGACTACTACTATCTACTAAAGTCAGTAAACCCTTTATTTTCTGATAATTTGATTGAATCTCATGGATTAATGTTTGGAAAACCTCACAAGTTTCCTTGTCTAGCTTGCGTTCTTTAATTTCTTGGTTCAACTGACTCAAAATACAATCCAGTCTACTGTATTCCTTTTCTGCTTCTACTAGTTTCTTATAAGCTAAATCTTGTCTACGCCTATCTGGACCTAGTTTCACTAAATATTCCCTTAAATATTTTAATTTAGCGTGCAAATCTTGCAATTGTTGGGACATTCCTATTCCCCAAATCGAAATATAAAATAATACAACATGATCTAATTTCAATATTATGGAATATTGTAGAATATTAAAAAAAAATTGCAGTGCAAAACTTACATTGCAGTAGGTACGTATTGTACTGACAACGTATAAGTAGGTCACGACGTGTCACGTGGCGTGGATGAACGGACTCCTCAGCACTGGACTCGAACTGACTCCGTAGGTCACGACGTCTTACATGGTGTGGATGAACGGTTTCCTCAGCACTGGACTCGAACTGACTCCCAGCTGCTCCACATCGGACCCGAACGATTTATCTCCCGGCGCCCTGCATATCCTCTCATCATAAGGCTTGAGCATTCTCCCGGCACCCGGCAGCAACGTTCCTTTTCTGTCTTCTTATTTAATATTTTCACCGCTTCACACTTATTCTTGGATTCTGTTTTTTTTTCTTTTTTTTTTCTCCTTCTTTTGTTTCTTCCTTCTAAATTTTCCGTCTTCATAAACTTATATCAGTATATTTTTCAGGCTTTCTTCAACTATTGTCGTCCTCGCATTTTACGTAAGTTGCAAAATTTTAATTGCTGGCTAAGGGTCGCCATGTATTGGAGTGATGTAATCGAAATAAAAGAGAAGTGTTCGATTCAACGATTCGTGTAATAATGCCCATAAAAGGTGTGTGCAGTTACAAATATAAGGTTGGGCGAGCTGCACACTACAATAGGCCTCCCCCAAGCGTCGCTCATTGACCGATCCTGTGCGTCTCGCATCCAGCGGATTCCGTCAATCTTAACCAGGTCATAGGTCTACCTAGTCGGAGACCTTCCAACGCAGCACCTTCCGGTTCGCGGTCGCCACTGTCCACTATTATTGTTATATCTACATAGTTAGAAATAAGTCTATAATTTATTCAACATACACTTTAAATACCGTATCCAGAATACAAAAAAAAACAGTAAGTTTTAGTTATTAAAACTGCAAATGAAAAAAGGTGTAAACAACGTGACTTCGAACGTTGGATCAAATTTAGCAGAGTGACAGTTACTTTAGTATAATCTATGTGTCACCAGATTATTGCAGACATCGTAAGTTTGTAATTAATCCTTCGAGATTATAAATTCTCGATATATCGTGATCATTTCAAATACAATAAATTCCATCGAAATTAGGCAGTTTAAGGTATAACTGCGTCTTAATAAGAAAAAAAGTTTACTGCACGTTTCTAATAAGTAAGTCCCAAACATTGAATTATTAATGTACTACGCACTACATATTATCTCAATGGTCCCGAATGCTGCACCATACTGTTACATTATAGCTGTCAAACCCAGTCATTTAGGTACGGTGTGCGATTTTTTTTGTTATAATAAATACGTATGAACGCTTTACAATTTTATTGTAATACTATGTTTTAAACACGTGCATGCTAATGTAGTATGGACGAATGTGTCCTCCACTAAAAATAGAATATAAATCATCAAACTAATTAATGAATAATACTTAAAATTTTAAAAGATGTTTATAAAAATAATGATGAATGCAAGAAATGGAACCCACTTAAAGCTTTTGTTTGTACCTCAAATCTCCTCTTTAAATACATATTACAAAAAACTTTTTTGCAAAAAAAATACTACCGACTTCCAAATAAAAAGTACAAAGTGAAAAATAACTTTATTTTTGGAAGTCGGTATCTTTATCTTTTTCCATTTTTTTGCGATATGTACACCGACTTCTAAAAATAAAGTTATTTTTCACTTTGTAGTTTTTTATGGGTATAATTTAGACGACCACCAAAAATATTTTTAAGACTGAGCCTAGGCACCAAATAAAATAAAAAACTCCAAAAAAAAATCAATTGACTTTATTAAAAGGGTCCTAATGTATAATATTTAGTCTAAAGTATATTTTAAAGGCGTACATATATTTTTATGGCAGTCAATAATATGAAAAAATGGATTCATTTCATAATATTTTAGGAAACGTTATTTGGTGTCCATTTATCCATTTTGGTAAACGTTTAGAATTTTTTTGGTAGTAAAATAGGTACTTTTTTGGGTGGTGTTTAAACACAAGCCGTTTTATATTTGGAAGACGGTAGTTTTTTTTTTTCAAAAAAGTTTTTTTTATTTTACTCTTTTTAGTTGTACCTACCTAAAATACGCAAGTTGTTTAATAAGATACCTACAACTCTAGAATAGATTACCCGAATAACATAAAACTTGAACATAACCGGTGAAATGATAGATCTGCGTACCCCTTTAGAGCGTACTACTGGCGTGATGTTATGTTATGAAATGGTATAAACAATAAACAGACATGCGATTGCAGCAATCCCGAATGATTTGCCGTTATTTATTGAAGAGTTCTATTGTATATCTTATCAAATTAAAATGGGACCAATTTCGAAACATACTCGTTTAAACAAAAAAAGGATTTTCAAAATCAAAGCAGGCGCTAGTGCCACGCACAACATCGTCTCTGAGTATTTAGGTCGTAAAAAATATTTAAATCACATCTTAACAAGAAATATCTTTTGAAATATAAATATAATAGTGTAAATAGCAAGTACTATTGTTATCTGAGTGTTACGTGGAAGTATAGTGTACAAAATACTACTTTTAAATAAAGAGACACAACAGATGTTTACATCTAAGACTATGAACAAATTACGTCTAAATATCACAAGTGCAGTGAAATATAATTGTACACAGAAGTGAAATACTGTAGTGAAATGCTCCTGGGACAAAGGCTTTAAATATAAGTGAAACAATAAATTATTTACAAAATATTGTGTGTTTGTGAGAATTAAGTAAATCTGACGGTTGCGGTAAAATTATCTACATATTCAAATGTGCCGATCGTTTAATTTATAAACACGACTAAAAATAGGTCATTTATTTCAACACACTCTCTTAACTACAAGTTGGCGCAGTGGATACGACGGCCACCTTGTGCCGCTTGTGCGCTCGATGTCTCGAGTTCCTTCCTGACATATACTTTTTGTGATTTAAAAAAATCTCGTCACTCAATTCTCCACATTTCCTTCAAGTAAAAACAGTTAATTGAATGGTGTGTAAGTCAAAGTCAAAGTCAATCGATCTTTATCACTCCACGAAATATTTAATACAACGATATTTGACTCAACAATGCTAAGTTTGCCGGACACCTCTGTTAATACGCACAAATCCTGTTGTGAAGACTTGCGATATAAAGTTGAGACATTAACAAAAAATCTTGAAACTGCGACCAATAAAATTGACAACCTACATGACGAAATTAGCAACTTAAAAATCGAATTAGCTAAGTATTTGAAAGTAATAGAAGTATATAAAAACATCGATTGCTCTGATTTATCGAAAACCCAATCAAGTAGAAAGAAGAAAAGGATATCCATGCATAACAAGAACAGAGTAACCATAATAACCTCGTCCCCTACACAAAACGTTGCAGTATCCCCGGTAACTGACAAATGTGATTTGGATGCTCCTGTCAATGAGTCTCCTGCTATTAATAATATGCTGACAGAAAGCACTGCAGCATCAGCAGCTATCTTGACTCCAGGACCTGCGAATAATATGAACTCAAGCCCTAGTACTCTTTCTCAGGAATATATATCCGTTGTAAAGACGACATCAACCCACAAGACTATACCTGTGCAACAGAAGAAGTTGTGTGTGTGACCAAGAGCGAAATATTCGTTACACCTTACAAGCCCTACTGGGCAATGAATATCAAGTACTATGCTTCTGGAAACCTGGTGCAAAAACAACAGATGTCTTAATTAATAAATTCTTATAACTTGAATTCTCTAACGGAAAATAACTATGTTATTATATTGTCAGGTACTAATGATACCAATCCTCTGGATTTTCAAATTGACCTCGGTGTTTGGTTTAGAAGTATTAAGCATGCCAATATTATTGTATCAGAAGTTCAGAAGTCCCTTACAATAAACATTTAAATGAATTTAGCTTAAATAGTTTGCTACGCCACGTATGTAATAAATATAATGGTCTATTTGTTAATATGGGATATAGTCAATCTGTACCGCGAAGACATCTTACTGTTAATATTTATAGATGCTTACTAAAAGAAATATTACATATTGATTTTAAAACTAAATTTGTTACATATATTATTAAAATCGAATTCTCACTAAGCCAAAACCTGACCAATCAACTTAAACTAGTAACATACCTGGCGACGTTGTTATTACTGCCTGTGACAAATCCACTCAAACTTGTGACATTCCTGATGACAAAATTACTAACTTCAACTTGTCTATGTGTATGGACAAAGTGCCTAAAGCTGGTATGGTATCACAATATGAAATTATCAGTTTAATAATTTCATATTGTGATAAACTTTAAAAGGCGAAAGTAGCCTCATAAAGTGATCTCTGTGTCTATTGTGTAAATGTGACTTAGGGTAAGTTGCACTTTTGTTAAAGTTTATGTGAAATAAAGATCTTTGAAAATGAAACTCTCCTGCTCCTGCTTTGCAGTTTGGCAGAGGTAATTAGTTCCATCTACATATCCCTAACTACGAATTAACTACGTTTTCAATGCGGAATACTAGGCGTGGTGGTTCATGCATCCTTATAAAACGTATGCATAAGTACAAAAACATTGATTTAAGTAAATTCTATGTAGCTAACGTCCTTGAATGCTGTGCAATAGAATTAATAATACACAATTTAATAGTGATTTGCATAGAAAAAACCACCACCACCACCCTAGACCACCTAAAATTAAGAATGACTGTTTAGAACTATTTTTTGCAAACTCAAAATCTCATAGCCAGAGAACAATTTGGATTTAGGAAAGGTAAATCCATTAATATGGCGATCTATGACGTGATCGAGAAGGTTGTTTCTAGTGTTGATGCTAGAATTCTAGTAGCGGCCTTGTTTATGGATATGTCTAAAGCATTCGACCATGTAGATCATGGTATACTGCTAAACAAATAAGAGCGATATGGGATGAGAGGAACTGCATTAAACTTATTACAATCTTATCTCTCTAATCGCACTCAAATCACAGCGCTCGATAGGTTATGTGCAAGCTCGAAAGTCGAAAGAACGTATTTTTCACGTCCTAGAAAAACTAATTTTGGTGTTCCACAAGGTAGCATTTTTGGCCCTCCATTATTTAACATTTATATAAATGATATGCCTAAGGTCAGTAAACATCAGATGGTCTTATTTGCTGATGACAGCACTATTTTATTCTCTAGTAATGACATTAATATTCTTGAAAATGACATAAATGATGATCTTAAAAATATAATAAACTGGTTATTTAATAATTACCTAGAATTAAATATTAACAAAACTAAAATAATGACATTTAATCAAAGAACAAATAAACCGAAACTGAATATAAAATATGGTAACGTAGCAATCTCTGAATGTGACGTCGCAAAATTTCTGGGCCTTTACATAGATAGTCATCTGACTTGGAAACAACATATCGATGCTTTGTCAAAGAAGCTTAGCTAATTTGCATATGCTCTGTACAAACTATCAAAAACGGTTAACCGCATTACAGTACAAATAGCTTACAATGCTTATGTGGCTTCTGGCATTAGGTACGGAATCATTTTCTGGGGCAACTCCACTGACAGAGACATTGCTTTTAAAGCTCAAACGAAATGCTTGCGATCGTTTACCAAATTGCAATCGATTGATAGTTGTAAACCATTGTTTGGGGAACTCAGTTTGCTCACTCTACCGTCTATGTACATATATGAAATGGGAGTGTTTGTTCGCTGTAACCTGCATTTATTTGAAAAACTGCGCTCTCGCCGCTATCAGATTCATGTTACCTCTCATAAAACCGCATTTTTCGGCAAAAGTGTGCTAGGTATGGCCCCAAAAATTTATAACAGTATACCAGCAGCTAATAGAAATAAAGAGTGTCTGGGATAATTTAAGAGGTCTTTGTTTAAATTCCTTGTAGATAGATGTTACTACTCCATCACTGAGTTCACTACTGACAAACAGAGGTATGACGATTCTGACTTGCCAGTTAAACAGTTATGATTTTATTTATTGATTATGTATGAATGTGTTTATTTATCTGAAATTGTAATGACCTGTTTACCTAACTGCCATGTTTTGAATTGATTTATTTTTTTAATGTTACATATTGACATGCCACCTTAATTGTATTATTTATTGTTGCTTGCTTATGTTAATTTTGTACGCCAGATATTGTCAAAACATAGTGCACATTATGTTGAATACCAACTGTAACCTAATACCTATGTTTTACAAAATAAATGATTGATTGAAAATCGGTCCACAATTGACGGAGATATATATAAAAATAAAAAAACACATGAAATCGAACATAGAACCTCCTCTTTTTTGGTAAGTCGGCTAAAAACTCTGTATGTGTCTATAACTCTAATTTCATTCATATGTCGCATCAAGGGTGGCCGATAAATGCAAACCATCGCGAAATCAGGATGTATTCCCTTAGGTTACGACATCGTGTGTGGGCAGGTCGTAGGGTAGAACGTGAAAATGAAATCACATAAATTATTGAAACACTGGGTTTATTAAAATAGTCACAATTGACAGTTACAATCTTACTTACTAATATTACGGATCGACACTGATTCTACGACGTCCTAGCTCTTGGGCGGTCAGTACTCAACTGACATATTCTGTTGTCCCCACCACGCAAGCGATTAGAAAAAGCGCGCCGATGCCAATGCGTAGTTGTTTTTGATTTGCCGCCAGGGGTGTGCTTGTGATTTGTTTTGACGTCCGTACTATTGACTTAACCCGACATTATCAATTATAATTATCAAGTGACACCCAAAATGTGTATTTTGTTGACTAGTGTAAAAAAACAAAACCGGCCAAGTGCAAGTCGGACTCGCGCACGAAGGGTTCCGTACCATTATCGCAAAAAACGGCAAAAAAATCACGTTTGTTGTATGGGAGCCCCACTTAAATATTATTTTATTATATTTTTAGTATTTGTTGTTATATCGGCAGCAGAAATACATCATCTGTGATAATTTTAACTGCCTAGCTATCACGGTTTATTAGATACAGCCTGGTGGCAGACGGACAGACAGGCAGACAGTCGGACCGCGGAGTCTTAGTAATAGGGTCCCGTTTTTACCCTTTGGGTACGGAACCCTAGTAAAACAATTTTAAAAGTGAAAAAACAGTATTACTACGTGAATAAGCTTTCTATGCAAACCGTACATATCAAATGACAGTTGACAGTACGACGTCATTGACGCGGGCTTTCTTATTTGAAACGCATAGTACGATCTCAAACAATTTATTATCTTAATAGTTAGATATTATTTATGGTATAGCATTGTTTAGGTGGTTATTTGACAGTTTTCAATTTAATATTTGAATTTATATATGTGCCACAGGTCCCCTCCATTTTTTATACCGCTTTTCTGTTTCCGTTGTTAGATTCCATTATCCCATGATATTTCAAGAGACAGAAATAAAATCGCGAAACCATAATACATGAACCAGCTAAAAAAAAATTCACTCGTCGCGGGATGACTGGCAGATTTGAAACATTAAGGCGCAGGCCACATAGAAATGGCGTCGGGTGCGGACATAGCGCCCGTGGCTTCCTATTCCATTCAAATTTCATACAAAATGCATGGAAATAAAGCGTAGGACACACGGTATGTCGTTCGTCGGACGTGGTTATGACGCGCCATTACAGCGCCCGCGCCTGATCAAATTGCAAGATTTTACCAAAATCCGTTCAGTATTTTTTTCGTGAAATAGTAACAAACATCCATCCATACATCCAAACTTTCACAGTAGGATCTTAAGACTTTGACTTTTTCAGCACAAATGCGTGAAACCTTGCGAGTACCGGTTAGAGTGCGGCCATGTGTGCGGGCGCGTATGTCACGTGAACGATGATGATCCGGACCATGAGAAAGTGAGTTGTTTTTTTGCTGTTGTTGCTGAACATAGGCCTCCCCCAAACGTCGCTCATTGACCGAACTCGTGCGTCTCGCATCCAGCGAATTCCGGCAATCTGGTTTATTCCCATCGGCCACCCCCCAGTTGCCACCCCGGTGGCCGATGGGAATAACCAGGTCATCGATCTACCTAGTCAAAATCAAAATCAATTTTTTTATTTCATATAGGCCTACATGGGCACTTATAAAACTTCGACAAAAGGTGCACGGTTCGGGTTGGTCGTTTCCTATGGAGAAGAACCGGCAAGAAACTTCATGGTTACTCTTTTAAAAAAATGGTTTGGTTTTACAATATTGCCCTGTTACAGCATTAGTACTTAGATATGTGGGGACAACGTAGGCCCGACAATAAGTCGTAAGAAAAACAAGAGTAGTGGGAGACCTTCCAACGCAGCGCTTCAGTTTCGCGGAAATATTGTTATATTGTCATGTTTAGAAATACGTGTATAAGTTCTTCATATGTTGAAGAACTTATACACGAATCGAAGCATCTTCACTTTAAAAATACCGTATCCAGATTTAAAAAAATATAAGTCAGTTTTAGTTATTAAAACTGAAAATTAAAATAGATATAAACAACGTGACTTCGAGCTCTAAAATTCTAAAATTCACAGAGTGACATCTATTTTAGTATATATTTTCATCAAAATGTGTTCAGTAGTTTTTGCGTTAAAAAAGAGAAACAAACATCCATCCATCCATACTTTCAAAGTAGAATAGCAGGATCTTTTAGACTTTGACTTTTTCAGAACGTATGCCGCAAGCCTTGCGCACGACCCAAAGCTGGTTGCGTAGCCGACCTGCTAGGAGACCGGGGGGACCATCAATGCAGGAAGCTGTGCTACGAGAAATGCGATGACTGCATCGTCCAGGTGCGTGTTTTACTAATTAAAGGCAATTCTGACGGGGGATAAAAACAGCCGCACGGGTCCATCTTTAAGGTAAAACAGCCCTTGCCGAGGTCGGTCCGTTGATGGGTAACCATCTCTACGTATCGAGGTTGAGCCGTTGGTTCCGGCTGTCATTCAAAGATTTTTGACAGTCGTTACTGAAAGTCAGAAGCCAGGTAATCTGACTCCAGTCTTACCAAGCAGTATCGTGCTACCCAGTTACTGGGTGGTGGAGGTCTATATAGGCAGTCGCACCGTGTAAAATACTGGTAGTCGGCTGCATTTGGCTATACTGGAAGCCGACCACAACATTCTTGGGAAAAGGCTAGGCAGATTGGTTGACTGATTTTGAAGTCTTTATTAATACATCAATCAATCTTTATCAATACGTCAATCAATCAATCTTTATTAATACATCAACCAATCAATCTTTATTAATGCATCAATCAATCAATCTTTATTAATACATCAATCCATCAATCAATCAATCTTTATTAGTACATCAATCAATTATTATTTATTAATACAACAATCAATCAATCTTAATTAATACATCAATCAATCAATCTTTATTAATCCATCAATCTATCAATCTTTATAAGTACATCAATCAATCAATATTTATTAATACAAATTTATTGTTTTTTTTTTGTTTATATAAATATTACAATACAATTTTTTTTTTTTTCTTTGGCCTAAAATTTACTTTATGATTTTTCTATTCATTAGGCTCCAAAATAAAGAAAAATACCCATATGCCTTAAAAACTTTGCTTTTGTTCTAGTTATAATAATAATATTTTTTTGTATAGAATAAAAAAGTATGTAATAAACTCCGGCATTTTTTTAAATGCCGCGGAAATATAAAGAGGTTGTAACTGTTACACAGCGTCTACAGATGTTGCTTATATGATAAAGAAAACAATTAACTGTTTTGTAGAAGACCCTAAGAGGCTAAAATGTCGCCCAGAGAGTGTAAATATGATGCTGATGCATTTTGTTACATATGCGGTATATTTATTAAAGTACGAGATGTACAATTTTATTTAAATGCATGTGAATTCCTTTGTGAAGTCTACGAAGTTTTATTTCAACTGCCCTGTTCGGAATCTAGACAAACCATGGGCTCTACATGTCGCTTACAGTAATTGCAAAAAAATACCGAGGGCTAGTTGGTAACATGTTGGAAGACTTTAAAATATGGGTTGCAGATTGTCTCTAAAAGTGCATAATATGCTGCATGCTCATTTAGATCAATTTGAAAACAACATGGGAGCGTACTCAGAAGAATAAAGAGAACGTTTTCATCAAGATATCATGGATTTCGAACAACGTTATCAGGGCCAATCCAACGCAAATATGATGCAGCATACATTTGGGTCTTAGTAAGAGAAAGTGATTGAAAGAAAAATAACAAAGTTCACTTTTAAACTTTTTCAACTATTTTGTAATATACATATGATAGTAAATGTTGATAAAACTTTACATCTTAATAAATTTGTTTCGATTTATCGATTAATAAAAATTTAAACTTTAGATTTTCTGAAATACTGATAAACCACTCTCCTGGATACAAAAGCAAAGTTTTTTCAGGTGTTATATTTTTTATACCATTCCCCCTCTAAAAACAGTGAATAAAAGGCACTGTTTTGGTGTTTGAATTTGGAACACACCAATATATTCGACCTTCTTGCGCCTCCTTGCGCAAAATCTTCTTGTGCAGAGAATACTCGACTTTCAAACTCCTTCGATTTAAATTTTGAGTTTGTTTATATTTAGGATGTTAATAATGATTTTGATATAAGTCAAGGATATTTATTGAATACTTATTTAAATTGTAATTCTAATATTAATTGCATTGGTGTTAATTTAATTATAATTATGTAACGTAACGGAGGTGGTCATCAGCCCCTGAAACACAGGTGCTGTTACCTAGCTCAGGGGTCAGGGTTTCAATTTTTTTGTAATTTTTGAAGGAAATAAACCATTTTTAGGGTTCCGTAGCCAAATGGCAAAAAACGGAACCCTTATAGATTCGTCATGTCTGTCTGTCTGTCTGTCTGTCTGTCTGTCCGTCCGTATGTCACAGCCACTTTTTTCCGAAACTATAAGAACTATGCTGTTGAAACTTGGTAAGTAGATGTATTCTGTGAACTGCATTAAGATTTTCACACAAAAATAAAAATAAAACAATCAATTTTGGGGGTTCCCATACTTAAAACTAAAACCAAAAATATTTTTTTTCATCAAACCCATACGTGTGGGGTATCTATGGATAGGTCTTCAAAAATGATATAGAGGTTTCTAATATCATTTTTTTCTAAACTGAATAGTTTGCGCGAGAGACTCTTCCAAAGTGGTAAAATGTGTGTCCCCCCCCCTGTAACTTCTAAAATAAGAGAATAACTGAAAAAAATATATGATGTACATTACTATGTAAACTACCAGCGAAAATTGGTTTGAACGAGATCTAGTCAGTAGTTTTTTTTTAATACGTCTTATATTGTAAACCGCAATTTATCAAGTACGGAACCCTTCGTGCGCGAGTCCGACTCGCACTTGGCCGGTTTTTTTATTTATTTATCAATATTCCTTGTTCTTAAATCTTTCCTTTTCTCGTAGTCATGGTATAAAATATAGTATGCAACTCTTGAATAAAACGGATTTATATCGAGGGACATGAATCACTCGCGTCGCTCATGCTTCAATCATCATGAATCACTCCCTACGGTCGTGATTCAGTCGTTAGAATCCTTCACTTGCTCGTGATTCATCTATGGTCCTCGCTTTAAATCTGTCCTTTATTCACTAGTTGCATAATGTACTATTATAGTCTATATGTTGATAAATCTATCGGAATTTCATACCCTCTTATCCCAGTCAAAATTCGTGTTGACCTGTGTTATCTATCTATTTATATAAAAGCGAGAGGTCACTCACTCATCACGAAATATCGAAAGCCGTTTGACTTATAAAGATTAAATTTAGCGGAAAGTTTCCTCAAGTGAGCACTAATAAAGGATTTTTGAAAATTCCACCCCTAAGGGGGAAAAAGGGGGTTGAAAGTTTGTATGAAATTTCTACAGTTTGTAAGTTCGACACGTGAAATTTTACATTTAAGCTCTAGGTTGATATAAATAATTCATGAATTTATTGGTTTTTGAAAATTCCACCCGTAAGGGTTAAAAGGGGGTTGAAAGCTTGTATGAAATTTCTACAGTTTGTAAGTTGGACACGTGAAATTTATGATATACGCCCTTGGTCGATAAAAAAAAATCGTGTATATGTTGGTTTTTGGAAATGCCATCCCTAAGGAGGTAAACAGGGGGTTGAAAGTTTGTATGAAATTTTTAGTTTGTAAATTGGATTAGATTTACATTAAATTTAGAGGGACAAGGAGGTGCAAGGTTGTCATATTCATTGTCTATCATGTGGTCGAAAAGTTCGTCGCCATTGATGTCGGAGCGAGAGCAGTGCCAGTAGGGATGTTTTGTGTTAAGGTTACCTATTATTGGGGATTTTGAGTGAACATTGATGAACAGCTCTGTCTAGGTCTGTAGGTAATAAGACTAAGTTAGGGGGTTGACAAGCTAAGATAAAGGCGATTTTCTCGAGCATCGAGATTGAGCATCAGACACCGACGCTGACGCCGACGACTAGCTGACTGCTACTGTGCCCTAGTATTGAAAGGCCAAATACAGTTAAGTATCTGGTTATAGTGCTGGATAGTAGATTAAGCTTTCAGGAACATATTGACATGTGGGCAGCAAGAACACGGAAATTGAATATACGAATATCTTCAAAAATTTACGGTACGTAGGTAACAAAGATTTAATAAGAACAGTTTACCTTGCACTTGCTCATTCACAGCTCAGTTACTGTATTTCTGCATGGGGTGGTTCAGCGAAGACCCACTTAATAAAAATTTAAAGTGCTAAAAGAGCTGTCCTAAAGGTAAGTATGTTTCTACCGTTCTTTCAACTCAACCGTCGATGTTTATAGGCAGAGTAAGGTTCTCATAGTTCGTCAGCTTTATTTTCTGCACACAATCACTCAACAACATTCTCTGCTGACATATGACGCAAAGTTGTCTGAGAATCGGCGGAAAAAGGACATTGTCTTCACAAAACCATCCTTTAAAACCTGTTTTGCACATCGCTTCTTCTACTATCAGGGCTGTAATCTTTATAACAAAATAAATAGGTTATTGTCAATCTACTCTCTTTCTAAAAGTAAATGTAGCGCTGTAGTAAGGGACTGGTTGCAGATACAGGACTACATTTCCACAGATAAACTTTTACTGTAGTCATTATCATTTGATAGCTAGGTATAATCGCACACTTATTTCATCACACACTCACTCACATAAACACACATACTCAAACAGTCATACATATACTCACCAAAACTGTTTTTGCATTAGGGCTTTTAATACGCTACTTTAATAATTTTCTTGGTTATATTTTTTTTTTCTGCTTATTTCTGTATATTCTAAAATTACCACGTAGCGCTAGCAGGACTCGTAACATCACAAACAATGTGTATTGTCTGGGTCACCAAGATACAGGTTATGCCTAGTTTGGGACCCATTGATAACACGTCAAGGTCATTGTTAGTTGTAAGGTTTAATATATCTACGTTAATGTAATCTGTCATAGCTGTGTATGTTTAATAAATAAATTTGAATAATTTAAGAAATTTAAATGTTATACGCGACATAATTTGAAACACCTATAGTGAGCGAGCTGTGTTTTGTATATTGTGTTTATAAAGTGTGTAAATAATGTATGTATGTATGTGTGTGTTGGCTTTGACCGTTCTGTTTAAATTAATATATCACATCATCAGCCTATTAATGTTCCCACTGCTGGGACACAGGCCTCCTCTCTGTGAGAGGGAATGGGCCGTGATCCACCACGCGGGCCCAGTGCGGGTTGGTGGATGTCACATGTCTTCGAATTGTTGGTTCTCGGACATGCCGGTTTCCTCACGATGTTTTCCTTCACCGTTTTGAGAGCAGTGGTGAAGAAATAATTTACAGAAAGTAAAGCGCCTGCCTGGGCTCGAACCCACGACCTACAACTTGTAAGTCGCGGCCGGTACCAAATTAATATATACATATAAAAAAATCACATACATCCATTCACACAACACACACCTACTCCACGCACACTCACAGTCATATTGTGCTTTGTGGCATTATAATATTTATTTTTGTTGCTGAATCTGTCTCCTTAATTTACCAGATTGTTTTAGTTTATAAGTTTCATCAAACGCTTGTCTATTAAATTAAAATTTTGTTATGTTATACAGGGTGGGCCAGAAAGGCGTACGAATTTAAAAACACTCTTGCGTTTGAAGCTTTAGAGAGGGGACTGCGCGGATGGTGGGGTTAAGTAGCTCGGTTCTCGGAAATTTAGTCGCGATGGACCACTTTACCGGAGCGCAACGTGCAATCTGCGTTAAACATTATTACAAAAATCGCGATTCGTGCGCTATTGTTCGGCGTGAGTTTGCATTACATGACCTAAATCAGTGTCCGAAGGAAAGTGTGATTCGATCGTGGGTCAGAAAGTTCGAAGCTACTGGTTCGAATCTCAAACAGAAGCCTGCGGAAAGCCTGCACGCAATTATCAGACCCTACTTCTTCGAAAATCGACAAGGCCAATCTGTCACTGTAAATTCTGACCGATACATAGCCATGTTAAGGGATTTTTTCTTTCCACAACTGCAACAATTTGAAGCCTATAATCGTGCGACATGGTTTCAACAAGATGGCGCGACATGCCATACAGCTAATGCCTCTTTGGCGGTCGTAAACGAGATGTTTGCTGGGAAACTGATATCGCGCCGAGGTGACATTGCATGGCCTCCTAGAAGTCCGGATCTAACGCCACTGGACTTTTTTTTGTGGGGATACCTAAAAAGTAGAGTCTACTCCAATAACCCAGCCACGATTAACCAGTTGAAGACCAATATCCAGGAAGAAATGGCAGCTATTCCCCGTGCAATGTGCCAGCGAGTTTTTACCAATTTGAGGTTCAGATTCGAAGAATGTTTGCAGCGGGATGGTGCACACCTGGATGACGTTATTTTTAAGAAATGAATTTCCCAGATGTAAATTTTTATAAAAATAAAAATTTGTATGTGAATTGTACTAAGTTTTTTTTTAATCATTTTTTCAAATTCGCAATTCTTTCTGGCCCACCCTGTACCTGTTTTCATGGGGTGAGGACCTGGTGATATGTAATACAGGTTAACACCTATAACAGACACCAGCTCCGCACACTCACTTGAATACAAAATGTTCTTTATTCTTATTCTTTATTCTTTATTCTTTATTCTTTATTCTTTATTCTTTATTCTTTATTCTTTATTCTTTATTCTTTATTCTTTATTCTTTATTCTTTATTCTTTATTCTTTATTCTTTATTCTTTATTCTTTATTCTTTATTCTTTATTCTTTATTCTTTATTCTTTATTCTTTATTCTTTATTCTTTATTCTTTATTCTTTATTCTTTATTCTTTATTCTTTATTCTTTATTCTTTATTCTTTATTCTTTATTCTTTATTCTTTATTCTTTATTCTTTATTCTTTATTCTTTATTCTTTATTCTTTATTCTTTATTCTTTATTCTTTATTCTTTATTCTTTATTCTTTATTCTTTATTCTTTATTCTTTATTCTTTATTCTTTATTCATTATTCTTTATTCTTTATTCTTTATTCTTTATTCTTTATTCTTTATTCTTTATTCTTTATTCTTTATTCTTTATTCTTTATTCTTTATTCTTTATTCTTTATTCTTTATTCTTTATTCTTTATTCTTTATTCTTTATTCTTTATTCTTTATTCTTTATTCTTTATTCTTTATTCTTTATTCTTATTCTTCTTAAAAGTAATTTATAAGTTGTTCCATAAGGTCATGGTTTTGTGAGGAGAAATAAAAATGATGATGATTATGATTATTGATTGATTCTTATGACGTGTCTGAATAACTAGCGGTGGGGAAATGCACACATAACATGATCTGTGGACTCTTCTGCAAGAAGAAGTGTTGTGAACCATGCGGAGATTGCATCCACATGGTATGTTCTTTGCTTCTTTTGTAGCTTGCGTAGTAAACAGGAAGTTTTCGTAGATAGTGTTCGGTTATCAATTAGACAGCCATACCTAAAACAAGAACTAGATTGTGCACGTTATTTCATGACGCTGGTCTTTCTTGTGCGTCATTTTTACGTTGATCGTCTAAATGGTCAACGTAAAAATGTATATAGCATATTGTCATCATTATATAGATAAAAAAGACGCGTGTCTCGTCTTATTTTTTTATTTTGATAGGAATGTATGAGTTTTGTTGTGGACATAGGGGTCAATATGCTACGTACATTTTTAGATAGATGCTCCGACTCTGTATCAGTGTGCCTTGACTCTTGAAAGTTATAGTAATCCCCAATCTTTTTGGCTGGGCTGCACGTAGGTTAGTCTTGCGGTTGCCGAGCTATGCCGTAGCAGTTTCTACCATTTGAATGTTTATGCATTGATCTGATTTTTATTTTGTATTTTTAGGTGGACAAAGTAATACCCGAGTGTCTTCATACAATAAAATTGCAATGTAAGCAAAGTCCGAACCATGAACTTTGCAATGAAAGGTGTAAACGTCTGCTGTCATGTGGGCATCCGTGCATGGACCGATGCGGAGCGGCGTGTGACCCTACGAAGTGCACCATGCCTGCGCTCGCCGAGGTCTTGTCTCCTTGCGGTCACAAAGTCAGGCCCCCATGCGATTTAGCAGCTTTATTCGCTAAAGGTAATTCATTAAAATATTGTAAACTTAAATTTATATACCTACCTAGCCATCCTGGCGACCACTTCGTGTACTTACAGTTTCTAGCATCCCGAAATACTAAGTTGATCCAAAAGCAATGAAATCGGGCATTTTTAAAACAGCAATAAAAAAATGTGTTTTGGGACTGCAGTACAGATATTCTATTTCACGATGACTGTTTGACTATGTTTGTAGTTGTGCATGCACATGTACATTGTTTTCGTGTGCGTTAGCTCAGGAGCGCTCAGTCGTGACCAAAGACCTTATATTTCTTACTACTAGACTGTGCACTATGGCGCAAAAAACGGTCCGCTTGAGATGGCTCCTGTCGGGAGTGTGTCTCTTTCTAATGAGGTGACCATGACCAAACATAACACGGGACAAATTGATTGTAAAAACAATAGTGTAAGTATCCCGATATATGTAATTATGCTACCTAACTACGCTACCTAAACCTACCAAATTTAAGGGAAAAAAAAATTGTGTATATTTTTGGAATCTACATCACTTACCGTATGGTGTCGAGCGTAAAGAATTTCCTCATCCCATGTTTTTCCATTGGTGTCGTAAGAGGCGACTAAGGGACAAACCAGAGAATGGGCAGCAGCGTTCTCTGTGCATTTGTAACAACCGTACTGGGATCGAATCAAAGCACTCCCCATGAATAGCACAAATAAAACATAGCCCCTAGTGCCCGGCAGCCTGCCTACCCTCGACTACGGTAGCGATCTAGGTTAAGGTATGGCAAGGGGTGCAAAGAATCTCGGACGAGATCCGGCTACCCTAACAAATACTGACGACAGGACCTGGCAACGTACAACACGCGCACACTCCGGACCAACGATAAGATCACCGAACTCGAAGAGGAATTGAGCAGTTTACGATGGAGTATTATAGGGTTATCTGAAGTTCGAAGAGAGGGGAGGGGACTCAATTATCCTCAAATCAAATCTTGTTCTTCAAGACCCATCGTATAGATAGAAACAAAAAGCTCTCTGATCGTACTCTCAAGCTCATGAAAGAGAGGCGTAAGATGATCCTGCAGTCTTCAGACGATGCTTTGAAATACCCCAAAGGATCTCAATGATTGCACATATTGTCCAGTTGCGTAGACAGTTGAGAAACAAAACTTCTGCAATTTTATTCCACTAGGAATCAAAATCAAATAATATGAACTGCCGCTGAATTTTACTCGAACAAAACCCGCCAAAAACTCCGCAAACCTGGTGGTCCTACATTAAGTATTACCAGGCCCAAACATTTAAAAGTACTACTCTTACTCAGTATTAATTAATTATTTTTTAAATACAATGAATTGATTAATTATAGGAACTGTGAAAATATTTAAATAGGTTGCAAAGTTTCATAGACTTTGAAACGAATTTAAATATTTTTTTTTATTCGTTCGTTTTGGTATAACTTAAAAAAGAAAAATATAAAATTTGCTACCATTTCTACCAAACCCAATGATTAGTTGAGCTGGCAAGATGTCAGACAAGGACACACTACCAGCGGGAACCCACTTGCCAGGACCGCTTTTGGTTAGCTACCGCGTATAAGGAAATAGCTAACCTAGGTGTATGATAATAGATTTCATTTTAGCTAAACAAAAATTTTTGGTACACAGTCTAGTAGTAAGAAATACGCATAAGGTCTTTGGTCGTGACCGCGAGGCGATCCGTGTCACAATCTAAGAAGTACGTTGACATTTCTCATTTTCTTGCCGCCATAACTTTATACGTAAGAAATTGAAAATCAAATTCATAATCCTAATTAATTACTATGTTACCCATACACTATAACAACGAGTATCATTCGAAAACATCAAGTTTAATTATTATTAAGTATTTTTATATCTGTCAAAACAGACCTTTTACTTTGTGACAACTTAAGTGCTTATTGTGTGCACATCAAAGGGTTATACCGAGTACCGTCAGCATGGAAATTAAACGAAGACGAGTTGTTTATAGTGTGGTAAGATGACATACCTTAACTCCATTGATGTATTAGAAAGAGGTAGATACGGAGACGGACTGGCCACAGCGCTTGGTCCTACTAATCTAAGTGATTGCCCGTAGTGGGCACTCAGTCGCGCACGGCACATGGTTGATCACACAGCTCAATAATTCCAGTAATTTTATGTTTTTTTTTTGCTATAAATACGCATCAAAATAACAACTTGTGTAGCTTAACAGTGTTTAAATAATACCGGGAAGAAAAATAAGTCACACGGGATCACTACCACTCGTAAGTAGTCAAAAATGTTAATTTGTTGAAAATTACAATATTATTTAATGTTTGCTTCGCCATATTTGTGAGAGTGAGATAGATATTACAAACATGCGTGATAGACACGATACGCACATATTGCAATGTCATTTCATTCATAATAGTAAACATTCGGCCAACATTCGGCGGCTCACGCGATTTCGCTCGCACTACAGCGGCGTCTCCTATCTCTGTCCTTGTCTATCGGTAACTGTAGGTTTGAGACTGGTGATGACACTGAACACAGATGTGTGAGTTTCGGTGCATGTAGTCGTGCGCCGAGCCCAGGTTTTCTGATAGCGATGTTAGCGCGTAACGTATCTTCCTCTTTTTAATACATCAATGCTCAACTCACACTTTTTTAGAATACTTTTGCAAAGCATTTTAGTTTTTAAGTGCGTTTTTGGCTGTGCTTAATAAACAACTGGTCTTTTTTTATATTATTTTATTTCCAATTTAGCTTCTGCCCGCGTAGAAAGTGTTTTATCATCCCAAGGAAATACAAACTATCCTCCTGTCTAACTATGTCCTTCCCAGGGTCTCAAACTATCTTCATGCCAAATCGCATCTAAATCGGTTCAGCAGATCCAGAGATTACCCCTACAACCTCACAAACTTTACCTCTTTATAATATGAGTATAGATAAGAACACTGCGTAGTCGAGTCGGATTCGACAGTTACAGTCTTTCTCAAAGTTAGCCCTACTTAATTGTACCTTTTGCCCCACGAAGACATAATATATAAGATATAACTAGTCTACAACTTCGAGAGTAGATCCTCCAGTCTTAATAGGAGTGGGTGTTTCATGGACATTTAATTTGACCTTGGTTTTTCTATGTTAATTTTTAGACCCACGCTTTCGGAAGCTCTACTGGGGTCTCGATGACCTCCGTTCCGAAAGCATTGCACTGAGGTCCTCCATAGTCTCAGCCATGATCACTACATAGTCAAATCGAAGGTGAGTGGTGTACTCGCCATTGACGTTGATGCCTAGCCCTCCCCAGTCTAGAAACTTGTAGACATCCTCCAGTGCAGCGATGAACAGTTTCGGAGATATGACGTCTCCCTGTCTCACACTGTGCTGCAGAATGATAAGTTCCAAGTTCTGATCCTGAATTCGGATTAAAATGGTGGCGTTTTTGTACAAACACTTCAACACTCCTTTGCTGTGCGTACAATGAAAGTATTGGCAAAACGCTTTGTGCGTAAGGGTGGGATTGCAACGCATCATTTGAAGACTACAGGATCATCTCAAGCACGTTGACATCTCATTTTTAGTTGCACCATTGGGGCTCTGCCAGATCCGCTTCATCTGCTCACGCTTTCTGAAGAAAGAGTTCATATAGAGGCCCTCCTTCTTCATAAAACTGGCTAGTCGGTGACCCCGGTGGTTCCGACGTCCAACTCCAAATTGCCCCACTTGCAGCTCATCCTCGTTTTTTACCCAGTTTCGCGTTGAAGTTCCCCAACGGTGAAGTGAGTTTTGAAACCCCAACGGTGAAGTGAGTTTGGCTCTTACGTAGTCCTTACCTCCGTGTTTGGTCCGATGTGCCGAGGTCGGGGCATAAACCTGTATGACCTTCAGCGAATATCTTGAGGATATTCTGAGTGTAAGGTACGCCACCCTGGTCAACACACTCTCGATCTCAATCGATCCAAGAGGCACCCGGCGGGTTATGGCGGTACAAGTCAGCAGATTAGGATGATATGCGATCTTTTTTCGCATGCTATCCTTGGCAGCCCACTTGCTTCTTTTCGGACGATCTATCGTCATGCGCTGATGCTGTGACAGATGTGTTGCTGACGTAGCAAGGTCTAACGTCGACCGACCATCTTTCACTGTTCGCACAGTTAAGGAGTGGAATTCCCTGCTGGAGTCTTTGTTTCCTGATAGCTACAACCTTGGGGTCTTTAAGTCAGGAGAGAATAGGTTACTTCTAGGCAAGCGTGCTTCACCGTCGACCACATCATCGCTTATCATCAGGTGAGATAGTGGTCAAACGCGAGCTTATCGCTATAAAAAAAACACTGTCTTCATCGACACGTAAACAGTTACAGCAGATAACTTAGGCTAAATTGTAGCTCTAGATTTGACTTGGCTGGTTTTCACAAATACTATATCGGTTTTAATATGTATTCATTCGAACATTTTAATAAATACCTTTATTATTATAATGGCCACATTATGATCACATCACATCACATCATCAGCCTATTAATGTTCCCACTGCTGGGACACAGGCCTCCTCTCTCTGTGAGAAGGAATGGACCGTAATCCGCCACGAGGGCCCAGTGCGGGTTGGTGGATGTCACATGTGTTCGAATTTTTGGTTCTAGGATATGCTGGTTTCCTCACAATGTTTTCCTTCACCGTTTTAAGAACAGTGGTGAAGAAATAATTTACACAAAGTAAAGCGCCTGCCTGGACTCGAACCCACGACCTACAACTTGTAAGTCGCGGCCGATACCACTGGGCCACCACTGCTCCCCATTATGATCAATATACTATTATTAGTTGGTTGAGATCCATCTGCCGACGAACATTCACAACTTCTTCCAAATAAGTCTTCACATAGTTTATACCATAAAAAGTAAATTGCGTGTAACATAAAGAAGATAAGTCTATAAGCCAAATATAAGATAACTTGTATGTGTAAACTAGCCAAGTCAAATCTTGAGCTACAATTTATCCTGAGTTATCTGCTGTAAATAATTCGACTTTTCATAATTATAAAGTTATATTTAAAAAAAGCAAATATTGTTGTAGCAGAAAAAGCAAGAAATTGTGTTTCTAAATTTATTTTAGAATGTTTTATGGTTTTGTAAATAAATTTCAGGATACAGAATTTGGCACCCATTTAGATCCTAATTCTTTTGTCGGCGTAGTCAACAACCGCGCCTATTCTTAGTATTGAACTTGGCTCCCTTTTTCACATTTATGTGTTTGATGGGATATCATGATGATTATCTCAAGTAGCTCCTTCTTGAATTTTCTTTTTCGTCGCATATGATTCCACAATTATATAAGTTTTGACCAGAATTCATCCACAAAATTAATTAATTAATCTATATATCTATATCTATAAAAGCGAAAGGTGACTGACTGACTGACTGACTGACTGATCAATCAACGCACAGCCAAAACTGCCAAGCCTAGAAGCATGAAATTTGGCAGAAAGGTTCTTCAAGTGACGTAAGTGTGCACTAAGAAAGGATTTTTGGAAATTCTACCCCTAAGGGGGTAAAAAGGGGGTTGAAAGTTTGAATGAAAAATCTAATTCCTTCGACCAAAATTCTTGAAACTTAGCACAAATAGTATTCTAAGTAAATGATAAAGATTGACATAATTAGTTTTTCGAAACTACCCCCAAATGATGATTTAGGGGGTGTTGAAGTTTGTATGGAAAAATCAGATTTCTTTGATCAATAAACTTGAAATTTGCCTCAAATACTTATCTTAATGAATAAAAAAGGTTGCTACTATTATTTTTTGAAACTACCCCAAAAGACGATTTAGGGGTGTTAATTTTTTTTGAAGAATCTCATTACTTCAGTTAATAAACTTGAAACTTTACATAAATACCAATCTAAATAAACAATAAAGGCTTTCATTGTTGGTTTTTCAAAACTACCCCCAAAAGATGATTTAGGGATGTTCATTTTTTTGAAGAATCTGATTTCTTGGGTGAATTAACATTAAACTTGACATAAATACCATCCTAAATAAACAATAAAGGTTGTCATTATAAATTTTTTGCAACTACCCCCAAAAGACGATTTAGGGGTGTTAATTATTTTTTGAAGAATGTCATTACTTCAGTTAATAAACTTGAAACTTTACATAAATACTAATCTAAATGAACAATAAAGGCTTTCATTGTGGGTTTTCGAAACTACCCCCAAAACATGATTTAGGGGATGTAATTTTTTTTTGAAGAATCTGATTTCTTGGGTGAATAAACATGAAACTTGACATAAATACCATCCTAAATAGACAATAAAGGTTGTTATTATTAATTATTTGCAACTACCCCCAAAAGACGATTTAGGAGGTATTACAGTGTTTTGGAAAAATCTGATTTCTTGGGTCAATAAACTTGCCACAAATACTAACCTAAATGAACAATAAAGGTTGCTATCATTATTTTTTTTAAACTACCCCCAAAAAACAATTTAGGATTGTATTTTTTTTTTTGAATCTAATTATTTAAATAGACAATAAAGGTTTTCATTGTTAGTTTTTTTAAACTACCCCCAAAAAATGATTTAGGGGTGTATTTTTTTTTGAAGAATCTAATTATCTAAATAGACAATAAAGGCTTTCATTGTTAGTTTTTCGAAACTACCCCCAAAAGATGAATTAGGGGATGTTAATTTTTTTGAAGAATCTGATTTCTTGGGTGAATAAACATGAAACTTGACATAAATACCATCCTAAATAAACAATAAAGGTTGTCATTATTAGTTTTTTGCATCTACTGGGGGTAGATGCAAAAAACTAATAATGACAATTTAGAGATTATAAAGACGATTTAGGAGGTATTAGTGTTTTTAAAAAATCTGATATTTAGGGTCAATAAAGTTGAAACTTGCCGCTAATACTAACCTTAAGGTTGCTATTATTATTTTTTGAAACTACCCCCAAAAGACGATTTAGGGGATGTTAATTTTTTTGAAGAATCTAATTTCTTGGGTCAATAAATATGAAACTTTGCTTAAATACCAACCTAAATAAACAATAAAGGTTTTCATTATTAGTTTTTCGAAACTACCCTTAAAATACGATTTCGGGCTGGTAAAGATTTTTGATTACTTTTACTGCACATAGATTCTTTTTAAGATGTAGGGGAGCACTTTTTGGAAATTCAACTTTTGAAGGGGTTAAAATGGAGACATTTATTTGTATGAAAAATCTTATTCCTTTGGCAAAATAATAAAGGTTGTCATCATTAGTTTTTCGGAATTATCACCAGAAGACGATTTAGGGCTGTTAAAGTTTCTTTGAAGAATCAAATGACACTAATACGGGGAACTACCGAACTGGACCGTTTGTCTCAGGTAAACATATTTGTGTATTAGGTTTTTGTGTTGTGTCGCGTAATTTACGCTGCATTCGTTTTCATACTAAAATAATTTTTGGTCCACCCGAAATTTTGAGTCTCAAAAACCCGAACAGTCTTCTGCTCTATATATCTTCTTCTATACATATGAAATTCTTTGTCCTGAATGACTGACTGACGGATCAACGCACAGCCTAAACCGCTGATCGTAGAGACCTGGAACTTGGAGAGTATGTTTTTGTGTGACGTAGGCATCCGATAAGAAAGGGTTTGCCGAAATTCTTCCCCTAAAGGGGAGAAAAAGAGGGACAAATTTTGTATGAAAAATCTAATTCCTTCAGCTAATATTCTTGAAACTTGGCATACATAGTAATCTAAGTAAATGATAAAAGGTTGACATTATTAGTTTTTTGAAACTACCCTCACAAGTGGATTAAGGGGGTATTGAAGTTTGTATCGAAGAATTGTATTTCATGGGTTACTAAACTTGAAACATTGCACAAATACTAACTTAAATAAATTATAAGGTTGTTATTATTAGTTTTTCGAAACTACCCCCAAAAGACGATTTGTTTTTTTTTTTTATGAATCTTACTTCTTGAGTTAATTAACTTTAAACTTGACATATATACCAACCTAAGTAAACAATAAAAGGTTGTCATTATATTTTTTCGAAACTACCCCCCAAAATAGGATTAAGTGGCTGTTAAAGTTTGTTATGAATCATACTGGACAAGGTTTCGTTTTTTTGTAGGGATCTAGCGGAGCAGGAAGAAGGAATTTGCGGAAAATCAACCTTTCACCTTCATCATCATTTCAGCCAAAAAACGTCCACTGCTAAACATAGGCCTTCCCCAAGCGCCGCCACGCTGATCGGTCCTGTGCGTTTCGCATCCACCGGACTCCCGCAGCCTTGACCAGGTCGGACTTCGTCCAAGTCGCCACTGAACTGTCAACCTTTAAGGGGGTGAAAAGGGGGCAATTACAAGTAACTCTATCTGTCTCTCTGTCTACCTTTTCACGCTTAAACCGCTGAACCGATTTAAATGTAAGATACAGGGTCTCAAGATACGGAGATATTTTGAGACCCTGGGCAGGACATAGGATAGTTTTTATCCAAACATACTTACGGAAATCATACTTAAGGGAGTGAAAAGAGGGGTAGAAGTTTGTATGGAAAACCTACAATATTAAGCCGCGATATAAAAAATAAGCAATTCGAATTACTAATGCTTCGCAGACGAAGTCGCGGGCAACAGCTAGTAATACAATAATAAAAATAGCATGTCATTATAAAAATATCAATATTATGTCAAATATACGAAAAAAAAAAGTTCATAATCAAAAATATTTAATTTACCAATTCAAATTCATTCAAATTTAGACCTATAATTACGGTTGTTGCTTATCATCAAGGAACTCATCGATGCCATAATAGCTTTTCCTCAATAAATATGCCTTCATTTTGTGTTTAAATAAGTTAACGCTATTAATGCTTTTAAATTCTAAGGGTAGCCTGTTATATAGAAAGACTGATTGGTATCTGGGACTGTGACGAACAACCTCTAATTTCGGCTGGATTGTGTTAGGCAAGTCTTTCCTACGCGTATTATCTCTAACTTGTCGTTGTTCATTAGTTTCCGATTTGTGCAAGTTCTTGACAAAATTGGTTAACAGCACCAGTACATACAGGCATGGCACTGTCAATATATGAAGTCTAATAAAATGATTCCTGCACGAGTCCGTTTGTTTCAAACGGAGCATTGTTCTTAAGGCTCTTTTTTGAATTACAAATGCCATTTGGATATTGTATTTATAACTGTTGCCCCAAAACTCAATACTATATCTAAGCTTAGACTCAACCAAGGCGAAGTATACCATCCTAAGCTGGGCCAGTGACAGTTCGTCCCTCAGGCTTCTGATTGCATAGCATGCCGAGCTAACAGACTTCGTTACAGACGATGTCTCAACCCTCCAGCTCAGTAATGCATCAATGTGAATACCTAGAAGTTTAACATGATCAACCACTTCGACCCTGCTGCCACAGGATGAAATCACAAGACTAGCATTGTTCCGGACGTTCGACTTGAATAGTACACATTTTGTCTTGTTTACATTGAGTTTAAGATTATTTGTACCAAACCAGTGTTCAAAAGCTTTTAATAAGTTATTAATTTTTATTTCTAAAGTATTTAAGTTACTTGCAGACACTATTGCACTAGTGTCATCCGCAAAAATAATAAGACTAGTGTCTGTAATACGCTTTTTTATGTACACAATTTAATCATTCAGGAATATTATGAAGAAAATTGGGCCTAAAACAGATCCCTGAGGGACACCCCGAAATACTGTCTTTAGATTGGAGTTCACTATTTTTACTTCTCCATCCACTACCGACTTTATTTCTATAAATTGTCGTCTATTATGCAAATAAGATCTAAATAGCTTCAGAACGTTTTCCCTTATGCCATAATGCTCCAACTTGGCCAGCAAAATATTGTGGTCCACCGTATCAAAGGCGGAACTTAGATCAAGGAATATACCTGCCACCTTATGTTTGTCATTAAGATTGCAAACAACCTCATCGATCAGTGCCTCAACAGCATCGGTAGTTCCCATAGCTCTTTGATACCCAAATTGTCGCTCATTTAAGATTCCTTGCATTTGTAGGTGTTTCATAAGCCTGTCCTTCATATTTTTTTCCAAAATTTTTGATAGTACAGGCAATAGGGAAATGGGCCTGTAGTTGCTAGGATTAGTTTTTGAACTCTTCTTTAAAATTGGTATTACTCGCGCAATTTTAAACTGGTCAGGCAATAGGCCTTCCTCAATACAATTATTATAAAGTGATGCTAGTGGAGTAGCCAATATGTCAATGTTATCTTCTATAATATAAAAATGAATCGCAAAATGTGTTGGTAAGCGCATAACTCAACAACGCCTGGACCAATTTGGACAATTCTTTTTTTTAAATGTTCGTTGAAGTTCAAAGATGGTTTTTACGGGGTGAAAAATTATAATAATTGCCGGGAAAAAAAGAGCCCTTTTCTTTTTCCCATGCAAAAGTTTTCTAACTAAGACGTAGAGTCAATTTGAGCTTTATTGCTATTGTATAAGTTATTTTTGCTTTGTGTGTAGGGTAGGGTAGTGTAGGGTAGGGTAGGGTAGTGTAGGGTAGGGTAGGGTAGGGTAGTGTAGGGTAGGGTAGTGTAGCGTAGGGTAGGGTAGGGTAGGGTAGTGTAGGATAGGGTAGAGTAGTGGTGTAGGGTAGGGTAGTGTAGCGTAGGATAGGGAAGGTAGTGTAGGGTAGTGTAGGGTAGGGTAGTGTAGGGTAGGGTAGTGTAGGGTAGGGTAGTGTAGCGTAGGGTAGGGTAGGGTAGTGTAGCGTAGTGTAGGGTAGGGTAGTGTAGGATAGGGTAGAGTAGTGGTGTAGGGTAGGGTAGATAACTGTTTGGTGTTTTTATGGCAAAACAAAGTTTGCTGGGACAGCTAGTCTTTAATAATGGTCAGGGGAATTTTGTCATAGCCTGTAGACGATTTATTGGCCATCTTTTTAACTAAGTTGAAAATTTCAAGGGGTGTGACTGCATCAAAACACATGTTGGAGTCAACTCTGTTGACACTTTCAGTCAAATATGCAATTGCCAAGCTTTGATCACACGTATTTAGGCGGCAATCGTTGGCGAACTTTTTTGAAAAGACGTTAGCCACGTCTACAGCATCATTTATAATTGTGTTGTCAACTTTAAGAATAGTTTGGTCATTGTCAAGGGTTTTCGTAGCATTGTGCTGTCGATTGACTATTTTCCAAATCATCCTACTGGAATCTGATGCCATTTCTTTTTGTTTTCTGACACTATTCCTTTTTGCACAACTTAATACTTTCCTATAAGTTCTGATGTACCTGTTTCGGTATTCTACAACCGAATTGTCGCATTCCGTCTTGTCAAATGTGTTTAGGAAACGTTTAACTTTGCTAGCTATCCTAATGCCGTTTGTTATCCATTTGGAACATTTACTTCTATTAACATTAACCCTAGCTTTGTACTTTTTAAAGGTAGAAGTATGCAATTCTTTAAATTTACCGATAAAAGTGTTAATACCCGTGTTCCAATCAGTCTCTAATACCTTCTTTCTAAAGTCACCTATTATCTCATCATTATATTTCCTTCTCCAAAGCCGAAGGTACTTTGGCCGCTTCTTATACTCAACTTTTTCAAGACTTAGTGAACAGAATATACCCGCGTGTCCATCTGACAACCCATTGTGATCAAAATTGGTGTAGTCTATGAAACTGTCAGGTAAGTTAGTCAAAATATTATCTATACATGATTCTGATTTATTTCTTCTGAAGGTGGGAGAATTAATTAAATAGCGGAAATTATAGCATGTCAACAACGGTAAAAAGGAATTATGTCTCAAGTCATCTTTTAATACATTAATATTGAAGTCTCCACAAATAATACATAGTTTATTGAGGAAATGCTGTAACATCTTTTCAAGCCTCTCCATAAAGTCATCAAAATTACTGTTTGTTGGAGTCCTATAACAACAAACAACACACAAATTAGTCTCAATATCTTTAACTCCACATACTTCGAAGACATCGGTTTTGTATAATTGCTTACACACTTGAAGTTCATCCACGTTTCTATCATTGAGTGTTAAAATCATTGAACCTCCCCTATTCTTTTTGATTCTCGTGTTATATGATCCCATTTTGTAATTGATAAAATTAAATTGTTTTGCGAGAGTATCATTCAAAAAATGTTCAGAAACGCATAAGAAATCAAGTGCCTTTGATGATTCGCTTACATATATTTCAAAATCATCTTTTTTATTGTTGATCCCACATAGATTCTGATGAAAAATATTGAGATTAGTATACTGTTTAGCTTGATTATTCTCGAAAAAAAATTAGGGAAACACTGTCATTGAGTTCCTCATTGACAGTATTTATAACATAATATTTTAAATTAACAAATATGTTCACCATGCCGTAATAGTTAATTGTTCCGTTACGCTTAAACATGGATCGATCAAATGTCAAGTCTAGATTAGTGTCAAACAATTTAGCATAGTTATGAGTATAAATGTCAAGATACAATAAGTTATTAAACGTTTCAATTCGTGAGTTATACATTATAGTAGATGGGTCATTTTTGTAAGTCGGGAGGCATATTATAACATTAGTGTGTTGAACGGTCATTAAAGTCTCTCTAATATAAATAGTTAAGGCCAGATAATTCTTAGTTTGTCCAAAATCCTCGTCTCCAATAAAAATTATGCAATAGTCATCACCAGAGTAGTCATCTAATTTCAAGTAGATGTTACTGAGCAGATCTTTAATTCCTCTGTTAGGCAAAAGGTAGTGACATATTCGAGTGTCTGCAAATGTGTTTTCGGCTAGTGACAGTACATTGTTCGTGTTGTTGCTACTTATGATGCATAATTTCGATTTTTTGTGCACTGGTTTGTCCATTTGAGATGTAATGTGTGCATCCTTATTTGCCGACTCAACTCGTAATGTTGGAGTGTTTTTGTGTGGCATGTTTCTTCTGGTACACGATCTAGTTTGCTCTAGTTGGATGTCCGTAATTTTATTTGTTTGTTCATATTGAGGGGTAGTTGTAGAAAAATTCGTAATTATCGGTGTGTCGGTAATGTCATTCGCTGTATGTGCAGGTGGGGATGTCATCGTGTGTTTACTACTTGAAGCTGGCGTTGTACTGGTTCTTTGTTTTTGTTTGCGTTTCTGCCCAGTTCGTGGTGTACCATTTCTGTTGTCCGTGACACTTAAGCTTTTGTAGGTATCAATGACTTTCAGATATTTTTGCAAATCTGATTTAAGTCGATAGTTTTCCGAGTTTAGATTCTCAATTTCTTGGTGCGCTATTAATAAATCATCCGATATTTTTTTGAGTTTATCATTCAGGTCAGTGTGACTAGAATTTAAGGATGTATTAGGTAAACTCATCATAGTCGCATCAAAAAGCGCCGAACTATCCTTGGTGATATCGTTCAGTGAACTAGTTCGGTGAATTTTACGGTAAGTAATATTGTTACATTCCTCCATTTTTGATTACTTAATGTTTAGTCTTATGGAATCTGTGAGTAATGGAACGCAATCTCAAAAGGCCGGTATTCAAGTGTAGTCAATTAAGTTTCTGAACGAAGATTTTCTTGTCAAAATTAGTGAGCCAATGATTGGTTGAATGAGTCATCTGTTCCTTTGTTTACATTGAGAAAACTTCTATCTTTGAATTAGCAACCGTTAAATAATGATAATATTGTGTTGTTGTGATCGCCGTGTCGTGTTTTCTGGTTTACTGTCGACTTATAGTATTGAATTAAATAGTAGCCAACCTGATTTTATGGTGTTAATATCGGTTGTGGTCCTTAATCACTGGTGGGGTCACTCGCACTCTGACACCGCCTTATCCACGAATGTTTGCTTTATTAAGCTTAGATAACACTATCACTTTTGAAACTACTCATTCCGAGTGTATCTCTGTTAATCTTTAGGCAATGTTAATAGAAAAAAAATACAGTAATTCCCAATTAAATGCACAAAGCGATGTTTAACGTTTGACAGCTGTCAAGGGAAAAAAAAAAAGCCAGGCTTATCTTGCCAGGTCCTCGGGTGAGTTCCTAGTGTGCTTGTGGTGGTCGCCATGTATAAATAATGTTCCTCCAATAGTCAGGGCGTGGTTCTGGCAAAACTCGACAAATCGGTCTCCGTTCTCATTACAAACTCTTAGCCCCTGCGTACCCATACATACCAGACTGAGTCAGACTAAATAGCTCTCATCTAGAGACAGAAGTCTAGTCATAATAATTATTAATATTAATAGGTTTCTCGTTTTTTTTTATTGGTATTTATTAGTCTATTTTATTTGTATATGTGTTTTATCAATATATATGTAAGTATATACATGTGACTTGATGTGTCAACCACTGCTTGGCAACACTGTTCTCGTTGACAATAGACGTGTTTTAAGTGCTCTCCGAAGAAAAATATCACAAAAATATAAAAGCCCAGTTTATAGGCCCTGAAAATCGCGAAATGAGGAATGGAAATCTTCAGAGGATAAAGATATTAGGCCAAAAATTTTAAACAGCCTCTATTTGTGGAGAACCTTCTTTTAGATCTCCCGAATTAGCTGCCCAGCTGGAAAGGCTGGCTGTGTTTAACACTTTCCTAGTTCTCGTTATTTGCGAATTGGATCGACATATTTCCTATAAGAAAATCTGCCTCATCACTACGCGCTCGTTCTAAACGGTTGGAGCTGACGAGGCGACGCTAGCCTGCGTGCAACTCCGCAACTAAAGGGCGCCGCAGCCGAAATGCCTTCAGGACTTCGCGGCGCCCCAGGCTGCCAGCGCGACTGCGCCGCCAATCTTTATATATTAGTCTATGTGCGCCGCTTTGACACAAGTTGTCAAATTCTGTCTTATTTATAGTGTTTTTTTTACTTATCTTTTAGTTTTTTATTTATTTTAATTGTAAATATTAATTAAGTGTTACAATAAAAATAGTTAGATGATAAGTGGTAGCAGTGATGTGGTGGAAAATAGTGCGTGTCAACCTTCATCATCTCTAAACATCCTGGAGAGGGGTCCTCTGTGCACCCAGGCACATTTCTTTGAAGGTAAGCGGGGTCTGAACGTGCATATTGGGAAGGCTCATAAGCCCCAAAATGCCTCCACTTCAGACCCTGTTGTTATTACACCTCCTACACCAGCTACATCCACATTTGACCCTTTTTTGAAAAAACTATCAAAATTCAAAAATTCTATTCCGGTTTTAAAACGAGTTCCCCGCGGCGCTAGACCTCTAGTGGCACAACATCTTGCAGGTTGCATCCGCCTTGCCGTCCGGGAGAACTCACAAAGTGCTTGGGAACATCTTCTCACCTTCCCTTACAGAATTTTAAACATTCAAAAGAATTTGGCTAGCAAAAAGACATTAACTTCACAAATTAAAGAAAATTGTAACATTTCGGCCAATAATTTGGATTCAAAATTATCGACACAGAGGTTTACCTCTTGAAGAGGTATATCCCATCTGGTCGAATCGAAATTAGGGGAAGGTGATATTAGCGGAGCAGCCAGGATTCTTTTTAGTAGTGATGTGGTGGCACCGTGTTCTCCAGATACTCTTGCAGCTCTGGAGAGCAAACACCCTGCCCCAGTGGATGGTCTTTCTTTTCCCGACCCTCCCGATCCTGATATTAATACCCTCACCATTACAGGTCGAGAGGTGATCAGAGCCGTGTGTTCCTTCCGGAGTGGCTCTGCTGGCGGCCTCGACGGCCTGAGTCCTCAGCACTTAAAGGACCTTATGTGTTCAGGCGCTGGGGAAGCTGGTGAGTTGCTCTCGAAGGAGCTTACGGCTCTGATGAACCTTATGCTGTCCGGTAAGGTAAACGAATCCGTCATCGACGTCTTGTATGGGGCCAATTTATGTGCCCTGCGCAAGAGGGATGGCGGGATTCGTCCCATTGCCGTAGGAACTACTTACCGGCGTATGGCAGCCAAGATTTGCTGTAAATTGTATGGTGAAGTAGTTTCGGATAAATTTCAGCCCCTGCAGCTTGGTTACGGCTCCAAAGGGGGCTGTGAGGCTGCCGTACATGCATTATCTACCTACCTAAATTCTGGCAAAGGAGAGGTCATCCTGAAGGTTGATATTAAAAATGCATTTAATTCGGTAAATAGGGACACCTTGCTGGCAGAAACTAAAAAAGAAATAAATCAAATTTTTAGTTTTCTCTGGCAATGTTATAGGCATCCATCTAAATTACTTTATCGGGACAACCTTCGAATCGGAATCCGCTGTTGGCTGTCAACAAGGTGACCCTCTGGGGCCAGTGATCTTCAGTCTGGCTATCCACCCAATTATTCGACAACTAAATTCAAAATTTAACGTTTGGTATCTCGATGATGGAACCCTGGGAGGCGATGTAGACACAGTTTTAGATGACCTGCAATTTTTAAAACACCAACTACATTCTATAGGACTAGATCTAAATTTTCTAAATGTGAGTTATTTTTATCTGACAGTACCGACAGACAAGTGACACTTTCAAAATTCAATAAAATAGCCCCCGTAATCAAAATTATTGAAAAAAGCTCTCTTCGTCTCCTCGGGTCCCCAGTCTTCGATGACTCCTTTCCCGATTTTATTGAGGAAAAAATTCAAAATTTTAACAATATTTCGGACAGATTGCTGCAAATTAACATGCATTCGGCTATCACCATAATTCGTTTTTGTTGTTTTGGCCCCAAATTAACATATTTCCTTCGTGCTTCCCATCTATGGAAGCACCCTCCTCTTTTAGAAAAAATGGACCAAATTATCCGTCATACACTAACTTTAATTTTAAATGTAGCCATGGACGACCGAGCTTGGGCACAAGCTACTCTTCCCATCCGTATGGGAGGCCTCGGCGTCCGCAAAATTTCTAGTATTAGTTTACCGGCATTTATATCCTCGGTCCACGGTACTGAGAAATTAATCAGGAATATCCTAGCACCCATACTGATTAATTTTGATGTGCCGTGCTTCACCGAGGCTATTGATGCTTGGAGACTCGCTTGCCCCAATTGTAATCTCCCCGACTACCCATCATCCCAGAGACGGTGGGATGAGCCGCTCTGCAGAGCAGTTCAGGAGCACCAAATTTCCACTTCTGCCTCTCCTGCCGAGCGCGCTCGCCTGCTGGCTGTGGGTGAGTGGGAGTCGGGCCTCTGGCTTCACGCACTTCCGTCGTCGAACATTGGCACCTTGTTTGACGACACTACTTTCCGCCTCGCTGCTTCCCTTCGTCTTGGCGCTCCCTGTTGTACTCCTCATCGTTGTCACTGTGGCGAAGTTGTCAACAGCCTCGGTCACCACGGTCTTTCATGCAGCCGAAGTGCGGGTCGCATAGCGCGTCACGGAAACTTAAACGACATCATCCGACGTGCTCTCGTCGCCGTCGGCGTTCCGGCCGTATTGGAACCCCATGGCCTGGCACGCGACGATGGCAAAAGACCGGACGGGATGTCTTTGTTTCCATGGAAGATGGGTAGGCCTTTAGTGTGGGACGCTACTTGTGTCGATACTCTTGCGCCATCCCATCTTCCTAGCTCGTCGTGCTGTGCTGGCGCTGCCGCTGCGGCTGCAGAAAACCTCAAGCGGCGCAAATATAATAACCTCATTGGTAGTTATATTTTCGAGCCGTTTGGGGTTGAAACTCTTGGTCCGTGGGGTCCGAGTGCTCACGCTTTATTTAAAGATCTTGCCAAACGCCTAGTTGACACTTCGCGTGACCCAAGGGCTGGCTTTTACCTTGGTCAGAGAATTAGCATTGCCATACAACGTGGCAATGCTGCCAGTCTTTTGGGCACATTACCAGTACCTAGTCAACGATGGGGAGGAGTTTTTCGACGCCATATTTTAGTTAAGTATATTTTTAGGTTTAGCTAGTGAGTAGTTTTTGTGTTAAAGTGTATATGTTTTTAGTATTAGTTATCTAAGTATTTTATACACTGTATATACTTGTATCTATGTAAATAAACAAGTATATACTTTTTCATATACAAGTTGTTTTTTAAATATTATTTTGTACCCGTTCACAACGTTGTCGTTTTTAACCCAAAGGTTGACTGGTAGAGAATGCCTTGTGGCATTAAGTCCGCCTATGTAACACTATTGTACATGAAGTTTAAATAAATAAATAACGTTTTCTTTATTTTTCTCTCAAAAAATGATCTGTGTAAGGAACTTTCGGTTTCGGCTAAAAACTGATACTGTTGGCGAAACTCGGTTTAGGTTACGGTTTCGGTCGTAAAAACCAGTTACGGTCGGACACTAAAAATAATTATTAAAAAAGATTTATTTAATTAAATAATGTTCACTGTTGATTTGAACTAAAATACTAAAATTAAGTTTACAATTTATTTTATAAACTAAAATTATTGCTGAATCAAGAACAAATTCAACAAATGCAGCTAACAGTGGTAATCGTGCAGGTGAGGTTCAGTGGGAGGAGCTGCCGCAGTACTGCAGCACGCCGTGCGGCGCCACACTGGCGTGCAAGCACCTGTGCGCGGGCTCGTGCTTCGGCTGCTCGCAGGGCCGTCTGCATCAGCCCTGCACGCAGCAGTGCAACCAGGACAACATCTGCGGACACCAGTAAGTCTGACCTGTACGGCGACATTTCTACGAGAAATACTCCGTGCAGAGCGGCTCTGGCGACACCTCTTCTTCTTCTTCGAGTCGATGATTCCTTCACTAAATTTTGTTCGACCACTATTTAGCCACGTCGATAGCCTTAGCGCTAGCCTCACAAAGGTCTGGCATGGTTCAGGTGTTTTTACATAAGGAGCAGGACAGTAGGTGGAGCATCGTTAAAAAATACCATCCTGCCACTGAAGCCGCCGCTGTGATGAAAGTGGTTTGAGTTACGATCCGTACAGTTAGATATACTTACATCTCTGCCTAGGCTCCCCTTCAGGGATGCAAGCGTGATGTCATCTTTTATTTTAAAGACTGGTGAGTTGCACTGTTATTCGATAACTTGATATGTTTGTACAGGTGCCAGGAGCCATGCAATCAAATCTGCCCTCCGTGCAAGATGCCCTGCGAAGTAAAATGCGTACACTCGCGCTGCAGGAAGTTGTGCGGCGAACCATGCACGCCCTGCCAGGTGAATAACATTGTATTTTCTAAGTAAACTCTGAATCTATTCCCATTCATTGAGAGTTGATGGTAGGTAGTCCGACCGCGAGTAATGGGAACTGGCGAGATAGAAGAAGAAGTCTAAACCCAGGTGGTCTCGATGCATAAGTAAGTGTAGTAAGGACAGGCGAGCCGCGCATTGTAATGACACCACTAACGTGCTCCTACTAATGGCCTTCTCTAAACTATGACTTAAGACGGTACCCTGACCAAAAAATCGGCATGAGATATGAGCGTTCCTATTGGTCTAGCGGCACTGGTGGCGCATGAATTACAGTAGTGAATACGCCCAGATTTTAGAATAAAATCTTTATAAAATCGAATTTTGGTCTTTTGAAAAAAATAATTCTACAAAAATATTCGTTATTAAATTGTCTATCCGTTAGTGTTAGTACAAAAAATAATCAATGAACACTTTACGAGGAGATGCATAATATCAATAATTATTTCTCATTTTCATGTTTTTTTGGAAGTAGATTAGTGAAATATATACAACATTTAAAAAAAAACTAAATCTACCATTTTAGAATCAATATTATGTAGAAATTTAATGTTTTTTTATTAATTGATATTTCTTTTTAAATAACGAGTAGATAGCTCCTAAAAACAGCACAAAAATCGGCTTGCGCGGCGTTTTGCTCGGGGTACCGCCTTAACTAATTCACGCGGTCGGCGTCTCTGTGAATTATGATAAAATCATGAACAAAACCTTCACTATTTCGATCTTCTTCTTTACGAGAGTTTTTCCTCTTTCAATATTTTAAGCCCAGTAGGTGATAGATAGATAGATTCATTTATTTGCTTAGAATGTAGGTAAATAATACAATTAGGTGTTACACATATTTTGGATCCTTATACATTCTGCCTTAATGGCATGCAAAAACTTTTGTTACATAAACCACTATAGATTATTCTATTTACATAAAGAACTGGATGAACATTTCACCTGGAGGGAGTATATCAATGAAATATGCATGAAGATTAATAGATTTGTTTTTGCTCTAAAAAAAGTCAAAGATGAGGCATCCGAACCAACTGCGCTAATGGTATATCATGCCTATGTTTGCTCCGTCATCCGTTACGGCATCATTGTCTGGGGAAACTCCTCTGAACTTTGTAGAGTTCTGTTGGCACAAAAAAGATGCATCCGCACCATCTTTAATATGGACTGGACTGATTCCTGCAGACCAGTATATAAAGCACACAATCTTCTCACCGTTCCTTGTATGTATATATATGAAATAGCTAAATTTGTAAAAACTAATTATTCACTTTTTAATACTAAAAATAACAATAATAAATGAAAAGTTACACAGTATATATTAGAATTGCCTGTACCCAGAATCGAATTATTTAGGCGTAGTTGTATTTACATGACCCCTCTTATTTATAATTCTATACCAACCTTTATAACCGATCTCCCTTACAGAAAATTCTGTATAATTAAAAAAAAATGGCTCATTTCTCACAGCTTTTATTCTATAAACGAATTTCTAAAAAGATCGCCATGTCAATCTTATCATTACAGGAATGCATTGTAGATTATCTTGTTATTAGTTGTTGTAATTCCTATCCTACTGCCTTTTATGACATTGTTTGATTTATATTATATGTGTTGTTAACCATATAATTTCATAGTCTAGTAAGTAAACTAAGTGTTATGAAGAGTCTATTAAACATAACAGGTTAAATACCTATTAAAAATAATGTGTTATGTGTTATTAGATTATTAGAGATCTGCTTATTGTAAGCACCTTAACACAATATAATATTTTCATGCCAACTTATGGCGAAATATGTCTTTGTGCTAATAACTTATTTATTTATACCATCTTTTGTACCGCATTTAATGCAAATAAATAGCTTTGACTTTGACTTTTAAGAACATTAAACATTAAATAGTCTTGTCATTCAAAAAATCTGATACAGAGTAATAGCATTTTGAAACTAGTATTTTTTTAAGGTTCTTTTTAAATATTCTTAAAGGTTGCTCTTTAACCATTTTTGGTATATGGTTATAAATAAGAGGAGCCATGCACATAACACTCTTTCTCAATAATGCAGTTTTATATCCACCTATGCATAACTTATCTTCGTATTGAGTTCTTAAACGTGTAGTCTCATGACTACACGTTTAAGAACTCAATACTAGTATTTTTCAAAGTTGGGAATAAGTGTTTTTTTTTTTTTACTGCTATTTCTAATATATATAGGCATGCAAAAGTTAAAAGATTATATTTAAAAAAAAGGTATGCAGCTGTCGGTCACATTGAGTTTAAACATAGATCTAATACAGCGTTTTTGCGCCTTAAAAATATTTTCTCTCTCGCTACAGTTGCCCCAGAATATTATACCAAACCTCAATACAGAAACAACTAGACTGTGGTATGCCATCAATGTTAACTTTTTTGATAAACTGGAGGCCACGCCATCATTCATTAGGTCCTTAAAATGCAGATGTATATACTGCACAGGGGCACTGCAGTCACACTGGGTATCAGACGATATCACTACACGGTCAGGTCACAGTGCCAAATGCACAGTTAAATTGTACTGTGCACCTGGCACTGTGATGTCACGCTGACGTTCGACTCTCACTATCGGCGCAGGTTAGGCGGGAGTGGTCGCATTCCAGTGAGGTGCACAGTTAAGTGGATCGTGAAGTATATTTCGGTCTATAGTCATGACACTCATGGCACAAATATTTCAGGAACAGTGCAGTCGGGCGTGCGAGCACGGCGCGTGCTCACGTCGCTGCGGCGAGCCGTGCGACCGAGCGCCGTGCTCGGAGCAGTGCGCGCGCCTCCGCCCGTGCGGCCACAGGTGTCGCGGCCTGTGCGGCGAGCCCTGCCCCGACATCTGCCAGCTGTGCCGCCCCGACGAGTTCCCTAAGGACTTCCTCGGTGACCAGTACGAAGAAACTGCTAAGTAAGACACCTTCGTTTGCCACGAGACCCCTCGACTGCAATACATTTGCATTGTATTGCTGATTCTTAAGTCTGACCTCAGTTGCCAAACAAACTCATAATAAAAGACACACAGGAAGATAACAAAGTAAAAAGAAAGAAAGACCAAGCAGAATCACCTAATAATTCCCCCAATCAGTCAAAGGCACACAAGAAATTAAACATAAAAAAACATCCTGGACTATCTAGATCTAAATTCCAAAGACCAAATTGTTTATTTAAATTTAATTTTGATCTTATTTTAATTTTTCAATGGAAATGTTGACCAAATTGTTTGTTTAAATTTAATTTTTATCTTATTTTAATTTATGAATGGAAATGTTGACCTAATTGTTTGTTTTAATTTAATTTTTATCTTATTTTAATTTATGAATGGAAATGATGATCAAATTGTTCTCACCTATCCTATATTTTATCATGAAAGAATCTACTTATTTAAATAACAAATGTTGGACACTTGTTAAACATGTTAAAATTAGTGTTTGTTTAAGCACAGTAGTTTGTTTATTTTTGTGACACTGTAGCACTTTAAACTATTTATATTGCTGTGCCCTAGCAGGGTTCATGTATGAAACCTTTATACTTGTAACAAATTTGTAAACTACATGAATGCAATAAATTATTATGATTATGATTATGAAATCGAACAAAGAAATAATATTAAACACCGATTATAAAAACAACACCTACCAACCTTACCCAAGCCGACTGGTCACCGAGGGGGAAAATGACCGAGACCCTCCAAAGATAAAAACAAAAGAAAATGGAAAAATATTGCGGCATACACGTAGCTACGCTGAATGCTCGATCATTGCAAACACTCGGCCGGAATTAATCAACAGAAGGGTTGTGGTTTTTCATCATGATAACGCTAGACCTCACACATCTTTAGCCACTCAGCAAAATTTAAGAGAGTTTGGCTGGGAGGTGTTAATGCATACGCCGTATAGTCCTGACCTTGCACCTTCAGATTTCCACCTGTTTTGGTCTCTTCAGAATTCTTTAGGCAGTGTCAGGTTAACATCACGAGAGGACTGCCAAAACCACTTGTCGTGGTATTTTGGTCAGAAGTCCCAAAATTCATATAGCAACGGGATCATGTCCCTGCCTACAAGATGGCAAGAAGTTATCAAAGAGAATGGTACCTACATACTTTAGTTAAATGTAAATAAAAATAAAAAATGCGAAGAAACTTTTTATTACATTATAAAGGAGAGATACCAGAACAACACGGGGTGGGCTTTTCGACAAAAAGGAAACATATTCACCGAATAGAGGAAATAAAAGGAGTTTCAGAAAGGGTTGCAATTCTTAGCATTAAACTTCCCCTACAAAAAGGCTGAGATGAATCGTGGTCTATAATTCAAGTATACTCACCGTCTGAATCCGATAAGAAAGAAGATATAGCCAAAATAGAGGAATTTGATAAAAACTTACAAAGCGCTGTTGTTACAGCACACAAAAATGTAATTGTAATCGGCGACTTTAATGGAAAAATTGGAGAATGCAATAGAGGGTAAGAATACACCGTGGGAAGACACGGCTATGGCAACACGATCAAAACTGGAGCAAGACTGGTAAATTTTGGTCTCGAAAACAAACTAAGTATTGTATATATATTATGTATTTATTATATATATTGTAGTAATAGCTTCGACAAAAAGAATAAGAAATGGACGTAAACTTCTCCAAATATGGTATATACAAATGAAATAAATTATATTTTGACCAATAATTTAAAAGCTTTTAAAAGTTCTTCCATCATACACAAAAATGGGGTTACATTGAGAATTGGGGTAACTTTGATGATAACTTATTATTTTTTTGTTTTTTAAACCTAACTCCGTGAAAACGGAACGCACTTCAATTTTCTTTTTAAATTTGCAACACTGACATGTCAGCCATGTTTTGCATCAACCTCAGCGAGAAGAATAAGTTTACTTGTTGCAGAAAAAATATTTTGAATTGTGAATTGTTAAACTTTATAATGCAATGAAAAAACAATGGGGCTTCAAAGTAAACCCATTTTCATTTTAGCGTTCATAGGCTCGTTTTTTTTTCGCTCAAACTATGGAAGTAAAAAATTTTGTAGTAGGGAATTTAATTTCTTTTGTGAAGTCGCCTACACTGCATTTTATTCATATTTTTCAACATATAATTAAACTAGTTATGTCAATTTTAATTTCAAAATTAATTAATTTAACCTCGTTTTACGGTACCTTGTGTGAACATTAATAATAGCGACGAGCTACTGAACAATCTTAAAAAGTATTAAGCGGCATTGAAGAAAAAGAAAGTAACAAAACAACGCAGGAAAAATATGAATTAAAACTTAAACACTCTCTAATCGGAAGCAAAAAAAGTATATACAAAGAAAAATCAATACTATCTGAGGAAACAAAACAATTACTCAATGAAAGAGCTCCTACAAGGGCTGAAAAATAGAGAGAAACCAAAATAGATATAAGCAAGAAGATTAACTTTAAATAAGGAAGGACTGAAAGGAATCAAGGCCAACCACTTTGAAATATCATGTTAAGAAAACAGAAGGAGTAAAGAAAGCGTTTAAAGAACTTGAGTCAAAGTAAGATTGGATGCCAAATATGAAAGATAAACTAGGAAAGTGTACTAGCAGAAAAACTGAAATATTAAACATTGCTACGAAATACTACAAGGATCTATACAAAAGTCAAAAACTAAACCTCACTACGACGCAGATCGATGATACGCAGCCATTTGAGCCCATACCACCTATTATTAAAGAAGAGATAGAAATAGCAATTGATCCACAGAAGCTAGAAAAAGCACTAGGCTCCGATCAAATCCCAAACGAACTCCAAAAAATTTCAATGCCAATGGTCCCCGAATTAACAAATTTATTTAACGAAATTATAGAATCAGAAAACATACCCAAAGATTGGACCAAATCAAAAATAGTTTTGTTACATAAGAAAGGAGACAAAGGAGACATTGGCAACTACAGGCCGATAAGCCTAATGTCTACAATATACGTGGGACACTCAGAAAGTTTTGCGAAACTAAAAAAAATTGTTGTATACGTACATATATTTTTATTAAATCTTTTCAAAGTACTTTCCACCAGCCTCTATACAAAGATTCATGCGCCTAAACCAGTTTTCAAAACACTTTTTCCAGTCCGCCGCAGACACCTCGTTTACAGCCTGCTCGAACGCAGCCAGCGCATCTTCCGGCGACGAAAATTGTATCCCTTTAAGCTGATTTTTTATTTTTGGGAATAAAAAGAAGTCACACGGTGCTAGATCAGGGCTGTAAGGAGGGTGACCCAGGAGTTTGACTGGCGTGCTGTCCAGGAAGTCCCTCGTTTTGAGTGCGGTGTGCGCAGGTGCATTGTCGTGGTGGAGCAGTAGCCCGCGGAGCCCTGTGTTTGGTCGCTTGTTGCTTATAACAGAGAAAACTTCTGGCAAACATTTGGTAGTATACCATTCGGCATTAATGCTTCTTTGATCCCGTAAGGGAATTGATACCAAGTGGCCAGTCAAATTAAAAAAGCTAGCGATCAAAATCTTACCCCCGCTTCTAGATCGCTTCACTTTGGTAGGCGTTGGCTCATTTTGAAACACCCAAACAGTCGACTGGCGCTTGGTTTCTGGGTCGTATTGATAAATCCAGGACTCATCACCTGTAACGATGTCGTAAACACGCCGAGACGAGCCTGCTTCAAATTTGTTAAGCATATCACGGCACCATTCCACCCGGGCCTGCTTCTGAGCATCGGTGAGGTTGTGCGGCACCCAGCGTGATACTATCCTCCTCACGCGAAGATGGCTGTGTAGAATCTCGTGAACGCTTCCCGATCCAATCTTCAATATGTGTTGAATCTCCTGATATGTAATTCGCCTATTGTCTTGGATTAAATTTTTCACTGCTAGCACGTTTTCTTCGGTAACAGCCGTCAAAGGGCGACCGCTTCTTTCGTCATCCCCCAAAGTTGGTCGACCGCGCTTGAATTCGTTATACCAACGATACACGGTTGCCTTGGAAGGGCCTTCATCCATGAATGCCATTTGAAGTCTATCGTACGATTCATCCGGTTTCAGGCGACACTTGAAATCGTATAAAATCATAGCTCTAAAATGTTCCCGGCGCAGATCCATATTTCAGTGAGACACAATACTTTGAATTAACTCGCAAAAAATGTGGAGGGAAATTTTGAAATTGGAACTTACTTATTTTTACTTATAAATAATCATATTTTCGAAAAACATTATAACTGGCCAGTCTCCCATATATAAAAACTTTTTTTCGCAATACTTTCTGAGGGGCCTGGTATATATAACCTTTTCCAAAGTTATATTGTTTCGACTAACTAACACCCTAGACGAAGTTCAGCCGAAAGAGCAAGCAGGATTCAGGAGTAAATTCCTAACTATCTACACGTTTTTCTACGTATTCTTTCTCGACCATATACTCGTTTTACGTCAGTTGTTGGAGAAATACAACGAATACAATAAAATTTATTATTTGGGTTTCGTAGACTTCAACAAGGCATTCGACTCTCTAGAACAAAGCTACATATGCAAGCATTATAGCGGCAAGGGATCAAAAAACATTAATGGGAAAAGTACAGCTCAGATAAAACTGGAAACTACTGGTGAAGAATTTCCAATAGAAATAGGAGTCCGTCAAGGTGACCATATCTCGCCTAAGATATTTTCAGCTGTTTTGGAGTTGATATTTATGAAATTAAAATGGGATAATTTCGGCCTTAACTTAAACGGAGAGAAATTAAGTCATTTGAGGTTTTCCGACGATTTAATACTGTTCTCAGAATGCCCTAAGATTTTGGAGAAAATGTTGCAGCAATTATCAGATGAAAGCGCAAATGCAGGTCTCTCAATGAACTTAACTAAAACTAAAATAATGAGTAATTCTTCACACCTAGACATTAGGTTAGGTTAGGTTAAAACGGGGCTGCTTCCGGACGAAGCTGGTTTCCGCAACTTCACGACTAAGCGCGGAACTAGACATTATCAAAGTAAATAAGAGCCCGACGACGCTTGTGTCTCAACGCCGCCTCTTCCTAATGTGTGTGCGTGTGGTGAAAAGTGTTAAATCCAGTGCGCTTGTTCGTGTGTCTTGTGTTGATTGATATAGTGATGCGTGTTCATTGTGATGTGTGTACCTAAAAGACGCATCGCATGATTCACGTATCGCGGACACAAACAAAACAGACCACGACAAACGTCTCTGGATGCGCACTCCAGCACATCCACCACCGCAGGATGGCGGGCCAAGAGAAAAACGTTCAACTAGACATTATCAAAGTAAATAACGAAAAATTGGAATACGTAAGTATTTACCTAGGTCAATTAGTATCACCAACTGAGACAATGCAGAAGGAAATTGAAAGAAGAATAGCTAATACCTGGAAACAATTTTGGTCACTAAGCGAAATAATGAAGAATAAAGAGATGCCCATTTCAGAGAAACTTGTCTTTAATATCTGCATTTTGCCATGCCTAACATTTGGATACCAAACATGGGCCCCTAACAGAACAACTACGAAATAAAATACAGAATTATTATTATGGCAGAATGGAATATAGAGAAGCGTCATGGGCGTAAGAAGGAGAAACAGAGTACCATTAGAAAAGATAAAAGGAAAAACAAAATATAAAAAAGTTCATGTTGCATGGAAAATATTGTAATGGCGTTGGACCTCACGACATATGTTACGAGAAAATAAAGAAAAGTGGACAAGAATAATTACAGAATGGTACCCGAGAGGAAATAAAAGAAGTAGGAAAAGACAGCTAAAGCGATGAAAAGACGATCTCAAGAAAGTAGCAGGCCCAGAATGGATACGGGTAGCGAGGGACAGAGTTACGTGGAGAGCCCTGGAGGAGGCCTTTGTCGAAAGACAAGCTGGGACGAGAAAAAGTAACCAGGTGCCGAGAAAAATATATAAATAATACTGACTGTAAAAAGGTTATAATCTCATTGTAAAATAAGTATAGTTTAATGTAAATAGTTTAAGCATCCAGCAATAAAGGGTTATTTTATTTTATTTAACCTTGTCATTTCAGGTTTATTGTACTTCAAGATTGTGATCACGTTCTGGAGGTCGATAGCATGGACTGCCTCATGATGAGCGACCAAGAAAACATTCAAATACGCAAATGTCCTTTCTGTCGCAAAGCGATCATTAATACCAACAGATACAAAGATACTGTGAATAAAATGTTCAAGGATATAAACCCAATAAAACTCAGAGTATACGGAACTCAGACGGAGATACAAATTAAATTGACAGAACTACAGCGCAAAGTGGACAGATTTAGAAGAGAATATGGAGAGATGGGAGGTTTGTATTTTTTTTTATTAATAAAGTTTCGCCATCGATACATGGTAGACATCCCACCCATACGCACAAAACGTTTTGGGAACACTTTTATTATGCGTACAGCTAAGGAGTGGAATTCCCTGCCGGAGTCTGTGTTTCCCGATAGCTACAATCTAGGGGTCTTTAAGTCAAGAGTGAATAGGTTATTTCTAGGCAAGCGTGTTTCACCGTCGACCACATCATCGCTTACCATCAGGTGAGATTGTGGTCAAGCGCGAGCCTATAGGTTATAAAAAAAAAAAAAAATATGTATAAAAATGACTCCGTAATTCCCTTGGTCACGGCATCACGCGTGAACGGCTGGACCGATTTCGCTTATTCTTTTGTTTGTTGTGTTTGTTATTGTTAGGAGAAGGTTCTTATGAAAAAAAAAAACAAGAAAAAAAAATTATTGTTGGTAGGTAGGTTAGGAAGAGTAGGGTAGGTAGGATGGGGTAGGTTACCCTTTTTAGTAAGAGGTCTTAATCAAATTGATTTAGCTGGGTTAATTTTTTTATCAGACTCATAAGATCTAGTATCTTTGACCAGTATGGTCTGACCTAACGCCACTAATTAAAAACGAATCTTTTACTTTTCAATTAGTGAAAACATTATTTAGACACGAAGCTGATGTTGCTGTTATTCTTGTCTGTTCATTAAATAAATATTTTAAGTAAAATGATTTGAATAATGAAATGAGCTCACATTTTTCAGGTGTATTGACTAACAGATCTATATTTAAGTCACCACAAACAAAAACTAATTTATTATCTCTGAAAAGTTTACTTCTCCAAAGGAACCTAACGTCCGTACCCAAAGGGTAAAAAAGGGACCCTATTACTAAGACTCCACTGTCCGTCAGTCTGTCTGTCTGTCACCAGACTGTATCTCATGAACCGTGATAGCTAGACAGTTGAAGTTTTTACAGATGGTGTATTTTTGTTACCGGTATAACAACAAATACGAAAAACAGAATAAAATCAATGTTTAAATGATAAATGAAATCGGGCTCCCATACAAAAAACGTGTTTTTTTTGCCGTTTTTTGGGATAATGGTACGAAACACTTCGTGTGCGAGTCCGACTCGCACTTGGCCGGTCTTTTATGTGTAATATGATTAATATACATAATTACTAGTGGCCTAACAAAAATTGTCTCCTTTGTTTTTCTCGTCTTCTGAAGTCTTATTCGCGCACTAGCTCTTTGGAGCTACCATATCCGAGTCAGGCAGTCGGGCTGTCTGGGTGTGCCAGCTCCCCAGTTGGAGGCATGCTATAAGGTTTTGTACCACAAACACGTAAAATTAATTTTTCTTTTTCTTTTCAGGTTACATGAAAGATATGTTTTTAAATTTTACATCACTTTTAAAAACCCAAAAAAAAGTGTCGCTTTTGGAAGTAGAAATGGAATGCGTGTACTTGAATATATTTGAAATGATCGTAGAATGTTGGCAAACGCATCTGAAACAGCCGCATATGAAATTATTATATGATGAACTGAATAAGCATACTTATTCCATATTGAGCGTGGTTAAGATTAACCCCAAGTCCAGGATCCCTATCAAAATAAGTGAACAACAACAAAATGATGTCGGCAACGAGATTAAACGCTTAAATGTTATAGTGCAACTTTCTAAGCTGCTTCATCTTGCGCAAAGTACAACAGATGAACAAGTAACACAACAAGTCGAAACAACAAAAGCGGTTGTGTTTTCGCTGTCCGTATTTAATGAAGACTTGGCTTTGGAGTCTCTTAAGCAGCTGCAAAAAATGATTAAAATGAGCGCTCCCGTCACTAAGTACGAGCGCGAATTGATCGTCAAAGCTATTGGTTTAAAAGCCGGCCACTGGTATAAATGTCCGAATGGGCATTTCTATTGCATCGGTGAGTGCGGCGGCGCGATGACCCTGGGCCGCTGTCCGGAGGCGGGCTGCGGGGCGGCTATAGGCGGCGCGCAGCACGCGCTCACCGCTGGGAACAGCCACGCTCCAGAAATGGACGGATCTGCGCATCCAGCGTGGTCGGAGCAAGGCAACAATATGGCCAATTTTGTTCTTGACGATATAATTCAGATGTAAAAACCAAAACCAAACCAAAAAAAATCTAACCAAATTAGGTAGTTTTTATGAATTGTAAGTTAATGTTATCTTTTTGTTAATAAATCCAGCGCACATAGGCGCCTTATCTACAATAATGGCCTCAGGGCACTGATAAAGCTGCCTCGCTACTGTAGCAAGTCGGGTATGTTTGCAGACGCAAATATAGACGGTTTTGCGGCGATTATTCGCAAGAGAGTCATGTGCCTGATCCGCCGCATACGAGGCAGTTGCAACAGCTACCTACAGCTGTTCGCATGGAGGATGGATCTAGATCTGGATTGCCCAAATATGCGGTACTAGACCAGGCTGCATATTGAGCACTCCGGATCCAAACCTTAATTTTGACTAGGATAAAACATTTATAGTGTATTCAATCTTTTTGTTACTGTAGTATTGTAATTTATAAAGTTTTATTGATGAATTTTGTAATGTTAAATGTAATTGTATTATTTTAATAAATTTTTAATGTATCTATTATTTTTTATTTCACATGTATGCATATAGACTGGTTCCGAAATAAATGAATTTTTATTTAATTTAAGACAAGTAAGAAAGATCTCCAAATCTAATGTTTGGGTCAGCGTGGCTTTGGGAGTTACCAAAGGTGCATAAAATTGCACCTTACTTTCATTAAAGTATAAAGGTCAGATTTTATATATTTTATTAACCCCCGCCGGAAAAAGAGGGGTGTTATAAGTTTCACGTGTGTTGCTGTGTATCTGTGTGTCTGTCTGTGGCATCATAGCACCTAAACGGATGAACCGATTTTGATTTAGTTTCTTTTGTTTGAAAGGGGATTTTATCGAGAGTGTTCTTAGCCCCTCCGGAGCAACTGGACAGATTCGCAACTGGACAGATTCTCAGCTGGACAGTTTCTCAACTGGACAGATTATCAACTGGACAGAACGTGTACAATGCATGACAAAATTAAAATAGATGACAAGGAAATATAGACATTATGAAAAGGTGGTCCAGATAGGAAAGTGGACGATTTGCTCCGAGAGCAAGGGCTGACTCTTTAAAAAGCGACAAGATTGAAGATATTGAAATACCTAAATGTCTAGTTAAAGACTTCTTTATTAATGATAATGGTCGTGCAGATAAAATAATTGTGTATGGCAGACAAGCAGCAAGAGATTTAATAAAAATAACAGACATATGGTACCTACATTCAAAATTGCACCGAAACCGTTTTACCAGCTTTTCTCGCTTCATGTTGACATAACCAAGTGTACCGATTAAGTTAACTTTGTACCAGTACTGTTTATTCATTTACCAAATAAGTCACAGGAAACGTATACACGAATGTTTAGAAAAAAAATATATCATAAACCTCAATATCATTTTTGAAGACCTATCCATAGATACCCCTCACGTATGGGTTTGATGAAAAAAAAAAATGAAGTTCTTATTTAATATTAAATTAATTAGTTACCAAAAAAATCTCAAAACAACAGATTGTAAGACAGGTCTTCTTCTATTTTCGTGTCTTTGTGTTATATAGATTGTCCTTGAATAAACACTTTTTTTATATTTAATACCTATGATTCATTGTGTAACTTATTTTTCTTGACTATACTCTGTCCAGTTGATAACCTGTCCAGTTGCGAAACTGTCCAGCTGAGAATCTGTCCAGTTGCGAATCTGTCCAGTTGATCCGGAGGGTTCTTAGCTATGTTTGAATGAAATCGGTTCAGCCGTTTTATTGTTTGAATCGAGGTGTTTTCGCAAGATATATGTGTAGGGGGTTTTTTAAATTTTGAAATTTTACTTGTTTGGTATGACATTAGAAATCACGTCGTCTATTTGTCATTACTAGAAGTGACAACCCCCTGCCAGACACACTCAAAGTGTGATAAATTGTGATGAAACTTCGTCATAGTATAAAAGCTGAATTGGACGTAGATAAGCAAAAAGGATCCAACCCACAAAATGTTACATTTGGGTTGGATCCTTTTTGCTTATCTACGTCCAATTATAAATGTTACCACAAAATATGTAAGTGGCGGTGCACCGCAGAGGCCACTACGAACAAAGAGCCAATTTGCACGCACACATTAACATAACGATTTAACCGGGATCCTCAGAAATATTAGACAGAGGTCAGGCGGTCGATGAAAATATTTATAACCAACTTCACAAATTCGACTGTACGAAAGTTTTTTTAAAATGTATGTTCACCGATTTCTCCGTCAATTGTGAACCGATTCTTTATTTTTTTGCGTTTGAAAGGGTATACTCCCGAGGAGGTCCCATTGTCTTCAAGTCAGAATCTGAAAATGGGATCCCATGGAAATCGAGGGAACTTCTCAAATGTTATAGGCATACATATAGCGATTTTTGTATTTTCGTCAACAATGAACAGAAATGTGATATGGTGAAGTGGAAGTAAAGTAAAGTAAAGTAAACGTTTATTTGCATAGATTGTAGGTACAGTAAATAAGATGTGGCAGTTAAAAAAAAAAGGAAGATGAAGAAGACCACAGATGACCACTAAAACTCCTTAATGATAGGTATGCCACTGGTATAAAATATCGAATAGTTAACAGACTTTTATGAAGCAAATACTTAAAAATAATTGGTACCTACTGATGAAAATGGGACGATCGTTCTAATCTGATGATGAAACCGGAAGGTAGAACTGGCACTTCGAAATAAAACAATGTATCTTAGTCATGTTTGGGTTTAATGGAATCGTAATGAGGTGTACTTTGGATATAATGATTTTCATGGTAATTTGAGGTATTTACCAAACGTAAAAAGAGAAATTAAAAAACTTTGTAACAAAAAAATTAACCGACCTCAAAAAAAAAACAACAAAGCGAAACATTTTTTTTTTAAATCGGTGTCGTTAAACAAAAGTAAATAGCTTCTAAAGACCCCAACTTCGGAAAAGATAGTTATTTTTCGCCCTGTGTTAGCATAAGGACAGATTCGCTTTACGCCAGATTCACGTTAGGTCAGATTTGCTTAAAGACAGAATATGTACAGACTGCAACATAAAGTTCCTTTGTTTTTTTTTATTCGCTTCACGCCTGTTTAATATAAATATTATTTCAATTTCGATGACCTTAGTGGCCGAACAGTCTAGCATCCGAACTGCCACGAAAGGGCTTGGAATCCTGCTAGGTGCAATATTTGTATGATAAATATGTAAGTAGGTTTATTATTATACCCGACTTAGGCCGCGGTTCCACTGACGCGGAGCTGGGCGGAGAGGAGCGGTGACGTGCAGGAATCGTCCAATCACAGACGAGACGAGTGGCGCGACGAGGATTTCAACCATTGTAATTGGTCGCTTTCGCACGTCTCCGCTCCTCTCCGCCCAGCTCCGCGTCAGTGGAACCGCAGCCTTATGGTCGTTTATTTTAATCCGTTATCTAGTAAATTCTAGTACCTCTGATATATACAGGGTAACTGGTTAAGTCGACCTAGATCCATTGAGAGGTTATAGTTCCCATCATTTCTGACTAATTTGACGATGAAACACCCCAGCCTAAACCTTACCGTTTTTGAGATATTGGACTTAGAAGGTTTTTAAAAAAAAATGCCAATTTCTTGAGAATTGGATTTTTTTTTGTCTTCTATGGCCTTATTTTTTTCTAATTCCGATTGTTGAGTACTAAAGAAGTTCGTTTATTTTTCTAAATGCAAAAAGTCCAAATATCTGAACCATAGGAGTCATAGTAGAGGACTGAAAGTGTAAAAGAGAAATAAATTTATAAAAACATTTTTTTTCTTTCAGCAAAATTTAAAAAAAATGTATGGCAGTTGTGCTGCAGATATGCTAAATAATATCTTTGTTCTATTAGATATCCAACAAGGTATAACAAGCTAGGGGTCTCATCACAATTCTTAGAAAAACTTTAATAAAAAGCTCACAGGTAGAGACAAAACATGATAAAATGAAAAAATGGGACTTAAAATCAAACTTATCACCTGGGTCAGAAAATTAAATAAAACAATCCAAATAGTTATAAAACAACATTTATTGTTATTTTTACAAGTCCAGTTCCAAATGACCGCCTCTGTTTCACACACACACTGTCATTCTCTGTCAAGAACCCTTATTTTTACTACTACCTGTGAGCTTTTTATTAAAGTTTTTTCTAAGAATTGTGATAAGACCTCTAGCTTGTTATACCTTGTTGGATTGCTAATAGGGCAAAGATATTATTTAGCATATCTGCAGCACAACTGCCATACATTTTTTAAAAAATTTTGTTAAAAGAAAAAAAAAAATTTTATAAATTTATTTCTTTTTTTACATTTTCAGTCCTCTACTATGACTCCTATGGTTCAGATATTTGGACTTTTTGCATTTAGAATAATAAACGAACTCGAAAAATCGGAATTAGAAATAAAATAAGGCCATAGAAGACAAAAAAATGCCAATTCTTAAGAAATTGGCATATTTTTTTAAAAACCTTCTAAGTCCAATATCTCACAAACGGTTAGGTTTATGCTGGGGTGTTTCATAGTCAAATTAGTCAGACATGATGGGAACTATAACCTCTTAATGGATCTAGGTCGACTTAACCAGTAACCCTGTATAAAAGAAAAGTATAAATAATTCACTTCTGAACAATTTTCTTGTTACGGAGACAGAATTCAATAATACCACCCAAACCAGCCTTTTATTATTTTCTTCAGTTGCTAAATAAATAAACAGTCAAGGGAAAAGACGAAGGCTAGAAGACTATACTTAAAAAAGGATAAAACAATTGTGTATATATTGATAAAAAAATGTTAACAACGCCTTAAGGTGAACGCGCACCTAGACGCACCGCACTCGCCGCACGCGCCGCAGTCATCGCATTTTATAAATCTTTATATGAAATCGTATGCAGCCTCGCGCACCTATCCGCGCCGCACGAGCCGCATTTCAGCAAAATGCTGTAGGTATACGGATTCCACCAGCGCGTGCGGATGACGTCATCAGACTCGGCGGGCGATGCGGGCGGCGCGGCAACATGATCCGTATCCGTATGAAAATATAGTTCAAGATGTACAGAAGTGGATACAATGCGTGCGGCGCGTTCGGCGCGGGGCCAAGGAAAATGCGATGACTGAGGCGCGTGCGGCGAGTGCGGTGCGTCTAGGTGCGCGTTCACCTTTACAAGGACGAATTTCAACTTTAGAATGTTTAAAACATTTAGCGAATTTGGTTAATATAGAAAAAAAAATAGGATTAAAAATTAGAAGAGGGATTTTATTTTTGGTTAGTACGATGTCAGCAAGGTTTTTTTTTATTTTCTCTGAGGTTTCGTATAAATGAATCAAATAACTTTTTATCTGACTACACTTCTGTCTTAAAGCGAATCTGTCGTAAACCAAATCCTTAAGCTAACAAATGTTTTTCGCTTTGTAGTGTATAATAAAACGACTTCGATTATACGTATGACTATATTTTTGGGTAGGTACTGATTCAAGACTTATGATTAAGTTATGTGTGCGCACGCTCGGTGTGTCAGCGAGCAAGTGGTGATGTCGATGTCAATGTCGGCGACTCGAATTGGACGGGCCAATGCCCGTCAGAGCCAGTCTTCACTGTGATCACTCTGCCCAGCAACCACAGAAGAGGAGGAAGACCAGTGTTTCTCAGTAAGACCATGGTGCCTGTTTTCAGCTCTTGCCCAGCTGTCTACCATTTGGTTTTCTGCAGAGAGGTTTTCTAAGAGACACATACTTATTTGAAAAGCGCTGCCAAAAATGTTGTCGCAGTTTTTTGATACGATCGAAGCGCTGTAGCCGCTGGTTATTGACGTCGGTGATCTGAGGACGAGGGACGTGACGTGAGTGTCCTCCGATGAGGAAGTGTGAAGGGAAAAGATAAGAAAGATCTGATGGATCAGTGGATAGAGGTGTTCATCATCATCATCATCTCAGCCGAAAGACGTCCACTGCTGCACATAAGCCTCCCCCAGGCGTCGCCACATTGACCGATCCCGTGCGTCTCGCATCCAGCGCCTTCCCGCAACCTTAACCAGGTCATCGGTCCACCTAGTGGGAGGCTTTCCAACGTATCGTCTTCCGGTTCGCGGTCGCCATTCCAGAACTTTTCGGCCCCATCGGCCATCCGTTCTGCGAGCTATGTGCCCTGCCCACTGCCGCTTTAATACCGAACGTATTAAAGACGCGATTGAGCGAAATAAAGGCTCCAAGGTTTTTCAAGGGATCTGGCTATTGGGGAGAGTCAGCTCACGAAACTGAAGACCGACAATGGCAGGATCGTATCCGCCAAACCGGAGCTTCTGAGGGAGATCGAGACATTCTATGGACAGTTGTACACATCAATCTGCAAACCCGTTGCAAGTTTAGCAAACGACCCAAGAGCTAGATTGACCCGACACTATACCGAAGATATCCCGGACGTTAGCCTGTACGAGATTAGGATGGCTCTGAAACAGCTTAAAAACAACAAGGCGCTGGGTGATGACGGAATCACGGCTGAACTCCTGAAGGCGAGTGGAAAACCGGTCCGCAAGGCCCTTCAGAAGCTGTTTGATTCCGTCATACTCGAGGGCAAAACGCCACAGGCATGGTGCTGGGGTGTGGTGGTACTCTTCTTCAAGATGGGCGACAATGCCTTAGCAATGTTTACAAGTTGTTTTCAAGAGTCATCACGAATCGTCTCGCGCGCAAGTTTGACGATTTCCAGCCTCCGAACAAGCCGGATTCCGAAAAGGCTTTAGCACCGTAGACCACATACATACGCTGCGGCAGTTTATACAGAAGACCGAAGAGTATAACCTGCCTCTCTGTTTAGCGTTTGTGGACTACGAGAAATCCTTCGATTCGATCAAGACTTGGGCTGTACTGCAGTCTCTCCAACGGTGCCAGATCGACTACCGGTACATTGAGGCGTTGAAGTGTCTGTACAAAAACGCCACCATGTCAGTCCACCTTCAGGATCAGACCTCAAACCCAATCCTTCTCCAGCGCGGCGTAAAGGTGGACGAGCGTTATCTCATTATTTCCTCCACCTGAGAGTAATCCAGTCCTTCGAGAAACCCACCAATAGCCTCCCTACATTCACGACTGCGACGAAGATTCCTTAGCTTAAGGTTTTTGCTAATCTTATTGATTTACAAGGACCAAGATAATTTCCAAAGGTTTGAGCGAACGCAGTCCTACATGGAGTATTATAAACTATATCCTTTCTTCGCCCAGCCCCGGAGTCAGGTCTAATTTTATGCTGTGCGATGATCAGCAGCTGGATGAAGAGCTTGCGTCCAGAAAGTACGCCACTTTCTCTATATAAGAGATCAATAGGATACCTGTTGTTCTTAAAACTCACTACCTTAAGTAGCACCCGTTGGGCTCTTTCTACTACCAACATAGTTGTTTTCGATGTACCACCCCATATAGTGAGACAGTAACCAATAATAGACTGACATAGCGAGTAATATAAAGAAGTAAGTAATTTCCTTGAACAAACATTCCTGAAATCACAGTCACCTGAAATGACTTAACAGCCTGTCATCGCCTTGGAAACAACACAAGCAAACCCGGGCCTTTTGAGAGCCGGATCGTCCGGAACGAGGTGTGGAGAAATAAAACCAAGCTGAAAGGGAAGCGTTAGTCCGGAGACTAACGCTTTCCGAGTTCCTCACCAAGCCAAGACATGAGATTTTCATGAATACTCGAGAAAATACAACCGAGGGAAGAATTGTTATCCAGGTATCTGATAAATCGCGGATTTCAGCAGTGCCTTCAACTCAGTTGACTTTGACATTCTCCTAGGAATCCTTTTCACCCTTAATGTCTCTGCTCCAGTAATTGAGTGGTTCAAATCTTATCTTCGGGGCCGCTCGCAGTCTGTTCAATCCGATAAGTGTTCCTCTAAATGGTGTGAATTGACTGCGGGCGTTCCTCAGGGTGGCGTCCTCTTTCCTCTTCTCTTCTCAATTTTTATAAATGCTATCACCAAGGTCCTTTCTTCTAACTATCATCTCTATGCAGACGACTTGCAGTTGTATCGTCATTTTAAAGTAGGTGAACTCGTTGAGGCTGTGGCTGCCATCAACAGTGACCTTGAAAATATTAACAAGTGGGCTAAATGCTACGGACTATTACTAAACCCAAACAAATCGCAAGCGCTCATTGTTGGTGGTAGATACATGCTCAACTTATTGTATAACCAGTCTCTCCCGCCGGTAGTGTATGATTCAGTGCCCATAGATTACTCCAAAACCGCAAAAAAAATAGGCGTTCATATGGACAATAACGAGATGTTAGTGTCCATATGAACGCCTAAATTTTTAGGGAGGTCCATATTGCAAATGTGAGTAAGAGGGTCTTTTACTCCTTTCAGTCCCTTAAACGTCTCCAAAAAATCTAACCATTTCACACTAAGGTTACTCTTGCACAATCCCTTCTTCAACCGCTTATAGACTATGCGGATGTCTGTTTTCTAGATGCAACGGAGGTATTCCTTAATAAACTTGAACGACTGCAGAACTTGTGCATCCGCTTTATTTTTGGTCTCCGCAAATACGACCATGTGTCGGAGTTTCGGAACAGATTAAAGTGGCTGCCAATTCGGCGTCGTCGAGATACCCCTATCCTATCCCTTCTCCATACTATCCTGCACAATCCTAATTCCCTTGTGATTAATACCTTTGTGAACGCTTTGAATACCTCGTGCCGAGAGGTAAACCCTGTCGCACTGCCACTTCTCTTCTTCTTCGTCCTCCGTGTTGATATTAAAACAACGATGCATTTTATCAATATGCCGTGCCATTTATTATAGAAATAAAAGATTCACTCTAAGAACAAAACAATCTTTCATGACTCCAGTAGTTCCAGTACGCAACAGAACAGACTATATAGCAGCTGTCATATTGACAACTGACAGATAGATAGTGAGGTGCCTGACATCTCAACACTCCTCCTCAAATTTAACATTTTCAAAGAACAATGGCGAGATTTTAGCTGACTTAAATTTGAGCGTCTGAAAGTGAGTTATATACGAAAGACGTTCTATTATTTGTCTAAATTTTTTTAATATATTATTGGGCTGGTTCAAAACGGATAAAAAAAAACATAATAAATAAAAAGTTATTTGATTTTTTAGTTAATTTCTTTAGCTTAGTGTTGCCATTATATATTTTATCTGCCAAGTGACAAGTAGTAACTATATTAATTAATAATATAATTAATGTATTTATTGCAGTAAATGAGTTGACAATACAGTTTGTCTGAGTATAGATGTTCCTCGCAGGTAGATAAGAATATTGTAGTGCAGTAGAAATAAATTAATTACTTTTAATTAATGATTGGCAAAAAGACTAGTATCCAAGTTTAAAAAATATAGCTTGGTTGTTGACAAGGACGACGACCTTTCGATAAACGTCAAAGTCGCTTAGTTTAAATAAATATACTCTTTCCAAAGAGTATATTACACATTTTATGCTGAAATAACTAGGTAAGGGAAAAGCGAATGCTATATTTCCCTTTTACTTCCACGAAATTGAATAATATTACCTATTAAACACATTATTCAAAGTTACCCAGTCATAACCTACAAAAGTTTATGACTGAATATCTATTATTCTCGACATTCTCGAACAAAAATTCTTGCACAAACTAATTCAGAACATCACCCTGAGTTAAACCAGATATTTTTCATTTAAAGACGTAGGAATTTAATCTCAGCTAAAAAAATGTATGGGCACCTGCCATTGTTCTTTAAATTAGGTATCAAGCACATCACTAGACAAATATACTTCTTACTAAACAATTTCAACTTAAAATATTCATTACCTTACATAATCAACTTGAACTTAAACATTTTTAATAATTAACTTTAATTTTACATAGTATTTTAATTTTACATAGCTTAATTATATCAACAGTCATATAATGACAGTTTACATTAGTATTTTTCCTATCATATTATTTTCTAACACATAAATTGGTCTCGAAATTTTAAAAACTTGTCTTTACATAAACTTTTAGTCATTATGTCAGCTAAGTTATCATTAGAATTGACATATTCAATAGCGATGATGCCCTTTTCTACAATGTCTTTAAGAAAATGAGCTCTAATATCTATGTGTTTAGTTCTTTTCGAATTTTCATAACTTTTAGACATAGAAATAGCCCCTATATTATCAACAAGCAATATGGCATTATTCTTGTACTTTAAATGTTGACTTAGGCCTTTAAGATTGACCAATTCTTGAGCTGTGGCAGCAGCAGCAATGTACTCCGATTCTGCTGTTGAAAGAGCAACACATGACTGTTTCTTTGAAAACCAAGCTATGGGATTCACTCCATGTAAAATTATACCACCGCTTACACTTTTTCTGTCCATTCTATCTCCGGCCCAATCTGCATCGGAGAATCCATACAAATTATTATCTGTAGTTCTTCTAAATACTAGTGCTTTATCTTTAGTTTCTTTTAGGTAGCGTAAAACTCTCTTACTCACTTTCCATAGTTGTTCAGTTGGTTTGTCCAGGTATCTGCTAAGATAAGATACTGCAAATGTCAAATCTGGTCTAGATGTTACAGTCAAGTAGATTAAACTACCAATCAATTCACGATAGGGTACATTCAGTATTTCTTCATCTTCATTTATCTGTATATTATAATTTATCTCCATAGGTGTTTGTATTCCGTTACAATCAATCATATTGAACTTCTGTAATATTTTCTGTATCATGTTAGTTTGTTTCACGATTATAGTGTCTTCACATCTTTGTATTTCCATACCTAAAAATCTTTTCATTTCTCCAAGATTTTTCGCATTGAACTTCTGTTTCAATTCTTTTATAATCTCATCTCCATTTCCAATTATTAAGATATCATCGACGTATATTAACATCCAACAGTCATTCTTGTAGTACATACAATAATCATATTCTGAACGTTGAAATCCATTGTTCTTTGCAAACTCATCTATTGTCTCGTTCCAGCATTTTGGAGATTCTGTTAAACCATAAAGTGCTCTCTTTAGTTTTAATACTATTTTAGAATTAGAATTCTTCACCTTTAATCCTTGTGGCACTTTAATATAGACTTCTGACTTTAATTTTCCATTTAAAAATGCTGTAGGTATATCTAGTTGGTTAATTTTTAAATCTTCTCGTAGAGCTTTAGATATGAACATCCTAACTGTTGAGTGTCTTGCAGCTGGAGCATAATTACTATCAAATATATCTTCTTTCTTCTGTTGAAAGCCCCTTACAACTAGTCTTGCCTTCTTAGTTCCTTCTTCTTTTTGTTTAAAAATCCATTTTGTATCTATGGCTTTCTTTCCTGCAGGCAATTCCTTTTCTTCCCATGTATCTAGTTTTTCCAGTGCTTGTAATTCTTTATGAATAGCTTGTTTCCAGTCTGTATTACTCACCGCTTCTTCAAATGAGTTTGGTGTAGCAGCACTCAAACATATGACTATGTTTGATGTATAATCTTCTAAATGCGCTGGTCGTTTTACTGACTTTCGACTGCCTTTCTTGTCCAATATTTCTTTCACTATTTAAGGTCTCTTCTATTTCTTCTTCTTCTTCTTGAATTTCTTGACATTCTGTAAATGTTTGTGCTTTATAGTCTATTTCTTCCTGTATAAGCTGTTTGTCTTTACTTTCTTCACCTTCTTTATATTGAAAATCGCTTTCATCAAATGTGACATCTCTTGATACTATTATTGTGTTATCTTCTGGATTCCATAATCTATAACCAACAGTATTATAACCAACCATTCTTGTAGGTCTTGCCCTTTTGCTTAACTTGTCCTGTTTCGGTATTATTGTTGCCCATGCTTTTGATCCGAAGACTCTCAGTCTTGATAAATCATTGTGTCCATTTTTCATGAAGCATGGCGTATTAAAGTTGGTAGCCCAGGTTGGAGATCTGTTCAACTGGTATGCAGCACACTGAATAGCTTCACACCATAAGAATTTAGGTAAATTTGTCTCTGCAAACAAAGTTCTAGTTTTATCACATAAAGTCCTGTTCAAGCGTTCTGCAACTCCATTTTGTTGCGGCGTGTAAGGTAGAGTATTTATCCCTTTATTGTTACAAAAATTCTTCAGCCTGTTTGCTGTATACTCTGCACCATTATCGCATCTTATTCTTTGCACTTTATTTCCTGTTTCATTTTCTAATTTAATTATGTAATTAATAAGTTTCTCTGTCGCTTCTGACTTATGCACCAATGGATATACCACACAGAAATGGGAGTAGTCATCAATTACAGTCATGAAATATTTCTCACCGTTTAAACCGCAGTTCTTGGTAGGCCCTGCAATGTCTGAATGCAGCAACTCTGCTACTCTCCTTGATCTTGGTCTTAGTGTCTGCTTAAATGGTGCTCTGGTAGCTTTTCCTTCTATACATGGACTGCAAACTTTTTTAGAAACAGGTAAATTCATAATACTTAAACCTTTTTTATTTAAATGACATAAGCGTCTATGCCAAATGTTAGAAAGAACATCATCACTCTTGTTATTACTGATATTACATGTTTCATAACCCAGTTTAGCATTTAATTTATATAACATTCCCTCAGCATTATAAATTACTAAAGTATTTTTATTTCTTATTACAGCTTTTGTCTTATCAAACTTTATATAAAATCCTGCATCAGTTATTTTCTTTACTGACAGTAAATTATATGAAATATTATTTACAATGAATGGCTCTATATTTATTTTTAAATGTTTATACATGAACTTTATCTTTCCCTTTTTATTACTCTCTATGTATTGACCATTTGCAACATAAATTTTAACACTTTCTTGCAATTCTATAATATCAGTTACATATTGTTCATATTGATCACTTATTATATGTTGGGTACAACCAGAATCAACTATAAATGTAATATTAGAATTATCAGTCAATCCGAGTATGTATTCACTGGCTAAAAATCCAACATCTGCCTTACCAGCTAGAGACATTTCTTGGGCTTGATCACGTTGTCCTCGACCTCGTACAGGGCGTCCTCGTGCAGCTCTGTGACCTCGGCCAGCAGCTCTACCACGGCCCCTGCCTCGATGTGGCTCCCATACATTTGTCTTCGCTTTACACTCATAACTTTTGTGTCCCGGCTTACCACAGGTGTAACATGTGAGGAATGCACATTCTTGCTCAGATGTGTCCTTATTTGTGATGATTTTTGTCTCGGCGTCAAGCAATCTTGCTTTTACAAAATCGAATGTTAGTCTCTTTTCTGTAGCCATTGCCTCGATGGATGTAATTAAAGGATCATATTCCTTGGGCAGCGATGACAGCAGGTAACAAATCATGTCTTCATCATCAATTTTGACTTCTATCGCTTGGAGATCGTTGATGATTGAGGAGAACTTTATGAGGTAGTTTTCCAATGGCTCATTGCACTTGAGAGTTATCAATTTGCGTTTTAGGTAGAACCTGTTGTAGACACTTTTTCTCTCAAAGGTATTTTCCAATAATGTAATCATCTCTCTTGCTGTTTTCCCATTCTTTATTATTTCTATATAGCGGTCGGAAACGCATTGTGCAATTAAAGACTTCGCCCTCGAGTCATCTTTCATAAATTCGGCGGATTTTTCTTTTCTTTATCTTCTTTATTTAATACGTACTGTTATATCTTAAAATACACGCGAATGCATATAAAATAATAATGATGACCACGCTGGTCGTTACACGTGGAACCGTCTTTGCATTGTCAGCGTTTACGACACATCGCTACTTTTCTAGAGCCGGATAGGCAGTGTGGATTTGAACGTCGTCTCGGATACGTACTTTTATTGTATTTACTGAAAGTCAATTAAAATTCTATTCCAGTGTTTAATTAATTGTTTTTTTAAAAACCATTTTAAGAACCACCCCGTAACAGTGGTGTCAGAAGTGGGATACTCAGCAATCGTTGGCTGGTATCCGTTATACGATCCGCGGAGTGCGTCTTGACAAACTCTTTCAAAATCCTTCGAACTCTTACTAACTCTTACAAAATTAGTTGGTGTGCAAATCACAAACTCTAGATACGAATTCCGAGGAACTGCGACAGTAAGTCTTACCACGTAAGCCTGCCACCCTCTGGCCTATCACCACCACGTGGTGCCACGTGTTTGCGCCGTGTGACTTCACAACGTGATTAAGCCTGTTCGTGCTTCTTATCTGACGTTGGTGTCAGGACTCGCAGCCACCATCCTACTCAACTAGGCACTTACCTGGTTTACCTGGTGCCGTCGCCGTCGGCTCCGCTGCTATACACGTTGTCTGTGCGACACGTGTCCGCCGCCGCTCACTTTGCCGCTGCCGACGAAGTCCTGCTGCTGCCCTGGTTCCTGTTGAGCTGCGAGTGCAACATACCTGCTCTACTCAAAATCTATTTATTTATTTATTTATTTATTTATTTATTATTTGGCTTTTCAACACTGAGTACACTGTTACTTTATAAATTTGTACATTTCAAACTTAAGTCTAAGTGCCTCATCACTTAAAGAAAAGCACAGCATGCACTAAATTATGCGGAGATAAATACAGAATTTATTAATTAAAAACAATACGATGTCCACACTCCTTCTCGCGGTGCTGCTGTGAGTCGAACATTTGATAATTTGTTATTGCTCAACCTTGTCCCAAATAGTATCTATATTATTTGTTTTCCTTACAAATCCTTATTTTATCGAATATATTTATTTACCTTCTTTTGACCGTTAGTCAACTTATGACCAAAATGAGTAAAACTGAAATCTCGCTAAGCGAACAATATCCTATTAAAATTCTTTGTGATTTTATTGATACATACAATGGAGATCGTGAGACCTTGTCCGCATTTTTAACTAATTGCCAAAATTCACTAAACCTAGCGTCCGAGAGTCAGAAAAAACTGCTCCTAAAATATATCCTATCCAAATTGCGAGGCAAAGCTCAAATAGCCTGCTCAAACAAAGTTTTCGATGACTTTGATTCGTTACAGTCATTCCTTCGCCAAAATTTTGGTGAAAGGAAACATTATAGCCATTTATTCTTCGAGTTGCAATCTTGTAGGCAACAACAAAATGAGTCAGTGTCACAATTCTCTTTGCGCTTAGAAACCTGTCTCACCGACATGCAGACCGAAATTCACAATTCCGAAACTACTAAGAAAGATCTGTCAGGTAGAATCGCAATGACGGAAGACCTAGCTCTCCACACTTTTATTTTTGGCTTAAAACCTAACCTCAGTAATATGGTGCGGTGTAGAAACCCTAAAACTCTGAATGATGCTATTAACATCGCGATCGAAGAAGAAAAAATTCAAAATTTCTCTCTAAAAATCTCCCCAAAAATCGCTAAAGCTTGTAAGTTTTGTAATAAACCTGGTCACTTAGAAAACGAGTGCCTGAAAAAAAACCGATTTCGGTCACAACCTCCAACTTCGTCTAACTCTCAATATCAACAAAATTCTCAGCCGAGTCAATCAACAGACGTAGTCTGTAAATATTGCAAGAAACCGGGCCATGATATCTCTCAATGCTATAGGCGCAAATATAACAATTCTAGAAAGAATAACCCTTCGATTCAACATAACGTCATGGCTTTACCCGATCATGTTGAACCGCAGGAAGAAACTGAAGAATGTGCTGACGATTTAAACTAAACAGTCGGGTGTCGTTAGCGTGCCGCACTACGCCCGACCATATTCAAGGCACAACAAAATCTCGCATTACAAACCCACAACTTCATTTAAATCATAATCAATCTAAATCTTTTAAATCAATTGTGACCAATCGACCGGGTAACCAGCCCCAAACTGAAGGTCAACTTCTAACCCATCCGGCTAATCGACAGGGTAGCCAGTCCCAAACCGAAAGCCACTTAAAATCTCGTGTTGCCATGCGACAGGGTAACCAGTCCCAAACCGAAGGCTACTCAAAATCTCGTGTTGCCATGCGACAGGGTAACCAGTCCCAAACCGAAGGCTACTCAAAATCTCGTGTTGCCATGCGACAGGGTAACCAGTCCCAAACCGAAGGCCACTCAAAATCTCGTGTTGCCATGCGACAGGGTAACCAGTCCCAAAACGAAAGCACACACACCTCAAATAAATCTCAACATATTCCGTCAGGAACCTCTGTCTCGTTGAGTCCTAATGCCCTACAAAACCAGGAGTCCGTCACTCCAATTCATGAAATTAAATCTCACAAAATCTCTCTACCCCACGTATTTCTCAATACCAATTTTTCAAACAAACCTCTGTGTTTTCTTATCGACACTGGAGCTAGTGTTAGTATTGTTAAGCTTCAAAATTTTAATTCTACACCATCCTTATCCAGTGATAAAATTAAACTCAAAGGTCTGAGTGAAGACGACTCCTGCTACGAAACTTTAGGGTCATTCACCATCGATTTCGAATATATTCTCCCTCCAAATTCTAAAGTCTGTTTTAGTCACACTTTCCACGCCGTCAGTGATAAAGTACGGCTTAATTACGATGGCATATTAGGTAATGATTGCCTACAAAAACTTGGGTGTGACGTTAGGTATTCTCAAAACTCATTGCTCATTGATGGTCAACTCATACCGCTAAACTTCAGTAAGCCTGTCTATACCATTCCGCCTCGCTCCGAGGTGATAGTTGAATGTTCTGTGTCAAACTCCTTAGAAGAGTTAAAATCCATGAAAGAAGGTCTAGTTCTTGATCATATGTATGCCGAAGGAATCTACTTAGCAAATTGTATTGTTTCAGTTAAACCTAATAATCGCATTAATATCTCAATACTGAATACCACTGAGTCTAAAGTCGTATTTAAAGATTATTGTGTCCATTTGATTCCCTTCGAAAACGTATCACTGTCCTCCCAATCGTGCAATCAAGATAATGTTCAATTTATTAATAATCTCGATGACGTGTCCTTACATAGATCACAACAAGTACTAGACCTCATCCGAACAGAACATCTAAACCCTGAAGAAACAAAGATCCTCTTAGAATGTTGCTCTAATTACACAGACATCTTTTACCTTGAGGGCGAGCCCTTAACTTGCACTAATGCTATTGAGCATTCGATCAGTACTGGTGATGCTGCCCCAATTCACGCAAAATCTTATCGTTTCCCCGAGTGCCACAAAAGTGAAGTCGAAAGTCAAATAAAGAAAATGCTCGATCAGAACATTATCCGTCCTTCAAAATCACCATGGAGCGCCCCTATTTGGGTAGTGCCCAAAAAGATAGACTCATCGGGTAAGCAAAAGTGGAGGATAGTCATTGATTATAGGAAACTCAATGATGTGACTGTTACCGAAGTTTATCCTATTCCTTTAATTACGGATATTCTAGACCAACTAGGTCATTCGAAATATTTTACTACGCTTGACCTTGTAAGCAGTTTCCACCAAATAAATTTAAATCCTAAGGACGCGCCTAAAACTGGCTTTACGGTAGTAGGAAACGAAATTTCTGGGCACTACGAATTTACAAGAATGCCTTTTGGACTAAAAAATGCCCCTGCTACATTCCAAAAACTTATGAATACTGTCCTATCTGGTCTTCAAGGTCTTCACTGCTATATTTATTTAGATGATTGTATTATTTATAGCCAAAACCTTCAATCTCACATAGAAAAGCTAAAATTAGTGTTCGACAGATTCCGTGAATTTAATCTAAAACTACAACCCGCAAAATGCGAGTTCTTACGACATGAAGTTGCGTATTTAGGACATATAATCACCGACAAAGGTGTCTGTCCTAATCCAGATAAAATCCAGGCCGTCACTCAGTTTCCAACTCCTAAATGTCCTAAAGACATCAAATCTTTCCTGGGTTTAGTCGGCTACTACAGGCGATTCATTGAAAATTTCTCTAAGATATCCAAACCCCTTACTTCCCTTTTAAAAAAGGACGTCTCATTTAATTGGTCGGGCGAACAAGAACACGCTTTTACTATTTTAAAACAAAAACTAACCACAGCGCCTCTTTTACAATATCCCGATTTCAGTCAACCTTTTGTGTTGACAATTGATGCCTCCAACTACGCTGTAGGTGCAATACTATCGCAAGGTGAGATAGGCAAGGACAAGCCTATCGCATATGCGTCACGGACGCTTAATAAAGCCGAGGGCAATTACTCCACTACAGAAAAAGAACTTTTAGCCATTGTATTCGGCGTACAAACTTTCCGACCCTATCTTTTTGGCTATCGGTTTAAAATCGTCACCGATCATAAACCTTTAGTTTGGTTATTTAATGTTAAGGACCCCGGCTCTAAATTAATTCGCTGGCGTCTAAAATTGGAGGAATATAACTACGAGATAGTGCATAAACAGGGTAAATTAAATTGCAACGCCGATGCTCTGTCGCGTTTCCCGCCTCAAGATAACAACGACTCAAATCGTCCCGTATGCGCCGTCGACGATAGTAACTCTCCAAATCCTTCAAATTCGCCCTACGACTGTCCTTCACCGTCCACAACAGATACTTACGAAAAGTATCTAAAACTTATTAAACAGTCGAATTTTACTTTCGACACGGTCATTCGAGAATTCAAAGAATCCCTACTTAAGGCTAAATGCAAACTAATCGTCTATCCTACATCAATTGATTTAGACGATTCTGTACCTTATTGCAAAGAAATTATAGAATTATCCACAAGTCAACCTAACATCCGTGACATAGAACGCGAACTAAACACTTTTTACAACACATCAAATGACAACCATTTGTTCACTCACTTATTCGTGCGAGTCCACCATTACGACGAAATGTCGTATAAGGACATTTTTAAGTTATTAGTTGAATATAGGGACATGATAAAATTTTGGTACATGGAAGAGAAAGAAATTGCTATATCCGATTTTTCTGACCCATTCACAAAACTTTCTTATACAAAAGTCTATAATATTATAGCTTACGTCTTCCACAATACTGGGCTTAAAGTTAACATCTATAAAAATTCCATACTATTCCCTACACCTGAAGAGGTTAGAAAAATTCTTCGGGATAATCACGACTTGCCTTCTGCCGGTCACCCCGGCATCACACGAATGGCGGAAAGAATAAAATCCATGTACTGGTGGAAAAATATGCGGCAAGACATTGAAGATTATGTAAAAAACTGCAAATCTTGCCAAATTAACAAACCTTTACGTCAAACTAACCGCGCTCCTATGATTATAAATTCCACCGCAACAAAACCCCTTGAAAAGTTATTTTTGGATATAGTAGGTCCCCTTCCGGAAACTTACGAATTTAAATACAAATTCATCCTCACAATTCAAGACGACCTCACCAAATATTCACAAGGCTATCCACTACAGACATGTTCAGCAGACGAAACTGCTAAAAAGTTAGTTCATTTTATTTCTCATCTCGGTATCCCTAAAATGATAGTCACCGATCAAGGCACTAACTTTACTTCCGAAGTTCTTAAACAACTTAGCAAGTTATTTGGCATTAAACATATTCTAGCAACGCCTTATCACCCACAAACCTGCGGTGCTTTGGAAAGGAGCCACTCAACTTTAAAGGAATATTTGCGACCCTTTGTCAATGAAAACGCACATACATGGGACTTGTACTTAAACACGGCCATGTTTTCATACAATTCTAACGTCCATTCAACCACTAACTACTCTCCATTCGAATTACTACTAGGTTTTAAACCATACATTCCCAAATCCATCGACACGTTAGAAAATAACACATACACGGATTACGTCAGAGTATTGAATCATAGGTTGTATTATAGTAGGCAGAAAGCACTACAAAACATTCAAAATTCTAAAGAGAGGTCTAAACGTTATTACGATTCTCACGCTAAACCTATCACTTACGATGTCGGTGACTCAGTATATCTCAAGTGTCACCACAAGCAAAACAAAGCTCTGTCTCCAGTTTGGAAAGGTCCATATAAAATCGTTAAAATCAACGGGAACCACACCGTGACCCTCCTCATAAACCGTAAACATGTACGTCATCACTATGACGAAATTAAGTTGGCGTCTGACGTTGCAATAACTTGATCTATTTCAGGCACCTTGCTGCGGAATGTAGGTGTCATCAGGTCGTCACACCGATAACAAGCAGATCCGGTTTATACTTCGATAAAATGATCAACGTTAAGTTTACCAACGATAATTGGAATGTAGTTACGTATTTAGATATTAGTAAAATACAATCGCACCTAGATATAGTTGAATCTCTTTTCGCTAAAGTTGGCTCTTATTGTAAAAACTATAGTTCATCCAAAATCCAGATTGACTGCCTAAATGCGTTAACAGCGTTGCAGAGTCAGCATGATAACAATATTAAAAAATATTCGTCAGTTTCTTATATCGTAATCAATAAACGGTCCAAACGCGGTTTGATCGATGCCGGTGGATCCCTTTTGAAAACCTTTTTCGGCACATTAGATTCAGATGATGCAATCAAATTCTCAAACGCTATAGACCAAGTACAGACGGACGAAAAACAATTAGCACATTTGATGAGAGATAATATACATATAATCAAATCAACCATTACAACGTTTAATAGCTCAATATCTAAACTGAATGAAAATGAAAAACGGCTTAACAAAAACCTTGAAATAATCGATCAAGCTTTTCAGCAACTAACTAATTCTAATGATAAGTTGGATGTCAAATCTAATATAAATACATTCCTCAACGCTATCGAAAGCATCATTATTTCCTTGTCGTTCGACATTGAGGATATTAATAACGCGATTCTATTTAGTAAAGTCAATATTCTACATCCGACTGTACTTAGTCCTTATCAACTCTATAACGAACTTGAACGGAATATGAATAATATGCCAAGGTATTACGAACTCCCTTTATCTTTGTCATTACAAAATATTCACGATCTTATTGATATTTCGAGACTTATATCTTATTTTCATAATAACAAAATAATCGTAGTTATTAGAATCCCGCTCGTCCTACCTCAAATGTACAACTTATACCATATAATCCCAATGCCTGTTCCCTATGACGTTGCGCAACCAGACACTTTCGCACTTATCGCTCCCAGTCGACCTTACCTTGCAATAACAATCGATCATATGTTTTACTCACCGTTGCACAGTGTAGACAAGTGCAAAGTGATTCGTGAAAAGTTTTACATATGTGAATTAGAAAGTGTATACTCAAGTGTCGTGAACCCAATCTGTGAAACTATTTTAATTACGGAATTAGTCAGTAAGCTACCTAACTCTTGCGAGACTAAATTGTTAAAAGGCTCTATTCAAGTGTTTCATAAAATTAGTAGGTAATAATAGATGGATATTTGTTTTATCTGAACCAGGCAAATTTCATATATCTTGTGAAAATGATGGCAGTAGCTTTGATGAAACTTTATTCGGTACAGGAATATTATCTTTAACCAAAAATTGCAAAGCCTTTTATAAAACTTTACAATTTGTGCCATCATCAAATGTTTTCGTAAATGTAAGCTCACATGTTGTTTCTAATTTCAACCTAGTTGAAGATGACTGTTGTGAAAGGAGTAGGGTCAACAATTCACTTTCACGTTTACCATACCTAAAATTAAACAACGTTAATAATCTAGACTCTTTACTACAAGCCAGTATGCACCTAAACTCGTTTGAGCAAGAATTAAATAACATTGAAGATCCGACCCACTTCCAAAAATATGGAGTTCATTATATGTCCTTAAGCTACACATTTTTTATCATATTCTTATTATACCTACTCTACAGAGGTCGAAAATTAATATGCCCAAATTCAAAAGCTCCATGCTGCATACAAATATTCAACCAATGTAATAATACCAAGAAAGTAAATAATCACAGTCATCCTCAACAAGCTATTGAACTATCTGTGTTTGAAGAACCTGTTGAGCCTGATCTGTCAACATCAAGGCCAACATCATTGAAAAGAAACATTTTGGTAACCAATAAACAAAATTAATCTCGTTATGTTTTACTAAAATAGTATTATAATGTGCTTAGTTTATAAGTAACAATCTGTAAATCTCCAACGACGTCCAAATCCAATCCGCTTCAAATCTTAAATTTCGCATCTTTCATCTCAGATGCTCCATTTTATTCGGGGGGCTGTTATATCTTAAAATACACGCGAATGCATATAAAATAATAATGATGACCACGCTGGTCGTTACACGTGGAACCGTCTTTGCATTGTCAGCGTTTACGACACATCGCTACTTTTCTAGAGCCGGATAGGCAGTGTGGATTTGAACGTCGTCTCGGATACGTACTTTTTAGTACATTACAGCAGAATCCAGTAAGTAAGCCTTCCTGGCCGAGTATGAGTTAACCGGACCGAACCGCAGGTGAGGTCCGGTTATATACGAGGCCAGGATGGCTTTCTTACTGGTTGAGGTTTGTATAATGCTTTTCTCAAAAATGAAAGAAAGTTTAACAACAAATTCGTTTAATTAATATTGAAGGTTACATTCATATTAGGGCAATTACTGATAGATATTGTGATCGATTTACCGGGGGCATTTATATTTGTTTGTTGTACATCTTGATTAACGGACTCTTTAATCCAACATGATTTATAAACTGAAATGACTAAATACAAACATAAAATCCCACACTATACTTCTACAACATTACTAAGTACAAAACGCAACGTGCATACTTTTTCTGCGTCGCGTTATGTGTCACAGACCCATAAAAAAAAAAAAAAAAAAAGTGTCACAGACAATAAAATGGATGTTTAAGGCTCCAAAATATATTATGTATCTCATAAAATGTCATACCAAAAAGAGATAGATATATATTTGGAGCCTCCCTCTAACCATGTTATAATGGCTAAACTCTAATCTGTGTCTGGTACTATGTTTTTTTTTTCTAAGCAGATCTAAAGAGGATGACCTAAACCGTGCGAAGCCATAAAAAAAAAAAGGGATGAAGGATGACCAAGTGTCCAGTAAGTAAATTACATACTTACTTACTGGACAGTAGGAGATTCCAAATTTAAAATCTCGCTTCTTACCGGACAGTTGTGAATAGTCTCCGGTAGAGTTCACTTTCTGGATACTTTTTAGAGATGTTATGTCAACATTACATACCATTTTTGAGAAAATTGTATTTACTGAAAGTCAATTAAAATTCTATTCCAGTGTTTAATTAATTGTTTTTTTAAAAACCATTTTAAGAACCACCCCGTAACAGTACACTACTTGTTTTTCTTCTAACATTAGTTTAAGGCGAAACTTCCACGTGCTGAAGTTTGACTTCTCACATAGGCACGGCAACTGTGAAATTGTCGAGACCGCAGCCCCCGACGCCATGTTTGCGTTGTCGTGATTTTCTTTCGGCATTGTATTGTATTCGCATCGACGTGGATTGCAACCCAGTGACGACGTTTTCTTTTAATATTGTTAACAACCACGCTCTGCTACCATGTTGATATTAAAACAACGATGCATTTTATCAATATGCCGTGCCATTTATTATAGAAATAAAAGATTCACTCTAAGAACAAAACAATCTTTCATGACTCCAGTAGTTCCAGTACGCAACAGAACAGACTGTATAGCAGCTGTCATATTGACAACTGACAGATAGATAGTGAGGTGCCTGACATCTCAACACTCCGCGACACACTTCCAGCCGCTATCATGGCTCTTTCTCTGCTACAGCAGTGCGTTTCTGGAATTCTCTCCCACACTCCATACGCGACAGCCCTTCTCTGGAGGTCTTTAAGAGGAGGATTAAAGATCATTACCTAGCACAATGACATATTATTATTATTTATATATGCATATATATATATTTATTTATTTATGTACGTACGTAGTTAGTATATTTATGTTTTAATTAAATTCGTCATAGGTTATTTTTATATTGTACACTGGAAGCCTGCCCTCTATAATTGTCAACTTTCTCTCTCACTCTGTGTACGTTACCCCAACAGGAAAGTGACTCCTAGAGCGATATGAGTGGAACGTATAATTCGTGCGTAATCTGCTGTGAATGTGCCCCATAAAAAATAAGTGCGTGTCGTCGTTTTTGAAAAAAAACGGAAAAATAGGTTCCTGCTGGGGTAACGGTGTTCCAGCAGGAAAATTCTAAACGAATGATCGGAATGAGAAATATTGTGCATGGGCAGAGAGCTTATATTTGTGCAAAAATGTGCGCCGAAAATATAACTGGTGCGTCATCAGGTTTTCGAGATATTGCATTTCCTGCTGGGGTAACGTTTTGCAGAATCGTGTATCTCTAAAACCATCGAACGTGCGCCTGTAGAATAAACATACACGAGTTGCTCTTGATTTGGGCGTATTTATGCCGGAATTAGATTTAAGAAAATATTTATAATTTTCAAGTAATTGCGCTTTTTCGAAAATCCGAAAAAAAATTGCAGCGCCTAAATGAGAAAACGTAGAAGCTCGCTGAAAACTGTATTCAGTCCATCTTGACGCTTGTAATAACCATAAAAAGTTTCAAAAGCATACATGCTTGCGTTATCTTATAATATTGCTAAAAGTCAAAACGAGAGTGTCATAACTTTGACGGCAAAATACAAGAAACCTACTCAACCCAAGATTGGTAGGTGTAAACCAAAAGTATGTGCGTTTAGTCAAAAATTGTAGATTTAAACAAAAACCTAAACATATAAACAATGGCTGGTTATCCGTCAAATGACTACGAAAAAGCGACGGATTCATACATATCGATGACCTTCTTAAGACGGTACCCTGACCAAAAAATCGGCATGAGATATGAGCATTCCTATTGGTCTAGCGGCACTGGTGGCGCATGAATTACAGTAGTGAATACGCCCAGATTTTAGAATAAAATCTTTATAAAATCGAAATTAGAACTTTTGAAAAAAAAATCTACAAAAATGTTCGTTATTAAATTGTCTATCCATTAGTGTTAGTACAAAAAATAATTAATGAACACTTTACGAGGAGATGCACAATATCTATAATTATTTCACATTTTTATGTTTTTTTGGAAGGAGATTAGTTAAATATATACAACATTAAAAAAAAAACTAAATCTACCATTTTAGAATCAATATTATGTAGAAATTTAATGTATTTTTATTAATTGATATTTCTTTTTAAATAACGAGTAGATAGCTCCTAAAAACAGCACCAAAAACGGCTTGCGCGGCGTTTTGCTCGGGGTACCGCCTTAATTGGACGTATTAAAACTAAGCTGTTGTCCGTACAGTCGCGTTCAAACGTTTGTTGATATGACCAAATTTTGGGGGCTAAAAATTACATTAAATGTGACTTGTGACCATAACAAATGAAACAGGTTGTTTATGTAGAAATTATTATTTTTACTGTCTTAATTTTGAGGCTAGCAAGTTGCTATATTCTAAGGATTTTCCATGCAGGTCATCTTCTTTGATATTAATAATAATATCTCCCATCAGAACAACAGTTTTGAATTGTTTTAACCCTGCCAACACCATATCTAAAGATACCAGAAAAGTGTCTACGTTCCTAAAAGAAGGTGTTTTTCCTTACGGAGACGCAGATAGCGAGTCCGTCAGACGCGTCGTACCTATCTTACCCAGGGTTTACCCTGGAGCACAATTATAAACCGCGCGCGGGAGTGTGTATGTACGCCCGTGACGACACTTGCTATCGGCGTCTCCGTAACCTTGAGGACCCAAGATTTTCGACGCTGTGGGCTCTAGTGGACACAGGTCTGCATAAAATTATCTACGCCTGTGTCTAACGCTCGCACAGCGGAGATCAGGAGACAACCAGGCTCACAGAGTACCTCAGTGAGGCGGCTGATGCGGCACAGCAGCGGTACCCTTCCGCCCAATTAGTGTTACTGGGGGACTTTAATGCCCACCACCAGGAGTGGCTCTTCCCATACCAGTGCACTGACCATGCTGGACGGGAGATGCGTAAGCTTGCGCTTGCGCTTAACCTTACCCAGCTGGTCCAGGGGGCAACGAGGGTGCCGGATGTTGATTCACACACGGCCAATTGCTTGGACCTTCTGCTGACAACAGAGCCAGACCGATACTCTGTGTCGATAACTTCACCTTTGGGTAGTTCCGACCATTGTCTGGTGAAGTCTGTGTCCGTCTACTCCCCGCCCGATCCCAGCCCAAGAGGCACCCGGCGGGTTTGGCGGTACAGGTCAGCAGATTGGGGTGGCATGCGATCTTTCTTCGCATGTTATCCTTGGCAGCCTACTTGCTTTTCTTCGGATGATCCTTCGGCGTGCGCGGACAACGTGACGGATGTGTTGCGTCAGGGAATGGAGTACTACATTCCGTTTTCTGACGTAACAATGACCAATGTTGACGGGCCATGGTTTGGCGCCGAATGTCATCGTGCCGACGCGCTTAAACATGAGGCGTACCTGGCATGGGTTGACGCTCGTTCGCGCAAAGCGAATGACGTGGGTCAAAGGCAGAAAGCCTACAACAGGGCTGCCAAGTCCTGCAAGAAGGTGTTGAGAAGGGCTCGGTTCGACCACATTGGCCGAATAGGGGCCAAACTTGCTTCTTACTCAGCAGGTAGTAAAGCGTTTTGGTCCCTGGCTAAGTCGGTCGAGTCCAACTTCAGCCGTCCCTCACTACCACCACTGCTAAAACCCGACGGGTCGCTGGCCCACTCCGCTGAGGAGAAGGCAAATTTATTTGCCTCTCTTTTTGCGGAATCTTCACGTCTGAACCCTGGTGGATGCGAGACGAGTATGTCGGACATTCGTATCCATCAAAAGGACGTCCGTAAGGTACTGCGCAACCTCGACGTGAACAAGGCTAGTAGCCCGGACGGAATACCAGCAATCGTTCTTAGAACCTGTGCGCCTGAACTGTCTCCGATCTTGACACGCCTATTCCGCCTTTCGTATGAGACTGGAAAAGTGCCGAATGCTTGGAAGCTAGCTAACGTACAGCCCGTGCCCAAGAAGGGTATTCGAGCTGACCCGGCCAACTACAGACCCATCTCTGTATCGTCCATACTTAACACGAAGCTCCTGGTATACCTAGAAACTAACGATATCCTTAGTGACCGCCAATACGGCTTCCGCCGAAATCGGTCTACTGGGGATCTTCTAGCGTATGCCATTCACATCTGGAGTGAGGCCATCGAGAGGCACGGGGAAGCGCTTGCCGTCTCCCTCGACATCTCGAAGGCTTTTGATAGGGTCTGGCACGAAAGCCTTATTGGTAAGCTTCCTTCATTCGGTTTGCCCGGTGGTCTGTGTGATTGGATTGCAGACTTCCTGAGAGATCGGTCCATTCGAGTGGTTATCGATGGCTGCTCGTCGGACCAATTGGATATCAATGCCGGGGTCCCTCAGGGGTCGGTACTCTCAGCAACTTTATTCTTGCTGCATATTAACGATCTGCTTAAACCCGGCACCTTTGGGTATGCAGACGACAGCACTGTTGCTGAGAGATACTTGTCCAACGCTCGTGCTACCGGGCCTCAGATCCGGTCTCTCCGGGAGGCCATGGTGGAGCGCTTGAACCTGTCCTTGCAGGCAGTCTCCGAATGGGGCGATGCCAATCTGGTCAGGTTTAATGCTGCTAAAACCCAGGCGTGTCTTTTTTCCGCTAAAAAGAGCTAATTTTACCCAGATCCAACTTTCCGAGATGCGACCGTGCCAATAACTGACCATCTTGAGCTTCTTGGCGTTACGTTGACATCTACTCTCAATTTTGGCCCTTACATTGAGGCAAAGGCTCAGCTGGCTGCCAAAAAGCTGGGGATCCTTGCAAAGGTGAGAAGGTACTTTACGCCAGAACAGCTCCTCAACTTGTATCAAACGCAAGTTCGATCATGCATGGAGTACTGTTCTCATCTCTGGGACGGATCAGCCAAATACCAGCTTGACGCACTAGAGTCGATCGAAAAGCGAGCCAAGAGGCTCATCGGCGATGAGGCGCTGGTCAAGTCAAAGCTCCAGTCTTGAACATCGTCACCGAGTTGCCAGCCTGTCGGTTTTTTATCGGTTACATTTCGGGGAGTGTGCGATGGAATTGCACGATATAATTCCACCTAGCCCGTTTCATCATCGGACTACCAGACGTACGGCGATGCGCCATCGATACATGGTAGACATCCCACATATACGCACAAAACGTTTTGGGAACACTTTTATTATGCGTACAGCTAAGGAGTGGAATTCCCTGCCGGAGTCTGTGTTTCCCGATAGCTACAATCTAGGGGTCTTTAAGTCAAGAGTGAATAGGTGATTTCTAGGCAAGCGTGTTTCACCATCGACCACATCATCGCTTACCATCAGGTGAGATTGTGGTCAAGCGCGAGCCTATAGGTTATAAAAAAAAGAATAAAAAAAAAGTGTATAGATCGCAAACAGTTAGCTTCCAGACAGACGGGTTCTGCTATATCGCATTTTATAGTGTGTTTAATATAAATGACAATGCCGCTATTTTTATTGATGGTATGACGGTAGAGTCCGATAGCCAGCATTACGTTAGAATTATAAGATCATCGACAATATCCAGCCGCTTAAGAAGAACCAAAAGTTCATCATAATTTGTATGCAAGCTTCTAATATTCTGCGTCAAGATGGTAAAACCTTGATGAGTCATACGAAGAGGCAGTTTAAAGTGTTCCGGGACTTCGGCTACCATTGCTGCATTGCACTGCCGACATTGATTTGTTCATCAATGTCAGAGGAAATCACTTGAAAGTCAACCATATTGCTTATTACGAGTTGTTATTGTTAGACTTTTGTCAACGAAATGGCTCGCCAATCCCATCAGACGACACAATTTACTAAAGCTTTGGAAATATATGAGAACGCAAAATTTGTGTTTGTGTAATAAACTAATTTTGTGTTTGAGTGTACTGAGTGTGGCTAGCAAGGTCACAAAACAGAAAAGACATATAATAAATATAGGTTTTGAGAACATGTATATGTGTCTTTGACAATTTAGGCAATCAAACAAATGTAAAGTTGTAGGCGTCAGTCGCAAATACGATATTATTATTTATATTTAAGGACTTCTAATTTAATCTGAAAAAAAACTCGCTCAAACACCAGACCAACCAAAACATGATGCAAAGAGGACTTAGAAAATATAGTACTGAAAAAAAAATAAAAACAAATAGCACTCTTACAAAGTTTTACGATCAAAATAGTATCAGGCGTTAGTCAAATAGCTTGTTTCAATAATGTATCCAAATCAAGTTCACTCACGATTCTTATAGCAGTTTCTCCTTTCTTCCTCCTGACATAGACGTTTCTATGTGTGGCCCAACGACAGGCATACTTGTTCAGCTCTGGAAATTCTCGTGCTTGGTGAAAGACTTTCTTAGCTTTGGCAGTGAGGCATTCCGTGAAATAAATAGGCGACTTCCCCGGCAGATGTATGTGTGAGCTGTTAAACTGGTTACCCGCATCTCTTGTGTTGTAGGTTCTGATATTAGACATGAGCTTCTCCTTAGTTAAGCTGCACCGAGCAATATAGTTCAAAACGATCGTCACAGTTATAGGGATATAATCAATATTATTACTTGTAATGAACACCACCCTGAATGTGTTAACGATTCTGTGTTGGCAAAAATAAAGAATATTGTCTAGTTTAAACAACAAAAATACGTAAAATTGGCCAAAAATCTTCAAATAGCATACTCGTGTTAAAATAGTAAACTGTTGATTTTTTCACAAAATTTAATTCATAAGAATCTCTAATGGTCATACCACAATTTATAGTTTTAACATTTTCGAAATGTCACTTAGTTATTTTAGTGTTCTTTTTAGGGTTCCGTAGCCAAATGGCAAAATACGGAACCCTTATAGATTCGTCATGTATGTCTGTCTGTCTGTCCGTCCGTATGTCACAGCCACTTTTCTCCGAAACTATAAGAACAATGCTGTTGAAACTTGGTGTGTAGATGTATTCTGTGAACCGCAATAAGATTTTGTCAGGACTTTAAAAGAGACTGTGACCTCTGACTTTGTTTTGGCCTTTCTTCTCAGAGTAGTCAGATAGGAAACGCCGACCTCATCTAGTTTTAAAAAATATGATCGACATATAAAAGTGTTTGTACAAACCAACTTACAGAAATGAAATCATTTATCATTTATCAAAAATAGAAAAAAAACAATAAATTTTGGGGGCTTTTTTTAATGTTCAAAATTACAATCTTATTATAGTTTTATAATTAGTATTGTACCATTTAACCTAGATGGGTTTGTGTTCCCATACTTGAAACTGAAACTAATATTTTTTTTCAGCAAACCCATACGGGGTATCTATGAATAGGTCTTCAAAAATGATATTGAGGTTTCTTATATATTTTTTTTCTAAACTGAATAGTTTGCGCGAGAGACACTTCCAAAGTGGTAAAATGTGTGTCCCCCTCCCTGTAACTTCTAAAATAAGAGAAAGATAAAACTAAAAAAAAAATATTATGTACATTACCATGTAAACTTCCAACGAAAATTGGTTTGAGCGAGATCTAGTAAGTAGTTTTTTTTAATACGTCATAAATCATAAACCACAATTTACCAAGTACGGAAACCCTTCGTGCGCGAGTCCGACTCGCACTTGGCCGGTTTTTTTTCTTAATTGTCGCGCTGTTTTGAATCATACGCAACTTACACCGGTCGGCAATTCAGTCTCTCAATCTATTATATATTAGTCTATGATTCAGTAATCAGTTCAGTCCTCCGCGAGAGCTCGAAGAGTGGTCACGTCTCATCGTGGAGCGACGCGCCGATGACGATAATTTTCGCGATCTATTTGTATACCTTGCCGCAAATAGTTTAATAAGGTAAGTCATATTTTTTGAGTATTACTTTTTATGCATAACTACCTAACATTTACTTTTTATATTTTTACTATTCAATACATATTTCTGTAACATTTCTTTTTTACATATTTATTTTAGTAAAAATGGAAAAGCGTATGGAAAACATATTATAAGAAGAAAGTTGGCGCTCATATCCGAAAAAAATGCTGTTCTCATAAAAACTGCGTAATTCTATTTTGTGATATTATTTCCTTTTTAACCGAATTTCCAAAAAGGTTTTATGTTCAGCTGTATGTTTTTTTTTTTGTGTATGTTTACCGATTTCATCAATTGTGAACCGATTTTAGAAATCCTTTTTTTGTTTGAAAGAGTACGTTCCATAAAAATTTGGTGAAGATCTGATGAATAATTTTGGAGATTGGGAACAGAACTCCTCAAAAAATTACGTAATATCTTTCGGGATTGCTGCAATCGCATGTCTGTTTACTGTTTACACCATATTTTCATAACTTGACATCACGCCGGTACGTAGATGTGTACAGTAAACCCTGGTACGCTCTTAATTCACCGGTTATGTTCAAGTTTTATGTTATTTTTTTTTGTAAAAAATCTTTATCTTACATAATGGCACATGTAATCGTTTTTTTCATTTATTTCTCAAATATTCGATATGGGTATCGTGTACTGCATTTGTGGGGATGCCGATTACAAATCTGACATTCTTTTTAAAATCCAAGATGGCGGATGCAACTTTTTCTCAAACATTCGATATGGATATCGTGTAATAGGTTTTTAGGGGTGGCGATTGCAAATCTGGCATTCATTTTAGAATACAAAATGGTGGATCAATTATTTTCTTAAAATTGTGAATTTATTTTATTTTTGATCTATCACAAGAAACAGTAGTAGGTATCTACTGTTTCTTGTGATACTACTTTTTTTTAAGAGATAACAAAGAGTTATTACGCCAGTTGCTAGCAACTTCCCCCAATATGATTATACCTAAATTAAAAACTTATTTATTATTCTGAAATCTGATGGATGGAAACTTCTTATATATACTATAGTTTATATACTACGATTTTATATATACGACTGTAAGTTTACAGTACCGTTTTTATTACTTTTTTGGGGACTGTATGTTTCCAGTTCTAAGACATGCTTTTTGACTACTTACAATATTCTTATTTTATTTCAGGATTCTTCAAAACATACGGATTCATATTCTAACATCGTGATAGAAGAACAAAACTGAAGATAAAGACGATGGCATAATACATGGCAATATAATAGTGGATTTCGCATGATTCAGATGAACTGATCAGAAACACAAGCTACCCAAGATGCCAAAATACGCGCTTGGTCGTGGAGTTGCGGCAACTAGCCCTTACTTAACAAGATTTTTAAACTCCTTAAGCGAAGTTCGTGATAGAGTAGAAAAACTGCAGGATAGAAGGAAGATTTACGCTGATCGTTCGAGAAGAGTAGGAGAAGATTTTAAAGTAGACGACAAGGTTTTATTGGCTACCCATCAGCTTAGCGACGCCAACAAGTGCTAAATTTTTCCCCTAAGAAGGATGGGCCATATGTTGTAAAGAAGAAATTGAGTCCAGCAACGTACCTAATCGCATCTGATGGAAATCCTGGTGAGGTATTGGGCAAATTCCACGATAATCAGCTCATCCCTTTTTGAGATCGAACAGATGAGTGCGCTCAGCCACTGGAGCCTAAGAAAAAGCGAGGCCGACCTCACTTACAACCCATTTCGAATGACATTGATGTTAGGCTAGACCACGATCGAGGTCGTAATCGTGATCTAGATCTAGATCTAGATCTTGGGGCTGCCACGGTACATACTCCCCGTATGTACCGTGGCAGTCCCAAGACGATAGAGTAAATGTTAGTGTTGGCCCCACTGATAGGCACGTCCAATCGGATGATCACGGGAACAGGAGTAAGGTTGACACTACTGACGTGGGCGACCAATCACGCGCCACGATTATGCCTGCGCACCGTGTTGAGCAAGCGTTTCTGGCGGTACCAAAAAAGGACAGTCTAAGTCTACCCTCGAAACGTGCACGCGACGTGTTTCAGGCCGCGCTCGTAAAGCACCGGCCATCTTAGACCTCTAATTGTTACCTTGAATAGTTATTTCATGTGTACCAGCTAAACCTAGAAACATCGACGACACCACCGCACATGAAGCTCGCGCATCGCGCACTGACTACACTGAGGCGCCCGCGCCGTTAGCGCGGTATTTACATGTCGCGCTACCTACGTTCTAGGGATCAGCAGGCGAGTGAGCTTGCTCGTAATTGGTTGAGCTATAATACCTCCAGTACCGGTATTGTACTCACCGTTCCCGCCGTTACATTCGCTCACGGTCGCACACATGCACTCGTTCTATCAGCCACGGCGGGCATATATACGACCGCACAACAGACAGCGCTTGTTATTTTCACAAACGATTCGGCGAGCGCGCACGTAACTGCAGATCACCGTGTAATTATGGCAAGCAGCAGGAAAACTAACGGAGGTCTTGGCAACGACGGGAGCCGAGATCGACAGCATAACCACACACGTCTATATATCTACGACTCCGCCAATAAGCTGCGCTTCTTGATCGACACGGGAGCAAACGTGTCGGTTGTACCACCCTGCAAAACAGCATCGCCGTCATGTGATATACTACTGTACACAGCGAACGGCACACCCATACGTACGTACGGCGAACGCAATTTGAACTTCAACCTTGGTTTACGTCGACAATTCAAATGGAAATTCACCGTTGCTGACGTGAAGAGGCAGATCATCGGTGCCGACTTCCTGCAATATCACAACCTTTTAGTTGCCTACGAGCCCAGAAACTTATTGACAAGAAGACAGGCTTATCAATCAACGGTTGTCTGTCAAGCAGCACATCAACCCCAACGGTACTCACACTCAACGTGAATGATCCGTACTACGACCTGCTAAAGAAATACAACGACATCACATCCGCCAACTTCAGTAACACAAATGCTAGCGACGTGGAACATTACATCGTGACACGTGGACCACCCGTGTACTGCAGAGCTCGCCCGTTACCGCCACACAAGTATCAAGCCGCAAAAGACACGTTCCAGTTAATGCTGGAGCAAGGTATATGCCGACCCAGCAAATCACCATGGGGTAGTCCTCTACACCTAGTCCAGAAGTAGAATGGTGAACTCAGACCATGCGGTGATTATAGAAAACTGAATGCCGTAACAAAGCCCGACCGCTACCCGATACCTCGCCTGCGTGACTTCACCTACAGATTACAAGGAATGACGGTATTCACAAAAATCGATCTACGCAAAGCTTTTAACCAACTGCGTATTCGACAAGAAGATATTGAGAAGACTGCAGTAATTACTCCATTCGGGTTGTTCGAATTCCCACGAATGCGCTTCGGCTTGCGTAACGCAGGTCAATCATTTCAACGACACATGAATAATATACTGGGTGACCTAGACTTCGTGTTCCCGTTCGTCGACGCTATTCTTCTGGCGTCTGCCGATTCAGCTCAACACCGACAACACTTAGAAGAAGTTTTCAAAAGGCTTCATATGCATGGAATGCGAATAAACGTATCTAAGTGCGTTTTTGGAAAAGAAACGCTCGAGTTCCGGCTACGACGTATCAGCAGCCGGAATTAACCAATTGAAGATCGTGTCAAAACTATAACAACATTTCCAGAGCCGACAACAGTACAAGAACTACGTCGCTTCCTAGGCATCATTAATTTCTACAAAGAAAGCATTCCACGCGCAGCGCATACACAAGAAAAATTATTCAAGTACCTACGCAATTCGAAAAAAAACGACAAGACACCAATCCAGCTAACACCCGATGAAAAAGAAGCCTTCGAAGCAAGCAAAGCCATTATACGAAACGCTGTTATGCTTACTCATGTGTGATGCATCCAACACGTGCGTTGGCGCAGCCCTACAGCAGTGCATTCACTGAAGATGGCAGCTACTCGGTTTTTATTTAAAAAAACTAACCGACGCTCAAAGAAAATACAGTACCTTTGATCGGGAATTATTAGCCATCTACCTAGCGATTCGTCATTTCCGAAAAATGTTCGAGGTTAAAGAAATAACTGTATATACCGATCACAAACCTCTGACGTTTGCGCTCACGAGAGATAACAGCAAGACAGAAACACAGCTGCGGAGATCTTAACTACATTAGCCAATTTACGGATGGACCATGGAGAGCCTCAGTAAAATGCTCGATGACCTTAGTAGAGCTTCCGAAAGAGTGGGTCTTAAAATGAACATGGACAAAACCAAGGTCATGGTGAACGCCCATGTAACACCCACTCCTATCAAGATCGGAGACTCTACACTCGAAGTTGTAGACGATTATGTTTACTTGGGACAAACGGTCCAGTTGGGTAGGTCCAACTTCGAGAAAGAGGTCAACCGTCGAATCCGACTCGGCTGGGCGGCGTTCGGGAAGTTGCGTGGTATCTTCTCGTCCAATTTACCGCAGTGTCTCAAGACAAACTCTATGACCAGTGTGTGTTGCCAGTGATCACCTATGGGACCGAGACGTGGTCGCTCACAATGGGCCTTATCAGAAAGCTTAAAGTCACCCAAAGGGCAATGGAGAGGGCTATGCTCGGAATTTCCTTGCGTGATCACGTCAGAAATGATGATATCCGCAGGAGAACCAAAGTTACCGACATAGCCCGAAGAATTGCCAAACTTAAGTGGCAGTGGGCAGGGCACATTGCTCGCAGAACGGATGGCCGATGGGGCCGAAAAGTTCAGGAATGGCAACCGCGAACTGGAAGACGATACGTTGGAAGGCCTCCCACTAGGTGGACCGATGACCTGGTTAAGGTTGCGGGCAGGCGCTGGATGCGAGACGCACGGGATCGGTCAATGTGGCGACGCCTGTGGGAGGCCTATGTCCAGCAGTGGACGTCTTTCGTCTGAAATGATGAGCCAATTTACGAAGAAGATACTACATATTGAAGGCAAAGAAAATGTCGTCGCTGACGCCCTATCTAGAATCGAAACAATTACATGTCAAGCTACCTACGTTCTAGGGATCAGCAGGCGAGTGAGCTTGCTCGTAATTGGTTGAGCTATAATACCTCCAGTACCTACAGTGATACCCAAAATGTATATATAGGCTAAGACATTTTATAATAAATCATTGTGTGAAGAAATACTAACGCTATTTTATTTACCACTACCCTCGGTAAACATGTTTATCTTGTTTTATGTTCCTGTACGTGTATTTTCGGTGATTAAAGTAGTGTAAATTTAGCAAGGACTTTTACTCAGAGGCCCGAACCCTATGCCCAACGGCTACAATCCTTTTTTAGGGTTCCGTACCCAAAGGGTTAAAACGGGACCCTATTACTAAGACTCCGCGGTCCGTCTGTCTGTCTGTCTATCACCAGGCTGTATCTCATATTGAAATACTCACAGATGATGTATTTCTGTTGCCGCTATAACAACAAATACTAAAAACAGAATAAAATAAATATTTAAGTGGGGCTCCCATACAACAAACGTGTTTTATTGCCGTTTTTTGCGATAATGGTACGGAACCCTTCGTGTGCGAGTCCGACTCGCACTTGGCCGGTTTTTTTGTTATCGGGGGTAAACCTTTTAATTTTATGTATGCATTTTTTGGTTTAGATTTAATTTTTTTGCTAACCGATATATATTTTAGGTCATAGAGGTTAATTTATCCACTTATGAAAATGCATTAATCAGTAATCTGAAACGGTGGCATCTTACGCTAAAAATGCTTCAAAATTTCTGGCGTAGGTGGTAATTAGTGTACTTAACTCAATTGCAGCTTCGATATAGGTAAGTGGACAGATTGTAAGCCTGAACCTGAGATTGGAGACGTGGTTCTGGTGAAAGATGGTCTTCCACCCGCTAGATGATTATACAGAGTTATTACAGGAAAACATCCAGGTTTGGACAATATTACTCGTGTTGTAACCATACGGTGTAAAAATAATGAAATTAAAAGACCTGTATCTAAACTAATAATTTTACCTATTAACACTTATTTATTTACTATCTTATTGATGAATTTTATATACTGTTTTATTTACACCTTATACTCTGTTCGTGAATTTACTTGAATGAACTTGTATTTTTACTTTGTATTACCGTTGTTTAGTTTTTATTTACTTGAGGCATGAATTTGTATCGTAGTTTGTAACAAATTTAAATATCAATACATCTTTAAGCGATATCTTGTGCCAAACATGAGAACCAGCTTGGGTGTGTCACCAGTTGATCGTGTGGTGAAACTGGATGGCGTTGCTATCTGGAGATACTAATTAGTGATACTATAAAACATAAGAATTTGGGTGTATCAATTTAATTCAACAAACACACAGTTCAACACTTAAATTACAAAATTATTAACTTCTTTAAAATATTTACATAAAGAAGAACCATAGACATAACTGGTCTATTGGTAAACTTCAATGTCTATGACTGACAAGAGTGAAATTTCTTTTTTCATTGGAATACTTGAGAGTCCACCTGCGATAAATTTCTAATCTGAATAAGCTCTCATAAAAGCTAACAAATGACTCGTAGGCGGCAGGGAACCAGCCCCAAATATAAATAAAGAATGTGTCAGCAGGCGCTGTGAGTATTAGTTGAATTAATCTAAATTTCCATACTTGTGAAAACATGTGCGTTGTTTGATGCTCATTATGCATTCTTCTCCTTGGCAGGGCACTCTAGGATAAATTTTTAAATATACCTTTAAATAAGAAAATGGTCAACTACTACAACTACTATTATTAAGAAGAACAGCAGTTAAAATCCAACATTGTGTTCCGAATACAGATGGCACTTAAGCTTGCACGAGGCTGGATTATAGCTTCCCAGGCGAATGATACTGCTTGAGACATCATACCTTCGGTAATGAAAACTAATGGGTAAAGTGTATCCCATGTAAAAGTAAGTTTTGTTGTATTCCATTAACCTCAAGATATTGTGATGACGGACTGTGTGTTGGAGAATTAAATTAGTTGACCAAACTGTGTGACTTTTACTTCAATCAACTTCATGCGAAACCATAGCCTATCTAGTCTCATGCTGGTCACCTACTCCTGAGTTAGTTGGTGAGTAAGGCACAAAAGATATCTACCTTACAAGTTAAGGGCCTAGTTTTATCATATAGTGGATTGTCAAACAATCAATCATTAAAGTTTATATTGTCATGTTACGGTTGATGGACAGAACCGTCCATGGTGAGCGTAATGTCTTATCTGTTTAAATCATTATTACATACAAATCATCGAAGGTCAACATTTGTCATAAGCTTAGTACCTACTACTATTGAATAACAGATGGCGTTGTTCCGTGACGACACCTTTTGTAGATCGCGGTGTTAAGATTTGTCTGTATTGCATGACCTCCGCTATACATAAGCTAATAAATTGTGGATTCGCCCTGTGTTCGTCAACAGTCGTCTACTTTGTTAAGTGCCACCTGCCTCCGGAGTGACGTCACTATCCGCCCGAGCCGTTCTAGTAGCTACCTGTTGTGTTCTCACAGGTGTTTGTTGTAGCAAACAAATACTTGTGGGAGCGCAGCGGGAAGTTGCTGCCCCGCGCTACCCGGTTTGGTAACAAACTGTTGCAGTTGCGGAGGCCACAGTTTTAACCTCAGTTTCTTTTAACTTCAGTTTTATTTCCTATTTTTTTTATTTTATCATGATACCCTCAAGTTTTCTTTTTAAAATCAGTTTCTACATTTTAAAAATAAAACTTTACTCAACCATGCCGCCCAAGAAAGTTCCTGATTTTGATGGTCGAGGTCCTAGAGACCATGACACCTCCTCTTCCAGCCGCTATCTTACCTTAAGTCACATGGGTGACCGCTCGACGTCGCTGCCCAGCGTCAGAGGCGCGTCCCCTGGAGCTAGTTCACCGGTGAATATTTTTAAAACGCCGCCTAATAGCCGGTCCGGTTCTGCACATACCGGATCGCCGTCGAGACCGGCGACTGCGCATGTTTCGCCCGTGCCGCCGTCGAATCGGCAACCAGCAGTGCTCATCCGCCCACTTACTTTCCGTCCCGTACCTATTCAGGCACCGGGAATGACCAGGCCACCTAGCCGCTCGCAAGTAGTTCGCACCACCGCCGACGCCACCGTGCGCCAAACAGCGCCGGGACAGCGCGCGACCGTGTCGCAGTCCGCGCGTCCCGTGGCGACGACGGTGCGAGACACACATGTGCAAGCGTGCCCCGTGGTGCCGCCCGTACAAAAAACCTCTGAAACTTTTGAGACTTTCAAAACCCCGCCGAATGTGCGCTCCGTTGCGCCTAACGCGCCCAAAAGCGAAACCTACACTTGGGTCGCGACAACAGTTGCACCTAAGGTTTGTGCGCCCCCGAAAACTACGTCAAATGTGCCGCCGCGTGCCACCACACCTACTTAGGTTGCAATTCACACAGCACCGAAAAAGGTAAATAAGGCCAAAGTTAGTTTGGAATTACGCCGCGCCGCGCCGCCACTGGCGCGTCACCGATTGGCTAGTACAACTAGCGCCGCGGCGGACAGTTACCAAAGTGCTGCCAAAACGTTGTTTACGACGCCACCAACTAGAGGGTCCGCCCAGGACTCCCCGGCCATTATGTCGGCATGCTCATCCCGTCAGGGGTCGGACATGTCGGCTTCCTCGGGGGGTTCCCGTGACGATCGTCGAGGCATGTCGCCTGATATGTCCGATCGAGTCGCCACACGGAGTGAGTACCTTTCCGCAACAACAACTACGGATGCCCTGGGGTGTGACTACAAGTTCACACTCGACGTCTCTGCCAGACCCCAGCGCAGACCCAGAAGCCCAGACGATGAGGATACTGACGAAGCGGCGAAGCGCTGCTGCATCGATCCGCCCTACCGCGCAGAGAGGGCGGTTCGATTTCGCCCACTCATACCGCCACTGACCATCGACGCAACTCGGCACCCACCTCTAAATTTTCTGAGGCCGCCACTGACCTAGTTTCCGCGCCGCTAGCGACTGATGTAAACAATCGGTCGAATGCGGGCGCGACGCAACCTGCCAGTGCTGCGGCCCAGAAGAAGGTGAAGAGCCCTCGCTACCCTCCTCTCATTGTGGAGAAGCTACCCAACTGAGCAGCGCACTTCAGGGCCGTGAGGGAAAAGCTGGGCCACCCGCCTAACGCGCGTCCGTACCAGAACGGTATACGGTTCTTACCGGAAAGCGCGGAGGAATACCGGGTCGTCCAGCGATATCTCACCGACCTAGAGAAGGAAAGCGGCCTAAGTTGGTTCGCCTATTCCCTACCTGCTGAGAGGAGCGTAAAGCTGGCCATTCGAGGGCTTCCAGCTGACACAGAAGTCGAAAAAATAGAAGATGAGCTGCGACTGCATGGATATGAGCCGGAATACGTCCGCCATATCAAGACGCGTGGCGAGCGACCCGGCTGCATATTCCATGCGGTCATAAAGAGGACGCCAGACTTCCGCAAGATCTACGACACCACTACGTTTCTATACATGCGTGGTGTGAAAATAGAGGCGTGGAGGGGCAAAAAAGGGCTTGCTCAGTGCCACAGATGCCAAAAGTTTCGTCACAGCTCGCATCTGTGCCACCGCCCGCTCACCTGCGTGAGATGCGGCGAGAACCATGCCACCAGGGATTGCCCGCGCCCAAAGACAGAGGCGGCAACCTGTGCTAATTGTGCGTGTGACCATCCATCATGTGCCAGCACTCCGCGCTGTCCCGTGTTCTCCCCCCCCGCAGCCTCATTACCGGACTGACGTTTGAGCGAGCCGCACAGCACTACACGCGCCTCGTTCATACAATAACACTCTACTATTTACAAACATGCGTGTATATAGTGTTCTTAGTTAATATAGGCACTGTATACACTGCAAGTCACACAAACATGACTCCACTCTCGATTAAACTCACGTAACAAGTATACGCGCGCGGTGCGTGCTTCGTTACATACATGAACGGTGTTACACATACAATACCGTTCAAACACACATAACGGTCCCTTAGCCGAGGACGTAACTGGCTAGCTCTGGAAGCGTGTCAGGCGGGGGCCATACATCATCAGTCGACACCTAGTCGCTGACTATTTCTCGCCCGGCCTCTAGAGGTTCGCCTCTAGTCCAACTGAGCGGGAATGTGTCGCCTAGGTGTCGTAGAAAACCGGCGCTGTGTGACAGCGTCGCGGCGCTCCCCCTGAACACATCGCACCCATATTCTGGCAGGCAGTGTAAACTGCCTGCCCACTACTTAGGCCTATAAGGCCACTCAAATGGAGTACGTGCCCGTTGTAACGGGCACGCAAAGAAACCGCGGAATACAGGTCATGCCTACAATCCGCTCGCCGCGCCCCCTGACGGGGTCGCAGCCATCATCCTTTGAGTAATAAATTGTCTTACTCTGGACACCCTTGTTTTATTTCTATGCGAGATATTTTTAGGACGTTGCACAGTAGGTATGTAAGTAGGGTAGGTAGATAAGGTAGGTAGGTAGTGTAGTGTAGATAGGAGGTAGGGTAGGGTAGGCAGTTGCAATAAAATGTATAAAATCTGACCTTTATACTTTAATGACATTAAGGTGCAATTTTTATGCACCTTTGGTCCATGATATCTCCCAAAGCCACGCTGATCGAAACTTCATATTTGGGGATCTTTCTTACTTGTATTAAATTGAATTAAAATTAATTCATTTCGGTACCAGCCCATATGCATACATGTGAAATTAAACATATTAGATACATTAAGAAATTTATTAAAACATTACAATTAGATTTAAAATTACAAACATTAGAAAATGTATCAATAAAAACATTATAAATTACAATTTTACAATAAAAAAAGATTGAATACGCTATAAATGTTTTATCTTAAGTCTAAATTAAGGTTTGCATCCGGAGTGCTCAACATGCAGCCTGGTCCAGTACCGCATTATTGGGCAATCCAGATCCATCCTCCATGCGAACAGCTATAGGTAGCTGTTGGAACTGCCTCGTATGCGGCGCATCAGGGACATGGCTCTCTTGCGAATAATCGCCGCAAAACCATCTATATTTGCGTCAGCAAACATACCCGATGCGCTACAGTAGCGAGGCAGCTTCATCAGTGCCCTGAAGGCATTATTGTAGAAAACGCGCAAGGTGTCGTACGATTGTTTCGTAAGTTCGACCCATAGGCTGCACATGTAAAATGTTTGGCAAAATGCCCTAAACAACGTAGTTTTTACTTCCGCAGTACAGCGCGCGAACCTACGAGCCAGCATATTAGCTCTAACAGACAAAGCTCTAACGCTCCCTATCTATATCAATATAATCTACAAGCGTCTCGGTGACTCAGTGGCCCAGATACTTGAACTGCGAGACTTTTAAAGACACTGCCATTCAGCATGATCTGTGGGACAGTGTCATAAGTTTTAGATCCCGCCTTAAACACCATGCGCTCGCTTTTAGAAGCGTTATATCTGAGCCCGTGGACCCCGCATACTGCCTGCAGATCGGAATCAATTTTCGTAGGGCACTGATCGATGGACTCAACAGCATCATATCGTCCGCGTAACTGATGTTGTTGACAAGAACACCATCAATCGAGCAGCTTACACCGGCGCTACTGAGTTCTCGGATCAGACGGTCAATATACAAGTTGAAGAGAGTCGGTGAGGTTAGCCCACCACATTTCAACTTGTACTTAACCGATAGTGACCTCGACCATCGTACAAAATTACTCTGGTTGCCATACCAATACTTTAGGAGGCCTATGTACTCAGTAGTTCAACTTTTGGCACAACCTTTTGTATGCAACAAGATTAAATGCCTTAGATAAATCTAAGAACCAGGCGTATACAGGTGTGCTTCTGTCAGTGTAGTATGGGAATAAGAACTGGCGAACAATGAAACGCTATCGACGGTGATTACATTAATGGATTGTATTCCTATAATTATCTCCGGAACCGCGCATACTACGCAAAAATGCTCCACAGAAACATGACCAGAGCTTGGCAAAACAATATTGTTTTAGCTTGAGAGGTGCGGCTTTTTTTGAGTTTTACTTAATATTATAAAAAAATAGTCTTGAGGCAGAACCGGCACACTACTGGTACTAATAGCTATTTATATATATATATATATTTAATACATTGTCCCACACTAGGCATTTCTCCTGTATCGTGGGTGCGTGTACAAACATATAAACTCACGTACACAAACACCCAGATCCGGAACAACTATCTGTAGGTTATACAAATATTAGTTCCGTGCGCGAATCGAACCCCTGCCACGCAGCGCAGCAGTCAATCAACAGGGGGGTGACCACAAGCTCTTAGAGTAAGGTTATTTTGAGATCGAGTAAGGGACAGATGTATCTGACTTGTATACATCTGTCACTTACTCGATCTCAAAATAACCTTACTCTAAGAGCTTGTGGTTACCCCCCTGATCTATTTCACTTTAATACCTCTAGGTACCTATTGGTGTAGCCTAGTGTTGGGTGTGAGGCAGTAAAAACAATGAAAACTCGGCAAGGTAAAAAGAGTAAGAGAGACATTACCTATGTGGATGTGGGCTGGATTTATTAACAAAGAGATGATATTAACTTATAATTCCTATAAACTAATTACTATCTAATTTGGAAAGTTTTTTTGGTTTGGTTTTTATATCTAAATTATTCGTCATGAACAAAATTGGCCATGTTGTTGGCCTGCTCCGACCACGCTGGAAACCTAGATCCGTCCATTTCTGGAGCGTGGCTGTTCCCAGCGGTGAGCGCGTGCTGCGCTCCGCCTATAGCCGCCCCGCAGCCCGCCTCCGGACAGCGGCCCAGGGCCATCGCGCCGCCGCACTCACCGATGCAATAGAAATGCCCATTCGGACATTTATACCAGTGGCCGGCTTTTAAACCAATAGCTTTGACGATCAATTCGCGCTCAAACTTAGTGACGGGAGCGAAAATTTGAATCACTTTTTGCAACTGCTTAAGAGATTCCAAAGCCAAGTCTTCATTAAATACGGACAGCGAGAACACAACCGCTTTTGTTGTTTCTACTTGGTATGTTACGAACTTATCTTTTCTACAAATCGCGAGATGAAGCAGCTTATCAAGTTGCACTATAACATTTAAGCGTTTAATCTCGTTGCTGACATCATTTTGTTGTTGTTCGCTTATTTTGATAGGGATCCTGGACTGGGGGTTAATCTTAAGCACCTCGAGTAGAATTTTGATATGCTCCTTCAGTTCATCTTTTAATAATGACACTGATGGTGTCTGTGTTCTGTACATTTTCCAACATTCTAGGATCATTTCAAATATATTCAAGTACACGCATTCCATTTCAACTTCCAAGAGCGACACATTTTTTTGGGCTTTTAAAAGTGATGTAAAAATTAAAAACATAGGTTTCAGGTAATCTGAAAAGAAAAAGAACAATTAATTTTACGCGTTTGTGGTACCTTATAGCATGCCTCCAACTGGGGAGCTGGTGCACCCAGACAGCCCTACTGCCTGACTCGGTTATGGTAGCTCCAAAGAGCTAGAGCGCGAACAAGGCTTCACAAGACGGCAAAAGCTAGCAAAGGAGACAATTTTTGGTGGGCCAGTAGTAAATGTTATTCATTTACACATAAAAAAAAACCGGCCAGGTGTGAGAGTACTCTACAATAGAGCTCTCTTGTGCCTTGATTTGACTTGGATCTAAATTGATAAGATGTACTCCATCTAAGGTTTTATTAACTATGGAGAGTCCAACATAAGCCTGCCCTTTACTAAATATAGAAGAGCCTATGTCAAGAAGAGCGCTGTCAAGGCTAAGGCATGGTGATTTGTGGATAGTAATAGCATATGCTAAGCAAATTGCGAATTGTTCCCTGTGAACATATCAATACTTAATATCTGAAACTTGGTCTTGACTCGTTCTAGAATTAAGGGTGGTACTCCACTCGTTATATATTCACGTGAAGACCTTAAGATTCACATAAAGACTGGCTGTCATAAATTTTGATTGCTGATTCTTACATTGCAGGCACTATAAGTAAGCGTTCCTAATATAATCAATTAATTGAAAAAATATAATAAAATGATAAAAATGTACTAGTTTCTGATTTATTCCTTTGTATTCACCCAACTACCTATCTGGATGCCAAATTTCAACTTTCTAGGTCATCTGGAACTGGGTTAGAGTTTTGATCTATAGGTGATAAAAATGACTTAATATCTTGACTGGTAGAGAATGCCTTGTGGCACTAAGTCCGCCTATGTACCACTATTGTACATGAAGTTTAAATAAATAAATAAATAATAAAAAAGAATTAATATCTAAATAACCGTTTGCGCTATATTTATGAAATTTTAGTTTATAGTTTATCTTAGGGATTTTAATCCATAAACCAAATTTCATGTGTTTATGTTTAATAGATTTTGAGTTATTAAGATGACAAAATGGGCTCCAAATGGTTCGTGTAATATTACACACAGCTGCTGGGTCGCTAGTTCCTTTTTGCTTGAATTTGGCACGACACGCTGCCACGTGTCTAGATCAGAATAACAGTTAAATAGAACACATTAAATGATATTATTAAACTTCGAAACAGACGAAAATAGACAGATAAGGGAAAATACACGAAGGAAAGACTTTGGGAATAAAATAGTGCCTCAATTTGGAATTGTTAAACATAGTCCACAATATCAGTGTTTAATAGATTACCTCTTGACTTGAAAAGCATTTTGTACACAGGCTCCTTCAAAGCAAAGCTCAAGGCATTTCTTTTGGAAAAATGTCTATACTCTGTAGATGAATTATAGGTTTGTGTTATTTTTGTGATGTCAATTACCAATTAATTAATTGTAATTGTATTATTATTTTATTTATGTCTAGGTTATTTAATGTATTTGATTTAAGCTTACCCTCAGTTTCCCAGCTTAAAATTATCGGAGAATTAATGTGACAAATTGTCAAACACGCGTTATCTGCTGTGATTGGTTGAATGAATTTTCAACAGCCAATCATAGCAGATAACGCGTGCTTGACAATTTGTCACATTAATTCTCCGATAATTTTGAGCTGGGAAACTGAGGGTTAGTGTTTACTTTTAATTTTATTGTTATGTTTTATGACGTTAAAATTTCGAACACAGTGTATATTATAACTGAATAAATTGAACTGAATATAAGCATAAAATCAAAATCAAATACTTTATTTCAAATAAATCTTAGAGGTACTTCTGAATAGTAAACAAAAAAAAGATGATTCTATTCGCAAATTCGCAAGCGTCAGTAGGTCTCAATGGAGAAGAATTTGCAAGAAACTCCAAGGACACTCCTTTCCATCAGTTTTAATTACAAATATTTGTTTATATCGTAGTTGTTGAAAAATACATATATCTGAGAACGACGTAAAAAGACGTGCACGTAAAAGCGTCTAGAGTAATAAACAATTTAAAAAAAATACAATAACAGGTCGAGGCAGCTAAATTATGACTTTGATTCATAGCCTGCTGAGGTAATTGTTTAAAATTCGGGCGAATATCCTTTTTTTTATAAGAGGTGTCTGCTATGTTTGGGACTAGTTGATTTTTGGGCAAGGGCGGCATGTATTTATTACATCATTTGCTTGTATACCTCCATTTTTCAAAGCATTATCCGAGGCAGATATGGACTCCCCTTTATTTTGTGGGTCGAGGTCACTTTTATCTTTGCACGAGCCGATAGTTCTCACACATGTGAAAAGAAATTGAGTTTATACAATGCAAATACATTCATACAGTCTTTAGCAGGTCCAACAAAAATTCAAAACTTTTCTGCCCATCATTCGTTTTTGCACACTATTGGCTGCGCAGCAGCACCAGCATTGTGCCAAGCATTATTATCAGCGATGTAATCTCCCAACTTATAATATATCTGCCAGCATAGTGTGCGTTTTATACAAGTTTTAAATTTCGTCTCATTCAGTTCTAGAATGTGGGGCGGTATTTTATTGTAACATTTTATACAGTACCCCACAAAATATGATGCTACTTTAGCCAGCCTGAAAACTGGTTGAATTAATTGGTCCCTATTTCTAGTAACAAAATTATGTCTGACGCCGTTTTTACTAAAAACATGTAAATTCTTTCTTACGTACATGATGATGATGTTTTTATAAATATATTGACAAGGTACCGTCATGATGTTAATGTTCTTAAACAGTTCCCTTATAGAATCGCGCCGACAAAGATTGTATATCGCTCTGATGGCTCGTTTTTGCAGAATAAAAATTGGCTCAATGTCCCTTGCCCTTCCCCATAGTAAGATACCGTAAGACATTATACAATGAAAGTAACTATAATAGACCAGCCTCGCGGTATCTAAATCAGTAAACTGACGAATTTTTCTAACACCATAAGCTGCCCAAATTAGCCGCCCTGCAAGTGATATTAAATGAGGACATCATTGTAACCTTGAGTCTAGCGTGATCTCCAGGAAAACCGTTTTATCGACGAATTCTAGCTTCTCCATGTTTAATATAATGTCACAATCAGTAATTTTGACATTCGGCAAGGCAAATTTTACGCACTTAGTCTTTTTAGCATTTAAAACTAAATTATTAGCTGTGAACCAATTTGGAATCTGTCGTAAGACGTTAATTACGTCGTCAACGTTACTCGTACGTCTATTAGTTTTTAAAATCAAAAAAGTGTCATCAGCAAATAACATAATATTTGGATTGTTTTTCAATAGATGGGGTAAATAGTTAATTTAGACAAAAAATAAGAAAGGACTCAAAATTTAACCCTAGGGTACTCCCATTTTCACGGTTTACCCCGACGAATTGACACCGTTTATTTGAACTAATTGCTGTTTATTTGTGTTTTGTTTTGATTTTACTAAACCTAACGCTGATTGGCCTAGCCCATAATGCTCAAGTTTCAAAAGTAATATTTCATGATTAATGCAATCAAACGCTTTCGACAGGCCGCAGAAGACACTAATGGCATCTTGTGCCTCTTCCCACGTATCAAAGATGTGGTTTAATAAGGTGACACTAGCGTCGGTTGTACAACGTCCTTTGATGAAACCATACTGTTTATCGTGTAGGATGTTATTCGTATTAAAATTAATGAGCATTTGATTTAGCATTATCTTTTCAAATACCTTGCTGAAAACGGGCAGCACCGAAACCGGTCTATAATTATTTGTGTCTTTACTTTCGCCGGATTTAAAATGTAGTATAACCTTACTATGTTTCATTAGATCCCGACAAACTCCTTTATCTACACACAAACAAAAATTAAAGCTAAGAACTGTGCTATAGTCTGAATAATGGAGGTACAAACTTTGATGGACATTCCCCATATATCTTCGGTCAGTTTGATCTTGATTTGCTTAAAAGCTTTTATTACTGTAATTGTGTTTATATGTGAAAAGTTAAATTCAGTCGGGCAGGCTGAAAAGTTCGCGTTTAATAAACCAGAAGCAAGCGAGGGCGAATAATTTAAGGTTTCAGTAGTTTTAATTGGGATGCTGGTAAAGAAATTTCCAAACTCTTGAGCAACTTTTTTGCGATCTCTAATAAGTCCACAACGTGTAGTTTCAAGCATGTAATCAGTATTATTTCTTTTGTTCCTATTCGTTTCATTGTTTATAATTTTCCAAACCGTCTTGATTTTACTTTCTTCGTATTTTACCTTATTGCCAATGTATAAAGCCTTAGCTACTTCACACGTATTTCTAAAGATTTTTGAATAAGTAGCAACATACTTATACAAAGTTTCAGTGTTAATATAAGGCATAAAATTAGTAGTCTTTCCCTACTTTACCTGAGTCCTTTCCATATATACCTAAATATGCTTATTAATATACCCATATTAAAATGTGACATCGGGTCATTGACTTATATACGAATAGATTGTGTCCTGCTGTTTTCAAATCGGATAAAAATGTCACTTATAAAACAATTAATTGAAATATGTTCTATTACTGATACCGAACATTAAAAACATTTTCACACTGGTTACAAAATTTGCCCTGTACAAATATAAAAATTAATCGATCTTCCTACGCCCCATGCACATATCTCTAATTCAAGGAAACTTATTTTGATGTAAACTGGCAACACCAACCAATTCCTGCCAATATTTTGTGTCCGAGGAGGCTGTTAATATTAGCGGGTCAATAAATAACAAAACTATAAAATAAGCAATAATATTCCATCTTTTTTTTTTGTTTTTGTGAATAACTTTTGCAATGTTTAAAGATACAAGACTGCCTTTTTAAACATTCATTATTAATCACTTTTGACGTGTAAGCAGTGCAACGCGTAGTTTCGTACTGATAACGCAAGATTGTATAATACTCACAACGGATCTTTGTGGCTCTGAATTGGCTGCAAGAGGCTGCGCACTAGCTATTTTTGTGTCAATATTGAAAGTGAAAATAGCATTGTATAACTGTCTCTTTCACTCGCATACGTTTGTCGCATCACCCTATCTCGTTTACTCTATGCAGTTAATCTGTTTCGTGCGCAAAAGTTGACAGAACCAACTTCAGAGCCACAAAGATCCGTTGTGAGTATTATATTCGCTTTTGAATTGTTGGCTTCAATCTTTTGATCTGCACACTAACTACTAACATATTATTATTTTTTAAATTAGGAATCTCTAAAACCCTTCATTTTGATACCCCACTCAAAGAGTTTGGCAGAAAAAATACGGGTAGCCACACAATATGAAACCCAAAATTCACCATGTTTATACAAGCTTTTAATAAACTTGCAATGTAAGTGAATTTTAAAGCAGTTATCTTCAACCAATTAAGTTTAAATTTTGTATACACGTTTAATTTTGTGTATTTATTGTAATTTGATACCTACAAAGTCCAAACACACTGTTCAATGTACAATACAACCTAGTTATACAATTCAACTATTTTATACATCACACACACATGTACACAACCACGGTTACCAGTTAATAAGATATACGTATGTATATATATTATAATTGCATAAGAAAATGCAATTATAAATATATATAGCGAGAATATTCTTGAATCATTCCCTTTACATAATTTCTTATTTTATAACGCACCAATAACTTGTGAAATCATTTCTAATTCATTTCCCAATAGTTAATAATTCCAATTCAATTTTATCAGATTTAGATACCATCTCTATGGCAAATAGCTATTTTTGTGACCCTGCAACCTGTAATTCTATATTAATTAACTCTTAAAACATTCGCGGCATTTATAAGAACTCTAACAGTTTTCAGGTCAAATGGCCAGTTTCTCTTTCGAGCTACATTATAGTTCTTACTGAATGCTGGCTAAATGAACATAAACCTGTCCCTATCTTTGAGAACTACGAAGTTTTTCTTCTAGGACCAGACTTAATCAAATTGGCGGTTATGTTAGGAAGAATATAAGATGCAATTTTGAAGAACCAGAGTCAAATGACGCTAGTTTTTAGGGTTTCGTACCCAAAGGGTAAAAACGGGACCCTATTACTAAGACTCCGCGGTCCGTCTGTCTGTCTGTCACTAGGCTGTATCTCATGAACCGTGATAGCTAGACAATTGAAATTTCCACAGATGATGTATTTCTGTTGCCGCTATAACGACTAATACTAAAAACAGAATAAAATAAATATTTAAGGTGGGCCCCCATACAACAATCGTGATTTCTTTGCCGTTTTTTGCGATACTGGTACGGAACCCTTCGTGTGCGAGTCCGACTCGCATTTGGACGGTTTTTTTCATTTGTCACCGATGACGCGGATGCAAATTATGGTTTTATTGGGCATATTTCAATTGCTTTTACGGAACATTCAACATTATTTTCACGACCCTGTAGAAAAAGATTGCTTAAACCTTGGCTCACCACTGGATTACTTCGATGTGTTCGCCATAGGGATAAGCTTCACACATTTGCCAGAAAAATACAGAATAAAAATCTGCTAAACTGACTTGCAAAAGGTAAATAAACTTTTGCAACGCTCTTCTGGGAAAGTTAAAGAGAAGCTATGGCAAATCTTTACTAGAAAACACAAATTGTAATAAGAATAAATGGGATGCTGCCAAATCTATAATCAATTCATCAAAGCAAAAAACCGTTGGAGACCACCTATTGGTCCCTCAGAAAAGTGTTTCTAGTGTCGGAAATTATAATAAAACCTACTTCTCTAATGTTGGTAAACTGCTTGCGGATGAAATTAAGAAAACACCACCACAAAGTGAATATAAGTTTTGTGATAACCCACGTCCCAAATTCTATAGTTTTGCTTCTATGAACCTCAGGAATGACAGTGCTACTGGTTGGGATTCTATTCCAGCCAAATTTCTCAAAATTACTAGGCATATAATAGTCCCCGTCTGACTAGATTAATTGAAATTTGCCTTACTCAGGGTGTTTTTCCAAGGGTATTCAAAAAGTCCCTTATTATTCCTGTCCACAAGGCAATAAGGCAGAAGGGCGATGTTGGAAACTATAGGCCCATTTCAGTCCTTACGACCTTGTCGAAAATATTAGAAAAGGTGTTAAACAACAGGCTTACAAACTTTTTACAGCACAATAATATACTTTCTGATTCCCAGTTTGGCTTTAATTGAGGAAAAAAGACTAAAGATGCCATAAGTCAACTAGTAGATCAAGTCACACTTAAGCTAGATCAAAAAGAGAAATGTGTAGACATATTTTTGGACCTGGCCAAGGCTTTCGACACCGTCATGATTCCCTTCCTTGTGAGCAAGTTGGAGTAGATTGATATTTCGGTACTGCTCTTAGAATTTTTAAAGATTTTTATACTGACTGCACGCAAAGAGTAAAAATCAAAGAACTTGTTAGCTCCGATGCCTGGGTTACCTATGGCGTCCCACAAGGCAGCATACTCGGTCCGAGTCTCTTCTTGATTTACATAAATAACCTATGTCAGCTGCCACTAAAAAACGGTATCATATTTACCTACGCTGACGATACGGCATTAGTTTTTCATGGGGGGACCTGGGACGAAGTTGGAATTAGTGCTGAGTTGTGACTGCATAAAGTAAGCCTTTGGCTAAGATCCAACCATCTCACCCTAAACCTCTCTAAGTCAAAATTTCTTCAATTCACTTTCAGTAAAATTAAACCAATAAGCTTGGATATTAAACTACATGTTTGCAATTTGACATCTACAGTGGAATGCTCATGCACAACAATCTCTCTACGCATGTTAAATACCTTGGTGTGATGGTAGATGAAAGGCTTGGCTGGCAGCAGCACATTTATGTCACTACAACGCGAGTAAGGAAACTTATTCGGGCATTTAAGAAAATAAGGCACGTGGCCAAATTCCAACTCCTTCGCACAGTGTACTATGCGCTCGTGCAGTCGGTCCTGGGATATTGTATTGCAGTATGGGTTGGTGGATGTAAGACTTTTATGATACATCTCGAACGGGCCCAAAGATCCCTACTTAAAGTCATGACCATCAGACCGTTTAGATTTAAACTTAACCCACCAAGGCATTAAATGAAAAGTGCGGAGTACTTAAGGTGAGACAGAATTTTATTCTGCAGGTTGTCACCAAGCAGCATATTGTAACGCCCTTTGTTCAGCTATATAGGAAACGCACCGTTCCAAACGTTTGTTTACCAGTGCGCTTCCACACGGCGTCTGCTAGAAGACAACAGGTATATTTTGCTATCTTTCTTTACGACAAATTAAACAGGGTCCTCAGTACTAATCCCCTTACGACTCGGGAAACAAGGAAGAGTGTGAAGAATTGGCTACTGTCCCTGGACTACTTCGAAACTGAAAACGTATTGCAATCAAGCTAACAGAGAAAACTACTGGTTATTCCCCAGATACATACACATACATACCAGCATCCATATTTATTCTTTTATTTCTGTTTAATATTAATTTAATTGGACTTTGTTTCGGCGATTGAATTTAATTTTAACTTTGTTCAAATTTTATCTTATTTTAAATTTTATCTTTAATTTTGATTTGGATTTTGATTGTTATTTGATTTCTCATTGTGATTTTATTTTTTATTTCATTATTGACTTCGATTTAAACTTTGAGGTTGGTTTTGAATACGATTTTAGTCTTTGATTTGGTGATTTTACTTCATTTTATTTTAAATTTAGATTTGATTTTAAACTTGATTTTGATTTTAATTTAGATTGTGATTTAAATTGTATTGTTAATTATACAAATATTGTTAATTCTGACTTAAATAGTATGTCTCGATTTTGATTTTGATCCTGATTTTAATTTGAACTTGAGTTTGATTAAAAATTTAATTCTCTTCGTGAATTTAATTCTGATTGTAATTTTATTTTAGATTTAAATTTTTATTATTGGATCGATTTTAATTTTGATCTTGTTTAAATTTAGGATTTTTACTATGATTTTGATTTTAGTGTGGGATATTGAGTGAATACTCATTTAGATTGCAATTCTAATATTAACACGTTGAACGCCATGGCAGACACCAGTGACCGACAAACAATACATTTTCAATTGTGTCTCATTTCCTGGCAGTTAAGGTGTTAATTGCATTGGTATTTAATTGAATAAAATTATGTAAAATAGCGGAGGAGATCACTAGCCCCTGAAACCCATGTGCTGTTACCTAGCTCATGGGTCAAGGCTTCACGATTTTTGTAAATTTGTAGCTAATATACAATTAATTTATTTGTATTTAATTTGGATAACAATGCATGATTAGCTAAGTGACGTCATTCTAAATCCAATATAGCGGACGGCCCAAGATGGCGGACTAGTTATTTTTTGTGCATGTTGTGAAGAATACGAAAAATAAATAAATTGGACTATATTCTAAATCCAATTAATCAATAATAAATATATACTTTTTTAAACCTTTTAACCTAGCCGTTACTAAGGAGTATGCTTTAGAAAGTTACCGTTTTACGGAACTAAAGGGTATGTAGGCCCTTAAGGTATTAAACGTATACGTAAACGTCCGTAAGGTATTATACACAGTGATATGTTGGCAGATATTTTTACAAAGCCTTTTTAGGTACGTGTAGACGATGTAGGTCGGAGACACAATAAAAGTCATATGAGGGTACTCACTATTTGTACGCACTATCTCCCCGTGGTATTGCAGTATGCATGATCATTTCGCCACGCAAAAAAAAAAGGGTTATGGTCTTGAGATAAATTGGGTGAAGACACAGTTGTTACAAAGATCAGTGGAATACCTAGGTCATGGTCTGAATTGGAACTGTGCAGCCATCGAAATGTATTCCAAATTATGCTAAGATTAAAACTTATCAATTGACATACGAATCATCAAAATCAGCCTATAGGTACGCCACAATTTGTATGGTGGAACTATTCCCCAAACAAAAAATATTGTCTCGTTTTGTCATCTAAAGGACATAAAAAAACGAAAAAAAAAACAAACCTAAAAATACTCCATATTCGCCTGTAAATCTATCCACTTTGCGGTGTAGTTCTTTCAACTTAATGTCTATTTCCTCCTTAGTTCCATATACTCTGACTTTTATTGGATTGATATCATCCTTGAACATTTTATTCACAGTATCTTTGTATCTGTTAGTATTAATGATCACTTTGCGACAGAAAGGACATTTGCGTATTTGAATGTTTTCTTGGTCTCCATTCATGAGGCAGTCCATGCTATCGACCTCCAGAACGTGACCACAATCTTGAAGTACAATAAACCTGAAATTACAAGGTTAGTTAAATGTAAATTTTTAAATACTTATAAAACGTACCTATGTCCTTCATTCATTATTTTCTAGGCAGAAGCAAAACAGCCTAGTACCGTGTCCTGTGGTGCTGTGCAGGTGGTGCTAGGTATATATTGAGCATGATTGGTTTAAAACAAAATTAAACCAGGTTACTGAAAATCAGACTTATCAGTCAGCGAACAGTACCTACATATTAAGATAATTTTGTTTTATCTCAACCGTGACTCGTGACTGACTGACCACATATACGGTCAAATAAAATTTACTAGTGAAACTGCACAGACATGATGGATATCGACATCTTATGTTTTTTTTTTCTTAAGTTTTACGTGACGACCTAACCTAATGTATACACAAGAACCTCTCAATTGCAATCTAATATATAAAATTCTCGTGTCACAGTTTTCGTTGCCAAACTCGTCCGAAACGGCTTGACAGATTTTGATGAAATTTTATATGTATATTCAGTAGGTCTGAGAATAGGTCAACATCAATTTTTTTTTTTTCTTTTTAATGGGTAGGGTAGGTATGTATGGTAGGGTAGGGTAGGGTAGGGTAGGGTAGGTAGGGTAGGGTAGGGTAGGGTAGGCAGGGTAGGGTAGGGTAGGTAGGGTACGTAGGGTAGGGTAGGGTAGGGTAGTGTAGGGTAGGGTAGGGTAGGGTAGATCAATGTTTGGTCTTTTTATGGCAAAACAAAGTTTGCCGGGTCAGCTAGTAGTAAATAAATATATTGCAGTCAAGGGGTCTCGTGGCAAACGAAGGTGTCTCACTTAGCGGTTTGTTCGTACTGGTCACCGAGGAAGTCCTTGGGGAACTCGTCGGGGCGGCACAGCTGGCAGATGTCGGGGCAGGGCTCGCCGCACAGGCCGCGACACCTGTGGCCGCACGGGCGGAGGCGCGCGCACTGCTCCGAGCACGGCGCTCGGTCGCACGGCTCGCCGCAGCGACGTGAGCACGCGCCGTGCTCGCACGCCCGACTGCACTGTTCCTGTAATATTTGTGCCATGAGTGTCATGACCATAGACCGAAATATACTTCACGGTCAACTTAACTGTGAACCTCCCTGAAATGCCCCGCCTAACCTGCACCGATAGCGAGAGTCGAACGTCAGCGTTACGTCACAGCGCCAGGTGCATAATTCAATTCAATTTTTTTGGGCACTATTCCCAAACCACTGGAATTCCAGAATAAACAGTGGCGACCACCAGAAAAGCGCTGAAGAAATAAAGCTCAACGAAATCCCGGCGAATGAATTTAACTGACTTGGATCCTACAACGAAATTAATCAGAAAAGAATATAGGAGGAGTAGGCAAACAAAATACATGTACGAGCAAACCCGTACATTTTGTATTGTTAAGTAATAATGCTGACGCTTGCACTCACGATGCGGTGCATCGCGTTCATTTATAAACTAATTACTTCAGTGCCAATAAATCCGTGTAATAGTAAACATCGTTTTACTTAATCAATCCCTAACCTGGGTCGCGGCGCGGTACTCATAACATTAACAAACTAAGGTTTAAGGTGAACACCGTACATCTTTATGGTCCTTCGAGCCAACGAGCGGGATCATTAACGCGAACAATCAGTGGACATTGAGTCAATTCGTGTGAGTGGTTCCATATCAGCAGCAGCTGTGGAGTTGCAGTTCAGGGAGTAAACAGCAGCCTTGAGCGCAATCAACATACCCACCATACAGCAGAATCAAAGTAAGATCTTTCCTTTTTATTGCTTGATCTAACAAAATGAGCCAAACAATGGAGGATCTTCTGGCCAACCAGAAACGAATCATGGTGGCCATGAACCAACTTTTATCAAACTTTAAGAAAGATGGTCAGGAACGCAAAACTCCTGACTACATCAAACGTAGATTGGAAACTTTAGACTCCTACTGGCAGGAGTTTCAATCTAATCACGATCAGTTAAACCCATTTTGCAACAAATCAATAGAGTATTTTGCATTGAATCACTATCAACAAACTCAGGGTATCTATCTTTCAACGCGTGAATATATCAAAAGTGTAGGAACTCCGTCTATTTTAAAACCCGCAACACCATTAGCCGGCACGTTCAGGGCCGGCGTGGACGACACCCTTAAGAACAGGAATCCCGATGACAGCGAGGCTACGACCTTTCTTGAAACGCCCAAATTCAAGTCTCAGGGCACCAACAGCAAGTTGGACGAATTACTGAAGAAGCAAACTATCAATTGTAAGGCTTTCTATCGAACTGTGGCGAACATCAACATCGATGCCATAACTGAGAAATGGGAGTTTCAAGATACGTTGAAAACATTGGAAGCGAGGTGGTCGGCCATTGACACGCTTCACTGGGAGTTGGAAGGTGAACTCGACGGGCAAGATGATTCGTATGAGGACAAGTTTACCTCGTATGAAATGACGTACAACAACATGAAGAAGTCTCTGAACAGTAAATTGTGGTCTGTATCACACCGAGAACATTCTACACCAAAGATGGAAGTGCCTACGTTTAATGGCCATTATCAACACTGGGTATCCTTTAAAGACTTATTCACGGAGGCTATCCACAACAATCCGTCGCTCTCTCAAGCTCAAAAGATGCAGTACCTTAAAGCTAAACTGAAAGGGGAAGCCGAAGGTTTAATACACCATCTTCAGATCAGCTCTGAAAACTATTCAACGTGTTGGGAAATCCTTAATCACAGGTATAACAACAAACTGCTTATATTCACCACACATATGAATACTCTAACCAACATTCCGGTCATGCAACAACCTTCAGTCTTTCATGTGAAACGCATCCACGATACAACTATCGAATGTGTCAACGCTATAAAGAACATGGGAGCAGACGTAAGCACATGGGACCCCATAATTTGCTATTTGATGTCGAATAAATTAGATGCTAACACGCATTCCGAATACATCGCATCTCTTAAGCAACCTCGTGAACTGCCCATTTTATCTGGCTTTTTGGACTTCCTGGAAGCCAAGTTCACAAGTATGGAGTCATCCCGGCGTAAACAAGATCAGAAATCTCCAAATTCCAACGCAAAATTAGCTAAAGATAACAATTTTAACAACAAAAATATCAACCGTTATTCGAAACAATCCTATTCGAGCAACAAAAACGTGTCGAAATCGAACGGAAAATTTCACAAAACACGAACTTGCCCATTATGCGAAAATGGTCATGGATTATTCCATTGTGAACAATATATTGGATTGTCCCCAATCGACAAAAAACAATTTGTCGTTGACAACAAGCTATGCGAAAATTGTCTTTTTAGTCATAAAGGCAAGGCATGCATTTCAACAAAACGGTGCCATGAGTGCGACGGAAGACATAACACGATACTTCACGATGCGTTTGCGCAATCCGCAAATGCATTGCCTAACCAAGCAATACCTAAAGCTGGAAATGCACGTACTTTGCCTGAGCAAACTCAGCAACTTAGCACTCACATGGCTCAACAACGTGATTTACCGGAAACATTATTGTCCACAGCCGTGATTAAGGTCCAAAAACGTGATGGATCTTATCTTAACATGCGAGCTCTGATTGATCAGGGTTCCCAAACTTCGCTCATTACCGAAAATGCGGCACAACAATTGGGACTGTCCCGTCAAAGATGCAAGGGCGTAATAACCGGTATAGGAGACAGGGATAATGCCTGTAAGGGAGTTATAAACATTAACTGCTCATCAAGAAAAGAATCTTACTCTTTTAACACAGATGTTTTCATCATGAAAACTTTAACAAAAAATCTGCCAACATATACCTTTGCTAAGCCCACGTGGTCTTATTTAGAAAACATAGAACTTGCAGATCCTGACTTTTACGTCAGTCGTCCGATAGATATTTTATTTGGCGCTGACATATATTCAAACATCATTATGGAGGGTATCTGCAGAGTTGAACAAACAACACCCATTGCTCAACAGACTCGGCTTGGGTGGATTCTGTGCGGCAACGTAAACATACTGCAATGCAATGTCGTACAGTTTGATATTGACCAGTTGCAAAAATTTTGGGAAACGGAGGAAATTGCAGAGTCTATTTCGCTTTCATCAGATGATCAAGAGTGTATGCAATTTTACAGCTCAACAACAAACCGATTGCTAGATGGAAGATATGTAGTGAGACTCCCTCTGAAAACAAACTTTGAAGAACAATTGGGTAACTCGAAATCAAAGGCCATAGCACAATTTGGTAATTTGGAACGTAAATTAATTAAAAAAGAAAACATCGCAAAAGAGTATAAAACATTCATACACGAGTACCTAGCGTTAGGACATATGAAACCAGCCCTTTGGAACTCGAAACTCGAATGTTTCCTGCCGCATCATTGTGTGCTACGTGACGACTCTACAACAACGTCACTTCGAGTCGTTTTTAACGCCTCATCAAAAACATCAAGTGGCCAAAGCTTAAATGATCTGATGCAAAGGGGCCCAAATCTGCAACGGGACCTTCAGTCATTAATACTTAAATGGAGGCAGTATCAATTCGCCTTCACCGCGGACATCGAAAAGATGTTCCGCCAAATTTTGGTCCATAAGGAAGATCAGTACCTGCAAATAATAGTTTGGAGAGATAGTCCCCGAGATAAACTACAAGAATATCAGCTGACCACGGTCACGTATGGGACTAAAGCGGCTCCTTTCCTCGCAATGATGACGTTAAAACAGCTGGCGAACGATGAACGCTCCGTATATCAAGAAGCATCTAAAGTCCTCGAAGAGTCGTTCTACATGGATGACCTTCTCCATGGTACTCACAGCGTATCAGCAGCACGCCAACTTCAACAAGATTTAATTGAACTCCTGAAACGCGGGGGATTTAATTTAAGAAAATGGGCTTCTAATGATCCGCATTTACTGCACGATGAAGTCCCATGCCAACAACAAAGCAAAAGCTTTCGACAGCCGGAGTCTACTAAATCATTAGGACTTCGCTGGAATCCTATCAAGGATAACTTTACATTTGAGCCAAAAATTGATTCAACAGTCAACAAGGCTACAAAAAGATCCGTGCTATCCGATATCTCCAAGTTCTTTGACCCTTTGGGGTGGCTTACACCTACAACAACAAAACTCAAAATTTTATTTCAACGAATATGGACTTCACAAATTCAGTGGGATGAGCAGATATCTGAGGAAATTTTTGAAGAATGGAATAAACTTAAGGCGGATATCGATCAAATAAGTCAAGCTCAAATACCAAGATGGTTAGGCACAAAACCCGAACGAAGAGTCGAGTTACATGGTTTCTGTGACTCGTCAACAAAAGCATACGCATGCGTTATTTACTGTAAAGTTTATAACGAACAAACAAGTATCATCTTGGTGGCCGGAAAATCAAAAATTATCCCGGCTAACAAAAACATATCGTTGCCACGATTGGAGCTTTGCGGCGCTCATTTATTAGCAAAACTCATGGCTAAGGTCAAGGCATCTTTAACTGACTACAACATTGTTATTTATGGCTGGATTGACTCCACAGCAGTACTGGGGTGGCTGCAAGGAGATCCAGGACGTTGGCAAACCTTTGTTGCCAACAGAACACGATTTATAACTGAAATCATGCCTTCTACCTGCTGGCGGTATGTCAAATCTGCCGAAAATCCTGCAGACTGCGCAAGTAGAGGCTTATCGATGTCGCAATTGATTCAACATCCTTTATGGTGGCAGGGACCATCTTGGCTACAAACATTTAAAGCTGATGAAAGAATTGAAGAAATAATCTATACAACAACATTGGAAACAAAATTACAGAAGCAAGCAAACACTGTCACGAAACAAACAGATGACGAAAGTATAATCATGAGCTTATTAAAAAGTCACAGTTCTTTTACCAAAGTTGTACACATTTTAGCTTGGGTGTATAGATTTTTAACAAACAAGCAAAGCAATAAGGAAACTTCCTATCTTACGTTAGAAGAGATAAGAGAAGCAAAAATGAAGATCATAAAGCAAGTACAGCAGCAGGAATTTGTAGAAGAAATCAAAAGCTTAAAAGAGAAAGGAAGGCTTAGCAACAAAAGCAGAATACTAAATCTAAATCCATTTCTGGATAACATTGGGCTTCTCCGTGTCGGGGGAAGGCTAAGACATGCTCATATTCATGCAGACATGCAACATCCTTTAATTATTCCACAGCGAGGACGTTTAACAGAGCTTCTAATAGAACATGCACACAAGCTTACTTTCCATGGCGGAGCCCGCTTGACATCGGGATTTATCCGACAAAAGTATTGGATTATAGGCGGAAATGAAGCAACGAAAAGGCAAATACGCTTATGCGTTAAATGTAAAAAGCTAAGTCCTAACAAACATAACCAAATTATGGGTGACTTACCTGCAGCGAGAAGCAATCCATCTCGTCCGTTTGACCACACTGGAATAGACTTTACCGGGCACCTACTCCTTAAAGCCAACAAAGGCCGTGGCATAAAAACCACTAAAGGATATGTGTCTGTTTTCGTCTGCATGTCTACAAAAGCAGTACATCTAGAGCTAGTCTCCGATCTCAGCACCTCATCGTTCATTGCAGCTTTACGAAGAATGGCAGCACGTAGAGGTACGCCGAGTCACATTTATAGTGACAATGGACGAAACTTTGTCGGAGCTAACAAGCAAATTCAACAAGAATACCAAGAAATGCAACACATATTTAACAACGAATTTTTGGCTGAACTAACAGACATGGAAATCAACTGGCATTTTAATGCACCAATCTGGCCTTCCGCAGGCGGTCTTTGGGAGTCCGCAGTCAAAAGTTTCAAACATCACTTTAGAAGAGTTGTCGGAGAGCAAAAGTTAACTTACGAAGAGTTGTCAACAGTCCTCACGCAAATCGAAGCATGCCTCAATTCTAGGCCTCTATGTCCCCTCACTGAAGATCCGGAGGACTTAGACTACTTAACTCCATCTCACTTTTTGACTGGCGGTTCAGCACTTACCCTAGTTGAAACAGAAAGAGACTTGAGGACTAGGTGGCAGTTAACTCAGAAAATTTTCGCTGACATCTGGAAAAGATGGCGATCTGAGTATCTAACACAACTAACAACAAGAAGCAAGTGGCAACAGTCTCGTGAAAACATAAACCTAAACGACGTAGTCCTCTTGCACGATGACAACTTACCACCAGGAAAATGGTCTATGGGTAGGATCGTCGATCTACATCCCGGAGCAGATGGATTCGTTCGCGTTGTCAGCTTAAAAACGAAGAACGGAATTCTTAAAAGACCAATTACCAAAATATCAAAGTTACCTGTAAAACAAAATCAATCAGACTCGTCTGAAAACGTCCAGGAAGAGCTGAAACCAAACAGCGAAAAAACACAACCTCAAAGGAAATCGAAGAGAGTTAGCGTAACAACATTATTTATATCTTTATTATTTTTTATGACAATCGTAACAGGAGGACACTGCGATTTCCAAACAACAAAATTTAGACCTAACCAAGGCCTTTATTTCGATAAATTAACTAACATGCAGATTATACGGGATGAGTGGAAGCTCATTATCTACTACGATATGCAACCTTATTGGGAGGGCATAACAGCTCTCAACAAATACACGAAGTCCCTAGAACAATCATGCAAAACAATACGTAACATTATGAACTGTGATATCATATTATTACAGTTAATTCAAGGCTTCGGTGAACTTGAGTACTACAACCAGATGTTGCTCGGTCAGCACTCAAACGTGCAGCGCGCTAGACAGCGGCGCGGTCTTATCGACGGTGTCGGATATCTCGCGAATAGCCTCTTCGGGGTATTAGATACGAGATTCGCCGATCAGTATCGCAAGGACATAACGTTATTACGCGACAACCAACGTCATATTGCCTCCTACTGGAAAAACCAAACATCGATTATAGAGGTTGAATATAATCTCCTCAAACGAACAGAGCAAACCATGAACAAACAACATAAAATGGTTTCCCAACATATATTTTCCATTGAAAAAGCGCTAAACCAACTTCAATCCGAAACACGAAACATGTCTATCGTAAATGAGCTGACTGTCGGAGCTATTATCGGGAGCAACATGCTACATAACTTGAAGTCATTACAAAGCACCTTGCTGGACACTATCACTGACATCTATCACGGTCAGTTCAATCCACATCTTTTAACTCCCGTTCAATTGCAAGATCAGCTGAGTACCATCGCTAGTCAGCTCCCTAAGGACGTGACATTGCCTGTAGACAATGTGCAGATGGACTTAAGGAAAATATATAAGCTTCTTAAAGTAAAGGCCAGAATGCTGGAAGAATACCTTATCTTTGAAATTAGGCTTCCTCTTATCAGTAGAGACTCCTTTGAGATATTAAAAATATTTTCCATTCCTCAAGTCAAAGGAACAGACATGGTTAACATCCAACCAATATCAGATTATGTGGCTATAAACTTAAAGAAGGATACCTACTTAACTATGACAGAGAAAACATTAACATCATGTCTGATATCAGATGCATATCTGTGTCATATTCAGAGACCTATTTATCATCTAAATGGAGATAAAGATTTCTGTCAGACCGAAGAGCTTGAGTGCGAGACAAAGATCTCTCCTTGCAAAAACAGCTGGTATGAAAGTAACACAATTAACAACTACATCTATTTTTGTTGCGATCAATGCTCTTTACGGATAATGTGCGAGGATCAAGTTGCCAGTCATCAGCTGACCGGTGCGGGTCTTGTCGCTATAGACAATGGGTGTATTATTAAAACGCAAGCATTTACTTTAATTGCACACAGACAACAGTCTAGCGAACTGAACATTAAACCTGATGTTTATACACCACTGATACCGCCGATAAATCATATTATCAACATCACGATCCCGCATATGATAACCTTGAATGATTCTGAAACTGACCAGAATCAAATAGATTTAACAGAGCTTGGCCAGAAAATTAAGATCATGAAAGAAAATGCTGCTATAGCTGAAAGCATGTCTGTCCATGATATACACCACTACACGCTGATATACATCCTCGTCGGCATCACGGGAGTAGCGGGACTGGTGTACGCGTGGCGTCGCGTGCGCGCCTGGAGAGTGCCGACCACGCCGGCGCAGACACCAGCGCAGGCCCAGGGTGCGCCTGCGCCTCCTCCTCGCAACAACGACAATCCGTGTGTGATTATAGGTGACCGAGTGTTTTACCACAGTGTTAGTGAGTTAAATGACAACAATCAGAGCAGTCTTTCTAATCTCAATAGTGCGCGAGTGAATAAAGCTACGTCACCTATTTGCGTTCGTTGAGTTAAATGATGCGGCTAGTGACAATAATTGACTTTATCACTTAATCGTTAATTAATTTTGCTTTATATTGTCTCGACATTAATTTTGTATAACATTTATTATTTTTTACATTTTCTAGAAACATTGTTTTTAAATATGTTGATCTTTGATCTGTTAACATTTATTTTGTAACTTGTTAATTTCTCCTGTAGGGAGTATGTACGAGCAAACCCGTACATTTTGTATTGTTAAGTAATAATGCTGACGCTTGCACTCACGATGCGGTGCATCGCGTTCATTTATAAACTAATTACTTCAGTGCCAATAAATCCGTGTAATAGTAAACATCGTTTTACTTAATCAATCCCTAACCTGGGTCGCGGCGCGGTACTCATAACATTAACAAACTAAGGTTTAAGGTGAACACCGTACAATACATGATTTCCATTTCCCTCCATATCAAGCAGGAGACAGAACAAAGAAGGTCAATAGACACAAAGAGTCGTTTACAACTGGGATAAGTCCATTTGCCTAGCACCATGGATAAAAATTAACATTAATTGGTCCTGAAATTGTGAGCTTTTATATTTGATTCCAATAATAGATATGGCAAAAACGCTTGAACGCACGGAAATTTGTTTTAGTTTCCACAAGGTCCGTATAATAAATAACTCCGGATGCAGCCTGTACATAATCCAACATAATATTGCGTGCATTCTGCCGAAGAATACACTCCCATAAGATATGATGTGCAGATTGTACATATTCACAGTCAGAATATGTAGAACACTGACATAAAGGCGAGGCAACAAGCTGAAAAATACTTTTAAAGTTACCATGTTCTGTAAAAAAATGGGCATGACAGTGATCCACCTCCAGCTACGTCCTGGCCATCAGCTCACGAACGGATGTATAGAATTGGTGGAGGTCTGGATTGACCCAACGCGAATGTATAAGTACATCCGCGGTGGGGCGACCCGGACTGCCAGGCACTTCTTCTCATGCAACCGAGCGGGTGGGCAGGTTGCGGATAGCCCGACTGCGGCCGCTGGTGGCTGCATTGCTGCTGGTGGTTGATCCCGCGGTCGGGGCATCTCCCAAAGAGATCCCGGACAAGAGAAGTTCCCGAAAGCCTTTTTTTTATTTTTTTTATTTATTATATCCTTAAATCCCTAGGTCAACTCCCAGGCCTACGGTGACCCCCAAATAACCCAAACCCATATCCATAAAACTCCTTCCCTCCTATCCCTCAATCCCGTCGCTCCCAGAGAAAGGGTAACCTCGGTTCCAAAAAAGCCCACCCCCCAAAACAATGAAATAATGCAGAATGACAACCAATCTACCCAGGTGGGTCCCGGCCAAGCCGGGGAATCCCACACCGCTTCGGCGGTTAGCTCCCATCGTATTATGGGGGGAGCATCAAACTGCAATATTGAGACACTAATGCCGCGCTTCAATGCGCGGATGGCAGCTGACTTAGCGCCCAATTCACAGGCAGCGAATAACGCGCCCACAAACCCGACCCTGGCAGCGACTAACGCGCCCTTAAACCCGGCTGCGACCAACGCGCCAGTACCCACGACACGATGTATGCCCCCCGCGAACCTCTGGCAACAGAGCATTACGCGGAGCGGCTCCACCCATACAGACACTGACCGACACGATAAGACTGACACGAGGAAGGACGACAGACCTGGCAGTTCTACCACTCTCATGGCTGTAGACGATGAAGTACGCCTGGAAAAGCGCGGAAAAATCCCAGCCCGAGAAAAAGAAGTAGGCGACCGAGAGCGTAGTTCTCGCGAAGGCAACAGCCAGCGCGAAGCGCAATCGGACGCTGAAGGGTGGGTACGCGTGCAGCCACGAGTACGCGCAGGGGCAACCCAGCGCGGAAAGGGGCCGAGCGCGGGGCCACGCGACCGGCCGCAAGCACGCGAAGGGGAAACCCAGCGCGACAAACGGCCGGACGCGGGACCACGCGACCAGCTGCAAGTACGTGCAGGGGAAACTCAGCGCGGAAAGCGGCCGGACGCGGACCCAAGCGAGCGGGGGCAGATACGCGAAGGGGCAACCCAGCGCGAAGAGCCACCGCAAGCGAAAACACCTGCCGGGGCCGCCGCCCGACCCCAAGACACCGACAGAATCCACACTAAACCCAAACGCAGGGGCAAGCGCTCCCATGCCTCACGCCGGGCGTTGCTAGCATCCAACGCCGAGCCAGGCACCGCAAACCCGAATCCTGCACCAAGTGGGACGGGGCCGGAGAAGAGGACGCGCCCCGACGACACGGCCTCACCCAGTACGCTCCAGGGGAACGTCAAGCGCGTGAGAACACACTCCGCACAGGGGGGGCAGAGAACCTACGCGCGGACCACAAAGGACATCCCTGCGCGGCTGGCGGTAGCAATCTGCCTTCCCCACCCCAGTAGAGAGCTAACTAGGGAGGAGGCCGAACACATTAAGACCGCCCTAGAAGACAGACTCATGGACGCGGACCCGTCGACACCCCTCCCGGCCTTCCGCGGATATCCACGGATAGCGGATGGCACGGTGCAGATATGGTGCGAAGACGAGAACGCCCTGACCTGGCTGACCCAAAACGTGCCCCTAATAAAACTCCCCGGTAATGACCAGACGCTGACGGTACTGAGACAGACCGACGTGCCCACCCGTGTCCGAGCCTCGCTCTTCGTCCCTCACTACAGAGGTGATGTGGGCAGACTCCACGGTATTCTGATCCGCCAGAATACCTGGTACAACATCGCGAGGTGGTCACTGTATAGGGCGACTGCCATCGGTGGCGACCGCTACGGGACATACTTGTCCCTGGGGCTGCCACCGGAGGAAGCCGAAAGGGTCCTGGGGCGGGAGCGACGGATATCGTACCTGCTAGGGTCGATACGTGCGCTTCTGGCCCACGACCCGCCCCGCCGACACCCAGACCGACAGCACTGACACAAAGGCGACAGAGCCGACGACGACACAGACGAGCGACACGTACATTGTCCAACTCGAGGAGGAGATGGCCCGAGCGGCAATGGCCGATGACGCCGAACCCACATCACCCGGCTGGAACGTGCAGCTTCTTGCATCGTCGCCGGGAGACATACACGACGATGACCAATACCGGGAGGTGGAGACGGAAGGCTTATCCGATGGATCCGTCCCCGACCAAATCCACTCCACCTCCACCAACACCCCTCAACATCATCCAAACAAACCTCCAGCATAGCCAGACTGCCACGGCTAGCTTACGCAGGGCACTGGAGGTAAAACACCGAACTATCGCACTGATTCAAGAGCCGTGGATCAGGAACAACAGAATATGTGGCCTCGGTAACATCGGAGGTAAGATAATTCTCGACACACAGGGCTTAGATAAGCCAAGAACCTGCATCTACATACCCAAAGAAATCCCCTTTACGCCACTGACCAATTCTGTTCCAGAGACCTGACAGCTGTCAGGCTCCAAACTGAAGGTAGCGTTCCGGATGTTGTACTGGCCTCGGCATACATGCAGGCGAGGACACAGACTGCCCGCCAAAGGAGCTGGCCGACCTGGTGCAGCACTGTGAGCGCGCCAGTTTGGACCTGATCATCTGCACCGACTCTAACGCCCATCACCCACTCTGGGGCAGCGACACATCGAACTCCAGAGGAGAGGTACTATCCACCTTTTTATTCTCCACTAATCTTAACATTGTTAATCGCGGCTCAGAACCCACCTGGGTCGCGGTCCGTGGACAAACAATCATAGACCTAACACTCGCTACAGAAAACGCGACAAGCCTCATCACAAACTGGCACGTATCGGACGAGCCTTCCTGCTCAGACCACAGAAGAATCCGCTTTACACTAACTACAAGCACCAAAAAACCCGCACCGAGGCGAAACCCGAGGCGCACCAATGTGCCCGGGTATAAAAACCTTCTGGCCTCGCTTTTAGCTGGACACCTAGCACTGGTAACCATAAGGGACCAAGCACAATTAGAATACACCGTAACACAGTTATCCAAATATCTAATCGAAGCTTACCACGCATGCTGTAAATCAAGAGCGCCACAGAGCAGGAACGAAAGGAACCCCTGGTGGAACGCTGAACTTGGTAAACTCAGAGAAACGCTACGTAGGCAATTTAACAGAGCAAAAAACACGAGACTCCCGGCGGACTGGGAGTTATACAAAGACACACAATATGCATACAAAAAACAGATAAGAACCGCCAGGAGGATGGCATGGCGGAAATTCTGTGAATCCATTGAGATTAATAACGAAGCCGCCAGGGTACGGAAGATACTATCAACCGATCAGGACCGAACCCTCGGCACGCTGAAAAAACCCGACAACTCATACACACAAAATGATCACGAGACCAGCAAGGTCCTCCTCGAAACTCATTTCCCGGACTGCCAAATCCTGGAGGACAGGACGTGGGAAACTGACACCGAATGGACTCCAACGGACCAAGATTGGTCAAGAGCCCAAAATATAGTAACGGTAGACCGGATAAAATGGGCTATCAACACATTTCAACCTTTCAAGTCGGCAGGGCTGGATGGCATCTTCCCAGCCCTGCTGCAGTGGGGGGTAGATCATCTAACACCATGGCTGTTGGAGATTTATCGGGCCAGCATAGCACTTAGGTACATACCTCTTGCATGGCGAGAGGTAAAAGTCACCTTCATACCCAAACCTGGAAAAACTGACTACACACAACCCAAGGCATATAGACCTATAAGCCTCACATCCTTTTTACTGAAGACCCTCGAAAGACTTTGCGATAGGCACATCCGCGATGGGCCTCTCCGGGTAAAACCACTTCACAAACAACAGCATGCGTACTCCACAGGCAAATCAACAGAATCCGCGTTGCACAACGTGGTCTCCAAAATTGAATGCGCAGTGGACCATAAATGCTCAGCACTGGCTGCCTTTATTGATATTGAGGGCGCTTTCGATAAGACCACGTTCAACAGCATAAACACGGCCCTCGACAGACATAGCATAGACCCGACCCTAGGAGGCTGGATCACCAACATGCTCAAACTGCGAGCGGTCCAAGTCACGGTTAACAACACCACAAGGGCCCTAGTCGCGAAGGGCTGTCCACAGGAGGAGCCTTTCGCCACTCCTGTGGAACCTGGTAGCGGACAGCCTCATCAAAACACTCAACGGCAAAGGTTATTTCACTGTCGGCTACGCGGATGATATAACAATAATAATAAATGGAACCCACGAAAACACCCTATGCAATCTCATGCGTCAAGCCCTAAAACTAGTAGAGGAATGGTGCAATGAGCACCAACTCTCAGTGAACCCCACAAAAACGGAACTAATTCTCTTCACGAAAAAGAGGAAACCAATGACAATGCAACTACCAAAATTCTTTGGAACAACCCTAAGCCTTTCAACTGAAACCAAATACCTGGGAATTTATTTGGACAAACAATTGAACTGGGCGAAACACATGAACTATATCACCACAAAAGCCAGCATATCCCTGTGGCAGTGTAAAAGACTGCTGGGCAGAAATTGGGGGATCAGCCCCATGGTCACCCACTGGCTATACACCACGGTCATCTGACCAATCATTACATACGGCTCGTTGGTCTGGTGGCCCAGGACAGACCTCAGTACAGCACAAAGAGATCTCGAAAAACTGCAGCGGTTTGCTTGCATTGCAATAACTAGCAGTATGAGAACTACACCCACGGCCGCCCTACAGGCAATGCTGGGACTGCCACCCCTGCATCTTATCGTGCGGGAGGAGACAGCCCTGGCTGCTTTTAGACTCCATCTATTAGGTACCCTAAATAAAGACTCCAGAGTTAAGCACACACGCATTAAGGAGGACGCGATCAAGCGAAAACCTATGTTAGCGTCACCATGCGACAAAGCCCCAAAAACACACCACTTTCATAGGCACTACAACATAATACTTACAGAAGAACGATGTGACTACTCAGGCTCGAAAGAGATGAGAGTATACACCGACGGATCGAAGTCGAACTCCGGTACCGGAGTCGGAGTCTTCTCACACGACCTAAATATAAATATATCCAGACCGCTAGGAGGGTTCAACACCGTCTATCAGGCGGAGTGTGTGGGCATCATACTAGCGGTCCATGCCTTAGAAGCCAGGAGGGTTACGGACACTCGCATACGCATACTCTCCGACAGCGCTTCAGTCCTCCAATCTTTACGGAATAAATATATCACATCGAAACTAATACTAGCATGCCACAACGCACTAGAACAAATAACTGTATCTAGTCGTAACACGGTAACACTGCAATGGATAAAGGGACACAGTGGATCGCTGGGTAACGACGCGGCTGACGAGCTTGCGAGACGCGGATCTAGCACAGCGGTCTATGGACCCGAGCCTGTTGTACCCATCCCCTTCAACCAAATACGCAGGTGGTTACAGGAATTCACCCAGACACAGGCAGAAAACTGGTGGACCTCGGCACCAGGCTGTAGGCAGTCCAAAGAAGCTCTGCCCTCTTTGGACAGTAGGCTTACCAGACGTTTGCTACGCCTGGACAGGAATGGCCTGCGCCTGATGACGGGGACCATCACAGGACACTGCTCACTTAACAAACACTTCCACACAATAGGCATAACGGACAGTCCTCTGTGCAGGGCATGCATGGAGACTGAGGAAACCGTTGCGCACGTTCTCTTCGAATGCACAGGGGTCACCGAGATAAGAACACAAACCCTCGGGTCGCCCAGAACTTACACGGACGTTCTAAAGAAACCAGGAGCCCTAATCAGCTTCTGGAGGGAGGTGGGCTGGCTGGAATAATCCACCCAACGGCCGCCATGGCCCACGCACAATGGTCCAGCTGAAGGACTAAGTGCGGAAACCAAACCCCCATAACATAGAACATTGGTGGAGGTGTCGGCCCTTGATGGAAGCATCCCACCTACATTGTCATTCGGATAAAATTTCCTCCCAGACGTCAGTTTATGGTTTAAATAATCTAGAGATTTTAACACGTTCGCTCTGTTCCCATTACTTGGGGTCGGACAACCTACCATCAACTCTCAATGAATGGGACTAGATTCAGAGTTTATTTAGAAAATACAATGTTATTTACCTGGCAGGGCGTGCATGGTTCGCCGCACAACTTCTTGCAGCGCGAGTGTACGCATTTTACTTCGCAGGGCATCTTGCACGGAGGGCAGATTTGATTACATGGCTCCTGGCACCTATACAAACATATCAAGTTATTGAATAATAGTGTAACTCATTTACGCCTGCATTCTCTGAAGGGGTACCTAGGCAGAGTTGTAAGTATATCTAACAGTTAGCGACAAAAGTCGCCTCGGTGATAATTTCAGAACGACCATGGAACATAGACGCGTAGATACTCATGACCTTGCTCGAAAATTTCATTAAATTTATCCTCTGAAAATCAGATATTATAAACAAACTAAAAAAAATACTACCGACTTTCTAATAAAACAACTACAAAGTTAAAAAATAACTTTCTTTGGTAGGTAGTAATTTTTTGCGTTATGGACACCGAATTTTGACTCAAATTTTTTTTCCAGCGTTATAATAGACTATGGTGACGTATGCTACTTTTACCTGAACGCGGTATTCCTGGACCAGCTTTATAGGCTCCTAAACAACTGCATCCGGTTAATATTCAACCTGAGGAAATATGGCCTTGTGTCGAGCTGCAGATCTGAACTCAAATGGATGCCCATTCGGCAGAGTCGAAATTTGCGCGCTTTAACTACGCTTTTCTCCCTACTCAACTCTCCCACTCCTCCTTCTTATCTCACACCTCACTTTCAATATTTATGTACTTCACAGGCTAGTAATCTTCTCTTGCTTTGTTCTTCTCATAATTCTGATTTTATTCATTCTTCCTTTCATGTTCAGTCTATTCTTCTCTGGAATGCGCTACCACTCGATATCAGAACAAGAGCAACTACGCATTGGCACGCTTTTTATAAACACTTGCGTGGTGGGGAATAAGGCAGTTGAGTACTGACAGCCGTAGAGCTAAGACGTCGTAGAATCAGTGTCGATGATCTATCGTAATATTAGTAAACAAGATTGTTCCTGAATATTTAAATAAACCCAGTGTATCGAATAATTTGTGTGATTTCATTTTCACGATTGTACCCACCGACCAGCCCACACACGATGTTTTAACCTAAGGGAATACATCCTGACTGCCCGATGGTTTGCATCTATCGGCCAGCCTTGATGCAACATCAGAAGTGGAATTCAGTCAAGCTAATCAGATCACACGTAAAAACAATGCTAGTGAAAATGGCGGCTAAATTCATGCAAAAAAAATACGGTGTTGTTTTTTCGGGAACAGATTTAAAGAATCGGCCAGTTTTCTGTGATTACCCTCAGTCGTGAATAATGAAAAACCAGTCCGGTGCGGAGCAGCAAGGAGGCTAGCAACAACCATGGAGCTGGACAGGTCAAGAAGGAGCGTGTGGACGTGTGGAAAGATCCATACACACTGATCTTTATGCTAATCTGGTGAGTCGTTTTCATTTTGTTATGACTATGGCCAAGTGTTCATTATATGGTTTTGGTTGTATTTACGGTATGGCCCATGTCAGGTCATAATATCATGTTAGTTATCGCTGATCAAGTTTTAGTGTTGCTGAAGAGTTATTATTCTACTATTACTGGTCCCTTAGCTGGCTATTATTGTTCGGAATTTAGAGCGATGTAACACATCATTCTGGAAATTATGATAATTCCTAATGAAATTATTAGTTTTGAGTTATTGGAGTTTGATTACGTGAATATCTTTTTAAGTTGAGGTTAAACTTTTCAGATGGTTTGAGCCTAGTATTGCGAGAAAGCCTCGTTAATTACGACTGACGCTATATGGCATTCATTGGCTTCTCTTTAGCCCACCTGGGCCTGCAGTCTCGACATAGCTAACGATCGTTACGTTAAGTAACATTCGTTAACTCTTACCACAAAATAGTAAGTATACAGAAGGGCCACTCCCGCCGTTTGGAAAATTGACAGCTAAACTTGACAGATTCACTAGGGTTGTAGTTTTCGTGACATTAAATGGATATTTGATGCCCTGTCTACCCTCTAAGGCATGTAAGCATGATATGATGTATGTTTAGACGAATCTATGTATTTATGTTTGTAACTTGGGCAACCTACCCTTTTTTTTTTAATTCGGAATCAATATAGTAGCAACCCTAGTGAATCTGTCAAGTTTAGCTGTCAATTTTCCAAACGGCGGGAGTGGCCCTTCTGTATACTTACTATTTTGTGGTAAGAGTTAACGAATGTTACTTAACGTAACGATCGTTAGCTATGTCGAGACTGCAGGCCCTGGACACTTGGGACACTGTAATGCGTAGTTCTTGTTTTGAACAGGTGTACTGCATTAACATTAAGTGTCCATAATATCCCATTTGACCATGTTGGCTTAGGTTACTACAACGCTGCACCGGTTAATTTCCATCAAAGCTGTGTATCGTTAAGATAACCGTGTGAACACTGTAAACATATACTATCGTAATGTTTTTCATGTTTCAGATACCATATTGTGTCGCAGCCTGAAGCCTCTGCTGCAGGCTAGCTATTCAGATGCCGGCGAAGGTTGACGTGTCAACATCTGAGAGGTTAAGACCGACGGCAGGTGGCAGCAGAAAGTTATGTTAGTGTAGTGTGCGGTCATGTGCGCGCGAGGTTGGAATGGAATACTCGTTGAGTCGCTTCCTTTTTATTTCGATAGTGAAGTCGAATGTTCTCTAGTGAAAAGATGCTATTTCGAATTATAAGAGTGTTTATGTTAGAACACTGAATTGGTTGGTAGTGGTTATACAGTGCAACATAAAAGAGTAGAAGTTAAATATTTGGGAACTAAAAGTTTTCATATTCTGGCAACATCTAAAATGAGTACTTGAGCTGTCAATTCATCTCGATCGGTTTCGATTTTCGTAAGAATTTTGGTTTTTCGGTGATATTTCTGTGTGTGGATAGAAAAACAGTGGAAAAACATGAATAAGGTAATTCGTGGAGGTGCCCGTGATATAGTTTACAAAGTTTATATGCGGTGTATAGCCGAATACCAAGCTGCGCAGCTTCTATCCAACATAAAAGATGTTTACCATCGTACAGCAGATTTTACTGGTAAGTAACTATTGAAAGTTACACTAAACGTTAATTACAAACGATTAATACATTCAGGGAGCAAAATTTTCGAACCAAATATCATTTACAATTTATTTGTTTACCATTTTTGAGGTTATGCTAATATAAACAAATAGCGTTGTAGCTATAGCGTGACTTAACAACGTTGATAGTAAGGCAACAAAAATTAATGTAGTTTATTGCGGATACGAATTTTTTTTTTTTGTTATACCATATTTGTTGATGCAAGCGACTGAATGGAAAGAAACAATTTTAAAATATATTCACGTTTATTTACCGCGGCACTTCGATCGTCGGTCTGACAGTGATTCTTTTCTTTACTTGTTTTAGGTGTTTCTGTAAGCACAGTGCGCAGAATCGTGCAACACGGCATTGAAAACGGTGGGAAATTCTCAACACCAGCTAAACACAGGAAGGGTCGTCCCCCAAAGGTATTGAACAACTTTATATTGAATGCAATTGATTATTAAAAATACTTATTTTTTGTGAAGTTGTTGTTTTATTACTACTTAATATCAAATATTTAATAAACATACTTATTTAATTTATTACAATTTTTACTTATTTACTCATTATTTAAACCCAATAAATAAATAATACTATTCAGGTATCAAGATCAGCTGGGTCGTACTAACTGGGTTGCTATCTGAGCGATTGTGGCGCCCTCATTTATTGTCTACACTTTTATGTCGCACTGTACTTAACACCATCACTAGGTAATTAAGACACACCTAGTAAAAAGCAAGTAGCTAATGAATTTTCTATTGGCTAGTTAGTACTTTCCTAGTTTCAACATATGGTTTAGTACGAACTTTAGGATGAGATATCCAAAATTACTGAACAACTATTCATTACGCAATTGTATCGAATTAGGTACTGGTCATTTACGTGTAATCAGAACAGATCTTATGTTGCGTATAGGTGTACCAGAATCTCATGGCATTTTTTTTTTTTTTTAAATTGTGATTTTCATATGGCAATGTCAATTGTCACCAGTCAAATCAAAGTACTTGATGTGTCAACTGCTGAATTTTTTTGATATTATCTTGAAAATTTGTTATTTTTGTGAATATGTCGAAAAACCCACTTCCTCAAGCGAAACATATTGTTTTCAATGTGTATCATAAAATAAGAGAAGAAGAAGGCGTAAATCAAACTCAATCTTTGATTTTAAAGTGCGTCGTAGAGTGGACCGGTAAGTTGGACTGACTAGTTTTGATACTTTTAGTTTATTTTATATTTTTCTTACTTTATTTTTATTTCTTTTCATTACTATTATATGGTAAATCGTAGTTCAGGGCACATCGAATGATGGCCGGAAGGAAATGGCAACAGTAATGTAACTGTTACTAATTCTTCGACAAGATATTGATTTTAACGGAGATTGAGAATCTTTGACGTAAGAAAAATATTAAGTAATAATCTGCGCCCTGCAGTGGGACGTTTAAATAGACGGGAGTTTTTGGCGGGATTTTGTCGAGTGAAGTTCAGTGGCTGTTAATATTATTTGCAAATTGATGCCTAGTGGATATTGTGATATATTATTGGTGTAGTTTTGTGTCTCAACTGTCTACGCAACTGGACAATTTGTAAAATCATTGACAGAAGCGATCTCGGGATAATGGAGCGGAGTATTTTATTGTAGTATTGACTGCCTCTGTAAAGCTTACTGGGAAGTGACTCGATACAATTTGCTGCCAAATACTCCAAAAAATATTAGAATCTGTTATATCTGCATTCTAATGCATACTAAAGAACAAATATAAGATCCAAAACTCTTTCCAAAGACGTGGCTAAAAGGTCCTAGCAACCAGGCCATAAAATTTACATAAAAAAAAAGTAATAGAGTGATGATGATGAATGACTATAAGTAACATGACACATTTTTTTTTTTTTTACAGACTTTATACATAAAGAGATTGGTTTTGAATATGTTAAATGCCAATGAAAAAGAACCATTTTGATGGAGAGAGATGACATAAAACTACAAAGATACAAGTTTTTGAAATCCCAGTGGAGTTCGTGGAATCGTATTCTAGTTTTCTAGCTCTGAATGAGGTTTTAAGTTATTAGTATGATTTAAATGATATATAATAAATTAGTACATAAATTAATATTCAATTGATTTATTTTTCCTATGTTAAGAACCCGATGTATAACAACATTATTCATACACATACCTATAATACTCACAGTGGATCTTTGTGTCTCTGAATTGGTTGCAAGACCCCGTGCAGTAGCTATTTTTGTGTCAATGTTGAAGGTGAAGATAGCATTGTATAACTGTCTCTTTCACTCGCTTATGTATGTCACATCGTCCTATCTCGTTTACTCTATGCAGTATACTCGATGACAAACTGTTTCTTACGCAATGGTAGGCAGGACCAAGTTCAAAGACACAAAGATCCGCTGTGACTACTATAATATAGGTACCTCATGTTCATTATTACTAAAGACAAATAAAAATTAAACAGTATCAAGATCGTTTAATCCAATTTCCCCAGTATTGCACACAACAATTTTTTATTTCCACATTTGCCATGAGATTCTGGTAGACCTATAACGATTCACAACCGCCGTCTTCAGATCTGAATTCACTTGCTTACTTTTAAATTAATATTATGATAGCAGAGTAGATCTCGCGATCGTTTTCCTTGCTTGAAAACTGAGTTAGTGAGCGATAGTAAATGGTTACTGTTGTTATTTGATTTTAAAGATATTAAATTAAGTCATTAAGTCCGCCTTTGTACCTTTGTGCATGAAGTCTAAATAAATATTGATCAGAGTTAATTCGTGAAGCTCCTTCACACGAGTTATTTAGAAGCAAATATTATCGGGCATAACTATTCCCAAAACATTAACAGTCTGTATGTTCCAAAACCTTTGAATAAAAAGAGCGAATCTTGTGAGAAAGATCCCCGATCACCAAGTCCCTCCAGAATTAGATGTCATTACTTATGACAGTGGTAGTGAAACCAAATCTGATTAACATGTCTACTCATGGGACAAATTCTGGACCGCACCTCATCCGTAACATGTGGCGATGGGTCTTTGAAGAGGTTTCATGAGTTGAGTATGCATTGCCTTTGAATTATAACAAGGTGTAACAGTATTGTTACTATTACTTTGTTTAGTTCTTGAACTTGTTGATCGTCGGAACTTTTTTCTAATGAATAGTGTTGTGTGGAAAACTCTAGTACGAAAACTAAATGGGCCCTGTATTAAGTCCGCGATAGGTACAGATCTTATACACGAGATGAGGTGGCATACAGCAAGGACAAGATGGTGATGCCTGCGGGTGATAGATTATGGGATCTGTCACCTGAGAGAGACCCGAGAAGGCGACGTGCTGTGTTCCACGCTCACCTCTCAAGAGAAATTACGGCCTAGAGAACACCATGTGGTTATAGTCAATAGTAGTCTGACAGACCCTCAGCTTTCCCCAAGGGCTGAGAACATCCATGAGGATTTCCACATGATTCGATACACTGTTAAAACCTGACAATGAGGAACAGACGAGGACGCCTGTCTCGCAGGATGGCCGTGTCGGGTTTAGTCAATAGTACGGACGTCAAAACAAATCACAAGCACGCCCCTGGCGGCAATCAAGAGTAACTACGCATTGGCACGCTTTTTATAAGCACTTGCGTGATGGGAAATAAGGCACTCACCGCCAGCCGTCACCCTGCACGGACGTCACGCTGCCGCTCGCCTCGCCGCGCCCCACTCTCCGTCTCGTCGCGCCTCTACATGACGTCACTGCGGTCGTCGCGTCTCCGCACCCCGCCAACAGGTTTTGGCAGGGTGCGGACGCCACTAATAACTTAGGTTGATAGTAGAGACATCTTTTTGACCCCTTCTGGGTTAAATCCACGACTTAGTGGTCCTTTGTGGATACCTAACGGTGTTAACGAAGTCAACACGGTCAACACGGGCCCGGCAGTTAGAAGGAGTCGGGGGCAGGGTAGTTGGCCTTGGTAGATAGCCTAGTCAACTCCTGTTTCTGTTCCTCAGAATTCACCTGGCACGGTCGGGTGTGTCTACCCCGACGTACTAGACTATTGGTACACAAGTGGTCGGTGGCCCACCTTCTATGGATTTACCGGTACCTAGGGCCCCTGTCACCCAATAATATTGGTGACAGGTATAGCACAGCTTAGGGCTCACCTCCCAGCCGGCTGGGAGGGTAGTACCACACATCCCCGGGACCACCTACCCATGGACTATCGTTATCAGTCCCTAATAGATAGATAAGGTATTGTATACAATATCTTATCTTAACTCTTTTCTCTTTGTATTGGTTCTATTGTCAACAATGCATCCTGTTGAGTTGCTAAAACTCGTCAAGGACGTGCTGTCGGACGATCCCAGTCCGCGCAGTGAAAACCAGAAAAGGTTCAAGATAATTCTTGGCTCCCTGTCCAATTGCTCCTCACGCGGCGCCCCGGCGGGTCGTTTCTGACGTAAGTCAAGTCACATTTATACCCGTAACAAAGCATGCCCCATATCTAATTGCTTTCACTGAGAATCCCGCCTCCCCACAAGTAGATAATCGAACTATCGATGAGCCCATGGTTGATGACTCAGATGAGTACGAAACCACCGACTCAAGCTACCTCTTAGGGTAAAAGAAAGAGGCAGAATGGAAAGTCCCACTCCAAGGCCACTAAGGCAAAAAAGGTCGCAACGACCAACCCATTAAATCTGCCGTCTATCTCCTTCGACGTGCATACCACCTCTACCCCCGTCACCGCTACCCAGCGGTCAAGTCGCTCCCCCAGCCCTAGGAGTCGCTCTCTAAGCCCGATGACCGTCGCCAGCGCTTACCAAAGTCGAGCCGTGCAGCCCTGTTATTAAAAAACTTTTTCCTATCTTTGTTCCCTATCAGGTATCTCTATCGAAAAACCTTACCGTACCTTCGTAGTTGGTCAGTGTCATAACTGTCAACACTATGGACATAACCAAAAATATTTTTTGCCCCCCCCTAGGTGCGTTAAGTGCCTAGGGGACCACGGCACCCAGGACTGCCCTCGTCTTAAAGACCGCGCCGAATGCACGGAGCCATCCAGGTGCGTGCTATGTGACCAAGTAGGTCACACGGCCAACTATAAGGGCTGCCCAAAAGCCCCAAAAATTGCGCCTAAAATGGCCAAGCTTCACGCTGCGCGCCAAGCACACACAGTTCCCTCTGCCCAACCCCCTCCCCGGCTAGCTCCTCAGAGGACGTCGCCATGGGGCAAACTTAACCACCAAAGTGTGGCTCCCCAGATCGTCCAGCAGCCAATTCCAGGTCTAATGGATCACCCTATTCCGGTCGCCTCCCACCACTGCCGCCGCCGAGAGTTTGTCCCAAAGGAAGCCCACTGCCAGACACTGCGTCGCTGATGCGCGTATCAGCAGCGGTGGCATCAGTGCGTATGCGATCTGGATGACGGATGAGGCCCGATCGCTGGCTGCTGAGATCGAAGAGATCCAGGCAGCTGGTGATATGTCCACACCTGAGTCCGGTGCTCTATTCAGTAGGTACCCAACCATAACCGATGAACTCGACAACCTCGTTTATAGAAACGGTCAATAGGTGCGCAAGTAAACGCACCCCATTATAAGAGCCTTAGAAAGTAGGAACAACAAACAAACGTAGCATACAAACCGATTCGTTCCGTCCTCGCCGCCGAGGCCCGTCGCGAAGCTGAGCATTAGTTAAATTATAAGATACTAGCTGACCCAGCAAACTTTGTTTTGCCATAAAAAGACCAAACATTTATCTACCCTACCTACCCGACCCTACACTACCCTACCCTACCCGACCCTACACTACCCTACCCTACACTACCCTACCCTACACTACCCTACCCGACCCTACACTACCCTACCCTACCCTACCCTACCCTACCCTACCCTACACTACCCTACCCTACTCTACCCTACCCTACCCTACACTACCCTACCCTACCCTACCCTAACCTACCCGACCCTACACTACCCTACGCTACCCTACACTACCCTACCCTACACTACCCTACCCTACCCGACCCTACACTACCCTACACTACCCTACCCTACACTACCCTACCCTACACTACCCTACCCTACACTACACTACACTACCCTACACTACCCTACCCTACCCTACCCTACCCTACCCTACCCTACCCTATGTCCTTCTCCTGGTTCTAAGCTTCCTCCCTGCCAATTTTCAGCTAAATCGATTCAGCCGTTCTTGAGTTATAAGTGAAGTAACTAACACGACTTTCTTTTATATATATAGATAAAAGGAGTTTCTTGTCCGTTCTTCTCTACGTAGGTATTCTTCCGAACGGATGGTAAAATCATTTGTCAGATCCAGTCATACCTGCCCTCCAGCGACGCCCTGAGCCAAGGTTCGACCCCACCTGGGGTAGCCCTCAGCGTAGACGCTTAGGTTTAGAAATTTGTGCCTGGCTGGAGGCTATATAGATTAGTCTCCACAGGGAAGTCCGGTTAAGCAGCAGACGGTCACTTGATCGAACTGCGAGACGTCCCGTAGAAAAAAAAGGGAATAAGGCAGTTTGAGAACTGACAGCCGTAGAGCTAAGACGTCGTAGAATCAGTGTCGATCCGTTATATTAGTAAGCAAGATTGTAACTGAATATTTGAATAAACCCAGTGTATCAAATAATTTGTGTGATTTCATTTTCACGATTGTACCCACACACGATGTCTTAACCTAAGGGAATACATCCTGACATCCTGATGGTTTGCATCTATCGGCCAGCCTTGATGCGACATATATAATATGTATGTTTATTTTAACTATTCTTCAATTTTTACTTTCATAATTATTTCTATTTTTTATGCACCTGCCATGTTATCTCTCCACCACCGTTGTTTGACTGGTAGAGAATGCCTCACGCATTAAGTCCGCCTATGTACCTGTATGTTTCGTGAACTTTTAATAAATAATCTATCTATCTATATATATAAAAGAGAAAGTATGTATGTATAATCCTTATAGACTCCGAAACGGCTGGACCGATTTTAATGAAATTTTGAAACAATCTTTAGATTGACCCAGCGGATAATCCTGTAAAAGTTTGGTGGCGATCGGAGCATTTTTTTATGAACTTTGAATCAGTCGCGCGCGCGCACCTATCGACGACGGTTGCGTGTTTACGGCAGCGATGTGTGACGCTTTCTAGTGAAAATGACGAACATTATTAAGTGCGACAAGTGTAACATCGTAATTGATGAGATGTTGTCCTACATCCGGAACAGAGTGTCTGTTGTGGACGAAGAAACTTTAGTGCGTATTTGTGTTTCATCCTTCACGAGTGATGAAATCAAAAGATCAAAGTCACTCCTTTTTGATGCCATTCCATCGAAACTGCGAAAGATTATAAGGAAAAACAAAGGCAAAGAGCAGAGGGATTTGGCGGATATCATTAATCTGTTCAAATCAGCTGAGCCGGATGATATTCCTGTGTTTGTGGCCAGGAGTCTTGAAAGGTTGCCACCTATTACATTCGACCACCTGGACTGTACGAAGCTTTTGAAGGATTTAGTACGAATGCGAGTAGCAATTGACGAGATTAAAACCACCTATGCAACGTTAGATGATATAAAAGAGTTGAGAACGGAATTTTTTCCAATCAGAAACGATTCGTTACCACCTACGTCTACTTACAAAGTGAATATGAATCGCGGCGCCTGGTTACGGGATAGTGGGCCGGTGGGACTGTCGCACCTGCAGGATTCTTCTCTCCACGAGGTAATATGCAACATGGGTGAGAATGATAGTGATCTGCTCCAAAGAACTCCTCAATACAGAGAAATTATGCAGGTACAAGAAAAACATAATGAACATGAGTCATGTACGCAGCGGCGAACATCACCGGGCGGTGTAAGCGCTGCGGTGACTCACGCGCATGTGCCGAGTGCGTGTTCAACCGGTTTGGCGACGACTGAGCGCTCGGGCCAGACTGTTAGTGTTGATGCAGCGTATCAGCTGATTGATACGAATAAAGCGAACGTTGCTGATGCGAGTAACGGAGCAATGATTCAGTCGGATACTCCGTGCAATGTACACAGCAATGACAATGGATGGCAAAAAGTGTCTTATCGTAAGAAACACCCCAAATATCGCTATATGGGTAAAACCGGTGTTGCGACTGATGTGGAGGGACGATTTAAAGCTGCAGAAAGAAAACTGCCAATATTTATCACTAATGTTCATAGTGAGACGACCAAAGATGAAATAATTCATTATATTCGCTCGAGAACGCAAGACACGGTTTCTTTGGAGAAAATACTAATGAAGAAAGAAAAAGGGCACGTTGCCTACAAATTTTTTATCTCCGAGTCCAAGTTACCAACATATCTGGATGAGAAATTATGGCCCCGTGGCATCGTATTTAGGCGTTTTGTCAATTTTAAGCCTCGAAAGATGAACGGATTGTTATCTGTTGATGGTTTCAATAGTAACAGTAATGGATAGTAGACCTTATCGTTTTGCTACCTACAATTGCAAAAACGTAAAACGCTCCATAGATAGCGTCAGGGAGCTCTGTCGTTCCTGTGATTTGGTAGCCTTACAGGAAACTTGGCTACTTCCTGAGGAAATACCGTACTTAAGTACGATTCACAGCGAGTTTGGCTACACGGGAATTTCGGCGGTGGACACGTCTGTGGGTCTTTTGCGTGGGCGACCTTTTGGTGGCGTCGCCTTGCTGTGGAGGAGCAGCGTATTTCAGCAAGTGTCTGTGTTGCGTTGTGATAGTGAGCGTATATGTGCCGTTAAAATAATAACCGGTGACCGGCCAGTGATAGTGCTTAGCATATATATGCCTACGAACGCGGCGGGCAATTTAGCTGAGTTCACGGATTGTCTTAGTATGGTAAGCGCAATAATTGAAGAATACGGCATTGAGTCTGTGTACATCTTAGGCGATTTTAATGCTGCACCGTACGGCTTATTTTACAACGAGCTTGTGAGCTATTGTGCTGAGCAGTATTGGATATGTATTGATGTGGAAATGCTAGGTATTGACTCGGATACGTTTACTTTTATTAGTGACGTGTACGGGTCGTGCAGCTGGCTGGACCACTGCTTAGTAACTAGGTCTGCAGGGCGGTCTGTTACTAACGCGTATGTGGATTATGACACGGTTTGGTCGGATCACTTCCCACTTATTATCGAGTGTAGATTAAATCTGATCCCGCAGACAGTACATCATGGTGTTATGTTGAATAAGGGGGTAGTGTGGGGTGTACGTACGGGGGAACAGATTGCCTTGTATACTAGTGAGTGTAACAAGAGGCTCAGACTTGTTGACTTTCCCGACGAGTGTATACATTGTGCTGACTCTTATTGCCGTGTCCGTGGTCATAGGCGTGCTATTGATAGACTGTACTCTGATATTGTGACTGCTCTTCGTGACGCGTCTTTGGCGGGTCGGGGAAGAGGGGGGTCGGGTATGATTGGCTCGCGTGTAGTAGGGTGGAATAAAAACGTTAGGCGGGCTCATTGTGAGGCCAGAACTAGGTTTATTGAATGGGTATTATGCGGCAAACCTAGGTACGGGGAGGTATATCTCGGAATGTGCGAAACCAGAAGGGTATTCAAATCCAGGCTTAAGTGGTCCCAAGATCATCAGGACCAATTGAAAATGGATTCCCTTGCCATGAAGCACTCGAACGGTGACTTTCGTGGTTTTTGGAAGGGTACCAAAAAGGTAAACGTGGGTCCTGGCCTACCAGTGAGTGTTGATGGAGTTAGCGAAGCGGTAGGTATAGCGAGTCTTTTTAAGTCTTACTTTTCTGTAAAGCCTCAGTTAGGAAAACAGATTGTGGAGGACAATTCTGAAGAGCTGATGGGTGTTATGGAGACGAGGATTTTGGCCAGTGAGGTGGGGAAAATCATAAAATATATGACCAGAGGCAAATCTCCTGGCCATGATGGCCTAAGTATTGAACACTTACAGTGTGCTGGCCCGCACGTGTCTAGGGTTTTGGCCATATTTTACTCGCTATGTCTGAGCCATTCATACCTGCAGTACGACTTCATGAGAACGTTAGTAGTGCCTGTGGTGAAAAACAAAACTGGGGATCTAGCCTATAAAACTAACTACAGGCCTATCTCTCTTGCTACTGTTATAGCAAAGGTGTTTGACGGTTTGCTTGACATACGGTTAAATAAACTCGTGTCACTGCACGATAATCAGTTTGGGTTTAGACCTAAATTATCTACTGATAGTGCAATACTGTGTCTCAAGCATACCGTCAGATACTACACCGATCGTAAAACACCAGTGTACGCGTGCTTCCTCGACCTGTCCAGGGCCTTTGATCTGGTTTCGTATGATGTGTTGTGGCAAAAACTTGTGGACTTAAACATGCCGCATGAACTTGTTAACATCTTCAAGTATTGGTACGAACACCAGGTTAACCATGTCAGATGGGCGGGTTCATTATCGGAGCCATACAGGCTTGAATGTGGGGTGAGACAAGGTGGGTTAACTTCACCCACACTTTTCAATCTCTACATTAATGCACTCATCGTCGCGCTCAGTAGTCAGTATGTGGGCTGCCATGTTGATGATGTATGTGTGAACAATCTGAGTTATGCAGATGACATGGTGCTGCTGAGCGCGTCGGTTTGTGGATTACGCAAGCTGTTACAAATCTGTGAGGAGTATGCGGTCAGTCATGGCCTTATGTATAATGTCTCAAAAAGCCAATTCATGGTATTTCAGGGAGGCGCCAAATGCCCACAGCAAGCACCCCCTATTCACTTGAATGGTGTACCGTTGGAACGGGTGAACCAATTTAAATACTTGGGGCACTGGGTAACATCCGATCTGAAAGACCATGTCGATATTGAGCGGGAGCGGAGGGCACTGTCTAAGAGAGCAAATATGATAGCCCGTAGGTTTGCTCGATGTTCAAATCAGGTTAAAATCATACTTTTTAAAGCTTTCTGTACCTCCCTATACACGTGCAGCCTATGGGCATCTTACTCACAAGCTGCTTACAGTGCCCTTCGTGTCCAATACAACAATGCGTTCAGGGCAGTGTTGGGGCTACCCCGCTTCTGCAGCGCCTCGGGCATGTTTGCGGAAGCGCGCACCGACTGTTTCCACGCCACCTGCCACCTGCGCAAGCGGTGCGCGTCCTTGGTGCGCAGGGTGCGGGCTAGCTCCAACACTGTCTTGGCGATGGTTGCTCAGCGACTGGATTGCCCCTACATAAGTCATTGTTGTAGCAGGCATATTGTTGGTGGTTAATTTAATTTAGATTTGTTACAATTGTGTCTCTTGATACTATAGTTTTTGATTCTGACATAACTTAATTCCATAATTTAATTCGTTGTCATAATACATCTAATTTAGCTTTATTATATTTTATTTTGATTTCTGCTTTTTGACATCAATCGATTCCATGTTATGATATTATATTTTTGCTACTGACATAACTTGATGCCTCAATTTTATTAATGTTTTGTTTTATTTGAATTATTACTTTATTTTTATTGCATGAATTGACTATAGTGTATTTGTATTTTTGTGTTACTTATATGGGTCAAGGACCTGAAATAAACGAATTTTATTTATTTATTTGAACGCGGGCGAAGCCGCGAGCAGAGGCTAGTAAATAAACTAGTCAAACCACTTTTATCGCAGCGGCGGCTGTAGTGGCGGAATGATTTGACTCGAACACGTAAGCGACGCATATTGTTCACAGCGCTTAGGACCCTCTTTCCGCGAATTTCAGTGTCGCCGAAGTATTCCTCGTTTACATGCGCACAGTCGGCGCAAGAGCCCGCGCACGGGTGCTTGCATGTCACCGTACAGGCCAGACTTACTGGTGTCCGCAGATGTTGTCCTGGGTGCACTGCTGCGTGCAGGGCTGGTGCAGGCGGCCCTGCGCGCAGCCGACGCACGAGCCCGCGCACAGGTGCTTGCACGCCAGCGTGGCGCCGCACGGCGTACTGCAGTACTGCGGCAGCTGCTCCCAACGCACCTCACCTGCAAGATTACCACTATAAGCTGCATTTGTTTTGTTTGTTGAATTTGTTCTTGATTGAGCAATAAGTTTAATTCATAAAATAAATAGTAATCTTAATTTTAGTTCAAATCAAACTTCATATATAAAATTCATAAAATAAATATTTTTTAATAATTATCTTGTTCGCCCAAACTTAACTCTCTTCAGACATTGTTTTGTTATATCTCAAAGGGATTTGGCAGCGTCTTCGATTAAAGCTCCCCTGGCGGCTTGACATTTGCCGACATTCTCAACAATTATCGTCATATTTCAACCAATTTACAGTAAACCTTAACAAATCATACACTTAAACTTGCCTCATGAATCACTCTGTCCATTGTTGAAAACTGCATAAAAATCAAATCAGTATTTTTTGAATTTATCGTGAATAGACTGTATGATAGAAAGACAGACGGGGTGGAAACTTTGTTTTATCATATGCTACTACCAATCAGGCGGTATCATTGCTCAATGCCCTGACTGCTCAGCAACCGGAGGTCGACATATTCAACTCGAATGTGCGTATATTCCTAAAGGAATGTAAAGAGTGTTTTAGCACCTAGATAATGCTGATTGATTCTGAACGTTTTTTATTATTAAATTTGAATTATTGAATTATTTTTATTATTAAATTTAAATTATTGAACTGCTCTTATTAAATTATTTGTATTAAATTATTGTTATTAAATTATTCGTAATAATTATATTTTTATATTACTATTGAATTTTAATTATTGTTAATGAATATTTGGATTATTTAGGCATTGTTATGTTTTTGTTTGTGTTGTTTCTCTGACAATTTTTATGGATGTATATTTGTAATAGTAAATGTTGTGACTCTCTGCACGTGTTGGGTAAAACTGTAAGTGCTTTGAGTAACTGAGATAAATAAATAAATAAATAAATCATCAGTTGGATGGGTCATAACTTGGTTGACTCTGCCTGTTTTTAATTAATTATTGTATTTTGAGTTTGTTTATTTTACTCTAGACACTTTAACGTGCGGGGCTTTTTTCATCTTTGTAATTGTCCAACAAGAATGATGTAAGCAAATACTTGTAATTAAAACTGGTAGGAAGGAGTGTCCGTGGAGTTTCTTGCACGTTTCTTGCTCCTCCACACCTACTGACGCTTGCGAATGTGCAACTAGAAACTAGATTCATCATTACATTACTACTACATTTCATTCAGAAAACGCAGACAGACATAATTACATTACTAGAAATAGGGACCAATTAGTTCAACCAGGTTTCAGACTGGCAAAAGTGGCCTCATCTTTCATGGGGTACTGTACAAAATGTTACAATAAAATTCCTCCCCATATTCTAGAACTGAATGAGACGAAATTTAAAAATTGTATAAAACGCACACTATGCAGGCAGGCATATTATAAGTTGGAGGATTATATCACTGATAAAAATGCTTGGCTCAATGCTAGTCCTGCTCCACAACCACTAGGGCGCAAAAACAAATGATATGTTTATGTTTGTGTTGTATAGACTCGTTTTCTTTTAGTATTGAATAGCTGCACAGCACGTGTGTGGGTACTATGTACCCAACTGTACATCTACCATTTGCTATACCTATGTGTCGTTCGTTGACTTGTGTGTGCCCTGGCAGTTGAGTGTGTCATGCTCTCTCAAATGTCTCTCTGATGGTGGCGCGTGTGTTGGATCATTCGGTTCCCTTCATGATGGTTGAGCTGGGTGGTGCCGATTCATGCGTCATGTTCGTGAACGGGCGCCGTCAGTTGGGATTGGTCATAACTCAACTGCTTCGGATGTTGATGTTTTTCTAGTACCTATTGTATAACTGCACAGTACATTTGTGTGAGTACTTTTTATACTTTATACCTTTACATAGTATAGTGTGTAGTGCTATTCTGGGTGCATTGTCCTCACATATGTGAATTTATTAATGTATGTACTCATGTACCTAAATATTGTAATTTTTTTTTTTTTTTAAAAAGAGTTAGTATGGAGTTTCTTGTGCATTCTTCTCCATAACAAGCTACTTTCCGAATGCACGGTAGAATATTTTTTTTTTAAAAGAGTAAGTATGGAGTTTCTTGTGCATTCTTTTCCATAACAAGCTACTTTCCGAATGCACGGTAGAATCAACTTTTATTCCATGTAAATTTAAAAAGTATGGAGTTTCTTGTGCATTATTCTCCATAACTAGCTACTTTCCGAATGCACGGTAGAATCAACTTGTATTCCATTTAAATTTAAATTGTGACATTCAAAAGTGCCGCTTGGTGGCCCAGTTGAAATAAATATCTTTTTCGTACCACTTGCTCAAAAAAGTGACATTCTATGCCACAAAAAGCGAACATAACAATAGTCATTTTTAATCTGTTAAAAACAGGGAAAGAAAATTGTACTGAATTTTATTCATCCTCTAGGGGGAGAATGTGATTTAAATTTGGAATAGTTACCGAAATTTATACTGAACTACATCTGTGTTTACACCATTGAGTTAGTATATAAAGCATTATACATCTTTTTGAAAAAGGAATACGCATTTATTATGCAGTTATGATTATTAAATAAAATTACGAAAACCGACGAGGCCGTATGAGCTTGATGCCTTTGCTTTTCCGACAAAAAAATATTAGTCTAGGAATTTGCCGCGTTTTTGTTTTCTTCAAATACATAAACGTTAAGTTTATTTTACTTTTAATTGTCATTATTTTTGATAAATGCTTTTCTCATAATATTATTGTGTTAATTTTTTCGCAAATGGTACGAAAAGTAGAGTATTTTCCTCGGTGATAAAGCTGTCTTAGTCTTGGGTGAACTTAAATCCCTCGCTACACTCAGGACACGTCTTAAATCCCTCGCTTCGCTCGTGATTTAAGTTTTTAACACCCTCGCTACGCTCGGCTAAACCTCGAGTCCTTCGTTACGCTCGCGATTTAAATCGTCACCCGCGACAGAAGACACTGCTTTATCCCCTTGGTTAATAATCTACTATTGTCTTGTCTTTTGTTTTTACCCGACTACGGTGAAGCAAAAGTTAGGGTTTTGACCGGTATGTGTGTCTGTAAGTATGTTTATCAGTTCCCTCATAACTTCTAAATTCTTTAGCATAATTTTACAAATGAGCTGTCGTTGGAAGCGTCTTGTTTGTCCACTGGTTAAAGGCTATGTGACGTCACATTAAATTTTAATATGGCGCTCTCTAGGGGACCCGAAGTCAAGAATAAAAAAAAATGTGTCATCTGATCATGAGTGGTATCGTTGAACAGGGATTTTAAAATGAAGGTAGGGTTTCTTTGATCGATAATACACCAGATACACAATCCCATACCAAACTTCTCTGTAAAACTGTCGCCAATTGTGTTTACGTAATTCTAGTTCTAGGACATATCGGTTTCCTCACGATGTTTTCCTACACCGTTTTGAGAGTGATGAAATAATTTAAACAAAGTAAAGCGCCTGCCTGCGTTCGAACCGACGACCTACAACGTGTAAGTCACGGCCGATACCACTCGGCCACCACTGCTCTCGCTATAAGTTATTAAATCTCTTTAAATCATTTAATTTGTCACATGTGTTAATGGAACCAACCCGAACTACACTGACTACTGCTACACGTGTTGATAATGTTTTTTGTTGTTGCGACTACTTGGAAAAAGCCATTGTAAATTATCTGTCTTTGGATCATAGTGGTGCCTTTGAGTCCAATATGCTAATAGAACAAGTGCAGATTCAATCCAGAGCAATAACTTCCGGTAAATTAAATACATTTAACAGCACTTTAATCCGTAAGTTAAGCGATCAGGACCTCACAGTGAAATATGGTAATATTTTATATGATGAAGTTTTTTCAGTGGTTCAAAAAGAGTCTATATGCCCTAAGTTTATATTCAGTGACTGGGCGACTACAGGACTTAGAAAAAGTAGGGAAATACTTTACGAGCTATATGGCCTTAAGCCTTGTATTAACACTGAAGCATTTTTAACAATACATTTAAGGCTAACCATCCAACCACCATTTCCTACTCCTCCGTTATTCTTTTCTGATTAATTTCGTTGCGGGATCCAAGACAGTTAAATTCATTCTCCGGGACTTCGTCGAGCTTCACTGCCTCGGCGCTTTTCTGGTGGTCACCACTGTCGATTCTGGCTTTCAGGAGTTGCAGTGGTTTGGGAATAGTGCGGTAGGATTGTCCCAAAAGAAAATACATTTAAGGCAGCTAAGGCCTTGCATTAGCAATAAGGTTAAATTAGCAGAAAATAAAATCAAGACGGTTTGGAAAATTTTAAACAATGAAACGAACAGGAATAAAATAAATAATACTGATTACTCGCTTGAGACACACGGACTTATTAGAGATAACAAAAAAGTTGCTCAAGAATTTGTTAATTTCTTTACCAACATCCCAATTAAAACTTGCTATTGGATTTTTAAACGCGAACGTTTCAGCCTGCCCGAATGAATTTAACTTTTTACATATAAACCCCATAACAGTAATAAAAGCTTTTAGGCAAATCAAGACTAAACCGACCGAAGTCTATGGGGAATATCCATCAAAGCTTGTATCTCCATTATTGAGATTATAGCGCCGTACTTTGATTTAATTTTCAATTTGTGTGCGGATCCAGGAAGGAGTAGACTTTCGGATCTAATGAAATATAGCATGGTTATACCACTTCTTAAATCCGGAGAAAGTAAAGACACAAATAATTATAGACCAGTATCTGTGTTGCCGGTTTTCAGCTAGGTATTTGAGAAGATAATGCTAAATCAAATGCTCATTCATTTCAATACGAATTACATCTTGCATCATAAACAGTATGGTTTCACCAAAGGACGTTGTACAACCGACGCTGGTGTCACCCTATTAAAACACATCTTTAATGCTTGGGAAGAGGCACAGGATGCCATAGGTATTTTCTGCGACCTGTCGAAGGAGTTTGATTGCGTTAATCATGAAACATTACTCATAAAACTTGAGCATTACGGGCTAGGCCAATCAGCGTTAAGTTTGGTAAAATTTTATTTGAATTTTATTTTATTTTTATTTGACAGTAATTAGTTCAAATAAACGGTGTGAATTCGACGGGGTTAAAAGTGAAAATGGGGATACCCCAGGGCTCAGTTTTAGGTCCTTTATTATTTTTAATATAAATAAATGATTTACCCCGTTTATTGGAAAACAAACTAAACATGGTGTTATTTTCTGATGAAACATCTTTTTTTTTTATAAATAGACGTACTTGTCTGGTTGACGACGTAAATAACGCACTACGGCAGGTTCAGGATTGGTTCACTTCTAATAATTTAGTTTTAAATGGTAAAAAAACCAAGTGCGTAAAATTTTCCTTGCTGAATGTCAAAAGTACTTGACTGTGACATTAATAATATAATAATATAAGCCTTTTATTCAGACAGGTATAAATAAGTACATTGGTTGGTTACTTTGTATACAATTTAGTTTTGAATATGTTAGTTTATAATTTAAGTTTTCTAATTTCTTCAACATTTCCGTCTGTGTGCCCTCCTTTGACAAAGGCCTCCTCCAAATGCTTCCATTTCTACCTATCACTAGCGACTCTTGTCCATGTAGCGCCTGCTACCATCTTTATCTCATCTGCCCATCTTCTGAATGGCCTACCCCGTTTTCGTTTCTTGTGACTTGTAAACCAGTACATAATTGTGTTTGACCATTTTTCCTTTTCCTCTGATTGTATGTCCTGTCCATTTCCATTTGAGCTTTCTTATTGTTACAGTAACATCCTTTGTTCTTGTGTGTTTCTTTATAACTGTGGTTCTTATTTTATCGGATAGTCTCTTCCCCAACATACTCCTTTCCATTGCATTTTGGCACGTTTCTAGTTTTCTGTTATGGGCTTTAGTCATTGCCCAGGTTTGACATCCGTAAGTGAGTACTGGTAGAATACAAGTATCAAATAATTTTCTTTTAATGGTCATGTTCATTTCTCTATTTTTCATTATCTCTTTAAGGCTCCAGTATTGTTTCCATGCGTTTCCTATACGTCGATCTATTTCCTTTGAGGTGAGGTCTATTGGTGAGATGATTTGGCCTAAATAGACATATTCATTGACATAGTCAATGGTGTTGTTATTGACGCAGATAGGCTCTTGCTTCCCATTTGTCATAGCTTTGGTTTTTTGGGTGTTCATGACTAGACCAACTTTGCGGCTTTCTCTATCTAGCTCATTTAGCATTACCTGCAGTCCATCTTTGGATGGCGAAAGGATTATCAAGTCGTCCGCAAATCGCAGGTGCGACAAATTCTCTCCATTGACGATCAATCCACACTTCTCCCAATCCAGTCGGCGAAATATCTCTTCCAGGACCGCTGTAAAAAGAATAGGCGATACAGGATCGCCTTGGCGGACACCTCTTTCTATTTTTATCTCCTGACCCTCTGTCTCTAATTGTATCTTGGCTTTGCTGTTTTCGTATATGTTTTTCAGGATTCTGATGTATTTGCTTTCGACGCTTTGATTTTTAAGCGCTTGCCATATCTCCTCATGTTCCAGCGAATCAAAGGCCTTACTATAATCTACGAAGCAGCAGTAAAATGTTATATTAAATTCTTTGCTTTTCTCGAACAGTTGTTTTACAACGTGTATATGGTCTATAGTTGAGAATCCACTCCTGAATCCTGCTTGCTCTCTTGGTTGATTTTCATCAAGCGTCTTGGTTAATCGATTGAGGATGACCTTAGCGAACACCTTGTATACATTGGACATTAAACTTATAGGTCTGTAGTTATTTATGTTGCTCTTGTCCCCTTTTTTGTGTAGCAGTATTATAGTCGACGTTGTCCATTGGTGAGGTATTGTCTCGTTCAGCAAAATTTAATTGAATAGGTGTGTAAGAACTGGAACCAGGTGATCTCTGTTTTCAATGAGGAATTCGTTGTTGATGCCGTCTGGACCGGGAGCTTTATCTTTCTTTAGGGTTTTAACGGCTTTATCTACCTCTTCCGGTAGTATATCTAGGACTCCGCCTCCAGCTGGCAGGTCTGTAGCTTGACTGATCTGCTTCTTTGTATATAGGTCTCGGAAAAAGTTAGTAGCTATTGAAAGGATTCCTGGTCGTCTATTCTCTCTTTTGCTGTTTCTGTCTGTAATGTTCGGTATCCAATCATTTTTTCCTACTAATTATTTAGCTACTCTTTTGATACCTCCGGTTTTCTGAATGCATGTTTCAAGTAAACCTAGCCTGTATCTTTGGCGGTCTTTTCTCATGTAGGCTTTGATTTTAATATTTTTCTCAGCTATTTCCTTTCTCATACTTTTTGTCTTTTCTGACCTTGATATGAGCTCAGCTCTATCTTTAAGTAGTTCTTTAGTTGCATTTGATAGCCACATCGTCTTATTCATTCTACTCCTTGGTTTGCTGTTTTCGTTCGTGGTCATAAGCTCTTCAAAGTAGTTATACTTGGTTTGTGTTTTTAGATCTATTGTGTCCCTTGTAAAAAGATTTAGTTTCTCTTTTAGTTTCTCAGTAATCTGCAGTGTTATAGTATTGGTCTGCTTTACTCTAAACGGTCTGGTTTTCTTAAAAGCGTTGAATTGTAGTTTAGCTCTAACCATTCTGTGATTGCTGTTAAAATTGAGACTGTGACATTATAATATATTAAACAATCAATCAACCAACTATTTTGTAAAACATAGGTATGATTACAGTTGGTATTCAAAATAATGTGCACTATGTTTTGCCAATATCTGGCGTACAAAATTAACATAAGCAAGCAACAATAAATAATATAATACAATTAAGGTGGCATGTCAATATGTAACATTAAAAAAATAAATCAATTCAAAATATGTCAGTTAGATAAACAGGTCATTACAATTTCAGATAAATAAACACATTCATACATAATCAATAAATAAAATCATAGCTGTTTAACTGGCAAGTCGGAATCGTCATACCTCTGTTTGTCAGTAGTGAACTCAGTGATGGAGTAGTAACATCTATCTACAAGGAATTTAAACAAAGACCTCTTAAATGATCCCAGACACTCTTTATTTCTAATAGCTGCTGGTATACTGTTATAAATTTTTGGGGCCATACCTAGCACACTTTTGCCGAAAAATGCGGTTTTATGAGAGGTAACATGAATGGTATTCTGATAGCGCAAACAAGGAGAAGCTAGAATTCGTCGATGAAACGGCATTCCTGGGTATCACGCTGGACTCAGGGTTGCAACGGGGTCCTCATTTAATATCACTTGCGGGGTGGCTTAGTTCAGCAGCCTAAACTGTTACAAAAATAAATCAATTTACTGATATAGATACCACGAGGCTGGTCTATTTTAGTTACTTTCATAGTACAATGTTTTACGGTATCTTACTATGGGGAAGGGCTGCAGACATGGCGTCAATTTTTATTCTGCAAAAACGAGCCATCAGAGCGATATACAATCTTCGCCGGCGCGATTCTCTAAGTGTTTATGTTGATTCTGGCTTTCAGGAGTTGCAGTGGTTTGGGAATAGTGCGGTGGGATTGTCCCAATAAAAAAAAAAAAAAAAGAAAGTGTTTATGGACATTAACATCATGACGGTTCCTTGTCAATATATTTATAAAAACATCATGTACGTTAGAAAGAATTTACATATTTTTAGTAAAATAGCGATATCATAATTACGTTACTATAAATAGAAACCAATTAGTTCAACCAGGTTTCAGACTGGGTAGCCTCATCTTTCATGGGGTACCGTACAAAATGTTACAATTAAATTCCTCCCCACATTCTAGAACTGAATGAGACGAAATTTAAAACATGTATAAAACGCACACTATGCAGGTAGACATATTATAAGTTGCGCGATTACATCACTGATAAAATACTTGGATCAATGCTAGTCCTGCTCCACAACCAATAGGGCGCAAAAAAAAGTGATATGCAGAACATTATTGTTTTGAAGTATTGTTGGACCTGATAAAGACTATATGAATATATTTGTATTGTCTAAACTCAATTTATTTTAGTATTATATAACTGCACAGTACGTGTGTGAGTACTATGTACCGAACTGTAAATCTACTATTTGCCGTACCTATGTGTCGTTCGTTGACTTGTGTGTGCCCTGGCAGTTGAGTGTGTCATGCTCTCTCAAATGTCTCTCTGATGGTGGCGCGTGTGTTGGATCATTCGGTTCCCTTCATGATGGTTGAGCTGGGTGGTGCCGATTCATGCGTCATGTTCGTGAACGGGCGCCGTCAGTTGGTATTGGTCATAACTTAACTGCTTCGGATGTTGATGTTTTTCTAGTTCCTATTATATAACTGCACAGTACATATGTGAGTACTTTTAATACTTTATGCCTGTACGTAGTATAGTGGGTACTATTCTGGGTGCATCGTATTCACATATATGAATTTATTAATGTATGTACTTATGTAAATATTGTGAAACACTTATTTTTTTTAAAGAGTAAGTATGGAGTGTCTTGTGCGTTCTTCTCCATAACAAGCTACTTTGCCGAAAATTTTAATTGTTGACGTTCAAAAGTCCCGCTTGGTGGTCTAGTTGAAATAAATACATTTGACTTTGACTTACAGCACAAGACAAGAGAAATTTCCGAAAAATAAAAAATGTTGAAAATTAGGCAAATTTTGGTACTTACAATTTTTCGCGAAAACCTAAATTTGCCCATATCTTTTTATCATGTTGTTCAGGACCTTAATTTAAATACATCTAATAGGGCTTATAGGCCTTAGTATCTGGTATAAATTTCAACTTGCTAGGTCCCCCCGTTCCTGAGAAAATCGGTGGTGACACACGGACAGACATACGGACAAGAGAGTGATCTTATAAGGGTTCCTTTTTTTACCTTTTGAGGTACGTAACCCTAAAAATACCGTCTGTTGACTGTCTGTAATCTTACCTCACTATGAACAACTTGTCTTCGCTTATTTTCCATGCTGACGGCATAGTACCCCAAACTTCTGGGCCACCCTGAAGTTGGTTACAATGGCAGCGTAGTAGTTAATCTCATACAAACACAGCACCGATTCGTGCCTTGCGAATCGGAAAGCCAACTTCAGGGTTGCCCAGAAGTTTGGCGAGAACTATACAAACATATATAAACGGACTTCGTGAAATAGAATATCTGTACCTATTTTACTCCAAAAAGACCCGATATCATTGATTTTGAATCAACCTAGTATTCCGGGAGTGCTTGAAACCACCAGGATAGCTGTGTAGGTATACAAATTCAAGGTTAATAATTTAACAAATTACCTGTAGCGAATGAACGTGATACATTGCATGGGAGCTTGACTCTGTGACCGCAAGGAGACCGGATCGAGGTGAAGGAAGGCTTGGTGCAATTCGTAGGGTCACAGGCCGCTCCGCATCGGTCCATGCACAGATGCCCACATGACAGCAGACGTTTACACTTTTCATTGCAAAGTTCATGATTGGTTCTTTGCTTACATTGCAATTTTATTGTATGACGACACCCAGGTATTACTTTGTCCACCTAAAAATACAAAAAAATAATCAGCTCAGTGCAAAAAGCATTCAAATGGTAGAAGCTGCTACGGCGTAGTTCGGCAACCGCTAGACTTACCGTAGTAACGCTAAGAGGTTCTTTACTCGTTTGGTACGTTTAAGTAATCCCCAATCTTTATGCAGGTCTAAAGTTGACTACAACGACTGGGCAGTAGTAAATATCATAGGAACTAAAACAGCAGCACGCCATGCCATGCGCATTGGAAAGTCTACAGCCCGGCCAAAACGAGTGTGACCATTATACCTTAGAGTCAAAGCACAGTGATACAGAATCGCAGCATCAATTTAAAAATGTACGTAGCATATTGACCCCATGTCCATAACAAAACTCATACATTCCTATCAAAGTAAAAAAATAAGTCGAGACACGCGTCTTTTTTAACTATAGAATATGATGACAATTTGCTATGTACATTTTATGTTGCCCGTCTAAGGGCGCTGGCAACAGACCAGCGTCATGAAATAACGTGAATAATCTAGTTCTATAAACTATATTGTTTTAGGTATGGCTGTCTAATTGATAACCGGACACTATCTACGCAAACTTCCTGTTTACTACGCAAGCTACAAAAGAAGCAAAGTAACATACCAATTGGTTGCAATCTCCGCATGGTTCACAACACTTCTTCCTGCAGAAAAGTCCACAGATCATGGTATGTACGCATTTCCTCGCCGCTAATTATTCAGACACGTCATAAGAATCAATCAATCTGCCTGTTATTCTTATTCTAACACATCTTAGTCAATATGTGTAGATCGGATTGTACGTATTATCTACTGGATTGCGGATCTGATGGACCTGGTAAGCGAGCTGCCTTGATATTGTTGCTTTATCAAAGATAAGAATATCCCCCCACTTTAAATTACACACCCCTGGCTTCATCAGTTATCGGAGCGAAAAGAAACCAGACGGAGTCGGTCAAGGAGTCGCCATTTTAGTCAATTCGGACATAAACCCGATCGGATCATACCCTTCTAAATATTCCTATTATTCAAAACATAGAACGTGTCGGAGAACAAGTCGCCCTATCAATCCAGAAAATCGACTTTATCTCAGATTATCAATCGCCTAACTTAGCCTTATTATCGACAGACCTAGACACAGCTATCAATGTTCACTCAAAAACCCCAGTAATGGGTGACCTTAACACAAAACCCCCCTACTGGCACTAGTCTCGCTCCAACAACCATAGCGAGGAACTTTTCGACCACATGATAGACAGTGAATATGACATCCTTGCACCTCCTTGTCCCTCTAAATGTAATGTAAATCTAATCCAATTTACAAACTAAAAATTTCATAAAACTTTCAACCCCCTTTTTACCTCCTTAGGGATGGCATTTCCAAGAACACGATTCCTTTTATCTACCAAGAGTATAAATCTAACCCTCTTACAAATAAACGCAGAATAAAGTTATACCAGGTATAAACCTATGAAAATGTATGGGTATACCTTAGTTATACCTGGTATAACTTTATTCCGCGTTTATTTGTTAGACGGTAAAAGTTCAAGTGTCTAATTTACAAACTGTAGAAATTTCATACAAACTTAAAATATATTTGTATGCCGTATTTTTGTTTAAAGAAATTTCATTTAAACAAAAATACGGTTGAGCCGTATTTTTACACCCTTAGTGGTAGAATATCCGTAAAAAAAACTCATTGTTCTTTTTATTAACAAAAAAAGCGTAAACCTACAATTTCAAATGTTTACCTTCTAAACTGAATAAATGTCATATAATGTTTCAACTCCTATTTTATCTCCATACAGAGAGAAATTTCCTAAAACCAATAAACACATGAATTATTAGCGTAAATCTAAAATTTCACGTGTCCAACTTACAAACTGTAGAAATTTCATACAAACTTTTAACTCCCTTTTATCCCCTTACGGGTGGAATTTCCAAAAATCCTTTGTTAGTGCTCACTTACATCACTTGAGGAACCTTTCTATCAAAATTAATCTTTATACGTTTAGCGGTTTTCGATATTTAGAAAGACAGAACGAAAAAGTGTTTATTCGCCATAAAAACGACATACAATTTTTTTGAGTGAGTGAGTGACCTCTCGCTTTTATAATACAACTAATAAGACATAATACAAAAAAACCCAATTTCATTTATAGGACATAGCGCTCGACTAAAATGAAGATCTTTATTGTAATAAATTTCACTTTAATATTTATAATAGTTCACGAATAAATATTGATTCATTGATGCATTAATAAAGGTTGATTGATTGTTTGATTGATGGAATGATGCATTGATAAAGATTGATTGATTGGTGCATTTATAAGGATAGCTGCATTGATAAAGATGTATTAAGAAATATTGATTGATTGATGAATTGATGTATTAATAAAGATTGATTGATTGATGGATGATGCATTAATAAAGATTGATTGATTGATGCAATCATAAAGATTGATTGATTGATGCGTTAATAAAGATTGATTGATTGATGTATTAATAAAGATTGATTGTTTGATGCATTGTTAAAGATTTATTGATTGAAGCATTAATAAGGATTGATTGATTGATGGATTGATGAATTAATAAAGATATATAAAGGTTGACTGGTAGAGAATGCCTTGCTGCATTAAGTCCGCCTATGTATCACCATTGTACATGAAGTTTAAATAAATAAATATATTGCAAAAACAAGTTACATGAAACAAAGAAAAACAAAGATAATTTAACTCTTACATATCGTATGAAAATTGCAAACGATGTTAATAACTATTTTGTAGAGGTAATTGAAAATAATATTAAAACTAAAAGAACATTAACCAATAATTACGGTATTGAACATTTCGAATTCGCAATCAATATTTATGCTACCTGTTTCAGATTCTGATATAATTAAAATAATTAGCAACCTAAAAAATACAAATACGGTAGGATTTGATGGCATATCAATTAAAGTTATAAAATACGTAAAGGAGATTATAGCGCGTATACTATCACACGTAATTAATCTTTGCATTTCTGATGGTGTATTCCCAAAAAGCCTAAAAAAGTCATCATTAAACCGCTTTATAAAAAATATGATAAAAGTGATAATCAAAATTATAGACCTATTGCAAAAATACCAGTATTCTCAAAAATTATTGAGAAGGTAATTTATAATTCTATTTATTCATATTTCGAAAACTTCAAGCTTTTTTGCAATGAACAAAAAGGCTTCAGAAAGAATACAAATATTAATATGGCTCTATTTGACCTGCTATCTAGTGTAATGACATCTGTAGATAAAGGTGATCCTGTGTGTGCTATACTAACTGGTATAACAAAAGTGTTCAATTTCGTGGATCATAATATTTTGCTGCAAAAATGACATGGGTATGGCATAAGAGGAAACATTTTGAAACTCCTAGAATCATATTTGAGTGAATGTACAGAAATCTCTAGAATTTGTCCTATTACTAAATTGGAGATAAAATATGTATCTAAACCAAGGCATATAAAATATGGTGTACCTCAAGGTAGCGTACTAGGGCCACCCCTTTTCTTAATATAAATTAATGATCTTCCAAAAACTATAGATCATAAAATGGTACTGATTGCAGACGACAGCACGACTATTGTGGAATATACTAATCCTAATAATTACCAAAATAACAATAATAATTCTCTGAGTGACATTATAAATTGGCTTGACCAAAATAATCTTGTAATTAATTTAAATAAAACAAATATGTTAGTTATTGTTGCCTATAATAACAGTATAATAGAAGAAGTAACAAATGCAAAATTCTTGGGTATAACTATAGATAATAAACTAACCTTGAAACCTCACTTAGAGGAAATCTGCAAGCGTGTGAGATCTATTATTCCAATTATCTAAGAAAGTAAATACCGACACACTTTTAACAGCCTATCATGGATTGGTCGCTTCTATTTTGAGATATGGTGTTATTTTTGGGGACAGTCAACTAATAGAGAACTTATATTCAGGATGCAAAAAAGATGTATCCGATCAATGTGTGGTCTAAGAACAACGGATAGTTGCGTTCCTTACTTAAAAAAATAAAAATACTGACTTATCCATGTTTGTATGTATTGAAAACTGCATTATTTGAAAAAGGTAATCAACAATTATTTAAAATTTGCAGCAGTTAAGAGAACCCCAATTCGTGCCCAATATGAGAATTTATTATGTCAATACAAGTACAAAACTGCTTTGTTGAAAAAGAGTTTCTTTGGTATTGCTCCAGATATTTATAAAAAACCGGCCAAGTGCGAGTCGGACTCGCGCACGAAGGGTTCCGTACCATTATAACAAAAAACGGCAAAAAAAACACGTTTGTTGTATGGGAGACCCCCTTAAATATTAATTTTATTCTGTTTTCAGTATTTGTTGTTATAGCGGCAACAGAAATACATCATCTGTATAAATTTCAACTGTCTAGCTATTACGGTTCATGAGATACAGCCTGGTGACAGACAGACAGACAGACAGACAGACGGACCGCGGAGTCTTAGTAATAGGGTCCCGTTTTTACCCTTTGGGTACGGAACCCTAAAAAAGACCTGATATTATTAAATGTATGCTTCTAAACAAATTTAAAAAGTCCCTTCAGGGGATATTACTAGAGAAGTGCTATTACAGTGTAGATGAATTAAGAGAACCCCAATTCGTGCCCAATATGAGAATTTGTTATGTCAATACAAGTACAAAACTGCTTTGTTGAAAAAGAGTTTCTTTGGTATTGCTCCAGATATTTATAAAAAATACCTGATATTATTAAATGTATGCTTCTAAACAAATTTAAAAAGTCCCTTCAGGGGATATTACTAGAGAAGTGCTATTACAGTGTAGATGAATTTTTAAACGATATTTCGCTAGTATAGAATTCTATATGTGTTTTTTATTTTTTTTCCTGTTTGTCTTACTCAAACTAGATAAAAAAATTGACATAGTGATTTTTAATTGAATTTAAATTGCGACATAGTGATTTTTTTATTGGTTTTAAAATTTGACATTGTAATTTCAATTTAATTTAAATTTTGACAGTGATTATTTATTGGTTTTAAATTTTGATATTGTAATTTCAATTTAATTTAAATTTTGATAGTATTATTGTGATTTTATTTTTGTATCGTTTGTCAAGTGCCACCAATTTTATACGCCATACATGGCAAAACATATAGCCAACTCATATCAATATGAGACCTTTATACTGTACTCATGTTTTACAAAATAAATAAATATCTTATATCTTATGACTTTCAATAATAAAAACTCATATGGAACCAAAATTCACATTAACTATGAAAACGAAACATTAAAAGAAGTTGATAACACAAAATTTCTAGGCTTTCACATTGACTCTGGGCTCAAATGGAAAATGCAAATCGATCATATCTGCAAAAAATTGAATAAATCTTCTCTACATGCTAAAAAAGTTGTACACGAAAGTGCATTACTAAGCGCTTACCATGCATATGTGGGTTCTACTCTCAAATATGGTGTTCTTTTTTGGGGTAATTCTCCCAACAGAGAATATGCGTTTAAATTCCAAAAAAATGCATTAGGAGTTTATGTGGACTTAAACTGATACATTTTTACTAAATTAAAAAAAATAACTCTTCCTTAAATGTATATTTATGAGGCTGCAGTGATGATAAAACGCGATATTAGTAATTATAAAACAATAATAAGTGCACGACATGAAAATAGGTTGAGTGTTATTAGATGTAGAACAGATAAATTCAAGACGAGTATATTTGGGATAGGGACAAAAAAAAAAATATAACAGATTACCAAATTATATAAAAAACATCGAAAGATTGAATATTTTCAAATATAAACGTATATACTCAAAGTATTCTTAATAAGTAAAGCATGGATCAATGAATTTTTAAATGATGAAATGTTGACCTTAAAACAATGATAATAAGTGTATGTGACTGTTGAATTTAAATTTGACTGTGGACTGTTTTATGTATATCGACGATATTTAATGAATTACAATGTATTATTGACAAGAGTGTAAAATGAATAAATTATAATGTAATTTTGACATTGTAACACACCTCTTTACTATAAATATTAATATGCATGTAATGTATCTTACAACTAGCGCCATCTGCGCATAAAGCAGTAAACTGTTATTGATAACGATTCCTTTGAGGAACGTAAGTAATAGAGGACTCACTTAGTCAACTTCATTGATGGCATTGTAAGTGGTTCGAAGTAGAACCACTAGATGTCGCTGTTTATTGATGGCCTCTTCCTGAATGGCGGTGTTAAAAATCACCGCCAGTGAATGACTTCGACAGATTATTGTCGTTCGTCAACGCTATTCCCCGCTAGCAGTAAGGTGCATCTGCGGAGCCTCGTCCTACTTGGAAAGGTCACGTAGAACACCCCTGAGAGTTGGTTCTGTAGCCCGTATCCTTATCCTCACGGAATATATTTTTTTGGATTAGAGGGCTAAGTACCCCGCCTTCGTCCGAGCGGACTTGGCTGTGTGTACTACGCCCTATTGTAATAATTTGTGTAAACAAAGCCTGTATCTGCCATACTTGGAATAAGAAACCTGCCTACATCATATACAGAGAGATAGTTATGGAAAAGCAAGACCTCTACAAACTGGCGCCCAACGTGGGGCAAGACTGCAAAACCCCTACAAACTGCAAACTGGCGCCCAACGTGGGGCAAGAAGACGAACCAAAGTACGTCACGACTACCCTACAACATGAGTTTTGAAATATTAATAAATGAGATATGAATGAGTTTTGTTAAGAAAATATTGTATTCTTGACACGACGTTTTGACATATTAATTAATAATGCTATTATATTATTTGACATAAGTAATGGTAATTAAAGGTGATTTTTATACTTTAACATTGAATAGTATAACAATATTAACTAATGATAATGTACTTTAACATGAATAATGAAAGAATAGATCTTGAATGAATATTAAAATGAATATTAAATATTGTACGCCCTGTGGGTATGTTGCAGCGATCTATATATATATATTATGATAACAACTGCTTTTACACCTGTGACAAACAATAAAGGAATTTGAATTTGAAGATTGATTGATTGATGTATTAATACAGATTGATTGGTTGATGTATTAATAAAGATTTATTGATGGATTGATGTATTAATAAAGACATTTCAAAATCAGTCAATCAATCTGCCTAGTCTTTTCCCAACTATGTTGTGCTCGGCTTCCAGTCTAACCAAATGCAGGTGACTACCAGTATTTTACATAGAGCTACTGCCTATCAGACCTCCACAACCCAGTAACTGGGTAACACGATACTCCTTGGGAAGACTGGAGTCAGATTGCCCGGCTTCTGACTTTCAGTAACGACTGTCAAAAATCTTTAAATTACAGCCGGCACCAACGGAACCTCGCTTCGTTAAGATGGTTACCCATCCACGAACCGACCTCGGCAAGGGCTGTTTTACCTTAAAGATCGACCCATGCGGCTGTTTTATCCTCCGCCAGAACATAGCCTTTTATTAGTAAAACACGCACCTGGACGTTGCAGTCATCGCAATTCTCGTAGCAAAGCTTCCTGCATTGATGGTCCCCCCGGTCTCCTAGCAGGTCGGCTACGCAACCAGCTTTGGCTCGTGCGCACGGCTTGCGGCATTTGTACTGCAAAAATCAAAGTCTTAAGATCCTGCTTTTCTACTGTGAAAGTTTGGATGGATGGTTGTTACTCTTTCATGCAAAAACTACTTAACGGATTTTGATGTCACCATCTGCTAAAATAGCTATCACTCTGTGAATTTTGATGCAGCGCTGGAAGTCACGTTGTTTACATCTATTTTGATTTTTAGTTTTAATTACTAAAATCTACTGATATTTTTTATTCTGGATACGGTATTTAAAGTGTATGTTGAATAAGTTTTAGACCTATTTTTAACAATGTAGATATTACAATAATAGTGGGCAGTGGCGACCGTGAACTTGAAGGCGCTGCGTTGGAAGGTCTCCCACTAGGTAGACCGATGACCTGTTTAAGATTGCCGGCATCCGCTGAATGCGAGACGCACAGGATCGGTCAATGAGCGATGCTTGGGGGAGGCCTATGTTCAGCAGTGGACGTCTTTCGGCTGAAATGATGATGATAATAGATACAACAAACAAACAACTCACTTTCTCATGGTTCGGATCATCATCGGTCACGTGACAGTTGCGCCCGCACACATGGCCGCACTCCAATCGGTACTCGCAAGGTTTCAAGCATTTGTGCTGAAAAAGTCAATGTCTTAAGACCCTGCTATCTTACTGAAAAGTTTGGCAGGATGGATGTTTGTTACTCTTTCACGAAAAAGCACTGAACGGATTTTGATGAAACTTTACAGTAATATAGTTTACCTATGCATCAGAAGTTTTTTAAAGTTTTAACATTAATTTATGACATTGTATACATCTGATTTCTTTAATTTAAGACATCGTATAGTATTTTTATTTTATTTTATAATATTGGCTATGTTTTAATTTTTGACATTGTACACGTTTTTAATTTGAAATCTATGACATGTTATACCATTTTTTTATTTATGATATTATATGGAATTTTTTAATTTATGACATTGAATACGATTTAGATTTTATTTTATTTTTGTTTATGACATATACATTCAAATTGTAATTTTAATTTAATTTATAACATTGTATTACTTGAATTATTATTTGTACTATAATTTTGCATGCCTAAATTGGTGGAACACGATTGACTGCACATTCACCTAACATCTGGAAGTGTATTTTTATGTACTGTGTTGAGCAATAAATGAATTTGAATTTAAGTGTTAACACATAGGATATTTTATTATCCCGGCAGTTAGTTTCCGTGGGATAGTTATCACTTTCGTGCGGGCGAAGCCGCTGGCAGAAACTAGTGCATACATTGATGGCATGATCAACAAATACAATAATAAGGTGCTATAAGCAAATCTCAATTGTTTTTTTTTTTTTTCCTTGATGTGGATCATGTAATGCGGCGGCGGTCAGACCGGCTGTAGGCGTAGCGACGCTCTCTATCTCAACGCGCTGAGATCTTAATGTTCACACCTGCCAGTCGGCTCGCGATGGGTGACATTTTTTTAGTAGCATGTTCAGATAATGTTTTTTTTTTTTTTTTTATAACCTATCGGCTCGCGCTTGACCACAATCTCACCTGATGGTAATATTATATGGTTTGGTGATATTATTTCTGTCTCTTGTAATGTCCCGGGATAATAGAATCTAACAAGTGAAAGAGCTCATATTCACGAGCAGGCTGACCAAAACCAGATGTATCCTCCGACTGCACAGCATGATTTTCTTCTTTTTTAATTCTTTTTAGTCTTCTTCTTAAGAGGAAAAATGGGCAGAGAGCTCCGACTGAATTTCCTTAGTATAAAGTAATGATTCAGCTAACGGCAGGGTGGATTAGGTAACAGCTATTACCGACCGTACTAGTCAACGAGAAAAAAGGGATTCACAGAAAACCGTACTATAAAGATATGGGGTTATGGTAAATGTTGATAAACAAAGCCCGTCTGCACAATATTCAGTGATTTGACCTAGGCGTTCGATTATGCCAGGTATGATATTTTGGTGGATAAACTAGAGGCACACGGTATTAGAGGCAATGTTCAAAATCTATAATATTAAAAACATATCTTGATAATCGAAAGCAGGTTACGGGGATAACGTCAATACATGTAGACTAGGCGAGAAGAAGTGTTTCACTCACAAGAACGAGTAGTCAAGTATCGAGTTCCCCAGGGTAGTGTTTTTGGCCCTCCCTTATTCATAGTGTGTCGTGTGTGTGTGTTGTATGTCGTGGTGGCCCAGTGGCTAAGACCTCGCCTCTCGTGCTTGAGGTCGTGGGTTCAAATCCGGGCAAGTACCAATGTGACTTTTTCAAGTCTTATGTACTTTCTAAGTTTATCTTAGACATCGCTGACAACGGTGAAGGAAAATATCGTGAGGAAACCTAGACTTATATAGTGTATTTATAAGTTTGTGCTCCATTGGTGTAATTGCTGTAAGGCGTTCCAGAGGGTAAACAAATAAATAATAATAATAATAAATAATAATAGTATATACAACGTGTCCCAAAATTCAACGATAAGCGGGCACCAGAGGGTGGACCTGCTCATGACTACTACTCGAGAAAAAAAGGAAAAAATATATCTCAATCCCTTATGAAATAACAAAAACAAAATCTTCGAAAATCGACACCATGGAGGGTGTCGATTTTCAAAGATTTTGTTTTTGAGCTCGGACCACAATTTTTCAAATATTTCTGTTTTTTTTTTTGTATCTACAACCTAAGTAGCACTGATATCCACCACAACCCTTAAAATTACCAGAATACTGTTAGTAGCTGTTACACATAAAATAATCAAAATAATTTTTCTCCTTAATTTTTTAAAGATCTTTACTTTCAGTCTACTTTCACTCATCGTGGTGTATAAAAATAGTACTGACACACTATGGGAAGTGTTAAAAAAAGTTGAAGCAACTAACCAAGATTCTAAAATGATATAGACAGAGATAGATAGATGGAGATTATACGTTAGAGATGATGATTAGAGATGATATAGATGATGTTCGTTGTTGTATAACAATAGGGCAGATAGACAAGTTGCTGTTATGTTCTCGACAAGTCAGTACGCTCTGCTTCCTTCCTGGGCACCGTTCCGTATTCAATTGATGTGGCTCTCGTACTAACGACTTTTGGCTTTGCTTTTTGGACTGGTGATTTACAAATTGAACTGACCTGGCATTATTTTGGACTGTGATTGTGTGTTTTGTGTATTGGACTTTCAGCGTATTTTGGACTGCATAGCGTTTAACGCGCTACGAGAAAGCCCGCGATTCGATTGAGACTTGGGCTGTACTGCAGTCATCCCAATGCAACGGTGCCAGATCGACTACCGGTACATTGAGGTGTTGAAGTGTTAGTACGATAACGACACCATGTCAGTCCAACTTCAGGATCAGGGGGGTGACCACAAGCTCTTAGAGTAAGGTTATTTTGAGATCGAGTAAGGGACAGATGTATCTGACTTGTATACATCTGTCACTTACTCGATCTCAAAATAACCTTACTCTAAGAGCTTGTGGTTACCCCCCTGATCTCGGAATCTATGTTTCTGCAGCGAGGTATGAGACAGGGAGACGTCATATCGCCGAAACTATTCACCGCTGCCATTGAGGATGTCTTTAAGGTTCTGGGCTGGAGACGGCCTGGCATCTACGTCAATGGCGAGTACATCACTCACCTTCGGTTTGCCGACGATATAGTTGTCATGGCTGAGACTATGGAGAATCTCAGTGCAATGCTCGGTGACCTCAGAAGAGCTTCTTAAAGAGTGAGTCTTAAAATGATCATGGACAAAACCAAGGTGATGTTAAATGCCCATGTTACACCCACTCCTTTCAAGGTCGGAGACTCTACTCTTGAAGTTGTGGACGATTAAGTCTACCTGAACCAAACTGTCCCGTTAGGTAGGTCCAACTTCGAGAAAGAGGTCAACCGTCGAATCTGACTCGGCTGGGCAGCATTCGGAAAATTACGCGGTATCTTCTCGTCCAACTCACCACAGTGTCTCAAGATGAAAGTCTATGACCAGTGTCACCGACATGGTCCGAAGAATTGCGAAACTTAAGTGTTAGTAGGCGGGGCACATTTTTTTTTTTTAATTAATCTATATGCTCGCACTTGACTACTATCACACCTGACGTTAGGCGATGATGTGGTCGACGATAGAAGCAAGCTTGTCTAGAAAAAACCTATTCACTCTACTCTACTTATGTGAAAAATAGCCAAATTAAATCTTGAGGTTTAATTTATCCTAAGTTATCTATTCACCTGTTCAAGAAGTCATATTTTTAAATAGGAAACACTGTTATTGCAGAAAAAAAAACAAATTATTTTTTTTCAAATGTGTTATGATCTTATAAATAAATTTCAGGATTATCTACAGAACTTGGGTCCATTTATATCCCAATTCATTTCTCGGCAAAGTCAACAACCACACATTTTCTTAATATTGAACTTGGGGGAGCCAAGTCTCAATCCCATCAAAAACATAAATTTTCACATTTATGTTTTTGATGGGATTCAATTTACACTAAAACAGCTATCAATGTGAATTTCGATCCAGCACTTGAAGTCACGTTGTTTACACCTATTTTAATTTTCAGTTACTGATAAATGTATATGTTGAATAACTTATAGACGTATTTCTAACTATGTAGATATAACAATAATAGTGGGCAGTGGCGACCGCGAACCGGCAGGCGCTGCGTTGGAAGGTCTTCCACTAGGTATACCGATGACCTGGTTAATGAGCATCAATCAGGATCGGTTAATGAGCGACGCTTGGAAGAGGCCTATGTTCAGCAGTGGACGTCTTTCGGCACAAATAATGATGATAATGGATACAAAAGTCAAACTACTCACTTTCTCATGGTTCGGATCATCGGTCACGTGACAGTCGAACTCGCACACATGGCCGCACTCCAACTGGTACTCGCAAGGTTTCACGCATTTGTGCTGAAAAAGTCAAAGTCTTAAGATCCTGGTATCCTACTGTGAAAGTTTTGATGGATGGATGGATGTTTGTTACTCTTTCACGAAAAGTACTGAACGGATTTTAATGAAAGTTTACAGTAATATAGTTTACCTATGCATAAGAAGTGTTAACACATAGGCTACTATTTATCTCGGGAGTATGTTACCGTGGGATGATTTTCAACTTTATTTATTTATGTACACACAAAAACACTTTACAGAGAAAATAAATAATACAGATAAAAGAGCACAAAGGTACTGCTTATTTCATTAGAAATTTTTCCAGCAGACCTGCGACAGGAATGTTGGATGATAAACGAAGACACAGTGTGTAGAAAGAACAAGGAAACTTAAAATAGACAAAAATAACTTAACTAATCATATATAAATTACACATATACCTTAACTTAATAAATATAGAAAATAAAAATACATATATATACTCAATATATAAAATTACAAGATGGTGGAGAGATAATGTTCTTTGACTTGTTTTTTTAATATAGATACATTTTGTGAGTCACGGATTTTAGGTGGAAGTGAGTTCCACAATCGTACTGCATGAACAGAGAAGGAGTGGGAATAGAAATGGGTTTTATGGGATGGGAAATTGAGATGTAGTTTAAGGTGGGATCTGCACAGAGCATCAGCAGAGCGAGTAAAAGAAAAACGATCGCGCAGGTAGCCAGGGTATGCAGGGTTAAAATGGATGTTGTACAGAAGACATAATATTCGAGTGTTCCTGCGAAGACGGATAGGGAGCCACTTGAGATCTTTGCGGAACTGAGAGACATGGTCGTATTTCCTCAGACCAAAGACAAAACGGATGCACAAATTTTGCAAGCGCTCAAGCTTATTTAAGAGCTCCTCAGTGGCATCCAGGTAGCAGGCATCGGCGTAATCTATGATCGGCTGAATTAAAGTTTGAGCTAACTAAATTTTCATTTTGAAGGGTAGGAAACTTTGAAGAGTTATTAAAGTGTGAAAAGAAAAATGCACCTTACGACTAACTTCATTTACTTGCGCTCGCCAAGAAAGGTTGCTGTCAATTAAGACACCGAGATTCTTAGCCGTTTCAGTGTAAGCAATTGTCGAGCCGTTAAGGGACAATGGCGTCGAAGTAGAAATGTCAAGCGCAGCGCGATAACATCGACTACCTATAATCACGGCCTGTGATTTGGAAGGATTAATCTGTAAGCCATAAGACTTAGCCCATTCACTAATTCTCTCCAGGTCACGATTCATGTCACTGATCGCTACGTCTACGTCCGCAAGCAAGAAATGTCGATAGAGCTGCAAATCGTCTGCATAAAGATGGAAGTTGGAAGTGATAACCTTGGTAACAGTGTTTATGAAGATAGAGAAAAGAAGAGGAGAGAGAACGCCACCCTGAGGTACACCAGCAGTGAGATCACACCAATCAGAGAATATCTCATCAAGGCGAACACACTGAGAGCGACCCCGAAGATATGAGTCAAACCAGGCTAATGCAGAGGACGAGAAGTTAATAGATTGTAGGACCCCAAGTAGAATATCAAAATCCACCGAATTGAATGCACAACTGAAGTCAAGTAGGACTAACACGGTTAGAGATTTATTATCCATAGCCCAACGGATGTCGTCAGTGACCTTCAGAAGTGCAGTCACAGTACTGTGACCTCTACGGAAGCCAGATTGGAAAGGACAGGTAAGATCATGAGACGAAAGGAATCTAGAAATTTGACCATGAACGATGTGCTCGAGAACTTTAGAGAGGAATGGTATGGAAATGGGTCTGAAGTGAGATAGAGAAGAAGGATTGGTTATTTTGGGTAGTGGTATTATGTGTGTCTGTTTCCAGGCTGAAGGAAATGTGCCAGAGAATAATGAATAATTGACAATATGAGTGAGAACGGGAAGGAGTTGTGGGAGAATGGGTATAATCATTCTCGAACACAGACTATCATGGCCAACAGCAGAAGAGGAAATAGCAAGAAGAGATTTTTGACATCGTCATCAGACACAGAATTTAAATTAAATGGAGGGCAAATCGGCAACGGCAATTCAGAGAGTTCAGTCAAAGTGGATGTCTTCACACTAGGATCCAGAGAGACAGGTGGAAGCGAAAAGTGCCTATTAAGAGCCGACAAGTCGACATCTTTACAGGCACTAGTGGGAGCTTTGCCGATACCGACAGACTTGAGAAATCTCCAGACGTCTGAGGACTTGCGATCGACTAGAGATTCGTGGAAATAGCGTCTCTTAGCATCTCGACACAGACGATTGCAGTGATTACGTTTATTTTTGAAGTTAGCTAGATTCTGATCTGTGGGTCTACGCCTGTACCTGCCCTTCGCCTTATCTTTACGAGCAATAGCGTCTTTAATTTGAGGAGTGATCCCCGGAGCAGGACTATACTTAATTTTAATTCGCCGACGCGGTGCATGCTTGTCATAAAGTGTCAATAGTTTGGCATTGAAGCAATTTACTTTTTCATCGACGCAGTCACTATCGAAGACGAGAGACCAGTCGATATCATCGGCGTCACGCTTCAACGCTACCAAATCCATCCCATTATAATTGCGTAAATAACAGAGGTGGGGTTTGTGTTTAGGAGGCCGAATACGATAAGAAAGATAGATAAGGTCATGATAAGAAAAGGTTGCAGTGAGCTGCCCAAATTCAGCAACATTGTGAGGCAAAGAAACAATCATTAGGTCAAGAAGAGAAGGCGTGCAGTTTGGAAAGTTATGGGTCGCAGAAAGAGGTAGAATTTCCAAATTAAAAGAAGATAAGAGGGAACGGAGTTTTAGTGAGCGAGAATCATTTTTTATTAAGCATGGATTGAAATCACCCATTATAACAACATGCTCATACGATGGGCAAAAATTATTCAGTGACGATTCTAAAGTGTCAAAATAGTTGATGTGGAGATTAGGGGAGTAAAATACTGCAAGTAATATTTTAGCATGGTGTAAGGTGATCTCATTGAACAAGAATTCAGCCGACCCAGAGTATTGAGATGGAGACGCACTAACAATTTGGTGCGGTATGTCAGCACGTGGGTAAATCGCCAACCACCCTTGCCAGTCCTGTCATTTCGGACCAGAACAAAGCCAGGAAGTTCGAAAGGATAGTTAGAAAATATAGTAGAGATGTTGTCATGCAAAGTACGAAGCGGAGAGTCACTTACCGCACTATCAAAACTACAAGTCGAAGAAGAACAAGAGAAAAAACTGTCAGCTAGGTTGACTGGATCATCCATAGATAATTACAATAAAATAAATATATAATACTAGCTGACCCCCGCGGCTTCGCTCCCGTCAACTGGCTACCTACCTACCCTACCCTAACTACCCTACCCTACCCTACCTACCTACCAACTCGTTGAACTATTTATTTGAATAAGAAATAAAATACTACTATACGAATGTAACCAACTTTTGTTTCTACCGGCAGCGGCGATCTAATTAAAATTTAGAACATAAAAGTTGCTATTGTGAGTCAATCTTAAAAGATAGACACATGCTGTCGCTTTTTTGTAGAACTTTTAAAGAGGAACATTTCCATCGTACATGATATTTGCGTAACTTAAACCGTTTACGCAGCGCAATGGAAGCTCTCAAAAAGGAATATCTTTGCCCGTTTTTGCAATATTTTTCATTTATGCTCGGCTCCTATTGGTCGTAGCGTGATGTTATATAGCCTATAACCTTCCTCGATAAATGGACTACCCAACACAAAAAGAATTTTTCAATTCCAACCAGTAGTTCCTGAGATTAGCGCGTTCAAACAAACAAACAAACAAACTCTTCAGCTTTATAATATTAATAAGTATAGATGAAGAAAAGAATACAATTATAAAACTAATTAAAAACTAAACTTATAGGCTGATTGCTGTAAAAACAACCACCCTAACTCACCAGTGAGTTGGATAATTTATGTAAGTCATCAACCAAAACAAGACTCAAAAAAAAAACAAAAACTGCATGAACGGCGGGCTTATTACGTAAGGAACATCAAGTAGCAATAATTGTACAATTATTGCGCGATCAATTTAGTGACCTGGCTACTGAGGCCTTTAAGTCAAGTCTTTTTTTTTTGGCAGTCACTTTTAACAGAAGCTATTTTATCTGTCCGATGATTTATAAAATGTATCGTTTGATGAATTAACCAGCTTATGAAAGAGCAACACTTCGTGGAGGCTGTTTTTTTACAAAAGTCAATTTGATTACTATTTAGCTCCAATATTCCGATAAATTAATATTAGCAGATGTAAAGTATTTGTGTAAAGTAAATATGGCAGTGAAAATTTGATATTTGCATTTTATTTACATGTATGTCAATGTGTAAAATCAATTAAAATTTCTTCGAATTGTCGAATTTTTTAAAAAAATAATCGATAACGCCTAATGCGTTAACATCACTTAGTAGACTACATTATCTCGTATTTGAGCTATGAAACGAAAAAAAAGATTTTTCAAATTTAATTTAGACATTGGCAGAATAGTCGACGTCGGTGTTTGCCATATAAAAAAAAATATAGTAGAACATACTTATTGCGGACTTATCACATTCTCATGTGTTTGTAAGTATTTAGTAGTAAACATATATGCTTCGCTGAGGTAGCCAATACAGGTTTTTTTTTTTATACTGTATATAAAAAAATCCTCCACTTTACCGTGATCACTTCTGTTTCAATGATTCAACAAATAGTCCAGTTGCGTAGACATGAGAAACTCAAAACAACACCAATTTGTCATTTACATTTACAATATTCAATAGGAATTTGTTATTTCAATATTTATTCTTTTAATATTATTCTAATTTGCGGATACTTAAAGTAGCCAAAAATAACATACGAAAAAAGCCGCCAAAAACACAAAAACTTCTGTACCTACTCAGCCATCAGCGAGCGATTGGCAATCGACCAACAACAAGGGAAAAAGTAATCGCAATTTGACAGCCACATTTGCTCGCCGATCGCTGTCGCTCTGCTGTCAAAAACCATACGTAATACGAAATTATCGCGATCACCTTGCGATAAATGCACATTTCAGTTAACAGATTTGTATTGTTAGCAGTGCTGTCGTAAAATTATTATGGTGTGGCTATAGCTCATATATAATGCGGATTCGCGATTAAAGAGCAATTATTTCGCAAAAATAAGCCTTCAAATTATTTGACGTAAAGCGATATTCGCGCGAAGATTGTACAATCTCTGCGCAAATATTGTTAATTGCTGTTTCATACGTAATAAGCCTGCGGGACAATTCACGTCTGTACTGTCACTGTCAATCCGACAGTAGCCTTACTGTCAAATTGACACCGACAGTCGGTTGAATGACTTGTAAACAAAAATATTTTTTTACTAAAATGATATTACCGACATCATATTCAGGAATAGCAAAATTAAGGTGATACAGAAAATATCAAAAGTTTAAAGTACCGGCACAGAAACAAGTTAAAGTGACCGTATACTCCGGCATAATTAATGAGTAGGTAGCTTAGCGAACGGACACAACAAAGACAACATTAATCACGCCGGCGCGCCTTCCTTTGGGCTCTTGCGGGTGTAGCAGTAGTCTCGGTGGTGCTCACATTCTTTGGAGAAGAATGTTCCACAGTCTGTGCAGCATTACGAGGGCCGCTAGATGCCTTGGGGAACCTCGACACAAGAGCTTGAAGTTCACCCGGTGTCTCAATCTTGTGGCGCTTGGTGTCGGGTGTGATGATCACTATCCGCCCCTCCACCGACCAGCAACTCTGCATCCCAAAATGCTTGCGCGCTTCCATGAAGGTGCGATGTCTAGTGTGCGTCAGGAATTCTGTGATAGTGATACCTGTAACTTTTAGGGACTTCTTGCTCTCCCAGACTATGTGACGGTGCTCAGTGTTGTACACCCTGACTAGAATAGGCCGAGGTTTGCCCCGTGCAGAACCCAATCTATGGCAGACATGAATCTTATCTTTCCCAATCTCCGGTAAGTTCATTTGGGCGGATAATACCCCATGAACCAATTCATGCAGCTTTTCACCAGGATTCTAAGTGACACCATGAAACAGGAGAACCTTCCTCCGCATCAAGGTCTCATGCCTGTCGAATCCTATAGACAACATCTCAATTTGGCTTTTTAATTTGGAGAGAGCCTGCCATACGAATGATTTGAAATCAGTGAACTCACGTGATAGTGCCGATAACTCGGGTGTTGGCCGAGTTTCAGTGGATGCAGTCTTAAGCTTGGTTTCATATTCTGCCATCCGTGAATGAAACAGCTGCTCTAGATCGGAAGATCTAGAGCAGCTGTTCCAGACTTGTAGCCAGTTTTGTGTCCATGGTGTCAGTGGTTGAATAGAAGTAGGTAATAAGATTGACTTGAAAATTATATATGGTGAGAGTAGGGTGGCCAATATTAATAAAATATAATTAAAACATAAAAAATCTACTGATAATAAATTAAATTTAATTAAAAACTGGGAGCTGTCTTAAAAGCGTGTTTACCCTGTGTCTACCCACACAGGAAAAAAAAGCTCAATAAGGTTTTTTCAAGGGATCTGGCTATTGGGTAGAGCCAGCTCACGAATCTGAAGACTGACAATGGCAGGATCATGACTGACAATGGCAGGATCATATCCGCCAAACCGGAGCTTCTGAGGGAGATCGAGACATTCTATGGACAGTTGTACACATCTATCAACAAACCCGTTGCGAGTCTAGCAACCGACACTATACCGAAGATATCCCAGACGACAGCCTGTACGAGATTAGGATGGCTCTGAAACAGCTTCAAAACAACAAGGCGCCGGGTGATGACGGAATCACGGCTGAACTCCTGAAGGCGGGTGGAAAACCGGTCTTCATGGTGTATGGTGTGGTCATCGGCATGGTTCAGGGGTGTGGTGGTACTCTTCTTCAAGAAGGGCGACAATGCCCAGCTGAAGAACTATAGGCCCATCTCACTTCTTAGCCATGTCTACAAGTTGTTTTCAAGAGTCATCACAAATCGTCTCGCGCGCAGGTTTGAAGATTTCCAGCCTCCCGAACAAAAAGGCCGGCTTCCGCCGCGCCGCACACATTGTCGTCTATAATAGGTGTGGAGGCATTACTTACAGCCTACTATGGTTTAACCGAATCTCATCTACGCTATGGTGTCATTTTTTGGGGCAACTCGACAGAAAAAGACGCGGTGTTCAAGGCTCAAAAGAGATGCGTTCGTTCAATATTTAGAATTAAACCTACTGATAGTTGCGTGCCTTACTTTAAAAAATATAAAATACTCACTTTGCCATGTCTGTACATTTTAGGAGTGGCTGTTTTTGTTAAAACAAATCCACACAGATTTAAACGATTAGATGAAGTAGTCCCACGTAATAGGCGCGACAACAGCAGGATATGTTCTCATACTGCGAGAACAACCCTCATGCGCAAAAGTGTGTTCTGTATGGCTCCTATCATATATAATACATTACCTAAAAGTTGGAGAGAAATGCCTTTGGCACTTTTCAAAAATAAGCTGAGAAATTTTTTAGTTAGTAAAGTGTATTACAATGTTGTAGATTTTTTAAATGAAAAGGACTTTTTTATACCAGCTTCTAATATACATAAGAATAACAATTGAATGTGAATTTTAAATTATTAACTTTTGAATGATTCTATTTGACTGCATAGTAATGAATATTCTGACATTATTTAATTTATTTTGACTATAATTTATTATACTATATTATCTTTATACCAATTATTATTTATTTGTTTGGTATTTTGTAATGAAATTTAGAATGACTGCATGTAAAATGCAATTAAATGTAAACTAATATACCTACAAATTTTGTACGCCATTATTGGCAAAACATGGACGCTCACAAGATTTATTAACTCAATACCATGCATGTCTGATTAGTCATGTAAACGCATGTTTGACAAATAAAGTTTTTCTTTCTTTCTTTCTTTCTTTCTTTCCGAAAAGGGTTTAGCATCGTAGACCACATACATACGCTGCGGTAGGTTATACAGAAGACCGAAGAGTATAACCTGCCACTCTGTTTAGCGTTTGTGGAGAACGAGAAAACCTTCGATTCGATCGAGACTTGGGCTGTACTGCAGTCTCTCCAACGGTGCCAGATCGACTACCGGTACATTGAGGTTTTTGTACAAAAACGCCACCACGTCAGTCCGTCTTCAGGAACAGAACTCGAAATCAATCCTTCTCCAGCGCGGCGTGAGACAGGGAGACGTCATTTTTCCGAAACTGGTCATTGCTGCGCTGGAGGAGGTCTTCAAGGTTCTGGACTGGAAGGGGCTTGGCATCAACGTTAATGGCGAGTACATCACTCACCTTCGGATTGCCGACGACATAGTGGTCATGGCTGAGACCATGTAGAGCCTCAGTAAAATGCTCGATGACCTCAGTATAGCTTCCGAAAGCGTGGGTCTTAAAATTAACATGGACAAAACCAAGGTCATGGTGAATGCCCATGTAACACCCACTCCTATCAAGATCGAAGACTACACTCGAAGTTGTAGACGATTATGTCTACCTGGGACAAACGGTCCAGTTGGGTAGGTCCAACTTCGAGAAAGAGGTCAACCATCGAATCGTTCGGCGTTCGGGAAGTTGCGTGGTATCTTCTCGTCCAATTTACCGCAGTGTCTTAAGACAAAAGTCTACGACCAGTGTGTGTTGCCAGTGATCACCTATGGGACCGAGACGTGGTCGCTCACAATGGGCCTTATCAGAAAGCTTAGTCACCCAAAGGGCAATGGAGAGGGCTATGCTCGGAATTTCCTTTCGTGATCACGTCAGAAATGATGATGTCCGCAGGGAAACCAAAGTAACCGACATAGCCCGAAGAATTGCCAAACTTAAGTGGCAGTGGGCAGGACACATTGCTCGCAGAACAGATGGCCGATAGGGCCGAAAAGTTCTGGAATGGCGACCGCGAACCGGAAGACGATACGTTGGAAGGCCTCCCACTAGGTGGATCGATGACCTGGTTAAGGTTGCAGGAAGGCGCTGGATGCGAGACACACGGGATCGGTCAATGTGGCGACGCCTGGGGAAGGCCTATGTCTAGCAGTGGACGTCTTTCCGCTGAAATGATGATGATGATGAAATGTAGAGTATGTTGAATAACTTATAGACGTATTTCTAACTGTGTAGATATAACAATAATAGTGGACAGTGGCGACCGCGAACCGGAAGGCGCTGCGTTGGAAGGTCTCCCATTAGGTAGACCGATGACCTGGTTAATGAGTGTCAATCAGGATCGGTCAATGAGCGACGCTTGGGGGAGGCCTATGTTCAGCAGTGGACGTCTTTCGGCTGAAATGATGATGATACTGGATAAAAAAGTAAAACAACTCACTTTCTCATGGTCCGGATCATCGGTCACGTGACAGTCGAACTCGCACACATGGCCGCACTCCAACTGGTACTCGCAAGGTTTCACGCATTTGTACTGAAAAATTCAAAGTCTTAAGATCCTGCTATCCTACTGTGAAAGTTTTGATGGATGATTTTTGCTACCGCTTGCAGAAACTAGTACATACATTGATGGGATGATCAACAAATAGAATAATAAGACGCAATAAGCAAATCTCAACTGAACATATTAAATATTATTTTGGATGTGGGACATGTAATGTGGCGGGGGTCAGACTGGCTGTTGGCGTGGCGACGCTCTCTCTCTCAACGCGATGAGTTTACAATGTTTCACATCTGCCAGTCGTCCCGCGACGAGTGACACAATGAGCCGCATCACCTAAGGCTTAAATTCATCCAAAGGGCAATGGAGAGGTACATATATATGCTCGGGTTCGCCTAGCGTTATCGCATAAGAAATGAGTATATCCGCAGCAGAACCAAAGTTACCGACATGGTCCGAAGAATTGCGAAACTTAAGTAGCAGTAGGCGGGGCACATTTTTATTATTTAATAATGTATAGGTTCGCACTTGACTGCTATCACAACTGATGTTAGGCGATGATGTGGTCGACGATGAAGCAAGCTTGTCTAGAAAAAACCTATTCACTCTACTATACTTATGTGAAAACTAGCCAAGTCAAATCTTGAACTTAAATTAATCCTAAGTTATCTGCTTTGTGTAAATAATTCAAATGATCAAATTTAAGAAGTATTTAGGAAACATTGTTATTGCAGGAAAAGCAAGAAATTATGTTGATTTATTTTAAAATTTAGTATGATCTTATAAATAAATTTCAGCATTATCTACAGAACTCGGCTCTATTTATATCCCAATTCATTTGTCGGCGAAGTCAACAACCACACATTTTCTTAATATTGAACTTGACTCCCATTTTCACATTCATGTTCTTGATGGGATTCAATTTACACTAAAACAGCTGTCACTCTGTGAAGTTTGATCCAGCGATCGAAGTCAGGTTGTTTACACGTATTAATAACTTATACTTACCGATAAATGTAGAGTATATTGAATAACTTATAGACGTATTTCTAACTGTGTAGATATAACAATAATAGTAGGCAGTGGCGACCGTGAACCGGAAGGCGCTGCGTTGGAAGGTCTCCCATTAGGTAGACCGATGACCTGGTTAATGAGCGTCAATCAGGATCGGTCAATGAGCGACGTTTGGGGGAGGCCTATGTTCAGCAGTGGACGTCTTTCGGCTGAAATGATGATGATAATGGATACAAAAGTCAAACAACTCACTTTCTCATGGTCCGGATCATCGGTCACGTGACAGTCGAACTCGCACACATGGCCGCACTCCAACTGGTGCTCGCAAGGTTTCACGCATTTGTGCTAAAAAATTCAAAGTCTTAAGACTATATTTAATTGTTGGCTATTCAAAGTATACTTAAATTTTTGTTTATTTTTGTTTTTAGTAAATTATATACTGTGACATTTTGGAAGACAAAGCAAGAGTTTTTTTTTTAAAAAAAGAACATTTATTTGCATAAATAAGGTACAGAAGGTGTAACGGAACGTTACAGTGATTTAATGCTTCGTTCTTTGTTTGTTTGCGATTTGGAAAGCGCCGGGTACCTGAGGCGCGGGAGGGCGAGTGTTCGCAGAGAACGAATGAAAGGAACGATTGCGCTCGGACGCCGGCGCAGCGGTCGTGACTAGTCGTCAGTCGGTCCTAGGCTGATGTGCGAGCAGACATACTGTATTGCGTCCTGTCGAGCGCTCTAGCAGACACGAGCGTTATAATTAAAACAAGATATTTATTTCTCGAGTCAATTAATGTAAAAGTTGTGCGTGGAAATCCCGAATTAGGGTAAGTTTTGAATAGCACACAAATTACGAACAGCATAATCATTGCCATTTTCATTTTTTTTGCTAAACATTATTTTTTGTACCTACCCCTATATTTCTCGTTACGGCGCAGTTGTAGTAGTTTTTTTATCATATTAATAAGCACCATTTAGAAGTAGCTTCAGATATTTTATGCTGCATCATGCTACCTAATTTTCTTTTACCTTCTACCTTCAAGTGTTTTAATAATTTTAAAAATATAAATTCGTTATTTTTTTACGGAATCTTTATTGCTGTTTTTTTCTTTTTGCTCAAGCTTGCTCGAAATGTAAACTCCGTTCTGGCCAGTACCACCACGTCAATACTACTACATTTAAATAGGTGTTTTCTTCTTGTTGTCGTCGGTGGTACCCCAGCACGGAAGTTTTTGGCCGAGATCTGATGAGCTGGAATGGTGGTTTTCAGGTTCTACGTCAACGTTACTTTTCGCGCATCAACATTTCTGCGACAAGTACTGCGTGCCCGTCATTGTGTGCCGCAGTCACGAAGACCCACTCGTCGCTACGCCACTGGTGTGCTGAGCGCGTCGGTCATCCTCGCCGTGCAAGTGACATCACCGTACAGCACGTCACGGATCATCGGCTAACTTCCATCTCCGGCCACCTGCGACTGCAGGGGAGTACCTATCCCTGCAGAAGTGACAACACACCACCCGTACCTCACGATTTTTTTATTTTTTTGTGAGTACACTGGCGCCCAATTACGTGGTTCTGTCTGTTTTCGCTTCTGTAGTTAGTAGTTAGTTTTGTACGGTGAGTGGGTATAATTTTTTTTTCCTTTCTTTTGTAAAACGCTTTGTTAATTTTTGTGTGTGCAGTAACTGGGGTGAAGATTAATGTTCACGTTGTTTTGACAATTATTAACCTTGTCTTAACAGTTGTTCTTTGTCTTAACTTTATAAATATAAGATACAGGTTGTTTTTTTTTTTGTGAAATATAGCGGGTGTATAAATATTTTTTTTTTAGTTTTCTTACACCTGTTTTAAATTGGTATTATATTGCTTCGCAAACTTATTGTAAAACTACCTTCACACCAGTTGCAATTTTATTTATCACGTTTTATTTCTTTTTCTATGCAATTTTTTTAGTAGTTTTGTTTCAATCATTTGCTTCTTAATATATCTTATCATAAAACATATAACTCAGCGTTCTGTTCTGTAAAGCTGGTTGTAACAGAACGGAGTACTATCTTCATTAATTCGTAATAATTGTGTGCTATTTACAACTTTTTCATATTAGCAATTTTTTTTTATTTTTTTTTCTTAAAATGGCATCCCCTATATAATATGACAGTATCTACTTATGAATAATTCTGTCTTCGTTACATTCGCCCATACACTACTAATCGACTTTAAGACCTGTTACAAAAGTCATTGACGGATATTAGTCACTTGATTTTCAGCATGATAGGACACGTCGCAAAATTTTTATATTGTGTGATGTAATGTATATTAGGTATTTGATTGATGAGGTATGATTGAAGTGAAAGAATGAGTAAAAGGGTATATTGTAACGAATATAACTTGCGGATTTTATTCCTAAAAATAAAATCCTTATGAGGGAACGGCGGGTAATGTAACGGAACGTTACAGTGATTTAATGCTTCGTTCTTTGTTTGTTTGCGATTTGGAAAGCGCCGGGTACCTGAGGCGCGGGAGGGCGAGTGTTCGCAGAGAACGAATGAAAGGAACGATTGCGCTCGGACGCCGGCGCAGCGGTCGTGACTAGTCGTCAGTCGGTTCTAGGCTGATGTGCGAGCAGACATACTGTATTGCGTCCTGTCGAGCGCTCTAGCAGACACGAGCGTTATAATTAAAACAAGATATTTATTTCTCGAGTCAATTAATGTAAAAGTTGTGCGTGGAAATCCCGAATTAGGGTAAGTTTTGAATAGCACACAAATTACGAACAGCATAATCATTGCCATTTTCATTTTTTTTGCTAAACATTATTTTTTGTACCTACCCCTATATTTCTCGTTACGGCGCAGTTGTAGTAGTTTTTTTTATCATATTAATAAGCACCATTTAGAAGTAGCTTCAGATATTTTATGCTGCATCATGCTACCTAATTTTCTTTTACCTTCTACCTTCAAGTGTTTTAATAATTTTAAAAATATAAATTCGTTATTTTTTTACGGAATCTTTATTGCTGTTTTTTTCTTTTTGCTCAAGCTTGCTCGAAATGTAAACTCCGTTCTGGCCAGTACCACCACGTCAATACTACTACATTTAAATAGGTGTTTTCTTCTTGTTGTCGTCGGTGGTACCCCAGCACGGAAGTTTTTGGCCGAGATCTGATGAGCTGGAATGGTGGTTTTCAGGTTCTACGTCAACGTTACTTTTCGCGCATCAACATTTCTGCGACAAGTACTGCGTGCCCGTCATTGTGTGCCGCAGTCACGAAGACCCACTCGTCGCTACGCCACTGGTGTGCTGAGCGCGTCGGTCATCCTCGCCGTGCAAGTGACATCACCGTACAGCACGTCACGGATCATCGGCTAACTTCCATCTCCGGCCACCTGCGACTGCAGGGGAGTACCTATCCCTGCAGAAGTGACAACAGACGACCGTAACCCACGACCTTACAAATTTTTGTGTGCCTCCGGCTATATCTGGTTTAGATGGTAAATTAAATGTTATTTTCTAAAGTACACGCCCGTCTTTTATTCAGTTGCCAATTGCTAGGTGGGAAAAGAACGGGTGGAGGCTACAAAGGTTGGTTGGTTGTTGTCTATACAGTAAGTATTAAGTCTGCGAAGATCTTGAAGCAGTAGGCAGTCATCATTTTTTTGGCAGTCTTTATAAGCTTTCATATCATCCGCGTACAGTAAGAAAATGTTTTATATCATTTATAAACAAAATGAAAATCAAGGGCCCCAAAATGAAACCTTGAGGAACACGGACTTAACAGCCACAATGTCAGATTCAAACCCATTAAAAACGACATTTTATGTCATGTTATAAATGAATGATGCAAACCAACGAAGTAAGTTGCCTCGGATTCCGTTGAAGGCAAGCTTTTCCCAATGAATTGTGTGATCCAACTTGTCAAAAGCTTTCCGAAAATCAGTGTACACAGCGTCTACCTGGGCCCTCTTGTCCACATTTTCAAAAAGAAAGTTTGTAAAAATCATAAGATTGGTCGTAGTCGACCGCCGTTTGACGAACCCATGTTGTGCCGGTATAATAAGGCCATTAATTTGGGGTAATAGAGCGCCGTGCACCAGCCTCTCGAAAAGCTTCGACAAGGTGGAAAGAATCGATATGGGGCGGTAAATTTTCTACATTATTTTTATCTCCACTTTCATAAACAGGCGTTATAAATGCTCGCTTCCACACGGTAAGAAAGACACCTTCATGTAAGAATTTATTGAAAATTAAGTGCAACACAGTACTGATGTGATCGGCCCTTTTAATAAAGAAGGTAGGTAGTATACTATCGGGGCCAGCGCCTTTAGATGGGTCCAATAACTTGACTGCACCCTGTACAACTTTTTTTGTGAGGCATATAGCCGATAAACATGTTGAGCTATCCTGGCATATATTTGAGGGTACCCAATTATCAGGATCGAAAGTGGACGTTTCATAGACAGAAGGAAAGAAAGTAGCAAATAAATGACATACACTCATTGATGTATTAAAAAGAGGAAGATACGTTACGCGCTAACATCGCGATCAAAAAACCTGGGCTCGGCGCACGACTACATGCACCGAAACTCACACATCTGTGTTCAGTGTTATCACTAGTCCCAAACCTACAGTTACCGATAGACAAGGATAGAGATAGGAGACGGCACTGTAGTGCGAGTGAAATCGCGTTAGCCGCCGAATTTTGGCCGAATGTTTACTATTATGAATGAAATGACATTGCAATATGTGCGTATCGTGTCTCTCACGCATGTTTGTAATATCTATCTCGCTCTCACAAATATGGCGAAGCAAACATTAAATATTATTGTAATTTTCAACAAATTAACATTTTTGACTGTACTTACGAGTGGTAAGTGATCCCGTGTGACTTATTTTTCTTCCTGGTATTATTTAAACACTGTTTAGCTACACAAGAAGTCATTTTGGTGCGTATTTATTGCAAAAAAACATAAAAATACTGGAATTAATGAGCTGTGTGATCAACAATGTGCCGTGTGCGCGACTGAGTACCCGCTACGGGCATGCACTTAGATTAGTAGGACCAAGCGCTGTGAGCAATCCCGTATCTTCCTCTTTTTAATACATCAATGCATACACTGGCAAAATTAGCGGAACAAGAATAAATGATCACATAACTTTCTTTTTTACCATTGCAGGGTGGTTTTCTTTTGTTTTATAATAAAACTAATTATGCCAAATTGATAACAACAATTCTAGATCACCTATCATGCGATTGTTTTAACTATATTCGAACTTACATCATTTTGAGAGAATTTCGCTTATTGCTACTTTATAGGTAGGTTTGAATATTTCGAAAAAAATTCATTAACATTATAGTGTAAGAAAGGAGCAATTAAACTTCGTTTATATAGAGTCTTATGTATATTGTAAAAACAAGAAGAGTGAACGCTTAAGACTGCTTATTTATAAATCACAACACACAGTTAACAGTGAGAAAATTGGCATTTAAACATTAATTAAAGTTTTGTTAGAGTCCGTGATCGACTCATCGACTGACTGCTAGTTAACTACGATACTTTGCCGGGAGGCGGCGCTCGCGATGCGGGCGCGAAGTTTGTGTTGCGTTCGGATTCGCTACATCCTCCCCCTCCAAGCCGATGGCGGGAGTTTCCGACACGGGCTTGGCAACAGATTTTAGAACAGAACCGGAATCATTGACTGGTCGACCCCGTTTCTTGGCAGTGGCTACAGGCGCTTGGCCACTGTAAGGTGTGAGGAAGCTGGAATGGTACTTTCCTTTTACTAACCCGTTCGAATCTAGCAATTCGTACGAAACTGGCGAACAGACTCTACCCACAGTGAAAGGACCTTCCCGACGCGGAGCGAATTTTTGACTAATGCCCTTAGACTTATCGCTCAATATGCGGCTTTCGACCAGAACGAGGTCGCCTACTTCAAAGATAGGAGCCAGTCTCCTACAACGATCAGCTACCAGTTTGCGAGCATCCTGTTGACCCTCTACTCGCAACTTCATTTCCTTAAGATGATCTGCGAAGTTTCTAAGGTAAGGCGTTACCTGGGGAACATAATTCTCCTGCTCTATTATTGGTCGTAAATCGGTGGTATTTGCTAAAGGGGACCTAAATTCCCGTGCAAAGGTCAAGTACGCTGCGGACTGTCCAGTACCCTGATTACAAGCAGTATTAAGAGCAAAACGAACTGCTGGTAGCGCTTCCTCTATGATTTCTTCTTCTAACATTTTATCAATTTCTTTTCTAATGATCTCTTTCTTTGCGGGTGTCACCCTGTACGGTGGCACTGAAATTGGAGCACTGTTCCCAGTGTCTATCCTTTGCAAAGCAAAACTAGTTGGTCCTCCCCCTTGTTCGAAGATATCCTTATTGGACTCCAGCAGGTTGTCCAATTTACTACGATCAGATGGTTGCAGGAGAGTGCCCTCGTTATTGCGGAGAGATAAAGCGGCACACGCGGTTTCAACACGCCCTTCCTCATACAAAATAGGATAAATTACCTGTGAGCCGTCCAAAGACCAAGAATTCTTATGGAAGTCAAGTACCATGCCAGCATCCCTAATAAAATCTATGCCAAGCAACGACTCCACAGCCCCAGGTAACACTATAAAATGCGTGGGTACAACCCTATTACAAAGATGAACATCAACAATCGCAGTCTCTACACGTAAACAATTTATGGAACCATCAGCCCGGCGAGCATGGCCTACTGTGACATCGCTTAAGTCACACTTTTAATCACAGTTTGGGCGATAAACTCATTTTGTCTTAAATGCTAGCACGGCGGCGTGAGATATTTTCTTGACTTGTGGCATAACTTCTTGACGTTTATTTTTTTCTTTTTCGGAAATTTTCCAATTTTATTGTAGTTTCGGTTTAAACTTGGCCATAAAAACCATTTATGTTCTGAGAAGCATAGCCCTACGACGCACTGTTTCCGAATTATGGGCCTCCGTATCTTATTTTATTTTGCATATTTCCAAAATGATATCTCGAAAACGGTATGTCCTAGGCCAAAAATAACCAAAATTTAGCCCCCCCCTTTGCTACCCCCATGTTAGCAGCATCCCAACATGAATTACATTTTTTTTTTTTTTTTTTACATTGCTTGGTTTTCGACTCGGTCATGACAAGTTATGATAAAATATGTCATGTCTTACAATTTGTCTTAAATGCTAGCACGGGACAACCATGTGACATAGTTTACAGGCGCGACTTGCTTTTCTTGTTAGACGACCAAATAAAATAATACGTAAAAAAGTATGCCGTTCATACAGCTAAACAACTTTTTAATTTTGTTGGGAATAAATTAATATTTGACCCACGACCATAGACTTATGCACACTTTATTTTTCTTTGTTTGTTTGATTACATATTAAGCGTTTGTTAGAAAGATATATTTACTGTGAAAATTTTAATAATTACTAAAAAATATAATAGCTTGGACCAATACCGGTGGGCACCTAATTTTTTAATTTTAAATGTTTTTTGGGGATTTTATTTAAGAAACATTTAAAAATGTAGAAAGCAAGAAGAATATGGTATAAAAAAAATAAAAAAAAAATCATAATTAAAATAAGAACAACAATAAAAAAAAATACAATTATGAAAAAGTAATAATATAAAATTAATTAATAATCTTGTAACATTTCAATTAATTAATAAGCATTGATCACCAATTCACCATACACACAAAATGAATTTATTGCCATTTGGTGCCGTAATTAGAAGGCAAATATGTTTTTTTTTCAACTATAAAATTTTATCACCACCTCCGAACGAAAGTGATAGATTTTTCTAAATCATCTGTCAAAATGTGACATTTGTGACAAAATGGGTGCGCCCGTATTAGCAATTAAGACCCGATGAGTCCCAAACAAACGTCAGGAAATTTTCTCACGCCGCCGGTGCTATTATTTAGGACAAAATTATTTTTGGGCGTTATCGCCCAAACTGCGATGAAATGTGTGACTCAAGCCATGTCACAGTAGGCCGTGCTCGCCGGGCAGCAACAAGAAAGGCATGTTGCGCCTTTAAAATATGTCACATGTTTGACCCGTGCTAGCATTTAAGACAAATTGTAAGATATGACATAATTTATCATGTCATGTCACAATGTCTTGGGTACGCCCATGCTCGCTAGGCAGCAAGCTTAATTTCGGAATAGGTTTTTACAAATTTTTGATCATTATTAACTAAAACATTTCTTAAGCTAACACTAGCTATCGATAGTTTAGCACCGGTATCTAAAAGAGCACTACCACTTTCACCGTAAATTTTAATGTTAAGCTTTGGCCTACTACGCGGTTCTAATGATTTAACACCACACACGGACACTGATTGAAACGGAATGGGCAACGTATTAGGTTTCTTCTCTTTACACGTCGAGCAGTTCGAACGAATGACGCCGGGTGCTCCACACCCGAAACAAGTAATCGAAGAAGCTGGTGGAGACGAATCTCCTCCTACGGTACCATCCCTGGGTTTCTTTTGCTTCGCCAGCCGCTGACACGACTCTTTAACATGACCGTACTGTTTACAGTAATTGCAATGGGGCCTAATCTTATTTGTAGAAGGCATACTATGCACAGCAGTAGACGGTGATGACGCCGAAATCGGCGGTTTTTTATCTGCAGGGACGCGCGGCCGTAGTTCATCAAATATATCTTCGATGCGGCGCGCCTGCGTCAACATTTCCGCAAAGGTATTAAAAGCGGTTCGTGGAAGTTTTTCTCGGACGCGATGGTTAAGCAACCCATATGCCATATCCACCTGAACCACCTCTGGAAGCAGGAATGGTGGTAGCTGAGCGATCAGGGCCCTAATATGGCACACAAACAAATCCGTAGCTTCGTCTACTCGTTGTTCCCGCTCAAATATTTTTCTATATAATTTATGCGGCGGCAATCGTGGTCCAAATGTTTGCTTTAGTGATTCTACAGCAACTTGCCAGGAGGCGGTGGTATCTTTCACTCCTTGCCACCACGTAGCGGCAAGTCCCGTCAACAACATGGGTAGACCACGAAGAGCGTTGTGGTCATCGACGCCAACACACTCTTTATAAGTCTCTACAGCATCAATAAACGCCAAAACGTTGCTTGCCTTCTCGCCGTCGAAACGCGCCGTACACTTGGCGAAATGGCCACCGTGGTTGGAATAAACTGGTGTACTTACAGGATCGCTGCGACTTAGCCTGTTTATCAGCAATAGGAGTTGCTCGGTCGACATTGTGACCGGAGCCGCTGCAGCGGCAGCAGCCAGCTGCGGATCCACCGCGGCCATCTGCGTGGCAGCAGAGTCGGCGGCTACGCCGCGCGGAGCCTCCTCCGGCACGGGCGCGGGCGGCGCCAAACCCTCTGATAAGACACCAACCGAAGCAGGACTAGCAGCGCGTGATCTCGTTAGCACCATTGTGAAATAGTCCACAAAACGAACGAAACACCAACTTAGGTACTATAGGTAGTCTAGATTCCACCTAAGCACTAAGACTGTTCGCAGTCTCACAACAGTAGGTAAAACGGTTATTACTAAATCACAGTTCGTAAACTAATAAGAAAATACGCAAACGAGGTTGTGAAACAGTCCACAAAACGAATGAAACACAAACTTAGATACCCTAGGTAGTCTAATTTCTACCGGAGCACTAAGACTATTCGTAGTCTCACAACACTTAAACAGTTATTATTTAATCACAGTTCGTAAAGTAATAGGAATTTACGCACACGAGGTTGTGAAACAGTCCACAAACGAATGAAACACAAACTTAGATACCCTAGGTAGTCTACTTTCTACCTGAGCACTAAGACTATTCGTAGTCTCACAACACTTGAAACAGTTACTCGACACCGATCGCCTCGCGATACAAACTTAACACACTTAGGTTTTAGATATTTCCTTAGGGCCAAAAATTTGTTAGTTACACGATTAAAAGTCAATTAATTTTATTGTACATTCACTACTACACAAGTCACAAGTTCATATCGCCATAGTCCGTAATCTAGGTTCAGGTAAAACAATTTTACCCGCGACAAAACCTAGTGCACAAATTACGAACACACGTACGCTTATGCTCGATGCGTGAATTGCACTGTGCGTGCCCTGCCTGCAGTCTTTTTCGCGTCACACGGACGCGGCCACAAATATTCTTCACGAAGTGGGCGGAGCTATGCCGCGCCGTTCACGCGCTTCGTATAGATACCTACAGTCCATACCAACATTTTTCAATAGGTAAAGACGTGTTAATACTAGATAACACTGGATAACACACTCAGTATCTAACACGCAAAAGTTTTGCACTTTAAAATGTACTTAGTTCACTGATTCACTCACGGTTCAGCTCCACGTTAGGCTGCCAGTTATAGTGTAAGAAAGGAGCAATTAAACTTCGTTTATATAGTCTTATGTATATTGTAAAAACAAGAAGAGTGAACGCTTAAGACTGCTTATTTATAAATCACAACACACAGTTAACAGTGAGAAAATTGGCATTTAAACATTAATTAAAGTTTTGTTAGAGTCCGTGATCGACTCATCGACTGACTGCTAGTTAACTACGATACTTTGCCGGGAGGCGGCGCTCGCGATGCGGGCGCGAAGTTTGTGTTGCGTTCGGATTCGCTACAACATACTGAATTATTTGTTTTATTTTAACGTTTAGATCTTTTTAGAAGCTAAGGACGCCATTGTGGCTAGCTAAATCTAAACGGGGAATTTTTAACTGCACCTCTATTTAGAAATTTAAGCAAACAAAATATCTCCACTAATAACCTACTGCAAAACAATATTACTCACCGTAAAACAAAAATACTGATTTGCACACAAATTATTCAATTAAATATAAAATAAATGTGAATTAGTCCAAGAGCGAGCGAAGCGAGCTCGGGAGCTTAGGGCACCCCGACACGGATAGGTTAGGTTCGAAGGAGATGACGGGAGCTGAAGTGAGCGAGCAAAGCGAGCGAACTCAGCTCCCGTCATCTCCTTCATGTTAGGTTACTTTAGACCCTGCAGACAGAAATAGGAGCCCTGCTCAGCGGGGCTCCGTCGACTTTGTTTCGTTTCCCCCCCTCCCTTAAAACTTAAATATTTTGTTGCACTCGAAGAATTATTAGATTTACTTTTAGTTAACAGATAGTTATTCAGTAAAACAGTTAAGCTTTAAAGATCTAGCAGTATAGTATAATTCATTTATTTGATGAGCAAATTTAGTGTGCAATTCAGTATTTTTGGTAGTAATTTCGAATATTTTGATTGAAAAAAGGGGAATTACAGTTAAAGTATTAAATGACACCCAATCTAAACTGAGAGGGCCAGGGCCTTTGAGATGAGGAGAAATGATCAAACCTACAGATGATGTACATAATTCATCATTTACTTGTTTCAACCATTTATTGCAGTTTCCAATGATTCGGCGAGACTAATGTTTTTATGAGGAAATCAGGACAAGGAAGAAACCCGTAATTCTAACAGGAATTATCGTTTCAATCAGCTTCGCGTTTGCAAAAACCTGCGATTAAAGGCCATTCAAGCCAGAAATGAGCTGGAAGAAGTTCGAGGTGGAACAGTTAGTGAGCTTACGGTACAAAAGAGATTAAAGGAAGGTTTTGTTTCGTTCGTGCTCGCCAAAGGTCCATAACCTGAGGCACACTTCTTAAAAAGAGAATAACTTTTGGTAGAAAACATCGACTTTGCCCAACGGACTAATAGAGTAAAATATTGTTTTGGGATGAGTGTTTTTTTTTTACTCTTAATAAGAACAAAATTTTTGGTAATTAATTACGATTTAGCCTAAAAGACTAATAAGAAATTTAACTTTAACTTAATATGTTACGTTATAGATTATGTTAAAACTAAGAATAGTGTCCATTTGCACTTTTACACAAGTCCGTAGCATTTTCTTAGAGTCTGATATAATTTATAAAAACACTATGTTCATGTGTTACATGTATAGCACATCATTGTCACTATTATTTATTCATTTTTTACACTACACTAATTCATAAGGTTTAGTTCTTTTTAGCCTACGCACTAAGTCTGTGTTGTCTAGCAGCTGGATAGCCTCAACATTCACATGTCGATGAAGTCTGCGTTCGTGGGCTTCAGCAAATTTTTGGATGATGGTGGTGACGATTTCCATTTTAAAGTCACGGTGAAGATCGTCTTTTCTTGTACCAGGGCGCATTTACAGCATCCCTGAGGACTTTATTTTGAAATTTTTGAACTATTTTGACGTTGCTTTGTTTAGTACAGCCCCTAAGTTGGATACCATACGTCCAAATTGTCCGTCCAAATTCCCACTATTATAGTTATAACTGTGTAGATATAACAATAATAGTGGGCTGTGGCGACCGTGAACCGGAAGGCGCTGCGTTGGAAGGTCTCCCATTAGGTAGACCGATGACCTGGTTAATGAGTGTCAATCAGGATCGGTCAATGAGCGACGCTTGGGGGAGGCCTATGTTCAGCAGTGGACGTCTTTCAGCTGAAATGATGATGATAATGGATACAAAAATCAAACAACTCACTTTCTCATGGTCCGGATCATCTTTCACGTGACAGAAACGCTGGCACACATGGCCGCACTCGAACCGGTAATCGCACTCCATAAAACAGAAATGTTGAACCTTATTTTTAACCTGGTAACAAGGTTTCTGCGCCTGTAATTTTAAAAACATTACGTATATAAATTGGCGTGATCGAACACCGATACTAGTAGTGTGTTATTTATAAGAAGCGTGTTGTATGGTGACAAAGGTCATATTTAAACTACTGGCACATCTTACAAATAAGGTTGCCGTTCTGAGGCATATTGGATTTCATTGTGAAATCCAGACTAAATATTTGTGAGGGAATTCCCTCTTTTTAAACTTGAAAAGGCTATGGATCCTCGTACCTTATGTTTACAATCTGGAAATGTAAAAACAACTTCGGTAAAACAGTTGTTCTGCGGGTCTTCGGCGTCACGATGGCAAAATGTGTTTATTTCATGTCCGCACGGTAGAGTCTTTCTTACGGGGACCCAACACGGCTTGCAATCTACGCAGCACTCTAATGGACATATATGCCCGAGCTCGCATAGAATTCTGCAACAAATAAAGGAGTTATAGTTATTTAGTTATACAAAAGGCGTTAAAAATTAACTCTAAGTTATTTAAGAAAAAATTTAAAAAAGATGTGCAATTATTTGCATTACGCGTAAATTATTGAATGTGCAAACTATACCAACCGCCTGTGTACGGTACGGAGACGGTCAAAGAGCCGCTTGCCGCGCAGACAGCGTGGACGTAGGTATTAAGGCTAGCTTTTCCTGGCGAAGTAGGTATTTAACGCGCCACTGTTACCGCGAAGCGAGCGGCACGCTCGCGTGTATGTAAAGCCGACAAAACTGCCACAGCAAATGTGTGTAGAGAAGGCTTATTTTACTATTGCGTTTAAAAGTTAATAAAATACGAGAGTTACAATGCGTAGTAAATAAATGATAACTCATAGTGTTTATCTATAATTTTAAAAAAGTGTTTTAAGTCGTATTTTATTCAATTATTTGACTATCTAATTATTTATGTTTTTGAAAGCATAAACGGACGGACTAAATAGACACAATCATGCAAAAAAAATATTTCTACTGTTGTTGAATCAAAATATAAGATGACACCGATCGAAATTGCCAAAATTTTCGTCATGGGTGTCATTTTCATTGTTTTTGGGGTAGCTTTTTACAAATATGGGGTCAAAATGAAAATACAAGATGGAACCGGCCGAAATTTTTTAATCTTTTTTCATAAGTGTCATTTTCTTGGTTTCCGGGGTCGCTAAATGCGAATTGGTGGTCAAAATAAAATTCCAAGATGGCGCCGACTGAAAATTTTGAAACTATCGTCATGGGTGTAATTTTCATAGTTTTTGGGGTCGCTAAATGCGAATTGATGGACAAAATAAACTGCCAAGATGGCGCCGACCGAAATTTTTAAACTTTCGTCATGGGCACCATGTTGTAATTTGGCCCCAAATTCGTATCTAGTTACCCCAAAAACTATGAAAATGTGACCCATGAAGAAAGATTAAAAATTTCGGCCGGCGCCATCTTGTATTTAAATTTTGACCTTACATTAGCATTTATCGACCCCAAAAACAATGAAAACGACACCTGTGACGAATGTTTCAAAAATTTTGATCGGCGCCATCCTGGAATTTCAATTTGGCCCCAAATTCGTATCTAGCAACCCCAAAAACCATGAAAATGACACCCATGACCAAAGTTTTAAAATTTTCGGTCGGCGCCATCTTGGAATTTTATTTGACAACAAATTCGCATTTAGCGACCCCGAAAACCAAGAAAGTGACACCCATGACGAAAGATTCAAAAATTTCGGCCAGCGCCATCTTGTATTTTTAAATACCATGAAAACGACACCTGTAACAAATGTTTTAAAAAAATTCGGTAGGCGCTATCTTTGAATTTAATTTTGACCCCATATTAGCATTTATCGACCCGAAAAACCATGAAAATGACACCCATGAAGAAAGATTAAAATATTTCGGCCAGCGCCATCTTGTATTTTCATTTTGACCCTATATTAACATTTAGCGACCCCAAAAACCATGAAAATGACACCTGTGACGAATGTTTTAAAAATTTCGGTCGGCGCCATCTTGTATTTTCATTTTGACCCTATATTAGCATTTATCGACCCCAAAAACCATGAAAATGACACCCATGACGAAAGTTTCAGAAATTTTGATCGGCGCCATCTTGTATTTTCATTTTAACTCCATATTAGCATTTAGCGACCCCAAAAACCACGAAAGTGACACCTATGACAAAAATATAAAAAAATTCAGTTGGCGCCATTTTGAATTTTTATTTTGTCTAGTAACCCAAAATCAAACAAAATAAAATACACCCATGACGAATATTTTGGTCTTCTTTGAGGTCTGTTAAAAAACTTTCGTAACCTACTGATTCTGTTACACTGTGGTCTGGATATTACTGTGGAGGTGATATTATCAGTTTGAAACTCCATGGAGGGTGGAAGTCCACGGCTGTAGCTGAGGGATATATTAATGAATCTATCCAAAATAAAGTGAAGGTGTCAAATACAATATTTAATTCTATAGAAAATACATTAAACAAAGTTAACATTAATGTACCGCAATGCGTGTCTCCAGGCGCATCTACAAGTTCAGCCTGTAATTCTGCAATTCCTGTTTATTTTAATAATTGTACAATACAAAATCTACATATAAATAAACAATAGTCAGTGTGTAGTTAAGTTTCTATTGAAAATACTTATTTGTCTATATCTGTGTTTTATTCCTTCCTTCGTCGATAAAATCTTGTATGCATCTGTACGTTATTGGTATTTTAATAACTCGTGCCCCCACTGCCCCCTATTTCGGTACGCGCTACGCTTGTACCGAAAAATGGCACTCGTATTAAAAGACCGTCCATAACATAACAGTTGCATAAATAGCTATTTTTGCATTTAAACTATCACTATTTGTTTATTAATGAATCAAAGAGATGTAAAAGTGAGAGGTACCTGCCCTAAATCGATACGTTGGTACAATTCGTAGGTAACATCTCAATTTTTCGAACCTATTTACAATAATTAATAACACAATTATTTACAAAAGGTACTAGATCTTGTTCAATGCACAAGTTTTCACGACGTATCACGTTGCTTTCCACTCTTTGCTCTTATGAATGTGTCCCTGTAACTTTGAATCTAGTTGAACGCACTCGTGTAACATGGAAATTAAAAACAGAATAGCACATTGCCTGACCTGGGCCATCGAACTCAGGAGCCCAGGCGCCGCAGTAGCGCTTGCGAGAGCGACGGAGCAATTAGAAGTAGGTTTTACCTTTCGCATTTCATAGTACACTTGGTGTTGATATGCTTGCGGTCATATGGGTGGCAGGGTAGTTGACACTTGTGGCCGCATTGATACTGGTAGTTACACTTCTCAAAGCATCCGCCATGTTTTGATATTAGGAGGAAATGCGCTAGAGCCGAAACCTGTAACCCAATAACGTGTAATACTTAATAAATGCAAAAAAAATAATAGTAAATGAAATGGAATTAATGGAAAATATTTAATCCATACTAACTAATATTATAAATGCGAAAGTAACTCTGTCTGTCAGCTTTTCACGCTTAAACCACCGAACCGGAATTAGATGAAATATGGTATTGAAATAGTTTGAAACCCTGGGACGACATATGATAGTTTTTATCCCCGAAATCATCTTTAGGTGGCAGTTTTAAAGCTAAAAACCATAATTTCTCAAGTGAACCTATTCGAAGTACTAATTGCTACACAGACGAAGACGCTGGCAAAAGCTAGTTTTATTATAAGTTCAGCTTTAAATTAGTTATGATGTTAGTAACTCAATCACGCTTAAAGAGCTGAACTTGGATGAAAATGTCTGTGACGACGGTTAACACATAATTAGGACTTACTTTCTATCCGGGTATATAATACACTGCATCTAACATCTAGTGTCCGACGTCCGTAGGATGCGAATCAGACAGTAAGCAACTATTAATGTTACCTATAGTACTTAAGTACCTACTACTATGCTACATGCTTCAAACTCATGATTTGGATGTTGAATTGGATTAGAAATTAATCTATTAAGATTTATCCCCCTAATTTCTAATTCATGTAGATGTATGTAAGTATGTACGTATGTATGTTTATTCCTATATGGCGTTCCAGAGACCAAACGCGTTGGCCGATTTTGATGATTCATACGTCAATCGATGCGTCTTAACCCTGCGAGTGTCATAGGCTACATTAAAATTGGACAATAGAAAAATGGCGGATTTTGGGTGCCATATTGTGGGGGCCCAATATTTTTTTTTCTTCCTGACCCATCGTGTGGGGTATCAAAATAAAGGGTTTTAAGAGGTGTTTTCAAAAATATATAACACTTATATGTTTAAATGTATCTTATCCGGAAAAAACCAACAAAAAAGTTATAAATAAAAAAACTTTATTCAAAAAATAAAAAAACCCTACTACTTACCGTGGTTATCTGGTCAGGATGGTTTTGACATTTCAGGATCAGTCTTGTCCCCAAGCAGCCATTATTTTTTAATGTCGTAACTATTTTGGTCCATAATTCTGATTTTGCTGTTTTCAGGATGTTGATATTGCCGAAAATATACAATCCTGAAAGTGATTAATCTGATCAACTTTGCGCTCTTCTGTAATACTTAGAAGTCTTTCCGTTCCAGAAACCAGGCGTAAGAGAGAGCACAAAGGAGGTTATATATAGGTATGTATAGAGTATACAATGATGCGTCATTGGTTCAAAGTCAAAACGTTAATTGCGATTGCAGATTAGGTGTCGGTACAAATAATAGTAATTAATGAATAATCGGTTAGCCATAGGTCCCGGCACGAGTTAAGATCGCTCGGCGAAAGTGGTGGGGTGATTTGCGCATGTGTACATTAACGCATAAAATTACTGAGTGTGATTTGAACTAATTATTTGTTTGTAGTTAGTTAAAATTATGTGGAGAATGGATATTTAAATAGCAAATTTTAACAATGTGTGGTTTAGGCACATTAGCGTATCATAATATAAATAAATGCTTAATCTTTAATAAAGGATATAAATTTGTCACTAAATTAAAAATAAAGAAAAGCACCGTTTTATGTAAGTTTTTCGCGCTTGCCTCAATAATACTTTTATTTTTAGCATCTTTCATCGGCAACGAAACGAACGAAATTAATAAACACTATGCAACGGAATTACTTATTTAACAAAATAATGCGTGACTTTCCTAGAGGACATGAGACGTATGAGCGCGGCGAGACGGGGAGGGCGACATCGGTTGAGCAATAAGTCGCCGACGCCGGCCGCTTCACCGTTCATCACTCATCAGTCCCCCGCCAGACAGACCCAAAAATCGACTTCTGCGCATTCAAGGTCAACGCTCTTAAACCGCGCCGATACCTGTACCTACTTAATCTTCTTCTTCTTATATATAAAAATCAATTGCTGTTCGTTAGTCTTTTGAATAATGCTCTATTTGTTTTGTTCGCTAGAATACAGGGAAGGGCTAAAAAGAAAGAAAAAAATAGGTAGGTGGAGTGGGTGGGTAGGTAGGTAGGTAGTGTTGGGTAATTAGGTAGGTAGATAGAACAGAGCCGGTAAGTAGGTAGGTAGCCAATTGACGGCAGCGAATCCACGGGGGACAACTATATACAGATCTTTATTCGTTAATTGCTAATACAAACCTTCTTTTGCTCGCGACAGAGCAACACAAACCCTCTTGTCTGTGCTATGATATCCAATTCTATGTTCTTCGTTATTCCTCACAAGCGACAAAAGGATGATTTTAGATTCCTCTCCTTGATAATTGTCGACCACTGTGATTTTAACATGTGACAATATTAAATTCTCCTGGCATACCTGTCAAACGAAACAGTGGTTTAGAAGACAATATAGATACGTAATCGTATCTATAATATATAAAAAATTCATGCTGTTCGTTAGTCTCGCTAAAACTCAAAAACCGGTCAAGTGCGAGTCTGATTCGCGCACAGAGGGTTCCGTATAAACAGCTACATTTACCAAAATAAATAGGTAACATTACCAACGTTCATAAAAAACATGGTTTATACACCCCTTTTTCACCCCCTTTGGGGTAAAAAGGGGTGAAAATACTTTCTCATCGGATGCTTACGTCATACAATAAACATACTCTCCAAGTTTCAGGTCTCTACGATCAGTGGTTTAGGCTGTGCGTTGATCCGTCAGTCAGTCATTCAGGACAAAGCATTTTATATGTATAGATAGGTATCCGCAGTCTCTAGATCGCCTACTAGGTACATCAGCGAAAGTAAACTTATTTCGACGTCCGGAATAAGGAGAGGTTTCTAAATGGATCGGATCTAAAAGTGAAGAAGTAGAAAAATCCGTTGCTATTAGGTTCTATATATTCACACTTGGTAATACATACTTGTCTCATGTAAGACTTTTGTCCTGAATATGCGACGAGAATGGTGATGTCGTCAGAGGTGTACCCTTGCTGCATCAGATAATTTGCCAAAGCGAGTGTCATATCCGCTTCTTTGTGATTTGCTCTGCTGTTATTATCATTCTGATTCTGAAAATTTGAGGTTTTATTAGGATTTCAACTAATAATTTAAATAAATTAGTTAAAACTCTATTTCTGAATTAAGTATTTGAGTGTAGTAGTTGTCAAAGCCAGATAACCTATCAAAATTAGGCTTCAGAGTAGTGTTTGACACATTTATGAATCCAAATAAGGACACAATTTAGAAATAATTTCGCTGGAAAACAAATTGTGGTACTCGATTTTTAAAGTGTACTGTACAATGTAGATATGTGCAGTCAATAGAACACCTACTGCATAAATGAGATGATTGAATTGAAAACAATAGACACTCTAACCCGTAACTGGTTATGTGGGTTTACGTACTAAGTACCTAAATACTTAAACATGTGCCCTTGCGAGGTAGATATTACAAATTTATAATAAGTTCAAGCATACCTGTTCTCTGTAGTCATGAGTAAAAAAGTATATATTTTTTTCAACCCCAGGAACATTTCTGAAGACTTCAACAGATGGATGGTTCCCCAGGTCACGGGCCTGGAGAGGAAAATTGAACATAAATTAAACTTCGTATAAGTCATGATATTCCCAACCTGCACACAAAAAATCAATTGAATATACCCAGTAGTTTAGCCACAGGTTTTTTTTTTTTATTTATACATTTTATACATGGTGTATTGTTACTAGGAGAGCACTTGACAGATTATCGACACCCGCATCGGTACACGTGATCACACGTTGCCAGCTCGCTACTTCAAAATACCTACGCGTTTTCTCTAAAATTTATTTTCTGGTACAAATCAATGCAATTTTACCTGCCTGAAGTGCCTGAGCCCTAAGAGTCATAAAGCATGTCATCACAACTAGATAAATAAAAAAGTGCATACGGAAGTTATTACTCCCTGTTACACACTCATGTCAGGGGGGTCTCACTCCGCAGTTTAGGTACGATCCGCTGACGCTCTTGGTAAAAAGAACCATCGCTGATCGCAGTCGGTTGCCGCTTAGCGCTCGCCGCTTTATTATCTCTGTGATTTTTGGAAAGAACGATGACTTCTAAACGATCTTATAGAGTCCTATAAAATATACTGTTGGGTTTACGGGTGTCTAAATAAAGGAAACGAACGAATCTTACGTTTAGATGGGTACATATTTGAATATCGAAGATTAAAAGACCTACGGACATTGTTGTATTAAAAAGAGGAAGATACGGGACTGCTCACAGCGCTTGGTCCTACTAATCTAAGTGCATGCCCGTAGCGGGTAGTCGCGCACACGGCACATTGTTGATCACACAGCTCATTAATTCCAGTGTTTTTATGATTTTTTGGTGCGTATTTAACCAAAATGACTTCTTGTGTAGCTAAACAGTGTTTAAATAATACCAGGAAGAAAAATAAGTCACACGGGATCACTTACCACTCGTAAATACAGTTAAAAAGGTTAATTTGTTGAAAATTACAATAATGTTTGCTTCGCCATATTTGTGAGAGCGAGATAGATATTACAAACATGCGTGAGAGACACGATACGCACATATTGCAATGTCATTTCATTCATAATAGTAAACATTCGGTGATTCGGCCAACATTCGGCGGCTAACGCGATATCGCTCGCACTACAGCGGCGTCTCCTATCTCTGGCCTTGTCTATCGGTAACTGTAGGGTTGGGACTGGTGATGACACTGAACACAGATGTGTGAGTTTCGGTGCATGTAGTTGTGCACCGAGCCCAGGTTTTCTGATCGCGATGTTAGTGCGTAACGCATCTTCCTCTTTTAATACATCAATGCCTACGGATAAAATGCCACAGTTCAAAACATCGAAAATTAAAATAACGATTGTATCGAAATATCGAAAATTGTTATACCTAAGCATAGAATGTCTAAGATTAGAATGCCGACTGATTAAAATATCGACTGATTCAAAATGTGGATAGCCATTATACCTATGTTCAAAATGCCAACATTTAAAACACCTAAGTTCATTATATTTACGTTAAAAATACCTACTCGTTAGAATATAGAACAAATTTTGCTATACGTGGTATGAGTGGAAAAATGTAGGTAGATTTGAAATTGTCACACTGTACCAACGCATTGATATTAGTCATTAATCTGTCCTCCACTGCAAACATTTAACGTATTGTTTAGCGAATATTATCATGTCGGAAAACTGATTAGAAGTTTTCAATTTTGCGAGCAACTTAGAAGTAGGGCTCGCCGGCCGCTGCCGCGGCACCGCTCGGTTAGTTCGCTCGACTCACGCGCAGTTGGTCACAGTTCTAACCTAACATAACCTATTTCACCCGGTCAAAATATCGAATCTCTACTTACAAAAAGCCTGCGATTACCTGAAATAGGGCAATAGTTATTGATATCTTTTTTATCACCACCCTTGTAGAAGGGTGTGTTTCAATAAATAGTCTAAAAATGTCATAGCTAAATGCATTCAAATAATCATCAATCAATCATTCATCTATTACATGTCATAAGTATTTCAATAGGTAATCTAATAATTAATTAAATAATCTGATACATATTATAAAAAATGACAATAGATTATTAAATGATAAATTGAACATGTGGTAATGCGGTTTGCCAGCACGTTCGCAATGTATGATCATGAATTACCCGTTACAAACAGATTTATCGATCAGACAGTTTTCAGATATCCAGCTGAGTAGTCTGGCAAAAGGAGAAATAATTTATTTTCAAAATCAATGACGAACAACAGTAATGTTGCTCGCATTAAAGTGTTCATTTGTTTTTTTTATTCATTATAAAGCTATGTATTTGCAAGCCAGTTCGAAAGAACAATGGCGAGATTTTAGCTGACTTAAATTTGAGCGTCTGAAAGTGAGTTATATACGAAAGACGTTCTATTAATTGTCTACATTTTTTAAATATATTATTGGGCTGGTTCAAAACGGATAAAAAAATCATAATAAATAAAAAGTTATTTGATTTTTTAGTTAATATCTTTAGCTTAGTGTTGCCCTTATATATTTTATCTGCTAAGTGACAAGTAGTAACTATATTAATTAATAATATAATTAATGTATTTATTGCAGTAAATAAGTTAACAATACAGTTTATGTCTAAGTATAGATGTTCCTCGCAGATAGATAAGAATATTGTAGTGTAGTAGAAATAAATGAATTACTTTTAATTAATGATTGGCAAAAATACTAGTGTCCAAGTTTAAAAAATATAGCTTGGTTGTTTACGAGGACGACGACTTTTTGATAAACGTCAAAGTCGCTTAGTTTAAATAAATACACTCTTGCCAAAGAGTATATTATACATTTCATGCTGAAATAACTAGGTAAGGGAAATGCTAATGCGATATTTCCCTTTTACTTCCACGAAATTGAATAATATTACCTATTAAACACATTATTAAAAGTTACCCAGACATAACCTACAAAAGTTTATGACTGAATATCTATTATTCTCGACATTCTCGAACAAAAATTCTTGAACAAACTAATTCAGAACATCACCCTGAGTTAAACCAGATATTTTTCATTTAAAGACGTAGGCATTTAATCTCAGCTAAAAAAATGTATGGGCACCTGCCATTGTTCTTTAAATAAAACCTTTGATAAGTTGCCTCCTTGGTTGTCACGTTTCGGATTAAACGATCGTTCCATTTTTAAATTTTACGATAGATATGAATTTACTATGTAATTTATCTGGCCGCTTCACACGACAGATATGGATTTTTATGCAACTTTTGCCGGCCGCTGCTCGCATGTATTTGGCCAGTACAGCAATTGCGATTTTTCTCTACAATCTGTCACCACCAATGATATTCAAATAAACAGATATGTTATAAGCGCGCGCATTGTGAAGACTCGAATAGGAGACAATTGTAACCTTTAGTCTTTAGTTTATGTCACGCATGGCGAAGAGCGATACGCTTTGTTGAAACAAAAACAAAATTAAAAAAATGCCATCGTGTGTATTTAGAAAGTGTACCAATTATAATACCAAATTACATAAAACAGAAGGGATCTCATACCATATGTAAGTACGCAATACACCTCAATTTACTAATTTATTTCATTTTTTTCCTAATATTCTGATATTTGGAGGTTACAAAAAGAAAAAAACATTGGTGGTCAGAATAATGTTTGTTTAAATTCACACGCAAGTGACAAACACTAGCTGTCTCTTTTTTTACCCGACTGCCGAAGGAGGGTAATGTGTTTATCAGTCTATGTATGTATGTATGTATGTATGTATGTATATATGTATGTATGTATGTTTGTTCCTATGTGGCGTTCCAGAGACCAAACGCGTTGGCCGATTTTGATGATTCATACGTCAATCGATTCGTCTTAACCCTGCGAGTGTCATAGACTACGTTAAAATTGGACAATAGAAAAATGGCGGCTTTTGGGCGCCATATTGTGGGGTCCCAATTTTTTTTTTTCTTCCAAACCCAGTGTGTGGGGTATCAAAATAAAGGGTTTTAAAAGGTGATTTCAAAAATATATAACACTTATATGTTTAAATGTATCTAATTCGAAAAAAACTTAACTAAAAACTTATAAATAAAAAAAGTTAAATCAAAAAATCAAAAAACCCGACTGCTTCAAAAGCGAACTAAAAAGACGTAAACAAGGAAAAAATCATGCTGTGCAGTCGGAGGATACATAGTCGCGGGCTGGCTGACCAAAATCTGGTGTATCCTCCGCCTGCACAGCATGATTTTTTCCTTGTTTACGTCTTTTTAGTTCGCTTTTGAAGCAGTCGGGTTTTTTCTTGTTGGTTTTATCAAGCCATCCCTTTCGACTTATAGTGAAATGTCAGATGAATGAAAAGTGTGTATGTGTGCTGCTGCTGGTGCGCGGAACACTTTTTTCAATTGTTTTGTGAGTGTATAACGTATCTGTTTATTTGAATATCATTGGTCACCACGCATCTAATTATTTTTTTGTAAGATTTGCTATAAATGTGATATGTGATACCTATGAATATTTTGCATGTTGACTTAATTATTGTATGCCTACTAGGCAGGACATAATGGAACTGTAATTTACCTAACATCTATCTGTATAACCTATGCCCACAATAAAAAGATTGGATTTGAATAAGGTTATCAAAATAATGCTCTAATTTCCAAGTATGTTTGAAAAAATAATAAGTGCTGTCGTCTAGGTAACGTCAGGTATAGTGCGGGACACGTAAGTTGAACCAAAATGTATTATCGTTCTCTTGAAATTAGACGATTTAAACCGAAATGAATTCTTTCTATGTGACCTAACAGTTGGCAATTTGTATATTGTAAACTATTAGGTCGTAGAAAAGGTATTTATTTCAGTTTAAATTGTTTAATTTCAAGAGAACGATAATACATTTTTCCACTTTACCTCTTCTGTATCATGTTGGAGAAATTCTCAGCACTAAGTACATGTGTACGGGATCGTCTGTTGAAAAGATGATATTTTACCACAACCACGAGTCGAAACAGACAGACAGTCATATGTCACCATATGTAGCTTAGAGATAGTCTCATCAGCACATACACAAGTAAGATACGGAAACGGACTGGCACATAACGGCAACGGCAAACGGCTTTGATATTAAATGACTGTTGGACCGCCAAGGCGTATGCGTATATAAGTTCATAGGTGGTACGCCTCTTGAGACCTGCAACGATGGTTCAACGATTTAAAACGTTAAAACGCCACGCAGAAAGATGTATAATTTAAAATTGACCTTCTGCGGGCAGTCTTTAGTTTCATTTGCATCAGAAGAATTGACGCAGGTGGGTGATTTAATAGTGCAGTGTTTCTTAACATGACCGAACTTTTGACAATGTGAACAACGTACTACGTCGACATCATTAATGAAACGGCATGTCGCATCAATAATCGAGAATCAATAAATAATTTATCCTCACTCGAGACTAAATGTTTCCGTACCGCGGACTCTACATCAATGCCGATCCACTTGAATGAAATCTAGCGAATACCTACGTATAATTTTAGTTGATTTAATAAAGTCATCTTCATTGGACGGCAACTCGTCTTTAAGGCGCCGATTCCCTTGAGTAGCTGATTTTTAAATGAGAATCACGTCTAAACGGCTAGTCGTAATTTATTGGAAAAAATATATGTTATATTAGACCATTTTCTTAATAACTTGATCTAAGCACATTTTGAGTTTTATTCGTATAACAAAGTGTAATTAATTTGTAAAGTTATGTCTAAAACGGACAATCACACCAAAACCGCTAGGCATATTTTAATGAAATCAACACCATCTCAAAGACAATTTAATGATCTACATTTTGATCTGAAGCTTTTTTTTTAAAGTCATAGAATAATAAGGAAAGTACAAAAAACTACTAAATTTTGAGTCGCGCGGGTGTGAAACGAGTGCGCGTTTTGTTCCCTCAAGGTCGTTGGCGTAAGTCGTCGTCTTAATGTTTTGACAGAATAACGCATGCAAAACGGCAGTGTCATCCATTGAGGATGGGACGTCTTTAACTAAAATACGAGGCCTACGGCCTTTTGATTTCTCAAGTCGCAAGTATATAAGATCAATATTCTGTCAAATTAATCAATTACTGTTTTGCTGTAACTTGGTACAAATAAAGTTTATTTTTTAAACTCTTCCATTGTCGCTTACTTAATTAGCGAAACTGGGCAAACGAGACGATGATGAGCTGCAAGTGGGGCAATTTGGAGTTGGTGAAGGAGGGCCTCTATATGATGAACTCCTTCTTCAGAAAGCGTTAGCACAGGAAGTGGACCTGGCAGAGCCCTGATGGTGACACGTCAGGGTACGAGGGTAGTAGAGCTTCCGAAAGAGTGGGTCTTAGGATAAACATGGACAAAACTAAGGTGATGTTGAATGCCCATGTTGCAACTACTCCTATCAAGGTCGGAAACTCTTCACTCAAGAGTGGAAGACTAGGTCTAACTGGGACAAACAGTCCAGTTGGGTAGGGCCAACTTCGAGAAAGAGGTCAACCGTTGAATCCGACTCGGCTGGGCAGAACTAATTTACTAACATAAACTTTGCACTGCTGGTGCTTTAAAATGGATTTTGCGAGGAACTCAACAGGCGACCTTGTTTGAACTAATAACAATAACAATAATTTATTTAGCAAAAAATGAAGAAATACATAGTTTCATGTTACATTATTATAATATTATGGCATATTTCTGCTCAATCTTGTGAATATTGTATGTAATGTAGCAACAGTTTACGTATACGGGATTGTTGAGTTTTCTATAGTAGTTAGTATAGTTTGTTCAGTTCGAAAGGAAACACTTCTGTGCGTGTAGAAGTTAGCGCCTGTTTGGTTTAGCACTAAATTCTGAGTTGGTTGATATGGTTGACGTTATAATATAATGGTAATGGTTTGCTTATTGGTTTACGATCACTGGTTTAATGATACGCAAAAATGGTTTTAATAGTTATATTGAATACTAGTAAATGGTAAAAACTAAACAAGAAATGGTAAACAAAGGTAAAATTATAAAAAGGTTAACAATGGTAAAAATATAAATTATGGTTGTCCTTAAAAAACATGAATTATTTAAGTCTTCCACTGTAAGCACACGTTCTTTACGCACTATAGGCAACGTAGCCCTTTCCTTTTTACCCGCACTACGCATAGCACTGGGCCATCTTCTGGCGAAATATGCACTTAAACCTATATGTTCACTCTCACTTTGCTGACGGTCAGCGGTAGTATGCTTTCGCGGTTGCACTTCACTATGTACTCTGGTTGACTCCGATGTAGTCGCCACAGACTGTGGTGAGGCTGCGCCCGGCTAGCCGCAGAATGCGAGCAGCAACTCGCTCTATTCCAGATCCAGACTGTTGCCGCGCATAGTACAACTCCCAGCAGTATGTAGACGATGGTGTACTGGTGAATGTCATGAACTGATACGCCATCGACCTCTGCTTTGGTGGTTTTCAGCGTTTTAATCTGTTCTCCAAGAATGGATAGAGATCTATTCAGACTCATTTCCTCGGGAGTGCTGTTTCCATTGGTATTGTAATGTTCACAATATGGTTTATTTGGTCTAGCTCTGGTACGAGCATATTTGGTGAAAATTGTAATTGGTTTGATTGCTGTTGTAATGAATATAGGGTGAAATCTTTACTTTTAATAAAGCATTTCTGAGTCATGCTAATTACCCCTGCACGGGTCAGCTGGCGTACGGTAACTTGATTGTCGCATATGATTTTAATCGAATATGTGTCACAGCAAAAATATAAATATTGTGACGTTGAGTGTAATTCTACCCATCTGTTTTGGCACGCTGTTCTTTCTGTTTTGCACCTTTGGTTTATTGGGCTCGTTTCGCAAAAGTTATCGTCATTTTTAAGATTTAGGATTGGTTTGAAGATCTCACATATGAAAGATTCTCCGTGGTACAGACATGTGTCAAGTTCATGTATAGTTGTTACGAAATAAGCATCCTTTTTCAAGTTTACTGCGACGTATTCCGATATTGGTGTTATGGTAATCATACTGTAGTTGGTTTGTTGCGGGACTGGTATTATTCTGTATAATTGAAAACTTTCTCTTGCTATGACGGGGAATGTAATTTCGAAAAAAAAGTATTTTTCTGTGACCCGAGCTTTTGTTCTCAGTAGCTTGTAGATGCTCTGAAGGGCTGTCTCTATGTTTACGATTGGTAGTGTTAAATCTTGAGGCATTTGCCCATAGATGATTTGTAGCTCTAGTTTGAGCTGCGCTGGTGTCAATAGATGCAGACTGATTTGGCCATGGTATATTTCCGATATTGTATCTATTAAAGTTTCCTGTATTTGTTTCAAGTTTTGCATCATCTTAATGGTGGCTATAGAGACTAATGTAAAGTCCTGTTGTGTAGTCATCACATCGATTTCTTGTTGCAGCTTACTGTTAACGTTGTCTAAAGCGTTTAAATGTTTATTTATGGTTTTGTGTTGCTTTGCTATTATGTCTTCAGTTCTTTGTAGTACATTGTGCTCTGCTTCGACGATAGATGTCAAGTTTTTCCATAACTGACCTTGGTGTTTTATATTACGGTGCACAAGTTCAATGTCTTGTCTGTATTTTTCTGCGAAACTTTCGTCTAATACTCCGAACAATGAGTTTGCAATTGAACCGACAGCGTTGATAAGGCCGCGTCGTGTTCGTAAACGCTCGCCGTAATGCTGACTAAGCAACAGCTGGTTGTAGTATTGCAGTTCGTTGTAATCGTGACGTATTTGTAGGAGTATCATATGACAGTGACTTGATTCCATAATTGGTTCGCATGTTTTGTCGAGGTAGCTCGTAAAGTAGGCTTGTGTAGTACATGTACTATGAACTATTAGGAAGCAATTCCTTTAGGTGAACGAGAACGAACTATTCTGTTTCGGTCGTTTAAATCGTTCATCTAGTACAGTGATCCAAGCGACATCGGATCGCTCAAGTGCTGAATCAGCAGAACGATTTAGTACTGTACGAACTACGATTGTCTGAGCCTGAGCGAGAGAACGAGTTGAGAGATTTGAGAACCGTGCGCGCGAGCGTGATGAACAATGTACTAGTACAGTTTGCTCGGTCTACGTACGATCTCGATGACCGACATGTCGCTTAAGAATATCTTTATGAACGGTGAACTAATAGAACTAGAAGACCGAACTAGTTCACTTCACCGATTGTACTAGTTCGGAGCGTTCCATTTAGTGTCCGAGTAAGAACAAGCCTATCGTAAAGTCCTTGATGGCTTTATCTGCTTGCCAGTAAGGAGACATGTCAAAGTATGTGACTAGTTTCCACTTGTCCCGAATTAATTGTACTTTACTCACAGTGTCAAAGTACAACGGTTTATTTGTATCGAATTGCGTGATATTATATGTAGCTGTGGTTGGTAATATTATACTTAATAACAGTAACAGTGCTAGTGCAATGTTTACTATCTTGGGATAGGTACTGTACGTTCTGGTGTTTGGTTGCGGTCGATTATGTGGTTCCTTTTCGGATCTAGTACTTTGATGTAGTGGTTGTTCTTCTGGTATGTTTGGTTCCGTTTGGTCTAAAGGTAGAACTGATAATTTAACTACAGGGCGCTTCATGTAGCCGTTTTTGGTTTTTAGAGTGACTACTCTGACAAGTTCATCCTTTCCTGGATGGACTTCTATCACACGACCCATTGGCCATTTTCCAGCGGGTAAGTTGTCGTCATGTATCATTACTAAATCACCCACGTTGACATTTTTCTGGTGTTTCGTCCATTTGTTTCTGGTTGCTAGTTGAGTCAAGTACTCTGTTTTCCATCTCTTCCATAAATCTTCGAATAGTTTTGACACTAGATGCCACCTGGTTCTGGCGTCGTCTGCTGTGTCAATTATGGTTAAACCTGGTCGTGCTGATAGGAAATGGGCTGGTGTGAGGCAATTTAGACCCTCCGAGTCTTCTGATAGCGCACAAAGTGGTCGTGAGTTCAGGCAAGCTTCCAGTTTTGATAACAGTGTAGTGTATTCTTCAAACGTAAGTTTTTGTTGTCCGATCACGCGTTTGAGGTGGTGTTTGAGGCTTCGCACGGCTCTTTCCCAAAGTCCTCCCGCATGAGGCCAAGAAGGGGCGTTGAAGTGCCATTCAATTTGTAGCTCTGTTATCTCTCTAAAGAATGACTCATTGAAAACTTGTTGAAGATGGTCGTATTCTTCTTGCAGCATTCTGTTGGCTCCAACAAAATTAGTTCCATTGTCACTATAGATATGACGTGGAGCTCCGCGTCGTGCTGCCATTCTGTTTATTGCGGCTAAGAATGCTGAGCTGGTTAAATCTGAGACAAGTTCTAGATGCACAGCCTTCGTCACCATACATACAAAAATCGCTATGTAGCCTTTGTTCGTTTTTATCCCGCGCCCTTTGTTTGCTTTCACTTCCACAAAGCCTGTGTAGTCGACGCCACAATGAAAGAAAGCGCTTTCAGGGTTGACTCTTGATGATGGTAGATCACCCATGAGCTGATATTGTTGGATAGGCTCTTACTTCTTGCATGTAACACACTGACGTATGACTTTCTTTGTAGCCGAATATCCGCTGATTATCCAATAATTTTGTCGAATGTTTGACAAAGTAAGGCGTGCTCCGCCGTGGTAGGTTAGCTCATGAGCGTATTGTATTATTAGCGTGGTAAGTCGATGGTTGTGTGGTAATATGATTGGATGTTTCATCTCTGAACTTATTTGTGCATTTCTTAATCTGCCCCCTACCCGCAGAATACCATCTTGGTCCATGATTGGGTGTAATGTTAAAAGTTTACTTTTCGAATGCACGTTTCCATTCTTAAGTAAGTGACTGATGTCATTGGAAAACTCCAAATGTTGCACACTTTTAATAATCATCAGTTTTGCGCGACGGAGTTCCTGTAATGTGAGATAGGGTTGACGGCCTGCCTTTGTAGTAGGTATTCGTAGTATCCATGCAAAAACACGTAAAATTTTTGCGAAGGAATTAAATTTGTTTACTAAATGGTGGATAATGTTTGGTATGGTCATGGTTATTTTCTGGTGTTTTTCCGCAACTACTGCATTAGACCGTTTTATCTCTAAGCTGGTTTTATAGGTGGTTTGAGGTATGTCACGGTTTTGGAATGGTTGTATCCATGATGGCCCTTGCCACCACAGATCGTGGTTTAATAATTGTTTGGTTTTCAACCCACGGCTGGCACAGTCAGCTGGATTTTCAATGGTTTTGACATAACTCCATTTTTCTTTTGGTATTATTTTGGTGATAACTTTAACACGATTTGAGACGAATGGTTTCATCTCGCTGGATCTCCTTGAATCCATCCCAACACTGCTGTTGAATCACTCCAGCAATATATCTCCTGGTTATAAGACTTCAAGCAAGTCTGTACTTTTTGCATCAGCTGTGATAATAGTTGGGCACCCATTAACTCCAACCTTGGTATTGATACATCTTTACTAATAGGCACTAATCTTGCCTTTGCTGCAACCAAAGTTACCTCGTTCACGTTGTTTTGGTTGCTGACTTTGCAATATATCACGGCGGCATACGCCTTGTTCGACGCATCACAAAATCCGTGTAGTTGCAAGCTATGGTTTTGCTTTATTCCTAACCATCGTTTTACTTCTATGGTATTGATGTCCTTTAATTCTTCTCTTAGGTTTAGCCACTTGATCTTGATATCTTCTGGGAGCGCGTCATCCCAGTTAAGACTTGATGACCAGACACTTTGGAATAACATTTTCATGGTGATGGTTAATGGTGTGAGCCAGCCTAATGGGTCGAATATTTTTGATATGTCGGAGAGAAGCGACCTTTTGGTTGGTTTTGGTAATGATACTGGCTCCAGTTTCGAGTCAAAGATGAATTTGTCCTGTTGCGGATTCCATCCTAGCCCCAATGTCTTCGTTGAGTCTGACTGTTTAAACTCATAGATTTGCTGGTTCCACAAATCTTTTTCTAAATCAGCGAGTAATTTTGGTTCATTTGTGGCCTATTTTCGTAAATCAAACCCACCCTTGCTAAGTAGTTTTATCAGATCAGATTTAAGCTGTTTGGCTTGTTCCATAGTATCTGCTCCCCCACAGTAGTCATCCATATAGAAGCACTCTTCTAATGCTTTTGCTGCATCAGGGAAATTTTGTTTTTCCTCGGCAGCTAGTTGTTTTAAGCACATCATAGCCAAACAGCTGGTGCAGGCTTTGTGCCGTAAGTTATGGTTGTAAGTTGGTATGTTTGAATAGGCTGGTATGGTGAGTCTCTCCATAATATCTTCTGATACGACTGATCTTCAGGATGTACCATTATCTGTCGATACATTTTTTCGATATCAGCAGTGTAAACGAACTGATATTGCCTCCATTTTAAAATCAGCTCCTGCAGATCTTGCTGTAGGTTGGGACCTCGGTACATGACGTCATTCAAGCTATGTCCTGATGATGATCTAGCAGACGCGTTGAACACAACACGCAATTTTGTAGTAGTTGACTCAGCACGGGTGACGCAGTGGTGTGGTAGGTAGCACTCGGGTTTCGTACTTGTTGCTGACGGCATCATATGGTTTAAGTTATACTCATTCATAAACTTTGTGTATTCAGTTTTCAATCCTGGATCTTTTTGTAACTTTCTCTCTAAGTTGCGAAATTGTGCTAATGCTAATGGTTTAGTAGACCCTAGCTGATCCTTGGTTTCTGGTTTGAATGGTAGTCGGACTTGGTATCTCCCATTTTCTAGCCTTTCTGTTGTTGACAGGAAATATTGCAAACATTCATGATCTTCGGTGGACATTTCAGTCTCCTGGTTGATGTCTTCAATTTCCCAAAATCTGCGTAAGTCGTCCGTCTTGTTAAGAACGACGTTACACCTGTAGCGTGGTGTCATTGTCCCACAAAGCAACCATCCTAATTGCGTTTGTTGGGCTATTGGCTGATCGTCGCTATCGCCCCTCAAAAGGCCACCTAAAGCTATCTTGCAGTATACATCTGCTCCAAGCAGTAGGTCCACTGGTCGGCTGGTATTAAATTCTGGGTCTGCCAGATTAATGTTCTGTATGTGAGGCCAAGTTGGTTTTATGAATGATTTGTTTGGCAGACTTTTGATAAGATTATTCATTATAAGGACCTCACCTTCTAAGGCAAACTCACTATGAATTGATTTAATTCGGATGTTCATTACTCCCTTGCAGCTGTGTTCTTTTTCTCCTATGCCGAATACGGTTCCTTTGCAAGAGTGTCTTCGTAGTTTCAAAACTTGGGCTGCCTTCTCACTTATTAAAGAAATCTGAGAACCCTGGTCAATCAAAGCTCTCATGTTATGGTATGTGCCATTGTGTCCCGGCACTTTCACTAAAGCCGTAGCTAAGAGTGTCTCGGACACGTCATCCCAAGATACATGGGTTGAAGCTGCTGCTTGTTCATCATTGGTGACGCATGATGTCGCAAGTGTGTGCGCAGCCTTATGGTTTGGTTTTGCTGATGTGTTTAGCCTAGTTTTGGTTGAAATTGCGTCATGTAACAATGAATTATGTTTAGCGTTGCATTTGCGACATGTTTTATTAGATAAACAAGGTTTATTTAAATGGTTGTATAGGCAATTCGTGCAACAGTTTAAATGGTTGACAGTTTTTAGTTTTTGCTCATCCGACATTTGTAAAAATTGGGTACACATCCATAACCCGTGGTCAGCATTACACAATGCGCAGGTGATTGACCGCGACACATGTAACGATTTCGTATGGTTTTTCAGGTTGCTTGGATATTTTTTGTTGGATGACTGCTGGTTATTATATGAGCTATAATATTTCTTCTGGTTTGCTTGAAAATTTTGGTTTTGTGGTTGGGTGTTGGTCTTTTGGTTATTTGATTCTTGTTTACGTCTTGATGCTTCTAAGGCGGTAAACTTGTTTTCCAAGAAATCTAAGAACTCTTGAAGGACTGGTACTTCCCTGGGATTCTTCACCGACTCAATGTATTCAGTGAATGACTCACTGTCAAGTTTCTGTGCTAACAAGAGTACTAACAGCGGATCCCAGGTGGTGATATCTACTCCTAGGTTCTGTATTGCGTGGAGACATTCTTTGGTCACGTCATGCAGTTTTTTAATCGCTCCGATGGTTTGTTGCTGCATGCTAGGAATGTTCAGTAATATGTTGACATGAGACGTGAAAATTAGTGTACTGTTGCCATATCTATGGTTCAGTATTTCCCAGCATACCTCGTAATTCTCTGTGCTAATCTGGAGATGGTGGATCAGACGCTCAGCTTCTCCTTATATTTTACTCTTTAGGTACTGCATTTTTTGTGCGTTTGATAATGATGGATTTTTGTGAATGGTTTCTGTGAACAAGTCTTTAAACGACGTCCATTGGTGGTAGTTACCTTGGAATGTTGGAATATCCATCTGTGGAGTAGATTTGTCGCGATGCGATACAGACCACATTTGAGAGTTGATGGTTTTCTTCAAATCGTTGTACATTTTCTCATATCTGTTGAACTCTTCTTGGTACCAGACATCCTCATCTCCGTTTTCACCTTCTATATCGCAGTGTAGGCTGTCTATAATAGCCCAACGACTTTGAAGAGACTTTAATGCATCGTCGAACTCCCACTTGTTTTGCAGTTGGTCGATTTCTATGGTACCTACAGTTCTCATGAAAGCCCTAAAGTGGATAGTCTGCTTTTTCATCATTCCTTCTAGTTTACTCTCTTCACGCGTCTCCCTACGTTGCTGTTGCGGTGCCTGTGAATGAGACGATGTCCCCGCTTCTACCGGAGGCGGCGGCTGGTGAGGTTCTTGCTGTTTTGACAGCAAGTGCTCCATGATTTTGGTGATTAGCTGCTTGATCGTCTGATATGCTTCCTCCGCCTTATCAAAACAATTTTTTTGTGAAATAAACATGGTTAAATTCAGCAAGTTCACAGCACGTCCTATGGTTACGTTGATACTCTCTCCAATAGTTTTCTAATATCTCCAACTTCCACTTGCAGTAATCTATGGTTTTTCGTTCAACCCCGTCTTTCTTGATATTAGTTAGAAGTTTAACCAAGGAGTCGTAAATCTCCGTTTGGCTGACTGCTAACTGCTCCATTCTTCTGACGCTCAATTAAATAGGCAAATAAAATAAAATGTATAAAATGGTTTGGTCTGACCTTATATTCTCCTTACGCGACAGCTGCCAATTTCTTCAATTTGATCTCACTGCCTACCTACTTTCCCTATCAACTGGTAAAAAATAATCACTGGTTGCAAGGTCCCGGCGCACAAACACTTCACTGTACTTCGCGAACCGAGTCCCCTTATCCGGTTCGAAGGACCATGTAGAAGTTAGCGCCTGTTTGGTTTAGCACTAAATTCTGAGTTGGTTGATATGGTTGACGTTATAATAGAATGGTAATGGTTTGCTTATTGGTTTACGATCACTGGTTTAATGATACGCAATAATGGTTTTAAAAGTTATATTGAATACTAGTAAATGGTTAAAATAATGGTAAATGGTTAATCTAAGCTAAAGTAGCACTAAAATGGTTTGATTCAAGTTACGCGATTGGTATTCGAACACGCACTAACTGACGCTAGTTGCGATACATGCATTTTATGGAAATGCACGCAGGCAATAGTGCTGAGCTGTTCGGTTGCACATATTGTACCGAACAGTGCGTATTTCAATTGCCAACCCAAATACGGCTTTTTTAACTAACTATGTAATGCAGTATTATGTATGAATATAATAAAACTTTCGGATTTGATTTGATCCAATTAAAAATGTACTGTTAAAAAACCTTACCCTTTTCATAATACATATTATTATTATGAAATTGATCACATGAAATATGTTGTATCAATGTTATAAACATATGCTGAAGTACAACTAACGGGTTCAATAAGGCAAAATTCACATAGTACTTACATTGTCAAGCGGCGCGGACGGCGCGGCGCGCTGTGACGCCAGTTCGTTAACGTGCGCCCAAGCCGCTTCCTCTTCAGGACTCAGCGCGGCTTCCACACGACCCACGACTTCCCGTTGGGCTACCACCTGCGATGCAAATGTTGCATTAAAAGGACTGCTGTTAGCTAACTTTACAGTTTAAAGGAACTGGACTTGTTAGCAAATTGACTAACAATTAAAATTGGCTTCAAACCGCAACTGTTGTTCAAAGTTTCAAGAATTCAAAGAACTACATTTCATTTCAGTCACAAAAATATTTTAAATGAAAAAATACATAGCGAGTCAAGACTAGTGAGTTTTACAATTAGGCGTGGATGGCCAAATCAGAAGCTATGAGGAAAAGCGAAAAACATCCTTTAGTCTCGGGGTCGATTTTGATGAAAACTTAAACTGCATCATGGGATTTATGATAAAGATAAATTTATTTGTTTAAACATGTGTAACATGATACATGAATATGCACATATAGATGGAAACATAATTTTACCGGACCAACATGTTTTGCCTCACTCGGCGTACAAAATGAAAATATTAGTTATAGTTATTATTTAAAATTAAATTGGCAATTATAAATTGAATAAATTAATGTCAGTTTCATATATCTATACCAATATTATTAAGAGGAAAGATTTTTTGTTTGTTTGTTTGTACCGAATAGGCTCCGAAACTACAGGACCGATTTGAAAAATTCTTTCACCATTAGATGGCTACATTATTCCTGAGTAACATAGGCTATTTGTTAATCCCAAAAAAGGGTCCTGCGGGGTGGTCTACGGGAGCGAAGCCGCGGGCAACAGCTAGTAAAAAAATAAAGACAGTGCAAAATGTTATCAGTAATTCAACATACAATCAGAGTCAGTACAAAATGTAGTCAATATTAATTACATACAAAATATGCTAATATAGAATAAAATGAAATCAAAATAAAATTCAAAATTTATCGTATACAAAATCAACAATGTTATAGTAGCAAATGAAAATGTAGTCAATATTAATTACATACAAAATATGCTAATATAGAATAAAATGAAATCAAAATAAAATACAAAATTTATCGTATACAAAATCAACAATGTTATAGTAGCACTTATCAGTAAGTAGCTTTTTAAGTGTTTTCTTAAATAAATAAAAATTCAATTGCTTTATGTTATTCGGAATTTTATTGTATATTACTGAGGCCATGCATACAACACTTTTTCTCAGAAGTGCTGTTTTGGCCGAGTGTGACTGAACCCAAAGTCTATACTGTTTTCGCCTATTTCTATTATTTGACAAAAGAGGAAACCATTGAGGATTATTTTTTACAAATATAGCCATTTCCAATATGTAGAGTGACGGAGTGATGTGTTAAAATTCTGTGCTTTATGAACATTGGTCTGCAACTGTCCATAGTTTGCAACCGAAACATAGCCCGTACACAACGCTTTTGTGCTATGAACACAGAGTCTTTGTTCGTTGAATTGCTCCAGAAAATTATCCCAAATCTCAACAAAGATTTCACAAGTCCGTAACAGGCCGTTAGTAAAGTGTTTGTATTGACAGTAGGAGCAAGTTTATAGAGGGCAAACGACGCTGATTTTTTTACAAAGTACATTAATCCACAAAATAGTAAGTATACAGAAGGGCCACTCCCGCCGTTTAGAAAATTGACAGCTAAACTTGACAGATTCACTAGGGTTGCTACTATATTGATTCCGAATTAAAAAAAGAGTAGGTTGCCCAAGTTACAAACATAAATACATAGGTTCGTCTAAACATACATCATATCATGCTTACATGCCTTAGAGGGTAGACAGGGCATCAAATATCCATTTAATATCACAAAACATTTAATATTACGCCACTTACGATGAATATTGGAGAGTAAAAAGACGTAGTAATAGTGTAATAATGATCCCACTTAAAAAAAATAATTGTAAAAAGCTCCAAGCTCGACAAAAATATAAATGTGAAAAAACAGGTACCTAATAAAATCAAAAAACCAAAGATGATCTTAAACAAGAAGAAAATTATGCTGTGCAGTCGGAGGAAACATATTTGTAAGCTGTATGACTTGAACCTTATTATTATGACAAGTTCCCAATTTCATCTATGGGCTTAAAATAATTTATTATAATCCTAGATAATGAATTTCTAATTTGTCTTCTTGAAAGATTAATGACCTTTATAACTTAAAAATAATTGAAAGAAAGAATTAAAAACAAAAAAGTAAATTCGGTCTGTAACAAATAATAAAGGTAACCCATCCAATGCAACCAACCTCGTACTTAATGTATGAATGACGTGACAAACGCCTGCACAAAGCAATCATGACAGCCGCGACTGAGCTCGGTCCAATATTGCCCAATATTCCCTGTAAAACCGAAATGTCAAAGTGAGAGTGGCCCCTCTGTCTGCGGCGCGCCGCCGCTTACGTACTTTGTGATTAATCTGTGCTTTCCAATTTAATTGTGGATCAATGATTAAGCCCAGAAATCGGGCTGTATCTGCTTCTTGTATAATATTGTCATTGTAAGATAAATTTGATAAATTATTAATTATTTTGATAAATTATATAAATTTGCCCGTTGTCTAAAATGCATTATGTGAGAATGAATGAATGAACTTTATGAAGATTAATTTTCTAATTATTGTTGCTAAGCCAGGTAATTATAGATTTTAATGAATTATTTGCGTCTAAATTGTAGTCAGATAAATTATTGGATGCTATTGTTACAGTACTGTCATCAGCGAATAATGTCATGGGTTCTTTAGTTGCATTTGGTAGGTCATTAATATATAATAAGAACAGGGGAGGGCCCAATACACTTCCCTGGGGCACATCATGCGTAATGAGGCGCTTTTGAGAGGAGAAGATATGTACCTTTTTGGCTTTAATATTTAATTTAGATATTTGAGTTATTTTTTGTAGGCCTGTTAAATTTGATTTTAACAAAATTCTAAGACCTCTAATACCGTAGGCTTCAAGTTTATCTAGCAGGATATTGTGGTCTACATAATCGATGGCTTGGGACATGTCACAGTAAATCGCACAGACAGGTAAAGATTTGTCAACCTGCGATGAGACAGTGTGTATAAAGTCGTATACCGCCATATTAATGTTTCTATTTTTTCAAAAAACCTTTCTGTATGAAAAATGAATATTCCTAGCCAGGAATTGTAACCGTTGATTTGGAAAAAAACACGTTGTATTATAACACCGTCCGATAGTGTCGCTAATAAGGATAACATTCTGGGAAGTAATGTCATACGGCAAACTTAAGGAAATACCTCATTACCGTCGAGCCTTAACTCTGACACCAGAGGTGGCCACATCCTCACGCGCCCGGCACGCGTGCAGCTCGGCCAACTGTAAGTGCTAGTCCACAAGTACCTGCAGCAGGGTGGGTCGGCACGCATGCAGCCTAGTCGCCAGCTGGGCCAGGTACCCGCTGGCTGCCGCCCGGCGCGTGTGCAGCTCGGCCAACTGTAAGTGCTAGTCCACAAGTACCTGCAGCAGGGTGGGTCGGCACGCATGCAGCCTAGTCGCCAGCTGGGCCAGGTACCCGCTGGCTGCCGCCCGGCGCGTGTGCAGCTCGGCCAACTGTAAGTGCTAGTCCACAAGTACCTGCAGCAGGGTGGGTCGGCACGCATGCAGCCTAGTCGCCAGCTGGGCCAGGTACCCGCTGGCTGCCGCCCGGCGCGTGTGCAGCTCGGCCAACTGTAAGTGCTAGTCCACAAGTACCTGCAGCAGGGTGGGTCGGCACGCATGCAGCCTAGTCGCCAGCTGGGCCAGGTACCCGCTGGCTGCCGCCCGGCGCGTGTGCAGCTCGGCCAACTGTAAGTGCTAGTCCACAAGTACCTGCAGCAGGGTGGGTCGGCACGCATGCAGCCTGGCCGCCAGCTGCGCCAGGTACCCGCTGGCTGCCGCCCGGCACGCGTGCAGCTCGGCCAACTGTAAGTGCTAGTCCACAAGTACCTGCTGCGCGGTGGACGGGCACGTATTCAGTCGCAGCTCGGCCAACTCGTCGGCCACTTGCTGTAGCGCCTGCTCCGGCTGGCAGCGGATGCGGCCCTTCATCTATAGAAAATCACATTCATCGTTATACAATCCGTATATAGTCGTAATTTAATCACGTGTAGAGTGAATTCTCTATGGAGTTGAGACATGGACAATCCGAGCAAGAGAAAGACAGAGGATAGGCGCATTCGAAATGTAGTGCTGGAGACGGATGCTCCGAATACCATGGACAGCCAAACGCACAAATGTATCTGTCCGTTCCCAACTCGATGTCAAGATCCGATTGTCTACAGTATGCCTACAGCGTATCATCCCTATCCCTCCATATTTTGGCCACATATTGCGAAGGGGAGATAATTCTTTAAGCTGGTCATTGTTGTCAATACCTAAGGAAAGAGAGCACGAGGCCGGTCGCCAACACGATGGTTCGACTATATGACAGAAGCTACGTCCTCAAGCAAATTTCAGTGGAGAAGGCAACTGTAAACCCGACGGAAGCAGATTGTCCGCTTAAGAGGGTCCACTGATCACGATCCTCAACAATAAGGACCCGACCGTAGAGGAAAAGATAGTCGTAATTTAACCAAAGAAAGTCCTATACAGTGAAATATCACACGCAGGGATGCATGTGTGATGGCAAGTCGCAATATATCGCGAACACCGACGCTGATAGCGCTTCGTGAGCAGACGATGGACCTTGCAGCTGTTGTTGTTGCTGTTGCTGTCAACAGAGCAGGTTTCAAAGAGTCATCCCAATAAACTTTTAGGCTCTTGAGCAAAAGATTACAGGGTATAACTATGGTTTAAGTGGATCATCAACATCAGCCTTTTGAAGTGCCCACTGCTGGGACGCAGGCATCTTCTCTGTAAGACGGAATGGACCGTATTCCACCACGCAGGCCCAGTGCGCTTTGGTGGATGTCACATCTCGTAGAATTTTTGGTTCTAGGACATGCCGGTTTTACTCATAATGTTTTCAGAGCAGTTCAGTTTTGAGACCAGTGGTGATGGAATACTTAACACAAATTAATGCACCTGTCTGGGTTCAAACCCACAAACTACTACTTATTAGTCGCGGTCGTTACCACTGTGTCACTGGGCCAAAATTAAATGATAAAAAATTTAACGGTCTTAAAGTATGAAATTGCCGTTTTATTGTAATAGGTACTTCGAATTGACATAGAACCTTCATGGTTTGAGATTTTTGAGTGAAACTTTTTCACATGGTACCTATGAAGTTCTTATTTTCAAAAATGTGCAACATTCGATTATCGACTTTCAGTTGTTTTTTTTATTCAGCTGAGCCAAGAAAGATGGATACTTCGAAAATTCGAGTGATTTCTGAATACGAGTTCCGACGCGTGTTGCGAATGGACTGGATCAATGTTGCGTTTGGAGAGGGGACTGCTAATGAACGCACCGTGCGATTTTGGTTTAAACGCTTTCGTGATGAAAACTTTGATTTGAAGAACGAACCACGTGGAAGACCGCCCACACAGGTGAATAACAATGAATTGAAAGAGATGGTGGAAGCCGATACGAGCCAAACTACCCAGGAATTAGCGGCATGGTTTAACGTTACCTTACCAACAATATTGACTCATTTGCGTCAATCAATAAAATAAAAACAATATGAAAAATGGGTGCCTCATGATTTGACTAATCTGCAGAAAGACACGCGTGTTGAAACTTGTGTTGCCTTGTTGAATCGATACAGAAATAAAGGAATATTGGATCGAATTGTGACATGTGATGAAAAGTGGATTTTTTACGATAACCGCAAGCGAAAAATGCAAAAGCTGACCCCAGGTCAAACGCCGCAACAGTGTCCTAAAGCAAAGCTTACCAATAAAAAGGTAATGGTAACTGTTTGGTGGTCTCAGCATGGTGTTATTCACTCTAACTTTCTCCGATCTGGTCAAGCAATAACGGCAGATGTCTACTGTGTCGAAATCCGAACAATGATAGCAAAACTAGCAGTGAAACAGCCCCGACTCATGCATCGATCTTCACCATTATTGCTCCATGATAACGCGAGACCACGACACGATACAGCACGATAAACCGTTTTAACTCTACAGGAACTGCAATTAGAAACCATTCGTCACCCTCCGTATTCACCAGACCTTGCTCCAACGGACTACTATTTTTTTTTGTGATTTGGACTATTTTCTACGTGATTAAAAGTTTTCTTCTCAGGAGGCAGTACAAAATGCTTTAACACAGTTTGTCAAATCTTGATCACCAGAGTTCTATCGCAAAGGCATAAATGACCTTCCTATTAGATGGCAGCAATGTATAGATAATAATGGTAATTATTCTGATTAAATAAATACGTTAAATAAAATAAAAAACTAATTTCAATATTTTAGTACAAATCGGCAATTTCATACTTTAACCCCTAATATTAACATTAAAATGAATACCTGTCCAAACTGCGGTGCTGATCCAAGGTTATTGCCAAAACCAGTGAATTCAGTGCTCGGCTTAGTTCCAGAAGTATTGGTACCACCAAGAGTGTTAGTATCAAATGTTGGTGCTGCACTGTCAAATGTTGGTGCTGCACTGTTAAATGTCGGTGTAGTACCAAATAAGGTATTTCCAAAACCTGAGGATAAAATGAATTGTTCAATATTTAAGTTTGTCTTGCACAATAAATCTTATAAGTGGACATTGAGCATACGGTACCTGTTGTAGGTTTAGCAGCAGTAGCACCGAAGCCTGGCCCACCAAATAAAAAGGGTGCTGTAGAAGCAGGGGTAGCTCCTAGTGCCTCAAATGGTGCAGCTGTAAATAATAAAACAAAACAGTTACATAAAAAGATTATTCTTATAAAGTTTATTTGCAGAATTTTTATTATGTATGCAATTGTATAATGTAACTAGTGGCCCGCCTCGGCTTTGCCTGGCTCATAATAATTTGTAGCCTATAACCATCTGGGATAATGTACCTTAATTTGTAATAAACGTCAGCCAAAGCTGAAGCCAGCTCACAGTGTGTTATTAACCGACTTCAAAAAAAGGAGGAGGTTTTCAATTCGTCGGAATCTTTTTTTGTTTATGTATGTTCCCCGATTACTCAAAGACGCCTAAACCGATTTGGAAAATTCTTCTTTTGTTTGAAAGGGTATACTTCCTAGTTGGTCCCATAGTCATCAGGTCAGGATCTGATGATGGGATCTATGAGAAAGCGAGGGAACTCCTCAAATATTATAGGCATACATTTGTTTTTTTTTTATCTCATTGTGTAACGCCTTAGGTGTGACCTGTAATTTTACACAGGTATACTTAAATAAATAAATAAATAGCGATTTTGGTATTTTCATCAAACTTGCAATAATTTGCACTCAGACAGTATCATTTGGAGAAGTGGAACTGGTGAAGAAGACCACAGATGGCCAAAGGAACTCCTTAATGCTAAGCAAGTCACGGGTATTAGATATCTCGAATAGTCAACTGACTATGATGAAGCAAATACCTATAAATAAATAGTACCATCAAACTGATCCTGGCTCAAGCAACTGAAGGAACATGGGTGGGTTTTAGTCAGACTTTTACTGACTTTTGTTTTTACTGACCCTCCTGAGGGGAGAGCGGGAAGAAATCATTGGATGAATTCCCAAACAAAAAAGAAAAAAAAATGGTACTGGAACTCCGAAATAAAACAATGTATCCTAGTCGTGTTTAGGCTTATTGGAATCGTCATGAGATGTACTTTGGCTATATATGATTTTTATGGCAATTGGAAGTACTTATAAAAACTAAAAAGAGACAACTAAAAAAAAAATTAACAAAACACGTAAAACAATAGGTACCAAAGACACCGACTTCGGAAAAGAAAGTTATTTTTCACTTTGCGGTGTATTTTTTTTGGAATCCGTTTGTTTTTTTTGTAAAATTGTTTTTTTTTTTGGATTAGTTGTGGTCATGTTAGTTTTATTTTTATTTTCATATTGTTACATTATTTATCCTACCGTGGTGGAGCCCCGGATCGAGTGGAGGCGTATAAAACACGCGGACGGAACGAAACCTATGTGAGTGTCGTTATTGTGTATCGTTATTTACGCGGATGTAGTTACGCTAATCATGAGTGCACCTGTGGTGTGAACCGGCTGTAATACATACTTGTACTTGGTTGGTAATCAATTTGTTTAGTTTTCTGGCGCGGGCATACTAGCGACCAGTGCTGCTATAAGACTAGACCCTTTACTTTTACGAAATTGAATAATATCACCTATTAAACACATTATTAAAAGTTACCCAGACATAACCTTAAAAAACTTCATGACTGATTATATATTATTCTCGGCGTTCTCGAACAAACATTTTTGCACAAACTAATTCAGAACATTACCAGAGTTAAACCAGATATTTTTCATTTAATCACGTATAAATCAATCAAAGAAGTGATTCGGTAATATAAGTTTTGATAACAGTACTTATTTCCAATTGTCACAGATTTTATAACTTATTATTAATCAATATAAGTGTCGTAATTTCACAATAATTTAATAGTTCGAAGGCACTCGCTACGAGGTCTCTCCGCGACTTTGCGCGCCTTATCCTGGGATTCCATACAACTTCCTCCCAACCCCTTCTAGTCCTTAGCCATTATTTTTGGCCACCTAAGCTCATTATTACATTGTAAAGCCCTATTTTGCAATTAAGCTAGACTACATTGTACCACAAGTGATCTATTGTAATGGTATATTTTGCTAATCAGCTTAACTACACTGTAACACAGGTACTAGTACTTTAGGGCGACAACATCCGGCCGTCCTGCATACGCATGCGTCCTCGCATGTGTTAGGTCTGGTGCATCAGCTGAGAACAAAAACCAAGGTTTAAAATCTTAAACGTCAACTATCAATTTCAACCATGTTTTATCCTTGATTTTTTTTCCATCGCCGGCAAACAAACAAAGAATAAATGTAAAGGTGTTTGTTATCTGAGAATATTTTATTTCAGTAAAGTCTTTTCAGAATATACATCTTCTTTATAATCATTATAAAAAACACTTGAACATCTAAACTACCTGTTCCATCAACGTTCAGGTTGTTCAGATGACAATTAATGATGATATTAACCTCATACACCTTGACTATGATAATAGACTCACCAAATTTATCCCTTTTTTTCATCAACGCATGTGACTCAATTCTATATTTGCTGTTCCATCAGCGGCCAGCCGTATAGAATTTTCCAACCCTTGGCTATTCCATCGTCGGCCAGCAATGTAACATTTAACCACATTCTACATTTGCTGTTGCATCGTCGCCCAGCGGTATAGAATTTTCCAACCCTTGGCTATTCCATCGTCGGCCAGCCATGTAACATTTCACCACATTCTACATTTGCTGTTGCATCGTCGCCCAGCCGTATAGAATTTTCCAACCCTTGGCTATTCCATCGTCGGCCAGCCATGTAACATTTCACCAAATTCTATATTTGCTTTTGCATCGTCGCCCAGCCGTATAGAATTTTCTAACCCTTGGCTATTCCATCGTCGGCCAGCCATTTAATATCTAACCAGATTCTATATTTGCTGTTGCATCGTCACCCAGCCGTTAGAATCTTCCAAAGCTTTTCTGTTCCATTATTATGTTTCAGAACATTACTTTATAGAATAATGCTATACTAACAGTGTTCGAAGCCTGTGCATCAGACCTCAAAATCTGTCTGTCATCCTTTTAATTACACCGTTGTCTTGGAACAACTTAACAAAATTGATTTTATGTAACTAATGCACATACCTGACAACATCCGTGCATGTCCTGTAACATTATTACACCCCCATAATACCAATCGTTATGGCTTCATGTTTTCTACGCAGGTAACACCTTCATAGTGTCTAGATGTCCTCTCTGCGCTTTGTATGTCCACTACTTTTCACCCACAATATCTAAAAAATGACTAAGAAGAAAATGCACTACCTGCATCGCACAGTAATCCTTTAGTATTCCCAAATATATTAAAATTCTATTCAATTCTTCAACATGTTAAGCCTTATTATTTGCCAGTTAAATCCTTTCACTACCAACCAGCGACGACCATAGTCTTTTCTACGGTACACTTTGTTGCCCAGCAGTTCATCAATATTTTATTATTTTCTTATGTGCCTCGGCAACTCCTGACACTAATCTCTCTAAGGTAAAGCCCAATTACTAAATCTTGCAACTGCATAGCGAATAACCAATCTGATAGACATTACATTTTCATTTGTGACAAACACTTAACGTACAAACTGGATTGCTGTATCTGCGTTCCTGGTCTATGTGTTACATCGAATGTAAAGTCTTGTGTTTACAAAACTCATATAATTATTCGCGAATTCATGTATTTTTGTTAATTTCTGAGACAGCTTTACAATCTGTACAATTTTAAAACTTATTTCCAACATAGTCTAAACTTATGTACTCTTAAAGTGATAACAAATTTTCAGCTCAAACTTTTTTTTTCTCTGCACTAGTTTGACTGGTTCACTAGTTTTTTCTTTCTCGCGTCTTTCTGTACCTTGTACCAATGCATAACATAAACTATTACGGCTAGCGTCTGTATACTCGTGCATTATAACTGGCAATCTTGGATCAAATATTGTCAGTGAAGCCTTCGACAGCGTTGCCAGAACGTAACTTTTGTTACATTTTACATAACTTTTGACCGTCTCACGTAACCTCCATGTAACACGACTCAAAATGTAACTTTTACGTAACTTTTAGGACTTACTAAAAATATTACAATATTTGCCCGCAAACAATAAATAATCGTGAAACGGAACGCATCTAAGAAACCTCTTGTTCGACGTGTTGTCGTACTGTGCCCTGACCATTGAGATAGGAGATATATGGAGGCGCCGCGATGTTCTATACATACATTAGCTTATACAAATATGAGTGAAATACGATACAGAATGTGAAACATCGTTTTGTTTCATTCTTTCTAATGTACTAATCGTATTTGATAAAAGAGACAACAATATTTCTGTTGTTGCTCATAATGGCAACATTTCGCTGTGACGTATTGAAAATTTTAGGTACGTGCCGTGTCCGCCATATTATAGGACGAGTTTCGTGGTAGTTCTGCTGTCAAATGGTTGTTTACTTTTTGTATTTTTGAGATTTGTGAGATAAATACGAGGACTTTTCCTTTAAAACTGCATGTTTATGTTGGAAAATAGCTTTTCAACATGCCTGCGTGTTTTATTGTGAAGTGTCGTGCAAGAAGGAGTGAAAATCAACCACAATTGTCTTTGCACAGGTTTGTAGCCGGTTTTTATGCAATAGTACACAAAGTAATACACTTTCGATGAAAAAAATGGTAAGCGATCATGAGTTTATGGCTCAAGTGTTAATACTTGGGTTTATTTCCGTCCAACAAACCATTTTATTATTTCTTATTTTCATTCGTTTGTTTACAATAAAATGTCAAGGTAGAATAGTGTTGGACCATTGCCGTAATAGTTTCCGATACTAGTTCCTAGATGCTGTGTGAAATTAAATGTTCCATCTATCTCTTCTTTTAAGATATAGAAAAAGATAATGCATTAATGCGACCAATTGCAATACATACTCAAAAATGATCAATAACCTTTATTATTATTTCGTTTATTCATTTTGCTTCATAATTTTGCTATGAAGCAAAATGAATATAGGCTGCAGGGGGTGACCATAACATCTTAGAGTAAGGTTATTTTGAGTGTGCGTAAGAGACAGATGTAGACAAGTCATATACATCTGTCCCGTACACACTCTCAAAATAACCTTATTCTAAGAGCTTATGGTCATCCCTCTGATACAAAATAACCGAAAGCGCAACACGATGCAATTAAAAAGCGTTTATTAAGTCTGCGCAGAAAAACACTTGACATTAATTTTATTTTCAGGTATCTGGTAAGTTAACTTATTCATCTTTTTCTGATACAATGGACTATACGTATATAAATTATGATTCAACCGTGATATCTACCGGTCATCTGTCCACCAGACCGAATCGGATTGGAACAATGGTAATTTCTATTGTGTCTGGAAATGGACAGTTGAAGGTGTAAGACTCGTAATACTAGTATCGATACTCGTTTCTATAATACTCGTTACTAATGTAGTACTAGTATTGATATTCGTTATAGTAAAACTATGTTCCTTGACTGTCACAACCCTAGCATCGGCAGCCATTTTATGTGCCATTTTAAGTTGTAGGTAGGCACGTTTTTTTCGTAGGTATTTCCAGACCATATTATTTAGTATGTCTATGGCCCTGACTTTATTCACTCACTCACTCACGTGTATTTCTAAATCTTCCCGCTTACTCGGGCGAGCGAGTGAGCGTCGTGTTTTGTTTGCTAAAGTTTTATTATCTCCAAAGAAGAGACGAAATAAATACGAAAGTAATGTAATTTTATTAAATTTATTTCGTCATCAATAGTGTAGTGATTGGTTTGTTTTCGACTTGTTTGTGCTAACAATACTTGGTTAGTAAATGTTATATTTGTTGTAGTTTTAATTTAATAATTAAATAATAAGGGAATCAGTAAATCAAAAACAAAGTCGTATTTGCAACTGAAATAAGTTTATTTTTGTATCAATCGTCAACAAAAAATCAAGATTATCAAGTTAAATAGCATAATCTAAGTGTGCCATGCATTGCACATAGCTTCAAGAAGTTCATTTAGCTATTAATTACTCATTCTTAAGTAACTTTGGTTTCGTTTACAAGAACTAGAGTGGGCTGAATACCTACCGGCCGGCGTAACCTAGATTTGATTATGTTTATCGATCTTTTCGCTAATACGACCAAGTAGGTAGCTAGCATAGTTGTTTCTCGTTGTAATTTGAATGTTCTACACTAAACGCAACCGATTTACCCGTGGTAGACGCGGGGGAGGGCCTGCCCGCGCAAAAACTCAGAACAGCGCAATCTTGAATAAACAATCTGAAGTAGTTACTTAGCCCCAAAAAATCACGAACTTGATATTTGTAGGCACGAAACAAGCATATTGTTAACGTCGGCGAGCTTTCACGTGGTAAATTTAGAAATGGACACTTCCCACGCTAAATTCCTTAATTGCCTGTTTTTATAACCCAAAAATGTGCAATTTTTGGGTTCTTAGCGAGTCTATGAATGGCGGCCTTTTTCAATGTTATAAAATGTTATTTAAAATCAATGCTTAATGTTTCGGGCCCGACTAATATTCCCGGACCGTAATTAAAATTTGTATGGAAGGATGGCCATATGGCGCGAAACGGCGTGAGAAAATAAGACGAACTCCGTCCCTTGTAATGTAGCTACCTGATAGGGCCGGACACAATGTACCGTAAGCATTGTCTCTTAGCTTTCTTGTAACTTAGAAATTAACACGTGAATATTTAAAGTAGGATTGACGTAGGTGCCATGTGAGTAAAGCTATCTACACTTGTAATGATTTAAGAACTAGAGAAAAGGTAGATAGTTAGTTGGGATTGTCTCGCAGTTTTCTTCTTTGTTACAAAAATAAATGAACACGTTATGTCCACGTGTTTGACCACGTGTGTAAAATGACAAATGTATGTGCCATGTAAATTTTAGAGTAGGAGTATAATAAACCTTGAAATATACATAAGATTTAGAGAAAAGGTAGCTAATTAGATAAGATTATGTATATTGTCATAGTTTAATACTTGGAGTAAGGAGGAATCTAGATAAAGACTTTGTGTTGACCTTTGTACACCTTTTATATTTTTCCTATGTAGAATTAAGTATGTAGATTAAGGAAATGTATAACTTGTGTATGTTTAAGTAAGATAAGTTTTATAAAATCGGCATTTCTGTGGTGCCATGCTTGAATACAGTTGAAAAGTAGGGGCGCCATTGTTCTCGCCGAGCGGTTTTTGTATAAAAGCCGGCCCGCTTGTAGGCAGAGACACAGTCGGTCTTCCACTCTACAAGGAGTAACAAGTAAGGAATAAATTGAAGATACGAATCACGATAGTATTTTCATTTCCTCAACGAGTCTCCAACCGAACCAACAATACAGTCCACTTCACATATGGTGAATTACTTTCCGCACTATACCTGCCTCCAACAATTCGTCAAAAATTATTCTATTCTTCAGACTCGGACCGTCGGTACGGGCATTGGTACACTGATTTATTCATTGTCATATTCAGTTGTTCAGTTCTTCATAAGATATTTCACCCAGTATAGTAAGATCATTAGAAACACAATGTGGATAATTGGAAAACATTTATTCTAATAAATGAGCCTGTTTATCAACTTTTCCGTTACGGATAGATGACATTACAAAGTAAACATAATCTCTTTATCCCTCATAAAATTCCTATCTGTTAGTAGGTTTTAATCATACAAAGAACTTATTATAAAAAAAATCCAAAGTAATCTACTTTTAGAAGTACCGAAACTGCCTCAGTAACTTGAGTGTGTGACTGATAGTCATAACAACAATGTTGCTTATTTAAACGGTTATATTTAATTCATGTCCAAAGCGCTTGTAAACAACAAACATTTTTTTCACATATTAATAAAAACTTTACTGTTAACCTTGATTAAACTAACCTAGTTATAAAACTTCTCTTCGTTGCAAAAAGTGCATATCATTTACACCTCAGAATCCGTCTTGACCTCTGCACTTGTACTCGGCTTTGACCGACACACAAGCTCTAAGCCGCCCGGCTTTTTACAAAAATTGCATTTCAAATCACTTATATTTTGTTTATATTCAAAACGCTTATGTCCCAGTTCCCCACAAATATAGCACTGGATTCTGTAATCTTTAATATTTGAGCCGCTACTCGATGAGCAAAGCTTTTTTTCTAATAGAGGTCGAGAAGCATTTTGTTTTGAACCTGGGCTATCTGCATTTCTACGAACTGGTTGAGACTTAATTTCACAGGATGAATACACTTTACTATGCAAAAATGAAGCTAAATCTTCGCAATATCTGAAATTACCAGCCTCAGCGGCCGTGCTTATATTCTTGTCCCCAATTAAGCCCACAATTATCAAAATTATGTCTTCATCGAAAAAAAAAACAATTCAGTCTATCGATGCGACTTTTTTGTTGAAAATAAAATTCATACAACGACTGACCGTCATACCAGATTTTAGCAGTATTTTTCAACTTTGTAGAGCTTGATACGTTATTTGTTTGTCTGACCATTCAAACAAACGGAAATTAGCTTCAAACACATTTACCCACAAAGCAATATCTTCGACTAATGGGTCGAATTCGGGTATTACTGAAGAAAGTATAAAATTTTGGCTCACGACTGAGGTCCGACTCCGGGAGCGACAACGCGCACGCTTTGCAAGTTTGTGCCTCGTGCGGCGGCGGCCACGCTCCGAGCTGCTGCTGGAACCCGAGATGCTGTCTGACGCACTGGATGAGCTGCTACTACTCTCCGTGCCTGAAGCCGGATATCGCCCGCGTCCTGCGTCCGCGCCTGCTGCGCGACACAGATCGCTTCGATCGGCGGCGGCGGTGCCGAGAGCGCGTTTTCCTATTTATTTTCCGACTAACGTCATCAAGGCCGAAACGTAGGCATTGCGTTTGATCGATCTCACTTCTAATGTAAATCAATCAAAGAAGTGATTCGGTAATATAAGTTTAATAACAGTACTTATTTCCAATTGTCACAGATTGTATAACAAAGTGTCGTAATTTCACAATAATTTAATAGTTCGAAGGCACTCGCTACGAGGTCTCTCCGCGACTGCCTTATCCTGCGATTCCATACAACTTCCTCCCAACCCTTTCTAGTCCTTAACCATTATTTTTGGCCACCTAAGCTCATTATTACATTGTAAAGCCCTATTTTGCAATTAAGCTAGACTACATTGTAACACAAGTGATCTATTGTAATGGTATATTTTGCTAATCAGCTTAACTACACTGTAACACAGGTACTAGTTCTTTAGGGCGACAACACACGTAGAAATTTAATCTTAGCTAAAGCAATGTATGGGCTTCTGCCACTGTCTTTTTTTGTTAAATAGGTATAAAGTACTATTCAGCAGCGAATTAGAACGGTACACTCGCGGCAAAGCGACACTCCAGTTGCGGGAGGGTGCGACCCCGGTGTTCTGTCGAGTATGGCCACTGCCTTACGCTTTGAAGGTCTTACGGCACAGATAGTGGTGAATTTCTATAGTAATCTTACTTCTTGGATGTATGTTTGCGACTCAATCACGCCGGAGCGACTAAACGGATCTAGATGAAATTTGGCAGATAGATGGATTATAGTCAGGAATAGCACATAGCGCATAATATTCCCTTGGGTGATAAAACACTTTTGACGTGGGCGAAGCCGCTGGCAGAAGCTAGTGTACAATAAATAGACACATGCAATCCCGGCTGATTTAATTTAATATTTTGTAGGGTAATGTTGAATATCACCGAATTTCTTCAACAGATCTTCACCAAATTTAAATGGGACCAATTCGGGATTATAACCTTCCAAACAAAAAAGAATTTACAAAATCGGTCAACAGAAATCGGTAAAAATTGCCGTTGGTGATTCGAAGACTTTAAAACCCGGACTACAAATAAAACCACGCCCGAACGCTCCCCGAACGAGCCGGCCTTCTAAACTGGCACAAATCCGGGGCAACCGGGACAGATGACAACCCTATACTAACTAGGAGTGTTGTAGGATCACGTGGCGTGTTGTATAAGGTGGAAACATACTCTTAAAACCCGACGCGACGCCACCCGACGCATTGCAGTACTAATCAATCCCATATATTTAATATGGTCTGAAACACATACACAGCACGCCATGTGAGCACACGCATTCCCACGCGGTAACACCTACAAAATTACTGGATGGACAAAGCAATCAACTTATTTGGTTTGACTTTGGAAGCACTCGATAGCCTTTTAGCGAGACTGTGTGCCTCCGCTGAATTGAAAGTATGATTGTGAGTTCGAATCACACCCAAGCAGTTACGTTTTGGAAGCAGATCTATTCTTTAAAATGAATTCTGGTAAAAAAAAACATCAACATCATTTAAACGGCTATGTTTAACCAACCCGTCGTCATCTGAGAAGTCAACAGCTGACAGTCTACTCGAACAAATTACAAACTACGACAATGACCCCACAAGAAACTGAGAACAAATAAAATCACTGACTGACCAACTCAATAGCGCACACGAACAAATTGTTACTTGAGAATGGCTCGCTTACCAAAGTAACATAGGAACAACAAAGACAAATTACCTATTTAAGAACGATATGTGCAAGCACTTGATTTTCTCTTCATTGGTGTAGAAAAACACTTGATTTTCAAAGATAAGATAGTGATACTCCCTTCAAGGACTGTGATTCAAGTGAAGTTAAAGCAAAAACATCACCAGAACGTAATCAAGAACTTTTGCAAGATGAATCAAACAGACAGTCATGTGAGAAACCGAGAATAATAATTCTGGGAGATGAACAAGTTCGAGGACTTTTACAGGTTCTAATCAACTGAAAGAAAGCCGACTGGAATGATTGTAACACGTTCACAGCCCTAGTCAAACCAGGTGCAACATGCACGATATTTTATGTAGTAACAAGTAGAAACTGTCAATGAATACTAAAGCACAATCTGAATCTAGACAGGTATCTGATTCAGCTTGTGCTAGTTTTTTTCGTGTATGAAAATATTTTTATACTGCACCAAAATATTAATGGACTGGTAAATAAGTCGGACTTATTAGGTGTGCACGTTAATGATTTTATCGATGAGGGTAAATCGGTGGACATATTATGCATTACAGAAACAAACATGAATAAGGACGATCATATGCACGTTCACCTGCCTAACTATACGCTCCACATATATTATTCACGAGAAAGTAGGAACCCGCTCGTGTATACTAATGAAGAATACTCAAATGGGAAAATATTGATGTAGGAAAATGGTGTAAACCAAACCTTATTGAAGGTTGCGCAGTAGAGTTGCAGAATCAGCCCGTAATAGTCTTATGTATATAGACCTCCTATTATGGATAAGGTCTCATTAAATCAATCTAACATCAACCAGTAAAATTTATCATCATCATCATATCAGCCGAAAGACGTCCACTGCTGGACATAGGCCTCCCCCAAGTGTCGCCACATTGACCGGTCCCGTGCGTCCCGCATCCAGCGAATCCCCGCAACCTTCACCAGGTCATCGGTCCACCTGGTGGAAGGCCTTCCAACGCATCGTCTTCCGGTTCGCGGTCACCACTCCAGAACTTTTCTGCCCCATTGGCCATCCGTTCTGCGAGCAATGTGCCCTGCCCACAGCCACTTAAGTTTGGCAATTCTTCGGGCTATGTCGGAAACCCTGGTTCTCTTGCGGCTCTCTACGTTTCTGATTCGATCACGCAAGGATACTCCTGAGCATAGCCCTCTCCATTGCCCTTTGGATGACTGTAAGCTTTCTGATGAGGCCCATTGTGAGCGACCACGTCTCAGAGCCATAGGTCATCACTGGCAACACACGCTGGTCATAGACCTTCGTCATGAGACACTGTGGTAAGTTGGACGAGAAGACACCGCGCAACTTCCCGAACGCTGCCCAGCCGTGTCGGATTCGACGGTTAACCTCTTTCTCGAAGTTGGCCCTACCCAACTGGATCGTTTGTCCCAGGTAGACATAATCTTCCACAACTTCGAGTGTAGAGTCGCCAACCTTGATAGGAGTGGGTGTTACATGGGCATTCAACATTACCTTGGTTTTGTCCATGTTCATTTTAAGACCCACTCTTTCGGAAGCTCTACTGAGGTCATCGAGCATTATACTGTGTTCCTCCATGGTCTCAGCCATGACCACTATATCGTCGGCAAACCGAAAGTGAGTGATGTACTTGCCATTGACGTTGATGCCTAGCCCTCTCCAGTCCAGAACCTTGAAGATATCCTCCAGTGCAGCGGTGAACAGCTTCGGAGATACGACGTCTCCCTGTCTCACATCTCGCTGCAGAAGTATAGGTTCCGAGGCCTGATCCTGAAGTCGGACTGACATGGTGGCATTTTACACACATTTTACACCTCGAAGTACCGGTAGTCAAATTGGCATCGTTGAAGAGACAGCAGTACAGCCTAAGTCTCGATTGAATCGAAGGCTTTCTCGTAGTCCACAAACGCTAAACAGAGAGGCAGGTTATACTCTTCGGTCTTCTGTATAACCTGCCGCAGCGTATGTATGTAGTCTACGGTGCTAAAGCCTTTTCGGAATCTGGCTTGTTCGGGAGGCTGGAAAACGTCAAACCTGCGCGCGAGACGATTCGTGATGACTCTTGAAAACAGCTTGTAGACATGGCTAAGAAGTGAGATGGGCCTATAGTTCTTCATTAGGGCATTGTCACCCTTCTTGAAAAAGGGTACCACCACACCCCTGCACCATGCCTGTGGCGTTTTCCCCTCGAGTATGACGGAACCGAACAGCTTCTGAAAGGCCTTAAGTATTGGTTTTCCACCCGCCTTCAGGAGTTCGGCCGTAATGCCGTCATCACCCGGTACCTTGTTGTTCTTAAGCTGTTTAAGAGCCATCCTAATCTCGTACAGGCTGACGTCCGGAATGTCTTCGGTATAGTGACGGTTCAATCTAGCTCTAGGGTCTTTTACTAGGATCGCGACGGGTTTACTGGTTGACGTGTTGCCCATAGAATTTCTCGAACTCCCTCAGAAGGACCGGTTTGGCGGATACGATCCTGCCATCGTCGGTCTTCAGTTTCGTGAGCTGGGTCTGCCCACTACACAGATCTCTTGCAAAGACCTTGGAGCCCTTATTCCGCTCAATCGCGTCTTTAATACGCTCAGTATTAAAGCGGCGGGGGTCGCGTTTCAAGGACTTTGAGATCCGTCTATTAAGCTGCCGGTATTTCAACGCATCGTCTGAAGACTGCAGGATCATCTCACGCCTCTCCTTCATGAGCTTGAGAGTAGGATCAGAGAGCTTTTTGTTTATATCTGTACGGCGGGTCTTGATAAACATAGAACCAACCGTATGGACAGCTTCCACGAGCCCATCGCTGTATTCGTCCACGGAGCTCCCTAGGCACTCGAAATGATTCTGGAGTTCGAGCTGAAAGCTCTCGGTGTTTTGGATCCGGATCTGTGCTGGACGGAGCGTAGACTTCATCAGTCGAGACCTTTCAAGCTTGATATTAATGTTCAATGTGCCTCTTACCATGCGGTGATCGCTCCCGGTTTTCACTGAATTGATCACAGAAACATCATTGAACACTTGCTTCTTGGTTGACATGATGAAGTCGATCTCGTTTTTAGTTGCACCATCGGGGCTTTGCCAGGTCCACTTCCTATGCTCACGCTTTCTGAAGAAGGAGTTCATCATGTAGAGGCCCTCCTTCTCCATAAAACTGGCCAGTAGGTGACCCCGGTGGTTCCGACGTCCAACTCCAAATTGCCCCACTTGCACCTCATCCTCGTCTCTTTTGCCTAGTTTCGCGTTTAAGTCCCCCATGACAACGGTGAAGTGAGTTTTGAAACCATGCATGGCTATAGAGATATCCTCATACATGGTCTCTACCTCGTCGTCGGTGTGTGCCGAGGTCGGTGCGTAGACCTGTATGACCTTCAGCGAATATCTCGAGGATATTCTGAGTATAAAATACGCCACCCTGCTCGACATACTCTAGATCTTCACCACGTTGTTCACAAGGGACTTGTGGACGATAAACCCGACACCACCCTGGGACTCCGCCGGTCACCCTCTCGGAAATAGAGCAGGTTACCGGATTTGAGGATTATCGAGTCCGGGGAGGACTCGATAATCCTCAAATCCTCTCTTCGGACTTCAGATAACCCTATAATACTCCATCGCAACCTGCTCAATTCTTCCTCGAGTTCGGCTATCTTCTCGTCGGTCCGGAGTGTTCGCGTGTTGTATGTTGCCAAGGCCAGTCGTCGGTGTTTATTGGGGTAGCTGGTTTCACTCCGGGGATTATTCGCACCCCTTGGCACGCCATCGCCTCGACCGCTACCGTAGTCGAGGGTAGACGGGCTGCCGGGTACTTGGGGCCGTTTTTCCTTTGTGCTATTCATTTGGTTTGGAGGGGTTTGCCTTAATCGTCACGCTTGGCAGGCGGGTTGGCGATCGCAGTTTGTTGTTGAAGAGCACAAAGAACGCTGCTGCCCATTCTCTGGTGTAACCCTTAGTCGCCTCTTACGACACCAACGGAAAGATATGGGATGGTGAGATTCTTTACGTCCGACACCATACGGAACCTAACGAAAAAAATGATCAAGACAAAAAATTAATGAATATAAAGCAACTATATATTTACAACACACGTATTGTCATCAGAAACATTCTCAACAAGTTAGTCAACGCAGCACACGGCGAGCAAGCTTGCTAGTTTTACCTAAAATAAGAACTAACTATGGCAAAAAAATGATAACTTTTGAAGGAGCACAACTCTATAATAAGTTACTGTCCTGTATAAAAAATCTACACTCTTTCAATGCATTCAAGACTCAACTTAGCCAGCACATAATTGCGGAGCGATCACTTCTGGAGAAATGAATACATTGGATGGGTAACTACTAATTTACATTCAATGATATGTATGCCTGCAAAGAACCAAATGATATATATGCCTGCAAAGAACCCAACGACATATACGCATCCAATAAGTTTTACGACAAGTTTAAATTGTTTTACTAAATATGCTTTGCATTTAAAAAACTTAAGCGATATGCAGTAAAATCACCTAAGTGGAGTAAAGGAATAAAATTATGCTGTAAACGCAAGCGCTGTGTTGTAGTTGTGGCAGTTTCGGAAAGAACCAAACCCCAATGCTTAATCAAGGTTAAAACTATAATTTGTCTAACAAAAAAATCACAGAACAACAACCATATTAATAATGCATCCAATAAGAGCATGGCTACATGGCAAATAATAAATAAATGCAAAAATAATAAGCCGGTTGAAGGAATATCAAAACTTAGAATAAATAACGAAGATATAACTGACCCAAAAATAATCTCCCAAACCTTCAGTGACTATTTTATTAATGAAATCGAATCAGTATCTGACATGAACATATTTTGTAATCAAAATTTTAAATTTGACATGCATCTTGACTCTTTATTTTTAATTCCCACAATGCCCTCTGACATTATAAAACTAATAAATTCGATAATACTACTTACTTAGTTACATAATAAATATATGTTTAGAATCGGGTGTGTTTCCAGATCGGCTTAAATTGGCCGTAATAAAACCCCTAAAGGTAGCAAACATGATCCAGCCAATTAAAGACCTATTGCCTTACTACCCATATTCTCCAAAATAATAGAGAAAGTAATATATTGGCCGTAATAAAACCCCTAAAGGTAGCAAACATGATCCAGCCAATTAAACACCTATTGACTTACTACCCATATTCTCCAAAATAATAGAGAAAGTAATATATAACACATTGTACTCTTTTTTTGAACGCAAAAATCTTTTTGCTTATTGCGGTTTTAGGAGAAAAAAGAAAAGCTATTTTTAATCTCTTCGATAAAATTATATAGTATTGATAATAGAAGTCCGGTAGCTACTTTATTCATGGACATGAGCAAGGCATTTGATTTTGTTGATCGAACTATACTGTTAAAGAAGTTGGAAAGATATGGAGTTAGGGATAATGCTCTGAAATTTTTAGAATCGTACTCGTTAGACAGAAGACAAGTTACGAGGATAGATAAAGTATGTTTTGCTTCAAAAACCGAGCGTACGTATGTGTCGAGTCAGAGACCCAATAACTATGGTGTACCCTAAGGTTGTATTTTGGGATCTTTATTATTTATTATAAATTAACGACATACCCAGAGAAACACATCACCCTATGGTTTTGTTTGCTGACGATGGCACAGTCGTTTTTAGTGGCAAGAACGATGCGACGACGCTTGAGAGAGAGATTAACCATTGTATTCACGTATTAGTAGAATGGATGGGCGCGAATAATTTGAAAATAAATATTGACAAAACGAAAATATGACTTTTGAGCAAATGACAAATCATAAAAAACCGGACATGAAATATAAAGACAAAATAATATCAGATACTAAAGCAGAGTTTATACGAAATCAGCAATGCTGGCGCCAGTCCTGCAGACAAACCAGCGTTAGCCTGGCCCCTGTTGTTTAGACGAGGCCATTCATTCACGGATTTTTCTTCGGGTGTGCACACGTTTGAAGTTAAAAAATAATGAATTGATATATTAGAAAAACAGAAAGCGAAACAACTTTGGAAAATGGTTAAGCGATAGACCTATAACTGGAGCTTATGCCTTGTTGCTGAAACAACTAAGATTAGAAGATCCTTCTGAGTAGGTTGGCGTTGCGGGTTACTGCTGAAAACTTATTCTTAATTCTTTATTGCACACCAAAAAACAACATTACAAACATTTGATAATAAAGTACATGTACAAAGGCGAGCTTAACTCAATGCTGAGTTCTCTTACAGCAAACCCTAGAGTGACAGAGAAATTTTACAATTATAGAGGGCAGGCTTCCAGTGTACAATATTAAAATAACCTATGACGAATTTAATTAAAACATAAATATACTTACTACGTACGTACATAAATAAATAAATATATATATATATATAAATAATAATATTATGTCATTGTGTTAGGTAATGATCTTTAATCATCCTCTTAAAGACCTCCAGAGAAGGGCTGTCGCGTATGGAGTGTGGGAGAGAGTTCCAGAGACACACTGCTGTAACAGAGAAAGAGCCATCATAGCGGCTGGAAGTGTGTCGCGGAGGACGAAGGAGAAGAGAAGTGGCAGTGCGACAGGGTTTACCTCTCGGCACGAGGTATTCAAAGCGTTCACGAAGGTATTGAGGGGAATTAGGATTGTGCAGGATAGTATAGAGAAGGGATAGGATATGGGTATCCCGACGACGCCGAATTGGCAGCCACTTTAATCTGTTCCGAAACTCCGACACATGGTCGTATTTGCGGAGACCAAAAATAAAGCGGCTGCACAAGTTCTGCAGTCGCTCGAGTTTGTTAAGGAGTACCTCCGTAGCATCTAGAAAACAGACATCCGCATAGTCTATGAGCGGTAGAAGACGGGATTGCGCAAGAGTGACCTTAGTATGAAATGGTAAGAATTTTTGGAGACGTTTAAGGGACTGAAAGGAGTAAAAGACCCTCTTACTCACACTTGCAATATGGACCTCCCAAGAGAAGTTAGTGTCCATATGAACGCCTAAATTTTTTGCGGTTTTGGAGTAATCTATGGGCACTGAATCATACACTATCGGCGGGAGACACCGGTGATCCAATAGGTTGAGCATGTATCTACCACCAACAATGAGCGCTTGCGATTTGTTTGGGTTTAGTAATAGTCCATAGGATTTAGCCCACTGGTTAATATTTTCAAGGTCACTGTTGATGGCAGCCACAGCCTCAACGAGGTCTGCAACTTTAAAATGACGATACAACTGCAAGTCGTCTGCATAGAGATGATAGTTAGAAGAAAGGACCTTAGTGATAGCATTTATAAAAATTGAGAAGAGAAGAGGAGAGAGGACGCCACCCTGAGGGACGCCCGCAGTCAATTCATACCATTTAGAGGAACATTCATCAGATTGAACAGACTGCGAGCGGCCCGGAAGATAAGATTTGAACCACTCAATTACTGGAGCAGAGACATTAAGGGTGGAAAGGATTCCTAGGAGAATGTCAAAGTCAACTGAGTTGAAGGCACTGCTGAAATCCAGTAAAACCAATACAGTTAGAGATTTATTCTCCATAGCCAGTCTTATGTCGTCTGTTATTTTAACAAGAGTTGTTACAGTACTATGGCCAGGTCTAAAACCAGATTGGTAAGGACTCAGCAGGCCATTAGAGGACAAATAACAAGACAGTTGCTTCTGAACAATACTCTCGAGGACTTTGGAGAGGATTGGGAGGATGGAAGAAATTGGACGGAAGTGGGATGGTAAGGAGGGATTTGAAACTTTGGGAAGCGGCAGGACGTGAGCCTTCTTCCAGGCCGTAGGAAAAGAGTTTGTGAAGAGTGAAAAATTTACAATGTGAGTTACAACAGGAACTATTTCAGTCAAAATAGGCAAGAACATTTGGAGTTGAAGGCCATCATCTCCTACCGCCTTAGTGGAGATGGATAGGATACATTTCTTAATGTCTAGTTCAGCAATTGGGTGGAAAGAGAAAGAAGTATTTGCTGGCAAAGGAAGATTAGAGAGTTCTTTGAGCGTGGAGGATTTAACATGGTTGTCAAGGGTGATAGGTGACTTACAAAAATGAGCATTAAGTGCATTGAGGTCCATCTTTTCGGGAGCACTCTCGCTAGAGGCTTTGCCAATACCAAGAGTTTTTAAAAATTGTCATACTTGTGTTGGGTTGAAGTTATCAATGGAGTTATGAATGTGAAAAACTTTGATGAGTTACTTTCACTTATTACCCGACTGCCGAAGGAGGAGAATCAGTCTATGTTTGTATGTATGTATGTTTGTTCCTATGTGGCGTTCCAGAGACCAAACGCGATGGCCGATTTTGATGATTACGAATCATCAAAATCGGCCGAGTGTCAAAAAAATGGCAGCTTTTGGGTGCCATATTGTGGGGCCCCAATTTATTAATTCTTCCTTTCCCATCGTGTGGGGTATCAAAATAAAGGGTTTGAACAGGCAATTTCAAAAATATACAACACTTATGTTTAAATGTAAAGCAAAGCTCAAGGTATTTCTTTTGGAAAAATGTCTATACTCTGTAGATGAATTATAGGTTTGTGTTATTTTTGTGTTGTCAATTACCAATTAATTAATTGTAATCGTATTATTACTTATGTCTGCATGTTATCTAATGAATTTGATTTAAGCTTAGTGTTTACTTTTAATTTTATTGTTATGTTTTATGATGTTAAAATTTCGAACACAATGTATATTGTAAATGAATAAAATTGAATTGAATTGAATTGAATTGTACCTAATTCGAAAAAAAAATTACTAAAACATGTTAAATAAAAGAAAAACACAAAATCAGAAAACCCGACTGCTTACAAACGAACTAAAACGACGTAAACAAGAAAAAGAACATGCTGTGCAGTCGGAGCATACATCTGGTTTTGGTCAGCCAGCTCGAGAATATGTATACTCCGACTGTACAGCATGTTTTTTTTTCTTGTTTACGTATTTTTAGTTCGCTTTTTAAGCAGTTGGGTTTTATGATTTTTTTATGATTTTTTTTACAGAGCTCGATTCAGCGCCAAGACACTCTGATGAGAGATGCATTACCAGCAAAAATAAAATTAGAAGTAACGTTATCGTTCTTAGCAAATGGAATGAGTTATCAAAGCCTGAGTAATTTTTACCGTGTTTCCAAACCATCTATATCACAATTCATACAAGAAGTTTGTCGAACAATTTATGAAGCATTAAAACAGTTTATTAAGGTAAGTGTTTATTTATTTACCTAAAATTTAAATAATAAGGCACACATTGTTTCAAAATACAACAAACATGTATGTTATTGAAGGATTGTTGAATGACATCACTGTTGTCTACGCTTTCGCCGTAACTGTCATAATTATATGGAGTTTCTGGGGATAATACACTATTAGTGGTATACTGGGAACACGATGAAGAACATGTCGATGGACTGCGTTCTATAGGAGGACAGATTGAAGGTGTTGACAGAGAGTATTAGGGTACTGTGAAGAACTTGTGTAGAATTCCAATTAGTAGGTAGCGTATTTTGCAATTGCTGAACCGATTGTTGCATTTGATAAGAATACGCATTCTTGGCTCGTATATTTGTGAGCCTGCATTGAGTCAATATAGGTACTCTATCGGTATCTTTTCGTTAGCAATGACTGCCAATTTTTTCATTTGTACCGACTCGCTTTTTCCAAATAGATCTAGATCTTTGTCTTCGTCTCATGTGTTGTCGTTAATTTCTCTTAAGTCATTTATCATGTTAGATATTTGTGATAACTTGCTCCGCTTAGGTTTTGTGGGTGGGGTAATCGTGGTCTCTTCTGCAGACTCATTTTCTAACCCATTTTCAGAGCGTGGAACCAACGATGGTCCTGGTTCATTGCTATTCGATGATCCTGGTTCATTGCTATTTGGGGTATCCATGTTATCCTGTAATTAAACAATTATAATTAATGTAATTGTAATGTTATAAGTATTTTTGTGGCTAAAAATGGTATTCAATGGCTTAAATTACTACCCTTTTTTTACAGATGCCAAATGCAGAAGAATGTAAAAAAATCGAAAGGGGGTTTAAAACACGATGGAATTTCTCCTTATGTTATGGTTCTATAGACGGAAAACATGTGACAATTAAAGCTCCTTCTAAGAGTGGAAGTTTATACTTCAATTATAAAAAAAACAAGCAGCGTCGTATTGTTAGCTATTGCCAATCACGATTACTGTTTTTACTACATAGATGTCGGCGCGTGTGGTAGCGCATCTGATGGAGGAGTTTTTAAGAATTGTTCGATTTACCAAGACCTGGAATTAACTTATTACCTGACAACGGAGTCATTGTGGGAGATGCGGCATTTCCACTAAAGACTTATTTAATGAAGCTATATCCAGGTGTAAACCTCAGTAAAGAAGAAAAAGTTTTTAACTACAGGTTATCTTCTTTTTTTATATAACCTATAGGCTCGCGCTTGACCACAATCTCACCTGTTGGTAAGCGATGATGTGGTCGACGGTGAAACTCGCTTGCCTAGAAATAACCTATCCACTCTTGACTTAAAGACCCCTAGATAGTAGCTATCGGGAAACACAGACTCCGGCAGGGAATTCCACTCCTTAGCAGTACGCATAATAAAAGTGTTCCCAAAACGTTTTGTGCGTATGGGTGGGATGTCTACCATGTATCGATGGCGCATCGCCGTACGTCTGGTAGTCCGATGATGAAACGGGCTAGGTGGAATTATATCGTGCAATTCTATCGCACACTCCCCGAAATGTAACCGATAAAAAACCGACAGGCTGGCAACTCGGCGACTATGTTCAAGACTCTGGAGCTTTGTCTTGACCAGCGCCTCATCGCCGATGAGCCTCTTGGCTCGCATTTCGATCGACTCTAGTGCGTCAAGCTGGTATTTGGCAGATCCGTCCCAGAGAAGAAAACAGAACTCCATGCATGATCGAACTTGCGCTTGATACAAATTGAGGAGCTGTTCCGGCGTGAAGTACCTTCTCACCTTTGCAAGAATCCCCAGCATTTTGGCAGCCAGCTGAGCCTTTGCCTCAATGTAAGCCGAAATTGAGAGTAGTTGTCAACGTAACGCCAAGAAGCTCAAGATGGTCAGTTATTGGCACGGTCGCATCTCGGAAAGTTGGAGCGAGGTAAAATTGGCTCTTTTTAGCGGAAAAAAAACACGCCTGGGTTTTAGCAGCATTAAACCTGACCAGATTGGCATCGCCCCATTCGGAGACTGCCTGCAAGGACAGGTTCAAGCGCTCCACCATGGCCTCCCGGAGAGACCGGCTCTGAGGCCCAGTAGCACGAGCGTTGGACAAGTATCTCTCAGCAACAGTGCTGTCGTCTGCATACCCAAAGGTGCCGGGTTTTAGCAGATCGTTAATATGCAGCAAGAATAAAGTTGCTCAGAGTACCGACCCCTGAGGGACCCCGGCATTGATATCCAATTGGTCCGACGAGCAGCCATCCATAACCACTCGAATGGACCGATCTCTCAGGAAGTCTGCAATCCAATCACACAGACCACCGGGCAAACCGAATGAAGGAAGCTTACCAATAAGGCTTTCGTGCCAGACACTATCAAAAGCCTTCGAGATGTCAAGGGAGACGGCAAGCGCTTCCCCGTGCCTCTCGATGGCCTCATTCCAGATGTGAATGGCATACGCTAGAAGATCCCCAGTAGACCGATTTCGGCGAAAGCCGTATTGGCGGTCACTAAGGATCTCGTTAGTTTCTAGGTATGCCAGGAGCTTCGTGTTAAGTACTCGCTCCATAGTCTTACAGAGTATGGACGTTACAGAGATGGGTCTGTAGTTGGCCGGGTCAGCTCGACTACCCGTCATGGGCACGGGCTGTACGTTAGCTAGATTCCAAGCATTCGGAACTTTTCCAGTCTCATACGAAAGGCGGAATAGGCGTGTCAAGATCGGAGACAGTTCAGGCGCACAGGTTCTGAGAACTATTGCTGGTATTCCGTCCAGGCCACTAGCATTGTTCTCGTCGAGGTTGCGCAGTACCTTACGGACGTCCTTTTGATGGATACGAATGTCCGACATACTTGTCTGCCATGCCAGGTATGCCTCATGTTTAAGCGCGTCGGCGCGATGACATTCGGCGCCAAGCCATGGCCCCCCGGAATGTCTATCGGGCCCTCCCCATCTGGTCGCCAACCAGCACGATTGTGCATTCCGGGATTTTTCGACAGTTGGCGGGGTAGCCTTTCATGTGTGGCTGGCACACTACTTGGGCCCCCAACTACCTGCCTTCGGCCGAAGCCTACCACTAGTTGTGTCACCTGATTTGCACCACCCGAGGACCACGTGTATGGAATCTAAGGGTACTCTCCTACGGACGTGGGTGACTCGGCCCCCAAAATTATCTCGGGCAAGAAGCATAATCGAAAATGTATTTGGAATCTTAGTAGATGCCGGGTATTAGAAAAGTCAATACTAACTAACTTGGAAACAGTAGATTCAATCGTTTGTGCTTGTTGTGCCCTTTATAATTGGCTACGAAAGAAATCAAAGTCTTAGATTACCGCTACTTGTGTTGATAAGGAAGATGAACAGGGAAATTTTCTGCCCATTTCATAGAGGAGCCAAATACATGCCCTACAGAGTATTGGCCTTCAAGGTAGCAATCATTCAGCAGAAATAGCAAGAGAGAAAAAAGAAGTTTTGAAAAATATGTTTAATAACGAAGGAAGAGTTGGCAATTAAATAGCATACATTAACAATCGACTTCGAAAATCAACATTGAAACGGACATATATACATACATACTTACAGATCAAATACATGACATTCTTTTGTATCTGACAAAACGCGTGTCTGTAAGTGGCTTTATAATTTTGCTTTATGTAATTTTCGTTTAAAATAAATAATAATGTGATTTTACTTACTATGGTTTTTCTCCTTATAGACACCGGCTTTACAAACGAATCATATTCATCAAACCATTTTGCCTTAGGCTTATTAACGCTCCCCACAGCCCCAGATTTTGTAGATTTTTGATTTTGTCGAGTTCCAAGTAGTACGTATTTCAAATACTTTTAATTTTTGATTTAACTTCATCGATAGTCAGTTCTTCTACACATTCATTCCTACACGAAGTTGTTCTAGTGCCGAAGCGCGCATTTCTTTATTTTTGTATGCACCACAACGCTTATCCCACAAGCATTCGTGCTCTGTATAAAGTTGTACGAATTTTAAAGTATCCTCTTCGTTGAATTTTCTCGGCATTTTGTCGCAGAAATTCCAAACAAAAAAACAAAGATACACACACCGTACGGACGTTCGCCAGTGACTGGCGAGATGAGTCTACACGTGTCCGAAACGCTGGCGCGGGGGTCGAGGGGTATGCGTGCGGGGGTCACTGGCTAGAAAAATAGACGGGCGCTCTATTCTCGCAAGCGTTGGCAGCCAGCGCTGGCTTGGATTGAAAAACTATTTACACAAGGCAAATATCAAGCCAGGGCTGGCTGCCAGTCTTATTGGCAGTCAGTGTTAGCTTCGTGTAAACTATGCTCTATTCTCGCCAGCGTTGGCAGCCAGCGCTGGCTTGGCTTGAAAAACTGTTTACACAAGGCAAATACCAAGCCAGCGCTGGCTGCCAGTCTTGTTGGCAGCCAGTGTTGGTTTTGTGTAAACTATGCTTCAACATTTTTAGGACTGGAGTTAGATAGAGATATGTCGTGGAAAACTCACACTGACAGTGTGTGTAAACGCCTTAGCCAGCATTCATATGCTTTACGCAAACTCGCAAAGGAGGAACATCAAAAAGTTTTGGTCACGACGTACCATGCATATGTTACGGGATCATATATTTTTTTTCTTGTTTTGGCAGTAGTGGAAAATCCCCAGACCGACTTGCTCAGAACAAGCTAGCCTGGGCAGTGTCGGACTCACCTATGATGCCTACCGCCTAAAAAACCACTCCTGTCTCTAAATTATTTGACGGATCATATAATGGGGTAACTCCACGAATATGGAGACGGTATTTAGAGCGCACAAAAGATATGTTAGGGCGATACGCGGTATTAAAAAACGGAAAGCTGTAAACCGTTCTTTGCGTATTTTCGTATTTTAACAGTACCATGTCTGTACATATACGAAGTGGCTGTCTTTGTTAAAACAAACTTTCAATTGTTTCATAAAAACTTCATAGGAATGGCGCCACAAATTTATAATAAACTTCCAAATTCTTTGTTAAATATTAATGACATCAATATATTTAAAAAAAATCAATTGAATAATTTACTGCTAAGCAAGACAAGCTACACAATACATGACTACCTGTCAGACAAATATTTGTTTACTTTTTATTTTATAGTTACTAAGACATTGTACGTGGGACACTCAGAAAGTTTTGCGAAACTAAAAAAAATTGTTCTATACGTACATATATTTTTATTAAATCTTTTCAAAGTACTTTCCACCAGCCTCTATACAAAGATTCATGCGCCTAAACCAGTTTTCAAAACACTTTTTCCAGTCCGCCGCAGACACCTCGTTTACAGCCTGCTCGAACGCAGCCAGCGCATCTTCCGGCGACGAAAATTGTATCCCTTTGAGCTGATTTTTTATTTTTGGGAATAAAAAGAAGTCACACGGTGCTAGATCAGGGCTGTAAGGAGGGTGACCCAGGAGTTTGACTGGCGTGCTGTCCAGGAAGTCCCTCGTTTTGAGTGCGGTGTGCGCAGGTGCATTGTCGTGGTGGAGCAGTAGCCCGCGGAGCCCTGTGTTTGGTCGCTTGTTGCTTATAACAGAGAAAACTTCTGGCAAACATTTGGTAGTATACCATTCGGCATTAATGCTTCTTTGATCCCGTAAGGGAATTGATACCAAGTGGCCAGTCAAATTAAAAAAGCTAGCGATCAAAATCTTACCCCCGCTTCTAGATCGCTTCACTTTGGTAGGCGTTGGCTCATTTTGAAACACCCAAACAGTCGACTGGCGCTTGGTTTCTGGGTCGTATTGATAAATCCAGGACTCATCACCTGTAACGATGTCGTAAACACGCCGAGACGAGCCTGCTTCAAATTTGTTAAGCATATCACGGCACCATTCCACCCGGGCCTGCTTCTGAGCATCGGTGAGGTTGTGCGGCACCCAGCGTGATACTATCCTCCTCACGCGAAGATGGCTGTGTAGAATCTCGTGAACGCTTCCCGATCCAATCTTCAATATGTGTTGAATCTCCTGATATGTAATTCGCCTATTGTCTTGGATAAAATTTTTCACTGCTAGCACGTTTTCTTCGGTAACAGCCGTCAAAGGGCGACCGCTTCTTTCGTCATCCCCCAAAGTTGGTCGACCGCGCTTGAATTCGTTATACCAACGATACACGGTTGCCTTGGAAGGGCCTTCATCCATGAATGCCATTTGAAGTCTATCGTACGATTCATCCGGTTTCAGGCGACACTTGAAATCGTATAAAATCATAGCTCTAAAATGTTCCCGGCGCAGATCCATATTTCAGTGAGACACAATACTTTGAATTAACTCGCAAAAAATGTGGAGGGAAATTTTGAAATTGGAACTTACTTATTTTTACTTATAAATAATCATATTTTCGAAAAACATTATAACTGGCCAGTCTCCCATATATAAAAACTTTTTTTCGCAATACTTTCTGAGGGGCCTGGTATAATCTGAAATTGTACACGTTCAAATTTTACCTATGACAAAGCATACATTTGATTTCTTTAATTTATGACATCGCATAGTATTTTAATTTAAGATATTGGATGTTTTAATTTTTGACATTGCATGCAAGCATTTTAAGTTGTGACATAAGATGCGTTTTAATTTAAAATGTATGACATAATATACCACTTTTTTATTTATTTTTTATATGACATTGAATACGTTATAGATTTTTTGTAATTTATGACATTGTATACGTTTTAATTTATGACATTATATACGTTATTTTTTATGATATATACGTTCAAATTGTAATTTTAATTTCATTTATAATATTGTATTATTTTCATTATTATTGTAATTATATCGGAACTTTTTGGTAGGTATTTTTCGAGTCGAGTATACTGCTACTATAGGACTAGAGAGCATAGCGGAACTAACCGAAAAAAAAAAATATCCTATGTCACTCCGGAATAATGTAGCTTTCCACTGGTGAAAGGATTTAAAAAATCGGTTCAGTTGATTTTGAGTATATCCATTACAAACTTACAAACAATCAAATCTTTCCTGTTTACAATATTACTAGGTGACCCCCGCGGCTTCACTCCCGTCAAAATTATAGACTATGTTACTCGGGAAAAATGTAGCTTGCCATAGGTGAACGAATTTTTAAAATCGGTCCAGCCATTTCAGAGAGTACCCGGAACAAACAGACAGTCAGACAAAAATTGTAAAAAATATTTTGGTGTATGTACCGTATATATTCATATGTACATGTAGTAAAAAACGGTTTTAGAATTAGGTACATTAAAACATATAAGTGTAATATATTTTTGTAATCACCTCTTAAAACTCTTCATTTTGATACCCCACACGATGGGTTTGGAAGAAAAACATTTCGGACCCCACAATATGGCGCCCAAAATGCGCCATTTTTCTATTTTGCAATTTCGATGTAGCCAGTGACATTCGCAGGGTTAAGAAGAATCGATTAACGTCGATTAACGTAAGTTACTTTTGTTTTACGTTGTACTTACATACATACTTACATACATACATAGGCCGCCCATTGTATATGTATTAGACTTAAGTTTCTTTTCGTTAATGTATTTTATGGTGTACAATAAAGCATATAATAAATAAATAAATAAATAGACTGATAAACACATTACCCTCCTTTGGCAGTCGGGTAAAAAATAGAGGCCCACCGGTATCGGGCACAGGGTCAGGGACCCAGCCGCCTAACGAGACCCTCTTAAGGGGTTTGTCGAGGCTCATGGCTATTAAGCCATTGGCCGACACGACAATCGGCACAATGTTCGCCGAGTCCACATTACTCCACATCCCACATGTCGACAACCTCGCGAGCCAAGTCAAGATACTTGATTTGCTAACCTTTCTCGGCTTTCACGAGGTTCCCGTAATGCGGGACGGTAATGTCAACAATCATTGCACGCCTCTCGATTCGGTCCACACAATATCAGGCTTATGGGCTACAATAGTCCTGTCGGTGATGATGGACCGATCCCAGTACAATGTGATATTACCATTTTCGAGAACTGGGTCGGGCACATACCTGTAGTACGGTACCTCCGATGCCACAAGAATGTATTTCAGAGCAAGTTGCTGGTGGATAATCCTGGCTACAAGGTTTTGCCTATGCAAGTACTCTTCGTTAGCTAGACGAGAACAACCAGAGATAATGTGGCGGATCGATTCACCCGGGCGGTGACATGTCCGACAGATGTCAACCGTGCCATCCTTCACAATATTCTCGTCATGATAACTTCGTCCATAATTGCACAGACAAAACCTTCGGTTTCCCCAAAGAGGTCACCGAAACGCAGCCAGGCTATGGACGCTGCTTGGTCTACATCGGATCCATGTAGGGCCCGGAAACAGCGTCCGTGAAGCTCCTTACTCTGCCATACTTCCCTGCGGTCGTTAGTGTCAAGCACTACAGGCTTGCGCCAGTTCTCATTCGCCATGGATAGCGGGGTGAGTCCCTTGTCCACTACTACTACATCTCGATGCATACCCACGTCGGTGTGTAGAAAATATTCCCTAAGATTGCATATCTCGCGGTTGTGGAGGTTTTGGGCATTTAAAAAACCTCGGCTTCCACACTTCCTCGGGATATACAATCTCATGACCGACGATCGTGGATGATGCATTCGATATGCAGTCAGCAGTGTACGGACCCGCCTATCCAGGACATCGAGTTCCATTTGAGTATGCCGAAAGCACATGCCGAAACTACTAAAATACTTGATAACCAAGTTCGGTATAACCTTTATCAAAATAAATCATTGGCATAATAACCAAACTTGATTGTACTGACAATTACTTTGTTTGATTTTATCAAGACAACTTGTTTGTTCCTTGATCAAGATAACTTTATTGCCATAATCATAATACTTGCGCTCGTATACAAACAAATTCCTGGATTTAAACATTTTTTTGATCAATGTTATCAAGTTTTTTCTAAGTGTAGGTACTAGCTTATGCAATAGGCAACCCATTTCCATTACATAAAACACTACCTGCAAATCCTGAACTATCTGCTTGTAATATAAAATTATTATTAACGCGTCTTTGAGTAACAAAAATTATTTTTCGCATTCATCGTTCCAATTGAATATCTACAACATTTATTCTAATAACTTATTCATTGGAATAACAATATTCACAAAGGCGAGAATGAATTGCCCATAATTATGTCGTCACTCGTAGAAGGACGCGGATAAAAGGAGCGGAAATCATTTTGAATAGCTGATAGCGGCGCACATGTGTCGACTAACTATTACGAATCTACATTATTTACGAATTTAACCCAATTAATATTACTAGCTAAACTTGTAATAGTATTAATTGTGAGTAAGTAGGTAGGTATATTTACGCTTAGACTCGAAAAAACTGACAATGAATCATTTTTAGGGTTCCGTACCCAAAGGGTAAAAACGAGACCCTATTACTAAGACTCCACGATCCGTCTGTCTATCACCAGGCTGTATCTAATGAACCGTAAAAGCAAGACAGTTGAAATTTTCACAGATAATGTATTTCTGTTGCCGCTATAACAACAAATACTAAAAACAGAATAAAATAAATATTTAAGTGGGGCTCCCATACAAGAAACGTGATTTTTTTAACCGTTTTTTGCGATAGATAGTGGTACGGAACCCTTCGTGCGCGAGTCAGACTAGCACTTGGCCAGTTTTTTACATGACGTATGCTCAAATGCATGCTACGTGTCGTCGGTTTTGCACTTGCAGGGTATGGCATACATGTCTGAGGTGGAGGCACCGCCCCTGCATGATCTTGTCCGCCTTGCCTATTTACATAATTAAAATGTAGTAAATAGTGATTCGTAAATAGTTCCGTATGGTGCCGGACGTTGAGAATTTCACCATCCCATGTCTTCCCGTGGGTGTCGTAAAAGGCGACTAAGGGACAAACCAGAGAATGGGCAGCAGCGTTCTCTGTGCTCCTATAACAACCATACTGCGATCGCCAATCCGCCTGCCAAGCGTGGCGATTATGGCAAAACCCCCCCTATGAATAGCACAAATAAAAATGGCCCCTAGTGCCCGGCAGCCCGCCTACCCTCGACTACGGTAGCGGTCGAGGTTACGGCATGGCAAGGGGTGCTAAGAATCTCCGGACGAGATCCGGCTACCCCAACAATCACCGACGACTGGACCTGGCAACGTACAACACGCGCACACTTCGGACCGACGAGAAGATCACCGAGCTCGAAGAGGAATTGAGCAGGTTGCGATGGAGCATTATAGGGTTATCTGAAGTCCGAAGAGAGGGGGAGGACTCGATAATCCTCAAATCCGGTAACCTGCTCTATTTCCGAGAGGGTGACCGGCAGTCCCAAGGTGGTGTCGGGTTTATCGTCCACAGGTCCCTTGTGAACAACGTGGTGAAGATCGAGAGTGTGTCGACCAGGGTGACGTACCTTATACTCAGAATATCCTCTAGATATTCGCTGAAGGTCATACAGGTCTACGCCCCAACCTCGGCACACCCCGACGACGAGGTAGAGACCATGTATGAGGATATCTCCAGAGCCATGCATGGTTTCAAAACTCACTTCACCGTTGTCATGGGGGACTTCAACGCGAAACTGGGCAAACGAGACGAGGATGAGCTGCAAGTGGGGCAATTTGGAGTTGGACGACGGAACCACCGGGGTCACCTACTGGCCAGTTTTATGGAGAAGGAGGGCCTCTATATGATGAACTCCTTCTTCAAAAAGCGTGAACACCGGAAGTGGACCTGGCAGAGCCCCGATGGTGCAACAAAAAATGAGATCGACTTCATCATGTCAACCAAGAAGCAAATGTTCAATGATGTCTCTGTGATCAATTCGGTAAAAACCGGGAGCGATCACCGCATGGTAAGAGGCACATTGAACATTAATATTAAGCTTGAAAGGTCTCGACTGATGAAGTCCACGCTCCGTCCAGCACAGGTCCAGGTCCAAAACCCCGAGAGCTTTCAGCTCGAACTCCAGAATCGTTTCGAGTGCCTGGGGAGCTCCGTGGACGAATACAGCGACGGGTTCGTGGAAGCTGTCCATACGGTCGGGTCTAAGTTTTTCAAGACCCGTCGTACAGATAGAAACAAAAAGCTCTCTGATCATACCCTCAAGCTTATGATGGAGAGGCGTGAGATGATCCTGCAGTCTTCAGATGAGGCGTGCAAATACCGGCAGATCAATAGACAGATCTCTAAATCCTTGAAAAGAGACGTCCGCCGCTTTAATACCGAGCGTATTAAAGACGCGATTGAGCGAAATAAAGGCTCCAAGGTGTTTTCAAGGGATCTGTCTATTGGGCAGAGCCAGCTCACGAAACTGAAGACCGATGAAGGCAGGATTGTATCCGCCAAACCGGAGCTTCTGAGGGAGATCGAGAGTTTGTATGGGCAGTTGTACACGTCAACCAGTAAACCCGTTGCGAATCTAGCAAACGACCCAAGAGCTAGATTTACCCGGCACTATACCGAAGATATCCCGGACGTCAGCCTGTACGAGATTAGGATGGCTCTGAAACAGCTTAAAAACAACAAGGCGCCGGGTGATGACGGAATCACGGCTGAACTCCTGAAGGCGGGTGGAAAACCGGTCCTCAAGGCCCTTCAGAAGCTTTTTGATTCCGTCATACTCAAGGGCAAAACGCCACAGGCATGGTGCAGGGGTGTGGTGGTACTCTTCTTCAAGAAGGGCGACAATGCCCGGCTGAAGAACTATAGGCCCATCTCGCTTCTTAGCCATGTTTACAAGTTGTTTTCAAGAGTCATCACGTATCGTCTCGCGCGCAGGTTTGACGATTTCCAGCCTCCCGAACAAGCCGGATTCCGAAAAGGCTTTAGCACCGTAGACCACATACATACGCTGCGGCAGGTTATACAGAAGACCGAAGAGTATAACTTGCCTCTCTGTTTAGCGTTTGTGGACTACGAGAAAGCCTTCGATTCGATCGAGACTTGGGCTGTACTACAGTCTCTCCAACGGTGCCAGATCGACTACCGGTACATTGAGGTGTTGAAGTGTCTGTACAAAAACGCCACCATGTCAGTCCGTCTTCAGGATCAGACCTCGAAACCTATCCTTCTCCAGCGCGGCGTAAGACAGGGAGACGTAATTTCTCCGAAACTGTTCACTGCTGCGCTGGAGGATGTATTCAAGGTTCTGGACTGGAAGGGGCTTGGCATCAACGTTAATGGCGAGTACATCACTCACCTTCGGTTTGCCGACGACATAGTGATCATGGCTGAGACCATGGAGAGCCTCAGTAAAATGCTCGATGACCTTAGTAGAGCTTCCGAAAGAGTGGGTCTTAAAATGAACATGGACAAAACCAAGGTCATGGTGAACGCCCATGTAACACCCACTCCTATCAAGATCGGAGACTCTACACTTGAAGTTGTAGACGATTATGTTTACCTGGGACAAACGGTCCAGTTGGGTAGGTCCAACTTCGAGAAAGAGGTCAACCGTCGAATCCGACTCGGCTGGGCGGCGTTCGGGAAGTTGCGTGGTATCTTCTCGTCCAATTTACCGCAGAGTCTCAAGACAAAAGTCTATGACCAGTGTGTGTTGCCAGTGATCACCTATGGGACCGAGACGTGGTCGCTCACAGTGGGCCTTATCAGAAAGCTTAAAGTCACCCAAAGGGCAATGGAGAGGGCTATGCTCGGCATTTCCTTGCGTGATCACGTCAGAAATGATGATGTCCGCAGGAAAACCAAAGTAACCGACATAGCCCGAAGAATTGCCAAACTTAAGTGGCAGTGGGCAGGGCACATTGCTCGCAGAACGGATGGCCGATGGGGCCGAAAAGTTCTGGAGTGGCGACCGCGAACTGGAAGACGATACGTTGGAAGGCCTCCCACTAGGTGGACCGATGACCTGGTTAAGGTTGCGGGAAGGCGCTGGATGCGAGACGCACGGGATCGGTCAATGTGGCGACGCCTGGGGGAGGCCTATGTCCAGCAGTGGACGTCTTTCGGCTGAAATGATGATGATGATGATGAAATAGTGATTGAGTATTCTGAGGTTTAATTTGTTTCGACTTTTACCTCCTTTGAATCTGTTAGAGTAGGTATGATCTAGGCGGAAAATACTGGCTAAATAGATTAGCATATTATGCCGTTATTTGTAAATGACAATAATTACCCATATTCTTTATCTTCGTGTCTTCATTTTGGTGAAATATTATATATAATGGTTTCTACTTATTAAGGCAGTAATTCTGTATTTACATTTACAGACACTGAAAAAGGCAAAAAGAAACTAGGTATTACGCGCAGGATATCAATTTAATTATAACTCAACAAAAAAAAAGTTAATTAAAAAAATCAAAAACCTATTCGCGAGCTGGCTGACCAAAACCATATGTATCCTCCGACTGCACAGCATGATTTTCTCCTTGTTTACGTCTTTTTAGTTCGCTTTTTAAGCAGTCCGGTTTTGTGTTTTTTTTTTTAATAAACTTTTTTTATTAACTTTTTAGTTATTTTGTTTTTCGAATAAGGTATATAAACATGTTATTATTTTAACATAGTGTTATATATTTTAGAAATCCCCTCTTAAGACCCTTTATTTTGATACGCCACACGATGGGACACGAAGAAAAAAATCATTTGGGCCCCACGATAAGGCGCGCAAAATCCGCATTTTTCTATTTTCGAATTTTAATGTAGCCAGTGGCACTCGCAGGATTAAGACGAATCCGATTGACGTAAGAACCATCAAAATCGGCCAACGCGTTTGGCCTCTAGAACGCCACGTAGGAATAAACATACATAACATACCTCCTTCGGCAGTCGGGCAAAAACCGTAAGTTCCTACTATAATACTCACAACGGATCTTTGTGGCTCTGAATTGGCTGCAAGAGGTTGCGCACTAGCTATTTTTGTTTCAATATTGAAAGTGAAAATAGCATTGTATAACTGTCTCTTTCACTCGCATACGTTTGTCGCATCACCCTATCTCGTTTACTCTATGCAGTTAATCTGTTTCCTGCGCAAAAGTTGACAGAACCAACTTCAGAGCCACAAAGATCCGTTGTGAGTATTATACAACCCAATTCTGAGGGAAAGCGGACATACCTGTAAGACTAACTGCAATAAGAATTTGTTGGACTTTAAGATGAATAAATGCAGAGAAAGAGTAAAGAAGGAATGGAAAGCAGTAAGTAATTTTTTGAAGAAACTATGGGTGAGCTTGAGGAAGAAGATGATTTTGTGGACATACCAAGTTTGAAATCAAAGCATCTGGTCGTTTATGTCGCCCACTCGAATATCCGAGTGGTGCGGACGTTGAGCCAATCAATTCAAAGCTTACACGTGTGGTCGTCGCAACGATTTCCGCGGAAAGGGCTCGCATTCGAATGTTCTAGCAAATAAAATGCTTGAAAGTGAGTACTCAGATAATGAAATAGATGAGTGTATATTTAGAAATATTACTAGCCACTTGTAAGCAAGGAACAGTTCCTTGATCTTAAGTGTTTATCGAATGAATGATATTTAAGATCGTATTCAAATGCCTCAAGCTCGCAAGGGAATGTTCAACTCGAATGTTCATAGTTTTGCTTGAAAGTGAATGTTGGGCTCACTGGAAAGCATTTGTTGCTCGCTTATTATTGCTTGTTTACAAATGCTCACGAAAGTATGCGGCCAGTGTGGACGTTCCTTTAGATGTCCCAAAAATAAAAAAAAACTCGCAAATTGTGTGGTGCTAAAAAGGCTTACCTAATTTAGCATTGAATGGCAGAAAAGGGGATTACCTCACGTGCAATATTGTTTTAAATTTGAACACTCATGCACCCGAGCGAAGCTGGGGCGGGACGCTAGTAAGTATCAGTTACCTGTAGTGGTAGCTGGTGCACCAGATGAGCCAACACCTGTGGATGTGGCTGGACTTCCAACACCGCCAAATTTAAAGGTTGAAGTAGTTGTTGCTCCAACCCCAATAGAAAAGGTAGCTGTAACATAAATTGACAAATAATTAAATTAAAAGCCATTATTAAAGCACCCTAAATAGATGTTGATACCATTCCACATCGAAGGTTGGTTAGAAAATAGGTAGCGGAGACATAAATGCTAACTCAAGAGGTAGGGTGGTCATATTTATTTATTCATAGTGGTAAGTCATTTCACCATGTGAATGTGTTTGGAATAATGATAAGTCTATCAGTAATTCGTGTTAAATAATTAGTTATCAATTTCACAAAAGTACACAATGAACTTACGTTTCGTTGCAGCGGTGAAGGTTGAACTTTGAGTTTTAGGAGTTCCAAATGATAAGGGAAGGGTCATTCTCTATTTTTGTTATTTTTGCACAAAAATTGGGGTAGGAACTTTACCGCACTACTCAAACTTTGTAATAATCTTGAGAACGATGATAAGAACGCGTTTTGGTGTTGAATAGTTTTCTAGTGTATATTCTTTTTGCAAGAGAATCTCATTCGTTATTTTCGATACCTAGGTACTATAAAAAATGTACTCAGTGATAATAATATCACTGACCTTGACCACCAGTGACACTGACACTACCACAGACTACTTAGAGAAGAGAGTTTGTAAGTACTAGAGATAACGTATTTACGACGAAAAAGCACCGAAAAAGAAACTGTCAATTCTTTCGTTCTGGCTTATGGAAAAACTCTATGGAAAAAAAAGAGACAAACATAGACAAACGCTACCATCTTGAAAGTCAAAGAGACAACTTTTTAGTCACTGTTGTAACCCATCGGTTACCAGCTGTAATTAAAGTTTTTCGCTGTTTTCACGCCTTTGTTTCGTATAAATCAGGAAGAATTTAGTTGTTTAATTATCTGCATGAACCATGTCGTGTGTGGCTATCGGTTGCAAGAGTAAAATGAGTGTATTAAAGGAACATAATCAAAGGATATCTTTACACAGGTGAGTTATCGACTAGCATACTGAAAATATTGTGCAGGGTATACGTTTCATAGGCTGTCCGGAATAAAGGAACTACTCAACAAATGGTGGCCTACCGATGCCTGCGACAGCCAATCACTGCCAAGCAAAAACGTCATGCACATGAAGTTATAGGTAATATACCTTCATGGTCATGCAACACAAAAAAAAATGGCGCAACGTCGAGCGTTTCGTTCTATGAAGATTATCAGCCGTGGACACTACTGACAGTGACCATCAGTGTTGCCAATGTCCATGGTCTTGTTCCCCACATCTGCTTCACATATTTTTATCTTTATAAAAGTAATGTTGATTAAATCAAACAAATTACATACTCAAAAGACGTTACATAAGTTAATCTACTTTTTGCAACTCTCATTACGCCAATTTTCTTCGGTCAGCTTATCGTTTCAAGAACCAAATTTTAACTTCCCTCCTTTCTTCTTAATAACTTCTGTAGTGGCCATAAGCGCTACTACAGTGTCAGTGTGTAGGCGATTGGGATCCTCTGTTTTCAAATTCTAAAGGACGTAAAATTTTCTTTCGACAGATGCAATTGAGAAAGATAGAACGAGCAATAGGCGTATTTTTAGCTTTTGATGGTCATGAATTTTGCCATAAAATAAACTCTAAAACCTTCCTGCCGGATAAGTTGAGTTAAGCTTGAATTAAATATACATATAAATACTTCTAGTACTACGTTTATTACTTCTAAATGAACTCCTAGTGTAAATGTCTAAATTCGCCGCACTTCCCCCACATAATCGCTCTCCCCACATATTACCCAATCGGGCTGAAAAGCCCCGCAGTTTGGTGAATTCCCCATACATTAGCAACGCTGGTGACCATGAATGACCGCTGTAGTGTTGCCATACTGTAGGGCAGGGATAGTGAACCTATGGCACGCGTGCCTGTGGTGGCACACGACAAAATATTTTGGGCACGCCAAAATGAGTTTATTTACCATCTAGCTAGGTATTTAACAACAGTAGAAATGACACCAACTCCAACTTTTATTTAAATACTTAAACATAAAACTGTAAATAAGTAGGTGCTATGATTGCTGTAAGAATATCTGGTTGCAAATACAGAATTGATTAATTAATAGCCATATAGTTTTATTGTTTGTCACAAAGACAAAATTCTTTGGCAGCACGTCATTTACAGATTAAAAAGATATATAATTTAATGGCAAGTTTTCTAGTAAAGGTTTGCCATCCCTGCTGTAGGGACTAAAAATCTGTACATCTGACCAACAAAATTCCGTACAAAGTCCGTACGTGCAATAAATCTGAAACTCTACTAACTACTTCATTAATTTTTGTATCATATTATATTATTGTCAACATTCAAATCAAAACGAGGTGTGTTTGGTAAAAAACAAATTATATATATTATAAATATATTATATATAAAGAGAAAAACAAGTACTCTTTTCAGTTAATTAATTTTTAGCAGTCGGGTTTTTTTTATAATAATTGGTTTTATTCCGAGAGAAAGCAAAACAAAGCGTAATATTTTTATTTCTTTCATTCGCTACTGCAATCAACGTCAACCAGAGAGTTTGTATAATAACCTGGTGTAACGTATTTACGACGAAAAAGAAACTCAATTCTTTCGTTCTTGCTTATAGAAAAACTCTATGAAAGAAAAAGAGACAAACATAGAAAAACGCTACCATCCTGAACGTCAAAGAGATAACTTTTTAGTCACTGTTGTAACCCATCGGTTAGCAGCAATAATTAAAGTTTTTCGCTGTCATCTATCAAGTATATCTATCTCTTTTTGCTTATGACGTTATCTGTTAGGGCGAAAGTGAATACCGATGTTGAAATAGCGTCTGAAATATGTTATCTCTAGGTTATTATACAAACTCTCTGACGTCAACCGTGTAACATGCTATCTTTGACAGTCTCTTAGATCAAGATGAAACATGAAATGTTAATTCCCCGTCATAGACAACCTCGCGCGTTCTTTTTAATTAATAATACAGTTATTTTATGCCAGAGTACAGTTCTTTATTGCAAGGCACTTTTAGCTTTGAGTGTTGCATTTTAAAAAGAGTACGTAACTATTATAACGTATTATTGGCAATCTGAACAAATACCCGTACGCGTTTTTTTTAAATATCTTTATTGATTTAATTTGGGGTTTTTATCCCAAGGGATTGCGTGACCATCACAGTGAAACCGCCGCTGAATCACAGCTTTATAGAGTTTTCTTATTCTATTAATGATTAACGATCCAAAATAAGTTACGGTTTAGTCGAACGCAACGATCGATCGAGACAAAGCCGAATGCAAGCGTGACATTTACACACATCCTACTAATGTTTTGACCATTGAACTACGAAAAACATGGTGGCGCCACGATGTTCTATACAAACATTAAATTTAAAAAAAATGCAGACTCAAAGGTCCATAGTTTTGTTAGTATTACAAATTACTTAAAAAAAATCTTGTACAAATATGATTTACAGTGCTAACACACGTCCGGCTTTGGTCTGGCCGGACTAACTCCGCCCACAAATCCTTTCTCGCTTACACACGCTTGTGTGGACCGAGACGGCCTCATTAATAATAATAATGTCCGGCGCACCACTCTACACACGCTCGGATATGGTCCGTGTCGGACTAACTCCGCCCACAAATCCGTGGTCCGGCCGGACCCAATCCGAACGTGTGTAAGCACTATTATGACTGAAATACGATACGAAATGTGAAACATTGTTTTGTTTCATTATTTCTAATGAAGTAATCGTGTTGGTTAAAAGAGACAACAATATTTCAGTTGTTGCTCAAAATTGTAACATTTTGTTCTGACATAGTGACAGTTGTTGGTAAGTGCCATGACCGCCTGCGACAAGTTTTGTGTTCGTGGTAGTGCTGTCAAATGTTTGTATATTTTTTGTATATTGAGATTTGTGTGTGTGTGTTCCTGCTGTGGGCAAGCTGTCGCAGGCCTGGAATAGAGTATATAATAGTGATCTTTGTGGAATAGCACGCTTGCGTTATAGCGATAGGACGTGTAATTTTGCAACTTAGTAGAATCGGCCCCCAGGGGGACATTGTAGTTATAGTTAAGTCTCGGTAGTAGGGTAAATTGTTATTATCGATAGATACAGAAGCAAAGCACTTCTTTGGTACAGTCAAACTTGCAGAACTCTGATGTGGAAGGCTCATGTAATGCAGATACTGCTTTATTGGTGTCATCGGTGTTATGGGGCAGAAGACTGGGACATTTAAGTCATCGTGGTATGTGGGTTCTCATACATTCTGATGTTTGTGGGCCCATGTCTACTTGCAGTCTTGGAGGAGGCAGGTTCCTACTAACTTTAACAGTCGACTACTCGAGAAAATCTTTGGATACTTATTAAAACATAAGCATGACGTATTGTCCAAGTTCATTTATTTTAAGGCTACAGTAGAAAAACAAATGGGTAGCGTCTTCGTACTGATAACTGAGAAGAGTATACTAGCACTAGTTTTAAAGATTATTTACAGAAAGAGGGTATTGTTCATGAAATTTCAGTTCCTTATAGTCCCCAACAAAATGGTGTGGCTGAACGGCTCAATAGGATACTTATGGAAAAGGCAAGATGTATGTTGCGCGAGTCTGGCCTTGTTTGTGAATAACAGTTCATCGGTAGTAAAGTGAATGTACTATTTCATGAGCAGTCTATTTGGAGAGATTCCTTGTTAGATTCGGAATGGAAAATTGTAAAAATGTAAACAGCCCTATGGCACTTAATACTAAATTTGAAAAAAATAATGATAGTAATTTTTTGTCAGAACATACATATCCGTATAGAGATATTATATAATAGGTTGTTTAATGTACCTATTTGTCAGTTAGTACCAGACCGGATATTTCTTTTGCATTGAGTCAATTCAATACTGGTTTTACTAAAGATCATTGGATAGCCGCCAAAAGAGTTTTACGTTACTTGAGTGGAACTAAAAACTATGGCCTTTTTTTTTGGGTGGGAAGTCATCCAATGACTTCTCCCGCTGAAGCGGGAGGGCGTGTCAGACTTTTACTGACTTAAAACTTACCCGTGTTCCTTCAGTTGCTTGCGCCAGGCTTTTCTCTATGCGCCAGGCCAGGGCCGCGGTAACTCTCTTTCAAATTCTAGCATTTGTTAAAAGTGGTAACGTAAATATATCCGTATAAGCAGATGCTGACTGGGGTAATGATCTCATCGATAGAAAGTCTTATAGTGGCTAAATTTTAAAAATGGGTGACTCTATTGTAAACTGGAAGTCACGCAAGCAAGCAACGATGTGTTGCTCTCTCCAGTACTGAAGCTCAGTATTTTGCTATAGGCGATACTTTTAAGGAAATGTGTTTTGTGAGAAATTTCATGTATAAATTTTTTAATGAAAATCGTTTATGTCATGCCTATAATGATAATCAGAGTGCCTTAAAGTTATTAGAAACCAAAGAGTATTGTCACAAAAAGACTAAGCACATAGCACTTACTTTACCATTTTATTAAGGCCGGATGTAATGAATTATAAAATTGTAACTAAATACTTACCGTCAGAATACATGTTAGCAGATATTTACTTACTTAGCCGTGTTCTGGACCTAAACATAGGAGTTTTAAACATGCTTTATATTTAAAAGAATTGAAATGATGGTTTTTATTATGGCAATTTGCCGAAGACTGAAGAAAATTCCTGCCAATGTCGTGTAGTGAAGACTTATCGGTATTATTGAATTTGCAAATTAATTTTTAATTAATATCTTGTACTTTTTGTGGCGAACCTTTGAGGACTGAAACAAACACAAATAATTGGGGTTAATCATTTAGTAGTATAATAGAATAAATATATTTATACAATATACTATTACTTAAAATGTATGCTAGTGTTAGAGTTTAATATTGTTAGTAGAAATAAATTTTATAAAAGCACGTATAATTTGGGGGTTAGGGAAAAATGAAAGGAGGTGGCGAACATTTACAGGTTTTTTTGTATTTTAAGAGGCTTTATTCAGCCGCCATTAAATGATGTGTTATGGGTGTATGTATATTGTTATGTGCGGCCCGGAATGGAGTTGACATCTGATATACCTAGCAGGTATAACAGATGTCAACTCATGTTAAGATCATTTGTTGTATGGGAACTTATACTCTTGTAATATAGAGCCTTGTTAATAGGAGCTGGACGTAAATAAATTTGATTATTTACTGTTTTGTGCTGTCGCCTCTATATATTTACATTGTACTTCTATAAAGTATGAGGGGAAGTGTAAGCATACTTTGTTATAGTAACACCGTAACACCGTTCCCATCACTATTTTAGTATTGACAGGATGGTCCGCCCATCACTATACTTTATAAAAGATAGCTTGATCTCTGAGACTCAACAAATCTGGAAGAAAAACTGATTAAAAAGACAGACATCTAAAAGTGGCAATGTTGCCATAAGCACGGATTTGTCCGAATTCGTACGGAATTTGGAGTATTACGTACGGACAAAAATTGCGTACGGTTATGTGTTCAGATTTCCAATAATACATTATAATACGTAGTCTTTTTAAAATACAACACACATAGTTTACAAAAACATCGATGCATATATCGATCTTTTTTTGACTCGACTTCCCTAAAAACAATGTATTAAAAAAATTAAGAACGTACGTGGTTGTCTATGACGGGAAATTACCGTTTCATCTAAGAGACTTTCAAAGATAGCATGTTACACGGTTGACGTTCAGTGGCGTAGCTACTTAGGAGGTGGGGCAGTGCCCCGGGGCCTTCAAGCTCAGGGGGCCCTCGAATCTTTACCAGAATATCTCGGTCGAACTGAAGTTTTGAAAATTTCTCCCATTTTCAAAATAAATATGACAGGTTGCAACCCGACTTTAATCATGGCAACCCGGTTGAGAGAAATTTGCAAGTTATACTTAAGGAATTCCCCTAATTTTTTTCCGTGGGTTGGCAGTGTTGTCAATTTGACGGATAGCGATATGTGCGTTTTATTATTCATCGATGTGCGTTTTATTGTGAATTCAAGCCAAGACTTTTTTTTCAGGAACGGTTAAAAAATTAATGCTGTATCAGGAGTAAGTACTCTAATGTCAATAAACTTTTTAGTACTGATCAATATAGTCACGGTAAAGATTTCTAACAGTATTGTGACTCGGCCCTGACCTTGAAATAAGTGCCTACAAGCGCTCGTCACCTTAACACGCGTTAGGGCCGCTCGCCTGTACCTACTTATGTTTCTTTCTAGTTTTGTGATTGTAAATATCTCAGATTCTTTTCTTTAATCTGAGGTAAATATTATATTTTTTATTAAACTTATTTTAAATCTTACTAGGTAGGAACCTAACATCATTTCATAATTATATGTTTTCTAATTAAATAATTAATGTAAGTAGCTAAGTACATAAGTACGTAGATAGCCTAGCCTGGGAAACTACCTACTAGTTCTTTTTTTAAACCGAGCCTGTGCCCGAGCGTAGGTAGGTGACTCGTGTGTGACTTTATCACCCTATCCACTTATTTATATTTATTGATCCAGGTATTTTACTCGGTGCAAAAAGCGAATTACCTACCTGTTAAAAAAATAAACAAATTACGTAATATTAGGAAAGGTATATATTTTTTTTTAATGTCTTGCCTTTCGGAGGTTCTAGGTAATTAAAAAAATGTTATCTCTGGGTGCATTATAGAAGAATTCAAGCAACCAAAAACAGCACAATATAGGCTATAATTGCTCTCTGACATATTAAGTAAGTACTTGTACGTATTTAAATAAAATATTCACAAATCGCACGCTTACTTACAAAACCAGCACACCGTTCGTTCGTCACAGTGGAGGGCGTCCGCGACTAATAGTATAACGAGTGTGGGCTGAGCTCGAGTCACGTAGACATTACTCGCGTTCCGACCGTTTTTATGAAGATAGAATACTGTATATATTTTTACCGTGTTATAGTGGTTCAATTTTATTTGATTTTAGTACCACTCATATTGATGTCCGTTACGTCAATAAATCGTCTCAAATATATAGATTTCGGCTACTCATTTTATAACGCAAAATATCGTAAAAAATGCAGTAGGTGCATTTATTCAATTCATTCATTCTTGGTCTCCACCGTTAAATGTGGGCGACTAAATGTTTGCCGGGGATTCGACGTCTTGTAGCCTATCATTACGTTTCTTCTTTCTTTGACGTTTAACGTTGTCAGTGAACAGTGAGTACTTACTCGAGCACAATCTAATATAAATATTGCTTAAATAAATTAGAAAACTAAAATTATGGACAAAAAGAAGAAACCCAGTGGTGCAATTAAACGCAAACAACGCCAAGAAAGAGAAGATAGTAAACTAAAATTTCCCAAAATTGACAAGTTTTTTTGTTAGCCTTCTGCAAACTGTACTTCTGGACAAAATATTTGTATTGATAGTGACTCAAATAATGTGATATCTGCAGTGTTGGTTGAGAAGCCTACTGAAGAAGATTCGACAATTATTGCAGTTGGAGATACCTGCTCCGCCGATCATGTGAACGTGGATGATGTTTGGATGGCACACATAAGAGCGGCGGATTTAGAGCCACACATACACCACATTTTTCGAAAATTGTCCCTACGATAAATCTCCATAAGACTTGGGAAACTTCACGAAAAACGTCAAATTCTTGGTATGGGGCTTTTACAGCCGTCAGGACCTTTTGCAACAGACATCAACCAGAACAATAGGTGTTTTTCAAAATTGTACTTCGTTTTAAGTTCTAAATATGGACCAGTTAATCATTTTTGGTTGTGTTATTCCAAAATACTAGACGCTGCTGGTTATTTGCGCTCAACCCTGCTGGTTAATTCCTTCAAAAGAAAAAGGAAAAGGAATAATGTTTAGTGTACGGGAATTCGGGAACGGATGCATTAATCAGAAAGAATTAAACAACACAGTTGTTCGAGTGGCCATATGGAAGCATGTGCTGTGTATGAATTTTGAAAAAAAAATGATAATAATACTATCAACAAGGAACTTGCAAATGAAATTCGCAAAGAAGCATCATTTAGGAAAATGGTTCTTCAAAGGTTATTCGATATAATATTTACCCTAGCAAAGAGTTCTTTGGCTTTAAGAGGACGTCGAGAAGACTTAAGTCAGGAAGGATATCATGGAAATTTTCTGTCCTTTGTAGAGCTTGTCGCCCGATATGATCACATTTTGCGGCAACTTTTGGATATGCCCAAAGTTAATTATTATTATTTCTAAGTTTTTTATAACTTTATTTTGTTTATAATTAATTATTATCAGGACTTTATTGAAATTGTGTTTTTATATGTTTTTAGGATCTACAAGATATCTGAGTGCAACAATTCAGAATGAAATGTTTGAGAGCTTGGGGATCAAACTCGAAACCCATCTACTATTCAGTACGTGGAAAAAAAATCACGTGATTAAAAATCGCAATGCGTGTTGACAGCTGTCGCTGAGATCAAGCTATCATTTATGAAGTATATTGTCATTTTCCACATAAAGGTAATGTAACTTTTCTCATGAAAATGTAACTTTTTGAGATGTCTCATGCAAAGACCTTATACTTCTTACTACTAGACTGTGCACTATGGCGCAAAAACCGGTCCGAGCGAGAGGGCTCCCGTTGGTAGTGTGTCTCTTTCTAATGAGGTGACCATGACCAAACATAACACGGGACAAATTGATTGTAAAAACAATAGTGTAAGTATCCCAATATATGTATTTATGCTACCTAACTACGCCACCTAAACCTACCATTGAAAAAAAAAATATGTGTGTATATTTTTTGGAATCTACGTCACTTACCAAGTCAGTGTCGAGCGTACAGAATTTCGACATTCCATGTTTTTCCATTGGTGTCGTAAGGGGCGACTAAGGGACAAACCAGAGAATGATCAGCAGCGTTCTCTGTGCATTTGTAACAACCATACTGGGATCGCCAACCCGCCTGCAAAGCACTCCGCATGAATAGCACAAATAAAACAGCCCCTAGTGCCCGGCAGCCTGCCTAACCTCGACTACGGTAGCGGTCTAGGTTTCGGTATGGCAAGGGGTGCAAAGAATCCCGGACGAGGTCCGGCTACCCCAACAAATACCGACGAAAGGACCAGGCAACGTACAACACGCGCACACCCGGACTCCGGACCGACGATAAGATGACCGAACTCGAAGAGGAATTGAGCAGTTTACGATGGTGTATTCAGGGAGGACTCGATAATCCTCAAATCCCAAGTCTGCATAAGTCTTATTCTTCAAGACCCATCGCATAGATAGGAAAAAAACTCTCTGATCTTACTCTCAAGCTCATGAAGGAGAGGCGTTAGATGATCCTGCAGTCTTCAGACGATGCTTTGAAATACCCCAAAGGATCTCAATTATTTCACTTAATGTCCATTTGCGTAGACAGTTGAGAAACTTAACTTCACCAATTTTATTCCACTAGGAATCAATTTGCGAATAATATTAAAAGCCGCTGAATTTTACTCGAACTTATCCCGCCAAAAACTCCACAAACCTGGTGGTCCTACATTTAGTATTACCAGGCCCAAACATTTAAAAGTACTACTTTTACTCAGTATTAATGAATTATTTTTTAAATACAATGAATTGATGAATTAAAGGAACTGTAAAAATATTTAAATACGCTTCAAAGTTTCATAGACTTTGAAACGTATTTAAATATATTTTTTATTCGTTCGTTTTGGTATTACATAAAAAAGAAAATATAAAATTTTCTACCATTTCTACCAAACCCAATGATTAGTTGAGCTGGCAAGATGTCAGACAAGGACACACTACCAGCGGGCACCCTCTCGCTCAGGACCGCTTTTGGTTAGCTACCGCTTATAAGGGAATAGCTAACCTAGATGTATGATAATAGATTTCATTTTAGCTATACAAAAATTTTTGGTACACAGTCTAGTAGTAAGAAATACGTATAAGGTCTTTGGTCTCATGTAATATTTCACTGTCTGCAACTGGCAACACTGGTGGTCTTGTCCATAGAGTATAGGAACTATTAAAAAGCATGTCTGGTCGCGATGGTCCCGATGGTCCCGATATCAGTGTTGCCATATGTACGGATTTGTCAGTACACGAACGGCATTTTGACCATTACGTTTGGATCGAACTTGCGTACGGATATGTGTTCGGATTTCCAATAATACGTGACAATACGTACTCTTTTTAAAATGCAATGCATAAAATTCACCTAAACATCAATATTTCGATATTTTTTGGCTCCCCACAAGAAATGTATTAAAAAAATAAAGAACGTACGTGGTTTTCTATGACGGGGAATTAGAGTTTCATGTTTTATGTTTGTGACTAACTAAATAACTTGTTGCACGGTTGACGTTGGTTGCAGTAGTGAATGAAAGAGATAAATATATTACGATTTGTTTTGCTTGGATTTTTTGTTTTTAGCAAATACACCTTGTTTTGATTTGAATGTTGTCAATGATATGAAAAAAAAAGTTTAAGTAATTTTTGCTTTTAATTTTAGGTTTCTTTTGTACGGATTTCGTACGGAGTTTCAGATTTGTTGCACCTACGGACTTTGTACGGATTTTTTTGGTCAGATGTACAGATTTTTAGTCCCTACAGTATTGCAACACTGCCCGATATATTCTTTTGCTCTGTGGTCTGGCCGTGGTCACGGTCGGTCTAATAATTATACTCTATGGGTCGGTATCGGTCAAAGACCTTATACTTCTTACTACATATCGGTCAGTCCAAAGGTAAAATTAGATAGAGTCTGGCAAACGAAAGTAGAGACTGAAAAAGCGCGGCAAATTTAAAAAATCTCGGCTTAGCAACCTCAAAACTAGTATGAAATACTTGGAATAACCTAATTTGATACTTTAGAATTATTTATTATTAATTCTAAAGTATCAAATTAGGTTATTCCAAGTATCTCATACTAGTTTTGGGGTTGCTATGCCGAGATTTTTTTTTAATTTGCCGCGCTTTTTCAGTCTCTACTTTCGTTTGCCAGACTCTATAATAAATAAATGATAAGCATACAATAGAAAAAAAACAAAAATTTGCGATAAAAGAGTTATTTATGTAGTTTGGGTACTTTTAATATGTTTTTTATAAACTTGCTCATAAGTTTACCATGGCATATTTGAAAATATTGTGAACAAAAATTCCCAATATTAACCCATTTTTCCTATTTCCCCGATAGTTTGCACTTTTGCCCCAAAATTGGGCAATAATACCCAATCTGGATATACATTCACAGAAAAGAACCACGGATTATGTGACTTTTATTGCACTTTTGGATACACACACGATATTACACTACATTCTATTTTTATTTTTAGTACGACAATGTGACGTGTGGGTTAAAAATAAATATTTCACCATCATATTTTTTTTTTTTTTCGATTTATAATGTAATATTGATTGTATTTTAAAAATACAATCAATATTACAATATTGATTGTATTATAATATTATAATGTTATATAATGTTTTTATATTTAAGGCAATTTTTGTAACTTTTGAGAACAACGAGATTTGTAAATACCAGATTTTTATTGCAAACAGTTTACGAACGCATCCAAATTGAATCACCTAAAACCAAACTGGCGCGTATAGAAAGTATTTCACTCCTTAATAACGTAGGTACTCAGAGATGACTCTGAATGAAACGCGCCATGACTAAATGAAACTAAGTCAAATATGAAACATTAATTAAAACTTGATTTTGCCTGAGCGTGTGCGCGTACGTTTCCTACTTTGCGAGTTCGCGCGGTTTCGTACTAGAAGTGCCGGTGATTACCTACATTTTTTATTGTTTGATAAGTAAGTTTGGCGTTAAAGTTTCTCAAATTATCGAGATTCTAGTGCCTATCTTTAATGTATTAATAAGTACCTAACTAATAAAAATAATTGTAGGTGCAAGCAAGTAAAATTTCTGTTGAAAGTGTGGATTTAAACCACAGAAAGCGATTCACTAGTATTCAATTTAATACAAAATAAAGAGAGATGAAAAATCATCATCGATAATGAAAGTTTTTTGTAGTTTTTTTTAATTGAGGCGATTTTGCCCTTTATTAACAGCCCTTAAGAACAAATAGTGAAAAACAGGTGAAAAAATTACGATAAGAGGATTCGATACATATCGAATATTAATGGTTAGTTCAGTGTAAAACTACCAGATGCACCACCTCTCGTGGATTTGGTTTAAAGAAATAGAATAAGTTAGGTGCTAGACTAGATACTTAGATAGTAACAACTGTGAAGATGGCGCTGCGAACAAATTGAACTAGGGCAAAGATTACTATTATAAACTAGAGTCTGTTTTATCATAAGATTAAATACACTATTATACATCATATATTCCGCCAATTTGCTGACATCAATTTGCCTCCGACCTAAAAATAAAATATTTTTTAATGTAACTTTTGCAGCAAAAATGTAACATTTCAGGCAATAAAACGTAACTTTTGATTGAATTGCCCTGGCAACACTGCTCTAAGTAGTCTGTGTCAGTGTCAGTGACATTCTTTACGGTCGTACGGTCTGCGTACTATTATGAGGTTATAAATAACGAATGAGATTGTCTTGCAAAAAGAATTTTAAAATAGAAAACTATTCAATAACAAACCACGTATATCTACCAAGTTTTCTCACCATCGTCTTAAGTACAAGCCTCTACAGGATCTACAAAAAGGCATCTCAAGATTATTACAAACTTTGTTTACTGCGGTAAAGTTCCTATACCAACTTTTGTGCAAAAATTACAAAAATAGAGAGTAGCCTTTATTCGGAACTCCTAATACTTCTACAAGTTCAACCTTCAACGCTGCAACGAAACGTAAGTTCATTGTGTACTTTTGCGAATTTGTTAACTAATTATTTAACACGAATTACTGATAGACTTTTCATTATTCCAAACACATTCACATGGTGAATTGCCACACCCACTATGAATAAATAAATATGACTTCACCCTACCCTCTTCAGTTAGCATTTATGTTTCAGCTAACTATTTTCTTACTTAGGGTGCTATAATAATGGCTTTTAATTTAATTATTTGTCAATTTTTGTTACAGCTACCTTTTCTTTTGGGGTTGGAGCAACAACTACTTCTACCTCTGGATTTGGAACTCCAGCCACATCCACAGGTTTTGGCTCATTTGGTGCACCAGCAACCACTACAGGTAATTTATATTTTTTAGCAACCCACCCCAGCTTCGCTTTGGTGCATGTTTGTGTTCAAATTAAAATAGGTAGGATTCTTTTTTTTATTCTATCTACCCATCCATCCCAGCAGCTCCTGCGCCTTGGTGTTGCCAACTATCTCCTACATTATCTAGTGATACAGGGCAGCTTAGGAGCAATGCCTTACCCCTTTCATTTTGTATGTCTATTCCCCACACAGATGATGTGTGTTCACGTTGATCCCGATGATGACCTCCTCTCCGCTAGTTTCGCATTGAGTTACTAGACGGACAAGGTCATGCATGGGCGGTGCCTCTGCATCAGGCATGTATGTCGAGGGCCCGAAGCAAATACCCAGCAAAACCAATTATATGTAGCATGCATTGAGCATATGTCAGGTAGAAATGATTCTATGTTAAGATCGCAATCCGTCAATGCTGAACAAGTAAACACAGGTAATTTTTTTCGAGTCTAAGTGTATTTTAGCTTGTAATAGTATTAATTGTGTTATATTGGTAAATAAAGTAGATTCAGAATAGGTATAGTGGACATGGGTGTGTTGCTATCAGCTATTAAAAATGATTTCTGTGTCCCTTTATCCTCGTCTTTCTATGAGTGACGACTTAAAGTGTTTCGTGGAGTTTGCTAACTATTATGGGAAATTCATTCTCATAAAATGAATTTCCCTTAAATGAATAAGTTATGTTGAAGAAATGTTGTATTCAGTTAGAACAATGAATGCGAAAAATAATTTTTGTTACTCAAAGATGAGTTTATGAACCCTCCAGTTTTAGAATTCCCTGATAAGAATAATTTTATGTTACAAGCAGATAGTACAGGATTTGCTATAGGTAGTGTTTTATGTAATGGAAATGGAAAGCCTATTGCATATTATGCTAGTAGATGTTTAGGGAAAAGTGAGTTGAATTACCCGATAATTGAAAAGGAGTTATTAGTTAGTAGTAAGCAGTTTAGTCAATTAAATACTTTAGACCAGATGTATACGCTCGAAAAATTGTTGTAAGAAAGGATCATCAACCATTTTTATATTTATTTAATATGACAGATCCATCGAGTAGATTATATAGCTTTGCTTTTGTTTAGAGGAGTATGAGTTTGAAGTTGAATATGTGAGAGGAACAGAAAAGGTTTTAGCAGATGCATTGTCTAGGATAGTCATTTCTAATAATGATTTAAAATCCATGCCTGAGGTGACTATGGATATGATGATTAGAGCTCAATGTAAGAGTTTACAAAACCCAGATATTGATGATAAAGCCTCTGCGGTTGTTAGGACTGATCTGATTACTTCTAAAAAACAAAGGAATGACACTGAACCAGTCCAAATTTCTTCGAAGACGTGTGAAAAGTTATCAGCTAATATGGATTGTACAAAGATAGTTTTAAAGTCGCGCAATGTGTTAATTAATATATGTGCCAGGAAACTCGATTACTATCTACAATTATTATTATTATCTATCGAGCTGCGTTCGGTCGCTTTGCTCGGTCACTTCAGCTCTCGTCATCTCCTTCGAACCTAACCTATCCCTGTCGTGGTGCCCTAAATTCCCGAGCTCGCTTCGCTCGCTCTGGACTAATTCAATTTTTTTACCTCACGAAAAACATACAAACAAACATTAAATTTTTGAGTCTTGAAAAGTTTGTCATTAGCTTTCTATTTATGAGTACTACCTACAAAAAAAAAAAGAACTTCCAAATCAACGCCCCATAATGTAAATTTTAGCCAGAGTTTTCGAAAGACATAGTTACTTTTGTATAGAGAAAGGCCTAAAAAAAGAGTGTATTTTAATAGTTATTTATGCTACAAATGCGGAAGGTAGGTGATTCCCGACGAGTGGCATTTTATTATTTAATAAATCGACACGAGTCGGGAATCATTTTACGTACGTGTATCATACAACATTTTACTATGCATTGTGCGAGGAAATAAACAAAAGTATCGGAACCAATAAATAAATTAATAAAATGGCGGGCTTATTCAAGCGCGCTCAGCATATCCACAGATTAATTAATAGTCCCTCGGCCATAATTATCTACTGCGCATGTGTAAATAGCTGTCACGTCTATCGTGTAGGTAGGGTAAATACGCTAAATGTCGGCCCCCTAACGGCTTTTCTAACTAGGGATCGCTCTGGCGCCATCAGTTTGCAACAAAAGGATGCTTGTGATGCGGTTTTTGAAAGTTTGTTAAATCTATTTCATCTTTATAGGCATAAGATTGACATTTCTACTAAAAGAAAAAAGTATTAAGGTTTAAATGCATCGAGAACGAAAAAACCCTAAAGTCAGCCGTTCACGGCCCATGGTCGGTCGCGTTTTTCCCTAATGTCGGTCAGGTATCTAGGGTGTTTTAAATTAAGACAATGAAAAATATTGTTAATATGATTTATTTTGGCAGCAGTCTAATATCACCTAAGTAAACATTTGTATTTGTTTAATAGTAAAGAAATTTTTTGAATTGCACTTAAACAATGTTACTATAATAACTATAATAACTACTACTACTACTTATATAATTTATAAGTAAATAAATTATAATAACACATAAATATTCAATTTTGAGAAAATAAGTTTGATAAATAAATTAAATATGACTACCCACAAAATCAATGAAAAAATACAAATGTAACCAGCCTGTATAGTGACGCTGTAATTCGAGGCTGGCCGACATTATGATCTTTAATATTTCTAATGTCGGCCCCTGTTTTGTGTACCTTATTTCTCGAGATTCAACAAATATCACCCCGGCCAGAATTTGACGATTAAACGTAAAATAGATTTATTTGCCTATAAACTTTGCAAATTCTCATATTAAGCCAATGGAATTGGTAAAATCGGAATTTATAAAACAGACTGCATTTACTTTAAGCCGGCCACGGCCGAGAATCCGGTTTTAAGTCGAAATTGGTATTCTAATGGCGGCCCCCTATTTTTCCCTTAAAGCAATACGCAAAACGTTGAGAAAACTATCTCAAAATATAGTAGAACAAACTTTTTAGTGATAACAAAGCTTAAAAACAAAAAAATAAAGGTCTTATAGTTGTAATATCAATCCCCGAAGCGCGGGTATTCACAGCTAGTAAGCTACTTTAGCTGCTAATTTGACGCTGCAACGGCGCAATCGCCGTATGTGAACGAGTGACGTAATCGAATAGAAACGGTTTGTACTTATAGAGTATGAACTAAGGTTGCAATTCGAGTGGCAAAATTGCCACTTAATTACATTTTGAATCAACGCAAGCTGAAAATGTGCAAACGGCCGAACTTTGGGGGATGGCCGACGTTTGGCGTATTTACCCTATACTTGATCGAAGGTCACGTCGTAACGCAAAAAGGCACGAGCAAAATATACGTTCTTCCAAACATATTTAAAATTAATTGATTTATAAAATCTAAATCTAGAGGAATTAAAATCGCCTTTAAATCAAATCAAATTTATTCGTAAATGTAGATTTCAATACAATAGGATGTTATAATAAGGTGGTCAGTTCGCTACATTTTACTCGAGAGATACAAATATTACGTCAATCGTCGGATTTTAGTACCATCAAAATGTATAATGAACGCGTTCAGGGTCGTGCTACGAAGTACAACACTTTTAATTTGGAATTCTGTTGAATTTTTTTCGCGTAGTTCCGTTTCCCGTGAGAATACAGGGATAAAAAGTAGCCTAATCCACCCTTGGATAGTGTAGCTTCCCAACGGTGAAAGATTTATTTAAATCGGTCCATCAGTTTTTAAGTTTGCTCGTTACATGCCAAAATTCAAATCTTTCCTGTTTCTAATATTACTATAGATATAACTAACAATAACTCATCGCTACTTCCCACAACCGTCAACTGCGATAACCCGTTCGCATTGTTTTTTTTTTGTGTTAACCTATACTCTGATAAAATGATCGCCCAACGCTGTAATCTACTGGATGCCATTAGTGTTTTGATCTAATATACTTACTAACACAAAGTTGTTGTTTTTAAACAAAATACAATAGCTAACGACCTATCACATAACTCTCGAACTCTCGATCTATCCGAGAATAATGATTTTCTGCATTATTCAATGCGCGCGATACATAGGTACTCCTACCATAGATCGAGTCCGCCGCCGCGGCGCCTGCCTGTGCCCCCCCCCCTGTACCGCACGCATTGGCGTCACACGTGGGTCATAATGAGTCAAGGCCAACACTACCGCGCCTATTGATATTTTCTTTTAACTTTGGCCAAAGCTTTCTCACACTGAACACCCCAATTCCAGCTAACACCTTTCTTAAGAAGTTACAAGTACAATATACTACTCAAATTCTTATCGAACTTAGCATGAAAATTGCCTAATCCTACAAAAGCCCGCAACTCAATCAAATCTCTTGGCTTAGGCATTTTCACTATTGCATTTACCTTTTCCGTATCTACTTTATACTCGTATCACATACCCTAAATATTATTACCCCATAAATAAACATTTACAGTCAAACCTGGTCAAGTCAAGTCAAGTCAAATGTGTCATTTCAAGTAGGCCATTATGTGGCACTTTTGAACGTTAAAATTTACATTTAATAAAAATTGATTCTACCGTGCATTCGGAAATGTAGCTTGTTATGGAGAAGAACGCACAAGAAACTCCATACTTACTCTTTAAAAAAAAAAAGTTTTATACAATATTTATATAAGTACATACATTAGTAAATTCATATACGTGAGGACGATGTACCCAGCACTACTATACTACATATAGGTATGAGAGAATTTCAAGCACTAACAGGTAAATTCCTTTACTTGATAAATAGGAACATGGTCCTCACGTACTTACAAATATTGCAAACATAGGTACATTACCTAATTAAACAACAACATAACAGTGTGCGAGTCAATTTTTTTAAACAAAAAAGGAGAAAAAATAAAAATAAAGCGTTACTATAATTATGAATATAATACAAATTAACCATTTTGATTTTGTCCACACCAAAGATAGGCCTATGGAGCAGGACCAGCAAGTTTCCAAGCATTCTTATCTTGAATATAATCATCTAATTTGTAATATGCTTGTTTACAAAGTGTGCTTTTAACTATTGATTTAAATTTTCTTTCATTTAACTTTAATATCTCACAAGGTATTTTGTTATAGAATTTAACACAGTACCCCATGAAAGATGTGTGTACTTTAGCTAGATATAGCTTTAGCTTTAGCTGGATAAGCGAGAGTTCAAGGGCGCACAATCTCATTCTCGCTTATAGAGGTTTCTCACTAACCCGAGTTTCTCGCTAATGCAGGTACATGGGTAGCGTTTCTCTCTTATAGAGGTACGAGAGTTTGTTTTATCCATTCCAAAAGGCACTTTTCGATATCGGGTAATTCAGAAAATCTAGTCCTCTTAATATTTCCATGTCCATCAGAGCACTCAGACTTTATAGAGTCTTTTGATTTTATAATAGGTGCATTCTGGTAAATTAAACTCCCTCTGAATTTCATTTCGCGATTTTCCGGCTTCAAACGCATTCACTATTTTAAGTTTATCACTTAAGAGCGGACTCTAGTCGGTAATATAGTATAGTAATATAGTCTATTGCCGTCGCGTCACCTCCAACCTCACTCCGTAAAGTGCGAAAGGGACAACTGCAGCTCAGGCTGATTTTACCTACAAAAACTTTGACTAAAAGACGTTTCGTATTCTGCTGTTTTCTTCATGAAAACTGGTCTGATCTAAAAATTCTTATATCAAAATTTAGAGAACAAGTATATCTATGCTCCTATCATTTCCTTTTATTGTTAAAAACTTATAAATTCTGTCTGAAAGTCTTCTGAACATGGCGGTAAAAACGGGCAATTTTTTCGGATTTTTGGATTGTCATATTTCATTTTGTGATTATGTTTTGGAAAAAAGGAAATGATTAGGGCACGTATTAATTAGACCCAGATTTTATGGGGGAAAATCATTGCTCTAGAGGCATTATCCACGAAGAAAACAGCAGAATGTTTTTGTATGGAGAAAGTTTCACTAGAGTCCCCTCTTAATGACAGTACTTAAATTTTCCGTTTTGACATGATGCAGAACAGAACTTTCCTTCGCAATTGATTAACGATAAACTGTGTAGGCACACGTGTCCATTCGAAAAGAATCCGATAAAATAACAAAGTTATTTAGTTCCACGAAATAGAATAGGTACAATATTGACGAGAAAACAATACAAAAACAATGGTAGGAAGTTCCACGAAAGTGAGTCATAAAATGGCAGATGTTAAATTTGTAATTTGTTTTGTCATTTGTTACTCCTAAATAATATACATAAATAAAAAAAGCTCGACTGTCGGTTATAGAGGTATAGATAAGTAGCAGTCTCACTTAAGGAGGTCCATAGGGGAAAAACGACTCTCTCTTACAAAGGTTTCTGTTTCTCGCTAATAGAGGTTTTGGGAGCTTAAAATGACGGGTCCTGGCTATTACTCTCACATATAGAGTTTTCTCACTTACCCAGGTTTCACTGTACTTATATACTTTATGCCGTGACTTTGTAACCTTTGAAACCCTTTCTAAAGTTTCGAAATTCGTTTTTTTAACTTGCTCCACACTAGTAATTTCTTCCTATATCGTGGGTGCGTTTACAAACATATAAACTCACGTACACAAGACACCCAGATCCGGAACAACTATCTGTAGGTCATACAAATATTTGTTCCGTGCGGGAATCGAACCAGCGTTAAGCAGCGCAGCAGCCGATCGCTCAACCACTACGCCAACCGTGTCGTCATACTTGTTCTTATGTTGGGTTCCACACCTGGTATATCACTAAGAAGATTCATCATAATCCGCTGGAAGATGCCCGGGCTCGAAGACAACTGAAACACGAGTCTATTGTATTTAAACAGACCTCTGTGTTTGTTTTTACTGTTAAATCTTTAGAATCATCTAATTCCATCTTATTATAGGCCTGGTATAGGTCAATTTTCGAAAACAACGTAGCCCCGTTTTTGCTCACTAACAGATCATTTTCGGTAGTGGATATCTTTTGACCAGCAAGACAGGATTTAAAGTGACTTTATAATCAGCACAGATACGGGTTCCACCGTCAGCTTTACGTACCGGTTCCAAAAGTGTCGCCCAGTCTGAACACTTAACGGGCTCGATGGTACCCGCGCGCAGCATAGCATCCAGCTCCGCGTGCACCTGACTCTTCAAAGCGTAAGCCGCCCGACGCGGGCCGTGCCCGACAGAACACCCACCGGGGTCGCACCCTTTTTTGTTTTCTTTTACGCCGTCGGGGTAGACGACGTGGTTATGTGGGGCTTGCACCCACTAAAAACTCCGCCTGTGCACCTACTTTCGCCTCGATGGGTGGCCCGCGAGAACTGCCACGCATAACATTCGCGACCCATCCAGCGTGGCCAACTTTTGGGCTCCCTCTTTGCCTGCCTCCGGGCTCCCTTCTTCGGTGATGTCCGTGTGCACTGGGACATCACCACATCTCCAGGGGCCGTGCAGTATGAACGATAGAGTGCCCGATCTATCGTCCGCTGACCCCTGTTATGGCGGCATCAAGACGGCGTTTCGCCGCCTGCGCCGTCCTGTCCTGCGACGAATCGGGTCAGCGAGAGAGTCTGCCTCTCTGACCCACTCCGCCGCTTCTTTCTGCGTGAGAACATCCTCGCAGAAAGACGCAACGACCTCCCATGCCTATTCACTGTCGACCATGGCCCTAATAATGGCCGGCAGTGACAGGCTACTTGCCCAATTTCTGCCGCCAAAACGCTGCGCCTCCCAGGCAGGGCACTGCTCGAAAGTGTGCATGGCCGTGTCCTGGTTACACTGGTAACACACGGGGGTGTGCCTCCTGCCTCCCGTCTTGCCACTGTGTGCAGGTATTTTCCAAAACAGCTATAACCTGATAATACCAGCACAAAACGGAAGAACAACGTCCCATGTCACCTCCGTATCCACTCCTCTAGGATTGGCTGGAGAGCGCCAACAGTCCACTGACCGGCTTTAGGAGTCTCCAGTCTCTCCGAGCATTGCCTTATGATGGCAGCCTGCGCCTCTCTGCATCACCACTTCAGGCGGCGGGCCACTGCCATTCTCCGCCCTAACTCCCGCACCTCGTTGGTAAACTTCGGCCAGCACTCGCGCCTCCAAATCCCACGGGGGTGTTCCTGCTAATCTGAACACCGCTTCAGCTGAGATTTTGCGGTATCCGCGTATTAACCCGACGGCCATGACTCTGCGGTCTCCTCAGCTGAGCATTGTTCTGGTCAGTCAGGGAGTCCGCCCACACTGGTGCGCCGTACAGCGCCATCGAGCGCACCACCTCCGTGTAACCGATCGAGAGTGACCTGCCGTCGGCAGCTCTCGGTCCACCTAGATTCGGCAGTAGCCGACTTAGGGCGGAGGCTGTGCCGATCAGCTTCGGGGCAAGTCGGTGGAAGTGCTCGCCGAAATTCCACCTGCGGTCTAGAACCAGGCACAGGTATTTCATATGGGTCCGCAACATAATTTGCTACTAAAGTGATGTAAGCGCCCGCCAGTGGCCGACGGCGGGGCCCATAAAATACCTGGACTTCCGTATTTTTGAGCGCCACCCTAAGACCGAGCGCTTCGATGCGGCTGATGACCAGGTACGCACCCTCAGTGGCCAAGTGTGCCGCCTCTTCAAAGTTTCCTCCCCGGGCTGTAATGAGAGTGTCGTCAGCATAACAAATAACGCGCAGCCCTGCTGAGAGAGCACCACGAAAGGCCCGACCCCTGTGGAACACCACACGTAACAGGCCTTCGCACGATTTGGCCATTGCGTCCCTGGTAACTAACACTTCTCCCCCTCAGGTAGTCTGCCACCAGCTGCGTCAAATATAAGGGTAACCCATGAAAACGGAGCGCGTCTTCGATACAGCCGATTGGCAGAGTATTAAATGCATTGACGATGTCTAATGACACCGCCATCATAACATCCCCTTACGTTACAGCCTCTATCGCCTGGGTCTTGAGACGCATAATGCCGTCCACGGTCGAACGCCCACCTCTAAAACTGAATTGAGCATCTGACAGATTTGTGCCAACCGTTTCCAAATGCCGGACGATGCGGGTTGCAAGAATTTTCTGTAGCATATTTCCCACCTCGTCCAACAGCACTATTGGTCTGTATTTCGAAGGGGACTCCGGGAGCCGTCCAACCTATTGCAGCAGGACCAACCTACCTTCTTTCCAAGGCTTAGGAAACCGTCTCGACGTCAGACAGAAGTCGAACAGTTCCCTAAGCCTATCCTCCAACACATCCTACGCTAGAGCTAGAGCCAGTACCTAACCGGCACCCCGTCTGGTCCCGAGCCGACCGGGATCGCACCCTCCCGCACCTGGAGTGTCACTTTGCCGCGAGTGTACCGTCCCAATCCGTTGCTGAATAGTTCTTTATACCTATTTAACAAAAAAATTGTTAACTTTAACATATTTACATAGTTTGTTGTCGTTTTTGTGTAAATTCTTGTATTTTTTTTTATTACCAATTCTGATAACTATTGCCGGCCTAATAAAGAAGTTATACCTCTGTCGATCACAAACAGTTCTAAGTGATTAATTTTATCTTTGCACTGAATTTTCGTTCTTATTACCCCTAATGGCCGGATATTGCTACCTTCATAATTTTTAACACCAAGTTAAATGGCTCAATTGATCTAGAACTTAAATGGCGGTTTTAGGTTCTTTTACTGCTTCATGAAACAGCTGAGCCTGTGCATTTTGGTATAGGTGTCATCAACAAGCAATGATAAGATAAGCTTACCGGGGTGTATCCGTTCAAACACACTTTGTGTAATTCCTCTGAACTAGAGTCCTCGCCTACTTCCCCCGGCCGCTGGCTCTTAGTAGTCTCGACGTGGTTCACTCCTCTCCTCTTTCTGCGTTTGTCCCTGACCGAGAACACACGCGTCTTAGATGTCCGTTTTGTTTGCATTTACTGCATACAAAATTCTTATAGCGGCACCGCGCCAGAATACTAAACAAATGGATTATCAAATAAGTATGTTTTATTCCTTACAACTGGTTCACACCACAGGTACACTCATGACCAGCGTAACTACATACGCATAAATAACGGCAACACTCGAATATCACAATAACACCACTAAGATAGGTTCGGTTCCGTCCGACAGCCATAGGCACCGAATGAGCTCGCTCCTCGTTGGAAGTCCTGTCGCCCCCGTAAGGGGGCGAGGCGAGCGGTCCTGGATCTAAGCTCCTAGCCCGCAGAGGCCATACCGAGGCTCGCAAACACGAGTCCGTCGCTTTGGTGTTCCAGTGAACCTAACATCAAGTGAGTGCGGATAAAGCGCCTAGTCGCTTTGCCTCTAGTTACATTATACAATTACATAAAATAAAATTCTTCGAAAAAACTTTTTTTAACGAATACGTTTACGTGCAAATATTGAATTAAGTAACACAACGACGATTATAACTAGCAGCGCTTGTTGTTTTCCGTATAGGAAACAACATAACATATCTACTACATATAATAATCAGAGTATACTATTAAATTGTGTTACGTTTAGTTGACACAAGAAAAAAATCCTAATAAGTCGCAACAAATTGTTTCAAATAGGTAGAGTTTTATTTATGCCGAGATTGGGCGCCAGTGGGATCATCATAACGATGCCTTAGTTCACAATTGCACTAACTACAAAATTTTCAATTTTTACTTTTTTAATGCCAAATACACTAAATGTCATGCTCTTTCGTTTCCGCGCATCGAAATACCGTTATTCCGTCTCTATCTACCAAAACCGTGGGTCACAATTGTATTAAATGAGTTCGTTTAATGTTCCATGAATGTGGTATTATACTAATGGTCTTTATTTTTGTAAAACCAATCAAGATATACTTTAACTGATTTTAAGTTTCTCAACTGCATGAAATTTCAAAACACAAACGTATTATATACATTTGCAATAGTATAGAGTTTTTCACTTAATGCCAGTCAGCATAATCAATCTTAGTGCACAAATGTATTAAATGGGGGGTTTTATGTTTATTTGGCCATTTTGAAAAGGTAACGTTTAAACTAATATTACAATATTGAGATATGATGGAGTAAAAGGACTAGTCTTATGAATAGATGCATATTTTTTTTGTTATTTTACTTGGATTTTCTACTGTTCTCGTCTAAACTTTAAAAAACTTTAAAGCTCTCTCCTCAAAAATGAAAATTTTGTAGTTAGTGCAATTGTGAACTAAGGCATCGATAATATAGTTTTAATAGATGTCCCACACTATCTCTTGGCATCACTAGCTTCAAAAGAATTTAGATGTAAAGTTTATTTATTTTTAGTTAAAGTAATTACCCGACTGCCGAAGGAGGGTAATGTGTTTATCATTTAAGTATGTTTGATCCTATGTGGCGTTCTAGAGACCAAACGCGTTGGCCGATTTTGATGATTCTTACGTCAATCGATTCGTCTTAACCCTGCAAGTGTCACTTGGCTACATTAAAGAGGGAAAATAAAAAAAAGCGGAATTTGGCGCACTATTGTGGGGCACCAATTATTTTATCTTCCATACTCATCGTGTGGGGAATCAAAATAAAGGGTTTTAAGCGGTGATTTCAAAAATATATAACACTTACATGTTTAAATGTACCTAATTCTAAAAAAAGTAATTAAAAAAAATACAACAAAAAGACCCGACTGCTTAACTAAAAAGACGTAAACAAGAAGAAAATCATGCTGTGCAGTCGGAGGATACATCTGGTTTTGGTCAGCCAGCTCGCGAAAATGTGTCCTCCGACTGCATAGCATGATTTTCGTCTTTTTAGTACGCTTTTTAAGTAGTAATAAAAAATTAAAAAAAGTATGATAATAATCATTCTAAAAATTCTCATCGAGCTACGATACGTCTAATTGTAACAGTATCTCAATAAGCCTACTCTTTAATTAATCGACTCTATCCAGCAATAGGTTCCGAACACAAGTTAAAAAGTTTAAAATTCTGACTTTTCCATCAGCTTACATCTATGAAGTTGCGGTATTTGTTAAAATAAATAAAAATCTATTCGGTGAACTAAAATCAAAAAGATATATATATCTTTTCTCTTAAAGTATATATACTTAAAATATCTAGTTTACCACATAGAACTGCTCTTCTGAGCAAAAGTCTTTTTGGGATGGCATCAAAAATTTACAATAGGATACCTGTGGACATTTTAAACACTAAGGAACTGCCACTATTCAAATATAAATTACGTAGTTTTTTAATTGAAATTACTATACGATCCAAGATTTTCTTAATAATTAGTACTTACTACAATCTGTCACCACGCATCTAATTATTTTTTTGTAAGTTTTGCTATAAATGTGATTATGTGATACCTATGAATATTTTGCATGTTGACTTAATTATTGTATGCCTACTAGGCAGGACATAATGGAACTGTAATTTACCTAACATCTGTCTGTATAACCTATGCCCACAATAAAAAGATTTGATTTGATTTGATTTCATCAGACAGCGCTGGTGCTGGATAATCCATCTGCTTGATGCTGCCACTCCGATACAGACCACACAGGGAACGATACTGCTTGTGATTGCGAACCAAATCTCTTGTTGCTTTAATATCTGTTGAAATATTAAAATATTTATGTACATGTATAAATTCTTCTTTATGAAGATAGTCAAACAAAGTTGCTTTATGCTTGTTGAACAAACACAATTTTTGTTCTTTATATTTAAATCTAATTAACAGATAAAATAACTATGTTAAATTAGATTAATTTATATCAAGTTTAAAAAACATTCACCAGTGAAAAGGTTTAAAGTTTAAAATAAAACATGTGACTATAACCCCACTTTTAAATTTTATAAAATGTTAATGATTTGTTTTTAGTTTAAATTAAGCAATCATTAAGTTAACTTATAGTTTGGGTTAAGTTCTTAAGTGTATACTAAGTAGTTAAGTACTTCAATCAAACATCATGCGAAGGAAATTTATGGCCCCATCCTCTCTGCGCTTTTGGCGGAGTCTGCGAGCTATATAGGTTCCTCGGACATAATCCGAGACCTTGGGGCCTTATCTTTATTACTAGGTTTAACTATGATCTATTCTTAATTATTACATTTCTTAATTTCTAGCAATGTCTGACAAATATTCTGTCTGTTTTTCTTAAATATATTTCAAGTTATAAAACATATTTAATCCTAAGAATATCTTACTTACAATCTTATCTTATCTATTTTATATCTATTTGTTTTTATGAGCATAATTATATATCTATTTGTTTCTAATAATAGTTTTCTGCGTTATTACTGTGCAATAGCTTATGAAATCTCTACTGTGGTTTTTGTTTGTAATTTACTCTTTTAAGTTTTCTGTATTGATCTTAATTCCAAGCTCCTGTTCAAGATTATACCTCCCCAGGCCATAGGCCAGCAGTCAGTTAATAGGTGTGTCACTGTCTTGTCAATATCGGGGTTGCATGTACATGATGGGCTTTCCTTACACTTGAACCGGTTCAAGTATTCGGACAACCCACCATGGCCTGTCAATATTTGGGTTAGTACCCCTGTCGGCTTCAGCTTTTTGACGTTTTTAAATGCATTGATAGCGTCCGGGAAGAAGATTTTTGTCGTTGCGGCTGTGTCACCCGTCCTGTACCTCCGATTCCATTCGGATTTGCCGCTTGACGAATGAAACCGGACACTGGTCATAATCCGGCCTCTTCTTTGATTTTAGTGCCTCATCTTTAGCCAACTGGTCGGCTCTCTCATTTCCCTCCAGTCCCGCATGAGCCTTAATCCAGAATAAAGCTACATGTTTACCCTGGATTTTGCATTTTAGTAAATTTGTTCGGTTTCAACTGCGAGGGGATGGGGAGAGCGGTGGTTTACGACCGTTTCCAGTGAAGACCTTGAGTCACTGTAAATCCCGAAACTTTCTTCGGTGCGCTCTTTTATCTCCCTCGTGGCTTTGCATATGGCCAGCAGTTCCTTAGACCGTGCAGTGAGACGACAGCTTCAATTTCTGGCACTTGGTTTCGACGGCATTGCTCCAAAGAGACAATGCCGCTCCCACCTTGCCATCAATCTTGCTGCCGTCAGTAAATATCTGCACTGCTTGTGTGCAGTGGTTTTGCAGTTGTTCTTGGTCTGCCAGGCAAATGCTCATATGTTCCGCCGGGTGGGTGGGGTCTCAATGCAAATGTGGTGCGTCGCTCGACGTCCCTGTCTCTCAGCGCCGGCTGAGGCACACCCTCTTCGCCTCGTACAGGGCAGCTGCCTCTAGTATTCGAAAGGTCGAGGGGTATTATCCCAGCCAGCACTAGTGCCGAGTGTAGGGATACGGTGAGGTAGTAATCCTCTTTGGACCACATTTAACTTCGTTTTTATGCACAACTTAGTGGCTGCGGGTGCCCATGCTCTTGCCGCGTAAAGTACTACTGGTTCGACTATTGCCGTATACATGGTGCGGATGACCTCGGGGTGGAGGCCCCAGCTGACCTTTGCAGCCCTTGACAACTGCTTGTAGAAGTTTATTGCTTTTTTGCCATACATTCTCCGTGTGTTCATTGAATGTCAGCTTGTTGTCGATCGTTAGTCCCAGGATCTAAATCTTCTGCGTCATGCCAATGGCGACCCCTCCCATGCTCAGCCTCGGAGTGTCGTATTTCAGTTTCCGCGTTATTACTATAGCATTTGTTTTATGCGCTGCGAATTTCAACTCATTACTAACACCCCACTGGTAAACATGGGCGAGGGCGTCATTCGCCTTCCGCTCGATCTCGATCGCTGAGTCACCATCAAATATTAGCACCACGTCATCAGCAAAGGCTTGGCAGTAGTCTCCCCGTTCCTCCAGTCCCTTTAATAGGGGGTCCAGAGGGTGTTCCAGAGAATCGGTCCTCCAATTGATCCCTGCACACAGCCCTTCGAAGTTTCCCTCACGACCTCTTCCCCTGCATTCCTGACCCTGACCCTTCGGTTATTGAGGTAGCTGTCCATGATCCTCTTTACATTTACCGGACATTTTTCATCAGCCAGCCTAGTTCTGATAGCTGGCCACCATGTGCTGTCAAAAGCTCCCTCTGTGTCTATTGACATCATTACGGTCAGCTTGTTACGTATGAGTCCCAACTAGATCATAGAGACAGTCTTCCGTACTCTTCTGGGGATTACCGTACCGTACCCGTACTGGCTAAGTCTTGGTATAATGTGCCATTTTACACTGTTTATTACCATTTTTCCCAGGACTTTTCCCAGCACCGGCAACAGCCCGATCGGTCTGTACGATTTTGGAACCGTGTAGCTCTCTTTCCCGTGTTTCCTTAGAATAACGACTGTTGCTTCCTTCCAGATTCTCGGGAAGTAGCCCAGTTCCAGGCATCTGTTTGCCAGTGCTAGGAAAGTTCCGGGTTCGTGGTCGATCGAATGCTGGCAGATGTCGGCCATGAGACCGTCTGCTCCCGGGGCTTTTTTGGGATTGAAGCTGCGCATTGAGGATTTCAGCTCTTCTATGGTGAACTGCGAGTCAAGGTTTTCATCATGTACCGCAGCGTTCACTTTTTCGGCTAGTACCCTAATGCGCTTGTGCTGCTCCCTATCTTCTTCCCTTCTGTCCTCGGGGTAGAATGTTTTTGGCAGCAATTCGGCAGAGTGAGGATTGTCCAGCACCTTTCCGTTCACGGTCAGGGGCAAGTCCTCATGTCGTTTCATGGTTCGGCCTATGACACGGTATATTCCATCCCAGATTCCCTCTCTATCTTGCTTTTCGCAGAAACCCTTCCAGCTTTCGGTCTGGACACATCTTGCTTTCTCTTCATATTCTGTTTTTATTTGCAGGTGCTCAGCGACGCCGGCCTCTCTACGGGGACCGGTGCTGCGCTTATCCTACGCTTTTTGGTGGCGACTGCTTTCTTCAGCGTGGTGAGCTCTTCTGACTACCGAGGTAAGTTGATTCGGTTTTTTGGACTTATTAAAGGTATACTTTTATTAGATGCTTCAATGATTTTACTTTGATATAAAAAGAGTAATACAGGCGTATTACTCTTTTTAATTCTACTGTTTGTATTTTTTTCTATTTCCGTGATTTTAATATTATGTTATGATAGTAACTGATCCTAGTTTGCTTTCCTACTATTGAATTTACGCGTCGTTTTTTCTGCTTATGTGTCATTTTCAACGCCAACTTGAAGGTGATGGCATTGTGGTCTGAGCTCGTCATGCTCTCGTCTATCTTCCAGTCGTCCACCAGGCCGAGCAGCCCCGCCGCGCAGACCGTTATGTCCACAATACTGGAGTACAATGTTGTTCCCCGAACTGTGTCGAAATTTGGAGTGTTGCCGACGTTGAGCACCTGCAAATCCATTTCTTTAAGAGCACCAGCCACTTCTTCGCCTCTTCCATTCGTTTTATTACTACCCCACCAGGAGTTTTTTTGCGTTGACGTCGTCCCCCGTGATGATTCGGCGGCCGAAATTCCTCTCTATCCTTTTGAGCTGCTCCAGGTATGGCCCTTTCGGTTCTGGCTTAGGTTCGAAGTAGAATGAGACCACCACGATCTCCCAGGCAACGGTCCTCATCTTTCCACTGTGATGTTGGCTGTGGTAAAGTCCGGGCACTGGACAACGTCTATATCACCATCAAAGACCGCAATTGCTGTCTTGACGGCACCGTCTGTCCCATTGCACGTCCGTGTATCACTAGCGGGGTGCCAACTGAAAATCAGCGCTGGGTGTCTCGACGCCCAGCAAATGCTGAGTTGGTAACCCTTTCGGTATGGGCACGCTCGTCGCAATCACTGTTAAACCTTGTTTGTACTTTTATTTTTTTACTATTCTTCTGTTACTTTGTGATTTTTGTTGTTGTGTTGTTTCTATGTCGAATAAATGTTTTCTATTCTAAATTCTCGTACCATGGTAGTCTTTCATTCTTTCTATGCGATGCGACACGTTGGGCGTACAATTGTAAAGTAGTGTTTTTACCCTACACACCAGCCAACCCAGGGGTAGGTAAATTGCATGAGACTAGATAGGGATGATTTCGCATAATGTGTGTAAGTAAAAAGTCACACCGTTGGCCAACTAATTTAATCTTCACACAAATACAGTCTGTCACTACAGTTTCTTGAGTATTATTAAATAAGCATCACTTACATTCAAAGGTTTACCCATTTACCATTTACCCTTAATATTCAACACTGGAGATATGATATCTCATCAGCATCGTTCAGCCTGTGTGGCTGTACAGCGTCATACAAATGATGAGAACTGTATTCGAACCTTGCTGCTGAAGTCGTAGGATGTAGATATTTAGGTTGAGTTGACTATGTTTATATATTAGTTAAAAAACAATCCTAAGGACTCTGTCAAGGAGGAAAATCAATGTCAGTCTCACAACGCACATGGCTGGCACTTGTGTGTTGTGTGTGTTTGTTCAGACCAATCAAATTAATACTTACAGCGCCGATTACTTCAATGGAATCTTTAAACTTAGGACTGGTTCCTTGCCGCCTTCGAGTCATCTTAATCGATTTATTTCCTTTGGTAATATAAATTATTGTGTGTGGTCAGTATTCAGTATTCCCTCCCCTTGCTCTTGTAACTGCCAGCATCCTCGTATTCATCGAGCTCACGAGCCTGACGATGAAGTCTTGAGGTATACGGATCCCGTGCGTATACGGAGCATTTATCTCCAGCACTACATTTTGAATGCGTCTATCCTCTTCCTTTCTCTTGCTCGGATTGTCCATGTCTCAACTCCATAGCGGATTCACTCTACACGTGATTCAATTACGACTATATCCGGGCTGTATAACGATGAATGTGATTTTCTATAGATGAAGATCCTCATCCGCTCTCAGTCGGAGCAGGAGCTACACCGAGCGATCGACGAGTTGGCTGACAAGTTGGCCGAGTTGCGCCTGCATGCGTGCCGGCCCCCGCAGCAGGTACTTGTGGACTAGCACTTACAGTTGGCCGAGCTGCGCACGCGCCGGGCGGCAGCCAGCGCGCGCCTGGCGCAGCTGGCGGCCAGTCTGCATGCGAGCCGGCCCACCCTGCTGCAGGTACTTGTGGACTAGCACTTACAGTTGGCCGAGCTGCGCACGCGCCGGGCGGCAGCCAGCGCGCGCCTGGCGCAGCTGGCGGCCAGTCTGCATGCGAGCCGGCCCACCCTGCTGCAGGTACTTGTGGACTAGCACTTACAGTTGGCCGAGCTGCGCACGCGCCGGGCGGCAGCCAGCGCGCGCCTGGCGCAGCTGGCGGCCAGTCTGCATGCGAGCCGGCCCACCCTGCTGCAGGTACTTGTGGACTAGCACTTACAGTTGGCCGAGCTGCGCACGCGCCGGGCGGCAGCCAGCGCGCGCCTGGCGCAGCTGGCGGCCAGTCTGCATGCGAGCCGGCCCACCCTGCTGCAGGTACTTGTGGACTAGCATTTACAGTTGGCCGAGCTGCGTACGCGCCGGGCGCGTGAGGATGTGGCCACCTCTGGTGTCAGAGTTAAGGCTCGACAGTAATGAGGTATTTCCTCAAGTTTGCCGTATGACATTACTTCGCAGAATGTTATCCTTATTAGCGACACTATCGGACTGTGTTATAATACGTGTTTTTTTTTTTTCAGAATCAAATGTTACAATTCCTGGCTAGGAATATTCATTTTTCTTATATCCAATTATACAGTTTTAGTTTTCATCAAAGACCGAGACTCCGTTGAGTGTTTTTCGCTGTTCCCCATAGTTTCTGATTGGCCATCCACGCCCAATTGTAAAACTTACCCTGTATTGACTTGACTCGCTATGTAGTTTTATTCATTTTAGATATTTTTATGACTAAAATGAAATGTTGTCCTTTGATCAACACTTGAAACTTTGAACAACAGTTGCTAATTGAACACAATTTTAAATGTTAGTTAATTTTCCTAACAAGTCCTTAAACTATAAGTTAGCAAACATCAGTCCTTTTAATGCAGCATTTGTTTCGCCAGTATTTTGAAGCCGCGCTGAGTCTCGAAGAAGTAGCGGCTTGGGTTCGCGTTAACGAACTGGCGTCACAGCGCGCCGCACCGCCCGCGCCGCTTGACAATGTAAGTACAATGTGAATTTTGCTTTATTGAACCCGCTAGAAGTACTTTAGCATAGGTTTATAACATTGATACAACATCTTTCATGTGACCAATATTATGTAATAATTGCTTTTGGTCAAAGTTTTTATGTACCAGCTGTACATTTTTAATTGGATCAAATCAAATCCAAATGTTTTTTTATATCTCATACATCATAGTTAGAGATAGCCCCAGGAAGAGCTGAAAATGCAATTGAATACAAAAAGAAACATTGTAAGAAGTATTTGGGTTGGCATTTGAAATACACACAGAAGTGTTTCCTTTCGAACTGTACAAACTATAGAAAACTCCACAATCGATCCGAAATCGAAATACGTAAACTGTTAAGTTCCTCGCTAAAGTCAGCATTTGTTTCAACTAATCCATTTACGTTAGGGACTTTTGTCTTATCAAGGAGTCGGTCCAATAGTTAGGAAGTTGAAGCTACTTGCGCGTTCTTTAACGTAGATTTCGCCGTAATAATATATCGTGGCATTAACTGACTTATTATTCGTTTGTCAACTCACTGTACTTTCCTCCTCGTGCTTGCAGAATTCCATTTGGTACGTAATATCGTCGCCTCCATCCTCACCTTCAATTTCCCAATGAAGTCTGTCAATCTCAACCCATCGGCTATCCAGTGATTTTAGAACGTTCTCGAATTTCCGTTGATTCTCGAACTTATCTACTTCTATATTACTGACGGTTTTCATGACCGCCTTGAAATTTATACTCTGCTTCTTCAATAATCCGTTCAGTTTGCTGGACCCTTTCTTTGTATGGAGGAAACTCTCTCGCTGCGAGGCGTCCATACTTAGAGTTGATTTTAAAAAAATGGTAACGGTTAGTTTATATAAATGTTACGATCTGACCTTTATGCTCCAACCGACCGTCTATGCAATCTGAGGTTCTCCCAATTGCAGCGATCGCCTGGTTCGCGTGGCACTGTATCACTTGGTAATTGAATGCTCGAAGGACCATGTAGAAAATAGTGCTTGGTGCTATGGTAACTTAACACGCCTTTTTCATAATGATAAGATAATGGTAAAAGTTAAAGTCTAAAATTATAAAGGACACATCTATATTGAATCACTATAAAACACTTAGATACACGAAATAGTAAATTATGGTAACTATATTAATGGCAAGAAGTATGGTGGAAATGGTTATGGTTTTGGTAATGAGTACGTGGTGTCTCTGACGAGATCTGAACGCGAACTGGCCCATTTTTTTCAATTATGCATTTTCGCTGAGTGTTCGATTAAAACTCGAACAATTCTCATTTCGGTTTTGTGCTAAATAAACAAATATTGGGTACAATAAGTAACTACTAACTAGGTACCTATTTTTGAACTTTAAAAAAGATAATATCGATTCCTTGTTCTTTCCTTTATTTAGACACCCGTAAAATGTCTTTTAAAGGACTTATTATAGAATCGTTTAGAAGTCATCGTTCTTTGCAAAAATTACTGAAATAAAAACTCGTCGAGCGTGCGAGCCGAGCGGTGAGCGGCAACCGACTGCGTTAGTCCTTTTCACTAGGAGCGCCGGCCGATCGTACCCTATGCGGAGTGAGACCGTGATGTGAGCACGGTAATGATAACTATCAGTATTCTATTTTCATACAAACGGTGCGAAAGCGAGACATACCTTTTTTATTGCTTTTGTTGGCAGGAGGAAACTTTCAATAGGTACCTGGACTTTTACCTCACTAAAACCACCCCGGTCATCACCATCAGCACTTGAAAGGGTTTACTTGGGGTTACCCTGTTACCTCTTAAAAGACCACTCCGGAACCCCCTCTGTGCAATCCATGTTAGGGCACATCACATCCCTGGGGAGACTGAGAAGCGTCTCCTCTGAGCCTCGCTATGCACGGCAGCACGTGATCACTGTGCCACCGTCTTTCCTGCCTGGAGTCCCGCCTGTCAATGATGCACATGCATGCATGATGCGGGGTTGCCTCCACGACGCCTTCTTCTCTGAGCGGGATCGGCCCTCTCACGATCCCACTCGGCAGCCTACTTCTGAACCATCACGGTCTCACAGAAGGAGGCCATTTCTCTCCAGTTTTCTATCTCTGCCAGCATGGCCCTCACAAGTCACAACCACTGACAGAGACAGGTCTCGCCTGATCCTGGCGACCAGACCTGCCGCTCAGAGGCCCACGCAGGACACTCTTCGAGCGTGTGCTGTGCAGAGTCAAGGTAGCCTCCGCAGTGATGGCAATTTGCCGTGATCTCTCGCCAAATCCTGTTCAGGTACTCACCGAAACAACCGTGCCCGGTCAGTACCTGATTGAGCCTGTAGTTAATCTCCGCAGTGATGGCAATTTGCCGTGATCTCTCGCCAAATCCTGTTCAGGTACTCACCGAAGCAACCGTGCCCGATCAGTACCTGAGTGAGCCTGTAGGAGATTGGCTCCCCTCTTTTCAGCCAGGCTTCGAAGTGCGGCAGGAAGACTTCAACAATGCGCTTGCGCGAGAATTACGGCTGATGTAGCCGCTCGCGCCACCGCTCGAGCGCGTGTCACCGTCCTGGCGCCTCAGCCTAACCGTAGTGATTCCTGGAACGCTATTGCCACTTTGACGGATGGCGTGAATCCGGTCATATACTCCTTGTGTCCATATCCGCAAGAATGTCCAGCGGTGGAAAGCGTGCCAAGAGTGTTGTCGCCTCAAAAGATACCGCTCGGTATTTATAGACTTAAAAAAGGCTTTTGATACCGTGAGTCACACTGTACTTTTACGAAAACTCACTTCCATAGGAATAACAGGAACATTTTTTCAAATGCTCGAGTCTTATTTGGAAAGTCGCTTGCTGGTTCTTAAGATAGATATTAGTAAAATGTGGTGTACCTCAAGGATCCATAGTCGGTCCCCTTTTGTTCCTCATCTATATAAACAATGTACACGAGCTAGGATTAAAAGGCCATATAACACTATATGCTGACGACACTTGTCTTTTTTACTTTGGCAGCTTCATAGAAACAATAATACAAGACGCACAGGATGACCTAGTTACTTTGGAAAGGTGGCTCAGTTGGCTGCAAAAAAGTTGGGGATCCTTGCAAAGGTGAGACGGCACTTCACGCCTGAACAGCTGCTCAAATTGTATAAAGCGCAAGTTCGGTCATGCGGAGTACTGCTCTCACCTCTGGGACGGATCAGCCAAATATCAACTTGATGCACTTGAGTCGATTGACAAACGGGCCAAGAGGCTTATCGGTAACGATGCACTGGTCGCCTCAAAGCTCCAGAGCCTTGAACATCGACGCCGGGTGGCCAGTCTGTCGGTTTTTTATCGGTTACATTTCGGGGAGTGTGTGATGGAACTGCACAATTTGATTCCACCTAGCCCTTTCCATCACCGGACAACAAGACGTACGGCAATGCGCCACCGGCACATGGTGGACATCCCACCCATACGTACAAAGCGTTTTGCGAATACTTTCATTGTACGCACAGCTAAGGAGTGGAATTCCCTGCCGGAGTCTTTGTTTCCTGATAGCTACAACCTTGGGGTCTTTAAGTCAAGAGTGAATAGGTTACTTCTAGGCAAGCGTGCTTCACCGTCGACCACGTCATCGCTTGCCATCGGGCGAGATAGTGGTCAAACGCGAGCCTATAGATAAATAAAAAAAAAAAAAACCTATTGACAATTAACACATCTAAGACTGACTACATCATTTTCTCGGCCAAGAACAAAGAGATCCACAATCACAATCTTCTATCGATAAATGGATGTGTCCTAAATAAGGTAAACACTGAAAAGTACTTAGGCCTTACACTTGACAGTCACTTGACCTGGCAACCACACGTTAAAAAGATCTGCTTAAGCTGTCAAGCCTTACGGGGGCACTATGTGGAATGGCTGGATGCCTACCTCCTAAGGTTCGGTACACAGTGTATAATTCGTTGATAAAGCCGCATATTGAATATTTATTTGAAGTCTGGGGATATACTTCTAAACTAAACTTCCAAAAGCTTCAAATCGCCCAAAATAAATTAATTAAAGCCCTCTTTCAATACTCTCTACTTAACACCCACAGATAAAATCTATAATGACACTGGGTTATTTGGTGTCTACAAAATACAACACTTGTTTACTAGTAAGAAGGATTCTCACACAGGAAATTCACACAGCGAAAAGCAAACGCGATCAACACGTAGAGCGAATGACCTAGTACTGTTGGCCGGACCTAGAACAAACCACGGCAGTAAAAATATTAAATATAAAGGAGTACAACTTTACAATTCCCTACCAAGAAATATAAAAACTTAATTCCAAAAATCAATCATGCTGTGCAGGCGGAGGATACACCAGATTTTGGTCAGCCAGCCCGCGAATATGTATTCTCCGACTGCACAGCATGATTTTTTCCTTGTTTACGTCTTTTTAGTTCGCTTTTGAAGCAGTCGGGTTTTTTGATTTTTGGAATTAAGCTACTTTTTAGTTAGTTTCATAAATCAATCATATTTTTGAAATTACCTCTTAAAACCCTTTATTTTGATACCTACCCGACACGATGGCTTTGTAAGAAAAAAAAAATTGGGCCCCCACAATATGGCACCCAAAATCCGCCATTTTTCTATTGTCAAATTTTAATGTAGCCTATGTCACTCGCAGGGTTAAGACGTATACCGCAGGAGACGCCCCGGGCGTAGGGAGTCGCAAGCCGATTCCCGGCCACCGTAGGCACTGGCTTGCGGACGGCAAGTTATGGGTAGCTTACCGTCCGATAAGGACCAAGCCCGAGTTTACGGCGCGTAGTGTTCCACGCGCGCCTCAAAGAGATGTCAGCAAAAGTGACGGGGCCTGATAGGACCGATGCCTGTCTGGGTCGCGGATAAATTTGAAAAAGAGTTACCGCGGCCCTGGCGCAAGCAACTGAAGGAACACGGGTGGGTTTTAGTCAGTAAAAGTCTGACACGCCCTCCCGCTTCACCCAGAGCGGGAGAAGTCATTTGATGATTTCCCACCCAAAAAAAAAAAAAAAAAAAGGGTTAAGACGTATCGATTGACGTTTGAATCATCAAAATCGGCCAACGTGTTTGGTCTCTGGAACGCCATATAGGAACAAACATACATACATACATACTTACATACATACATAGACTGATAAACACATTACCCTCCTTCGGCAGTCAGGTAAAAAGAGGCTAAAACTAAGTTACAATTTAAATCATTGTTAAAGAAAAATATCTTCGACAGCTCGAACATAAATAAATAAAATAGTAAATGAAAAAATAACACTGTAAAAATATTGTATTGTAAATAAAAATTGAAACACCTATTTTTGTATAGTGTGCATGGTGCTTAACAACAGCGCTGATAATAACAGCGCACTCGATGTCGCAACGACAGTGTATTCGAATAGTTTTTGCAATTTACCCACTCATCATAATTTGTTTTTGTTATAATATGTATTTACAAAGTGTTAAACAAAATGGAATGTGCGTCATGTGCTCTAGACTTTCTAATCATTACAATTGTTATTAAATCCAAACTTTGTTTCTCGTTAAGTTATTATATGTTAATCTTTTGAGAAATAAATGATATTTAAACCGGATCCTCGTGTGATTCGAATTGATTTTAGTCCTGCAGCGTCGGACACCTGTCAGTCTGTTTGACCAAACAGGTGCCCCATAATGGTCCATTGATCGCACGACACCCGCTTAGAGGCAGCGAACTTCTTCCCGAGGTCCCCCGAGATTGGGCAGCAGTCTATGCACTCGAAATGCTCCTCGAAGCCCCACCGACCGTCCAGGGTTAGGCCAAGATACTTTATGTACCGACCGACCCACCCTGACTTACGAGACGGACCCGGACGACGAGCTGAGCGGCTCCGGCGGTCTATGGAACCATAGCACCTCAGTTTTAAATCTCTGAACCCAGCTCGCGACACCACGACTTTTGCCACCCCGAGCTCGGCAAGCTGGATAGTCTCGTCAAATGTGTCCCCGCCGGCCAAAACCAGGGTATCGTCTGCGTATCAAACGATACTAACGCCGACGGGGAGGTCAACACGCAGGATCACATCGTATGCGAGATCCCACAAGAGAGGTCCTAGAAACGACCCCTGAGGAACTCCACACGTGATCTTCCTCCGATGTACGCAACCATCCCGACCCACATAGTGTATGTGCCGTACGCGAGTCACACCTACGCGCCTCGAGTTCAGCCAACACTCGATACACAATAGTCACGAACGGTGTGATGGTTTTGTAAGCAGTAAGCGTGCGATTTGTGAATATTTGATTGAAATAAGTACAAGTACTTACTTGCAATTAGACTATATTGTGCAATTTTTGTTTGTTTCAATTCTTCTGTAACGCAGAGTGGCAACGTGTGATAACGTGTGGTATATAATACCGATGCGGGGCTCGTTAACCTGTCGCGAGCTCTCCTAGTAACAATACATCATGTAGAAAATGCTTAAAATGAAAAATAATGTCTTCTGGTTAAACTACTGGATATATTCGATTGTTTTCTTGTGTGCAGGTTCGGATTATCACGAATTAAACAAAGTTTAATTTATGTTCAATTTGTCTGCCAGGACCCTGACCTGGAGAACCATCCGTCTGACGAAGTCTTCAGAAATGTTCCTGGGGTTGAAACAAATATATACTTCTTCACTCATGATTACAGAGAAGAGGTATGCTTGAACTTATTATAGTTATGTCGACGTATTCCTCATTGGGCACCAACTTTTACGGCACCTGAGCGAATGGCACCTATCGAGATTTTCCACAGATCAGTAGGTACTAGTGTTGGGACCGTTTTTTTTAGAACTTCGATATCAATAGATGTAGTTAGGTACTTAGTACTTAAATCAGTTACGGGTTAGAGTGCCTATTGTTTTCATTTCAATCATCTCATTTATGCGGTAGTTATTATATTGGGGTTCCCTACTTGAAATCAAATGAAGTGAGATCGAATAACGCTTGCTTAACATCATCAGATTCTGACTTAGTGACAATGAAACCACCTCGAGAGTACACCCTTACGCAAAAAGAATTTTCAATATCGGTCCAAAATTAACGGAGAAATTGGTGAAATTACATTATTTTAAAATATACAGGCGAACTTAGACGTTAAGCCGTTGGTCCCGGCTGTCATTTGAAGATCTTTGACAGTAGTTACGGGTAGTCGCTTGCGATCTGACACCGGTCATGCCAAGGGGTACCCTGTTACCCAGTTACTGGGTTGTGAAGGTCAGATAGGCAGTCGCTCCATGTAAAACACTGGTACTCAGCTGAATCCGGTAAGACTGGAAGCCGACCCCAACAATAATTGGGAAAAAGGCTAGGCAGATGATGATACAGGCGAACATAGAACCTTCTACTTTTTGGGAAGTCGGTTAAAAACTATTCTGTAAATCGATCGATCGGTCGGTCGAGAAATGATATATCAAGAGAATGGATGATTCGAGCTTCTAGTTATTCGAGATTTTGATGCATCGATGTAGCGAACTGTCGCGTTCATAATTTATCGATTACAAGTACTATCAAGTAAACGTTTTCGAGCAAGTGTTATGCTATCTCACGTCATTCGTTTTCAAGTAGGGAACCCATTCTATTGACTGCATATATATCTACATTGTACAGTATACGTTAATTATCAGATACCACAATTTGCTATAGTATGTTCCAGTGAGACTATTTCGTAGTTCAGTACTTATCTGGATTTAGAAATGTATCAAACACTACTCTGAAGCCTAATTTTGACAGGTTGAAGTAGAGTTTGACAACTACTGCGTACACTCAAACAATTAATTTAGAAATAGTGGGGTTAACTAATTCATTTAAATTATTTGTTGAAATCCTAATAAAAACTCACTTTTTTCAGACACAACACGATAAAGACCCGTGCGCAAATCCCAAAGAAGCAGATATGACACTCGCTTTGGCAAATTATCTGATGCAGCAAGGGTACACCGCTGACGACATCACCATTCTCGTCGCAAATTCAGGACAAATGAGTTATATGAAAGACGTATGTATTACCAAGTGTGAATATATAGAAACTAATAGCAACGGATTTTTCTACTTCTTTACTTCTTAGATCCGATCCATTTAAAAGCCTCTCCTTATTCCGGGTTGTTCCGTATGGTGTCTGATGCAAAGAATGTCACCATCCCATATCTTCCTGTGGGTGTTGTAAGGGACTGAGCAGAGAATGGGCAGCAGCGTTCTCTGCGCACTTAATAACAAACTGCGATGGTCAACCTGCCAAGTGTGGCGAACTACAAGGCACCGGGTGATGACGGAAACGTCGAGGGTACACCAAGTGTACGTAAGAAAAAGTGTTCGAAATATCAAGCGAACGCCAAGTGTACGTAACAACGTCATCGTCACATCGCCCATTGGGCGGTATTTTACGTAATATTTTCAACTTGCAACATTCGAGAAATCGTTTCATACTTTACCGGATTTAGTAAGATTTTAGCGAGACACCACTAAAAGTGAACGAAAGAAAAAAATCACAAAATAGGTCTGTGGGTTGAGAATCCGGCGCCATGTTTTTTAAACAATAGTAGTTTATGCAATGGTCATATAATAGGGGTTATTCAAACACGAGCGTGGGTTTATCACATGAGGCGAAGCCGAATGTGATAATATTAACACGCGAGTGTTTTAGTAGGTACCTAATTATATGTCGTTGCATACACTATTTTATCTTCACTCATACGGTTGAAATTAAATAACAGTGGAAACGGAAAAAATATGCAGTATGGCGGACAATTTAGATTATCATTGCACCACGACTGTCAATGTCAATAAGCCCATAAGCGCCAATAAATTAAAAAGTAAAAGTGTGCTATAAAAATTTAAAAGTTATTTTATGATGCAGTTGTTTAAAAATCGAAGGAAAATGTTGCACTGTAATGGTATTTTTTTAATTTTACCTATCAACGAATTTAAAGTACGTGTTTATACAATATTTTTTGAATTCATATTTAGAACATTACGTTGTGAGTGTAGATAAAATATTTAGTCGAGTTACAAATATTGTGTAACACTTCATCCTGAAGGGGGTCTGTATTATACTCTAAATTGAGTTTGTTTGTTTATTTGAACGCGCTAATCTCAGGAACTACCGGTTGGAATTGAAAAATTCTTTTTGTGTTGGATAGTCCATTTATCAAGGAAGGTTATAGGCTATATAACATCACTCTACGACCAATAGGAGCGGAGCATAAATGAAAATTGTTGTTAAAACGGGAAAAATATTCCTTGCGTGCGCTGCGTAAACGGTTTAAGTTACGCAAAAATAATGTATGTAGGGTAGGTGGGTAGGTAGGTAGCCAGTTGACGAGGAGCGAAGCCGCGTGGGACAGCTAGTAGGATATATAATTCAACATTACCAATAACTACTAATTTCAGTCAAAGCCAACCAACTTTTAAGCAGTGTCCATCTTAAATTACTCACTTTAATTTTACGTGTCGTGGCGGCCCAGTGGATAAGACTTCGCCTCTCATACTTGAGGTTGTGGGTTCAAATCCGAGCAAGTACCAATGTGACTTTTACTATTCATAATATACTATGGAAAACATCGTGTGGAAACATGGACTTATACTTTGCTTATAGTGAGTTTATTATAAGATTGCGCTCCATTGGTGTAATTGATGCAAGGCGTTCCAGTGCGAGGATAAACTAATAACTAAATCTATCTTCCTACTCTATCTATTCAGTGTCATCATCCTACTCCTACATCACACTAATATTACAAAGGTGAAAGTTTGTGAGTGTGTGTGTGTGTTTGTATGTATGTTTGTTACTTCTGCACGCTCAAACGGCTGGTCGGATCTGGATGAAACTTGGCACAGAGATAGATTATAGTCAGGAATAGCACATAGGATACTTTTTTATCCCGGGAATATGTTCCCTCGGGATAATTTTCGACTTTCATGCGTGCGAAGCCGCTGCGAGAAGCTAGTAAAAAAATAATATGATAGCGACACAGCTATCTGTCGTTCACAATACTTTGAAAGAAAGTACCTATCCATGAAAAAACTATCTTTTGTCAAATAAGTGATTACCAACGTAGTTGTTAGTGTCAATTAAATGGAATACATTCAATAATATTCTAGTAAACATATACGTTATACACTTACAAAACAACCGAAAAAAGTGTGTCGCGCAGCAGCGGCAGCACACATACACACTTTTCATTCATCTGACATTTTACTACAAGTTGAAAGTGATGGCTTGATAAAACCAAAAAGAAGAAAAGAGACAGCTAGTGTTTGTCACTTGCGTGTGAATGTAAATTTAAACATTCTGACCACCAATGTTTTTTTCTTTTTCTAATCTCCAAATATCAGAATACTAGCAAAAAATATTGATTTAAATTAGTGAATTGAGGTTTATTGCGTACTTTCAAAGGTATGAGATCCCTTCTGTTTTATGTACTTTGGTATCATAATTGGTACACTTTCTAAATACACACGACGGCTTTTTTTTAATTTTGTTTTTGTTTCAACTAAGCGTATCGCTCTTCGCCATGCGTGACAGACTAAAGACTATACGTCCCAAATAGGACGTATTGGAGTCTTCACAATGCGCGAGCTTATGAGCTAGCGCATTACGCTCACATATCTGTTTACTAGAATATTATTGAATAAATTATTACTCTATAGTCAAATTCTGTAATGTCTTATTCAATTCAGATCTAAGATTGTTTTCTTCCAGTGGTAGACTTTGGCTGTATGGGAATGTGAACATCACATTTTTTTATACTAAGGTCGCACAATGATCTATAATGTTGGAATAATTCTCCTTTGTTCACATCATTACCCCTATAACCAACAAATATTAATAATGTGGTATCCTCTAAAACTGCATTTTATAACTTTTATATGAATATGCATAGCCCACAGTAACTTGACAAGTTCTGGATGATGCTATTATGTTTATAAAATCTGGAGGAATCAGGGTTTTTGATAAAACCTTATTGAAATGAATGTTACTAATAATATAGACTAAAGTAAATGACAACGAAGGCATTACGCCTTGGTAACTGACTTCACTAAATTTCATGGTTTTCAGTATAGGTAGATTGTAGTTCCATAAAATAAATTGTGGTGAGGTGAGGTTGCGGTCACACAGTCCTGTATTTTTTTCTCCTATTATCGCGCTGAAACTGCCAGTTATGCTGTCAAATAAATCATCGATGGACATGAGTAGATCTGCTGCGGCTGTACTTTCTTTTTCAAGGAATCCACATCCTGCAAATGAGAAAAATATATTTACAGATCGTGTAAAGAAGATAGACGACAGCATATTTGTTTGTGCTAAGAACACAGCATACAAACCACGGAACAGAAAAAACAGTGGAAGTGCAATGCAGCAAAATTACTATGGGAACCGTTGTCGCCAAACTCACACATATAAACTGATAATCATATAATGCACTACAAATAAGCCGATCGTTTGATTTGTCGTTATAATTTTAGTTAAAACTAGCATAAGTCAGAGATCCTACATCTGGAAAACAATCTTCACGCTCATTATTTAGGATTTATTTTGCGTTAGTGTAGAAAGTATTTACGACGTTTTGTAATCTAAAGTCAAACTAGATTCGATTGCCAAGTAAATTCCGCCACCCACCCATAGATGGCGGTATTCTCAGTGGTTGCAATTATAAACTTTATTTCGATTAACGTAAGGTTGACTTTCGTGTGATAGATCGATATCAACTGCTACTCAATCAAGGAAGTAACATTGTATTTTTCTTTACATTATCGATGTCGATAGATACCCGATATCTTAATTCGAAAAAAATAAACTATTTTGTAGATCAGTAAAACTGTAGGATGAATGACGTAGTATTATTTAAAAATAAAATAATGTATGTATAAAAATGAATTACTGTTCGCCTACCCTAGTGGGTAGGTAGGTAGGTAGGTAGTAGAGTAGATATGGTAGGTAAGCAGCCGGTATAATCATTGCAATAATAATTATGTATGCAATACAACATACTTCCAATTATTTTGGATATATTTAATCCACCTAATATAAAAGAAAATATGGGTTCCTATTTTCTTTTATCGATATCTATCTACAAAATCAATATCCGACACGACTACATCCCTAATTGAGTAGCGAAGAGCTTTCGAGAACGAAATAGTGAAAACGTTCAATCCAAAATAAACTATATGTTAATCGTGTAAGGTTGATTTTAACTAACATTCTATTAAATTATAAGTAAATTGAAATTTACTAATATTTTATTAGAAAAAAAATAAAATCATTCTAACCGATGATACGAAACACCGTTTCGTTCCATTTTGCACTCCAAAATGGAACGAAACGGCATAGAATACGGAAATATAAATTTGTCGCGAGACTAGCAACTCGACGCGATGTTAGAACACGACTGGAATCAAGTTTGCGTGGAAGCGCCTATTAGTGACACGCGTGCCACGCCTACTTTGCATTTCCACTGTTTTTTCTGTTCCGTGATACAAACTGACTGATATTGTCAAGATTGAAACTGACATTAAAGACAGATAGCAAATGAAAAACTGTAACTTTCAAACAATGATTAATGATTATTAGTAAACTGCCTGCAGTGCGACATAAAAGTGTAGAAATTAAATGAGGGCGCCACAATCGCTCAGATAGCAACCCAGTTAGTACGACCGAGCTGATCTTGATACTTGAATAGTATTATTTATTATATATATATATTAGGTATTAATAGGTTATTGGTATAAATAATGAGTAAATACTATATTAAATAAGTATGTTTATTAAATATTTGATAATTATGTAGTAGTAATAAAACAACAACTTCACGAAAAATAAGTATTTTTAATAATCAATTGCTTTCAATATAAAGTCGTCCAATACGTTTGGGGGACGACCCTTTCTGTGTTTAGCTGGTGTTGAGAATTTCCCACCGTTTTTAGTGCCGTGTTTCACGCTTCTGCGCACTGTGCTTACAGAAACACCTAAAACAAGCAAAGAAAAAAATTACTGTCAGTCCGATGAAAGAAGTTCCGCGGTAAATAAACGTTAATATATTTTAAAATTGATTCTTTCCATTAAGTCGATTGCATCAACAAATATGGTATAGCAAAAAAAATAATTTCGTATCCGCAATAAATTACATTAATTTTTGTTGCCTTACTATCAACGTTGTTAAGTCGCGCTATAACTACAACGCTATTTGTTTATCTTAGCATAACCTCAAAAATGGTAAACAAATAAATTGTAAATTATATTTGGTTCGAAAATTTTGCTCCCTGAATGTATTAATCGTTTGTAATTAACGTTTAGTGCAACTTTCAATAGTTACTTACCAGTAAAATCTGCTGTACGATGGTAAACATCTTCTAAGTTGGATAGAAGCTTCCCAGCTTGGAATTCGGCTATACACCGCATATAAACTTTGTAAACTATATCACGGGCACCTCCACGAATTACCTTATTCATGTTTTCCACTGTTTTTCTATCTACACACAGAAATATCACACAAAAACTAAAATTCTTACGAAAATCGAAACCGATCGAGATGAATTGACAGCTCAAGTACTCATTTTAGATGTTGCTAGAAAATGAAAACTTTTAGTTCCCAAATATTTAAATTCTACTCTTTTATGTTGCACTGTACCTGCCATAAGGCCAAGGGTTACTCCAACTGATTGACTGAATATTTCGACTTTCGTCGATTAATAAATGCATTGATGAATATATATAAAGTTACAAATTATTAGTATTACCTGGGATATGTAGTGTTGAATTGGCAATTTAGACCGTACCAGTTGGATGGATACTTATGAATTTCTTCAAAATGTCTATGACAGACAAGTTTGTTGCCATAGACATTAGGATGATTCAATAAAACTAATTCACCACGAATAACTAAAACCCAAGTTTTAAATTTCTCTTCACTTGTCTCTGGATTCGGAAACAGGTGTAGCGGAAAATCTAAAAAACATGAAACAATTAGGTGCGTAATTTAAATCAGTCACTGGAGGAACGAGGAACTATAGCTTATTCAGCAGAGCTTGAGACAAAGAACATAATAAACTCCCCTCTTACAAATAAACGCAGAATAAGGGTTGGACCTCATCTGGCAGCACGGAATCGCCTTTTTCCGTCGCCCTTTCTCTTTCTGTCGCTTAGAACTGCCATTTGCTAGACCGAGACAGAGATCGCCTCGAGGATTCCGCCGCGTGCTATCGCATTATGCTTTCTGTCTCGGTCTAGCAAATGGCAGTTCTAAGCGACAGAAAGAGAAAGGGCGACGGAAAAAGGCGATTCCGTGCTGCCAGATGAGGTCCAACCCTAAAGTTATACCAGGTATAAATCTATGAAAATGTATGGTTATTCCTTTGTTATACCTGGTATAACTTTATTCCGGGTTTATTAGTAAGAGGGCTAGGATTAACGATTTTAAATAATATATTTCGACTAAAGCATGATAATCATGACGTCAGATTTCGCAAATGAGCAATATTTTGTTTTGTTTTTCCCTTCGTCTAATTAATATAGCCATATTTACAAGATTTACAGAGGTACTTTTAAGTCTGATTTAATGTGATCAATGAGTCTTCAATACACATGATCTCTGATAGCTGCACTTGTGTGTGTAGCTAACTAATTTAACCTAACCTAGCTTTATCAATGCTGTGAAACTGTTATTGGCTTATGAGATAATTGTCATCATCTCGCTGTCACTGTGCAGTGTAAGCAGAAGCAGACACTAAGATGCTAGTAACTTTGACGCAACAGCACTGGACTGTTCATTGACAGTGAGATTATTATTAAATAAAAATAAAAATAGCCTTTAATCTCTGATTTTGTTTTTACATTTCTTACTAACTAGCCGTATTACTAATTTTCTTATTGCTAATACTTAATTCTATTTTACACAATATGTTCTTAAAAAATTGGTAACACCAGCATTAATTATCCATCAAGTTGTCCTCCCTGGACAGGCCTCCTCTAGAATTCGCCATTTATGTCTGTCCATTGCTAATCTGCGCCATCCTTGTGGTAGGTCATCTTCCCATCTTCTTTGTGGCCTTACTCTTGTTCTCTTTACATCTCTGGGGTACCAGGATATGACCTCCTTGGTCCATTTTTCTTTAGCAGATCTAACCACATGACCAATCCAACGCCATTTAAGTCTCTTGATTTTCTTTGAGACATCTGTCACACCTGTGGTCTTTCTGATTTTGGTTAGTCTCCACTTGTCTTTCAGCTTGATGTGTAGCATGGTTCTCTCTATCCCCTGTTGGCATACCTTTAATTTTTGGCCGTGAGCCTTTGTCAGGCCCCAGGTTTGGCACCCATAAGTAAGTATTGGTAGGATGCACATGTTGAATACTTTACGCTTGATTGGCATTGGAGTGTTTTTGTTCTTCAATATTTCTTTCAGCGACCAGTAGCGAGCCCAGGTGTTATTTACCCGTATTTGCAATTCTTTGTCCATCTGCAAGTTTGGTGCAATTATTTGACCTAAATAGGTGTAGTCATTCACATACTCAATGTCATGGTCATTTACACAGATTCTTTGGTGATGACTATTGGTCATAACCTTTGTTTTGGTTGTGTTCATGGTCAGACCTGCTTTTTGACTCTCTGTTGTCATTTGTAAATGCATTTCCTGTAGAGTGACTGGGTCCTCGGCGAACAGTACCAAGTCGTCTGCAAATCGCAGGTGTGAGATTATTATTATTATTTATTTATTTATTAGGGTACAAGTTTATTAAATCTTAACTTAAGAACTATGCCCCACAAAACCGTTTACACGGTTTGTCTGTGGGAACGGAACACAGTAAAAAACATTTTATTAGTGCGGACACTTAATTTTCACATAATGAAACAATATAACTCATATAAATCTATTCTTATAATATTATAAAGCTGAAGAGTTTGTTTGTATGTTTGAATGCGCTCACCTCAGGAACTTCTAGTTGGAATTGTAAAATTCATTTTGTGTTGGATAGTCCATTCATCGAGGAAGGTAGCTGTAAACATCACGCTACGACCAATAGGAGCGGAGCATAAATGAAAAATGTTGCAAAAACGGGCGAAATTATTCCTTTTTGAAAGCTTCCATTGCGTGCGCTGCGTAAACGGTTTAAGTTATGCAACAATCATGTTTGTAGGGTAGGTAGGTAGGTAGCCAGTTGTCGGGAGTGAGGCCGCGTGGGACAGCTAGTTAGTAATAAGCTGTTGACTTCCCAAATAAATAAAACCTTTCTAAACATTCATAAAAAATAATTTCTAACAAAAATAAATTGTGTTAAGCTAATCTAATTGAAACACTTATTTCTTAAGTAAGTTTTTAATTTTTCATAAGATAGTTTTGTATTTCACCATAAAAGAAAATATAGTAAGATTGCTTACACTTTGTCCCAAGCCAAGTAGAATGAGTTAGTTTTATCTAATGCTAGTTGTGCCTGAGGGCTTTGCTACTGTCAACCCTATCTACAGTACCTACCTACCGTACAATTATGTCAACCTACAATAATTATGCCAAGTTAAACTACAGCACACCCAGTACACACCTGGAAGTGCTGTGGTTTAACTTGTTATAATTCAATCTATTTGAGCGACTGGGACAGCAGGAAATTTATATTTCATATGAAAAATGGATAAAGTGAGAAATAAGTATAGGTAGGCAGTTTGAAAGTTGCACCAGTGATAGAAAATTTTGAAGGGAACCGTTTGAACTGGTAATATTCGTATGTCACGTGATTACTAAAAGGGGACGGCCAAAGAAAAGAGCGATGGACAGTGTGAGGAGTGATATGAAAGAAAAGGGGAGTCCATGATAGCATAACGGGGGACAGCAGGCTTAGCCAAGTTGACAATCTACAATCAGAGATGCTAATAGAAAAATAATCAAATGTATGGGAATGACCTCATCTGAATGATAAGTCACGTGGTCAGACCAAGTGAATAGAAAATTCGTAGCCAAGTTTACAATGTAACTGATCGTTCAAAATGTTAGAATGAAATATAATTGTTGCTACAATGTTGATCCCTACGTCCCAAAGAAATGGTAGCCAAGTTACAGTTTTGACAAGCCCTAACGAAACGATGTCGAAGTTAACGCTACATTAGCGATCGCCAAGACCAAAGAGTAAACGCAAAAAAAATGGTGTCTGAATGATACAGCTGTGTTGAGACCGCAAAGTGTTTTGTTTATTTACCACAGTTTTATCGCCCTGGCTAGAATATAAGTTAAAACAATTTCAGAGAAACAAAGGGTCCATTGATTATGTAAAGGGTCAAACACAAGTATTTTGTTTGTATCGTATGTACCAATATATTAGTTCATGTCACGTATCGCGTCATTGTTTATGTTCCAAACTTTCAAGTGCCCGAGTATGAATTCCAACAAAGCTGAGAACTATTCTGGGCTTGCTCGAGATCTAGATTCCATCATTTAGAAGTTATCACTTAAGTTATGGTATCTTTCATTCATACAGGGTCTTAGTACAATATCTCGAATGTTCAAAATTACATTCCGCACTGTGATATTAAAATAAACCAATTATAAGAAGATATTTAACTTATTTCACTTACTTTATAACACTTTTACCAATTTATTTTAAGAATTTAAATTAAAAGTTCATCCCGCGCACAAAGTACGTCTACATCACTGACAAGTGACAACTGTGACTTTGACATTAGCTTTTTTTTGTCCTTCGCCTTTCTCGGGCAGGCTAAGGTCTTGGACAGTACCGCCACGTCTTCAGTGCAATTTTAACATTCTTTAGTATGCATTAGAATACGGATGTAACAGATTCTAATGGTTTTTGGAGTATTTGGCAGCAAATTGTATCGAGTCAGCCTTCCCAGTAAGCTTTGCGGTGGCAGTCAATACTACAATAAAATTCTCCGCTCCACTATCCTGAGATCGCTTCTGTCAATGATTTCACATATTGTCCAGTTGAGTAGACAGTTGAGACATAAAACTACACCAATAATATATCACAATATCCACTAGGAATCAAATTGCAAATATACCGTATACGGCGTTGCCCGAGAACCCATCATCCCAGAGACAGTGGGATGAGCCGCTCTGCAGGTTGGTACGGAACAAACTTATGAATACGTCCACCAATACTGCTGAGCGTGCCCGCCTGCTGGCTGTGGGAGAGTGGGAGTCGGGCCTCTGGCTACAGGCACTACCGTCACTCAACATAGGTACTATGTTGAGTGACAACACCTTCCGGATCGCTACATGTCTGCGTTTGGGTGCTCCTAGCGGAGCTCCATATCGTTGTCAATGTGGTGAAGCAGTCGACCGCCTCGGTCACCATGGCTTATCCTGCAGTAGGAGCGCTGGCCGTATAGCACGGCACGCCAGCATTAATGACATCATACGTCGGGCTCTTGTCACCGCCGGGGTGCCAGCTGTTTTAGAATCCAATGGCTTAGCACGCGACGATGGGAAGAGACCAGACGGGATGACCATAATGCCTTGGAAGGTGGGTAGGCCTTTGGTGTGGGATGCAACATGTGTCGACACCCTTGCGCCATCCCATCTTCTTAGCACGGCGGGCTGTGCTGGGGCGGCTGCTGCCGGTGCAGAAAACCTCAAACGGCGCAAATATAACAACCTTATTGGGAGATATATGTTTGAGCCGTTTGGGGTTGAAACATTAGGTCCATGGGGTCCGAGTGCGCATCGAGTTTTTCGCATCGAATTAGTACAAAGCTCGTCGACTCTTCACGTGACCAGAGGGCTGGCCTTTTCTTCGGCCAGAGAATCAGCACTGCCATCCAACGTGGCAATGCTGATTCTCTGGCAATGCTGATTCAATGGCTGATTCTCTCAAAAAAACACCATCAGAAAGTAGAGATTTTAATGAACAAAGAGCCCACCGACATTTTTAAAAAAGCAGATATATTGACAGGAGAATTTTCGATTGAAAATAAGGAGAAGTTTTTTCGATATTAAGTCGAAAATAAGGTGAAAAAATAAATATTTTAAATAAAAAATATTCTAGTGTGTTTGGGACATGAAAAGGTAAGTTTTTACTAAACTGTGAAAAAAAAAAAATTGTATTATATACATTTTGAGGTTATGTAAAAAAAGTGTCAATACAAAAGTTGTAGATCTTTTTATTATCTAAAACTTTGCCATTTTACTATATTACATAGGACTTGCAGTTTCGTCGGAAATCGAGATAAACCGTTTGCACCCTTAAATACTCACCCCCTTCCCCCTTCCCGAACTCAGATCGCCCGTAAATTATTTTTCATTTAATTTGTGTTATTTTATCTTCCTTTTCCAATGGGTTTCATCCTACTATATTTTTTTTCTTTTCAAAAATTATCGTCCCTGGTCTATTAGTTCAGAATTCTAATTATTATTTGGTTATATATGTATAAAAACTAGCTGACCCGGCAAACTTTGTTTTGCCATAAAAAGACCAAACATTTATCTACCCCACCCTACCCTACCCTACCCTACCCGACCCTACACTACCCTACCCTACACTACCCTACCCTACACTTTTTTTTTTTTTTTTTTGATAACGCTGGAAAAAAATGCATTACGCATACGGGCGGGTGCCCATCGGGGGCATGGACGGGCTATGTGGGACTCCCCGGGCAAGCCCGGTATACCCACTAAAATAAACCAGCGCACTCCCGCATCGTCTTTATGGAGGAGGACTGGGAAACCGGCACAGCCTTTACGCCCAGTCCTCCGCCGACGACTGCCCACCATAATGGCGGGCCCCGCACGCCCCTCCCTCAGTGGAGAGGCCCGGGAATGACCGTGAGTGATCGGCCATTCCCGCCCGACGAGGGTGGTGATTGTGCAATGCAGACGACAGGCGCCACCGCACCTGCCGCCCGCTAATCACCACCAGGGGGTGGGCGCAGGCGATCGTACAACCGCCCTCTCCCACCCCCACCGCTGCCTCCTTTTGCGACATGGCGTCCTCGCAAAAGGAGGCAACCGCCGCCCAGGCCTCCCCACTCCCCAGCATGGATTTACCACACCGGGAAGCGAGAGGACCTGCCAAACACCTCAGGGCACGGCGCAGCTACGCCCCCGCTGGGCACACCTAGACGGTGTGCCGCGCCGTACCCTCCACCGCACTGGACCTAACGGTCCCCTCCAATGCGGCATCTGGCCAGAATCCGCGAAGGCCAGATGCCGCCCTCCGCGTGTGCGGCGAAGCGTCGAGAACGACACTCCGCCGCCTCCTCCAACCATTGACTTGTCCCTGCCGACCATCCCACGTCAAAAGAGGGTCGGCAACGACAAGTCACACCCTCCTCTTGGGCCCACCTCCCGCCCCCGAACCGCGGCCACCCCCACCCGCAGGAGAGATTCCGGGCTGCAGAGCCAGGTGCAGAGCGGGCAAAGCCCGGATGCAGAGCCGGGCAAAGCAGGGTGCAGAGCTGGTCAGTGCACTCGGGGAACTCAAACCGTACGAGTACCGAGTGCAAAGCCAGGTGCAGAGCGGGCAGAGCCGGTCACTGCAGAGCCGGGCAGTGCAGGGTGCAGAGCTGGGGTGCCCCGGGCGTTCCCCCCCGCAGGGGAAGGCGGCCCGCCCAGAGGCAAGGAAGTGAGCCCCACCGCTTACCTACCAAACCTAACCTACCCCACCCACCCCAACCTAACCTACCTACCCAGCCTACCCCTGTGTCGCGTCTGGAGTGTCCCCTGCTAATCAGGGGAACACCCAGAGCGACGCGTACCCCTCCCCCCCCCGTCAGATATTCGCCACCGCCAACAAGAACCCACGAATGGGAAGTTATTGACGGTACCCAGAGTGCACCAGCCCAGCGGGTTGCTCTTCTCCCCGGACGTATCCGAAAGAGACCAGCAACCAACTAGGCCAACGTGGAGGTTACCTGACCCGCACCCCACCCTACCCTACCCTACCCTAACCTACCCGACCCTACACTACCCTACAATACTCTACCCTACACTACCATACCCTACCCTACCCTACCCTACCCTACCCTACCCTACCTATATAGCCTATGTCCTTTCCCAGGTCACAAACTATCTTCATACCAACTTTCATCTAAATCGGTGCAGCGGTTTAAGCGTGAAAAGGTAACAGACAGACAGACAGAGTTACTTTCACATTTATAATATTAATGGATTAATCCTGTAAGGGGGGGTATGTGTGGAGAGATAAAGTAAACCCACAGTTCATGTAACAACATTCATTTATTTGAACTATCTTAGGCAGAATTATAATAACAATGCGAAACGCAATGAAATACTAACTTAAAACTACAAGGCAATACTAACAAACAGGGAAGGTTGAAAATATCTATTGAGTCCCTACGCGCGTTGTATATCGCTTGAATGGTGTGCGGACCGCTAACGATACCAACACAGTCAAACAACCAATATACGCCGCTAGCTCAAGTCCAGCAAGAGGCGAGGTAATCCTTACCGACCTAAGTCGATGCTGAGAGTACACTCGAAGCGTGCCGAACTCGAACTGCCACTGCTTCTATGGAAGTCGCGTCGGCCCCCGCAAGGGGTCGAGGCGAGTGTTCCTGGAGCTAAGCTCCCAGCCCGCGGAGGCCATACCGGGGCTCGCATACACGGGCCCGTCGCTGTTGGTCGCTGTGGTGTTCCAGTGAACCTAACATCAAGTGAGTGCGGATAAAGCGCCTAGTCGCTTTGCCTTAGCAAATCCGCACTCACTATATTGGTAGCATTTTGTGTGTTACCGTAGGCGCGCCGCGGCGGGCATTCTGAATGCGCCGCCGTTTCTTCACGGCACCCTGGCCGTCAACGCCCACCTGGTGCGCTCGACCACTGCGTGCGACCCGTTGCGCGGGGCGGAGGTGATGACTCATTGGCTAGGCCGAACGGCGCGGGAGCAGCGATGTGGCGTTGATGTTTTCGTCGCGTTACAATCCCTATTTGCCTTGGTCACGGCGTCACGCGTGAACGGCTGGACCGATTTCGCTTATTTTTTTGTTATGGTTAGGAGGATCTTATGAAAAAAAAAAAGGTGGTTTGTAGGTAGGGTAGGTATGTAAGTAGGGTAAGTAAGATAGGGTAGGGTAGCGTAGGGTAGGTAGGGTAGGGTAGGCATTTGGCAGGAGCGAAGCCGCGGGCACAGCTAGTACAAGATACATCTAATCATTTATGGGCATGAAAATTAGCATTCATTTGTATTCGGCAGTGCGATGATTGCCGAGAGACATTAAGACAATAGTTGTACTGTACATCATTTTGGTACATTTTTTTCTTTAAATTTTTTGTTTTTTTCTAGTACTTTAACTGTTCCCCTAGGGAAACTTTTTGTTTGAAATATCAAAGATTTTTGATTACTGTATTTGCCTCGTCTTTAACCGAATCTGGGGTCAACATTTCAGAATTACTTAACTAATTTTTAACCGACTTCAGAAAAGGAGGAGGTTTTTGATAACTTCGTCGTTTATGAACCGATTTTGATTATTGTTTTTTGTTGGAAATAAATTATCCCAAGGGTGGTGATACCATGATATGGAAACCAGGATGTGATGATAACATCTCAGAGAAATCGAGGGAACTCCTCTTTAGTAGGCATACATATAGCGATTTTGGTATTTTTATCAACAATGCAATCATTTACACTCCGAAAGTGTCTTTTGTTGAAATGGAACTGATGAAGAAGACCACAGATGGCCACTGGAACTCCTTAATGCTAAGTATGTCACGGGTATAAGATATATAGACTATGATGAAGGAAATACTTATAAATAAATGCTACTAATTAAAATGGTAACATCGAACTGATCTGATTATGAAGCTGAAAGGGACTGGAACTCTGAAATAAAACTATGGATCCTAGTCCTGTTTGGGCTTATTGGAATCGTCATGAGATTTACTTTCGCTATAAATGATTTTCATGGTATTTGGAGGTAGGTAGGTACCTACCAAAACTAAAAAAGATAAAAAAAACAAACCGACTTCCAAAACCAAACACTACAAGGCGAAAGATAACTTTCTTTTCCGAAGTCGGTGTCGACAAGTATAATTTCACAATTTAAAAAACCCGCGACGCATTTATCTTGCGAAAACACCCCAATTCAAACAGTAAAATGCCCATAACTTTTGAACGGCTGAACCAATTTTATTTAACCATAGCTAAGAACACTCTCGACAAAATTACCTTTCAAACAAAAAAAACTAAATTGAAATCGGTTCATCCGTTTAGGCGCTATGATGCCACAGACAGACACACAGATAGGCTTTTGTTCTGCTTCCTGATTGGCTAATGCGCGCGGTTTAGTGGCCGACGTGCGCCGGCCCCCACGACCGCGCGACCGGACCTACACAGCAACACACGTGAAACTTATAACACCCCTTCTTTTTCCGGCGGGGGTTAAAAAACGGAAACAAAAGGTACCGACACACAGGTACACCGACTTCGGAAAAGAAAGTTATTTTTCACTTTGTAGTGTTTTGTTTTGGAAGACTGTTTGTTATTTTTTTAAGTTTTTAATCAAATATTAATTAGTCTATTAAATCGAGATTTTGAATTTCGGCACAGCTTTACAGAAGTCTTAGTCTTTTGAAATTTTAAATATGGAACACAGTGGGCCGTCCCGAATTAGGTCGCACAAGACCGCAGCATATTATTTTTATTTTAATCGATATTTTCTTAATTATGTAATTTTTTTCATAGCTGACGTAACTAACCAAATTTATTCTATTTTTAAAATCATTCCCTCTTTAGAGAGGAACGCAATTACTTTGAGTCTTTCCCGCCCAAGGGTGGGGAGCAGAGTTCCACCCGCTACTCGGATTAATGTGAATACATTAATCCGAGTAGCGGTTGGAACTCTCCGAAGTTCTTCATCAGATCTTAATTAAATTTAAATGGGACTACATGACAAGCTCCAGCTTTAAACTAAGAATGATCAAAATCGGTTCACCTAGTAAAAAGTTCTGAGGTTAAAACCAAAAAAAAACGGTCGGATTGATAACCTCCTCCTTTTTGGGATGTCTGTTAAAAAAAGTTATCAACTCGATATGTTTTCGCTACTTTTGCCTGTTTCTCATGAGCGACTTCGATTTTTAAAAATATTTTTATAGGTACTGTAAAATTGATGATTATAGGTTTAGGTAACCAATATTGACTTTTTGTTTTATTTTTCAAGAACAGTTTTTTGACAGTTTCGTGTTTAGTCTGCTAATGATTTATTCGCTTGAATGTTAGAAATTATACTAAAGGAACGTTCTCCAGGGATAAAAGGCCTTTGTCCTTCTACAAGGTTCATTTATCTATAGAAGTACCTACAAACATTCATCAAACTTGATTCAGTGGTTTAGGATTGAAAACGGAACAAACAAACAGAGTCTGTCCGTCCGCAGCTTAAATCAGAGACTCTTAGTACTAGAAAGCAAATCACACCGGCAAATATTATTTTAGGGTACCTACACGTAAAATGGTTTTTTCGTACCACTTGCTCAAAAAACTGACATTCTATGCCACAAAAAGCGAACATAACAATAGTCATTTTTAATCTGTTAAAAACAGGGAAAGAAAATTGTACTGAATTTCATTCATCCTCTAGGGGGAGAATGTGATTTAAATTTGGAATACTTAGCGAAATTTATACTGAACTTCATCTGTGTTTACACCATTGAGTTTGTATATATAGCATTATACATCTTTTTGAAAAAGGAATACGCATTTATTATGTAGTTATGATTATTAAATAAAATTACGATAACCGAAGAGGCCGTATGAGCTTGATGCCTTTGCTTTTCCGGCAAAAAATATTAGTCTAGGATTTTGCCGCGTTTTTGTTTTCTTCAAATACATAAACGTTAAGTTTATTTTAATTTATTTTATATGTCATTATTTTTAATAAATGCTTATCTCATATTATTATTGTGTTAATTTTTTCGCAAATGGTACGAAAAGTAGAGTATTTTCCTCGGTGATAAAGCTGTCTTAGTCTTGGGTGAACTTAAATCCCTTGCTACACTCAGGACTCGTCTTAAATCCCTAGCTTCGCTCGTGATTTAAGTTTTTAACACCCTCGCTACGCTCTGGAGTAAACCTCGAGTCCTTCGTTACGCTCGCGATTTAAATCGTCACCCGCGACAGAAGACACTGCTTTATCCCCTTGGTTAATAATCTACTATTTTTTCGTCTCGTCTTTTCCATGGTGTGAGGTATCGTTGGATATAGGCCATTCAAAAATATAATGTATGTACAGATATTGCGTGTGTATATCACGCTATAACTCTGTGTGCGGGCTGCGTCCCGCGCCGCCGACCGCTTGTCGTTTATTAAAACAGTGTTCTTTAGAGCCAATGATATTCAAATAAACAGATACGTTATACACTCACAAAACAATTGAAAAAAGTGTTCCGCGCAGCAGCGGCAGCACAAATACACACTTTTCATTCATCTGACATTTCACTACAATGTCGAAAGGGATGGCTTGATAAAACAAACAAGAAAAAAAGAGACAGCTAGTGTTTGTCACTTGCGTGTGAATGTAAACAAACATTATTCTGACAACCAATGTTTTTTCTTTTTGTAACCTCCAAATATCAGAAAATTAGGAAAAAAAATTGAAATAAATTAGTAAATTGAGGTGTATTGCGTATTTACATATGGTATGAGATCCCTTCTGTTTTATGTAATTTGGTATTATAATTGGTACACTTTCTAAATACACACGATGTCATTTTTTTAATTTTGATTTTTTTTCAACAAAGCGTATCGCTCTTCGCCATGCGTGACATAAACTAAAGACTAAATCATACAATTGTCTACTATTCGAGTCTTCACAATGCGCGCGCTTATAACATATCTGTTTATTTGAATATCATTGTTTAGAGCTGTCAGTAGTTTCACTTGTCCCTCTACGCAACTACGTAACACCTTCTATAGATATATTATAGATTAGATTACGTATCTATATTGTTTTCTAAACCATTGTTTCGTTGTTGTTTGACAGGAACGCCAGAAGTATGCTAGCTTGTCAAATGTCAAAATCACAGCGGTCGACAATTATCAAGGAGAGGAATCTAAAATCATGCTGTTGTCGCTTGTGAGGAATAACGAAGAAAATAAAATTGGATTTCTTAGCACAGACAAGAGGGTGTGCGATGCTCTGTCGCGAGCAAAAGAAGGTTTGTTATAGCAATTAACGAATAAAGATCTGTCTATAGTTCACTTTAAATGTAAGATTTCTATGTTGAGTATTAAGTAGGTACCTAAACCATTATTCATTCATTATTATTATTTGTACCTACACCGCATTTTTTATTTTTTATAACTTTGCCCCACACTAGGAATTTCTTCCTGTATAGTGGGTGCGTTTACAAACATATAAACTCACATATAAACATAATATTTTTTCGGCGGTAGGTGTAGAAAAAGTTAAGACACGTTTTTTTAAATCAGTTTTAGTAAATTCATTTTAAAATATAAGTCAGCACTTTTTTAAACTTTTTAAGATTAAGTAAGCTAAATAAACTGTCTAAGCAGCTGATCTTGCATTTGTGAAACAGCCCATGTTATTATAGCACTTTAAACTACACCACCTACCAGCTAGGTATCTCTAATACTTTCAACTGTCAAAGCATTTCCTTTGTTCTACACCTCAATATTGTCTCAGCTGGATGAGATTCAGTCGGCTCGGAAGAACCTGGAGGAGTGCTTCCTCAGAAAAATGAACGAGCTTGAGGCCCAGATCCAGTGTGTAGGACCTGCAAAGGATACCGTGGCAAGGGTCCGAGAGGAGCTCCGGACATTTAGAGAGCTAATGTTTGCTATGCTGGGACTTCTGCCGACAAAGATCATGGAGTGCTCCGGAGGAATGCCGGGCTCTAGTGCTAGGCGTTTTCAACAAGATGGCTGTGTCAGGTCAGGTCAGCTCTGATCGTCCATCAAGTGGTGCCATAGACTTGGTGCATCTCGCAGGGGACCCACACCAGTCGGCCTATTTAGTTACTGCGATGGAGGAGCTCAATCCTTTGTTGACAAGGTACCCTAAGAGGGCTGGGGAATCTGGTGCATCGAGTAGCAATAGTGGCGTGCGTACTGTGCGTAGTTACTGAGCGTTTGCATGACATAATTTTCTAAGACCCAGTTTTTGATCCGTGGTTACTCTGCCAGTGGTTGGATGTGCTAGCTGGTGGTTTCAGAGGAATGCATTTTTATTTTTTAATCTGTTCAAATAAGTTGGCGAGTTAATTATTTCGCCATGTTTTGTAAACTCTAAATTGTTGAACGGACGTGTTTTGCCGGGGTTTGGAGCCGCTGGTTGGCCAGTGTTTAGCCACTGGTTGGATTAGCTGGGGATCGAAAGGCTGGGCTTAACTCAGATATCAATAACACAGAATATCTTGTACTTGTGACGGTGTAGTTAGTAGTTCACATAATTATTACGCAACATTTGTCGTGCACGAGTACCCGCTTGCCGTGTTTTATTTAGTAGTAGTTATTATCAGTTTGGTGGTAATTGCACAGTATTTTGCTTGCTTTGTTTTTTTTTCTTTGGCAACTGTGCCGAGCCCGACTATTTGATTTTATTAAGGCCCTGCGCAGACGACAGACTATCCGTGACGCACTTTTTAGTCTGTGAAAATAGAACCTATGCAATTATATGCAGTAACGCACACGACGCGCAAAAAGTCCGTGTGCGTTACTGCATATAATTCGTGTTTTGTTGTCAAATGTCAATAGATTGTAAGCTTATTCTAGAGTGCACGCAAGTTAAGTATGCGCGCGATGGGTGGCGTGCTTAATGTTGCCAGCATAACTGATCTTTTTTTCTTTATTTAATCAATAGTCATTTTTCATTACTCGAAACTTAAAGTAATTTAAGTTAAGCATAATTAATTACCAGCTTTTTCTACTTGCATAGAATATGATGAAAAAAGCTCCATGAAAATATTGTAACTCTTTTATTGATTACTTATTAATTAATACCTTCTGTTAAATTTGGTCTAACAATGGTCCTGCAGTGGCTAATACCTTCAATTTCAATACTTTTTTAATTTCTGCCTCAACATTTTTTGAAGAAGCTGCTGCCACATAACCCTCTTGAGTTATTTGGGTAACGGTGCGTTCAGAAACGCCTAAAACAAAATAACAATGATGCATTATATTACATGATGCCGGTCCTGTCCCGCTGGTATATTTATGTACCACCCAAAAACCAATACTGTCGGGTTGGGGTGTTAAGGTCGAGATTTGATTGTTTGAGTTTTTAAATGAAATAGACGTGTGGTTCGTACAAAGATATATTGGACACTGCTTATGAACTACGCAATGAGCACCTTGATCACAATAATGTATATATAGCTATAGGAGACAGTTTTGAACCGAACATACCGCCCACCAAAAGGGCTTAAAGGCCTTTTCTATTATAATAAAACCATCATTCTACTTTACATTACAATGTAACAAGTGAGTGAAACATGCAACTTAAACAGGTACAAATTATATGTTATTCTTAGGTACTCAATCTACTATAAAGCTATAATAATGATTTAAAGTACAGGTATTTAAAACATGAATTTATGACTCGACTATGTTAATTATAAAAAAAACAAACATTATAACTAAATATAAACATGTTACACACTAAGGTAATTAGTCTTTAGTATTAATTGGTAACGCACATAAGTTTGAGATTGATCTCTGTGTCAGTTTACCATTGTGACGTACTGTATAAACTCTAGTTATTCCATCTTGTCCAGGGTGTTTTTCCACTATCCGTGCCAATGCCCACTTGCTAGGAGGCATATTTTCGTTTTTAAGTAATACAATATCGCCGACCTCAAACTCTTTTGTTATTTTCAGCCACTTGGTTCTTTGGTTTAGGCGGGACAAGTATTCCGTTTGCCAGATTTTCCAAAATCCTTGAACCAGTCTTTGGGTATGTTGCCATCTTGACAGGTGATTCATATTGACAGTAGTATAGTCACGGTCAGGAACAGTAATTAGTGCTTCTCCGACAAGGAAATGTCCAGGTGTGAGCACTTGTATGTCAACGATCAAATCCACATCAGTATTAATCGGCGTTAATGGGCGAGAATTGAGGCAGGCTTCTATCTGTGTGAGCACTGTGGTGAATTCTTCAAATGTTAAATTCTTATTCAATATTTTTCGTAGATGCTGTTTAACGGACTTAACGCCGGCTTCCCAAAGCCCTCCAAAGTTTGGGCTATATGGCGGTGTAAAGTGCCACTGTGTTCCTTCATTCGCCAGTTGATCAGCTATAGGACCGTTTAATTGTAATCCGGCCTCTTTCCACATTCTACATAATTCCTTGTTGGATGCCACAAAGTTCGAACCGTTATCGCTCCAGATCTCATTACATCTTCCTCTTCTGGCCACGAAACGTTCACAAGCTCGATTCGATCGCTTACTAGCTCTAAATGTATAGCCTTTACCGCCATGCAAACAAAGATGCAAATGTATGCCTTGCGGGTTTTTGCCCCTCTTCCCTTGGAATTTAATACATACACAGGGCCAGCAAAATCCACTCCACTTCGAGCAAAAGGACGCGAAGGAGTCACCCGAGCTTCAGGTAAGTCACCCATTATTTGTTGTCTACTAGCAGCTCGTTGCCGCGTACAGGTAAGACATCCGTGAATGTATTTCTTCAACAGACGTTTGCAGCCAACGATCCAGTATTTACTCGTCAGATAAGTAATCATCAATTTTATTTCAAAATGCATTGTTTTCAGGTGTGCATCAGCCAACACTAGTGATACAACGCTGCTTTTCTTGCCCAGTATCACGGGATATTTTAGGTTCTCATCGGCGTCTGCGTTTCTCAACCTTCCGCCCACCCTGAGGATATTTTGGTTATCTAAGAACGGGTTCAGTGACTTCAGAATGCTAGTTGTTTTTACATTCCCCTTTTGTTTTATTTCATCTTTTGGAACTTTCTCCATATGTTCTATTGTTAAATATTCTTGTAGCACCTTGTCGTATTCTTCTCTTAGTTCTGGTTCTTTTTGAAGTCTTCTTTCTTGTTGAATCAAGCGATTCATTGCAATTTGTCTTGTACTCCCATCCGCTGCTTTTGGTTCATTGGTACGAAATGGGAGTCGCACAACGTACTGTCCGTTGCTGTTTCTTTTGTGTGTATTTTCATAGAAACCTTCACATAGGTTTTCTTCTTTTGTGTATGTCCTCTTCGAATCTGGTTCTATCTCCCAGAGTGTTTTCAATAAGTCTTCTCCTATGATTTGATGATGCATAACAAGAACCGAGTCTGATTGTTGTATTCTATCTTCTACCTTTCCGAATAAAATCCAGCCAAGGTTTGTTTTATGTGCACATGGTGACCCTGGCGGACCTTTGATTAACTGGTTCTGTACAATTTGTGCATACACGTCGACACCCAGAAGCATATCAATGGACCCTGGCTGATAGTAGTTAGGATCAGCCAGGACTAGTCCTTCTAGATGAGGCCAATAGTTTGTGTTGATTGTGCGGGATGGTAATTTAGTAGTCAGTGGCTTCGACATAACATATGTTCTAACTTCCAAGTTGAAATTTTCACATCTCTACTACTCTTGATTCTACATTGATCTGAACTACTTGTTTGATATCTTCTCTCGTTGATCCCACGCCTACAACTGTACCTTTGATATGGTATCGCTTGGCCATGAGTTGTTGTGCTGCTCGTTCGCTAATGAAACTTGCTTGTGAGCCTTGGTCGATTAATGCTCGTAATATTGTTGTATGATTATCTTCACTTCTCACCTTTACGATTGCAGTTGCCAGCAACGATGTGCTTTGTTTCGTAGAAACGTGTGATGTCACCATTGTAATGTCCTTCTCTGTTTCTTCAATCTTCTCCACGTTAGTATGTAGTGCCACTTCGGGTTGTTTTGTTTGCTTGTTTTCAGTGTTGCCCGTTGTGGTTGGTTTTACTGTGCTATCTTCCTTATTTTCATGAAGAAGTGTATGGTGACGTCTTTTGCATATTCTACAGCTTGTTGGTATGCGACAATACCTCACAGAGTGTCCGGGTGCAAGGCAGTTGAAGCACAAATTGTTGATTTTGATAAACTCACTTCTTTGTATTGGTGTTTGTTTTCCAAACTCCTTACAGTGGCTAAGTGTGTGGTTTTCTTTACACATTTGACATATTTTACTATTTTCCACATTAGTTGCTGCGTGAAATGACTTTTCTCGAACATTGACTGAACATGCCTTTTGTTTCGTTGGTTCTGTAAGTTCTAACGTACGAAATCGGCATTCCAGGAATTTACGAAACATATCGAGGGAGGCTGTCAGGTTCCTCACAATTGCTGCTCACATAGTCTGCCCAATCTTTGTGGGTTTCACAGTCTAGTTTTTGCACTATGACGAATATTATCACAGGATATGACATAGACAGTTATCAGTCTGCACATTTATATTTTTAAACTGATGTAAACATTCAAAGGTGGTATCAAGTAAATTTTTGATAGAACTGGCATTACACGTATTCATTTTTTTCAGCGAAAAGAATCTTTTCATAACTGCATCGACATTTATACTTTTGTTGCCATACCTTGTTTTTAGAATGTTCCATGCTTGTTCGTAGTTCGAATCTGTCACTTGTATATGTTTTAATATCGATGCTGCTTCTCCATTGAGACTTGTTTTTAAATAATGCAATTTTTGTACATTACTTAATGACGCGTTCTTATGTACAAGTGTATTAAATAAGTCATGGAACGATAACCACTCTTCATATTGTCCACTGTACGTAGGGAGTTGTATTTTCGGCAAAACCACTCGTGTTTGTTGAGTATCACTAGGTATAGGCATGGAACCACTAAAGTCACCTGGTTGAGAAACCAACAAATCCTTCAAGTCTGTCATTAAACTTAAAAACAGCTCTTCATGTTCAAAATATTCTTCATTGACTATGTAAGGTATTTTGTCGCGCTTCTCCTTCGGTACGCTTCGCATTATTTCACCGTAAGCTTGTTTATATTCACTCCAGTAATCTTCTACACACTTAATGCGGGCTTCAACATAGTTCTTTTGGGTTAATCTAGCCTTTGGGCACTTCTTTAAATTGATCTGGGTCTTCTTCAAAGTATGTGCAATGTTTTCCACTACATTCAACGCTTCTTGCACTTCCATAGCCATCGTAAGTATGTAAAAACTTCATTCGTAGCAAACGTAATGAAATGAATAAGTTTTAATAACTAAAACTTTGCACTAAACAACTCGAACTCAAACACTTGACTCGTTATCTTATCTCGATCTCTTTGTTCTCGGGCGGCCGGCGACGTCGGCAGCGAGGACTGGTATCCGGCTCGATTATGGACCATATGTTGGGGTGTTAAGGTCGAAATTTGATTGTTTGAGTTTTTAAATGAAATAGACGTGTGGTTCGTACAAAGATATATTGGACACTGCTTATGAACTACGCAATGAGCACCTTGATCACAATAATGTATATATAGCTATAGGAGACAGTTTTGAACCGAACACCGGTAGTACGAAAATTTAGGGAAATTTTAGTATAGTGGTATCCCTAAAAGTTACCTGTCAAATAAGCAACGCGGGCTCTATCTTTGTAAAACGGTACCGTAGGCCCCATTGTCTTGTTCACTTCAAGAAAACAACCCTGCCATCACTATACATTATTTTTAGCATAATAATGGCGATTATTTACTTCGGAAACGAATAAAAACACATAGTACAACACACTCTCTTGACACCTGACATAAATGACAATCGATAAGTTTCGATTTTGGCCGCGCGCAGACTTATCTTGCGCGCACTATAGTCACTGTCACTCTGTCACCAGTGTCACCTGTCAGTCGTGTCTTGTCTGTCAATATGCAGTAATATTAGTGTGACGTCCAATTTTGTTGATTTGCGTTTTGTTTTTGGGTATATTATTTGCGTTTTGTCAATCAAAGTCACTGTCACTAGTATCATCTGTCTGTCGTGTCTTGATGTAAATTTATCTAATGTCATTGTGACGTCCAATGTTGTGTTGGGTGCAAAGACCTTATACTTCTTACTACTAGACTGTGCACTATGGCGCAAAAAACGGTCCGAGCGAGAGGACTCTCGTTGGTAGTGTGTCACTTTCTAATGAGGTGACCATGACCAAACATAACAAGGGACAAATTGATTGTAAAAACAATAGTGTAAGTATCCCGATATATGTATATATCCTACCTAACTACGCTACCTAAACCTACCTAGGCGACCACTGAAAATCAGCGCCGTGCTGTAGGTCCCCACGGCACAGCATTATGCTGAGTGGAAGCCTTCTTGCCACAGTCACGACATGCATCTGCCTGACATATTCCTCACCCTATTTCTTTTATATCATAAAAAAATGTAGGTTATATATGTAATTATTGTTTGATCTATTTCTCGTCTTTACTAACATAATTTAAGTACCTACTACTAATAATATTTTTAAGGGTTTAGCATAAGTATGTTCTTATATTGTATGTATGTCGTGTTGTGACAAATAAACACTTTTTCTTTCTTCTTTCTTTTACCAAATTCAAGGGAAAAAAATAAACGTGTGTATATTTTTTGGAATCTACATCACTTACCGTATGGTGTCGGGCATAAAGAATTTCAACAGCCCATGTTTTTCCATTGCTGTCATAAGAGGCGACTAAGGGACAAACCAGAGAATGGGCAGCAGCGTTCTCTGTGCATTTGTAACAACCATACTGGGATCGCCAACCCGCCTGCAAAGCACTCCCCATGAATAGCATAAATAAAACATAGCCCTTAGTGCCCGGCAGCCTGCCTACCCTCGACTACGGTAGCGACCTAGGTTAAGGTATGGCAAGGGGTGTAAAGAATCCCGGACGAGATCAGGCTACCCCAACAAATACCGACGACAGGAACTGGCAACGTACAACACGTGCACACTCCGGACTCCGGACCGATGATAAGATCACCGAACTCGAAGAGGAATTGAGCAGTTTACGATGGAGTATTATAGGGTTATCTGAAGTTCGAAGAGAGGGGGGGGACTCGATAACCCTCAAATCCCAAGTCTGGATAAGTCTTGTTCTTCAAGACCTATCGTATAGATAGGAACAAAAAGCTCTCTGATCTTACTGTCAAGCTCATGAAGGAGAGGCGTGAGATGATCCTGCAGTCTTCAGACGATGCTTTGAAATACCCCAAAGGATCTCAATGATTTCACATATTGTCCAGTTGCGTAGACAGTTGAGAAACAAAACTTCACCAATTTTATTCTACTAGGAATCAATTTGCGAATAATATTAACAGCCGCTGAATTTTACTCGAACAAAACCCGCCAAAAACTACGCAAACCTGGTGGTCCTACTTTTATTATTACCAGGCCCAAACATTTAAAAGTACTACTCTTACTCGGCATTAATGAATTATTTTTTAAATACAATGAATTGATTAATTATAGGGACTGTAAATATATTTAAATACGTTTCAAAGATTCATAGACTTGAAACGTATTTAAATATATTTTTTATCGTTCGTTTTGGTTTATCATAAAAAACAAAAATATAAAATTTGCTACCATTTCTACCAAACCTAATGATTAGTTGAGCTGGCATGATGTCAGACAAGGACACACTACCAGCGGGCCCCTCTCGCTCAGGACCGCTTTTGGTTAGCTACCGCTTATAAGGGAATAGCTAACCTAGATGTATGGTAATAGATTTCATTTTAGCTATACAAAAATTTTTGGTACACAGTCTAGTAGTAAGAAATACGTATAAGGTCTTTGGTTGGGTGCTTTTGGTGATTTTTTGCAATTTGTTTTTGTTATTGTACCACTGTCAACTGTGTAGTTTTTAGTTTCATTCTACGCTTTGCTTTTCTTTGTGTTTACTATTACTTTATTTTTAACCATTATTTTTTCCTAAATTTTGTTTTAACTGTAAGTCTGTATTATACCTGTGCTGCTGGTGGGTGGTGAACAGATAGTGTTGTAGCACTGTTAAAGTTGTGTCATAGTTAATTATTTTATATTTATTTAGGTTATTATTATTATTTATATTGTATTTAAAACACACACCATGAGTTCTGAAGACGATTCTTTTTACTCTGCAAATTTTCCCTTCAACTCAACCGCTAATGCAAGTTTTAGTTCTCTGACTGACACCCTTGGTGACTTTCTGCGTCGGAACTTCAGCCATCAAAAGCGTAATTTGTTTAATGTCTGCCACATAAACGCTCAGAGTGTGCCAAGTCACTACAGTGATCTGTTTGACAACTTTTCCGACGCCAATGTACACTCCGTTCTGATTTCTGAGAGTTGGCTCAAACCTCATCTTCTCTCTACCACATATCCTCTTCCCGGTTTCATTCTTATCCGTAACGATAGGATTGGAAAGGGAGGGTGTTGGAATCTATTTTCGTTGTGATTTCCCTTTCAAAGTCCTTGCCTCATCTCCTGCAAATTATAGTGCTTCCACTGAGTACCTGGCCTTACTTGGCCTGGTATAGGCCTTACTTGGTGTTGTCTACTGTTCGCCCGCCGTTGACTACTTTTCCAACTTCGAATTAGCGCTGGAATCTGTAGAGAGTCCGCCTTCATCCATATTCTTCCTCTGCAACCTACTCACTTCAATGTCTTGCGTGATGACACTTGGCTTGACTTGATCCTCACGTCCACTCCCTCGCTTGTTTCCTCTCATAGTCTGTGTCTTGCACCTGGCTTTTCCATTCATGACCTCATATTCCTCTCCTATATCCTAAAACCACATAAACGGCCCCCCAAAGTTCTGCACATTAGTTGTTTTGCCCGCATGGATGTTGAAAAACTGCGACAGGATGCATGGGAATTAGATTGGGAAAACATTTCTGCGGCAGTGACTGTAGATGATAAACTGGGTTTGTTTAATCGCACGGTCCTTGCACTCTACGACAGACAGACTCCTGTCAAGAGGGTTAAACTTAGGCGTCCACGTGCTCCTTGGAAGACGGCAGGGGTTCGTATGGCAATGAGGCGCAGGGACCGGGCCTTTCGTAAATTTAGAAAGGATCGCTGTGATGAAAACAGGAACCTTTTCAAAACTGCAAGGAATCGGTGTTATCAGGTGATACGCAATGCGCAAACGCGGCCATATTCTCGAAAATATATCTTCTCCGGCTAATATCTGGAAATTCCTTGGAACTCTTGATAAATTTGGGATCAGTAGGTCACGTCAGGTGGATTTTCCTAAGACAATCGGCTTGGATGATATCAACCGTCACTTCACTACAACCTGCCATTTGGATTCCCAAATGTTATCTCAGACGGTTAATTTCATTACTGGCCTACCCAGTCCTATTATAGAACAGTTCCATTTTTTGCCGGCCACCTTGGATGAAATCAGAAAAATCCACCTGTCCTTTAAATTCGAGACCATGGTTTTGACGGCTTCAGTCGTTATATGGTCACCCTAATACTCGACTTTCTTCTTCCCCCTATTACCCACATAATCAACTTTTTCCTTGATTCCGCACAATTCCCTTCCTTGTGGCGTATCGCCTACGTTCGTCCACTTCCTAAAATCTCTAATCCCTCCCTATGAAACCATTCTCGGCCAATTTCTATCCTTTCTTTTCTATCCAAAGTGCTGGAGGCCTGCGTCCACAGACAGCTCTCAGGGTTTCTTGATCGGAATAACCCTACTCCGGGACACAGTACTGCCTCTACTCTCCTCAAAGTGACTGGTGACATAAGAGAAGCGATGGAGGATACCAAGGTTACTGTTCTGGTGTTAATTAATTTCTGCAATGCCTTTAATGCCGTCAGTCGCGATATTCTCCTTTCTATCCTTTCACATCTTATGGTATTTTCCGAGGCCCTGGAATGGTTCTCTTCTTATCTTCGGGGACGTCAGCAGTCAGTTCGCATTGACGAGAGTTCGTCGAGTTGGTGTGATTTGTCTGCTGGTGTTCCGCAAGGCGGTATTCTTTTTCCATTATTATTCTCCATCTTCATAAATTGTATAACTCACTACCTTCGGTGTTTGTATCATCTTTATGCCGATGACCTTCATGTATATGCGGCTTTGCGAGTAGAGGATTTGTCGGATGCTATAGGCGATGTGAACTGGGACTTAGCTGCAGTCAAGAATTGGTCTGATAGATTTGGGGTGTCTGTAAACCCCCCAAAATGTCAGGCCATTGTGATCGGGAGCTCGCGCATGATGGGTCGGGTATGGATTAGCTATCTTCCTCCTATTATTTTTAATGGTACCATTATCCCCATCAGCCCTACTGTAAAAGATCTCAGTCTACATCTTGACTCGACGCTTGGCTAGCAAAGTCAGTCAAAGAGTCAACGGGACCTTGCGTTGCCTGTACCGTCTGAGGAACTTTCTGCCTGCAAAAACGAAGACTATGCTTGTGCAGACTTTAATTTTCCCTATAATAGACTGTGGTGACGTGTACTACTTTGACCTGAAAACGGTATTCTTGGACAAGCTTGATAGGCTCCTAGACAACTGCATCCGGTTCATATTCAACCTTTGGAAATACGACCATGTGTCGAGCTGCAAATCTGAACTCAAATTAATGCTCATTCGGCAGAGGCGAAATTTGCACGCTTTGACCACGCTTTTCACCCTACTCAACTGTCCCACTCCTCGTTCTTATCTCACACCTCACTTTCAATATTTATGTCCTTTTTTTATAACCTATAGGCTCGCGCTCGACCACTATCTCACCTGATGGTAAGCGATGATTTGGTCGACGGTGAAACACGCTTTCCTAGAAATAACCTATTTACTCTTGACTTAAAGACCCCTAGATTGTAGCTATCGGGAAACACAGACTCCGGCAAGGAATTCCATTCCTTAGCTGTACGCATAATAAAAATGATCCCAAAACGTTTTGTGCGTATGGGTGGGATGTCTACCATGAACATAACATGTACTTCACACGCTAGGAATCTGCGTTCGTCTAACAATCTTCTCTTGCTTTGTCCTTCGGATTTTATTCATTCTTCCTAACATATTCAGTCCATTCTTCTCTGGAATGCGCTTCCTCTCGATGTCAGGACGGCCTCCAGTCAATATGCATTTAAGCGTAAGTTACGGCATTACTTTCTCCACCAATAGCAGAGTCGTCTCAATCACCTTTCTATTACTTTTACATATATATATATCACCATCCTTGGTTGATTGTTAGAGAATGCCTCACGCATTAAGTCCGTCTATTTACCTGTATGTTGCATGAAGTTTTCATAAATAAATAAATAAATACACAACAACCAGAGCCGGAACAACTATCTGTAGTATATCATACAAATATTTGTGCCGTGCGGGAATCGAACCCGCGACACGCAGCGCAGCAGTCAATCGCTCAACCACTGCGCCAACCGTGCGCCCCCAATCGCACATCACAATCTGCAATCGCAATTAACGTTTTTATCTTCTTTGCGCTCTCTTTTATAAAAAAAAATAAAAAAACCTATTACGTTTCTTCATTAACCTGCACCTTTCACATGCAGGGCAATAAATCGACGTATAACCGGTGAATTCATTCTGTCCGCTATCATCCTCAGGATGCCGCTGCGGCTCCCCCTCATACTGTGCTCCACAGACATGGTTTTCTTACGCATAATTGCATAGAAATCATCCATGTGCGCATCTGAAAACATGCCTGAAGCACAGCAGTACCGCGGAAGCCGCACCAGAGTCCTGAACATGTTATTAAAGTAGTGTGGAGAGCATTATAGGCCCGCTTTGTGAAACTAGCCCGTAAACCACCCGTGTAGAATTGACAATACGCTTTAAATAACGTTAATTTAACGTCAACTGTACAACGAGTGAATCTATGCGCCAGCATATTTCCACTTAACGATAATGCCCTCCGCTCTCTTTCTATATCCTGGTCATCTGATAACGTTTCTGTCACAAGATGACCAAGGTACCTAAACTAAGCATCCTGTCTCAAGTGGCAAAGCGTCTAGTCCCTATGTAGGCAAAGCGCAGGCACACTATTGGGTGTTTTGTTTTTACCAACAAAAACCATAAACTCGCTCTTGAGTTCATTATACTTGAGTTCATTATAATTTAAACAATCTTGCTCAGCACAGGCCTCACAAGATTTTAATAGCTTCCTCAGTCCGCCAATTGAAGGGCTCAACAGGAATTTAATATTAATTAAATTTTGGAATTGCTTTATTTATTTATTTATTATTTATTTATTATATACTTTATTGTACACCACAAAAAACATACAGGACAAACGTTTACAATAACAAGTGTACAATGGGCGGTCTTATCGCACTAGGCAATCTCTTACAGACAACCTTTAGCTTTTTTGGTGCTTAACCAACCTTTGTTAATCTGTTCGGCAGAGTGCTGTGCTGTAATATATACATACATACATAGATATAGCTCTTATAGATTTTTCGGCTTAAACACATCTTTTCATAAACACGCCCAGTTTCAGGCTTACCATGAAGCACATACATTTGGTAGTCAATCCTAGCCATCTTATGCGATTCAGCTACATGTTTACTTTTACGGCTGGTTTCTGAAACAGCGTCTTGTAAGTATCACAGAAGAGCGCAAAGTTTATCAGTTTAATCACTTTCAGGATTGTATATTTTCGGCAATATCGACATGATGAAAACAGCAAAATCAGGATTATGGACCAAAATAGCAAGGATATTAGAAAATAATGGCTGCTTGGGAACAACACTGATCCTGCAATGTCAAAATCATCCGGACCAGAAAGCGGCGGTAAGTAGTAGCACAGATAATATGATACTAGCATAGTAGTAGGTACCTAAGTACTATAGGTAACATTAATAGTTGCTTACTGTCTGATTCGCATCCTACGGACGTCGGACACTAGATGCTAGATGCAGTGTATTATACAGGATGGCCAAAAAGTCGTGAATCAAACGGAACTAGGGGTTAGAACAATTTTTGCAGCTGATGACAGCTGCAAAAATTGTTCTGGGTCACTTTTCGGTAGAGTATTTTTTTTCACAGTGGGGTCAAAAACTTATGAATAGATTTTTTTTTGTCGTAGAACTTAATATTATCTTTAACACACAACCTTTAAACAACCATAAATAGCATGTCTAACGCAAGGACCCATCAGTACCAATCTAGTGAAAATTATTAAAAAAAAAACACGATGTAGATTTTTTCGAATTTTAATAAAAATTGTAAAAAAATACAATTTTCTCATACAGACACAAAATAAATTATAGCTCTGCAGGGGTTGACCTTAAGGACCTCCCGTAGAACATTTTGTTGCTGCTGATGGCCCCATCTAACCCCTAGTTCCGTTTGATCCACGACTTTTTGGCCACCCTGTATACCCGGATAGAAAGTAAGTCCTCAATATTGTGTTAACCGTCGTCGCAGACATTTTCATCCAAGTTCAGCTTTTTAAGCGTGATTGATTAACAAACATCATAACTATTTTAAAGCTGAACTTATAATGCAACTAGCTTTTGCCCGCGACTTCATCTTAATCGGTTAAAGCGTGAAAAGGTGACAGACAGACAGGTAGACAGAGTTACTTTCGCATTTATAATATTATTATGGATTAAATATTTTCCATTAATTTACTTTACGTTTGGTTACAGATTTCGACTGCAGAGGATTTCGACATGTTACCACCAGAATGCTTTGAGAAGTGTAACTACCATTATGCGTGCGGCCACAAGTGTCAACTGCCCTGCCACGGAAATGACCGAGAGCATGTAATCACCAAGTGTGCTATGAAATGCGAAAGGTACCTACTTGTAACTGCTCCGTGGGTCTCGAGCTCTCGGTTCCTGGGTTCAATTCCCAGGTCAGGCGACGTGCTATTCGGTTTTTACCCGACTGCCGAAGGAGGGAAATGTATTTATCAATCTATGTATGCATGTATTTCGTTCAGTTTTTGACCAACCTTTTTTTAGAAAATATTTGCTGGCAGCTTGTGACTCAGATTTTTTTTAATGATAAGTAATTGTGGGTGGAAATCGGTCGTTTCTACTATCTTTAAGAAGGCAATTAAATACCACCTACCTCGTCTCAAGTCTGCAGCGTGCTCGGCACTGCACAGATAGGTAGTCTAGACGTACTCTGGGTTCAAAGGTCTTGAAGATCGCACACCACACGGTAGTGAGTCCACAAAAACTACAGATGCTAAAACGTTCAGCTTGAGACACGATCACAACAAGAGAGGAAGAAACGTTCATCCAGCTCAGAGCGCTAATTCGTGCCATTCGTTCAAGTCGATAATAAGAATCGAACAATGTATGTAAGTTTATTCCTATGTGGCGTTCTATAGACTAAACACGTGGGCAGATATTGATGATTCTTACGTCAATAGATTCGTCTTAACCTTGCTTGTGTCTATGGCTACATTAAATTTGGAAAATAAAAATTGCGGATTTTGGGCGCCATATTGGGGGGGAGGCAAAGTTTTTTTCTTCCAAGCCCTTCGTGTGGTGTGTATCAAAATAAACGGTTTTAAGATGTGATTTAAAAACATATAACCCTTAAATGTTTAAAAGTACTTAATCCGATCAAAAATGTCAACTAAAAAGTTATAAATAAAAAAAGTTAATTCAATAAGTCAAAAAACCCTACTACATAAGATGCGAATTAAAAAGACGTAAACACGAAGAAAATCTTGCTGTGCAGTCGGAGGATGCATCTGGTTTTGGTCAGCCAGCTCGCGAATAAATATCCTCCGACAGCCGACTGCACATCATGATTTTCTTCTTGTTCAAGTCTTTTTAGTTCGCTTCTTATACAGTCGGGTTTTTTGTTTTTCTTATTAACTTTTTTTATTTTTCTTCGTGATTATTTTTTTTATAATATATGACACAACTCCTGAAATTACTTAGAGAAGAGTTTTTAACACCTTATGTTTAATACTAACTATAACGCTATTATTTGTTGCAGATTGATATGCGATCTCGAGCATGTTTGTCCATTAGAGTGCGGCGTATATTGCAAGCCGTGCGAGGTGCTCGTAAGGAAGACTCTACCGTGCGGACATGAAATGAACATATTTTGCCATCGTGACGTCAAGGACCCGCAGAACAAGTGTCTTACCAAAGTTGATGTTACATTACCAGATTGTAAACATAAGGTACGAATACCCATAGCACAGTACAAATATATAAACAGTATGGAAACTAAGCCTAGTTGATGAAATAATTACCTACGCTCCATTGAGGCAAACCCTGACGACTCTATACTTAAAATATCATACACTCGTTATAGAAATTTCTCTAATACCTTATAAGAAAGTTGAAGCGAGCATTTGAAAGGGAAGAATTTCTAAAAGCAAAAAATAATCCTAAGGCAACGTGGAATGTGATTAAATCTATCACGAATATTAAATTTCAAACCCGATCCACTCGTGAACTTTTGCGTGATTCGGTTGACGTTAAAACATCGGTAAACAAAGTCAATGAGTTACTTTGTCAGTATTGCAACAAATCTGGCTTCGAAAATTGGAGCCAGCCCCATCAACACTGATGTAGCACAAACACCCAGTCAATTATCAAACTCTCTTGTAATCCTCTCTGTGGATGAGGAACAAGTAAGTAAAATTATCCATGACCTCCGTATTGACTGCGCTACAGGTTGGGATAATATACCAGCTAGAGTTATCAAGAATTCACGAACTACCTTAACCCCCGTAGTTACTCATATTTGTAACCTGTCCATTGTCTCTGGCATCTTCCCTGAAGCTTTTAAGAGAGCCGTCGTGCATCCTATATATAAAAGCGGGGCCAGAGACAGAGTCACAAACTATATACCTATTTCTGTTTTGAGTACGCTTTCAAAAATATTGGAGAGAATTCTGAACAATTACTTAGTCAGCTTTCTTGAAAAGCATAAATTAATAGCTCAAAACCAGTACGGCTTCAGATCTGGCATCTGTACGGAGGATGCCGTTGCTGACTTTACCAACAGTCTGGTAAGCCAACTAGATAATAAACTGAACTGTTATGGCATCTTCTTAGACTTAACCAAGGCTTTTGACACTGTCTCTGCCCTCGACTTATTTCGACGATGGAAAGCTTGGGAGTGCGTGGAGAACTCTCAAAATATTTAAAGACTACCTCTGTGATAGATCCCAGTGTGTACTCATTGATTCAGTCACCAGTTCATGGAAAACTCACCAATGGCATACCACAAGGTAGTATATTAGGACCGACACTTTTTCTGATATACATCAATGACTTATGCAAGCTCTCCATCCCAAGTTGCGAAATTTTCTCTTATGCAGACGATACGGCACTTCTAGTGTTTGACAAAAACTGGGAGCAAGCCAGACATAGAGCAGAATTCTCACTTCGATTAATAATGGAATGGCTGTCAACTAACTTGCTGACGTTGAATTTAGATAAGACGAAAATAATCAGGTTCAATCGCCCACATTCAATAAGCCCACCCTCTTTCTCTCATATAATTAAAGCTCACACTTGTCCCCCTCATCAGTCAGTAGGTTGTAACTGTCTCGCTCTCAGCACAGTCCCCAATATTCAGTACCTGGGAGTGATTATTGACGAAACAATAAGTTGGCATGCGCATATAGAGGCACTTTGCACTAGAATTAGAAGACTAATATATATTTTCAAGGAACTCAGGCACTCCGCCAACTCTGAAACTCGGACTCTTGCGTATCTCAGCCTTTGTCAGTCTATCATTATGCACTGCATCCCGGTGTGGGGAGGTACTTACAAAACCACAATGATCCCTGCAGAGCGTGCACAACGAGCGGTACTTAAAGTGATGCTTTTTAAACCTAGAGACTACCCTACCGATCAATTATATTTTGGGGCCGAAGTTCTCACAGTAAGGCAACTATATGTCCTTCGTTCAGTCCTGCGGAAACACTCCAACCTTCCATTAGAAAAAAATCTCCTGCTAAGACGCCACGGTATCCCTATATGTAAAACAAGCCCCTGCCGTGTTTCATTTACAAGTCGACAGTTGTTGGCTCAAAGTTCACGCATGTATAAAAAAATAAATAAAACTATCCCGTTGTACAGATATAACTTACGTGAAATTAAAAGTAAATAAAAAAAATGGATTTTAACCTTGACATATGATAAAACAAAAAAATATATTGTCTATAGAATCATAACTTTATCAAACCAACCTTGAAAGAAAGCTTATCAAACATTTACACTTCACACACACACACACACATCTTTCTACACTTAAACTACACTCATACACACACATCTTTCACTCCATTTGCTGTGTTAACAACAGCTGTAAACAATCAGTAAAGTCACGGTTGTATTGTATTATATAAGTTGAAGCCGCAAGATGTCCGACTCCTAAGATACAGGTCTGCGTACCTATATAGTTTAGGAGCACGGAAAGCTGACATTAATTTTAAATTTGGTAGTACAACCCACTGTTTCTATATGCTATGTAATGTGTTGTTGTTCATTATGTACTATATAAATAAATAAAAAAAAGGTTGTAACTCTTAGGCTGAGTTTCTCACCTCTAAATTATCGCAGAATTATCTTATGGGTAATTTGCAGAGTTACGTGTATTGATATACCTAGGTGCTAATAACCAAGGTATTTGAGTTCTTTGCGGAAGAATTGACTTTTGTCAAGGTTTATAGTGAGAGCAGCGTAAGACATGGAGGAATGGCATAGATTCAACCAATCACAGCACATAACGCGTGCTTGACAATTTGTCACATTATTTCTGAGATAATTTAATGTCAATAATCATAATCTCAGCAAAATACGACAGTTTAATACACGGAAAACAGTTTAATATTAACACACAACAACTTGTAGAACTAAAGATCTTTAACTTTGTCATTACGGTTAACCTTTTACAAGCTTTGGCGGGAGCGTACGCGAGCCGTGGTTAGACGAAAACGTTACGTGCGCGCGTGGTACACGCGGAGATAAACTTATAAGTGACCACTCGTGTTGACGCGGCTCGCACTACAGACAGCACCGCACCACACATATTAAATTTATAACACTCTGATTTATCCAATATTAGCAATATATTATTCTATGTATTCTTTTCGCCAGGTTTATTTACACTTATTCATTTACACTATTTCGTAACATAACTTACATAACATTTTTCTTTTGACAGCCGACCATAGTATTCTTCCGTATTTAATAAGTCACTCTTTGCTACGCGCGCTCATACGCGCGCTCTGTCGTTTGTCTATGTTTCGACAAATGATCATTGAGTATTGCCACGGTAAAGATGGTATATGACGGTTTTTTGGTCTACCTATATTTAATATGTTTTATTTATATATTTGTATTATACTTGCACATACTTTGACCCACCTTAAGTGTTTTTTTTTCTATTTTGTTTGTTATTTATATATTCTTCTATTTTATTTTTTATTATATAAGTCCCGTTTCCGTAAGTGTGTCCGTGGCATCAACAGTGGGCCCTATCAGAATATCAGCGCAGCGATAACCTTTTTTGGTTATCGCTGCACATGCTGAGATAGGAGCCTTTTTGGTCTCGCACGGGGTTTTTATTTTATTATTGTTTAATTTTATGCTTATTTCTCGTGTCTTCTGTGCGGGTCACAAATAAATATTTTTCTTTCTTTCTTTCTTTCACCGCGCGGTACACGCGGAGATAAACTTATACGTGACCACTCGTGTTGACGCGGCTCGCACTACTGACTGACAGCACCGCGCGGTAGACGCGGGGATAAACTTAAACGTGACCACAACACTCGTGTTGACGAGGCTCGTACTACTGAATGCACCGCGAACGCTGCTTAGGGACTTCGTCGGTGCGAATGTTTGTGTGAGTGTGCCGTTTCGAGCGTTTGTAGATAGTTTCCATACTGTTTGTATATTTATACTGTGCCCTTAGCCTTTTTAAGTTCGAAAAGAGGGAATTTCGTCTCTAATATGTAGTAATGTCTGTATTTCGCACTGCAATCCACTATGCATTAAAACTACAACCTTATTTGTAAGATGTGCTATAAATTTAAATACGACCTTTGTCACTTAACAACACGCTTTTTATGAATAAAACATACTAACTGATAACGGTGTTCGATCACACCATTTTATATAAATAAAATTTATAAAATTACAGGCGCAGAAAGATTGTTACCAGGATATAAAAAAGGTGAAATGTTCTACGCCGTGCGAGTACCGGTACAAGTGCGGACATGTGTGCCAGCGCAATTGTCACGTGACCGATGATCCGAAACATGAGAAAGTGAGTTGTATGACTTTTGTATCCATTATCATCATCATTTCAGCCAAAAGACGTCCACTGCTGAACATAGGCCTCCCCCAAGCGTCGCTCATTGACCGATCCCGTGCGTCTCGCATCCAGCGACTTCCAGCAATCTTAACGTTCATCGGTCTACCTAGTGCGAGACCTTCTAATGCAGTGCCTTCAGGTTTACGGTCGCCACTGCTCACTATAATTGTTAAATCTACATACATTTAAATACTTAGAAGTCCGTCTATTAGTTATTCAACATACACTTTAAATGCCGTATCCAGAATAAAAAATAATGAGATTGTCATCAAGATGACAATGATGATGATGATGATGACAATGATGATGTTGGTTACCCTGTACTCACTACATTATAACCCTAACAGAGTGTTGGTTACCCTGTACTCACTACATTATAGCCCTAACAGAGTGTTGGTTACCCTGTACTCACTACATTATAACCCTAACAGAGTGTTGGTTACCCTGTACTCACTACATTATAGCCCTAACAGAGTGGGTTACCCTGTACTCACTACATTATAACCCTAACAGAGTGTTGGTTAATGAACAACAAAACCAAAACGAAGGCGTTGTAGTTTATTACAATAACAGCTCCAATATTTCTGTAGTCGAACCCTCGATAGTCGATTGCAATTGCCTTACTACAATGATATTCAAATAAACAGATACGTTATACACTCACAAAACAATTGAAAAAAGTGTTCCGCGCAGCAGCGGCAGCACACATACACACTTTTCATTCATCTGACATTTCACTACAATGTCGAAAGGGATGGCTTGATAAAACAAACAAGAAAAAAAGAGACAGCTAGTGTTTGTCACTTGCTTGTGAATGTAAACAAACATTATTCTGACAACCAATGTTTTTTCTTTTTGTAACCTCCAAATATCAGAAAACTAGGAAAAAAAATTGAAATAAATTAGTAAATTGAGGTGTATTGCGTATTTACATATGGTATGAGATCCCTTCTGTTTTATGTAATTTGGTATTATAATTGGTACACTTTCTAAATACACACGATGGCATTTTTTTAATTTTGTTTTTTTTCAACAAAGCGTATCGCTCTTCGCCATGCGTGACATAAACTAAAGACTAAATCATACAATTGTCTACTATTCGAGTCTTCACAATGCGCACGCTTATAACATATCTGTTTATTTGAATATCATTGCCTTACTATCACAATTAACATGAATACAGTACTCTTAGCATTGTACCGTCCTCGTCACCCACATAGGGTTACCCTAAATTACACTGTATCTTATTTATTTATTGATAGGAACACCAACTACATGTTTACAGAAAAACTTACATATAATTATGCATAAAACAACATTAGCTATCTGCTAGCTATCAGCATTAGGCTAGCCTAAATCACATAATAACAAACATTTTACATGACATCCGTGACCCGCATGGTGCTAGCCTAAATCACATAATAACAAACATTTTACATGACATCGGCGTCACCCACATCGGGCTAGCCTAAATCACATAATAACAAACATTTTACATGACATCGGCGTCACCCACATGGGGCTAGCCTAAATCACATAATAACAAACATTTTACATGACATCGGCGTCACCCACATCGGGCTAGCCTAAATCACATAATAACAAACATTTTACATGACATCGGCCTCACCCGCATGGTGCTAGCCTAAATCACATAATAACAAACATTTTACATGACATCGGCGTCACCCACATCGGGCTAGCCTAAATCACATAATAACAAACATTTTACATGACATCCGTGACCCGCATGGTGCTAGCCTAAATCACATAATAACAAACATTTTACATGACATCGGCGTCACCCACATGGGGCTAGCCTAAATCACATAATAACAAACATTTTACATGACATCGGCGTCACCCACATCGGGCTAGCCTAAATCACATAATAACAAACATTTTACATGACATCGACGTCACCCGCATGGGGCTAGCCTAAATCACACATCACATCATCAGCCTATTAATGTTCCCACTGCAGGGACACAGGCCTCCTCTCTGTGAGAGGGAATGGGCCGTAATCCACCACGCGGGCCCAGTGCGGGTTGGTAGATGTCACATGTCTTCGAATTTTTGGTTTTAGGACATGCCGGTTTCCTCACGATGTTTTCCTTCACCGTTTTAAGAGCAGTGGTGAAGAAATAATTTACACAAAGTAAAGCGCTTGCCTGGGCTCGAACCCACGACCTACAACTTGTAAGTCGCGGCCGATACCACTGGGCCACCACTGCTCCTAGCCTAAATCACATAATAACAAACATTTTACATGACATCGGCGTCACCCACATCGGGCTAGCCTAAATCACATAATAACAAACATTTTACATGACATCCGTGACTCGCATGGTGCTAGCCTAAATCACATAATAACAAACATTTTACATGACATCGGCGTCACCCACATGGGGCTAGCCTAAATCACATAATAACAAACATTTTACATGACATCCGTCACCCGCATGGTGCTAGCCTAAATCACATAATAACAAACATTTTACATGACATCGGCGTCACCCACATGGGGCTAGCCTAAATCACATAATAACAAACATTTTACATGACATCGGCGTCACCCACATCGGGCTAGCCTAAATCACATAATAACAAACATTTTACATGACATCGGCGTCACCCACATCACTTGTTTCACTCTTGAATTAAAGACCCCTAGATTGTAGCTATCGGGAAACAGCATATACGCATATATCGTCCGCCCAGTATGACTAACATAAGTCTCTTCTATGATAACCTGGATTCTTTATTAAGGACATTGTGCACTAATTATTTTTCTGGGTTTGCAATTACATTTATTTCAATCCAGTTAGATCATTTAATGTTTTATTATGACTAAACAAAGAATAAATACATTAAAAATTAGATGTCAAAGCCACAACGACACGTCAAAAAGCGTTGTCTTATAACTAGTCAAATAACCCGCCCTTAACTGTTTCCGACGCAAAGGTGCCCATAACGCTTGCTGCATTGCCACGTTAGATAGCAATGGCTAATCTTTGCACCAAGAACGAGCCGGAGCGGGAGTCACCCGTTTTGTCACGGAGCCTGTGCCCTATCTCACTAATGAACCTCTTGAAAGCCCCAACCGCCCATGGTCTCAACGGCGATGGGCATAAAATGGTAACGGCCCTCCAGTGCGTACTTCACCCTCTTCCTCTCACCTAAGCCTCTCACTAATTCAAATAAAAAGGTAGTTTTGTGTGGAAATTTTAACAGACATAATTAAAACAAATAGATTTACTTTGGACTTTGAATCTTTACTTCTCAATTACAATCTTAAATTGGAAATAAATCAACCAACACGACTTATGAGCAAAACTTGCCTGGATAACATAGCTCATAACTCTAAGCAGGCTTCTGATCTTAAGATTTTGACTTTTTCAGCACATATGTAAGAAACTTTGCGAGTACCGGTTAGATTGCGGCCATGTGTGCCAGCGCAACTGTCACGTGAACGATGATCCGAAACATGAGAAAGTGAGTTGTTTGACTTTTGTATCCATTATCATCATCATTTCAGCCAAAAGACGTCCACTGCCGAACAAAGGCCTCCCCAAGCGCCGCTCATTTACCGATCCTGTGCGTCTCTCATCCAGCAGATTTCGGCAATCTTAACCAGCAGCCGTATTGCGTAAGTGCGCAAAGAGTTTGACCGCTATTCAACCGACCAAATCGACCAATCACATGCAAGATGAATGACGCGATGTGGATTTCCGTCTTGTGTGATTGGCCGATTTGGTCGATTGTATAGCGGTTAAACTCTTTGCGCACTTACGCAATACGGCTGCTGGTCATCGGTCTACCTAGTGGGAGACCTTCCAACGCAGCACCTTCCGGCTCGCGGTCGCTACTGCCCACTATTATTGTTATATCTACATAGTTACAAATACGTCTATAAGTTATTTTACATACAGTTTAAATAGTTATTTAAACTGAAAATAAAATAGGTGTAAACAACGTGACTTCAAACGCTGGATCAAAATTCACAGAGTGACAGCTATTTTAGTATACAGTTTGATCATAATCCGTTATGTAGTTTTTGCGTGAAAGAGTAACAAACATTCATCCATCCAAACTTTCACAGTAGAATAACAGGATCTTGCAAATCTTAAGACTTTGATTTTTTCAGGCCCAATGCCGCAAGCCTTGCGCACGAGCCAAAACTGGTTGCTTAGCCGACCTGCTAGGAGACCGGGGGGACCATCAATGCAGGAAGCTTTGCTACGAGAAATGCGATGACTGTAACGTCCAGGTGCGTGTTTTATTAATCAAAGGCTATATTCTGACGGAGGATAAAAACAGCCGCAAGGGTCAATCTTTAAGGTAAAGCAGCCCTTGCCGAGGTCGGTCCGTGTATGGGTGACCATCTTTACGTAGCGAGGTTAAGCCGTTGGTTCAGGCTGTCGTTCAAAGGTCTTTTGACAGTCGTTACGGATAGTCAGAAGCCAGGCAATCTGACTCCAGTCTTACCAAGGAGTATCGTGTTACCCAGTTACTGGGTTGTGGAGGGCAGATAGCAGTCGCTCCATGTAAAATACTGGTAATCAGCTGCATTTGGAGACTGGTAGCCGACCACAACATATTTGGGAAAAGGCTGGCAGATAATTGACTGATTTTGAAAAGTCTTTATTAATGCATCAATCAATCAATCTTTATTAATGCATCAATCAATTAATCTTTATTAATGCATCAATCAATCAATATTTATTAATGCATCAATCAATCAATCTTTATTAATGCATCAATCTTTATGAATGCATCAATCCATCACTATTGATTCGTGAACATAAGTATTACAATAAAGTTCTTATGTATACATTTTAGTTGAACTCTATGTCCTACCAATGAAATTGGTGTACAAATATGTGTATTATTTCTGAATCTATATATACCTATATAAAAGCCAAAGGTTACTCACTCACTCATCACGAAATATCGAAAAACCGCTTGACGTATAAAGGTGAAATTTGGCCGGAGGGTTCCTAAAGTGACGTGATTGCGCACTAAGAAAGGATTTTTGGAAATTCGGGTAGAATTAAATTAAAGTAAATTAATTATTAAGGGGGTAAAACTGGAGTTGCAAGTTTGTATTAAATTTTTACAGTTTGTAAATTGGACACGTGAAATTTTACATGCAAAATTAAATTAAAAAAACATCAATTTAATTTTTTATGCTCTTGATTGATAAAAAGAATTCACATATTTATTGGTTTTTGGAAATTTCAACCTTAAGGGCGTAAAAAGAGGGTTGAAAGTTTATATGAAATTTCTGTAGTTTGTAAGTTGAACACCTGAAATTTTAGGTTTACGCTGTTGGTTGATAAAAAGTATTTATGAACTTATTGGTTTTTGGAAATCCAACTCTAAAGGGGTAAAAACGGTTGAAAGTTTGTATTAAATTTTTACAGTTTGTAAATAGGATACATACAATTTTTGATTAAGGCTTTTGATTGATAAATCAAATTAAGAATTTCCAAAAACCAATAAATATGTGAATTCTTTTTGTCAATCAAGATAAAAAGAATTCACATATTTATTGGTTTTTGGAAATTTCAACCTTAAGGGCGTAAAAAGAGGGTTGAACGTTTATATGAAATTTCTGTAGTTTGTAAGTTGAAAACCTGAAATTTTAGGTTTACGCTGTTGGTTGATAAAAAGTATTTATGAATTTATTGGTTTTTGGAAATCCAACTCTAAAGGGGTAAAAACGGTTGAAAGTTTGTATTAAATTTTTACAGTTTGTAAATAGGATACATACAATTTTTGATTAAGGATTGATAAAAATAATTAATTTATTTATTCGTTTTTGGAAATTCCACCCGTAAGGGGGTAAAAAAGTGTTGATAGTTTGTATGAAATTTCTACAGATTGTAAGTTGGACACGTGAAATTTTAGACTTTCGCTGTTGGTTTATAAAAGAATTTATGTACTTATTAGTTTTGGAAATTCTACCCCTAAGGGGATAAAATAGGGGTTGAAACTTTATGTGAAATTTCTCCGGTTTGGAAGGTTAAACACCTGAAATTGTTGGTTTACGCTCTTGTTTAATAAAAAAACAATGAGTTATTTTTAAATTCGGAAATTCTATTCCTAAGAGAGTAAAAATGGGGTAGAAAATTTCTTGAGTTTGTAAGCTGGACACCTGAAGTTTTAGATTTATACTCTTGGTTGATGATATGAAAGAGTAAATCTTTAATTTTACGAGTCACACTAAAAAGCGTAGAAATTTCAAACAAATTTTCAACCCCCTTTTTAACTCCATAGGGGTGACATGTCCAAAAACTAATAAATACATGAATTGTATTTTATCAACCAAGAGTATAAATCTAAAACTTCAGGTGTCCAACTTACAAACTGAAATAAATTACGGCACACAATAATCGCAACTATAAACAGGAGCAAAGCAGACCACCGCCAACAGGAGCGCGTGCGCGGAGCGAAGTGTCTAGTAAAACTCAGACCTGTCTGTATAGTAAAACTCATACAAAATTATCTGCGAAATCGATTGTATTCTGTCTACATAAGCAAAGAGCATTCTGCTCCTAAAATCTTCTCAGCCGGTGTACCTCAAGGCTCGCTCGTAGGTCCATACGTCTTCATACTTTACCTGAATGATATACCTAAACAGACTCACACACAACTTGCCATCTACACTGACGACACGGCAACAATACTCACTGGAACTACTCAGCCAGTATTTTAAAACTAGATTATGATAATAGAGTATGAAAAATCGACTAATCACATAGTTGGAAATCCACATCGCGTCTTTCATCTCGCCATGTGATAGGTCGATTGTTCATACTCTTTGCCCTTTGCCTTGCCGAATACATTACGCAATAAGGCTGCTGGAAACTGAAGTTAAATGCAACTAAAACCGAAGGCATACTGTTTACCAGAAAACGTATACAAATACACACTTGTATAAATTGATGATTTCTAGATTACGTGGCGTGTATCGGTTAAATAATTAGGCATCATTTTAGACAAGACACTTAACTGGAACAAAAACACCGAATCAATTATAAGCAAACATTTAAAGCCCTGAATTCATTTATACCTATTTTAAATCGCAAATCTGTTTTCAGTCCCTCAACCAAACTGCCTATTTACTTACTCTACTTTGTTATACCTTGCCTATTTGACTGAAACCAAATATAATAAACGCCAAACTATCCAAAACAAAGCTTTAAAACTAACATATAACAAACCATTTCGAAACAACCTTAAAATATTACACTACCGTATCAAGAATCGCTGTTTAAAAGATAGTTATTATTAAAATAGTCGGTGAAAAAGCAAAAAAGAACTTCTATGCCTTAACAATAATGTCTAAATCTACGTGGGGTCTAGACTATTTATGTGGCTACTTACTTGGGTTGTATGTACTACGGGGCACCTGTCAGCGTTTCAATTTAATATTCTTATGCAAAACGTATAGGACGGTTAGTACTGAGGCCTTACCGTTACTTGCTGGCGTACTTCAGGTCGATCTTGAAGTGCAGCAACATGCTGCAATGTACTATTCCGCAAGAGAGACCAGGTAAACAGGTACTTCCATTGTAATACATAACGGAGTAAAGAAACATCCAAATATTCAATCGTTTAATTTCTCTCCATACACACAAAACCTGGAACATTATACACGCACACTCAAAACATTTATAATTGACTGGGCTAAGTGTTCAGTGAGATCTGTAGCTTCTACAGTCTGCTTTGGTGTAGTTAAATACGATACGCGTCTGTCTGTTAATTTCACCACTCGCAGTAAAGTAGACAGAAAGATGATTAGAAGAAAGGCCGGAGATTACCTGAGGCTCTGAAAGGTAGGGAACAGACTCAGCTAGGATAATGTCGGGCGTAGACAACATGTGGACTAGAGTGGAACAAGGAGTTGCAAGGATGTCATATTCACTGTGTATCATGTGCTCGAAAAGTTCCTCGCCATGGTTGTTGGAGCGAGACTAGTGCCAGTAGGGGGGTTTTGTGTTAAGGTCTCCCATTATTGGGGTTTTTGAGTGAACATTGATAGCTGTGGGTCTGTAGGTAATAAGACTAAATTAGGCGATTGATAAGCTGAGATAAAGGCGATTTTATGGTTTGATAGGGCGACTTGCAATGATAACAGAAAACCGGGGTGTGTGATTTGATGGGGGGGGGGGGCTATTCTAGTCTCTGTAAAGCTATGATATCAAGACAGCTTGCTTAACAGGTCCATCAGATCCGCAATTTTGAAGCCAAAGCCCGCCGTCATTCCATTAGAGAATACGTACATTTTGTGTGCTACACATAGTAACCAAGAAGTGTTAGAATAAGAATAACAGGCAGATTGATTGATTCTTATGACGTGTCTGAATAACTAGCGGCGGAGAAACGCACACATACCATGACCAGTGGACATTTCTGCAAGAAGAAGTGTTGTGAACCATGCGGAGATTGCATCCACATGGTATGTTACTTTGCTTCTTTTGTAGCTTGCGTAGTATACAGGAAGTTTGCGTAGATAGTGTCCGGTTATCAATTAGACAGCCATACCTAAAACAATATAGTTTTTAGAACTAGATATTCACATTATTTCATGACGCTGGTCTCTATTGCCAGCGCCCTTAGACGGGCAACATAAAATGTACATAGCAAATTGTCATCATATTCTATAGATAAAACATTACCCTCCTTCGGCAGTCGGGTAAAAAGACGCGTGTCGCGTCTTATTTTTATACTTTGATAGGAATGTATGAGTTTTGTTGTGGATAAAGGGGTCAATATGCTACGTACATTTTTAGATTGATGCTCCGACTCTGTATCAGTGTGCCTTCTTTTTACTCTAAGGCTTACACCCGTATTTATAAACAAGTAAAAGTAATTACTTGAGTAAAAGTAGTTACTTAAGTAAGGACTTGTATTCTATAGATAAGTAATTGATCGAAGTTAGAACTGTCAAAAGTTAGAATTCTTAGCCAAGTAATAGTCACCATTTCCTTTACTTAAGCAATACTTTGTGGTTATTTTAGATAAAAATTTGGAGACAATGGATAGCATCGAAGCGGTATTTGCTGTTGTAGACAATATAAATTATAATATATTAGAGGAGATAGAAGTTTCTGAACCTAGAAATCCCAAAGTTTACTTTCGTTGATGTGGATCCATTTCATTACTATTCGGAAGATTGTTTTAAAAAGAGATTTCGTTTCTCCAAAAGTATTGTGATAGTAGTTGTGAATGAAGTAGTGATTTTACCGAGAATTATCGACTCTTTACAATCGGAGACACAAAGGGCTTCCTATAAGTTCACTGTATCAGTTGACGTTTTTTGTCTTTACGTTTTTATGTTTTTTTTCCCATGAATGCTTCTTTTTTAAAGCATTCTTAGCGTTTGTTTGTTTGCAGGTTAAATAGTATCATATGTTTGTATGATATTTAAAAATAAATTCTTTCAAGTGTATAAATAGGTAAGTAGTTCTTGTTAATTAGGTATTTTAAACTATGTGAATTTTTTTATTTGGTAATAATATTGTTATATCCTTTTCCAAACTCGAGAACGGTTTTTCCCTGTCTACTTCAGTCATATTTAGAAATTGACGTGATTTATGGAAAGATATTCAAAGAAAAATTCAACTCGCCGTCAAACGGTTTTGATTTTGGAATTCGTTTACGATATTTTTTGACAGAAATTAATGTATAATCTTTCTAAATAAAAAAATCACGTGTCGGCATATAATCCATGTGTAAAAAGTAAACATTTACATTTAGTAGGGTTATAACTTGTCAAACGTTTTGTTTCTCCAAGTATTTTTTATTTTTGTACAACTAAAAAAAATTAAAATGATTTACTTTTTTACAATGAAAACTATTGTATACAACGCTATTGCTATTATAAATATAAAATAAAGTAATATCAAAGATATTATTGCAAGATTTTAAAAGTAATCTAGACCTTACGTTTGCCTTTTCACGAAACGAAACGCATTCCCGAAGTGTTGCCACACAGAAACAACCACCAAACTTCGAGTCTTACTTGGGCAATTGCTCAAGTAAGTAACATGTGTTACTCAACTAAAGAATGAGAATTTGGAATTAAGAATTCTAACCTTAAGTAATAACTTAATCAAGAAATTACTTAGCAACAAGTAATTACTTCTTTATAAATACGGGTGTAAGTCATGCCCAATCTTTTTGGCCGGGCTGCACGTAGTGCTCCAATGCGCATGGCATGGCATGCTGCTGTTTTTCTTCCTATGATATTTACAACTGCGCAGCCGTTGTAGTCAACTTTAGACCTGCAAAAAAGTTTGTGCATTACTTAAACGTACCAAACGAGTAAAGAACCTCGTAGCGCTACTACGGTTAGTCTTGCGGTTGCCGAGCTACGCCGTAGCAGATTCTACCATTTGAATGCTTTTTTTTATTATTATCGATAGGCTCGCGTTTGACCACTATCTCGCCTGATGGTAAGCGATGATGTGGTCGACGGTGAAGCACGCTTGCCTAGAAGTATATATATAGCTATCAGGAAACAAAGACTCCGGAAGGGAATTCCACTCCTTAGCTGTGCGCACAATGAAAGTATTAGTAAAACGCTTTGTGCGTAGGAGTGGGATGTCCACCATGAACCGATGGCGCATGGCCGTACGTCTTATAGTCCGATGATGGAAAGGGCTAGGCGGAATCAAATTGTGCAGTTCCGTCGCACACTCCCCGAAATGTAACCGATAAAAACCGACAGCTTTGACGCGACCAGTGCATCGTTGCCAATAAGCCTTTTGGCCCGTCTGTCAATCGACTCAAGTGCATCAAGCTGATATTTGGCAGATCCGTCCCAGAGGTGAGAGCAGTACTCCATGCACGACCGAACTTGCGCTTTGTACAAGTTGAGCAGCTGTTCAAGTGTGAAGTACCGTCTCACCTTTGCAAGAATCCCCAGTTTTTTTGCAGCCAACTGAGCTTTCGCCTCAATGAATGGACCAAAATTGAGGGTTACACCACGAAAAGATGGAGCCGGGTGGAATTGGCTCTTCTTAGCGAAAAAAAGACACGCCTGGGTCTTAGTAGCATTGAAACTGACCAGATTGGCATCATCCCATTCGGAGACTGCCTTCAAGGGCTGCTTTTTAGGGTTCCGTACCCAAAGGGTAAAAACGGGACCCTATTACTAAGACGCCTGTCTATCCGTCACCAGGCTGTATCTCATGAACCGTGATAGCTAGACAGTTGAAATTTTCACAGATGATGTAATCCTGTTGCTTCAGTATTACAACAAATATTAAAAACAGATTAAAATTATATTTAGGTGGGGCTCCTATACAACAAACGTGACTTTTTCGCCGTTTGTTTGCGATAATGTTACGGAACCCTTCGTGCGCGAGTCCGACTCGCACTTGGGCGATTTTTGCTCTGAGCTGATTATTTTTTTGTGTTTTTAGGTGGAGAAAGTAATACCCGAGTGTCGTCATACAATCAAATTGCAATGTAAGCAAAGTCCGAGTCATAAACTTTGCAATGCAAAGTGTGAACGTCTAATGTCATGTAAGCATCCGTGCCTGGACAGATGCGGAGCGGCGTGTGACCCTTCGAAGTGCACCAGGCGTTCGATCGACGAGGTCTGGTCTCCTTGCGGTCACAAAGTCAGGCCCCCATGCAATTTACCAGCTTTATGCGCTAAAGGTAATTCGTTTTATTATTGTGAACTTGTATTTGTATACCTATCTAGCTATCCTTGCGACAGCATTCCCGAAATATTAGGTTGATCCAAAAGCAATGAAATCGGGTATTTTTAAAACAGCAATAAAAATATCGTATTTCCCAATGAAGTCTGTCAATCTCACCCCATCGGCTATCCAGTGATTTTAGAGCGTTCTCGAATTGCCATTGATTCTCGAACTTATCTACTTCAATATTACTCACGGTTCTCATGAACGCCTTGAAATTGATACTCTGCTTCTTTACTAACCCGTTCAGCTTGCTGGACCCTCTCTCTATATGAAGAAGACTCTCTCGCTGCGAGGACTCTGTATAGCGAGACGACGTACTTAGTTGTGGCTGCGCCGTCTCGCCTTCCGGCCGACGATGGTCAGCGGCTAGCTGTGACCTAGCCCGGATACCTGGTAATGGCTGCACATCCTCGGCTTTTGGTCTACGGAGGCTTTCTTCCTGCAGCTGCGTTGTGCCTAACTGCCTCATAGTTTTATCAATTATCTCCTTTATTTTGAAATAAACTTCCTGGACAATTTCGAAACATCCCTTTTTGAAGTAAATGTGCTCAACATCCGCAAACTGACACATTTTCTTATGGTTTCGTTGGTAGGTGTGCCAGTATGCTTCCAACATATCAGCCTTACGCTTGTAATTTTCGATGGTCTTCCTCTCGGATCCATCCTTCTTTATGTTGGTTAGGAACTTGTCCAGGATTTCATAGAGCTCCGTTTGGTTAATGAACAGAGTATCGGAATCCACATTAAGGGCTAGTTTGAAAAAAAAATGGTAATGGTTAGTTTTTAAAATGGTTTGATCTGACCTTTATGCTCCAACCGACCGTCTCTGCAATCCGAGGTTCTCCCAATTGCAGCGATCGCCTGGTTTGAGTGGCACTGTATCACTTGGTAGTCACTGGTAATTAAATGCTCGAAGGACCACGTAGAAAGTAGTGCTTGGTGCTATGGTGACCTAACACACCTTTCTTGTCATGATAGGATATGGTAAAATTTAAAGTCTTGGATTATAAGGGAAACAACTATATTGAAACACTATATAACACTTAGATACACGAAATGGTAAATTATGGTAAACTATGTGACTACACTAATGGTAAAAAGTATGGTAAAATGGTTGTGGTTTTGGTTACGAGTACGTGGTGTCTCTGACGAGATCTAAACGCGAACTGGCCCACATTTTGGTAACCGAGCGAATGTGCATATTTGAATTTGATGCAATTATGCATTTTCGCTGCGTGTTCGGTTTAAACTCGAACACCGCCCATTGTACACTTGTTTTTTGTAAATGTTTTTCCTTTATGTTTTTGTGGTGTACAATAAAGTATATAATAAATAAATCAACGGATTACTCTCTTTGAAAAGCTACAAGAAATCTAAAAAGGCCAATTAAACCAATACCGCCCATCAGAGATAGCGGCGGCAAATGGGCCATAAGCAATGACCAAAAAGCATTAAGGTTTGCTCAACACTTAGAAGAAACCTTTCAACCCAATCAAAGCTCGATAGAAATACTTGAGAGTGAAAGATGTAACAAAACCAAAGAATTAAGCTTGTTACTCCTAAAGAAGTAATGAGAGAAATTCAAAATAACATTAGCTCGAAAAAGTCTCCGGGTTACGACCTCATTACAGGGGAAATTCTTAAACACCTCCCACGAAAAGCCATAGTAAAGCTGACCAAGCTTATCAATGCTGCATTTATTTTAAAATATGTTACTGAGCCATGGAGTGCCTTATGCTAATACAGTCAAATATCTTGGCATAACTCTCGACGCCAAGTTGCGTTGGAAAGCTCACGTCAAAAAGAAAAGACAGGAACTTGATGTACGTTTTAAAAGTATGTATTTGTTACTCGGAAGGAAATCCTGTCTATCAATACATAATAAGTTAACTCTATATAAGCTTATACTGATGCCAATTTGGACGTATGGTATCCAACTTTGGGGCTGTACTAAACAAAGCGACGCCGAAATAATTCAAAATTTTCAAAATAAAGTCCTAAAGGTCCAAAGGGATGCTGTAAATGCGCCCTGGTACATAAGAAAAGACGATCTTCACTGTAACCTTAAAATGAAAATCGTCACCACCATCATCCAAAAATTTGCTGAAGCCCACGAACGCAGACTTCATCGACATGTGAATGTTGAGGCTATCCAGCTGCTAGACAACACAGACTTAGTGCGTAGGCTAAAAAGAACTAAACCTTTTGAATTAGTGTAGTGTAAAACGTAAATAAATAATGATGTGCTATACATGATGTGATAATATGTGAGGCCCCCATTGTAATTTGTCGTCTAGAGTGGTTCCTAGGAAAACTATTTGATTTACATAGTCCAGCTTATCTACTTTTTTTTTAAAAAAGGTTGCAATGGGGGCTAAAGCAAAAGTTAGTGATAGACACAATTGTAATACTAGAAATAAAGAAAAGTTAGATCAACCATCTTATATATTAGCTAAAGTACACACATCTTTCATGGGGTACTGTGTTAAATTCTATAAAAAAATACTTGTGATATATTAAAACTAAATGAAAGAAAATTTTAAACTATTGTTAAAAGCACACTTTATAAACAAGCATATTACAAATTAGATGATTATATTCAAGATAAGAATGCTTGGAAACATGCTGGCCCTGCTCCATAGGGCAATCTTTAGTGTAGACAAAATCAAACTGGTTAATTTATATTATATTCATAATTATAGTATTTATTTGTATTTATTATTTATAAGCTTTTTTTTTGTTTTTAAAGGAATTGACTTGCACACTGTTCCGATGTTATTTTTTCCTCTCGTTTGTTTAAGAAATTGACTCGCACACTGTCCCGTTGTTTGAATTAGGTAATTGACCTATGTTTTCATTCGAATTTTTCTTTCAATTTTTTTAATTCGATTCGAGAACCATTTCTTTTTTTCATTTAGATTAGGCTCGCGCTTGACCACTATCTCACCAGATGGTATCCTGTGGTGATGGACCTGGTGGTTGTTCCTATTTATCAAGTGAAGGAATTTACCTGTTAGTGCTTGTAATACTTTATACCTAGACGTAGTATAGTAGAGCTGGGTGCATCGTCCTCACGTATATGAATTTATATATGTATGTAAATGTTGTAAAGCACTTTTTTTTAAAGAGTATGTATGGAGTTTTTTAAGCGTTCTTCTCCATAACATGCTACTATTGCGAATGCACGCTAGAATCTCTCTTAAATTGTTGACTTTCAAAAGTGCCGCTTAATGGCCTAGTTGAAATAAATATATTAGATTTGACTTGAGTGTCAGACTGCCGCCAGTCTGCAGTATGCGAAACGCACGAGACTGGTCAATGTGGCGCCGCTTGGAGAAGGCCTAAGTCCAGCAGTGGACGACTTTCGGCAGATATGGTGATGATGATGACAGTTGGCATGTTAAACGGTAAATGCGTATTAGTTCTTCAGAAAATGATAAACGCTAGTTATTATGCTTCGACCCGGAAACAAATCAGGTAGGTAGGTAGGTAGATAGCTAGTTGACTGAAGCGAAGCCGCGGGAGTCAGCTAGTTGGTAATAATATAGAAAGAAAGACAAGTGGTTTATTTAGCACTGAAACTCTTAAGAAAGTGCGACGGACTTGTGTAAAAGTGCAAATGGACACTATTCTTAGTTTTAACATAATGTATCACGTAACATATTAAGTTAGAGTTAAATTGCCTATAAGTCTTTTAGGCTGGATCGTAATTAATAATTAAGAATTTTGTTCTTAATAAAAATAAATACGTATATATACTTAAACATGTAAGATTTTATTGCTAACGCTACCTAGGTTCATGCACACAAATATGCATATCGGGACAAGTCCCCACTGCAACCGAGGCTGAGCGGACTTCGTGAGATAGAACATCTGTACTTTTACTAAATTCACAGTGAAAAATCAATTACTTATATACTTAGGTCATCATTTCTGGGTGTTAAATATCCTAGCGCGTGACTGGGTCTTGCTCTGCCCTCTGCTGTAACGCGCCTTAATTCATCTGCCAAATTTATGTAGTATATTGAATGATTATGTACTCGAAATTTTATTAACAACACGCACACTGCGCCTGGTGTACCCTTGTAAATCAAATCGAAATATTTTATTTAAATTAAAACATTTAACTTAACGGTACTTATAAAAAACAAAGGATGAATCTAGTTTAGTGCACATTCGCAAGAGTCAGTAGGTCTCTATGGAGGAGAACGTGCAAGAAACTCCCCGGTTTTAATCACATTTATTTGGTTACATCATTCTTGTTGTAAAATTACATATATGTGAGCACAATGTAAAAAGACATGCACGTAGAAGCGTCTAGAGTAAAATCAAAAACCTCAGAATAAAATAATAAATTAAAAACAGGTCGAGTCAACCAAGTTATGATCCATCCCAACTGATGATAAAACAATGTCCTTCTCGTCTGTCTGTCTATCATACTGTCTGTTCACGATAAATTCAAAAAATACTGATCTGATCACCATGCGGTTTTCACAGACAGACAGACAGAGTGATTCATGAGGCAGGATTAGGTGTATAATTTGTTTAGGTTTTGTGTTAATTGGTTGAAATATGACGATAATGGTTGAGAATGTCGGAAAATGTCAAGCCGCCTGGGAGCTTTACTCGAAAACGCTGCCTAATCCCTTTGAGATAAATAAAACAATGTATGGTGGGAGTTAAGTTGGGTCGAACAAAGTAGTTATTATAAAAGATTTATTTAATTAAAATAATGTTCACTGTTTGATTTGAACTAAAATACTAAAATAAGGATTACAATTTATTTTATAAACTACACTTATTGCTGAATCAAGAAAAAAATCAACAAACGAAACAAATCCAATTAACAGTGGTGATCGCGCAGGTGAGGTGAAGTGGGAGCAGTTCCTACAGTACTGCAAAACGCCGTGCGACGCCACGCTGGCCTGCAAGCACCTGTGCGCGGGCTCGTGCTTCAGCTGCGCGCAGGGCCGCCTGCACCAGCCCTGCGCGCAGCAGTGCAACCAGGACCACATCTGTGGACACAAGTAAGTCTGGCCTGTACGGCAACGTGCAAACACCTGTGCGCGGGCTCGTGCGCTGGCTGCGCGCAGGGCCGCCTGCACCAGCCCTGCACACAGCAGTGCAACCAGGAAAAACGTCTCCATCAATATGCGTCGCTTAAGTGTCCGAGTCAAATCATTCCGCCACTGCAGCCGCCGCTGGGATGAGTGGTTTGTCTAGGACGCGTAAGCGCCGCATACTAAACGGCGGTGCTTTTAAGAACTTTCGCGAATTACCAGTGTCCCCGCGTTAGTGTTGCCAGAGCCGCTCTACTCGGAAGTGAGTTCAGTTCTTAAACTCGACGTGCTCTATAAACCTTGCGAATTCACCCGCGTGAAAAGTGTTCTCTTATCCCAAAGGAACATTATACTGGGATTTGTATCCCACTATAAAGTTCCATTTTTGCCTTAGAAGTAGACTATGAGCTGTTACAGACTACAATCTATCTGTGTGCCAAATTTCATCCAGATCCGTTCAGCTGTTCTGGCGTGTTGTCGGTGTGCTGGTGTTGCCGGCGCATGGACTAAATGATTTTTTTTTATTCATTCACTATGGGCTTGCGCTTGACCACTATCTCACCTGATGGTAAGCAATGATGTGGTCGACGGTGAAACATGCTTGCCTAGAAGTAACCTATTCACTCTTGACTTAAAGACCCCTAGATTTTAGCTATCGGGAAACATAGATCCCGGCAGGGAATTCCACTCCTAAGCTGTACGCATAATAAAAGTATTGGCAAAACGTGGCGTACGTATGCCGCATTGCCGTACGCCTGGTAGTGCGATGATGAAACGGGCTGGACAGAATAGCATGTAAAAAAAACCAGGACCCAAATGGACCCAATGTTAGGACCCATTAATATTAATGCTAATTTGTATCCCTGGTGCTTGGCAACTGGACTTATCTCAGTTGTAAACAACCCTTGTGCCTATTGGTCTTGTTTGTTCCGTCTCCTGCTTGATATGGAGGGAAGTGGAAATTTATATATATTTTTTCCTACTCCTCCGTTATTCCTTTCTGATTAATTTCGTTGCGGGATCCAAGACAATTAAATTCATTCTCCGGGACTTCGTCGAGCTTCATTGCCTCGGCGCTTTTCTGGTGGTCGCCACTGTTGATTCTGGATTTCAGCAGTTGCAGTGGTTTGGGAATAGTGCGGTGAGTAGTATGAAAAATCTCTGGTGCCGATGACAGACCATAAGGTAGTCTCTTAAAACAATATCTTCCAAAAGGTGTACAGAAAGTGCAAAGCCTTGAACTATCTTCATTTAATTTCACATGAAAAAATGCTGTTGAAGCATCTAATTTACTAAATATTTTTGCCCCTGTCATCTTAGCGGACACTTCATCAAAAGTAGGCAATTTAAAGTGTTCACGTTTAATACAATTATTTAAAGTACTAGGGTCTAAACATAGTCGAATTTGACCACTGGGCTTTTTGACTATCACAATATTGCTGACAAATTCTGTGGGTTCAATGACTTTTTCTATAACACCTAACTTTTCCAATTTTAACAGTTCTTATTTTAGAGGTTTATGTAAAGCTATCGGTTCTTCTTGGTGGAAAGATTCTTCCCATACTATTTTCTTTTAATTTTATAGAATATTCTACTCCCTTCAATGCACCAATTCTATTTACATCAAATAACTCTTTATACTCACTAATCATCTCACTGTAGTTACTATCAATTTGTTCCTTTTTTATTTTATTCAAGTATTTTCTTTCTATAATACCTAATTTTAATACTGTACTATGACCTAACACTGGACAAGATTGTTTGTTATTTACTATATGAAAAATTAGTGTGTGTGTGTGTTCTTATTTATTTTAAAAATTATTTATTATCATTGACTAACTTGCATTTCAAAGTAATAGTACCAACACAGTTTATTAAAGAACCATCATAGTTATATAACTTATTTCAATTTTCTGTAATCATGCCCTTGCATTTCAACTTTTCTACATAACTCAGCAGCTCAGCAACAATCACTCCCTGTATCTATTTTGAAGTCTATAATTTTCTTATTGATCTGAAGAGCTTCTGTTAAACATTTAGTACCACCACCTACCATGATCATACCTAACACAGGATCATCGTCAGACTCACTTTCACTATTTCTATTAATCTTTTTTTTTTTTTCTACACATTTTAGCATAATGCCCGTATCCATTGCAGAATTTACACTGAGCTTTGTAGGCTGGACACCTAAAACCATGCTTGTAGCCACACCTGTAACAAGTTTTTTCTTCTTTGGAAGTTGACTGTTGCTGAATATCTGTTTTTTTTTTAAAGTAAGAGAGGCATGAAAGAGGAATAGAATGAATGAATTTGCTCAGAATAGGCGCCAACTTTGTTGAGCGGGATTAGTATTAAGTTTAAAAAAAAAAAAACTGATTTTGTCTCTTGATGTATCCCTTTAGTATTCTTCTTTGCTTTTCTTGTATTTATCACTGCTCCAACTATATTTTCTTCGTCTTGTAATTGTTTCACCTGTCTGTTAGCCATTTCTGAGGATTTGCATATTCGTATACATTTCTTTAAGTCCAGATTCTGTTCTTTGAGTAATCTTTCTGCGATTTTCGCGTCTCTAATGCCTCTAACTATTTGATCTCTTATGAGACTTTCTTTTAAATCCCCAAAACAGCAATCTATCGATAGCGACTTCAGCGTCGTCACGAAGTCGTCAAACATTTCATTGTTTTTCTTTTCGGTTTTGAAGAATGTATGTCTTATATGACTCGAATTTTTCTAACGGTTACAACTAAGAACTATACTACAAAAATATCGGAAATATCTGGTCCTAGGCTATGGATTCTAAATACCAACTCGCTTTCTCTTCAGTCACCGATTGAGTTGCTGACTGTAAGTTTTTCTGCATCTGATAAATCCGAAATAGTTGAATAAATAATTTGGTGCGCTAATGCCTTCTTCAGTGTGGTGTAGTGGTGGCCCAGTGGTTACGGTTCCGACTTACAAGTTGTAGGTCGTGGGTTTGAACCCAAGCAGGCGCTTTACTTTCTGAAATTTATTTAATCACCACTGCTCTCAAAACGGTGAAGGAAAACATCGTGAGGAAACCGGCATGTCCTAGAACCAAAAATTCAAAGACATGTGACATCTACCAATCCGCACTGGGCCCGCGTGGTGGATTATAGCCCACTCCCTCTATGAGAGGAGGCCTGTGTCCCAGCAGTGGGAACATTAAAAAGGCTGATGATGATGATGTGAATGCTTTCTTCCTCTTCGGGTTCTATATCTTCTGGCTCGTATTGTTGGTTTACTACTTGTAGTTTTTTTCTCACACATCAACAGGTATTCAATGGCCTGCGTATACTGTGTATTGATAGAACTAAATTAATAGGTAGTGATGTATTTGTGATCACACAAAATATCTTGGTCTTTTGTCCGTCAATGGTTTCTGGCCGTTCTAGTAAGTATTTCTGTAAGTCGAGTTTTTCATTGCGTGATATATTCTTGAGTTTTTCTTGATGCTTAGCCTTTCTTGATGTTGTTGAATATTTGTCTTAAGGGGCGTCTAAACGGGCTATATTTTACGACAATTTGTGGCTGCAATACTGTAGCCGGCAACATTGCTAGCAATACCAGCCACACTATGCAATATTTTAAGGATGGCCCGGCATTATAGCCACATATTTTTTGGTATGTCAAAATGTTTTTATGTGTAGCCGGTGTGTGGCCGAACGATCGCCTTGCAATCGAAAATACTGCAATATATCTGGGCCATCTATATTGTTGTTCTGTTTTACTGTACCAGGCCCCTCAGAAAGTATTGCGAAAAAAAGTTTTTATATATGGGAGACTGGCCAGTTATAATGTTTTTCGAAAATATGATTATTTATAAGTAAAAATAAGTAAGTTCCAATTTCAAAATTTCCCTCCACATTTTTTGCGAGTTAATTCAAAGTATTGTGTCTCACTGAAATATGGATCTGCGCCGGGAACATTTTAGAGCTATGATTTTATACGATTTCAAGTGTCGCCTGAAACCGGATGAATCGTACGATAGACTTCAAATGGCATTCATGGATGAAGGCCCTTCCAAGGCAACCGTGTATCGTTGGTATAACGAATTCAAGCGCGGTCGACCAACTTTGGGGGATGACGAAAGAAGCGGTCGCCCTTTGACGGCTGTTACCGAAGAAAACGTGCTAGCAGTGAAAAATTTAATCCAAGACAATAGGCGAATTACATATCAGGAGATTCAACACATATTGAAGATTGGATCGGGAAGCGTTCACGAGATTCTACACAGCCATCTTCGCGTGAGGAGGATAGTATCACGCTGGGTGCCGCACAACCTCACCGATGCTCAGAAGCAGGCCCGGGTGGAATGGTGCCGTGATATGCTTAACAAATTTGAAGCAGGCTCGTCTCGGCGTGTTTACGACATCGTTACAGGTGATGAGTCCTGGATTTATCAATACGACCCAGAAACCAAGCGCCAGTCGACTGTTTGGGTGTTTCAAAATGAGCCAACGCCTACCAAAGTGAAGCGATCTAGAAGCGGGGGTAAGATTTTGATCGCTAGCTTTTTTAATTTGACTGGCCACTTGGTATCAATTCCCTTACGGGATCAAAGAAGCATTAATGCCGAATGGTATACTACCAAATGTTTGCCAGAAGTTTTCTCTGTTATAAGCAACAAGCGACCAAACACAGGGCTCCGCGGGCTACTGCTCCACCACGACAATGCACCTGCGCACACCGCACTCAAAACGAGGGACTTCCTGGACAGCACGCCAGTCAAACTCCTGGGTCACCCTCCTTACAGCCCTGATCTAGCACCGTGTGACTTCTTTTTATTCCCAAAAATAAAAAATCAGCTCAAAGGGATACAATTTTCGTCGCCGGAAGATGCGCTGGCTGCGTTCGAGCAGGCTGTAAACGAGGTGTCTGCGGCGGACTGGAAAAAGTGTTTTGAAAACTGGTTTAGGCGCATGAATCTTTGTATAGAGGCTGGTGGAAAGTACTTTGAAAAGATTTAATAAAAATATATGTACGTATAGAACAATTTTTTTTAGTTTCGCAAAACTTTCTGAGTGTCCCACGTATATGCGCGTCCCTTTCTCCCTGCGACGTGAAGTACTTTGCGTTTCAATTTTCATTTTTTCATTCTTGTAAAAATTTGAAATAAGTATTTATCCAGCATTAATTCATTGTTTACGGAATCCAAAGTGTCACGCCTACTTAGGTAGGGTCGAATCCACATTCGTGTCCTTTTTTTTCGTTTTTCTGCCAAAACAATGTAAGCGGCTGCGATGAGCGTCATTTCGTCGGCCATTGTTGCTGGATTGTGTGGCTCATTAAAGGGTTCTGAATCAAAGGCCATACTATTGCAGCCATATTGCAACATGTTGCCTGCAATTGATTGCTCAGCCATAAAATGCACTAAAATGTTTTTTTGATGGCTGGGCAATGTTTGCCAATAATTGCAGCCACAAATTGTCGTAAAATATGGCCCGTTTAGATGCCCCTTTAGTTCATTGTATCGTTTATTTCTTGTATGTCCATTTTTCTCTACTGTTTCTACTTGTCCTATTTGTTAAGAATGTTACTTAATTGCCCTATGATACTATAAGTGCCACTTCTCAAAATATCGGTGTACCCGCTTGTTGGTGCCGATTTCCGATCCGATATCGTACAAAATTGGGGTGTAAGTATGTCAATCCCTTTACATACAACAGACAGGCGCTTGTTGAGTATGCTTGTCAGTATCAATACAGTAACAATAGAGTTTGACAGGCTAACAATAACGTAACAATAACGTATACGTCAGTTTGACATATGTCGCAGAGATCAAGCTATCTTTTTATGAAGTATAGTTTGAAGTGTAAAGACGGAACCACAATTACGTGGCGTAGCGTGTCGTGGCGCCTTCTGAAGCATTTGATTGGCTACAAACTACGTTGCGTTATGACGAAGGCTGGAACAGAGTCGTTTGATTGGTGGATCCTGCGCCACGCCACGCCACGACATGTAAGTGTGGTTCCGACTTAATAGTCACAGCGGATCTTTGTAACTTTGAAGTTGGCGCTGCCAACCATTGCGCAAGAAACAGTTTGTCATCGATTTGATAGCAGTCAAACCCTTCGCCTTGATTAATTCACTTGCGCCATTCGGCTGCCGTTGTGAGTATTATACGTCTAAACGTCAGTTAGACGGTAAGACAAAAAAAAAAAACCTATTTTATTTTATTTTGTTATTTGATTAATGTCACCATGTTAAAGTACCGATTAAACAAATTATCCTAGTTTCCCAAAAAAATAGCTCGAACCGGGATTTACAGCTTAGTACGGCCGCTATTTCCAATGCGCACAGTGTGGCTATGTTTGCACCAATTGAGCCTGGTACCTGTGAGACACCTAAGGCCCCACTGACTACAAACCTAGCCCTATAACAATTACCTAGCACCCTAATTATCCTATCGTATATATAAACGTAGGTTACTTAGGTTACCATGGTCACCCTATCGAAACATTCAAAACATATTTAAGGATTTATATCTCAAATTTTTTGTGTCTTTTATCCGTTGTTTTACATATTAAAAGGTGTTGTTTACAAAACAAAGATCTTGAAAATACTATCTTCGATAGATAATCTCATTTTTTTTTATTTTTCTACGCGAGAACATACCTAATACAGTGCCTGAAATATAAACCTAGGATTTTTTGTTGTATTTTGACAAGTTCAAATATGTCTTTTACAAAAAACTTCAGACGTCTGCGATGCTTCGAACTTTTCGAGCAAGTTCATGAGTACCTACTACTTTTATCATCTCGGAGCCGCGTCTACGTTTCATGGTCGTTCTGAAATTATCACCGAGGTGACTTTTGTCGCTAACTGTTAGATATACTTACATCTCTGCATAGGTACCCCTTCAAGGAATGCAGGCGTGATGTTATCTTTTGTTTCAAAGGCTGGTGAGTTACACTACTATTCGATAACTTGATATGTTTGTACAGGTGCCAGGAGCCATGTAATCAAATCTGCCCTCCGTGCAAGATGCCCTGCGAAGTAAAATGCGTACACTCGCAATGCAATAAGTTGTGCTGCGAACCATGCACGCCCTGCCAGGTGAATAACATTTTATTTTCTAAATAAACTGTAAATCCAGCCCCATTTATTGAGAGTTGATGGTAGGTTAGGTTTGGTAATGGGAACTGGCGAGATGGAAGAAGACTAAACCAAGGACGTATCGATGTATTTGTTTTATTATTTATTTATTATATGCTTTATTGTACACCTTAAAATAACATTATAAAAAGAAACTTAAAATTAATACAAATACAATGGGCGGCCTTATCGCATTCCGCGATCTCTTCCAGGCAACCTGGTATTGACCATTGAGATAATATGTCATTACCTCAATGGTATGGACAGTAATTGTCTGGACTTGAAGTGGGGTTGTCATTGGTGTGACATTAACATTGTGAAAATACTACATTATAATAGATACACAGATAAATACATATGCTATGTAATATATACATAAATACATACAAAGTAAATATAATGGCAATAAAAAAAAAGAATGATGAATGACTCTATTGATAATCACAAATCAACACGCTAAGACGAAGACAGTGACAGGTAATGTTCCTTTACAAGTCTTTTGAACACAGGCAATGATTGAGCACGTTTGATTGGATCTGGCAATGCATTCCACAGACGACTAGCCTGAACAGTAAAGGATTTATCCAAAAAAGTCGTGCAATGTGTTGGAATTTCAAGTCGTAAGTTGTCTGATGACCTAAGAAATTTTGTGTGGGAATCGCGGAGAAACAGAAAACGATGTATGAGCGTGACTATAAGTAGGTGTAGTAAAGACAGGCGAGCGCGTTCTAATTACTTCACTAACGTGCTCCAAATCTACTGGCCTTCTCTAGACTGTGACGAGACCACGGTGTCACAGAGCTAACAAAGAAAATTTGTTTTAAATAAATGTCACTAGATGGCGCGATATGCATCGATTCGTTATTGAATTGTGTATTATTTTTTTTCGTTGATCATAAAAATGGAATGTTCTTTTTAATCAGCTCTTATCACAAAATTATGGAATATTGGGTTCTTAATTCACATTTCATAGATTATTTGAAGGGATCATTTAAAATTGATTCCAATGAGTGAGAGATGGCTTGATTTTAAATGTCTGAGGCATTCCATTCGATTTTTAACCGACTTACAAAAAAAGAAGGAGGTTCTATGTTCGACTTTATGTTTTTTTTTTTTTTTTTTTTTGTGTATGTTCACCGATTGTCAATTGTGGACCGATTTTGAAAATTCTTTTTTAGTTTGAAAGAGCATGTTTCGAAATTGGTCCCATTTTAATTTGGTGAAGGTCTGATGAAGAACTTCGGCGATACACAACAGAACTCTTCAATAAATAACGGCAAAACTCTCGGGATTGCTGCAATCGCATGTCTGTTTGTTGTTTATACCATTTCATAACATAACATCACGCCAGTACGCTCTAAAGGGGTTCACAGATCTCTCATTTCACCAGTTATGTTCAGGTTTCATATTATTCGGTTAATCTATTCTGGAGTTATAGGGACCTTAATAAACAACTTGCTATTATGTAGGTAAAACTAAAAAGGGAAAAATAAAAAAACTTTTTTGCAAAAAAATACTACCGACTTCCAAATGAAAAACTACAAAGTGAAAAATAACTTAACTTTTGGAAGTCGGTGTCCATATCGCAATAAATGGTACCTACGAAAGACACCGACTTCCAAAAGTTAAGTTATTTTTCACTTTGTAGTTTTTCATTTGGAAGTCGGTAGTATTTTTTTGCAAAAAAGTTTTTTTCTAATTTTGTGTTGTAACACATTTTGGTACAATGAAACTGTAAAAACTTGCAAAAAAATACTATAAAACAAATCGTCACTGTATTTAAAGAAAACCATAGTCACGAACCGAGAAAACCCTTTTACTTGCAAGTCGCTGCTAACACCATCTATAGCCGTGGAACGGAAGCGAACGCGATCGAAGTACTTATAAAAATAATCATCTTAATCAGATGAAAAACGCTAGTTAAGTCAGTACGGTTTCTTTGTATGGGATGAGGCATCTGTATGCTAGTATTATATTATCTGTGACTTAACTAAGTCACGCGGTCGGCGTCTCCGTGAATTAAGATAAAACCATGAATAAATAATAAATTATAAGTATTTCACATCACCGGAAAAACGTACCTTCACTATTTCGATCTTCTTCTTCATCTTTACGAGTCGATGGAAAACTGACGTCACGCTGACGTTCGAGTATCGCCGATAGCGAGACTCGAACGTTAGCGTCGACGTGGCGAACGCGGGGCATCGCGCGTTTAGGCGAGAGTGGTCGCACTCCAGCGAGATTCACAGTTACGTTGACTGTGACGTATATTTCTGTCTTTGACACCCATGGCACAAATATAACAGGAACAATGCAGTCGGGCGTGCGAGCACGGCGCGTGCTCACGTCGCTGCGGCGAGCCGTGCGACCGAGCGCCGTGCTCGGAGCAGTGCGCGCGCCTCCGCCCGTGCGGCCACAGGTGTCGCGGCCTGTGCGGCGAGCCCTGCCCCGACATCTGCCAGCTGTGCCGCCCCGACGAGTTCCCCAAGGACTTCCTCGGTGACCAGTACGAAGAAACCGATAAGTGAGACACCTTCGTTTGCCACGAGACCCCTCGACTGCAATACATTTGTATTGAATTGCAATTGTGGGGCTCTTGTTTATACATTAGGTTACGACGACTTAGGTCACGTAAAAGCTTAGAAAAAAAAATCATAGGATATCGATATCCATTATGTCTGTGGAGTTTCACAAGTCAATTGTATTTGACCGTATATTTTAAGTTTAAGGTCAGTCAGTCACGAGTCACGGTTGAGATAAAACAAAATTATCTTAATAAGTAGGTACTGTTCGCTGACTCAAAGTCTGATCCTCAGTACAATCAATTTTGTTTTAAACCAATCATGCTCAATATATACCTAGCACCACCTGCACAACACCACAGGACACGGTACTAAGTTGTTTTTCTACTGCCTAGAAAATAATGAATAGCCGCGTCCAGACCGGCTGAGCGCGGCTCGCGAGTCCCGCTCGCGAGCCAATAGTTCGGCCGGTGTGGACGGCGCTCGGGCTTCCTCGGGCACACGTTGGCTCGGCCGAGCGCCGCTCGGCCCCGAGCCATGCGTTGTCGGTTTTTGCCGATGCTCAAAGGCGGCTCAGTCTGAGCTGCTCGCCCGGTGTGGACGGACGTAACGACACTCGCGAGCCAGAATGAAAAATGGATAAAGAAGACAGTATTCGCTTAATACAACTTTACGGAAGCTTCAAAATGTTTCGGTTTTGGTACAATTTTTTAATCCAGAGTTTTCGTTTCTTTTTTTTATGATATATCCAGACAACATAAGCGCCGCAGCAGCTACTAAGACGTAGTTTTCCATCGTTGTACGGAGAGAAACTGAATGCTCAAACCGGCTCACCTTGGCTTGCGAGCGCGGCTCGGAACTTTTCACAATTAGCTCGGTTGCCACGGCTCGCGAGCAGGAAGTCTGAGCGCGGCTCCCGAGCCGCGCTCAGCCGGTCTGGACGCGGCTAATGAAGAACATAGGTACGTTTTATAAGTATTTCAAAATTAACATTTAACTAACCTTGTAATTTCAGGTTTATTGTACTTCAAGATTGTGGTCACGTTCTGGAGGTCGATAGCATGGACTGCCTGATGAATGGAGACCAAGAAAACATTCAAATACGCAAATGTCCTTTCTGTCGCAAAGTGATCATTAATACCAACAGATACAAAGATGCTGTGAATAAAATGTTCAAGGATGATATCAATCCAATAAAAGTCAGAGTATACGGAACTAAGGAGGAAATAAAAAATAAGTTGGACGAACTACAGAGCAAAGTGCGTAGTTTTACAGAAAAAAGCCAAGAATACTTGGGCAGTAAGTATTTTTTTAATAATTTTCATTTTTAATATCATTTAAAGGCGTGAGTTTATGTATGTATGTATGTAATATCATTTATCAATCAATCTATATCATTTATATGATAAAAAACCGGCGTGTCGGATTCGCGCACGAAGGGTTCCGTACCATTATCGCAATAATGGCAATAAAACACGTTTGCTGTATGGGAGCCCTAATTAAATATTTATTTTATTCTGTTTTTAGTATTTGTTGTTATAGCGGCAACAGAAATACATCACCTGTGAAAATTTCAACTGTGTAGCTATCACGAATCATGAGATACAGCCTGGTGACAGTCAGACAGACGGACCGCGGAGTCTTAGTAATAGGGTCCCGTTTTTACCCTTTGGGTACGGAACCCTAAAAAAAGAGACTATATTTTTGTTTGGGGAAAAGGCACACACAAACTGTGGCGTATAGGTCGATTTCGATGATTCATATTGTAGGGTGCAAATGCAAATACACCTTAACAACAATTATTGTCAATGCAAATGTCAGTGTAATGCAAAAATGTCAATGAGTGCTAACGGGCTGGAATCAAGAAATAAAAATGTTAGTTGTCTGATCCAAACCGCGTCTATTAGAAAACTAAATTAAATATTGATACAAATGCATCATCAATGCTCTGCTTGCTGCTGCTGCATGATTCTTATAACATCTAAAGTAGGACGCACGTGTAAGTGCATAGGTGTGTGAGCCTACTTATTGCACAACTCTTACCTAATAAACAATTTTAAAACCCATGTACGTGCACCGTACATATTGTCAGTTGCCACCACAAAGAATGATAACAACTACTGAACTAAACATTAATCTAATAAAATTAAGACAAGAACGACTGTAGAAACTAATGCAGTAACGTAAAATACAGTGCAACATAAAAGAGTAGAAGTTAAATATTTGGGAACTAAACGTTTTCATTTTCTGGCAACATCTAAAATGAGTACTTGAGCTGTCAATTCATCTCAATCGGTTTCGATTTTCGTAAGAATTTTGGTTTTTGTGTGATATTTCTGTGTGTGGACAGAAAAACAGTGGAAAAACATGAATAAGGTAAATCGTGGAGGTGCCCGTGATATAGTTTACAAAGTTTATATGCAGTGTATAGCCGAATTCCAAGCTGGGAAGCTTCTATCCAACTTAGAAGATGTTTACCATCGTACAGCAGATTTTACTGGTAAGTAACTATTGAAAGTTGCACTAAACGTTAATTACAAACGATTAATACATTCAGGGAACAAAATTTTCGAACCAAATATCACTTACAAATTATTTTTTTACCATTTTTGAGGTTATGCTAAGATAAACAAATAGCGTTGTAATTATAGCGCGACTTAACAACGTTGATAGTAAGGCAACAAAAATTAATGTAATTTATTGCGGATACGAAATATTTTTTTGCCATACCATATTTGTTGATGCAATCGACTAAATGGAAAAAAACAATTTTAAAATATATTCACGTTTGAACTTCTTTCATCGGACTGACAGTGATTTTTTTCTTTGCTTGTTTTAGGTGTTTCTGTAAGCACAGTGCGCAGAATCGTGCAACACGGCATTGAAAACGGTGGGAAATTCTCAACACCAGCTAAACACAGGGAGGGTCGTCCCCCAAAGTTATTGGACGACTTTATATTGAAAGCAATTGATTATTAAAAATACTTATTTTTTGTGAAGCTGTTGTTTTATTACTACTAAATAATTATCAACTATTTAATAGACATACATATTTAATATATTTACTCATTATTTATACCCAATAAATAAATAATACTATTCGAGTATCAAGATCAGCTGGGTCGTACTAACTGGGTTGCTATCTGAGCGATTGTGGCGCCCTCATTTATTTTCAACACTTTTATGTCGCACTGTATGTGTATATCTAATGTTATTGTTTGTGTTGTTGTTGTTTGTGAAATGTACACTTAAATCCATAAATATAATTGTCAAACTCCCTAATCACACACGTCACTATGTTTTTCAGTGACAAATTTCACATCACTTAAGGCGCGGTCAACACTTAACACTTCGTTCACTTTTGTTCGTTCAGTTTTTCATTCCAGCATAATCTCCTTCCTAATTGCATAAATTGTGCTACTGGCTACCCGTGGCTTTGATTTTCCTAGTAGCTGATCGTAATTGGGCTTCATTGGCAAACGAACTGCATATTTGCCGATTTTCAGCCGTTTTGTTGTTGCAGTTAGGATCTCTTCGCAGTATCTCCGCTGACGTCACTGAACTGCATGCATTTTTTTTATCGTCCTTAGGCTTGCGCTTGACCACTATCTCACCTGATGGTAAGCGATGATGTGGTTGACGGTGAAGCACGCTTGCCTAGAAAAAACATATTCACTCTTGACTTAAAGACCTGTAGATTGTAGCTACCGGGAAACACAGACTCCGGCTGGGAATTTCACTCCTTAGCTGTACGCATAATAAAAGTGTCCCCAAAACGTGTCGTGCGTATGGGTGGGATATCCACCATGTACCGATGACGCATCGCCGTACGTCTGGTAGTCCGATGATGGAACGGGCTGGGCGGAATTAGATCGTGCAATTCCAACGCACACTCCCCGAAATGTAACCGATAAAAAACCGACAAGCTGGCAACTCGGCGACGGTGTTCAAGGCTCTGGAGCTTTGACTTGACTAGTGCCTCATTGACGATGAGTCTCTTGGCTGGTATTTGGCAGATCCGTCCCAGAGATGAGAACAGTACTCCATGCATGATCGAACTTGCGCTTGATACAAGTTGAGCAGCTGTTCCGGCGTGAAGCACCGTCTCACCATCGCAAGGATCCCCAACATTTTGGCAGCTAGCTGAGCCTTTGCATCAATGTATGGCCCAAAATTGAGAGTCGATGTCAACGTAACACCAAGAAGTTCAAGATGGTTCAAGATGGGAAATCGGCCCTTTTTAGCGGGAAAAAGACACGCCAGGGTTTTAGCAGCATTAAACCTGACAAGATTGGCATCGCCCCATTTGGAGACTGCCTGCAAGGACAGGTGCAAATGCTCCACCATGGCGTCACGGAGAGACCGGATCTGCGGCCCGGTAGCCCGTGCGTTGAACAAGTATCTCTCAGCAACAGTGCTGTCGTCTGCATACCCAAAGGTGCCGGGGTTTTAGCAGATCGTTAATGTGCAACAAGAATAATGTTGCTGAGAGTACCGACCTCTGAGGGACTCCGGCATTAATATCCAGTTAGTCCGACGAGCAGCCATCGATAACCACTCGGATGGACCGATCTCTCAGGAAGTCTGTAATCCAATCACACAGACCACCTAGGCTTTCGTGCCAGACCCTATCGAAAGCCTTCGAGATGTCAAGGGAGACGGCAAGCGCTTCCCCGTGTCTCTCGATGGCCTAACTTCATATGTGAAAAGCATACGCTAGAAGATCCCCAGTAGACCGATTTCGGCTGAAGCCGTATTGGCGGTCGCTAAGGATATCGTTAGTTTGTAAGTATGCCAAGAGCTAGGTGTTAAGTACACGCTCTTACAGAGTATGGACGTTACAGAGATGGGTTTGTAGTTGGCCGGGTCAGCTCAACTGCCCTTCCAAGAAGGCGCACAGGCTGTACGTTGGCTTGCTTCCAAGCATTCGGGCACTTTTCCAGTCTCATATGAAAGGCGGAATAGGCGGGTCAAGATCGGAGAAAGTTCAGGCGCACAGATTCTAAGAACTATTGCTGGTATTCCATCAGGGCCGCTAGCCTTGTTCACGTCGAGGTTGCGCAGGCCCTATGGGCGTCCTTTTGATTGATGTGAATGTCCGACATACTCGTCTCGCATCCAACAGGAGAAGGAGGATCACCAGGATAGACGCGAAGATGCCGCAAAAAGACAGGCAAATAAATCTGCCTTCTCCGCAGTGAAGTGGGCCAGCGACCCGTCGGTTTTCAGCAGTGGTGGTAGTGAGGGACGGCAGAAGTTCGAGTCGACCAACTTAGCCAGGGACCAAAACGCGTTACTACCTGCTGGGTACGAAGCAAGTTTGGTCCCTATTCGTCCAATCTGGTCGTACCGAGCCCTTCGCAACACTAACTTGCAGGACTTGGCAGCCCTGTTGAAGGCCTTCTTCTTCTGACCAGCGTCGGCCCATGCCAAGTACGCCTCATGTTTAAGCGCGTCGGCGTGATAACATTCGGAGCTAATCCATGGCCGGTCGACGCTGGACATTGTTACATCAGAGAACGGAATGAAGTACTCCAATCCCAGCCTAGCGAGCATGGGCGTAACCAAGATATTTGTGACATGACATGATAAATTATGTCATATCTTACAATTTGTCTTAAATGCTAGCACGGGTCAAACATGTGACATATTTTAAAGGCGCAACATGCCTTTCTTGTTGCTGCCCGGCGAGCACGACCTACTGTGACATGGCTTGAGTCACACATTTCATCGCAGTTTGGGCGATAACGCCATTTTGTCCTAAATAATAGCACCGGCGGCGTGAGAAAATTTCCTGACGTTTGTTTGGGACTCATCGGGTCTTAATTGCTAATACGGGCGCACCCATTTTGTCACAAATGTCACATTTTGACAGATGATTTAGAAAAATGTATCACTTTCGTTCGGAGGTGGTGATAAAATTTTATAGTTGAAAAAAATATATAAGGCCTTCTAATTACGGCACCAAATGGCAATACATTCATTTTGTGTGTATGGTGAATTGGTGATCAATGATTATTAATTAATTCAAATGTTACAAGATTATTAATAATTTTTATATTATTACTTTTTCATAATTGTATTGTTTTTATTGTTGTTCTTATTTTAATTATGATTATTTTTTTTATAATTATTTTCTTTTATACCATATTCTTCTTGCTTTCTACTTTTTTAAATGTTTCTTAAATAAAAGCCCCAAAAAACATTTAAAATATAAAAAATAGGGGCCCACCGGTATTGGTCCAAGCTATTATATTTTTTAGTAATTATTAAAATTTTCACAATAAATATATCTTTCTAACAAGCACTTAATATGTAATCAAACAAACAAAGAAAAATAAAGTGTGCATAAGTCTATGGTCGTGGGTCAAATATTAATTTATTCCCAACAAAATTAAAAAGTTGTTTAGCTGTATGAATGGCATACTTTTTTACGTATTATTTTATTTGGTCGTCTATTCAAATTATGTCGCACTATGAAGTCAACAACAAGAAAAGCAAGTCGCGCCTGTAAATTATGTCACATGGTTGTCCCGTGCTAGCATTTAAGACAAATTGTAAGACATGACATATTTTATCATAACTTGTCAAGACCGAGTCGAAAACCAAGCAATGTAAAAAAAAAAAAAAACTTGTAATTCATGTTGGGATGCTGCTAACATGGGGGGTAGCAAAGGGGGTAGCAAAGGGGGGGCTAAATTTTGGTTATTTTTGGCCTAGGACATACCGTTTTCGAGATATCTTTTTGGAAATATGCTAAATAAAATAAGATACGGAGGCCCATAATTCGGCAACAGTGCGTCGTAGGGCTATGCTTCTCAGAACATAAATGGTTTTTATGGCCAAGGTTAAACCGAAACTACAATAAAATTGGAAAATTTCCGAAAAAGAAAAAAATAAACGTCAAGAAGTTATGCCACAAGTCAAGAAAATATCTCACGCCGCCGTGCTAGCATTTAAGACAAAATGAGTTTATCGCCCAAACTGTGATTAAAAGTGTGACTTAAGCGATGTCACAGTAGGCCATGCTCGCCGGGCAGACGCAGCATATCCGTCACGACGTCCGCGTACGACGAAGGATCAGCCGAAGAAAAGATGTCCATCCAAAATTTGGATTTCCATCTTAATTTCTCTTTCTATTATGGTTTTTATGTCATCAATTTCGGTCGTCGTATTGTTTGCCTCATTCACTCCGAACGGTATCAAGTTTTTTTGTTCTATTCGAATCTTCCAGATACTGAATTTTCTTGTCCATTTTTCTACTTTGTTTTTAAGGTCTTGTTTTCCTCAATGACCACCGCCAATTTCTTATCCAAAACTTTCAGCACTCGCTCCGCTACTGACTCTGTTAATTCCTTTGTCTGTTCAGCCATTTGTTTTATTATTTTGCTGAGGACCGTTTCCATTTGGTTGTCCATATTTTGGGATGAGTTCACAACTTGGTACCTGTTCGAGAATGATATCTGAAATGCCTACGTGCTTCACCGTAGGCCACATCATCGCTTACCATCAGGCGAGGTAGTGGTCAAACGCGAGCCTATCGATAATAAAAAATAAAAAAAAATCCCTGGTGTTCAAAGTTTTTCGAAGTGAAGCGGAACGCAAAAGTTACGTTTCCGAACGTAATTTTGGTCACTTATGCTGTCAGCGCTGTACAAATTTTCACAGATGATGAATTTCTGTTGCCCCTATAACAACGAATACTAAAAACAGAATACAATAAATATTTAAGTGGGGTTCCCATAAAGAAAACGTGTTTTTTTTGCCGTTTTTTGCGATAATGGTACCAAAACCTTTGTGCACGAGTCCGACTCGCACTTGGCCAGTTTTTAATTACATTGTCGATATCGATAGATACCCGCAGGCTTATTGCGTATTAAATAGCTTTCAGCAATAATTGCGTAGTGATTGTGCAATCATCGCGCGATTATCACTTTACGTCAAAAACTCGTCAGGCTTATTTTTGCGAAATATTTGCTCTTCGATCGCGAATCCGCATTATGTATGATCGATTGCCACACCATAATAATTTTACGACAGCACTGCTAACAATAAAAGTCCGCTAACTAAAATGTGCATTTCGTATTATATCGATCGCGATCATTTCGTATTACGCATGGTTTTTGACAGCAGAGCGATAGCCATCGGCGAGCAAATGTGACTGTCAAATTTCGATTACTTTTTCCCTTGTTGTTGGTCGATTGCCAATCGCTTGCTGAGGGCGGAGTAGTTAGGTACAGAAGATTTTGAGTTTTATGTGTTATTTTGTGGCTAATTTAATTATCTGCAAATTAAATTCTAGTGAATATTGTAAAGACATATTGGTGTAGTTTTGTGTCTCAGATGTCTACGCAACTTGATAATTTGTTGAATCATTGAAATAGACGTGATCTCGGTAAAGTGAAGGAGATTTTTTTATTGAAGTGTTGACTACCTCAGCGAAGCTTGCCAAATAGGTTGACACGCTAGGTAGGTATGTTAACTGCCAAATACTTACAAACACATTAGAATGTTTATGTCCGCAATAAGTATCTTCTATTATTAACCGACTTACCAAAAAGGAGGAGGTTCTATGTTCGACTTCTTGTATGTTTTTTTTTTTTTTTTTTATGTATGTTCACCGATATCTCCGCCAATTGTGGACCGATTTTGAAAATTCTTTTTTTGTTTGAAAGAACATGTTCCGAAATTGGTCCCATTTTAATTTGTTAAAGATCTGATGAAGAACTTCGGAGATATACAAGAGAACTCTTCAATAAATAACGGCAAATCATTCGGGATTGCTTCAATCGCATGTCTGTTTATTGTTTATACCATTTCATATCATAACATCACGCCAGTATACTGAAAGGGGTACGCAGAACTCTTATTTCACCGGTTATGTTCAAGTTTCATGTTTTCGGGTAATCTTTTCTGGCGTAATAGGTACTTACTAAACAACTTGCCTATTGGGTAAGTAAAACTAAAAAGGGAAAAATAAAAACTTTTTTGCAAAAAAATACTACCGACTTCCAAATAAAAAACTACAAAGTGAAAAATAACTTTATTTTTGGAAGTCGGTGTCCATATCGCAAATAATTGGTACGAAAGACACCGACTTCCAAAAATAAAGTTATTTTTCACTTTGTAGTTTTTTATTTGGAAGTCGGTAGTATTTTTTTGCAAAAAAGTTTTTATATTCTTATTTCCAAATATGGCAAGCACCGATGTCGACTATTCTGCCAATGTCTAAAGTAAATTGGAAAACAAGTGTGTTCAACGATCTTTTTTACGTTTCATAGTGCAAATACGAGATGATGATGTCCATTTACACTCTTTGCGCTGTAGCATGGTGCGGGTGACAGTTTCAAAAACATTTTTTACGCATATACGTATACGCATTTTTTGTAGTCTAACGTCATACTATAGTTATATCATATACCATAGTTGCCTGTATGACGTTAAACTACAAAAAATGCGTATACATATTTGCGTTATGCTTCAGCGCAAAGAGTATAGTGATGTCTTAATGCGTTTACGATTCAATTTCTTATGACAATCGACTATAAGGAAGACATTTCAATAAATTTTAGACATTGGCATTTAAGTCATCCAATTTTTCAAATAGTTTCAATAAATTATTCAAATTTATTATTATGTTATATAAATACAAATAAAATATTCAATATTCACTGCCATATTTACTGTTACACATATACTTTACATCTGCAAATATTAATTTATCAGAATATTGGAGCTAAATAGTAACCGATTTATTATTGCAAAAAAAACAAACAACGTCCACGAAGTGTTGCATTTTCATAAGCTGGTTACTTAATCAAACGGTAAATTTTATAAATCATTGACATGTTTAATAGCTTCTGCTAAAAGTGACTGTCAAACAAAAGACTTGACTCAAAGGCCTCAGTAGCCAGGTCATTAAATTTATCGCGCAATAATTGTACAATTATTGCTGCTTGCTGCCCCTTACGTAATAAGCCCGCCGATTTCTTAGCTCGAAAAAATTATGCATTGTTTTTTTTATTTGAAATATAAAGTTAATATTACTTATAAATTAAATCAATTTGAAATTATGTACTAATTAATAATTTAAAAAAATATATAAAAACTACGTGACATTAAAAATAAATAAATTGTAACAACAAAAAAACCCCCTTCTTAGTCCGCATTACTATGCAACTACGGAACCCTATTACAGCGTGTGGCCCAAAACGCACTTGGCCGGTATTTTCTACTATTAATTCATTAGTCCTTTTAGATTTTTATATAATCTTTGGTCTGTTATGTCTGGTTATTTTTAGGGTTCCGTACCCAAAGGTACTCTGTTACTATGAATCCACTGTCCGTCTGTCTAATCCCACCGCACTATTCCCAAACCACTGCAACTCCTGAAAGCCAGAATCCGTCGAATTCGCCGTCTGTCTGTCTGTCACCAGGCTGTATCTCATGAACCGTGATAGCTAGACTAGACAATTGAAATTTTTACAGATGATGTATTTCTGTTACCGCTATAACAACAAATACTAAAAACAGAATAAAATAAATGTTTAAGTGGGGCAAAAACGTGTTTTTTTGCAATAATGGTACGGAACCCTTCGTGCTCGAGTCCGACTCGCACTTAGCCGGTTTTTTATGTGTTATATGATTAATATACATTATTATTTCCTGGAGGCCTAACAAAAATTGTCTGCTTTGCTAGCTTATTGATTTGATTTATTAATTTATTAGTTTATCCTCGCACTGGAACGCCTTGCAGCAATTACACCAATGGAGCAAAATCTTATTATTTTATGCCGTCTTGTGAAGCCTTGTTCGCGCACCAGCTCTTTGAATTTACCATAACCGAGCCAGGCAGTCGGGCTGTCTGTGTGCCAACGCCCCAGTTGGAGGCATGCTATAAGGTTTTGTACCACAAACGCGTAAAATTATTTTTTATTTATCTTTTCAGAAAACGAAACATTTTTAACGTTTACATCACTTTTAAAAACCCAAAAAAATGTGTCACTCTTGGAAGTAGAAATGGAATGCGTGTACTTGAATATACTTGAAATGATCGTAGAATGTTGGGAAAAGTACTTAAAACAGACACCAAAAACGGAATTATTACGAGATGAAGTGAAGAAACAAATCAACATTCTATTCAGGGTTCTTAAGATTAACCCCGAGTCCAGGATCGCTATCAAAATAAGCAAACAACAACAAAATGATGTCGGCAACGAGATTAAACGCTTAAATGTTATAGTGCAACTTTCTACGCTGCTTCATGTCGCGGACAGTATAAAAGATGAAGAAGTAACACAACAAGTTGAAACAACAAAAGCGGTTGTGTTCTCGCTGTCCATATTTAATGAAGACTGGGCTTTGGAGTCTCTTAAGCAGTTGCAAAAAATGATTAAAATAAGCGCTCCCGTCACTAAGTACGACCGCGAGTTGATCATCAAGGCTATTGGTTTAAAAGCCGGCCACTGGTATAAATGTCCCAATGGGCATTACTATTGCATCGGTGAGTGCGGCGGCGCGATGGCGCTGGGCCGCTGTCCGGAGAAGGGCTGCGGGGCGGCTATAGGCGGAGCGCAGCACAAGCTCACCGATGGGAACGCTCACGCTCCAGAAATGGACGGATCTAAGTTTCCAGCGTGGTCGGAGCAAGGCAACAATATGGCCAATTTTGCTCATGACTAATAATTTAAATATAAAAACCAAAACCAAGAACCAAACCAAAAAAAAAACTTTCGATATTAGATAGTAATTAGTTTAAAGGAATTGTAACTTAATGATATCTCTTTGTTAAATATATATTCCGTATGGTGTCGGACGTAAAGAATCTCACCATCCCATATCTTCCCGTGGGTGTCGTAAGAGGCGACTAAGGGATACACCAGAGAATGGGCAGCAGCGTTCTCTGTGCTCTTCAACAACAAACTGCGATCGCCAACCCGCCTGCCAAGCGTGGCGATTAAGGCAAACCCCCCCCAAACCAAATGAATAGCACAAATAAAAAACGGCCCCGAGTACCCGGCAGCCCGTCTACCCTCGACTACGGTAGCGGTCGAGGCGATGGCGTGGCAAGGGGTGCGAAGAATCCCCGGAGTGAACCCGGCTACCCCAATAAACACCGACGACTGGCCCTGGCAACATACAACACGCGAACACTCCGGACCGACGAGAAGATAGCCGAACTCGAGGAAGAATTGAGCAGGTTGCGATGGAGTATTATAGGGTTATCTGAAGTCCGAAGAGAGGGGGAGGACTCGATAATCCTCGAATCCGGTAACCTGCTCTATTTCCGAGAGGGTGACCGGCAGTCCCAGGGTGGTGTCGGGTTTATCGTCCACAAGTCCCTTGTGAACAACGTGATGAAGATCGAGAGTGTGTCGACCAGGGTGGCGTACCTTATACTCAGAATATCCTCGAGATATTCGCTGAAGGTCATACAGGTCTACGCACCGACCTCGGCACACCCCGACGACGAGGTAGAGACCATGTATGAGGATATCTCTATAGCCATGCATGGTTTCAAAACTCACTTCACCGTTGTCATGGGGGACTTCAACGCAAAACTGGGCAAACGAGACGAGGATGAGCTGCAAGTGGGGCAATTTGGAGTTGGACGTCGGAACCACCGGGGTCACCTACTGGCCAGTTTTATGGAGAAGGAGGGCCTCTACATGATGAACTCCTTCTTCAGAAAGCGTGAGCATAGGAAGTGGACCTGGCAAAGCCCCGATGGTGCAACAAAAAACGAGATCGACTTCATCATGTCAACCAAGAAGCAAATGTTCAATGATGTCTCTGTGATCAATTCGGTGAAAACCGGGAGCGATCACCGAATGGTAAGAGGCACATTGAACATTAATATCAAGCTTGAAAGGTCTCGACTGATGAAGTCAACGCTCCGTCCAGCACAGATCCAGATCCAAAACCCCGAGAGCTTTCAGCTCGAACTCCAGAATCGTTTCGAGTGCCTAGGGAGCTCCGTGGACGAATACAGCGACGGGTTCGTGGAAGCTGTCCATACGGTCGGGTCTAAGTTTTTCAAGACCCGCCGTACAGATATAAATAAAAAGATCTCTGATCCTACTCTCAAGCTTATGAAGGAGAGGCGTGAGATGATCCTGCAGTCTTCAGACGATACGTTGAAATACCGGCAGCTTAATAGACGGATCTCAAAGTCCTTGAAAAGCGACCTCCGCCGCTATAATACTGAGCGTATTAAAGACGCAATTGAGCGGAATAAGGGGTCCAAGGTCTTTGCAAGAGATCTGTCTATTGGGCAGAGCCAGCTCACGAAACTGAAGACCGACGATGGCAGGATCATATCCGCCAAACCGGAGCTTCTGAGGGAGATCGAGAAATTCTATGGGCAGTTGTACACGTCAACCAGTAAACCCGTCGCGAATCTAGTAAAAGACCCTAGAGCTAGATTGACCCGTCACTATACCGAAGACATACCGGACGTCAGCCTGTACGAGATTAGGATGGGTCTTAAACAGCTTAAGAATAACAAGGCACCGGGTGATGACGGCATTACGGCCGAACTCCTGAAGGCGGGTGGTAAACCAATACTTAAGGCCCTTCAGAAGCTGTTTGGTGCCGTCATACTCGAGGGGAAAACGCCACAGGCATGGTGCAGGGGTGTGGTGGTACTCTTTTTCAAGAAGGGTGACAATGCCCTGTTGAAGAACTATAGGCCCATCTCACTTCTTAGCCATGTCTACAAGCTGTTTTCAAGAGTCATCACGAATCGTCTCGCGCGCAGGTTTGACGATTTCCAGCCTCCCGAACAAGCCGGATTCCGAAAAGGCTTTAGCACCGCAGACCACATACATACGCTGCGGCAGGTTATACAGAAGACCGAAGAGTATAACCTGCCTCTCTGTTTAGCGTTTGTGGACTACGAGAAAGCCTTCGATTCAATCGAGACTTGGGCTGTACTGCAGTCTCTCCAACGGTGCCAAATCGACTACCGGTACATCGAGGTGTTGAAGTGTTTGTACAAAAACGCCACCATGTCAGTCCGACTTCAGGATCAGGCCTCGGAACCTATCTTTCTGCAGCGAGGTGTGAGACAGGGAGACGTCATATCTCCGAAACTGTTCACCGCTGCACTGGAGGATGTCTTCAAGGTTCTGGACTGGAGAGGGCTAGGCAACAACGTCAATGGCGAGTACATCACTCACCTTCGGTTTGCCGACGATATAGTGGTCATGGCTGAGACCATGGAGGACCTCAGTATAATGCTCGATGACCTCAGTAGAGCTTCCAAAAGAGTGGGTCTTAAAATGAACATGGACAAAACCAAGGTTATGTTGAATGCCCATGTAACACCCACTCCTATCAAGGTTGGAGACTCTACACTCGAAGTTGTGGAAGATTATGTCTACCTGGGACAAACGATCCAGTTGGGTAGGGCCAACTTCGAGAAAGAGGTCAACCGTCGAATCCGACTCGGCTGGGCAGCGTTCGGGAAATTGCGCGGTGTCTTCTCGTCCAACTTACCACAGTGTCTCAAGACGAAGGTCTATGACCAGTGTGTGTTGCCAGTGATGACCTATGGCTCTGAGACGTGGTCGCTCACAATGGGCATCATCAGAAAGCTTACAGTCACGCAAAGGGCAATGGAGAGGGCTATGCTCGGAGTATCCTTGCGTGATCGAATCAGAAATGTAGAGATCCGCAAGAGAACCAGGGTTACCGACATAGCCCGAAGAATTGCCAAACTTAAGTGGCAGTGGGCAGGGCACATTGCTCGCAGAACGGATGGCCGATGGGGCAGAAAAGTTCTGGAGTGGCGACCGCGAACCGGAAGACGATGCGTTGGAAGGCCTCCCACCAGGTGGACCGATGACCTGGTGAAGGTTGCGGGGATTCGCTGGATGCGGGACGCACGGGACCGGTCAATGTGGCGACACTTGGGGGAGGCCTATGTCCAGCAGTGGACGTCTTTCGGCTGATATGATGATGATGAAATATATATATATACATTAGGTCATTACATATGAAATTTGCGTATGGGAGGAACATAAAGTAGTCTTTATTTAAACATAATATATTTATTTAATCAAAGTATGTACCATTGCTATCTATGCACTTTTGCCATCTCATAGGTAGTTTATTGATCCCTTTACTAATAAAACCATTCGATCGTGAATCAATAAAATCTATGAAGGCGCTTTGGACTGCCCCATCGGAGTTGATTTTTTTCCCTTGCAAGAAGTTATCCAAATTTCGAAAAAAATGTTAATCTGTTGGAGCAAGGTCCGGGGAGTACGGTGGATGTCTTAGACATTCCAATTGAAGCTCCTCTAATTTGGTAGCCGTCTGTTGTGCAGTGTGTGGTCTAGCGTTGTCCTGAAGCAGCAGTGGCCTAGAGCGATTGACCAGCCTCGGCTGTTTAGCAGCTAGCTTTTCCATCATGGTTTGCAGTTGCTGATAATAGACATCGGCCGTAATCGTCTGGCCAGATTTAAGAAAGCTGTAAGTCCACCAAACGCTCACAAGTAATTTTTTTTGAGTCAATTTTCGCTTGGGGCAGGATTTGGCTGGTTCGCCAAGGTTCAGCCATTGCGATGAGCGTTTCCGATTATTGTACAGGATCCACTTTTCATCACAGGTAACGATTCGATTTAAAATCCCTTCATTATTGTGCCTGTTAAGTAATGTAACGCAGAAGTCGACGCGCGTTTTCGGTTTGCTGCACTCAATTCATGAGGTACCCACCTTTCAAGCTTTTTCACCTTCCCAATTTGCTTCAAGTGGATTAAAACAGTTTTTTCACTATCACCGCAGCCTGCAGCTAACTCGGACGTGGTTTGCAATGGATCCACAATAGTCTTCAATTCTTCATTATCAACTTTGGTCTCCGGCCGTCCACGGCGCTTGTTCTGCAGGTTGAAATTTCCAGAACGAAAACGTTGGAACCAAAAACGCACTGTGTTTTCTTTTGGGACACCGTCGCCATACAAATCAATAATCCTTCGAGTCGTTTCTGCAGCACTGGTGCCACGATGGAACTCGTACTAGTAAATAACGCGATATTTCAAGTTTTCTATTTTGTAATCTGACAGGCGCAAAGAAAAACCAAAAGAGGAAAAAACAAATGAATGACGGTTTTCAAAACACAAAAAAAATTGAGTATTTAGCTGTATAAATTTAAAATTGGAATTCCAAACCAAAGAGGAGATATTTGAGATCAAAGTGGCCAGTACGACAAAACGCCAATTTCATAGGTAAGGACCTAATATTTATAAATAGCTATTAGTACCAGTAGTGTGTTATTACCTGTTCTGCCTTAAGACTTTTTCAATAATATTAAGTAAAACTCAAAAAAGTGCGCACCTGCCAAACTAAAACAATATGGTTTTGCCAAGTTTTTATCAAGTTTCTGTGGAGCATTTTTGCGTAGGATGCGCGGTTCCGGAGATAATTATAGGAATAACATCCATTAACGTAATCACCTTCGATAGCATTTTATTATTCGCCAGTTCTCATTCCCAAGAGCCTGCGACGATCCGACCTTCGTTATTTTATAAAAGCTGGAAGTTTCTCTCTGTGTGTACCCAATACGTTAAGACAACACCTACAGCTTCATGATGCACAGTTTGGATTTCACCCTGGTTTGTCAACAGAAATGGCTATACTGAATCTCAAACATACCGTCCGATACTACACTGACAGAAGCACACCTGTCTACGCCTGCTTCGTAGATTTATCTAAGTCATTTAATCTTGTTGCATACGAAAGGTTGTGCCAAAAGTTGTCCGATGACACCTACAGACCTTGCTACTGAGTACATAGGTCTCCTAAAGTATTGGTATGGCAAACAGATCAATTTTGTGCGGTGGTCGGAGTGGTCACTATCTGTTGAGTACAAGTTGAAATGTAGTGTAAGGCACGGCGGGCTAACCTCACCGAGTCTCTTCAACTTGTATATTGACCATCTGATCCGTGAACTCTCAGTAGCGCCGGTGTGGACTGCTCGATTGATGGTGTTCTTGTCAACAACATCAGTTACGCGGACGTTATGATGCTGCCGAAAGATGATTTCGATATGCGGGGGCTCACGGGCTAAGATATAACGCTACTAAAAGCGAGCGCATGGGGTTTAAGGCGGGATCTAAAACTTATGACACTGTCCCACATGTCATGCTGAATGGCAATGTTCTTAAAAGTCCCCCAGTTCAAGTATCTGGGCCACTGAGTCACCGAGACGCTTGTAGATGATATTGATATAGATAGGGAGCGTTAGAGATTTGTCTGTTAGAGCTAATATCCTGGCTCGTAGGTTCGCGCGTTGTACTACGGAAGTAAAAGCTACGTTGTTTAGGGCATTTTGCCAATCATTTTACATGTGCAGCCTATGGGTCGAACATACGAAAATATTATTCTCGAATAATCGTCGTTCGATTATTAGTCATGTCAGTGATCCGCCGCATACGAGGCAGTTCCAACAGCTACCTACATCTGTTCGCATGTAGGATAGATCTGGATAGCCCAATAATACGGCACCGGGACAAGCTGCATATTGAGCACTCCGGATTCAAACCTTAATTTAGACTTAAGATAAAACATTTATAGTGTATCTTTTTTTTTTGATATTGTAAAATTGTTAAAATTTAATTTATAATGCTATTATTGATGAATTTTGTAATGTTTGTAATGTTAAATCTAATTGTAATATTTTAATAATTTTTTAATGTATCTTATACTTTTAATTTCACATGTAGTGTATCTTTTTTTTGATATTGTAAAATTGTTATAATTTAATTTATAATGCTATTATTGATGAATTTTGTAATGTTTGTAATGTTAAATCTAATTGTAATATTTTAATAAATTTTTAATGTATCTTATACTTTTAATTTCACATGTAGTGTATCTTTTTTTTTGATATTGTAAAATTGTTATAATTTAATTTATAATGCTATTATTGATGAATTTTGTAATGTTTGTAATGTTAAATCTAATTGTAATATTTTAATAAATTTTTAATGTATCTTATACTTTTAATTTCACATGTAGTGTATCTTTTTTTTTGATATTGTAAAATTGTTATAATTTAATTTATAATGCTATTATTAATGAATTTTGTAATGTTTGTAATGTTAAAATAATTGTAATATTTTAATAAATTTTTAATCTAACTTATACTTTTAATTTCACATGTATGCATATGGGCTGGTTCCAAAACAAATGAATTTTAATTCAATTTAATAGTCGTACACGTAAGAAAGATCCCCTAATATGAAGTTTGGATCAGCTCATCAGGCTTTGCGAGATATCAGATACCAACGGTGCATAAAATTGCACCTCACTTTCAAGTATGAAGGTCAGACTAATTTTATTTTATTTGGAATAACATTTGGAGACAAAGTAACCTGGAAAGATGTGGTGGAGGCCTTTGCCCAGCAGTGGGAAAAAGTGGGCTAGATAAAAAATAAAAACTATAGAAATCACGTCTTCTATTTGTCAGACCTTTACTGCGGTGGGAACCCCCTGTCAGAGACCCTCAAAGTATGATAGATTGCAATTTGCTGCAAAAGCTGAACTTTATCTAAGTTACCACAAAGTATGTAAGCGGCGGCGCGTTGCAGACAGAGGCCTCTACTAACCAAGAGCCTTTTTGCACACACACATTGACATTATGATTTTACAGGGATTTTCAGGCAATATTAGACAGAGGTCAGGCGGTCGACGAAAATATTAGACAGAGGTCAGGCGGTCGACGAAAATATTAGACAGAGGTCAGGCAATATTAGACAGAGGTCAGGCAATATTAGACATAGGTCAGGCAATATTAGACAGAGGTCAGGCGGTCGACGAAAATATTTTTAACAAATACCCAAAAAGGAGGAGGTTCTATGTTCGACTGTACGTATGTTTTTTTAATTGTCTTTTCACCGATTTCTCCGTCAATTGTATAAGGTACCAATTTTGAAAAATCTTTTTCGCTTGAAAGGGTATACTCCCGAGCTGGTCCCATTGTTTTATAGTCAGAATCTTTCGTAGTCAGAATCTGGTAATGGGGTCTCATGGAAATCGAGGGAACTCCTCAAATATTATAGGCATACATATAGCAATTTTAGTATTTCCATCAACAATGCAATCATTTGCACTCAAAAAGTATCATTTGGTGAAGTGGAACTGATGAAGAAAACTATAGATTGCCACTGGAACTCCTTAATGATAAGTAGGTATGCCACGGGTATAAGATATCGAATAGTTTACCGACTATGATGAAGCAAATACTTATAAATAAATGGTACTGATGAAAATGGTACGATCGAACTGATCTGATGGTGAAACCGGAAGGTAGGTACAGGAACTCCGAAATAAACGAATGTATCCTTGTCGTGTTTGGGCTTACTTGGAATCTTCATGAGCTATACTTTGGATATAAATGGTTTTCATGCTAATTTGTGGTACTTACCAAAACTAAAATGAGAAAAATAAAAATTAACAAAAAATGTTACCGATGTCGCAAAACAAAAACAACAGTTTCTAAAACTTCGGAAACAATGTTATTTTTCGCTTATTTATTTATTTATTTAATACTTCATCCACACAAAAGTACAGAGGCGGACTTAATGCCTTAGGCATTTTCTACCAGTCGACTTTTGGGTGATGGAGAGATAAACAGTGGTAAGTAGGTGCAATATTGAAAGTTAAACGTATCAGGATTATTTAAATATACACATGAATAATAAATACAATATAAGTATACCATATAACAACATTTATATACTCAAAATACATAAATATACTTTAAATAATAGTAGTAATAGATAAATAATTAAAAAACATCAGCGCTGTGACGATATTACTGCCGCTTAGTGTTTTATGTAGTGGAAGCAGGTTTTTTTTTGTTAAAATGTTTTTTATTCTGTTAATAATTTTTAAAAACCTGTGCATATTTTAAATATTAATATTATAATCTAAAACTATATTATTAAAAAAAAAAAAATAGTAGGTAGGTACATTTTTTACCAAAATAATAAAATAAACTTGTTTTAAAAATAGTACCTACTAACTATTTTATTTTATTTATATTTTGAGGTATATAGGGCACACTCCACACATCTCACACAACCCACACCACGCACACTCGACACACCTTACACACCCCACACACATCACACACTGCGCACAACTAACACACCCACATTAATGTATTTATTCTGTTCAACTCACGAGCGAGCACGCGTGTTTGAATTTATATTAATAGGACTATATTTAAATGGCATAATAGCACAAACACGCGCTCGATAAAAATAATTATATTGTTTAGTATTAACGAAAAGTTTAACTCAACAATTTTGTTTTTTGTAAGTTGTACAAACATCCAAAGCTGTGGAAGTGCGGAGTCTCCTAACACAGGCGTCATCATGCTTAAAAGGAGTCTCCAATCATAAACTAATGTATACTAGTTGGTACAGAAATATGTTATTACGAACTATCTGAACCGAGTAGTTGTCTGCGAAGCGATGCTAATATAAGGCGTGGTCGTGCAAAATGCTACAGGCAGGTATAGGTGGCATGCGGTGAGATTATAACACAAAAAGTTATGGTAACTATTCTTGTATTTCTTTATCATCAAGCAGTCCAGGAATAGCGAGTATACATACATATTCGGTAGCAAACTTACTATTAAACATCAGGCACACATTAAATATAAAATTAGGTAGAAAAGACATACTCGTAGAACGTGTGTTCTCACCAGAATGACTTTTTGACGAAGGGAAGAAGTTGAAAAATTTGTCTTTGATATAGAACGAGAGCTATGCTTTATAGTCTATACTAATATGTAATTAAAGTAAAGCGTAGTACACATGGTTCAACAAAATAAACATTTGTATTTGTATTTTGTCTTACAGGGAAAACTGAATTCTAAGCCCTATGGAATACTCGGCACGCGGGTCCGACTCGTAGGTACTGGGCTGGTTATTATTTTTACCAATTAACTTACTGGTTGTACTGTCGACAATGGCACCAAATTGAAAATATACAGAAGGACCACTCCCACCCTCCTCAATAATTGTTACCTAAACTTGCCGGAGTCACTACGGTTGCTATTATATTGATTCTAAAGGCGAACGGCAGGTTTGTATGGGAGTTTCGTACCGCTAATCAAATATATTGGGCAATTTTTTGTTTTATTTGGCAGTTAATAGGATAGATAATCCCTTTTCAAATTCTTAGATTTTTTGAACTTGGGACGTAAAAGTTATTACCAGTTTTATTTATTAAGGTTATGTACTAGTGTACCAATGTAAAAAGAAAAGAAAAGAAAGAAAGAAAATATATTTATTTAGCACAGAAAGACACACAACATATTAATACAACAGATAAAAATACAAATAAAGTAAAACTAAAAACTAAAAAGATTGTTACATATAGGTAAATGTTAATTATTGTTACATAATGTTAATGTGTAAAGTAAATTATTAGTTGATTTTGTTTGTTGTAGTGTTTTACTTACCATCGAGTAGGTAGATTGAGATGCGGATCGTACCTACTCGGGGCATTAGGAGATACCTACCTATATCCAGCAGCGGGCTGCAACAGTTTGATAATGATGAGTTTGATTATATTTAATGTTATTTCTATTTCTAAATAATTAATTATCATTTCAATATACGTAAGGCAATATCTAAAAACATAACTGCGTTTAGCCTACGATTTTATTGCTTTTATTTTTATTGATGTTATTTATTAATCCGAAGTTTTAAAAATAGTAAACTTTCAAGAAAATAAATGGCTTAGTTGCCTTACTTAATAAGTGGTACAAATTCTATAACCGAACAACAGAAAAAGTATGCGGTATAAAATCTGCCGTTCACTTTAAAAAAAGGAGTACCAATACAAACATAAATACAAAGATTCGTCCAAACATACATCAGATCATGCTTACATGCCTTAGGTGGTAGCCAGAGCGTTAAATATCAATTAAAGATCACGACGCCACATACGACGAAGATTGGATGTAACAATGGTATAATAATGATCCCACCAAAAACACAAAAATATGAAAAGGCACCTCGACAATAACATAAATGTGAAAATGGGGCCAAGTTCGACGAAGAAAAGTTGATATCTAGCAGTGTGATAAGTTGTATAGCTTTTCCTTATACAAAGCTCATTATGGACTTGTAGCGGCACCAACGCCGCCACCTACGAACTAATGACATGACGTCACACAAATCCTGCATCGCGCAAGCAAAGTTTTCGGCGCGATTAGAACACATAAAAAACACACAAACAAAAACGAACAACATTCCGACAACAACCATTGGGCAGTTGCTTGGACCAGACACAACACCCGTCTGGAGGTTGGTGGGACTTTACAACCAGTTCCACCTACCCCCAAAGACTTAAACAATTATTTTCTTAGTTATCGAATTTTTACTTTTCATAATGAAAAAGTTTATGACTGTACATATGGTAGAAATGTACATCACTCACTTGAATAATCTAATCATTGCCCTGTCCTTACGCTTACAAAGGAACAATACAACTTGTAAGAGTTGGACCCACGTGCCGAGTATTCCGTAGGACTTAGGCTTTTCGTTTAGGTTTCCTTGTAAAATATGATCCCCTTACGGCTGAGGCCCTTTACGGCTCAGAATAAAAAAATAATATATAGTCGTTACTATTTTTAAAACAAGAAAGTTTACAACCTCAACGTTACTCGTATGTCTATATATCTATAAAAGAAATGGAAGTGTCATCAGCAAATAACTAATAAAATTTAGTTTGTTTTTCAATAAATGGGGTAAATCGTTGATGTACACTAAAAATAAGAAAGGACCTAAAATGTATCCCTGCGGTACCCCCATTTTTACGTTAAACCCCAACGAATTGACACTGTTTATTTGAACTAAGTGCTGTCTATCATTAGGGTTCCGTACCCAAAGGGTAAAAACGGGACCCTATTACTAAGACTCCGCGGTCATTCTGTGTGTCTGTCTGTCACCAGGCTGTATCTCATGAACCGTGATAGCTAGACAGTTGAAATTTTCACAGATTATGTATTTCTGTTGCCGCTATAACAACAAATACTAAAAACAAAATAAATATTTAAGTGGGGCTCCCATAAAACAAACGTGACTTTTTTGCCGGTTTTTTGCGATAATGGTACGGAACCCTTCGTGCGCAAGTCTGACTCGCACTTGGCCGGTTTTCAAATAAAATTTTACAAAACTTAGCGCTGGTTGGCCTAGCCCTTAAGACGGTACCCTGAGCAAAAAATCGGCCTGAGATATGAGCGGTCCTATTGGTCTAGCGGCACTGGTGGCGCATGAATTACAGTAGTGAATACGCCCAGATTTTAGAATAAAATCTTTATAAAATCGAATTTTGGTTTTTTGAGAAAAATTATTCTACAAAAATGTTCGTTATTAAATTGTCTATCCAGTAGTGTTAGTACAAAAAATAATCAATGAACACTTTACGAGGAGATGCATAATATCAATAATTATTTCTCATTTTCATGTTTTTTTGGAAGTAGATTAGTGAAATATATACAACATTTAAAAAAAAACTAAATCTACCATTTTAGAATCAATATTATGAAGAAATTTAATGTATTTTTATTAATTGATATTTCTTTTTAAATAACGAGTAGATAGCTCCTAAAAACAGCACAAAAAACGGCTTGCGCGGCGTTTTGCTCGGGGTACCGCCTTAATGCTCAAGTTTCAGACGAAATGTTTCGAAAACGAAGAAAATTACCATGTTATCGCTTCATATCTATATATATAAAAGAAAGTCGTGTTAGTTACTTCACTTATAACTCAAGAACGGCTGAATCGATTTAGCTGAAAATTGGCAGGGAGGTAGCTTAGAACCAGGAGAAGGACATAGGGTAGGGTAGGGTAGGGTAGGGTAGGGTAGGGTAGTGTAGGGTAGTGTAGTGTAGTGTAGGGTAGTGTAGTGTAGGGTAGGGTAGGGTAGGGTCGGGTAGGGTAGGGTTGGGTAGGGTAGGGTAGTGTAGGGTAGTGTAGGGTAGGGTAGGGTAGGGTAGGGTAGTGTAGGGTAGGGTAGTGTAGAGTAGGATAGTGTAGGGTAGTGTAGGGTCGGGTAGTGTAGGGTAGGGTAGGGTAGAGTAGGGTAGGGTAGTGTAGGGTAGGGTAGGGTAGGGTAGGGTAGGGTAGGGTAGGGTAGGGTAGGGTAGTGTAGGGTCGGGTAGGGTAGTGTAGGGTAGGGTAGGGTAGTGTAGGGTCGGGTAGGGTAGGGTAGTGTAGGGTCGGGTAGGTAGGGTAGATAAATGTTTGGTCTTTTTATGGCAAAACAAAGTTTGCTGGGTCAGCTAGTTTATAATATAGAAAACAAAAGGTCAACACATCGGTAGTGGGTTATAAAACACGAACTATTTCGGTTCAATAAAAACTAAAAAAAACAAGTCCAGAAATCTGTAAATAATTAATATTAATTATAAGGAAGATTAGCTGGTCTAGAAAGAAAGAAAAAGAGTTTATTCGCCACAAAAACGACATAGGTACTATAACTTTTTTTTTGGTCTACTGTTTTAATGGGTCCCGATTTGAAAAGTTACTATGTTTTGCAATATTACTGTCAGGATTCTCAACTACCTACTGGACTTGTTATTTAGTTTTTTTTTTTTTTTACCACATTTCTTAATACTGTGCATTTGTTTTCTCGCATTATATTTTGAAATCACCAATCCGCATTGAGCAAGCGTGGTGATTAAAGTTCGTGCCTTCTCAGAAGAGGCCTTTGACCTGCAGTTGGGCGGTAATATGGCATGAATATCGGAATCTCGGCACTAAATTACCGATATTTCAATTCCGATACTGAGTGATCCATTATCGGAATCTCAAAAAATATTTATTTTAGCTCCGAGCTTAGCGTCGAGCGAGACAGCGCGTTTAAGCCCGTTGACTATTTTGATTAGCAGTGGTCGGATAATCTGTTTACCTACTAACCGGGCGCTTATTTACTTATACTTAAATTCATGAAAAAATAATAATTGCCTTGACGATTTACAGTCACGAGATTGCTAAAAATGATACTTTTAGGAGTACAAGTAAATATACAGTTGCATAGAACCCGTTGTAAAAATGATATTTTCATTGAATAATGCTTAGGTTACGGGAATCCGGATTTGAGACGCACGGGATCGACCAATGTGGTACTTGGGGGAGCTTATGTTCTGCATGTTCTGCAGTGGACGTCTTTCGGCTGAAATGACGATGATGAGGAATGCTAAGATAGTTTTTATACTTTTGAGACGGCTGTTTCGGAACGAGTACCTATCCTTGTTAAACTTTATTTCATATTCATAATGTGTTACTTACTTGGAAACCTCAATAAATCATAGCATAATATTGTTCAGTCGTCTGCTTGTATTGAATACAACACATTATCCGATCACCAATCTGTTGGCTAAATTCAACTTCGACTACTTGAATACATTATCTCTCATCATCATCAACATTTTAGCTAAAAGACGTACACTGCTGAACATAAGCATCCCCCAGGAGGCGTCGCCACATTGACCGATACTTGATCGAGAAATATTTATTTTCTGTTTTTTTTTTATGCATTATGTTTTATAAGAAAGGCATAACATCTTCGTTCTTTCTTGGGCACTGTTTTACAATTTAGGTAAATAAGCGCCTTATCAGTCACTGGTGATTAGAGAGTGACACAATAGAAAATCCTATTATGTCGCGTACTGGCGTGATGTTGTGTTATGGAATGGTATAAACAAAAAACAGACATGCGTTTGCAGCAATCCCGAATGATTTGCCGTTATTTATTGAAGAGTTCTGTTGTATATCTCCGAAGTTCTTCATCAGATCTTCACCAAATTAAAATGGGACCAATTTCGAAACACACTCTATCAAACTAAAAAAGAATTTTCAAAATCGGTCCACAATTGACGGAGATATCGGTGAACATACATACAAAAAAAACATACAAGAAGTCGAACATAGAACCTCCTCCTTTTTGTTGGTAAGTCGGTTAAAAAGAATGAGTTTCAATGACATACTTACACTCAATTTGACCTCAATATTGCAACTTAATTTATTACTAAATTAGAATATTGGTTACTAGGATTTAGTTTTTGTTTAAAATAACTAAATCTGCAAATTCATTGTAATCTTTCCGTACCACAATAAAAATAAAAAACTATAGACAGATAACGACATGACATAATGCCTAATGTCTTATGATATAATGCTACCAATTTTATTGACATAAAAGTAGCTCATAGGTAATGAATAATAATGTAAACACTATTAGAGTCCCTTCCAGTATTGTGGTAGATTAAGGCAGAGTTTTATCGGAAAAAAAAATAAAGTGATATACAAAAGTTAACCTTTAACTCATCGCGTCTTATACGTGCAACTGGAATGTAGTGTATTGAGCATACTGAAGCGAGTGCGTTATTCCAGCCAGATAATGTCGAAAATCGTCATCTAAGTGCAATAGACAATCAGATATACAAGCTTCTGTAATTGGTAAGCAGATTTTTAAATTTGGTAAGTTGATAGTTTTTTAATTATTTGATAAAAACAGTTCCGGCTGGAGTAACCTTACCACAGCCAGATCTTTTGTTTTCTAACGGGTATGTTGAAATAAATGTTATCTAAATAATTAGATATCAATTTGAAATAAATGGTACCACTTATTTTATATTTGTATTTGCTATGGTTGCGAAGATATTTAAAATCCTGCTGCAGTAACGTTTGCACGATTGCTGCATCTCGAAATTGACTAAACGGATGATTATTATTTTTGTACATGACATCTGGCTAATTAGGTATAATTTGATATGCAATAAAAAAATCCACATTAATGCACCGTTTTGAAGTTATTTTAGTAAATAGAAATATGCTTTAATAGGTCCTAGCACTGCCAATAAGTGGTCCAACGACTTACTTGAAACGTTATTATATAGGTAATTACTGCTTATAAATGGTACTGATGTTTCATTAGTATCATATATGTAATTAAAAAGTGATGATGAAACTTAAATTTGTTCCGGCCACGGCGCGCAGCTGAGTTATTTGAAGACTGATTAACCAAGTTACCTGTAGTTGTGATAACTGAATCTTTAATTAGATATATAGTTCAATCATATACTTGTGAAATATCAGACTTGTACACCAATTAATTAACGAGATAATCGAAAAACAATACATAAGCGAGGTAGAATGTTATAAAAAGGCGGCCGCGCAATACATTATACCAACCTTCTAAAACTTACAGGATAATACGTGTTTGGTACAGACGGGTACACAAGTGCTAAAGTAAAACATAGTTATAATTAAATATTTTGGTTTCTACGGATAGAAAATTGATTTCAAAAATAATTATGCGTAGGTAATAAAGATATGGAATACCTACTTATGTAGATGATGATGATTTTATGCAGATATGTGAACAACTATTTTAAAGGCTGAGTGTTTTTTTTTTATCCAGAGCGGAGCGAAGGATTCTAGTGTAAAGTAGAATTAAGGTAAGTAAGTATATAAATGAACTTCAAAAATAATCACGGATATGTTTATATGGACTTATATATGCAACGTTATTAACTGTTATACACGTTCACTATTTTCACTGTATTGTGCTTCCTCCTCCTCGCTTCGTGAGGTTCGTGATTCCCGTGACAGGGTACCAACTTTTCTCTGACGATGATTCTCCATCTGTTTCTGTCCTTGGCGACGTGGAGTGCATGGTGCAGCTTGGTGTTCAGTATTGAACGTATATGGTCAGACCATCTGATCGGGCTGCGGCCCCTCGGCCTCTTGCCTTTGAACTTGCCAGTGATCATCAGCTGCTGGAGGTTATGACCATCGTTTCGACCAATGTTGTTTTGTGTCGTGTTGTGCTTAGCGTTTCGAATAAGTTAAAGTAAAATAAATAGTTATAGCCATATTTAAAATTAAGTTTTATTGTAGAATCACAGCTAAACAATAATAAAATTTAAAAACATCACAGTGCAGTAAGTACTGTAAGGACTTACCATTTGAGAAGGCAACCTACTTGCCTATTAAAACACTGGCAATATTTATTACTTGAAAGATGTATGAATTTCGAACAGAATAGCTGTAGATGTTTTTTGTTAATTTTCAATGTGTCAGAATTGGATTGAAGCCGCCCAAAGGCAGGCGTATTGTAATATCTTACTAAATATATATAATATAAAGTTATTTTCCATGTTTAACTGCTGATCACCCTATCTACCCGGAAATGTCATTTTGAAAAGAAATAAATTGACAGCCATTAAGAAAAGTTTTTCTCGAACTAAACCAAAAGAGATCCGTAAGAAAATTAAAAGAGTATTTAGTATGGTTCCTTATTGCGCCAACATAAATTTAAAGAAGGCGATCATTAAAAAGGTTATGAACCGAATTAAATACACTAGAAAATATGATAAAACTTCTTGGAGTGCTATGTTTAGTATAAAGAATATTACTAGGATTGTGGCAAGGAAGAATTCCCATAATATTTGCCTTAGATGCAATATTGTTAAAAGATATTTGCATTGTGATCACATAAAACAATTTGATCTCGTAAAATGCAAGTTTTGGAAGTTTTTTAGAAAGAAGTTATGAGTGTTGTAAATAATTTATTAATTGTAATGTAGCTTATATTTTGTGCTTTATTAATTAATGTTTTCTTTTCATGTCGTGCAAATGAATACGGTCCAACCTAAAAGGAATTTGCGATGCGCACTGGGCATCGAAAGAAGCAATTATTTGAATGTTCTATCTGTATATGTTTTGATGAAATTAAATACTCCCTTGTCTTGTCTATATTTACTGAATAGGATTAGCTTATGAAATTGCAGACAAAGTCCAAATACAAATCCATAAGGACTAAGTCTACAACGGTCAAATATTATTAGAAAAGTCTTTTAAGCCCCTAAGGCAAATAAATGCTATGAAAGCATAGATGTCATTTTATGAAATGGTTTGACACATAGTCCCACAGATAATACAAAAAAGGACAGTGTCAAAACCTTGTCAAATGTAAAGCATAGTTTTCATTATAAGAATTGGTTTGACACATAGTGCCATAAAAAACATAATAAAGCACAGTGTTCACACCATGATTAAATTTAATTATACTCTATGCGCCGTCTTAGCCACAGATAAATAAGGCCGGACCATAGATTAGAATAGTTATGTAGAGATATAAGGTCCATTATAGATATAAAGTTGGCAAATATGAGAGTTAAGCCTAGAATACATGTAAATAGATTAAAACCTTTTAATGTTAGAATAGAATAGATAAGAATAGGTTATGGTTATTTAAGGTTTATATATAGGAAAAGGCCCGTTGTCAATAAAAAAAAAAAAAATATGAATGACAACTATCAAATTTGACATAAGGAAGTTAATAGGGATGGGAAAGTAGGAAAAATGTATCGATTGTTTTCTTGTCGAAATATTCAAATAGTATCGATAGATATAATAAAATTATTTCTTTCCGTTGCATGAGCTGTTGATGTGCTGATGGGTTGTATGCTGCTGGGCGAAGAAGAGGCTGGCAACATTAACTATGCATCGAAGAAACGACTATTTATATAATGAGCAAGTTTGTAGGTGCGAAACTTCCACCAGGCCCTCCTAGTGATAAAATACAATAGATGAGGAATAGTTGTAACTGAATCAGACTTTGCTAACGGGGCATAGCCTTTGCAAAGGATGTCGAGTTGACATCATCGGTCCAGTTGATGACTGTTGTTTAAGAAAGTAAATATGTTTGTGATTATAAGCCCTGGTGTAAGTTTGATGAGTAGAATTTAAAATTCGATGCGATCCAGCCTTTCCTTCTCTGGCCTGATAAACGTACGAGATCGAAATATTGTATCATATCTGAATTTTTGAATTTAAACCCCATCCGGGTCGATGTGAGTTGACGCATCATTCTTATTAGTGTTAGGAGGACGCCTTGTACCTTTTTCAGAGGTTTTGGCCAAGGAGGTTCAAGCATGACTGCGTTGATTTGTTAGTGCGTATGTGCACGTCAGCTGAAGTTAAAAGCACATATCGGAGTATCCGGTAATTCGTTTGTCATGATTAAGCCTTCCCCTTTTAAGGGTCGTACCTCAATTGTACTTTGATTCCTCTGTTAGGTAAATGTTCGGGTTAGGATAAGGTAGGATTCATATATCCTTTCAAGACTTAGAATAGAAGCACCTCATATGATTCTGTGCGCCTATTCGTAGGGGCGTAGCTCATGTAAGGACTTACCATTTGAGAAGGCAACCTACTTGCCTATTAAAACACTGGCAATATTTATTACTTGAAAGATGTATGAATTTCGAACAGAATAGCTGTAGATGTTTTTTGTTAATTTTCAATGTGTCAGAATTGGATTGAAGCCGCCCAAAGGCAGGCGTATTGTAATATCTTACTAAATATATATAATATAAAGTTATTTTCCATGTTTAACTGCTGATCACCCTATCTACCCCCTTACAGTACTTACATATAATACATACAGTAGGTAGGTAGGTTCCACTGTTTTTTCTATTGTGATTTTAAAAATCACAAATGTATTACATAAAGATAGCCGTATTCTTAAATTAAGTTTTATTTTATAAAAATAAAAAAATCTAGAATAGAAAAAATGGCTTATTCGGTTTAGGACAGATTCTGGTTTGGGCAGATTCTTGTTACGGCAGATTCTTTTTTAGGCAGATTCGTTATACGGCAGAAGTATCATGACCAACATAAACCATATAATATATGTATAGTATAATTTAAAGTCAATTTCAAACTAAAAACTTTATTAAAGGTACTTAGCAAAAATAACAAAATTAAAACAAAGAAAACTTAACCGCCGCCATTGACATTACTTGCGTACCTCCGCAAATACCTAACACAGCTCGGTGAATGTCTTACCAACTTATTTTTTTAGCGTTGCCAAACGTTGAAGACATTCTAATATCGTGATTTCATTTGATTCTGCTTTTTCTATAATATTATTATTCATACATTTATTTATTTTTATAGTTTTCATGTTCCGTCTGTTACTTATGCAAGACATTTCAAATTTTTCTAAATTTCTGTCCTGCACTATGGCTTCTTTTTTTAATAATTGAATAAAATGATAAATCGACGGCTTGCGAGGAAATTTCGAATTTACCCTTCGATGCCATCCTTCAATTGAGTTCGTGGTCCTTACGTTTTCACGATAACAGCTAAATGTCTCGCTTGTAATTTTATTAAACCACTGCTTGACAAAATAACTGTCAAACTTTGACAATTCGTCGCAATCCGTAGCTATCTCGCGAATAGCCAAATAACCCTCAGGGATTAGTCGTGGATGTAAAAGTGCGAGCTGTGTATACAACCGTGTAATTTTTGAACCACCGACAGTTTTAGTGTAACCAATTAATTTACTATTTTTCCAAATGGCGTGAGAAAAATGATAAAAGCAGCCTGTAATCTCAACTTCAGGGTATATTTGCTTTATTGCTTGAATTTGTGCCAATTCATAATCACACTTGTAATGTGTTATCTGCACTGAGAACTGGTCTCTCAGTACCTTAAACATCCTTGCATAGGTATCTTGCGCCTTATTTGGAAGCAACATATATATCAAGGGTACGAAATATACATATTCGTCTTCATTCGACATGTTAACGTGTAGCGTAAATAGCTGATAGAACGGAGTGGGGGTAATTTTAAAAGTACCATCTCCACTATATTTTCGGAATTTCTTCAAATTCTGTTTCGCCAACGAAGTACCAAAAAATAAAATTTTATCGTCGTTAACTCCATCATCATACATAAAAATATTTTTCACCAAGTCATTGGGTAATCTCAAACTTTTCATACTTCTACAAGTTGTTCTATCCATTGTTAGAAATGTTTTTCTTGCATTATATAAAGAATCTTTTTTGGAATTAAATAATGGTATATCTGCCGCGTTTAGGCAGCATGTGTTAAAATAATTTTCGTATATTTTTGGAATCGGTTCTAGATTAGTGCAAACCTCTTTCTTACAGCCGTGTAACAACGCATCAACAGTATTTCTAGCCATGTCTGGTGTACACGTGTGCTTAGATTCTTTAACAATATTATTCGCAGCATTCAAAGTTAGTGAAGTATTGCATTCTAGCTTATTGTGGCACCTCCAATTGGTCGTCCCGTTTTTGTTCTTCACGACAAAGTTGTAACGATACCCACCGTGAAGTACAACGGGTTTTCCCTTTTTGCTTTTAATTATCTGCAAATCTCCTTCACCACTCGGACCAGGCAAATCCATTTTGTTTGAGACAAACTCTTACGGGAAAAATTTCGCCTTCATTGGATGATTAACAATTGGGATCCAGTAGATAAAAACACCGCCTTTTAGTACATACACATGCTCATTTAATACATTACTAATACTTCAATATAAACACCACATCTTTCTATCAAATTAATACACTCCAAAATTATAACATTCTCTGAAGAAAATTCTAAAACCAATGGCTAGAATTTTCTTTTCAATCAACTGTCAAAAACACAACTTAATCCAAATTTGAAATCGTCTTGCTTTTAAAGCATAGACTATAAGCGTAGACAATTAAAACTCAACCAATAACATCCCCTCTGAATTTTATATTGTCTCAAATAAAATTAAAATCAACCTGTATTTAACTTTGACATGTTTTCCTAGAACACCCCTTATACAATTTCCAACACTGAACACATAATTAATACAAAAATAAAAACCCATACTAGTATTCCCTACCTATCATTACATTCTACATAAATAAACCACCCCCTTAAATATAAGTTTCAAATTAACAATCAAAACAACCTTAAAACTATAACTAATACCTAATTTTCAAATAAGTTCCAAAACATTATCTCTACAAGATATAACATCTAACACCTATCTTAATTAACTAATTATTCCACTAAATTCACTTCATTAAAGTTCACATCAAACTCATTGATCACTCACAATATGCTTTCTTAAACGTAAAAACTTAGTTCTGTCTAATCCTTTTGTCAAAATATCTGCAATATTAGAATTGGTTGGACAATAGAAAATTTCAATTAAATTTTGATCTATCTTTTCTTTAATAAAATGATATTTCACATCAATATGTTTGCTTCTCCGATTTAAAATGCCGTTTTTAATTAAAACAATAGCTGACTGATTATCAACAAATAATTGCGTTTTTGGTGTATGACCTGTAATCTCCTTAATCAGACTTTGAACATAAAGTAAATCTTTAATACATTCTGCGGCAGAGATGTACTCTGCTTCCGTACTGGAGAGAGCGGTGACGGACTGTTTACGCGAGCACCAATGTATAGGACCACCACTGTACAAAACTACAAAGCCAGTCGTACTTTTCCTAGTATCAGGATCACCAGCGAAGTCTGCATCACAATACGCTGTCAAAACTAAACTATTACCACGCAAATATTCAATACCAGAAGATATAGAGCTCTTGAGATATCTGAAGAGATTTTTAATGTTAGCAAAATCATTTAAATTAGGATTCTCTTGATGTCTACTACAATAACCAACATGAAATGAAGCATCTGGTCTAGTTTTATTTACTAAGTATAATAAAGACCCTATCAACTGCCTATAACGATGCACATCACTAATATTACCTTTCCCCTCTTGATGTGTATCAACTAAAATATTCGGAAATATAATTTCTTTCAAGTCATTAAATCCAAATTTATTTAACATTTGATCAATGTAAGATTCCTGATAAATTTTCAAATAATTTGCTCCAACCTTTATATCAATACCGATAAACTTCTCGACTTTATCAAATTTTCTAATTTCAAATTCTTTTTGCATTCCAATCATTATATTATTCAATTCATTTTCAGAATTTCCTATTAAAATTCCATCATCGACATATATTGCCAAGTAAATTTCTTTTTCCTTACACAAAAACAAACATGGATCTAATTTCAATTGTTCAAATCCCAATTTCTTTAAATAATCAGTAAGCCGCTTATTCCACATCAGCGGTGCTTGTTTAAGACCATAGAGACTCTTCTTTAATTTCAATACTTTATTTTCACCATAATCATATCCTAATGGAATTTCCATAAAAATATCCTCATTTAACTCTCCATATAAAAATGCTGTCTTTACATCAAACTGTTTTAATTTTAAACCTTTCTGTGCAGCAATCGAAAGCAATAATCTTACACTAGTAGTATTCACCACTGGACTATAAGTCTCTTTATAATCTATATTATATTTTTGTAAAAATCCTCTAGCAACCAATCTTGCTTTATATCTTCCTTCCGATTTCACAGTAAAAATCCATTTACTAGTTATTATTCTTCTATTTCCAGCTTCTATTTTATCAACAACTTCCCAAGTTTTATTTTTCTCCAAAGAATCCATCTCTTCTTTAATAGCTTTCTCCCATAAACTTCTCTCATCACTCTTCAACACCTCGCTGTAAGTTAAAAATGATGTTTCTAAATCATAATCTTTCAACCTTATTGGTAATCTTCTATCACGTTTTGGCAAAATCCTTTTACCACTAATTTCTTCAACGGACTCCTCCGCATCCACAAACAACTCATTTCCATCCACCGTCAATCTACTATTATCTTCAATTTCATTTCCATTATTCACTTCTTGACTACTATCTTCCAAAATAACTTTTCTTCTACTATTATTATCTGATAATTCTTCAGCAATACTATCTTCAAAAACATCAATTCCTTCATTTTCATCATTTCGTTCTTCTTCTAAAATATTTTCTATGACATCATTTCCCTCTTCTTCTATGACATCATTTCTTTCTTCTTCCAAAATAGAAAATTCCTCCTCCACCTTTTCTTCGACATCTGTCTTCTTCTTCTGATCTTCTCTATAAAACCTTCCCCTCTCAACTTCACAACCACTATCAGCTGTAATGACTCTTCTCTTCTCATTTTGTTCTTCCACCTCCTCTTCTTCTTTAAATAATTTATATAAATCTGTAACTTTAGCACTCTTATCACATTGCTTTAAAAATTCCAAAACATCCTGCGCATTATTATTAAAAGTTACATCTCTTGAATAACATACCTTCAAACCCACCGGATCCCAAATCTTATACCCATTGTTCGTAAATCCTACTAGCAAACCCTTATTACATCTGGAATCTAATTTATTTAGTTTTGTATTTATTTTGTAATAAGCCAAAGAACCGAAAATATTCATATGTTTTAAGTTTGGAATTTTATTAAACCACATTTCTGATGGTGTTCTCTCGTTAATTGTATTGGAACACCTATTGGTTATGTATGTTGCTGTTAACACCGCTTCGCCCCATAACTCTCTCGGCAAATTCATGTCGAACAGAAGAGCACGAGTTCTCTCCATAATTGTTCGGTTTAGTCTCTCTGCCTTCCCGTTATGTTGTGGAGTATACGGTATTGTATAATCTATTGAAATTCCCTTATTTGAACAGTATTTTTTGAAATTATTTGATGTATATTCACCACCATTGTCACATCTAAATGTTTTAAGTTTTAAATTAAAATGATTTTCGGATAAATTAATGAAATTAGTTATTTTCGAAAAAGCTTCACTCTTAGTCCTGATGAGATAAATTTTAGCAAAATGAGTATAGTCGTCTAGAAAAGTGATAAAATATTTAAATCCATCATACGTTTCTGAACCTATTGGACCACAAATGTCACTATGAACTATTTCTAATGGCCTAGTAGCTCTATACCTTTCGGTATTGAATGGTCTTCTGCAAAGTTTTGCACGTGTGCAGACTTCGCAGGTGTCAATTTTGTTGTCACTATCTTTTGAATTTATACCATACACTATTTTCTGCGTCTTTGAAATAGAAGTATGTGCTAAAGTGCGGTGCCAAAAATTATTAATAGAACATAAAAAGTTTACTGACTTTGTAGTTGATCGAGTCGCTGTCATCTCTGCATAATACAGTCCGTCACTCCTTAACTCACCAGTCAGTAAGCAGGTACCATCTCTCTCGTAAATTTTACATTCTTTTCTGAAAAATATAATTTTATAATTATTATCCGCTATTTTTGAAATTGAAATTAGGTTCTTCTTCAACTTCGGGACTAGTAACACATCATTGAATGTAATTTTATGCGAACTGGCATTAGACCTGCATAACACCTTTCCTACAGTGTCAATAATATGTGTATTGCCGTCAGCTGTCGAGATTTTATAATTACACTTTTCTTTAAAATGTAAAAATACTTCAGAATTAATTATATGGCTGCTAGCTCCGGAATCTAATATGAACTCAATAATAGTTTCCTCATCATCATTTTCTAATTTTGTACAATTACTTACCGAAAATTGTGGTTTTTCTAAACAAAATTTCGAATAATGTGTGTTTGACTTACAAAACACACAATTATATTTTTCTTTACATTCTTTATTTTTATGTCCATTTTTTAGACACTTGAAACATATGATAAATTTGTTGTTCTTCATGCTTTTGGACTCATCTTCTTTATTTCTGCAGAATTTTGCAATATGTCCTTTCTTTCCACACTTAAAACATTCTTTTATCGTTAAAAATGTTTCACAATTTTCTTTATTTTCTGAATTTTTATTATCTCTTTCTTTCATTTTAATTTCTAATTGAATCCTTGACATTAGATTTACCAAAGTTTTGTCATCTTTAGCCGTAGATTCCCATGCTGTCCTGAAACTCGATAACTCCGTAGGTAAAATACATAGAATCTTTGACACAATCTCTGTGTCAGTTATGTTCATTCCAGTACTCTTTATTGAATTAACGATGTTCATGAGGTCTCCTATATCCTCTAGTAAATCATTTTTTTCGAATTTATAATTATAAAAATCTTGCAGTAAATAACATCTTTCTGTTTCAATCTGTCCCAAAAATATTCTATCCAGTGTTTCTAAACTTTCTTTTGCATTTTCACAATCTATTATTCGCCCAACATATTTTTGATCCACACTATTAATAATTATAATTCTGGCTTTAGCATCTTTGCTAATAAATTCTTCTTTTAGTTTTTGTTGAACATCTAAACCATCTAAAACTGATTTCAATCCTTTTGATAATAATAGTAGTTGTAATTTCTTTCTCCAAATTACATAATTTGAATTTTTGTCTAATTTTGACAATTCTTCTGTCATTTTTCTATTTTATTACTTCCAAAAATTATAAAATTATTACCATAGTAGTTGCCAGGGTAGGTAGCTTAGCTCATCCTCATCATCTTCGACGGCAAAGGGCCCATGACCTCTTACGGGAAAAATTTCGCCTTCATTGGATGATTAACAATTGGGATCCAGTAGATAAAAACACCGCCTTTTAGTACATACACATGCTCATTTAATACATTACTAATACTTCAATATAAACACCACATCTTTCTATCAAATTAATACACTCCAAAATTATAACATTCTCTGAAGAAAATTCTAAAACCAATGGCTAGAATTTTCTTTTCAATCAACTGTCAAAAACACAACTTAATCCAAATTTGAAATCGTCTTGCTTTTAAAGCATAGACTATAAGCGTAGACAATTAAAACTCAACCAATAACACAAACCTAAATATTATTTTAAAATATTCACTCAAGTCAAACAAGAATGACAACAAGTCACCAATGTCAACAAGGAAATCATTATGATTTATACAAAAGAGACTGAGTATCTAATAATGTAATTGTGAACCAAAGAGATTACATTTAAAGACCCACAGACAATGATTTTAATGGCCTAACTGTAGTATCCGTAACATCAATTTCGCATCCAGGCCTGATCTTTTTAAACCATTAGTTAAACCTCCTACAGAATCTGATCTCCTAGTACTTTTGTAAATGTTATTAGGCAAATCATTGTAATAATTGTACTATGTGAGCGGCGAAATCAGGCCGGATTGCTCCACAATACTTGATTTTCATCTGATCTGACAAGACTAACCGTGTCCGCCATCTGACGAGGATTTATCAGATTATTTAAGACTAGAGAGACCACATGATATCGCTGCTGATCTGACTATATCAGGCATCAGATCAGGTCGTGTATAGGATCTATTATCAGCAACAAATAGTTTTCAAATCAATGCACACTTTTTTATATAATCCTTACATAAAACTTCTGTACATGATTGTAAAATATCTGTCGTATCAAGAATCTGTCTAAAAAAGAATCTGCCGTAACAAGAATCTGCCCAAACCAGAATCTGTCCTAAACCGAATGAGCCGTAAAAATAAACGACATAAAAATGCAGTCAACTTCTTTCTTCTATATTTTTTGTTATCTAGCCTTTTACAGTGCCCCACTGTTGGGCAAAGTCCTCCTCTTTGATTTAAAGCTACGGCTCCCATTTTACATATAGGTACTTACCTTAATCTAACTTTACCATGTATAATAAGTACATTCCTTTACCTAAATACATAATATAAAATTAACTAGAAACGAATTAGGCGCAATTTATACCTTGTAAATAGTAAGTAGATACCTACCTACCTCATCGTCAGAACGGTTAAGCGTAGGTAGGTGGATATATGAAGAATGGCATAGTGGACACTTACTTTAAGCAATTTAAAATTTATTTAAACACTAGCTTCCGCCCGCGGCTTCGCCCGCGTAAAAAGTGTTTTATCGGATGATAAAAGAAGAAAAACAAGGGAATACAAACTATCCTATGTCTTTCCTAGTATATCATACTATGTCCATGCCAAATTTCGTCTAAATCGATTCTCTAGATCTATCTAAATCGTCTTTTGGTGATAGTTTCAAAAAAAACATAATGATAACATTATGTGTTTATCGAGGTTGGTATTTATGTCAACTTGGATTGCTGCAATCGCATGTCTGTTTATTGTTTTTACCATTCCATAACATAACATCACGCCAGTACGCTCTAAAGGAGTACGCAGATCTCTCATTTCACTGGTTATGTTCAGTTTCATGATATTCGGGAAACTATTCTGTGAGTATAGGTACCTTCCTAAACTACTTGCCTATTAGACAAGAAAAAGTGAAAATAAAAAACTTTTTACAAAAAAATACTACCGACTTCCAAATAAGAAAACTACAAAGTGAAAAATAACTTTACTTTTGGAAGTCGGTGTCCATAACTCAAAAAATTGGTAGCTACCAAAGACACTGACTTCCAAAAGTAAAGTTATTTTTCACTTTGTAGTTTTCTTATTTGGAAGTCGGTAGTATTTTTTTGTAAAAAGTTTTTTTAAATTTTATTATTTTTAATCTTTCTTTTTCTTTATTTCTTTTCTTTTTTTTTAAGCAAATGGTGACCATTCACCTTTAAGTACAACAGGTATCTTCATCAAAGATAAACAAGCGATTCATCAACATTGATAATATCATCACAACATAAACTACTGTCCGAAAATCTTGTTTCGCTATTTCACTCTCTTCTTCGATACAAAATGCTACATCGAAACTCGGAAGAGCATATTTGCTTCCAACAATCTGCTTCTAATTTTGTCATCAAAAATTCCTCGTTATCGTACCCACTGTCTTTAGGCGGCGTAAAGCCTATACATACTGTAGCGAAATAAAAAAGAAAAACTTGAATTACACTATTTTAATTATTTTAAGTAAAAAATATTATAGTCATGATTTAAAAAAGAAGTTTATAAAAGACACACGACGAATAAAATTTATTTTTACAAAATTGTTTATATATCAGAACGTCTTTGGTGATTTACCATGTATTTAAATTTAATGTACCTATTATTGATTATGTAATCGGGTATGACTCGTTTGCAAACGATTCGTTTTACCTAGTATGATAAAAATTAAAAAAAACAATTTAAATGGTTTTAACTGCACCAAGTCAATTCGTTATAAGCCAAATTAATAATTTTAAAGAACAAGAGATCTCAATAATACAATTAAAATTTTACAAGCAAATTGATATAAAATAACTAATAGGTTAAATCTAAGAACTATACTACGAAAATAACTGAAAATCTAGTCCTGGGCTCCTCGATGTCGTTCAAAGAAGATTCTCGTAGGTTGCAAGAGAATACCCAATTTGGTGGTTCGTTGCTCAGAAGGCAGGAATTGAGGTCTAAGTTTTTCGGAAATGAAGGGGGGGGAGGGCGAATTAAGATCGCCCTACACTCTCCGGACGAATCAAGCCTGTATCGTCAACAGGAAACTTGACTCACCACGAAACAAGTATTTGATGGTGTATAGTTGTATTACTAGATTGGATTTACGGGAACTCAGCCCTTAGGGAATGTGAAACACCGCACACAACACGCTTGTTAAAACAGAAATAATTACACATACATGATTCACAAAAAACTTAGAGATCCGTCGTGTGCAAAATAAATCTTTCAAATGAAAAGTCACTGAAGGAAAAAATGGCATGACATTTTTAGATTCATAATTCAAACGAATTTTAAATAAAAAGAAACCTGGTTTAAAAAAGGTTTAATTTGTTAAAAAAGAAGGTTGTTTTCAATAAAATTATAATGTAGCATTAGTCTAATGCTGCAATACGTAACATTTGTTTGACTTTCGTGCACTCTACTTCAAAATCAAAGGATTAATACCAAACTACTACCTATGTACTCTAGACCTAAAGTCAGCTCTATAGTTCTATACCTAACGGATAAATTTATCAGTCGTAACAAGGCATTTTCATTCATGTAAAATATTGCCTTAAAAGTTCAATAGCATTCACCACTGTGAAACGCCAACTCAATAGTACCGAGACTCTGCAACATTCATTTGCTATAATAAGCAACAACAATTAATAAACAAGGCTGTATTAGCTCCGTATCACGATCAACAGCATCAAAATGAGTATCACAATAGATTACAAAACTCACTAGTTAATAGTAGTTTATGCAATGGTCATATAACAGGGGTTATTAAAACACGAGCGTGGGTTTATCACATTAGGCGAAGCGGAATGTGATAATATTAACACGCGAGTGTTTTAATACCAATTATATGCCGTTGCATACACTACTTTATCTTCACTCATACAGTTGAAATAAAATAAAAGTGGAAAAGAAAAAAAAATGCAGTATGGCGGGCAATTTAGATTCTCTGTAGAACTTAGCGCCTGCTTGGTTTAGCACTAAATTCTGAGTTGGTTGATATGGTTGACGTTATACTAGAATAGTAATGGTTTGCTTATTGGTTTACGATCACTGGTTTAATGATACGCAATAATGGTTTTAAAAGTTATATTGAATACTAGTAAATGGTTAAAATAATGGTAAATGGTTAATCTAAGCTAAAGTAGAACTAAAATGGTTTGATTAGAGTTACGCGATTGGTATCCGAACACGCACTAAAACTGACTCTAGTTGCGATACATGCATTTATGGAAATGCACGCAGGCAATAGTGCTGAGCTGTTCGATTGCATATATTGTACCGAACATATTCCCCAGCACAAGATGTGATAAGAAGAGGGTAAAATACTCATCAAATCATCTTAGTCATATAAATATACAAGAAATGGTAAAAACTAAACAAGAAATGGTAAACAAAAGTAAAATTATAAAAAGGTTAACAATGGTAAAGATATAAATTATGGTTGTCATTAAAAAACATGAATTATTTAAACTAATGAGTCTTCCACTGTAAGCACACGTTCTTTTCGCACTATAGGCAACGTAGCCCTTTCCTTTTTACCCGCACTACGCATAGCACTGGACCATCGTCTGGCGAAATATGCACTTAAACCTATATGTTCACACTCACTTTGCTGACGGTCAGCGGTAGTATGATTTCGCGGTTGCACTTTACTATGTACTCTGGTTGACTCCGATGATGTCTGTGGGCAGGCTGCGCCCGGCTGGCCGTAGAATGCAAGCAGCAACTCGCTCTATTCCAGATCCAGACTGCTGCCGCGCATAGTACAACTCCCAGCAGTATGTAGACGATGGTGTACTGGTGAATGTTATGAACTGATACGCCATCGACCTCTGCTTTGGTGGTTTTCAGCGTTTTAATCTGTTCTCCAAGAATGGATGGAGATCTATTTAGACTCATTTCCTCGCGTAGTGCTGTTCCCATTGGTATTGTAATGTTCACAATATGGTTTATCTGGTCTAGCTCTGGTACGAGCATATTTGGTGAAAATTGTAAGTGGTTTGATTGCTGTTGTAATGAATATAGGGTGCAATCTTTACTTTTAATAAAGCATTTCTGAGTCATGCTAATGACCCCTGCTCGGGTCAGCTGGCGTACGGTAACTTGATCGTCGCATATGATTTTAATCGAATATGTGTCACAGCAAAAATATAATTATTGTGACGTTGAGTGTAATTCTACCTATCTGTTTTGGCACGCTGTTCTTTCTGTTTTGCACCTTTGGTTTATTGGGCTTGTTTCGCAAAAGTTATCATTTTGGATTGGTTTGAAGAGCTCACATATGAAAGATTCTCCGTGGTACAGACATGTGTGAAGTTCATGTATCGTTGGTACGAAATAAGCATCCTTTTTCAAGTTTACTGGGACGTATTCCGATATTGGTGTTATGGTAATCATACTGTAGTTGGTTTGTTGCGGGACTGGTATTATTCTGTATAATTTAAAACTTTCTGTTGCTATGAGACATTATTTTATTTAATATATAATATAATTAATATTACATTCCCCGTAATTTCGAAAATAATGTATTTTTCTGTGACCCGAGCTTTTGTTCTCAGTAGCTTGTAGATGCTCTGAAGGTCTGTCTCTATGTATACGATTGGTAGTGTTAAATCTTGAGGCATTTGCCCATAGATGATTTGTAGCTCTCGTTTGAGCTGCGCTTGTGTTCTTTATTTTTTTTTTATTTATTTTTTTTTTATTTTGAAAAAACGTTGCCCCACACTAGGAATTTCTTCCTGTATCGTGGGTGCGTTTACAAACATATAAACTCACATACACAACACCCAGAGCCGGAACAATTATCTATAGGTCATACAAATATTTGTTCCGTGCGGGAATCGAACCCACGACACGCAACGCAGCAGTCAATCGCTCAACCACTGCGCCAACCGTGCGCCCGTAATGTTACTATTAACGTTGTCTAAAGCGTTTAAATGTTTATTTATGGTTTTGTGTTGCTTTGCTATTAAGTCTTCAGTTCTTTGTAGAACATTGTGCTCTGCTTCGACGATAGATGTCAAGTTTTTCCATAACTGACCTTGGTGTTTTACAAGTTCAATGTCTTGTCTGTATTTTTCTGCGAAACTTTCGTCTAATACACCGAACAATGAGTTTGCAATTGAGCCGACAGCGTTGATAAGGCCGCGTCGTGTTCGTAAACGCTCGCCGTAATGCTGACTAAGCAACAGCTGGTTATAGTATTGCAGTTCATTGTAATCGTGACGTATTTGTAGGAGTATCATATGACAGTGACTTGATTCCATAATTGGTTCGCATGTTTTGTCGAGGTAGCTCGTAAAGTCCTTGATGGAAAGAAAGAAAGAAGAAAAAGAAGAAAGAAAACCAGTTTATTTGGCACACACAGATACACACAATGTACAAATAAAAGGAAACGTAATTAAAAAAAAAAACAATAACATAAATAGTGTGCCCCGCGGCTGCGCCAAAAAGGTCCAGTTCAGCAAAATGCCAGACAACTGGGAGTTGCCTGACGCTGGTTTTCAACTGAACCTTACGTTGAAGTGCACGGATGTGAATCAGTTTTTACGAGGTTACAATACCTACAGGTAAATAGATATGTGTTTGTGTTCAATACAGGTAAATAGATATATGTTAGTGTTTTTTATAAGATATACAGGTAGTTATGTATAATAATTTGGTATGAACCATTATGCCTTGAACAGCACAGCGAAATAGATGGATTGCAAGTAACGTTTAATATTAAAAGTTATTTTTATACTCGCGTAGTTTGTCAGAGAGGTGAAACAAAGTGAAATAAGGATATTGGCAGCAGGATACAAGAGTGTGTTCCATCAATAATATTAACCGTTTGTGGAGTCTGAATAAGGACGCTTGGTAAAATAAATTAAAAAATCGAAGGACCGAAAGAAAATTATTTGGTGGAACGTGCTGTACCTAAATCCCCCTACTGAAGTAAAGATATTGCTCAATACACAGGGAAGATAAAAAGGCCTGACCACCAACCTGAATATCCCAGCCACGGCACCAGATCTCAGCTTCAGGAAATAACACCGAAATTCGGCACTCGCGTGGAAAATGTCTGGATGAACACGCACGTCACTAATTGCACGGCAATTTATGTATGTCCAGAAAATATTCAGTTTTGAGTTTATGACACGTTAGTTGACCACATCAAATGGTGATCCAGATCGAACTGGGAGAGGCTTCACACAGGGGCGCGGGCGCACGCGCAGTGCGGAGCTGTCATCACGCCACCAGTCCATTCACCGATTTCCAAATGCGGGTAGCAGAACAGACGAGTGGACAAGCCAAATTAAAACTACCCTCTGTTTTTATGAGCAAATATCGAACATACCCCCCACCGAAATTATCATGATAATTTCAAAATGAACCTAATAATGAGTAGGTACAGCATTCTAAGGTTCAGAAGGAATGTCGCCCATAAAAGGGTCAAAACTCAAAAAAAAAAAAATCTAATTACTTAAGTACTATGGTAACCTGCTTAGACAACATAAATACTAAACAGGCTTATGATTTATGAAAAGTATTATTTTAATTTGAATAAGGGAGAGGACTCAGCTTGTTTACTGGCCTCTTTAGAAGTCCCCTTTGTGTCCTCAAAGTAACAACTCCAACTATTTTATCTGGACCTTCATGGAGCTGCTCCACTTTAGCACGAACCCAGTTTAGTGGACGAGTTAAATCAGATTTGATAAGAACTAAGTCACCGATTTTCATGTTTGGAGGTGAATAAGTTTTAATATTTATATAGATACAAGTATATACAGTGTATAAAATACTTAGATAACTAATACTACAAATATATACACTTTAACCAAAAACTACTCACTAGCTAAACCTAAAAATATACTTTACTAAAATATGGCGTCGAAAAACTCCTCCCCATCGTTGACCACTGGTAATGTGCCCAAAAGACTGGCAGCATTGCCACGTTGTATGGCAATGCTAATTCGCTGACCAAGGTAAAAGCCAGCCTTTGGGTCACGCGAAGTGTCAACTAGGCGTTTGGCAAGATCTTTAAATAAAGCGTGAGCACTCGGACCCCACGGACCAAGAGTTTCAACCCCAAACGGCTCGAAAATATAACTACCAATGAGGTTATTATATTTGCGCCGCTTGAGGTTTTCTGCAGCCGCAGCGGCAGCGCCAGCACAGCACGACGAGCTAGGAAGATGGGATGGCGCAAGAGTATCGACACAAGTAGCGTCCCACACTAAAGGCCTACCCATCTTCCATGGAAACAAAGACATCCCGTCCGGTCTTTTGCCATCGTCGCGTGCCAGGCCATGGGGTTCCAATACGGCCGGAACGCCGACGGCGACGAGAGCACGTCGGATGATGTCATTTAAGTTTCCGTGACGCGCTATGCGACCCACACTTCGGCTGCATGAAAGACCGTGGTGACCGAGGCTGTTGACAACTTCGCCACAGTGACAACGATGAGGAGTACAACAGGGAGCGCCAAGACGAAGGGAAGCAGCGAGGCGGAAAGTAGTGTCGTCAAACAAGGTGCCAATGTTCGACGACGGAAGTGCGTGAAGCCAGACGCCCGACTCCCACTCACCCACAGCCAGCAGGCGAGCGCGCTCGGCAGGAGAGGCAGAAGTGGAAATTAGAGCGGCTCATCCCACCGTCTCTGGGATGATGGGTAGTCGGGGAGATTACAATTCGGGCAAGCGAGTCTCCAAGCATCAATAGCCTCGGTGAAGCACGGCACATCAAAATTAATCAGTATGGGTGCTAGGATATTCCTGATTAATTTCTCAGTACCGTGGACCGAGGATATAAATGCCGGTAAACTAATACTAGAAATTTTGCGGACGCCGAGGCCTCCCATACGGATGGGAAGAGTAGCTTGTGCCCAAGCTCGGTCGTCCATGGCCACATTTAAAATTAAGGTTAGTGTATGACGAATAATTTGGTCCATTTTTTCTAAAAGAGGAGGGTGCTTCCATAGATGGGAAGCACGAAGGAAATATGTTAATTTGGGGCCAAAACAACAAAAACGAATTATGGTGATAGCCGAATGCATGTTAATTTGCAGCAATCTTTCCGAAATAATGTTAAAATTTTGAATTTTTTCCTCAATAAAATCGGGAAAGGAGTCATCGAAGACTGGGGACCCGAGGAGACGAAGAGAGCTTTTTTCAATAATTTTAATTTCGGGGGCTATTTTATTGAATTTTGAAAGTGTCACTTGTCTGTCGGTACTGTCAGATAAAAATAACTCACATTTAGAAAAATTTAGATCTAGTCCTATAGAATGTAGTTGGTGTTTTAAAAATTGCAGGTCATCTAAAACTGTGTCTACATCGCCTCCCAGGGTTCCATCATCGAGATACCAAACGTTAAATTTTGAATTTAGTTGTCGAATAATTGGGTGGATAGCCAGACTGAAGATCACTGGCCCGAGAGGGTCACCTTGTTGACAGCCAACAGCGGATTCCAGAAGGTTGTCCCGATAAAGTAATTTAGATGGATGCCTATAACATTGCCAGAGAAAACTAAAAATTTGAGGTATTTCTTTTTTAGTTTCTGCCAGCAAGGTGTCCCTATTTACCGAATTAAATGCATTTTTAATATCAACCTTCAGGATGACCTCTCCTTTGCCAGAATTTAGGTAGGTCGATAATGCATGTACGGCAGCCTCACAGCCCCCTTTGGAGCCGTAACCAAGCTGCAGGGGCTGAAATTTATCCGAAACTACCTCACCATACAATTTACAGCAAATCTTGGCTGCCATACGCCGGTAAGTAGTTCCTACGGCAATGGGACGAATCCCGCCATCCCTTTTGCGCAGGGCACATAAATTGGCCCCGTACAAGAGGTCGATGACGGATTCGTTTACCTTACCGGACAGCATAAGGTTCATCAGAGCCGTAAGCTCCTTCGAGAGCAACTCACCAGCTTCCCCAGCGCCTGAACACATAAGGTCCTTTAAGTGCTGAGGACTCAGGCCGTCGAGGCCGCCAGCAGAGCCACTCCGGAAGGAACACACGGCTCTGATCACCTCTCGACCTGTAATGGTGAAGGTATTAATATCAGGATCGGGAGGGTCGGGAAAAGAAAGACCATCCACTGGGGCAGGGTGTTTGCTCTCCAGAGCTGCAAGAGTATCTGGAGAACACGGTGCCACCACATCACTACTAAAAATAATCCTGGCTGCTCCGCTAATATCACCTTCCCCTAATTTTGATTCGACTAGATGGGATATACCTCTTGAAGAGGTAAACCTCTGTGTCGATAATTTTGAATTCAAATTATGGGCCGAAATGTTACAATTTTCTTTAATTTGTGAAGTTAATGTCTTTTTGCTAGCCAAATTCTTTTGAACGTTTAAAATTCTATAAGGGAAGGTGAGAAGTTGTTCCCAAGCACTTTGTGAGTTCTCCCGGACGGCAAGGCGGATGCAACTTGCAAGATGTTGTGCCACTAGAGGTCTAGCGCCGCGGGGAACTCGTTTTAAAACCGGAATAGAATTTTTGAATTTTGATAGTGTTTTCCAAAAAGGGTCAAATGTGGATGTAGCTGGTGTAGGAGGTGTAATAACAACAGGGTCTGAAGTGGAGGCATTTTGGGGCTTATGGGCCTTCCCAATATGCACGTTCAGACCCCGCTTACCTTTAAAAAAACGTGCCTGGGTGCACAGAGGACACCTCTCCAGGAAGTTTAGAGATGATGAAGGTTGATACGCACTATTTTCCACCACATCACTGCTACCACTTATCATCTAACTATTTTTATTGTAACACTTAATTAATATTTACAATTAAAATAAATAAAAATTAAAAGATAAGTAAAAAAGACACTAAAAATAAGACAGAATTTGACAACTTGTGTCAAAGCGGCGCACATAGACTAATACAAAGAGTAAAATAATGACTAATATATAAAGATTGGCGGCGCAGTCGCGCTGGCAGCCTGGGGCGCCGCGAAGTCCTGAAGGCATTTCGGCTGCGGCGCTCTGTAGTTGCCGAGTTGCACGCAGGCTGGCGTCGCCTCGTCAGCTCCAGCCGTTTAGAACGAGCGCGTAGTGATGAGGCAGATTTTCTTATAGGAAATATGTCGATCCAATTCGCAAATATCGAGAACTAGGAAAGTGTTAATTAAACACAGCCAGCCTTTCCAGCTGGGCAGCTATTCCGAGAGATCTAAAAGAAGGTTCTCCACAAATAGAGGCTGTTTAAAATTTTTGGCCTAATATCTTTATCCTCTGAAGATTTCCATTCCTCATTTCGCGATCTTCAGGGCCTTTAAACTGGGCTTTTATATTTTTGTGATATTTTTCTTCGGAGAGCACATAAAACACGTCTATTGTCAACGAGAACAGTGTTGCCAATCAAGGAAGGAATGAAGGTGAATTGAACCACTTTGCTCGTTGTTGCAAAGTATGCAAATAGTCGTCAGACCATTTCTTCCAAAACGTTTGGGAGATTTTTTGTATGCACTGCCAACGTGACAGTCGGTTCGTACCTACATCATTTAAATCGTATTCGGGTACAGTGAGAAGACTTTGTCCTTTCAAAAAGTGACCCGGGTGTTAAGACGTCAAACTCGTTAGGATTGTCAGATAAGGGACAAAGGGGCCGCGAATTCATTATCGCTTCAATTTTACAGAAAACGGTAGTGAGTTCTTCAAAGGTAAGTGACCTTTCACCTACTGCACGGAGTAGGTGGTGTTTGGCAGATTTGATGCCAGCTTCCCACAATCCGCCCATTGATGCCGCCGTTGGTGGAATATTTTTCCATTCAATCGAGCGGCTTGAACAACCATCAGCAATCGCATTATTATTTTCAGTGAAAAATTTGCAAACTTCTTTTAGATGTTTTGCAGCGGCAATAAAATTCGTGCCATTATCCGAATGTAAACATGAGCACAGGCCGCGTCGCGCCACGAACCTATCGAGCGATGCGAGGAAACAATCAGTGGCCTTAGTGCGAGTTTTTACTCACGCGTGACTCACGCTCACTCGTGTTACGTAAACGATCTCTTATGTCAAAATGTATACAAAAAAAGAGGTTTCTCCTTACCGTCCCCAGACGGCGCTTATCCAGTTTCCATACAAATTGACGTTTACGTTAACGCGATTGACCGTGAGTAAAAACTCGCACTAAGGCCTCAGCTGATAGATCGCTAAGTACCTCAATGTGAACGGCCTTTGTGGAAAAACACACAAAAAGACACATGTAACATTTATGGATTTTTGCATTGCGATTTAAACTTGCCTTTATAAAAAACGGGCCACCCAGGTGACAACCGACATCATTAAATACCTTATTGATTTTTAATCGTTCGCCGGGCAACATACTCATTGCTGGCTGTATTGACTTGGGTTTGCATTTAAAACAAGTGATGCATTTAGACAATACACTCCGAATCATACTGCGTGCAGATAAGATTCAATATCGCTTGCACAAAATCCCTTGTAGGGAACGAGGTCCCACGTGTAAGTATAATTTATGAAAATGTTCAATTATTAAAATTGTTATGTGACATTTTTTAGGCAATAGCAAGGGATGCTTTTTATTGTAGGGTAGGTCAGCTTCACTGACCCAACCCCCCATCCTGAGGAAATCATGCGCATCCACGAAGGGTGAAAGTTTCCTTAGTGATGGCACAAATTTATTATTTTTAATGTTTATTATTTCGTTAGAAAAATATTGCTGCTGTGTCATTTTTATTATAAGATCATGAGACGCATTCAACTCGTGTGTCGATAACGGTCCACAAGAACGTTGAATTGTCTTGCAGTTTTTTATAAACCTCAAACACCAAGCAATGACACGTTGCAATTTATTAAATGTCGAGAATCTTTGAAATAGTGAATCTTTAATTTCCTCTTTAATGTTTTGAGAAGCAAAGCCGAATGAATCAGTATTAGTTTTAAGTTCTAAAATTTCTGTTTTATCATTGACGTAAAATGTACTGATCGGCCACAAATGAACGTCATCTGTGAGCCACTCTGGGCCGTGTAACCAGCGCTCGTACTCAGCTACGATCTGAGTAGGAAAAGCGCCACGCGAGCACAGGTCAGCAGCATTATTTTCGCTTCGTACATGAAACCAGCAGTTGGACGGAACTACTTCCACTACTTGAGCGACACGACTCGAAACAAATGTTTTTAATTTGTAGGGAGGCTTCTGCAACCAAGCTAGTGCTACACTAGAGTCCGTCAAGGCGGTAATTTTAAATATGATGTTTTGAATGTTTTGCTTAATAAACAGAACCAGTTTAGATAGCAATACAGCGGATATTAATTCGAGCCTCGGGATTGAAAGAGGTTTAACCGGGGCAACCTTGCTTTTACTGATAAGCAAACGGGTCTTTACCTCATTGTTTTGATTGACACTGCGTACGTAAATTACAGAAGCATAACCACGGGTAGATGCGTCACAAAAGGCAATTAAATGCACATCACAAAATTTAGGTATAAGCATGTGTCGCTCAATTTTTTGTGATGAGAGACAAGACAATGAAGAGATAAACAAAGACCACTTATCGCGCAAATCGGAAGGAAGTGCGTCATCCCAACCAAGACTTAATTTTCACGAGTCTTGCATTATGCATTTTGCTAAAAAGGAACATGGAGATAGGAATCCCACAGGATCAAAAATACTAGCTAGCAATTTCAGCACTGAACGCTTCGTGTAGGTATTATCGGTCATGTTGTAATCGAATGAAAACAATCATCGATGGGTATCCATTTCAGACCCAAAACCTTCAGTGACGAACACACGGTGTCATCGTTGAAATTTATAGCTACTGCTTGATCTGCGTTAATCCTTGACAGTAAATCGGGGGTGTTGCTTGCCCACTTGCGAAGGTCAAAACCACCCAGTTTTAACAGAGCTACGAGCTCGTCCTGTAAAGTACAGGCTTCATCAAGGTCTTCAGCAGACCATAGCAGGTCGTCTACAAAAAAACCATGCATAAGTATGTCAGCCGCATGAGGATAGCGCGCACCCTCATCAGTAGCTAGCTGTTGCAACATAGCCAGACGATCGTAATCCGTAGGTATTTGTCACTAGCTCATAAGTTTTTATTTCGTCACAAGGTGACTCCCTCCATAGAATATGCTGATAACAGCGTTCAGATGGGTTGATAAGTACCATTCTGTAAAATTTTGCTATGTCAGCGGTGAAACAAATGGGATAAAGGCGAAATTTAAAAATTATTTTTAAAATATCATGGTGAAGCTTCCTACCTGTAAGCAAGTTATCGTTTAATGACACCCCGTTGGATGTTGCCGCTGAGCCATCAAATACCACTCGCACGGGAGTAGTGGTACTAGAGCTTTTAAACACGCAGTGGTGTGGGATAATGTACCGACTTGGCTCTGTACCGGTATATTGTTGCATGTGCCCCATCAGCTCGTATTCGCGCATAAATTTTATGTAGGGCTTACGCAATTCTGGTGAACGAAAGAAACGTCTTTCTAGATGCTGTAACCGACGCACGGCGTGGTTATAAGATTCGCCCAGAGGCGTTCCGTTAGGGCCCAGTAGGATAGGTGAAACGTACCTACCGGTCTCGTCCCTGTAGTGGTGCTCTGAATAAATCTCGTCAGCGAGTTTATCAAGTGGGCTAATAGGGCTGTTGCACGGCGACTCTTCTATTTCCCAAAATGCTTTAAGTTGGCGGTTGATGGTGTCACTATCATTAATGTACGACATTAGATTGCAAGACGTTGCAATATTAGCGACATCATCAGAAGTACACGGTACTTCAATTTTGCCACACAATACGAACCCAAAAATACTGCTTAGCGCAGTGGGTAAAGTGGGCCCTAAAATTATTTTGTTTCCATCATATATGTGAGGAAATACGTCACCTGCGAGTATTATGTCGACAGGTGACCTTTTATGGAAGAAGGGATCCGCTAACAAAAGGTTTTTATATTTTAGGGATATCTCCTCAGAAATTTCTACCGTAGGTAAATCAGATGTAATTTTTTATAAAATAATAGCATCGATTTTTAGAGTAGGTTTATCAGAATGCCGAGGCGTTATCGTGCAAGAAGTCATGCCAAAGTTTTTTACAGAATTTCCACCTAGACCCATGAACGGGCATTTTTGACGCGACAGCCCTAGCCGCTCCAAACAATTTAAAGTTATGAAATTCGATTGAGCGCCAGAGTCGATAAGAACGCGGCAAGTGTGCGGGTTTCCGAATGAGTCTCTGACGTTAACTATGGCTGTACCTAGCAATACTATATGGCCTTTGTTTACCTCGGATGAGTAATAGTTAGCTACATTTGCTGTGCAAGCATTAAACGGCTCAGCGCTGCGGTTGTCAGGCACGGCTCGCGCGGTAGCAGGTTTGAATTCCGAATCAATGTGCAGTAATGCATGATGACGTTGATTACATGTAAAGCATTTGTATTCACTTTTACAATCAGTAGTCGAATGATTTTGCTTGAGGCAATTATGACAAAGATTCAATTCATCAGCACGCTTGATTCTTTGCGCGGAAGACAATTCACGGAATTGCACACAGCGAAAGATTTATTTATTTATTTATTTTAATTTATACACACTATCTTACAGGTTGAACCCAATACAATAGAGTGGTTAAAATCTTAATCTAAAATCAGTTCTTACATAAATGTATAAAAATTATATAAACCTAAACTAATAACATTATTAAAATCTTCTAAACTAATATAAAATATAACTTTACTTATCTAAATTTTAATTATAACTAACAAAATTCAACAAAACTCTTGCGAATTCACTCAAATTGCACGAAAATATGTCTAGCCTCTCATGCAATTCGTTGAGCACACAGATTGTGCGGATGAGAGGTGTTTTTGCCAAAAGATTGGTCCTAGCAGCAAGAACGGCCAGCAGTGGCGGCCGACGCCGCCTCCACACGTACCGATCTGGCACGCACAGCTTCAGGTGACGCAGCACACCCGGGTTATGTGCTGCTCCACGCAGGAGCTTTAGTGCATACGCCGCGAGTGTAAATTCCCGGCGCACTCTGAGTTCGTTGTATCCCACCATTCCCAGTACAAACAGTTTATGATACATTAGCGGTTAAAATGGGTAAACTCCATAAAGTTTGAAATACAAGTGTCTTGTAAATTTATTTTGTACTCGCTCCAGCATGACATTATATTTCGCTTCATGAGGAGCCCACATCACCGCACTGTGCTCCAAGTGACTCCTTACCAAAGCGTCATACAGCACCCTGAGCGTGGTAATATTTGTGAATCCTTGTGACTGCCTCAGAACGAAACCCAGGTTTCTGTACGCTTTCTTGCAAATCTTAACTATATGATCCCGGAAAGTGAGATCCGGGGTAAGCAGTACTCCTAGATCTTGCACCTGAGACACTCGCTGCAATGGCGCTTCCTCTACTTTGTATTCGTAGTCTAAGGCAGTCTTCGCGCGCGTAAATGACATGACTGAGCATTTCGCTGTGTTGAAATAGAGTTTATTTTTATGGCTCCACTCTACCACTCTATCTATGTCTTCCTGCAATCGCTCACAGCCCGACAAACTCTTGACCTCGAGCAGCAATTTGAGGTCATCGGCAAACAATAAACATAAACTATGTTTGACTACGTCTGGTAAGTCATTTATCATTAAAATAAATTCCAGAGGACCCAAATTGCTGCCCTGGTTCACGCCGGATCTGGTGTAGTATGGCTCGGATTCAAACCCGTTGTAGTCAACGTACTGCTGTCGGTCTTTCAAGTAGCTGGCGAAGAACCGTAAGAGGTGCGATGTACAGCCAATTTTTGCCAGCTTCATTAGCAGTACATCATTGTCGACGGTATCAAACGCTTTCCTGAAATCAAAATAAGCTGCGTCTACCTGCACACCAGCATCGACAGCCGGCACCACCCGTGCCATAAAGTTAAGCATATTAGTGGCAGTGCTGCGCGCCGGACGGAACCCGTGCTGCGCATCCGATAGCTGTGCGCACACTTGACCTTGCACGCAGCGCTGGACGATCATGTGATTATTGTCACAATGTACACAAGCAAGTTTAATATCTCTCGACTGCGTTTGCGAAGCAAATGCCTTTCTACTGTTGTTATCACTCAATCTTTTGTTTTGATTACTAGGCGTAAAATTCTTATTTTGTGTGGTATTTGAACCAGAATAAGCCTGCGAATGCTCTAATATTTTTATTTGATTATGCACATGAGACATCAGTTGATCATAGGTAGGTATAGTACTTTGATCTATACCCTGTTCAAATGTTTTTCTTGTGCTCGGATCTAACCCCCTCAAAGCTATATGGCATAACATATAACTAGGCAAGTGCTCAATATTAAGAGCATTAATGGCTCTGTAAGAATGATCAAACGTTTCTATGAAATTATTTAAGTTTGTAGGACATTCGTTTTTTAGCGCGGGAAAATTGAGCATTTTGTCTAAGTGTTTACCTACAAGCAACCTATTATCCTGATATTTATCTAACAAGGATTGCCAGACTACTTCGTAGTTACTAGCAGTTATAGGTACACTTTTAACAATGCTAAGCGCAGAACCTTTTGTGCATGATAACAGGTAGTGAAACTTATCTATGTTTGATATACCCGTCTGATTGTGCACCAATGAGCAAAATGTTTCATAAAACGTAGAGAAACTCTCAATACCTCCATCAAACATGAACAATTCGAGCTTGGGCAAGCGTGGGCGAATTTCTACGTTAGTATTTTTACTCGTTGCACATGACGACACGTCTGCCATTTTGTATTGCTCTGCACACAATTTTACATGAAAAACTAATCATCAAAGCCTCAGTCGTTTTCAGAGAATTGCGTTTCAGGATTCATGATTAGTTGCATTTCATAAACATCATAGCATACAGCTTCAAATGACTCCCGCAATGATTGTACCTCTGAGGAACGCAAAAGGAACATATCCTTTGTACTAGGATGAGTATCAATTTTTTTCGATAAATCATAAACCTGCTGCATTTGTGAAAATAAACGTTGTTTTTTAGCAATAGACTTGTTTAAATTCCTAATAGCTTCTAGCTCCTTCCTAGACGGGGCCTTGTCTGATTCGTTAGTCATTTTGCAAAGATTTAAAATCTATCGATAGGGAAAATGGCTATTTCTGACTGTATGAAACTTATACTTAATGAATTTAATAGAACACAAGCACGTCTTGTACAAGTTGAACAAATCGTTGGTACACGGTACGCAACGGCTTTGTTCAAAATGGCGTCTTTTTTACTAGAAAATTACCAACGTGGTAATGGACGAGGAAGACAAAATATAAATAAATATGGAATGATTTTACGAAAATCAATCCAATAATGCTAATCCGGCTCGTATGGACCAAAATGTGGAGTCTGAATAAGGACGCTTGGTAAAATAAATTTAAAAATCGAAGGACCGAAATAAAATTATTTGGTGGAACGTGCTGTACCTAAATCCCCCTACTGAAGTAAAGATATTGCTCAATACACAGGGAAGAGAAAAAGGCCTGACCACCAACCTGAATATCCCAGCCACGGCACCAGATCTCAGCTTCAGGAAATAACACCGAAATTCGGCACTCGCGTGGAAAATGTCTGGATGAACACGCACGTCACTAATTGCACGGCAATTTATGTATGTCCAGAAAATATTCAGTTTTGAGTTTATGACACGTAGGTAAGTTGACCACATCAAATGGTGATCCAGATCGAACTGGGAGAGGCTTCACACAGGGGCGCGGGCGCACGCGCAGTGCGGAGCTGTCATCACGCCACCAGTCCATTCACCGATTTCCAAATGCGGGTAGGAGAACAGACGAGTGGACAAGCCAAATTAAAACTACCCTCTGTTTTTATGAGCAAATATCGAACACCGTTTAAAATTTAAAATATTTAGCAGCATATTCCTTTTAACCCATAGGCCTCCCAACCCCAACCGAAAGCAGGTATCAAGGATGGATGACACACCAGCCCGCGGCCGAGGGTACGAGGCAGCGGTTTATACAGAACGTTAACCACCCGCATATTTTAGTTATGTATAAACTCTTTTATAATTTTTGCAACTTATACCGCCGCACTGACACACGCACACTAGAAAATCGAGTACTATCATCTGCGAATAGGATCGACATCTTATCAGTAAAAGGTTCAAGTGTATTAAGTCTAGTTTCCGTTGCGCGTCCGTGTTAAATACTGCCGCAAATGTCTTCTAAATGTACCTATTGTGTTTATTGCTCTAATAGGCGGCGGTAGATTATTCCATACTTTGGATGCTGCGTAACGGAAACTTGCTCTGAATGCTGCTGTACTGTGGGGCTGCGATGAGAGTTGTTGCGAACATTGCCTTCTTCCACATTCTCGACTGCCAGCGATCCAGCTCAACCTGTTGTACAGGTAGTCTGGCTTTTGAAGCTTAATGACACCGAACAACAGGCAGGCCAGGTGTAATTTGCGTCTTGATTTCATTTTAAGGGTAAAATGCTTGTTGAGGAATGGCGTTACGTGGCTTCTGGGAGGAATTTTATAGCAAAACCGAGCACAAGCATTTTGAACCCTCTGAACGAGCTGGTCTGTACGAGCCAGTAGGCGCGGGCCGTACACCATGTCTGCATAGTTTAGCCTGAACAGAACCAGACTTTCCACCAGTTGTTCCCGAAGTGTTTCTGATAGGTACGGCCTCATTTTATATAAAACTTTGAGGCGGTAGAAACAGTTTCCTACCGAGTCGGCGACATGCTTTTCAAAACGAAGATCCTTGTCCATAACAAGACCAAGGTTCCGCGCTTCATAGACTCTGTCAATTGGTTTGCCCATTAGCTCGATCCTGAAAGTTGCGGGTAGCTTAGCTAGCTGTATTATTGAGCCAAGTACCATGAATTTGGTTTTGTTTGGGTTTAGCGCCAGGCAATTATCTTCTGACCAGGCAGCAATTCTGCAAAGGTCATCGTTTAAATCTTTTACGGCACTATCATGCTTCTCTGGGTAAAATGATACGTAAAGTTGAACATCATCGGCATATATATGATACCTGCATTTCAGAAGACATTTAATTATATCAGCGCAGTACAGGATAAAAATAATTGGCCCTAATATAGACCCACAAGGGTCTATATTAGGGCCAATTATTTTTATCCCCCTCTTTATAGAACCAAGTGCCGATCTAAGAGTGGTGCCGTCTTCTAAACGCAGATCTACAAATTGCTTCCTATTACTGAGGTAGCTACGGAACCATTCCGTAGCGCTAGGGTCGAAACCGTATTTCAGAAGACATTTAATTATATCAGCGCAGTACAGGATAAAAATAATTGGCCCTAATATAGACCCACAAGGGTCTATATTAGGGCCAATTATTTTTATCCCCCTCTTTATAGAACCAAGTGCCGATCTAAGAGTGGTGCCGTCTTCTAAACGCAGATCTACAAATTGCTTCCTATTACTGAGGTAGCTACGGAACCATTCCGTAGCGCTAGGGTCGAAACCGTAGTAACTAGCTTAGGCGAGCAATGTGCCCTGCCCACTGCCACTTAAGTTTGGCAATTCTTCGGGCTATATCGGTAACTTTGGTTCTTCTGCGGATACCATCATTTCTGACGTGATCAGGCAAGGAAATTCTGAGCATAGCCAGAGGGCTATGCTCAGAATAGATTGAAAGCTTAAAGTCACACAAAGGGCAATGCTAGTAGTGGTATATTTATTGCGTCAAAAAGCCGGGCAAAATCGAGCAAAACAAGCAAGGACACATCCCCTTATCCTGGGCAGACAGCACGTTATCAGTAACGTCCACTAAAGCAGTAGCGGTACTGCGCTGCTTTCTAAAACCTGACTGTAAATCAGGTAAAATGTGATTCTGTTCCAAGAAGAGTGTTAACTGGTGGCTGACGACTTTCTCCAGTACCTTAGACAGACACGGTAAAATACTAATGGGTCGTAGGTCTTTCAAACTAGTCGGATTTGAAGTTTTGGGTAAGGGCCTAACGGAGGCAATTTTCCATTGTTCGGGGAATGTAGATGTTACTATGGAGCGGTTTATAATGTCTGTTATAACGCCCAACGTGTGCGGCAGAGTCAAAGCAATCATGTCCAGAGTAATGTTGGCGCAGCCTTGGGCATTACTTGTAAGGTTGGTGATAATGCGAGCGATGTCAGCCTGCTCCACTGGAGTGATTGAAAAGTTTGCTTCGCCATGCCTATGATTATCATAATAAGTCATGAGAGCCACACTCGCCACGGCGTTACCCGGGACAGTCAAGAAGTTATTATTAATTATGTTAGGATCTGTAAAGTGCGACGGAAGGTCTGGTTTCGACTTAGTGGCCATCAAAGTGGATTTTAGATTTTTCCATAATAATTTTGGGTTTTTAATTTGATTATTGATATTATATCTATAGTACGCCATTTTCTCGCTGTAAAGGGAACTCACCACTAAGGATTTCAATTCTTTGTAGTATTCGCCTTTAGCTTTTAATTTGGTCTTACGGTAACAAGTCAGTGCATCATCCCGCAAACGCATCATTACTTTGATCGTGTCGGTAATCCAAGGATACGATTTTTCCTTTATAGTGCATGTCTTAACCGGTGCGTGTATATCGAACAGGCAAATGATGGTCTGGTTTAATAAATTCACCATGTCATTTACATGTTCAAGCGAAGAAATTCTTTCAAGACATAGCAGCCAAAGATCCGTTTCAAAACTGTCAGTGCAAACATCCTTAAGTGGCCTAAATTTCACGAAGTATGGTTTGAATTTGTCTCGTTTCACCTTAAATTCCGCCACTACGACAGAGTGGCCCTTAATTGAACCAAAGGATTCAATCGACGTATATCTGGCTTCCAGGTCGGTACACAGTAAATCAATGAGAGTCTTACTGGTAGCAGTAAAGTGAGTAGGAGTTGTGACCAACTGTGTAAGGCTGAGGCTATTTAGGAACTCGTTAATTTTATGTGTTTTTATTCCATTTGGGTCCAGCAGGTTAACATTAAAATCACCGAGTAAGATGTAGTGGTCACAATGCCCCAATGAGCTTAGGGAATCATTTAAGGCATCCAGAAAAAGAACAAGGTCAAGCCATGGTGGACGGTACGCGTTACCAATGGCAATCTTTTTGCCGTTTACTGAGAGCGTAAGCCACATTTGCTCAACCGATTCGAACCTGGGATCGACCGCGGCAGCACAAGTACGCGCGGTCAGTCCCCGCCGCAGGTAGAAGCCCACACCCCCACCACGACCCGAGCGCACACTCGCCGGCCGCGGCGTGTGGCGCAGACGATAGCTCGGCACTTTCAGTATATTAAAATGTACTCTGTGCTCGGCACCACGGGCGCGCGCCCCTCCTCCCCCTGTCGCAACCAAGTCTCGTTAATGGACATAACGTCGAAACTATGTCTTTCGAGTACGCCACACAAGTCGTCATGTCCCGTACCCAATGAACCAGCATTAAGAAAGCCAACCATAAAAAACTTATCTTCCTTAGCCATCATCGCAATAATAGGTATAAAATAAGCCAGTTATTTGCAATCTCAAAATTATTCCTGTACGTTCAATAACTTCCATCATAATTTCATAATATAATATTAGAAGTATTTTCTAGGTTCAATTGTAAATAATATTGTATGTATATAATATGTGCATAGTATGTAAATAGTATAAGGAATATATCGAAAATAACATAAAAAACCTTTATAAGAAATAAACAATGATACATTTATTGTCAGTAGCGTGTTTAAAAAATTAAATAGTGGTATTACGATATGTAGGTATAAGTAAATATAATGTGTGTGTTAAAAAACTGGTTCATGTGTACTTTCCTGACGTGCGTCGCGAGACACATATTTATGGATAATAAACAAAGATTGTAGTAGCAAAACACACACAACAATATATTATGTGCTATGCTAAAACACGTGGTGTTGAGTTAGAAGAAAGCTATCTGTAATTGCCTTTACATGGTGATTTATGGGTAAAAACTTACCTCAGATGAAGAAAGTACCTAGATAAAACACATTTAAGTTGAATATAGTAGCCTATTTTGTACTCAACACTTTTAATGGAAACAACGCATGTGACAAAAAGAGATAGCGATAGCTTCTTCGACCGCCTTGAAACGCCGCGCGCCACTTGCCGACAATCGCCATTTTGGTAGTTACACAGCTGGTTAACTCATCTTTCTGCCGATTTCATCAAAAATACTATGTTATTGTGAATAATATTGTGTTTGGAGTGCAGTTTTCGTTTTGCCATGAACAATGGCGTGTACTGTGTCCGGTTGCTCTAATAGAGTTGGTGTTTTGAAATAAAATATTGCAGAAGTCTCTTTTCATCGGTAAGTCAACCCAATCATTACAAATCGATAAAAAGCATTTTAAGCAGGAAGTGTCAATGAAATTAGTTCTCCATACATAAATAGAAAGAAAAAACTGTCAAAACAATATGTGTTAGTTTCCAATTTAGAAATAAAAAGAAAAACAAAAATGTATGGATACGTTTTGACATATCATGTACTTCATAGGGATGTGCCCCCTTACATGATATATCGATAGAGTAAAAGTATAATCACATACATATTCTAGGGAGTTTATGATACGTATAATGAAATAAAAACAATGTAAGTAGTCAGATTTTAGAAAATCAATCTGTTTTATTCATTTATTTATTTTATTAAGGACAACCAACATAGCATACACCAAAAATACATGTTAAAGTACTCATATTGTTACATTGTCTATACAATGTACACTATTGTAGCCTTAATTAAAGGCTGCCACAAATTTTTCGTACTGATTAGGACATGCGGAACCTAGTGATTGGACGCTGCTTTGGTGTCAGTAATTATGGATTGCAGAATATTATGGCAGGCCAAAAGAAGAAATTTACCAAAAATCCTATATTTTCCCAAATCAATATTGTATTATTTTACAATTTAATATATGCTTTTTTTTGTTTATAGGTTTCCTGCTGATATTGAATTAAGAAATAAATGGATAAAAACAGTGAGAAAAGACGATAATTGGTGGCCTACACAGTATACGAGGATATGTTCTGAACATTACGAAGAATCTTGTATTCGTAAAGGATATGAACGTAGAGTATTACATTCGCACGCAGTGCCAACAATATTTCCAAAACAGCCAGCATCTTGCCAACCAGTAAGTATATAAATAACTCAACATCTTTAAAGATTATGACATATTGATTTTAGGATATTTTTCTATCTTGTAAGTTAAAGGAAAGGCTAAAATTATATGGCATCTTCAAAACATAACCTGCATTCCAATTATTTATTTTTCAGAAAACACCATTAAAGAGGAAGCTGCTAGCTAAGTACAGTCGGGTCATAAATCAAGTCAGGAAACCTTATTGTTCTCAGAAAATTATCATGACAGTGTTTGAAATATGCGCCAGATCAGAAATGTTTCCCTAACTGATGAGTCATTGTTACGACAATTGTGTACTTAACAATCATTTACATTTAATTATCAAAGCAGTTGTAGAATTTTGTCTCAAAATTCGTTATCATCATGAATGCAAAAAAGCTTCTGCATCGCACGGTAAAATTGAAAGAAATTATTGTAAAAAACTTGTTCTATTTATGGGCCAATAAAATTGTGATTAAAATATGGTTGTGGTTTAAATTGTAGACGATAGAATTATTGTGAGAAATTAAACGACTAAATATATAGGTTTTATTTTTATTTAATTACGAAGTAACAATATTTAATTAGGTACCTCGTTTTATACAAACAAATCTTTTTAACGAACAAATTAAACGGTCTTAGCAAAACACTACAAAGCGCAACATAACTTTAATTTCCGAAGTCAGTGTCTTTGTTACAGTTAATTGTTTTTCAATTTTCGACACAGACTACTTTGGAAGTCAGTTAAATTTTTTGCTAAAAAACGTTACTTTTTAGTTATATAAAACACATTTTATAAGGAAATAAATAACCATCTGCCTTTAATATAATATTGTTTAGTTTATTACACACAAACACAAGAAACTGTACGAGACATACAAAAATTAAAGTTATCATAAAGACGGTCAAAAACTCATGAAGACAAGTGATACCTCTATAGAAATTTTGATATTACCAGTCATATTATAATGGAATAAATTACAGTACATAGCACTCACTCAGTGATTTGTTTATCGATAACCACACAAAAAATACTTACACATCACTATGCAGTTATATATCAATAGGTAGAATTGTATAGTTAAACTGGTGACATTCTATAATTTTTGACCCACTATAGACAATATATCTCTCTCTTTCAAGCAGATGACATAATGCTTTTGTAAAAGGGAGAAGGAACGTGTTCGTAAGTTTCGGTTAAATGCCCTCCATCTAGGTACTTTCTTCATCTGAGAAACTTACCAAATTGTCCATGGTTTTATACATGTCTCTTTCTCTCCAGCGAGTGTGACGTTAAGAGTGACGCTGACACTGACAGGTAGCTGTCAACTTCATAGCGTTTGTAAATTTTTGCCGGTACAGACGGAAAATTTTCAAAGTTAAAAAAAAGTGTGGAAGTACGTAATATTATTGCATTAAATTAACACACGGTGTCTTTTTAGAATACGTGTCAGTGTTTTTCAGTTGTCAGTGTTGAGGTGACCAAAGTTCGAATAGATATTATTAATATTCGATTAGGCAATCTGACTCTGGACTGACGAGTCCAGACGACATCTTCATCCGCAGAGGATGTGGGCATTGTATCACCTCCGCCCGAAAAAGACGAAAATGCTTCACGTAAGTAGGCAAGTCTGTACAAGTATGAAGGGTGACACTTTGTTTCGGATTATTCGGCACTGAGTGCGTAAAAATTTATTCAGCTTCATAGTGAGATTATAGTATCTTAATTGATTGACTATTAATAAATTAAGTGATTCGACTTCATACTTGTCGCATTTTTTGAAAAATACCTAGAACACGTTTAGTGAACTTCCTTTGAGTACCTACCTATTTAGGTACTTACAAAGTTAAGAATAACCAATTAAAGATATCAGTACTAATATGGCAAATAAAGATTATAAGAAAACTTTGTATAAACTTTAAGAAAGAGTTGTGTTATTTTGGCAAAAACAAAGATTATTTTGGCTGCCGCTGACTAAATGAGCATTTATTAGTAGGAAACTATATACTTGGAACAATAGCAACTATCCAAGTCAGGTATACAAGACAACTCGGCTGGTACTGGTTTATAAAAACCCGAATAATTTTAATGCTCGCATACATATTATGTCTTTCAAGGTTAAAAACCTCATAGAATACAATGCTAAATATATTGTGAGCAATAAATAGGCCGTTTGCGCAGGGTTATATTTGAAGAAATTGGAAATCAAAGACAATTTAAATGATAAGAAAAAATTCTCAACCAAGAGACCTTGCAACCAGCTTCTTTAGGTTTAACGGACCTTGAACATATTTTTTTTTTCTTCTTCTAAAACAATACATCAATGAATCTTAAGAGTCAAGAAATTTAGAGAAAGTTGTCTTTTTATGGCAACAACAGGAAGAAAATAATGTTACTAAATTAAAATAATTTGATTATTTTATTAGTAAAATTGGCTGCTTTCCATTTGTAAAGATACCTGCTTTTTAATATTCACACAACTATTTGTAAAACATATCAGGTACTTAAGATAATAAAGAACAACCCAGCATGTTCTTCACATTATCCTTCACCTACAACAGAAGAGAAATATAAGAGACCACTTAAATCCTCAATGCAGACAATTCTATAATGAATGTACTAAATAAAATATAACTTGGAGGTTGTACTATACCCCTTCTTTTACCTCGGAGGTCTCAGGTTGTTTTTGTTAGTGAAACATGTTCATTCAATTTCACAAGCAGGTATGGTAAATTTTTGTAGGTAACTTTATGATGATTTGAAATTAAAATGTAAGTGAAAATTAATCATCAGGCCTATTTGCATTTAATAATGTCATGAGCCTACTGAAGATGCCTCCAGTGTGTTTTCAAATGCACAATTATAATTAACAGCTTTTCTTAGAAGAAGCCTTATGTTTTAACACCATCAACATCAAAGATGTGTAACTGAAAAAAAATAAAAAATTGGATTGCGGAAATCCTATGAGATCTCTTTCTCTGGTTACGGAGACACTGAGACAAAGACAAAGATTGTTAACTTTGGATCAAAATAAGATTATCATCACACCTTTTTTTCTGAGGGAATAAGCAGGGATGTGCTTATAGTTGTTATTATACCAGTTATGTTTAACTCTTTGATTCCCATGTGAGGGCAAACCGTCAGAGTAATTGCACATACATACAAGTTTGTTAGGATGTAAAATCCTCAAAGAGCTTTGTCTGGTTTTTAGACACATGATAAGATTATATCTGTTTCCAAAATATAGAGCAATGAAAACAGTGTCTCCGTATTAAGCTCAGAGCTTTTTAATAGAGTTACATGTTAACTAGTGTCACAGAAAACTGAACTTTTAAAATTGTTCTATCAGAACAAAGAAAGAAATACTCCCTCTCTCCCTATTCAACAAGACCTCAAATCGCGATTAAAAGCTGTAGACTACAGTTCAATACTAGTAGTAAAGTATAAGTCGTTTCCTGACCATAGCTGTACCAGACTCAGAGTAATCCACCCTTGCACAATAAATGGTCCGTAACTATCTGAGAAATGAGCGAAATTTAAATAAATTCTAACATTCAGAATTGAAAGGAATGCGGACATACTGTATTTGCAGTCATAAATAATCAGCGGATGACTTCACTTCCACTCTAATTAAAAAATTAGTCAGGAAGGATAATGAAGAAAATGGAGTTACTTATAGATTCGGAATCTTAATAATGATCTAACTCCATAAATGACTGACAAATTTTATTTACAGTCCGACAACAGGACTTTTGTTACATACCTCAGAAAATTGAGGCGGGTGAGGGGGGAGGGGGTGACAAACCCTTTACTAATAAGGCCTATAAACGGGCTCCTAAGACTTGTAGAGTAGTTATACTTAACACTCTTAGCCACTTACCTTCCGAGTAGTAATCGGAATAGCGGATTGCTTTTCAAGGAGTCGCAAAGTATTTATTAAGTACTTAGTAGAATGTGGCAACTTTTGTACCAGGCCGCGGAGGCTGTATTCAATTCAAAATGTGGGACTTCTAACCGAGGCCGCGGAGGCTATGTTCAAAATGTCGGGCGTAGTACATTACAGCATATGGCAACTTTTGTCCCAGGCCGCGGAGGCTGTATTCAATTCAAAATGTGGGACTTCTGGCCCAGGCCGCGGAGGCTATGTATAAAATGTTGGGCGTCACAGACGTTGATCTTTTCACGTCAAGAAAGATGGCTGTCGTATCAAAGGATTCCAGTGTTGGTTTTGCGATATTTTCAGTCTAGATTGGGACTATTAGCCGAGCTGGGCATTCTACCCACTCAGCTTAATACTAGTTCACTGGTACAGTGGCAAAAAGGAATGTAGGTTGTACGAGCACGCTCGACAATTTTATGCTGACGCCCGCGATCACATGTACTTACTTATATTCATTATTACATGCGCATTACCGCAATTACTCTAGTTTAATAAAGCTGCTTGGTGAATACACACGCCGGTGTTTTCTTCCACATTATACATTAGAAATCCCGGTACACATCGCACCTCTGCGGCTGCACTCTACATATTTTTGGTCCTTCGAGACTTTAAGTGAAGTGTGAGAGAAGGTGTCTTCATCAATAGCGAATCGGCTCGGCTGGCCTCCCACAAGCGGGTCTCACCAGTCAAGTTGAGAAATCGCACATATTGGTGACGGGCATCTGCTCACACGGAACTAACAGAACCAGTGGACATACAAGTCTACTACATATTCTTCTACCAGTGACAGTGATTACAACAGACAACTAGTTTCTTCTACACATCTACTACAATGGAAGGACTACTACAACGTCAACAAATCATTGCTGAAGCTGTACAGAAGATTTCTACAAACATCAAGAAAGATTGTGCAATTCGGAAAACTGCCGAGTATACAAGAAAACGGCTAGTGACTCTAGAAGAATTGTGGGATGAGTTCGACAACAATCACAAAAAACTAACAGTACTTTGTGATAACAAACACGAGTACTTGCAGTCTGGTGCTTACCTCTCCGTGCAAGAGCTCTACACAGCTACATGTGCTCTGCTGATGAACATAACACAGACCGATGCCATGGCTAAACAAGATACAAGTAGTCAAGGTCAAGGTGAAGAACAAAACAATGTCAGCACGGAAGAGAAAGGTATTTTGTCCAAAACTGATGAGCTGATTAATCAGCAACGAACAAACTTTCGAGCCTTTTCAAGAGTCGTACGAGGTATCGACGTTAACATTATCTCTGAAAAATGGGAACTACAAGACAAACTGCAGATGATACAAGCGCGCTGGAAAACTATTGACGATCTACATTGGCAAATAGATAATCTACTGATCGGCACGGAAGTGGATTATGAACAGGAGTACGTGGAGCATGAAAAAAATTACGAAGGTACCAAGAGACAACTTAACCAAAAACTCAGCCATACATCTCACCAACAACAAACTATGCCGAAATTGGAGTTTCCGTCATTTAATGGCAACTATGCTCACTGGCCAACTTTCATGGACCTCTACTCTGAAGCCATCCACAACAATCCCATGCTAAACAAGACTCAAAAAATGCAGCACCTCAAGGGCAAACTGAAAGGTGAGGCAGAGCGCCTAGTTCAGCATCTCAACGTCTCAGCTGAAAACTACGACTCGTGCTGGGATATACTCACCCGAAGGTACAACAACATACAGCTGCTGTTTACAAAGCAAATTCAAATATTCTTAAGCCAGCCGACTGTGCACAAACATTCTGCTCAAGAACTCAAAAACCTCCACGACACGACCTTGGCAACGATTCACGCCATACACAATCTCGGAGTCGATACCACTACGTGGGATCCGTTTTTGGTGCACATACTTACAGAAAAAATGGATGCAGAAACCTACAGTTCATACATGGAATGCAGAAAAGCACCACGAAATCTGCCTTCTTTCGACGAGCTTATGGCATTTTTGGAGAACAAATTTACAGCACTCGAGCCAGTCAACAGGAAAAACAACAAGACTGGTTCCACGAAGCATGAGGCCAAGAACATGGACAACAGTGAAGCCAAGGAATTTTCTTTCAAACAACCACCGAAGAAGTTCCACAACTGGGCTAAGACTTATCATGCTCGATTTGAAAGAAAATGTCCGTTATGCAAGTTGGACCACATATTGGTTTCTTGTAAAAAATTCCAAAGTATGGCGTCAGAAGCTAAAATAAATACAATTGCACAATTGAAAGTCTGTGAGAATTGTATGTACTGGCATAAAGACAAACAATGCAATTCCGCGAAAACATGTAAGGTGTGCAATAACAAGCATCATACGACGTTACATGATGCTATACAACAAAGGGCTCAACATACAATTCCTGCTAATAACATGACACCTAAAAACGTTCCGACAGTAGCGCAACATAAAACAAGTCACGTTGCTGGGAATGTGAACGAAGTTCTACTTGCCACAGTTGAATTGTATGTTATGGCTGTAGATGGAATGCCTACAAAACTTAGGGCTCTACTTGATCAAGGTTCCCAAATCAACTTGATTACGGAATCAGCTGCTCAGCGATTGGGACTTCACAGGCGTAAACAAGATGCAGTCGTCTCAGGAGTTGGCATCTCGAACATCGAGAGCCATGGAACCGTACTACTTACTTGCGAGTCCATATACCAAAATTACAACTTCACTTTTGAGACGCTTGTCATGACAAAAATGCTGAGTAATTTGCCCAATTATACGTTTGAGCGCCAACAGTGGCCACATTTAGAAAACATTAGCCTCGCGGATCCTAACTACAACATTTCCAGGCCAGTTGACATTTTACTGGACGCTGGAGTTTACGCTCAAATAATCATGGATGGGATTCAGCGAGGACCTATACAGGCGCCAATAGCTCAACAGACTAAGTTAGGATGGGTTCTATTGGGCAACACCACAACATTCCAATGCCATGCAGTGCTTAACAACCTAGAAGACATTTCGCGTTTCTGGGAAATAGAAGAAATAACTGAACAGTCTCCGACGCTGACGTCAGGCGAACAATATTGCGAAACGTTATACGCAACTACAACCACAAGGAAGTCCGACGGCAGATATGAAGTCAGAATACCCATGAAACAGGGATTCGAGAGTCAGTTAGGTTCTTCAAAGTCGCAGGCATTAGCACAATTCCGACAATTGGAGAAACGACTAGTCAGAGACCAGTCTCTAGCAAGTTACAAGGCTTTCATGGCTGACTACATACGTCTTAACCACATGAAACAAAGTTTAATTCCACAAGAACTGAGTTGCTACCTACCACACCACAGTGTCATGAAATTGGACTCCACTACAACAAAACTCCGAGTTGTGTTTAATGCCTCAAACAAAACAACTTCGGGCCACAGTCTTAACGAGTTAATGGAGTGTGGGCCAAAGCTTCAACAGGACTTACAGGCATTAATCCTACGGTGGAGGGGGTTCCAATTTGTTTATTCCGCCGACATAGAAAAGTTTTACAGACAAATCGGAATACAGGAACAAGATCAGCATCTACAGAAGATTCTGTGGAGATATTGCCAGGAAGATCAGATCCAAGAGTACCAGCTGTGCACCGTAACATACGGCACTAAAGCTGCTCCCTTTTTAGCGATGCGCACAATAAAACAACTAATTCACGACGAAGGTGCTCAATACCCGCTTACTGCTGAAACATTGGACAGTCAGTTGTACGTCGACGATCTCTTCGGCGGAAGCAATGATATCCAACAGGTCAAAACCACACAACAGCAATTAATCGACCTACTTAAACAAGGTGGCTTCAACTTGCGCAAGTGGGCGAGCAACGACGGACGCTTATTAGAAGATCTTACACCCGATCAAATTAGTCAAAACATGATTGACTTCAATCACGCTGAAACAAACAAGACATTGGGAGTTATGTGGAATCCCTCTACGGATCAATTTACATTTCATCATCCAGTGGAAACAACAAATACATGCGCTATCATTACAAAAAGATCGCTGCTATCTCAACTGTCGAAGCTATACGATCCACTAGGGTGGCTATCACCAGCTACATATATATATAAAGGCAAAACTTATTTTCCAACAACTTTAGACTACAAACCTCAACTGGGACGATCCCGTACCACAACATGTACAAAAACAATGGGAAGAGTTCAGGAACGACCTCAAACACATAGGTCAGATCGCTATTCCTCGATGGATGGGACCTAAAAACACTCCAGTCGAATTACATGGGTTCTGCGATGCCTCGGAGAAGGCATACTCATGTGTGATCTATTGCCGCAGCATCAAAGACGATGGCCAATACATGAATCGAGTAGTTGCAGCGAAAACGAAGCTCGCACCGATTAAAAAAATGATGACACTGCCCAGACTCGAACTGTGCGGCGCACACTTATTATCCAGACTAGCGAAAAAGGTCATAGAGTCGTTAAACAAACAGACAGTAACAATACAAGCTTGGACTGACTCAATGGTCGTTCTGGGATGGTTACATGGCGACGTGTCCCGCTGGAAGACATTCGTAGCAAACAGGGTTACGAAAATTGCAAACATTTTGCCACCATCGTGTTGGAGACATATTAAATCCGAGGAGAACCCGGCGGATTGCGCTAGTCGTGGCTTACTTCCGTCACAACTAGTCATACACGAACTTTGGTGGGAGGGACCTACGTGGCTGATACAAAACAACATCCCAGATCATTCAACAGACTTTGAAGCTCCTACATTAGAACACAAGTACAAGAAGCAAGTCTGCGCATCCCAAAAATCTTCATCGATTATCGAAGAGCTTCGATTAACACGCGTCGTCAGAATTCTTGTGTGTTGTGAAACAGTGGAACTTGAGAACGCATTGAATGTCGTCATCAAGACAGTGCAAAATAAACACTTTGGCGAAGATATTGTACATTTACAGAAACATGGCAAGGTGCATTTGAAGAGTTGTCTAATTAATTTACACCCATTATTGGACAAACAAGGTCTCTTGAGAGTCGAGGGACGTTTAACAGAATCAGCCTTGAATATCTCACAAAAACATCCAATTATTTTGCCACACAAAGCACGGCTCAAAGAACTTCTGATCGACAAATCACATATTTCGACTTTGCATGGGGGAGCAAGACTCACCTTGACACATTTGCGAAACAAATACTGGATACTCAGAGGTGTGAGGACAGTAAAAGGCCACATTCTCAAGTGTATCAAATGTCATCGCTTCAAGACATCTACTAGCAAACAGCTGATGGGAAACTTAACAAAGCCCCGAGTTACTCCATCGCGTCCATTTACGCACACAGGCGTTGATTTTACGGGACAAGTGGAAGTCAAGGCCAACAAGGGCAGAGGGATTAAGACGTCTGTTATGTATGTATGTCTAATGTGCCGCGGCTGCGACCCGGCTAAGTAAACCATTCATAGATAATAAAGTTAGTGTGTCATTGACTAGCGTGTTTGACTGTTGTCCGTCCATTAATTCGAATATCTAACAGTGGCGACGAGGACGAATTTACGAGTGCACAATGTCTACTTTTGGTGTTTCATTCGGAATAATGACGAACTTTGACCACTTATCCCAGGACTGGATAAGCTACAAGTCACGGCTACAGCAATGGTTTATTGCCAACGACATTACGGACGAAGCAGACAAGATGAAGGTCAAACGGAGGGCAATTCTTATAAGCGCTCTCACCGGACCTACTTATACGCTAGCGAGGGATCTGGCGTTGCCAAAGAAGTTGGAAGAAACTAATTTTGAAGATATCCTGAAACTTCTAGACCGTCATTTTGAGCCGAAGCGGCTCGGATTCGCAGAAAAATCGATTTTCTATGCGGCGGTGCAGCGACCAGACGAGAGCCACACTCAATGGGCGGCCAGAATTAGGGGATTGGCAGCACACTGCGGGTTTAAGAACTTGGAGGAAGCTCTTCTGGATAAATTCATCATGGGCATGATGCCAGGGCCCGAGCGAGACAAGCTCTTTTCTCAGGACCACATGGACTTGACGCTAGCCAAGGCGGTAGAATTAGCAGAGGGCGTGCGGTGTGCCCGGCGTGCCTCCCAAGCCACACCGGCAGCACGTGGCGCGAGCGCGGCCGCCGGCAGCGTCGATGAGGGTTCCGTGTTCGCGGTTAAGGAAAAGTGCAGTGTGTGCGGCTACGCTAATCACAAATCCAATCAGTGCCGGTTTAAAAACTACAAATGTAAAAAGTGCAATAACAAGGGCCATCTGAGACGGATGTGCTCAAGTGACGTGAAAGTAAAACACGTGGAGGAAGGTAAAGTGGATGATGAGGGCGACGACGGTAAGTTCTGTTTAAATATTCGTTGTGATAAGGGGTCGACCGATGCTGGCAAGTGTTTTCATCGGTGGACTAGGGTTGGAGTTCGAGATAGATAGTGGTTCCGCGGTTAGTATAATATCACACTAGATATATAACGAGCATTTCAGCAAAGTACCGTTATTAGTTACAGATAAAAAACTCTTCAGTTATACGGGGGAACTTTTAGAAACAGTTGGTGTTATTAATGGGCGTGTTAGGCGGCCCACCATTGTTAGGCCGAGATTTTATTAGCAAGTTCGACTTGGAACTAGCACCAATAGTAAATTCAATTGGCGGATCGAATGACAATTCAATAGTGGATTATTTAATTACAAGATTCCCAACTGTGTTCTCTGGTAAACTAGGAAAATTTAATAAGTACGCTGTGGAGTTGCATTTAAAACCGCACTCGAAACCAATATTTTTTAAAGCACGATCAGTACCATATGCTTTGACAGACAAAATTGACAAGGAATTAGATCGAATCGTCGAATTAGGAGTATTACAGCCAGTAAAGTATTCGGAATATGTAAAAATAAATGTATATAATACCAATCGTACCCGTTTTAAAAAAGGACGGAGAGAATTTGCGCAGACTTTTCTGTGATAATTAATAAGCAACTAATCGTCGATAAGTATCCGTTGCCAACGGTAAATGATTTGTTCGCTAAGTTGCACGGTGACACGGTGCAAATTAGACCTGTCTATGGCTTATAACCAATTTTGTTTAGGGCAACAATCACAGAGTATGACCTGTATTAATACACATCGCGGACTGTTCAAATATACAAGATTGGTATTTGGCTTATCGAGCGCACCAGCAATATTTCAACGTGCAATGGAATGTATATTATCAGGGTTAGATGGGGTAGTGTTTTTTCTCGACGATATATTAATAACAGGAGTCGACAGTAAACAACATATGAGCAGGTTAATCACGGTACTAGAAAGGCTGGCAGACACAGGGCTCACAATACAACCAAGCAAGTGTCAATTCTTCAAAAATGAAGTAAACTATCTAGGGCACATAATAGACAAAAATGGAATAAAAAAGTCACCGGATAAAATCATAGCAGTATCACAAGCACCACGACCACAGAACGTGTTACAATTGCAGTCTTTTCTAGGTTTAACAAATTATTATCGCAATTTTGTTCCAAATGCTTCAACCATACTAGCACCGTTATATAACCTGTTGCACAAATCGTCAAAATGGGAATGGTCACAAGTACACGATAATGCTTTTAAACTAATTAAACAGCAGTTGGCATCAGATAAGGTACTGGCACATTTTGACCCAGGGGCGAAATTAATATTAACAGTAGATGCCTCTCCATACGGGTTAGGCGCTGTGCTATCACAAGTAGGAAGAGATGGGCACGAACGACCGATAAGCTATGCATCTAGAACGTTAACAGCTGCGGAAAAAAATACGCGCAAATACAAAAAGAGGCAACAGCCATAGTATTCGGGGTAAAGCGTTACCACCAGTATTTATATGCCCGAGCGGTGCCATTCATCTTGCGAACGGATCATAGGCCGCTATTAACCATCTTCGGTCCACACCGTGGTATACCGGAGGTATCAGCTAACCGACTACCCAAACTCGGACGAAGAGCAAAAGCATGAGAATGAAATAGGAATGGATGAGATTATAAAAGCACTGAGTGGGATGAAGATTGGTAAAGCTGCAGGGTATGACCGAGTATCTGTTGAAATGCTGAAGGGCGGTGACGGGGTGGTAGCGAGCCTGTTGTGCCGGATCTTTAATATGTGTTGGAGATATGGCCGCGTGCCGGATGACTGGTGCAAGGCTGTAATCGTACCACTATATAAGGGAAAAGGCTCACAGCAGGAGTGTAAAAACTACCGCGGCATTAGTCTTTTAAGTGTTGTCGGCAAATTATATGCGAAAGTTTTAATAAATAGAGTGGTAAAAGTGACGGATGAACAATTATGGGACGTGCAAGCAGGATTTAGAGAGGGAATGGGCTGTATGAATCAGATCTTCTCCTTGAGGAGCATAGCTGAAAAACATCTGGCTAAGCACAAAAAAGTCTACTGTGCTTTCGTGGACTTGGAGAAGGCCTATGACAGTGTGTGGAGGGATGAACTGTGGTCGACGCTATCCGGGTACGGTGTGGACTGGCACTTGGTACGGGCACTGAAATCTCTATATAGGGATTCCAGTGCTTGTATTAGGATTAATGGGGCGTATACGAACGGTTTTCCATTTCAAGGGGTGTTAGACAGGGCTGTGTAGCGTCACCGTGGTTGTTCAACTTGTGCATGGATAGTCTGATAGGTTTGAAAGAGCATGAGTGCGGATTGAGGATGAATGAGTTGTCTGTCAAATGCCTTCTCTATGCAGATGATCAAGTTCTACTTGCATCGTCAGCAGAACAGTTGCAAGACATGGTGACTGTGATGAATGAAGCTTTTAAGTTAAAAGGGATGAGTATAAATGTGAACAAGACTAAGGTAATGGTGTTTGAAAGAGAAGAAGATGTATCGAAGTGTGAAGTGAAAATAAATGATAAGAGTGTGGAGCAAGTGAACGAGTTTGTATATCTGGGCAGTATGTTCACAAGGGATGGAAAGATTGAAGAGGATGTGGAAAGGAGAGTGAATGCAGGGAATAAAGTGAATGGTGCTATGCATGCAGTTGTGACCAGCAAGTCGATGTCTCCGGAAGCTCGACTCGCCGTTCACAACAGCGTGCTGGTGCCTACACTTATGTATGGAAGTGAAGGCTGGGTATGGCAAAAAAGACATGAAAGTAGGATTAATGCAGTAGAAATGCGCTCCTTGCGGAGTATGTGTGGTGTAACTTTAACTGATAGATTGAGGAATGAGGTAATAAGACAACGTTGTGGTTTAAAAGAAGATGTAGTGACTAAAATTGAAAAGGGTATGTTAAGATGGTTTGGCCATGTTGAGAGGATGAATGAAAGTCGACTTACGAAAGGTATTTACAAGGCAGACGTGAATGGAAACGCCGGGAGGGGACGCCCTAGAAAGACATACATAGACCTTATAGGTGATGTTCTTCAGAAAGGCCAAGTGCGCAGTACCCATAACCGGCGTGTGTGTATGACTAGATGTATGAATGTGTGTGAAGCAAAAGAAGTATGTAAGGATCGTAGCAGGTGGCGTTCTGTAGTTTCTGCCTACCCCCATGGGAAAAAGGCGTGAGTTTATGTATGTATATAATTATGTAATCGAATATGTTAGCAGTAAAAATAACAGTGCCGACTATCTGGTGCGCTTCCGTAGGGAATGAGTCACCGACATCAGGCAGTGCAGGGCCGGGCGCCGACGCCGGCAGAGAGCGCGCGGGGGTAGGGCGAGAGGCTGCTGATGACCGCGCCACTTATGTTTACTTCGTTGTTGACGGCGGGCTGCCTATTACGCTAACTGTTTTACAACACGAAACCGAGAAGGATACAACATTGCGTAAAGTAATAGATTATGTTTTGTTAGGCTGGCCGAGAAAAGTATACGACGACAAATTAATGCCATACTTTTACTGTCGTAACCAATTATCGGTAGAAAACGGCTGTTTGATGCGTGGGCACAAAGTAATCATACCCGAATTGTTGAGACATCAAATTTGTAATGAACTTCACAGTTCACATTTTGGAGTGGTAAAGATGAAGTCAGAGGCGCGCAAGTGGTTGTGGTTTCCAGGCATAGACGGCGCGCTGGAGCGGCTGGCCAGCGCGTGCGCAGTATGCAGCGCGCTGCGCCCCGCGCCCCGCTTGCGCCTTGGCCACATCCTCCTCAGGCCTTCCATAGAATACATTTAGATTTTCTAGGGCCTTTTAATAACCAAATGTTTCTAATCGCAGTTGATGCTTATAGTAAATGGGTGGAAGTGTTTATAATGACATCATCATATGGCTCGAAAGCAGTCATTGAGAAACTAATTGATTTAATGTCACGTTTCGGTATTCCACATACTATCGTAACGGATAACGGTACTTCGTTTGTTTCGCTAGAGTTTAAAGAATTTTGTACAAAGAATGGTATAACGCATACGCTTGCTCCGGCATATCATCCGTCAAGTAACGGACAAGCCGAAAGCTATGTTAAAATAATTAAAAGGGGTCTCAAAGGCATTATTTTTGATAATAAGAGGAAACCACTTAAGGAACAAATTTCAAAGTTTTTGTTCGACTATCGGAACTCCAGGCATAGTACCACCGAGAAATCACCCGCTGAGCTCGTGTCGAAGCGACCGACCGGTCGCTTCGCACGCGGCTCGATTTACTGTCACCGACATCGGCGTTGACGACGTCCGCAGTGTCGACTTCCTCTTCCACTTGCCTCACTCAAACCGTGGAGCAAAACCAGTTCTTACAGCGTAAATACTATAAAGGAAAAAAACGGAAACAATTCCAAGAGAAAGAAGTAGTGTGGATAATAAAAAATATAAATAATAAAAAGTTTGTATGGATCGAAGGAATTATAAAGAAAAAGATCGGAAACGTAATGTACGAAGTATATGTACCTGAATTAGATCGCTTGGTAAAAAGACACTTAGACCAGATACGGGCACACGGAAAAACACAAATGCCAGGAAATGAGTCGTACTGGGATTCAGATGTCACCCCGGAAGTACAGCGCGACCAACCAGACGCAAACCAGACGACACTGAATGACGACGACCGAACCAGCAACAATGCCAACTCTGATTTAGAGGAAATAGGAACACCATCACCAGTACACATTACATTATCACCGTCAGTCGCTAGCACACCGGACCGAGGAGACGGAGAAGGTGAATGTAGTTCAGAGCGAAATGTGACCTTCGCCACGCCACTAGCAGAGTCAGATGGCTCAGTTGATGCTTATAGTAAATGATACCAGCGATAAACCCACGACGCCTCGAATTGTCACCCGACAATTTTACTCCTTAGCATAGTTACACAATTAATGTATATTACATTGGGGTTGATTTGCAGTAGCAAAATAAAGGGAAGGGGATGTTATGTATGTATGATAGCGCTGGTAAATGAAACTAGCAGCAGAGACGAAATCAAAACGTCAAAAAGGCAGATGACATAACGGAAACACGATTTATGTATTGTTATTGTAAAGATTTGTTTTTATTTTAGTAATATTTTAAAGTCAAAAATGGAAGGTAGATTCACCGACTGTTAGTTTATTTCAATAAAATAATTGGTAACTATATTCGTTCAAAATATTTGTAAAAAGTATTATTAATTACTAAACAAATAATGTACACAATTACTGTATTTTTACAAACCTAAATCTATAATTAATTGATAAACGAATGTCACCGGATGTTGTTGCTGTGTGACGTCTTGTCATTTGTTTAAACGTATAAATAGGCTGGTTCTAGTCGAAAGAACTCAGTATTGAATTGTATTGAACTGTGCACATATCATTATAAAATTAAGTTGTGAGACTTACTGTTGGTGTGAGTAATAAAAAGTGTATACAAGATGTCTGATCGTTATCATTTGAGAATCCTGAGTACGCCCGCTCTTACATCAGAAGAAAGGGATCAACCCGAGCCTCAACTGGACCCATCAACACAGTCGCCTTGCCTAGCCTACCGACCACTCGACCAGGACATTCGGATGAGCTGAATTTACTTCGTTGCCAGATCAAGTTGCAGAAAAGGATGTTTTTCAAAAACAAAACACCAATACCCACAAGCTAAGTAAAATTTATTTACCTAATTATGATCTTGACCAGCATAAAATAACAATTGAGTGAACAAGTTACCTGTCTATCCACCGTGCGAGGTAGTTCAGTCTATTGCTAGGATGAAGGGATTTTCATGCTTGCTAAGACGCGCCAAGCAATTGGTAGACACTAATGCTCATTCTTTTGCACTCGTAGCACAATATTAAGTAGCTAAACTAGATATTATATTGTGTATTGGAATTGAGTGTGTATTGAATAGACTTCAAATGAAGCTAAATCTTTTTTTGAATATGGTACCAAGTCATAAAGTTTACTTTCAAGTATTTTTCCTAATGCTCCAGTGGCATAAAATCATAGTTTTACCAAGCTGAACCCCTCGGGTCAAGCATCAAGAACACAAAACAAACATGATTTGCGCGAATGTTTGACTTTGGATATCAAAATACTTCATTAGATGCCACATGCCCATTATTTTCATATCCCTTAATAGAGGAGCTCGTGGCTAAATAATAACTTAAGTTAAGCAACGCTTGACGATGTCGGTCCGTGGATGTGTGACCATTTCAACATACCGAGTTTCCTTCGTGCCTCGGAAAGCACGTTAAGCCGTTGGTCCCGGCTGTCATTTGAAGATCTTTGACAGTCTTTACGGGTAGTCCGAAGCTTGAGATCTGACACCAGTCTTGCCAAAGGGTACTGTGTTACCCAGTTACTGAGTTGTGGAGGTCAGATAGGCAGATTGATTGGTTTAGGTTACTACACCGGTGCACAGGTTAATTTCCATCAAAGCTGTGTATGGTTAAGATAACCGTGTGAACATTATACTCTCGTAATATTTTTCATGTTTCAGATACCATATTGTGTCGCAGCCTGGAGCCTCTGCTGAAGGCTAGCGATTCAGATGCTGAGCGCGAAGGTTGACGTGTCAACATCTGAGAGGTTAAGAAGAACAGCATGCAAGCAGTTCGCTGGTCTTAGCCGAACGGTACGAACGTGCGCAAGTTTGGAATGGAATACTCGGTGAGTCGCTTCCATTTTATTTTGATAGTGAAGTCGAATATTCTCTAGTGATGAGATGCTATTTCGAGTTTTAAGTGTTCATGTTGGAACACTGAATTGGTTGGTAGTGGTTATACCTAGCACTATCACTACGTAATTAAGACACACCTGGTGAAAAGCAAGTAGCTAATAAGTTACCTATTGGGTTGTTAGTACTTTCCTAGTTTCAACATTTGGTTCAGTACGAACTTTGGGATGAGATATCCCATAAGAAGGAGATGAAATATCCAAAATGACTGAATAACTAGTCGTTTTCAGTGGCAAAGCGAGTTAGTAATGTCGTTGGGCTATCGTAATTGTATCGAGTTAGTAACGGTACTGGTCATTTGCGTGTATTCAGGACGGATCTTGTTGCGTAACGATGTACAACCACCGTCTTCAGATCTGAATTCACTTGCTTACTTTCAAAGTAATATTATGATAACAGTAGATCACGCGATTGTTTTTCTTACATGAAAACTGAGTTAGTGACCGACAGTAAAGGGTTACTGTTGATAATCTGATATTTATGATATTGATCAGAGTTAATTCGTGAAGCTCCTTAATAGTATCAGGGTTAGTTGTTTCCCTTTTATAAGCCATCAATATGTTCCAAAATCTTTAAGTAGAAAACGCGAATCATGTTGGAAGGATACCCGATCGCCAAGTTCTTTGAGAATTAGACGTCATAGTTGATGGCTGTGGTAGTGAAACCGAATCTGATTAACATGTCTACTCATAAGACCAATTCTGGACCGCACCTCATGCGTACCATGTGGCGGTGGGTTTTTTAAAGTGGGTTTATGAGTTGAGTATGCATTGCCTTTACTTTGTTTAGTTTAACTTGTTGATCGTAGGACCTTTTTCTAATGAATAGTGTTGTGTGGGAAACTTTAGTACGAAAACTGAAGAGGCCCGGTATTAAGTCCGCGATAGGTGATTATGACAGGATAGTGATCGTTATACACCGAAAGCTTTAAATAGATACGCTTAAACCTACAAGTATGGACACGGTAGGTTAAGGAAGATGCCAGCGGGTCATGTACCAGTCGATGTTGATGTTAAAAGGATTTTAATGATGATGAGCAAGCTCAAAATGTCGAGTAATTGAGTCTTTCAGCCGTATTATGTTTGACCGTACCAGTGGATTCTGGCGGAGGTCTTGAGAGACCGTTGTGTGAGAGTAATATAATTGCTGTTCGGCTACAGAGCCGTGGCGTTAGAGGTTTTACTCGAGGGTTTCTGTAAGCTTGGCAGTTTTCGCTGCAGAAGAAGTTTTAAAGTTTGATTTGAGCGACTGGTGGTACATGGCCCAGGGTAATGATTTAGTTAAAGATCAAAGTTCTAAAATTTCCCTATTGTCACGAACCCAATGATCTAGTTTGGTCAGGAGTAGCCGAGCGTTGTGCGTTGGCCTGTGTGGCAACTGTTGGCCTTTATGGCAACTGTTGGCCTGTGTGGCAACTAAACGCCAGTGTGCCAACTGGAGGCCTTTATGGCAACTGTAGGCCAGTGTGGCAACTGGAGGTCTTTGTAGCAACTGTGGTCCTGTAAGTTGGTTTAAAATAAACACGTTTGTGTAAGGAACCTTACAGAGGATTCCTGTAGAGTTAAGAGGTTAAAATAAAGTAAACTCGCATAGTCACGCGAGAGGTGAGGTCACCATGTTAATGTTGATGACGTTCGAATCGACAAGCCTTCGTTACGAAAATTGAAATATTTTTGGTTTTCTAATTTTTATTACTATGCGTAGATTGTGTTAGTAAGATATACAAAGCTGAAGTACCAATTGAGATTGTAGATGATGAATAGACGTAACATAGGACAGACTAAATCTCTGTGTGAACAGGTTCTGAGTTCAGAGAGTTGAGTTGACTCGACATCGTAGGGATGTGCGAGTAGAGCAATTGAGAAGAGAGCTATGTGATGGCTAAAGGTCGTGAATAAGATACCTGGTGTCTTTTTCTTTTGTTTCATTTAATGTGACATTAGTGACTATCAGTGGTACTTGGACTTTGTAATCACGAAGATTAGAAGCTTTTGCGTTCCGAACTTCACCCTATTGATGATCATTGAATAAGTATAACTTTTCAATTAATCTTTTGGTACCTCATGTAGAATTATTACAAATGGGGAATCCGCTACAATGGCACAGATTACAGCCATTATTATTTTCTTTTTCTTCGTACATCATGCTATTACTCGCGGTACATCTAGAGCTAACAGTCAAACTGAATGGGTTTGGGTTAATAAAATAGGTGAATTGTAATTGGCATTAAAATATACGAAATCTAAGGCTACTGAATGGCCCTTTTGATTAACTAGGTAAAATAGCCCCTCCCCTGCAATTGAAAATACCATATCCGTTTAGACCCTAAGCATAGAATGGCCGAAACGGAAGCAAAAAAAAAAAAAAAAAAATAATAAAAAAGGTTTTGGTTTTAGAAAAAGACTTTGGTCACTCAATGAACTTTGAACGACTAGACCGTGATAGCAAGAATAAATAATAATGAAAAAAAAGGGTTAAAACTTTTTATAACATTATTCAGAATTGAAAAGCTTAACTTATGAATAAAAAAAAGAATGTTTTGTTTGGTTAAATAAAATTTAGTCGAAACAAGTCAAAGACTGGCCTCTGAATCTTTATGATCAAGCAACGAACTACGACCTCAGAGTTTCAGAATTAGTTGGTTAAATAAAATTCTGTCAAAACAAGTCAAAGACGGGGCCTCTGAATCTTTATGATCAAGCAACGATCTGCGACCTCTGAGTTTGATAGTTAAATAAAACTCAGTCAAAACAAGTCGTAAGACTAGCCTCTGAATCTTTATGATCAAGCTATGATCTGAGACCTCTGAATTTGATTTGAGTTAGCGAAATGGATGTGTAAAAAGGCCTTGGTCATGGCTATGGTTTAAGTTGGATGATTCAATAAAATTTAAGTCAAAACAAGTCAAAGATGGGCCTCTGAACCTTAATGGACAAGCCACGATCTGCGATCTCTGAGTTTGACAGTTTCACCAGAACAAGCAATAATGTTGCCTCTGAGTCTGGTCTAAAAGGTTTTTGCATATTTTAATTTTTTTTATGATTTTCAGAGATTCGCTGGGCCTAGCAAGGCCCGCTCGTCAGTATGGCCGTGATAGCGCTGGTAAATGAAACTAGCAGCAGAGACGAAATCAAAACGTCAAAAAGGCAGATGACATAACGGAAACACGATTTATGTATTGTTATTGTAAAGATTTGTTTTTATTTTAGTAATATTTTAAAGTCAAAAATGGAAGGTAGATTCACCGACTGTTAGTTTATTTCAATAAAATAATTGGTAACTATATTCGTTCAAAATATTTGTAAAAAGTATTATTAATTACTAAACAAATAATGTACACAATTACTGTATTTTTACAAACCTAAATCTATAATTAATTGATAAACGAATGTCACCGGATGTTGTTGCTGTGTGACGTCTTGTCATTTGTTTAAACGTATAAATAGGCTGGTTCTAGTCGAAAGAACTCAGTATTGAATTGTATTGAACTGTGCACATATCATTATAAAATTAAGTTGTGAGACTTACTGTTGGTGTGAGTAATAAAAAGTGTATACAAGATGTCTGATCGTTATCATTTGAGAATCCTGAGTACGCCCGCTCTTACATGTATGTCTAATGTGCCGCGGCTGCGACCCGGCTAAGTAAACCGTTCATAGATAATAAAGTTAGTGTGTCATTGACTAGCGTGTTTGACTGTTGTCCGTCCTTTAATTCGAATATCTAACAACGTCCAAGGCCTACATTTCAATATTCGTCTGCCTAGCAACAAAAGCCATTCATTTAGAATTAGTCTCAGACTTGAGTACTGCAGCCTTTCTCGGCGCTTTCAAACGTTTCTGTGCCCGGAGAAGAACACCAAAGTGTATTTACTCTGACAACGGTACGAATTTTGTAGGCGCTGCCAAAACACTTATACAGGAACACAAAGAGGCATTAATGCACTACATCAACGAAGAACTCTTGAGTGACTTAGGGAACCTTGGAGTTGAGTGGCAGTTCAACGCTCCAGTTTGGCCATCAGCAGGAGGACTGTGGGAGGCCGCAGTCAAAAGCATGAAGCACCACCTGAAACGCGTCATTGGCGAACAAAAGCTGACATTTGAGGAGTTTTCCACGTTGTTAGCCCAGATTGAAGCGTGCCTCAACTCTAGGCCGTTGGTTCCTCTAACAAACGACATTGAGGATCTAGACTGCCTAACGCCGGTACATTTCTTAGTGGGAGGGCCAATACTGTCAAGCCCACTCTCACCTGACGAGGAAATCAGAAACATTAAAACTAGATGGCAGCTACTGGAAAAAATGCAAAGATTTCTGGAAGAGATGGTCATCTGAATACCTTCAAACACTTCAAACACGCAGCAAGTAGCATTATGCAACAAAAAATCTTGAGATCAACGACATCGTATTGATAAAAGATGATCACTTGCCGCCCTCTAAATGGCTTTTAGGAAGGGTTATGGAGACTCATCCTGGCAAGGATGGACACGTACGAGTGGTGACCCTGAAAACAAAAAATGGCACTCTAAAACGCCCAGTCATCAAACTATCACGACTACCTGTCGAACAGAGTGATACAGGGTGTGTAGAGAGTGAAGGTGACAAAACGCCTATCGAACAACAGAAAACTAGGAAATCGAAGCGGAAGAAACCTGCTAAAATATCCCTAAACAATTACCTTGGCATGTTTTTCACGTTTGCCTTATGCATAGCGACGTCACTGCAACAGACTACAGTGAACACACCACATTATCGTCAGCAAAATTAGTCTACTTCGACAAAATTGCTGAAATGCAAATACGACAAGTCGACTGGAAAATGGTTGTTTATTACAATATGACAACATATTGGCGAAGTTTACAAAACGTGGCAGACTACGTCACACATTTGAATAGTCTGACTAAAGAAGAGCCAACCTTGATATCCATCGCCTCTCAACTAGAACACGAAATCAAAGAAATACAGCACTATAACGATGTTTTGCGATCGGAACACGGAACGCGCAAGAAAAGGGGTCTAATAAATGGGATTGGTTATGCAGCAAACTATCTATTTGGAGTCCTTGACGAAAACTTTGCCAAAAAATACGACAGTGATATCAACATCATACAGACAAACGAAAATCACTCACTCAACCTCTACAAGGAACAAACATCGATTGTGGAAGGCGAGTACAATATTTTAAAGAGAAACGAGGACATCATGAACAAGCAATTTACGCTAGTCAACAAACGCTTCCAAGAAACGAACGAGCGCATACACTTGGAACGTAGCAATGCACTTAATGTGATGTCGTCTGCATTAGCCGCTAACTTAATAATCTCCAACTTAAGGAGAGTTCAACTATTACTGCTCGACTTAGTGACTGATGTAAAGGGCGGACGCGTCGATGCACATCTACTGAAGCCAGATCAGTTACAAGAACAATTAAACATAATATCTGGACAATTACCTAGTGACCTGTTGCTACCTTGTACAAACAGGTATCAGTGCATTCGACAGATGTATAAATTGTCACGAGTACACGTCAAGCTGACGAGAGACTTTTTCCTATTTGAAGTCAAGCTGCCTTTGGTAAAAATCGAACAGTACGAGCTAAGCCGAGTCATACCAATTCCTTCCATACAAGGACAGAAAGAGAAGCATATCATGCCTACATCTGAATATTTGGCAATAAACCTCAAGAAGGATGTGATGATGCCTCTAACATACAACGACCTAAGCACATGTGTACCACTGAGAAAACACCAGTTACTATGTGCACTGAGTTTACCGGTTTATGACATAAAGCAAGCCGCGACGTTGTGTGAGGCACAAATTATAGTAAACAATTAGAACTTATCAGCGTGCCATACGACTATATCAAGTTGCAGCGACAAGTGGATACAGTTACACAATGATGGCGCGTGGCTCTACACCTGTTGTAAACAATGCTTGACTCGCATTTTCTGTCCATCTGGCACATTATCGAAACGATTAAGTGCTACTGGTATTATCACACTTGATCCAGGATGCATGTTGAAAGGAGATAACATTATACCTCGCTCTCATAACAACTTCCACAGTGAGATAAGCGTTTCTGAAGACGAGCTTTACTTAAAAGAATCGGCTATAAATCACTTCATATCAGACAACAACTATACTTTTGAAGCTGAGCATCATGAAGTGATGATGAAGACATTGAAAGCCAAGATTGAACAGGTGAAGATGCACCAAGGGTGGCAACTTCCCACGACACACATCGCTATATCATGTATAGCTTTATGCTCATCGTTTTTGTTGGGGCTTGTCTATGGATCAGTCTCAAACTAAAGAAACGCTACCGTGCAGTTCTTCCAGTTACCTACAGACCTGATAACTCGGACCTGGAGCGAGCCATCAGCGAACAACAACTAAGGACGAGCCATGAGCGAACCACAACTAAGGACGAGCCATGAAACTTGCAGCGCGCACAAGGTCGATAGAGCGACCTCGCCGGCAAGCTAAATAATTATTGTTTAGATATAAGCTTGGGACTTTATATTCTTTATTTACATTATTTTATTTACTGTTAACTTTTACATTTATTTTACTGTGTTTACATTATTTTTACATAAGGTATGGTATTTACATTTTGTTTGTTTTTTTGTGATTTGGGAGCATGTACGAGCACGCTCGACAATTTTATGCTGACGCCCGAGTTAAGGAACCCCAATCCCCCAATATTAGCTTCATCAGCCAATAATTATATTATATTAGAATAACAGCTATATGTCAGCATATAATATCTAGGACATGCGTCATTAGCAGAGATGATTGGTTAGCAATAAGATTAGTATATAAGATCAACATTTTGTAGAATTAAGTAATTACTGTCTTGCTGTAACTGGGATCAAATAAAGTTTATTTTTAAACTCTTCCGTTGTCGCTTACTTAATTGGCGCAGCCGGTAGGATCTCTGTAGTCAGTCTGTCACGTATCCACATCTACGGGAAGCAGCCGACGTCCGTTTCAACGGTTCAGCAGAGATCACCGAACAAACAAATACATTAAGAAGCCACATCAAGCCAGGAGAGGACCAGGAGCCAAGCAGTAATTCAGGGATCATGAAGATAGCTGCGGAATTGTGAGTAAATCTTTTCACCTTCCTCTCAGCTCTTCCATTTGCATCCCAACCTTGTATTAATCTATGTTGTGTGTATTATTAGGGATTGGACAACGCCGTAATAATATTTTATAGATTGTTAGTTGTAGTAAATAGTTAGGGATAATTTATTAATTTTTGTGCTTACTTTTTGTGAAGCTTCGTTATTTCACTTCATAATGGAAGGTATAAACCGTGTTCCGCAAGAGATGGTAAACATAATTCCAGTATTTAATGGCGATGTTAGAGCGTTACCCTTATTTATTAAAAAATGTGAATACATTTTAACAACATTCCAAGGGAGCGTTGTACAAAACAATTATTTATTTCATGTAGTAACAAGTAGATTAACAGGCGAAGCAGCTAGTTTGGTAGGCGAAAGGGACTCTATAAATACGTGGGATGAGCTAAAAATGCTGTTAAATCAACACTTTGGCGACCCACGTACTGAAGATTGTCTAGCAATGGAGTTAGAATCCTGTAAAATTAACAAAGGTGAAAGTTACTTAGATTTGTGTCATAGGATACAGCATATGAGAAGCATTTTATTTTCCAAAATATCAGAGACTATTGCTGATGACTCTTTACGGAAGGCTAAGCAGATAATCTACAGTAATAGGGCGATGAATGTTTTTCTATTCAATTTACCGCCATTCCTAGTTAGGTTAGTTCGTTTACGCGACGTTTCGACATTGGAAGACGCGTTGAAAATTGTTTTAGAAGAACAGAACTTTCAATCAGTCTATAATTCTAAAAAAAACGATCACCGCAATTATAATAGATCTAATAAAAATATTTTTTCCGATTTCAATAGTGCGAAGTATAATTCGCAGAGCCTATCCAGTGCAGTTGCACCGAATAACGCCACGAGTAGTTCAATTACGATGAACAATTCGCAACAGTTTAGGAATTATAGGCAACATTATAATCAAAATAATTTCAATCGGACAAATAATAATGATCATAACAATAGGACAAGTAGGTCACAGTTTCCGATGGCGCAACAAAGCCAACAGTCCACGGCATATGCACCGCGAACGTCACCTTTTGCAGCGCAAGCATCTCCGCCGGGTTCAAAGTCGAACACTGACGTTACTATGCGCACTGCAAGTTCACGCCGTGTTAATTACACTAATAATCATAGCTATAACGAACCAAGTTTTGACAACTCAAATAATGAGTTCCAGGAAATTCCTGAAGATCCCAGACAGGGAAATTTTTGTATAACCGCCTCTACCCTAGAGAGCGAATAAAAATTAATTGCAATAAACGTCTTAACTTACCACACATAGTTGTACCAGAATTAAATGCAGTGTTTATGATAGATACAGGCAGTGTTAGGTCTTTCATAAGCCCACACATTGCAAACAAGTACTTTAGGGATCGGTTGCAATATGAACCCTTCGAAGTTGTTAGTACTCACGCATCGAGTGTTCATAGCGAAACGGCATTTATTCCTTTACCAGCTACGTTTTGCAGTAAGGAATTTCATAAATTTTATGTTTACAGTGTTGATGATAGGTATGATGGGTTAATAGGTAGTAACCTACTTAAACAGTTACAGGCAAAAATAAACATGGAAAGTCAAGTTTTGCATTTAAAAAATGCGAATATTCCAATAATATACGCACCACCTATGAGAGAGGTATATCAATTGCCATCTCGTAGTGAATTAAGAGTTAGATTGCCAGTCAACTTACTAGACGGGGAAGCTATACTACAATTTAAACAATTTTCGGAAGGGATTCGAATGCCCACCGCATTAGTTAAGTGTATTAAAGGTTACGCATCAACCGTTATTCAGAATTATACGGATGAAACCAGAACCTTAGTGGTAACAGGACCTTTTACGGTCGAACCTTACAGGCAGAACCCATCTGTTCACATTAATTTTACAGAAAATAACATAGAAATAGATAGGATGCTAACAGATAATTTAAAAAAAATACAGTTAGACCACATGAATTCTGAGGAACGTAAAACCATCGAAGGGCTATGTAATGAGTATAAGGACATATTTTATTGTGAGAATATTCCATTAACGTTTACAAATCAAGTAAAACATAGAATTAGAACAAGGAATGAAGATCCTATAAATATTAAAGCACATAGGTTACCTCCCATTCAATCGAAAGAAATTAGGAATCAGGTAGATAAAATGTTAAGGGACAATATCATCCAGGAATCACACTCCCCCTGGAGTGCTCCCGTACATTTAGTGCCAAAAAAATTAGATTCATCAGGACAGCAAAAATGGAGGATGGTAGTTGATTATAGACGTCTCAATGAAATTACTACCGATGACAAATACCCTTTGCCCAACATAAATGATTTATTTGATATGCTAGGCAATAGTACCTATTTTACTACCTTAGATTTAGCTAGTGGATACCATCAAATCGAGGTCCAGAAAGAAGATAGGGCGAAAACAGCTTTCAGTACACCTTCAGGACATTATGAATTTAACAGGATGCCGTTTGGGTTAAAAACAGCACCTGCAACATTTCAGAGGGCTATGGATAACGTTCTAAGAGGTCTCCAGGGCTTACATTGCCTGGTATACCTTGATGACGTCATAATTTTTTCTAAATCGCTGACTCAGCATGTAGAAAAACTTAGAGCAGTTTTTGATCGTTTTCGGGCGACAAATTTAAAAATACAACTCGACAAATCACATTTTCTTAGAAAGGAAGTTCTTTACTTAGGGCACACTATTACAAGTGAAGGATTGAAGCCAAATAATGATAAAATTGATGCAATCTTAAGATATCCTATTCCAGAAACAGTTACACAAATAAAAAGCTTTTTAGGACTCATTGGTTATTATAGGAAATTCATCAAAGATTTTGCAAAAATAACTAGACCTTTAACAGCTTGTTTAAAGAAAGGTCGTAAAATAATTATTAATGATGAGTATAGGGAATGTTTTGAAACATGTAAAAAACTTTTAACAAACGCACCTTTATTACAGTATCCCGATTTTAGTAAAAGTTTTATTTTAACTACCGACGCATCGAATTTTGCAATTGGGGCTGTATTGTCACAAGGATCAATAGGCTCAGACAAGCCAGTAGCATATGCTAGCAGGACTCTGAGTGACACAGAAGTAAAATACAGTACTATTGAGAAGGAGCTTTTAGCCATAATATGGGCAGTTAAGCATTTTAGGCCTTATCTATATGGCAATAAATTTATTATCTTTACAGACCATAGACCATTAGCATGGCTGTATTCATTAAAAGAACCCAACAGTAAGCTCACGCGTTGGCGTTTACGCTTAGAGGAATATGACTACGAGGTTAAGTACAAGAAAGGGCCTCAAAATAAAAATGCAGATGCCTTATCTAGGATTAAAATTAATGCAATTAACGACGATTTAGATTCGATATTTGTTAACGTAGGTGATAGGAAAGAGCGAATACAAAAAATTATAGATGAAGAGCTGCAATTTGACGAAACGCCCATAGAAACGATAGAACTTTCGGATTCTGATGATGGCGTCACAGCTAATTCAGTTTCAAATAGGGAACATGAAGGTATTCCTATTTTAAATGAAGCTGTAGATACTAAAGCTAGACAAATTTTAGTTCACTCATGGTTTAAAGATAAATTGACAGTAAAGGATATTTCTAATAATAAACAGAAAATTTTTGAAGTTCACTTACCAACAAATAATGACAAATTAGTTAAAGACTTTCTAAAAGAATATATAGATCCTAAACATAAATATCATATTTATTTTGAACATCCATCGTTTAGAAAATCTTTTTCAAACATGGTTATTAACTTGTTTAAAAAGGGTTCAGTTAAGTTAACAGAATGTACAGAAAGAGTGATCAATTTGACAGAGTCAGAAGAGGATCAGAAAGAAGTTATTATGAAATACCACGACGGGTAAACCTGTCATAGAGGCATTAGGGAAACTTTAGCTAAACTTAAGAGATATTATTGGTGGCCAAACATGAAAGAAATAGTTACAACAGTTATTAACAGCTGCGAAATGTGTAGAAAAATGAAGTACGATAGAAAGCCCATTAAACCTCAAATTCAGTTAACCCAAACTCAGAATAATCCATTCCAAGAAGCTTTTATGGATCTATTATACATTGAAAGAAAATATTATTTAACTATTGTAGATGCTTTTAGTAAATTAGCACAGGCAATAGATGTACCTAATAGGAGTACACCAGAGATAGTTAGAGCATTAATTAAATATTTTAGTATTTATGGATTGCCCAGTAGAATAAGTTGTGATTCAGGGACAGAATTTAATAACATGTTAATTAAGGAAATGTTAAGTCTATACAAAATAGAATTGCACATAGGGACTCCAAACAATCCCAGTTCTATGGCAATAGTCGAGAGATTCCATTCTACTATCATCGAAATTTACCGATTAGCAAAATATGAAAAAAACGATTTAGATGCAGCTTCCGTTATGACGTATGCTATTATGGCATATAATAACACCATACACTCAGCGACAGATTTTACGCCTTTTGAACTAGTCTTTGGGCATACCGATGCCGGAAATGTATTTAATGTCGATAGGGAGAAAAATTTAACTCAGAAATTATTATTAGATCATAGGAAACGTCTCAAAGTACTATACGAATTTGTAACAGATAAATTAAACACAGATAAACTTAAGGTAAGAGATAGGAAAGGAGGTGAAGAAACACCAGTCCTTAAGACAGGAGATACTATGTACATGAAGAATACTAGGACTAGGAAAGCTAAGGAAAAACCTCGCTATGAAAAAGCCGAAATCACTGGTGAAACCGAACGTAATATAGTGCCTGTAGAATTAAATAAAAGACCAACTAGAGTGGCGATAAAAAATGTAAAACGTCCTCCACAGGTCATGCCTAGTACTTCTGGTACTAGTGATGTCAGGATTCACGCTGGAACTCCAGAACTTCACTCGGAATCCGGGGATAGCGTCGTTGAAGATGGGAGTAGCGGTGAAGAAGAATAATTATTGGACTATATTTAAGATTTTAGATTTAGAATCCTTAAGCTTACAAATAGATAATAATATTCGCGATTTTAGCAATATGAAATCGAAAATTATAGAAAGCAAATTAAGTAATGAAACTTTAGGTATAGAAAACCAAATCGAGTATTTAATAAGACTTACTAAAGATAAATTATATCAAATTTTACCCCTTAATCATAGAAACAAACGAGCTTTGTTCAACCCTCTGGGCTCATTTGTAAAAGCTATATCTGGTAATTTAGATGAAGACGATGCAATTAAATATGATAAGGAAATCGTTTTACTCCAGAATAGAGAACATGCAGTCGAACGTAAAGTGTCATCAATGCAAAAAGCTTTCGATAAATTAGTTAATGACTCAGAAATCATAAATTCAAATATTAAAAGATTAGGCTCACACACTAATGGCATAGAAAAACTAGCTGAAAATGAATTCAAATTTAACAAGTTACTACGAATAATAGATACTATGTACCAAATTTTAAGCAACTTTCGAACTTGTTATGAGAACATACAAGAAATAGAGTCCGCAATCGCCTTTAGCAAACTAAATGTTTTGCACCAGTCTATTATAAATAGCACAGAACTGTACAGCAGTTTAGAAACAATTAGTAAACATGCCAGGACAATATATCCAGTTAGTAAAAGTAATTTAATAAAACTAGAACGTAATATCATAGTCAAATCATATTTAAATAACAATAGATTAGTATTTGTGTTAGAAGTCCCTCTAATAGACAACGAAACATATAACTATTATAAGGTTATTCCTATTCCTATTTTCCATTCTCCAGACACTTTTACCATTATTCCCAAATACCCTTACCTAATGGTGAATCGATTGAAATACATGCCCGTGGTAAACTCATGTACTGAAATTGAAAATGACAGATTTCTTTGTGATGAAAGTAATTTAGCTCAGAATCCAGTCGAGACCTGTATAGAACAAATTATGTTGATGAAGAATAACTACAATAGCTGCGTAAAGAATCGTATCAAGATAGAAAAGCCTAAGGTGCAGAAGATAACGGATAGCCAATGGTTGGTCTACACAGAGGACAACCTGATCATTACCGAAAACTGCAATGAGGAAATCCGCAAATACAACATCTTTGGGACCTATATCGTGACACTGAGTCAACAATGCGAGGCGCAAATAGGAGGAGTAATTGTTGGTGCCGCCACAAACACTACAATTTCCAGTTTCAAGCTCCCATTGGTCGAGATGCCAGAGCTTCAACAAGACATACAGGAGAAGGTCGACCTAAGAAACGTGGACTTTAGTGACGTGAAAGAATTGTTACAAAGTGCCAAATTGAGTGAAAGTGACGATACAACCCAAATAGTGACAATAGAAATTAGCGTATGGACCATTTTAGAGTATATCATTATCATAATAATTATTGTCGTCATCTCATACAAATTAAATGTTTTTCGTTTTTGCCGAAATTCTCCGAAGTCATCTGCGACGCCTTCGGATAATTTCTCTCTTAGGGAGGGAGGAGTTAAGGAACCCCAATCCCCCAATATTAGCTTCATCAGCCAATAATTATATTATATTAGAATAACAGCTATATGTCAGCATATAATATCTAGGACATGCGTCATTAGCAGAGATGATTGGTTAGCAATAAGATTAGTATATAAGATCAACATTTTGTAGAATTAAGTAATTACTGTCTTGCTGTAACTGGGATCAAATAAAGTTTATTTTTAAACTCTTCCGTTGTCGCTTACTTAATTCCCGCGATCACATGTACTTACTTATATTCATTATTACATGCGCATTACCGCAATTACTCTAGTTCAATAAAGCTGCTTGGTACACACGCCGGTGTTTTCTTCCACATTATACATTAGAAATCCCGGTACACATCGCACCTCTGCGGCTGGACTCTACATAGGTCCTAATAACAAGGGTCATAGCACAGCCAACGCGAGACCATTAGCTGGGCTGGGCATTCCACCCACTCAGCTTATTACTAACTCACTGGAACAGTGACAAAGAGGAATGTTTATCCTAAAACACCAATGTGGACAAGAAGTTTTCTGATTGTCCAATCTGCAAGCGAGGGTCATAGCAGAGCTAACTACGATAAAGAACATGCGGAAAGTTTTTAGTAGCTCGGGCTACATACGACAGAATTCACCCTAGTCCACCAGTTGGTATAAAAAAAAAAAAAGACCTAGGAGGGCTAACCAAATAGCCCACTGGACCAGACAGAAGTTGTCAAGAAGTAACTGGTGGACAGTACTTTAACGACATAATATGTCTTAGGTTCCAATAAAAGTTGTTTATTCTGGTGTAATTCCATGAAATTTACAACCCAAAAGCATCATATGGCCAAGCAAGCTGCTAGATTATTTGGTACTTATAGAAATATTTTCTTGCATAAATTTGCTGTTTTAACTGCATGAGCAGTTTTAATTTTAAATCATTTTTCTTTTCACTTACCAGTTTTTTAGCTAGTCAGTCTAAAGCTGAACATTTATTTATTTATTTGCCGTACTAACGAAACAAAGAATTGAATAAATTCAAGTTCATTCATAACTTGAAATCACTAGCTGAACAATTATATTAATATTGTTGGCCTCAAGTTGTAAGATTTATAATCTTACTATTCTAGAAAAGAGCTATGAAAATCTAATGTCTGTGGAAGATGAGATGACTATGTGGCCAAGGTTTTTTATCAAAAGGCAAATAAATAGACAGTCAGGTAGGTTGTTGCGGAAACACCTGACCGTTGTGTCTTTTTGGTCAAACACATGTACTGTCACAAGCTCATATATTTGTCTGTCAGGGAATATTAAGCTTGCTTCTAGTACTTCTAGAGATTGTAATTTGTGTGGGAATGGATTTTTAATGATACTAACATTAGTAACCCACCGGGCGATACCTATTAGGTCAACTGTGGCCTCTAGAGTAGCCTAGGAGTTTGTTCAGAAAGTAGATCTGAACAGTAAATTAACTGGAAAAGTACTAAATAAAACTTAATGTTAATTATTGTATTTCAGAAAATAACTCAATATATATTAACAGCTTGCATTCAATGTTGGCTGAACTTGTATTAAAAAAGTATTTTTTATATTTTTGTGGAAAACAGTAAGAAATAATTCATTGATAGAATTATTCAGAATAAGTTTTTTCTGATTTTCTTTTGATTTTGCTGAAATTTATCATAATTTTAAACTGATTATATTTCAGAATAGTTTTGTAAGGTGTTCAACATAGCATTTGAGTTTTATCACCAGCAGATACCAAACAGGTCTTCTAACTCAACACCACGTGTTTTAGCATAGCACATAATATGACTGTTTTGCATTACAACAAAACAGGTATTATGTGTGGATAAAACACGTGGTGTTGCAGCAATTCTCTTGCTGGTGAGTTGAAGACCCTATGAAGTTGACAGCTACCTGTCAGTGTCAGCGTCACTCTTAACGTCACACTCGCTGGAGAGAAAGAGACAGGTATAAAACCATGGACAATTTGGTAAGTTTTTACCCATAAATCACCATGTAAAGGCAATTACAGATAGCTTTCTTCTAACTCAACACCACGTGTTTTATCCACACATAAGATCAATCACAAGATTAGTCAATCAATTCATAAGATTAGTGTTTTCTTCGTCTATATTTTCTGTAACTTATATGGTGTACATAATAAAGAGTATTCTATTCTATTCTATAATACCTGTTTTGTTGTAATGCAAAACAGTCATATTATATTTAGAAGTAGCGACACTTGCCACTACCAAACTCTGAGCACAAAACAACTTGTCAGTCTTAAAACGTATAAACCTAATAAAAATAATCGGAATAGCAAAACAAAAAACAGAAAAGTAACTCGACCAAGATGCGCGGGCGGGTCTCCACCGGCGCCGTCGCCTGCGTCGCGTTGATACGCCTACCCCCGAAACGCTCGGCGCTCACTATATCGCGCGCCTCAACGCCGACGCCAATCTTCGCAGCCACCAACATGAACGTGTGGATGGGATTTTCGCAATTAATCTCTGGCATGTTCGAAATTTGGAGGTCATTGGCCAACAACTCCTGGTCACGGTCATTAATATCGCTTCTCAGTTGTGTGATTTGTTCATCTACCTCCGACGCTCGTGATGCTTGGGGCTGAGCCAGTTTCTCCTCCATTACAGCCACCCTTTCCTCCAACTGATTAATTCTGTCATTAGTGCCATTTAGAGATGATCTGAGATCTGACAGATCATCTCGTAGCTGCTGGAATTCATTTTTAATAATCTTTAAAAAATCTTCCTTGAAAAAACTGAGTTCTGCCCTGAGGATGTCAAGGTTCAGCTCCGGTGCCGCATCAAGCGCAGTGTCATTTGTAGGGCTGGTGTCGATTAGCGTAACTAGGCCTTCGCCTTGTGCAGCTGGTCGTCCCCTTACCGGCGCGTCGGCCCGGCTTTCCATCTCAATGTTTTTATTGCACTCGGGACAGTGCCACTGGGCCAGTATTCGGTATCCCCACGCAAGCTCGATGGTACCAACACCTACACTTGCTACATTTGGAGGCCTCTGCCGATGATAAGAATTTGCCACAGGCACCGCACTTAGCCATTGTAAACAGAGTTTGTTTACGTCTCAGCGCAATCGATACGTTCAAAAAGTTCACCAGTCAGGCAACAGATGGCGGTATATCAAAGAACGCGTTTTATGGCTGTTTCACGGTGTGTATGGTGCGAATAGCCACTATGGGTTAGTAGTCACTGTTTTAACATAGGGGTGCGCACACACTGGAGTGAAGGGATTAGGTCACACTCTTTCGACGTGAAATTTTGATAATTTTCTTTTGGGTTTCGGGTACCCAAACACTTGCTTAGAATTCAAATATAGATATAAAAGTTTTATTATGTTTTACACAACACACTAACACTAGATAACACTGTGTCTTGTAAGTTGCACTTAGATATTAAGTTTCACAATAAATGTACATAAAACTATCAGTTATTTTTATTTATTTGAGAGAAGTACACAGAGAGCATATGGCTGATTGACATCCGGACACCCCGATGATGATGGTTTTATCTCCTTGCCAGTATGGAGACATGTCAAAGTATGTGACTAGTTTCCAATGTCCCGAATTAATTGTACTTTACCCACAGTGTCAAAGTACAACGGTTTATTGGTATCGAATTGCGTGATAGTATATGTAGCTGTGGTTGGTAATAATATACCTAGTAAAAGTAACAGTGCTAGTGCAATTTTTACTATCTTGGGATAGGTACTGTACGTTCTGGTGTTTGGTTGCGGTCGATTACGTGGTTCCTTTTCGGATCTAGTACTTTGATAAAGTGGTTGTTCTTTTGGTATGTTTGGTTCCGTTTCGCCTAAAGGTAGAACTGATAATTTAACTACAGGGCGCTTCATGTAGCCGTTTTTGGTTTTTAGAGTGACTACTCTGACAAGTTCATCTTTTCCTGGATGGACTTCTATCACACGCCCCATTGGCCATTTTCCAGCGGGTAAGTTGTCGTCATGTATCATGACTAAATCACCCACGTTGACATTTTTCTGGTGCTTCGTCCATTTGTTTCTGGTTGATAGTTGAGTCAAGTACTCTGTTTTCCATCTCTTCCATAAATCTTCGAATAGTTTTGACACTAGATGCCACCTGGTTCTGGCGTCGTCTGCTGTGTCAATTATGGTTAAACTTAGTCGTGCTGATAGGAAATGGGCTGGTGTGAAGCAAATTAAGATCCTCCGGGTCTTCTGATAGCGCACAAAGTGGTCGTGAGTTTAGGCAGGCTTCCAGTTTTGATAACAGTGTGGTGTATTCTTCAAACGTAAGTTTTTGTTGTCCGATCACGTGTTTGAGGTGGTGTTTGAGACTTCGCACGGCTCTTTCCCAAAGTCCTCCCGCATGAGGCCAAGAAGGGGCGTTGAAGTGCCATTGAATTTGTAGCTCTGTTATCTCTCTAAGGAATGACTCATTGAAAACTTTTTGAAGATGGTCGTATTCTTCTTGCAGCATTCTGTTGGCTCCAACAAAATTAGTTCCATTGTCACTATAGATATGACGTGGAGATCCACGTCGTGCTGCCATTCTGTTTATTGCAGCTAAGAATGCTGAGCTGGTTAAATCTGAGACAAGTTCTAGATGCACAGCCTTCGTCACCATACATACAAAAATCGCTATGTAGCCTTTGTTCGTTTTTATCCCGCGCCCTTTGTTTGCTTTCACTTCCACAAAGCCTGTGTAGTTGACGCTACAATGATAAAAACCGCTTTCAGGGTTCACTCTTGATGATGGTAGATCACCCATGAGCTGATATTGTTGGATGGGCTCTTGCTTCTTGCATGTAACACACTGACGTATGACTTTCTTTGTAGCCGAATATCCGCTGATTATCCAATAATTTTATCGAATGTTTGACAAAGTAAGGCGTGCTCCACCGTGGTAGGTTATCTCATGAGCGTATTGTATTATTAGCGTGGTAAGTCGATGGTTATGTGGTAATATGATTGGGTGTTTCATCTCTGAGCTTATTTGTGCATTTCTTAATCTGCTCCCTACCCACAGAATACCATCTTGGTCCATGATGGGGTGTAATGGTAAAAGTTTGCTTTTCGAATGCACGCCATCATGGACCAAGTTGGTATTCTGCGGCTCCAGCACCAATGTCAATGAACCCAAGCGCCAATAAATTAAAAAGTAAAAGTGTGCTATAAAAATTAAAAAGTTATTTTATGATGCAGTTGTTTGAAAATCGAAGGCAAATGTTGAACTGTAATGTTTTTTTTTTAATTTTATCTATCCACGTATATTTATAGGTAGGTACGTGTTTATGCAATATTTTTGAATTCATATTTGAACATTACGTTGTGAGTGTAGATAAAATTATTTTTGAGATATATTTGGTCCAAACCAAGTCTCATGTAAGAAGTAATTTACCATCAACAGGTACCTTTTAAAACAATTTGCCAAAAGAAGCAACTAGACCTAAACTGTCTAAGCTATGTTACAGTGTCAGGGTAAGCAGCTAGTGACTATCATTCGGCATGAGTTTTATAATCACTACCGTATTCTATCTCATAGTCTTAACACTCAATAAATACTTTCAGTAAAATAGCAATTCGTTTGGTTTACGAACCATGTAAGTACTTCGTCTACATTATAGTCTTTCTAACCATTACTCTATCGATGCCGACCCGACAGTCTTACGGCTAACGTAAACACTTACTAAGTTCAGTTTCTACTAGTCTGCAACAATGGCTCTTTGAGCTATGATGGTCATGTTACAAAGGCCCGGATGTATTATTTGGAACTCGTGTTGCTTAGCTGGTGTTATGAAAGTTAAGAGCAATCGATTCTACAATACAAAGACTTAAAGCCACAAAAATAACAAAGCTGCCATAATAATCAAGCTCTGTAAAACTTTGTTTAGATTAGGCATTGAGTTCTCAGTGGTTCAACATTTATAAACAACGAGCAACAGTTATTTTCATGACCAATCATGATAACATAGCTGAAATCTGATGGCTTGTGACTTTACACTATTCATAATCTCACAATGAAAACTGTTGTGTGAACTTTATACTTTTTCCATTATTGGTTCAGCAAACAATTTCATAACAATGCTTTCTGACTGGGCTGTCTCTGAGTAATTTCCAAAGGAAAAAACCAATAAAATCCTGCCTGACCTTGGAAACGAACCCAGGACCCCGCACGCAGCAGTCGCGCTAGTTGACACGAGGCCAAAGGCCCAATTAACAATGTAGTCGATGTAAACTAAGCAATTACACACAACCAACCATTAACCACATATTAAGTTGACGTACTTTTACTTGACGTAAATTTAGTTGCACGCAGAAGCTCAGCTCACCAACATAAATACCCATCCTGGATACACGGCAACTCGCCGTATCCTATTGCTTCTTCAAGCACCAAACAGTCGCTTGCTCGTTAATCTGCTGAGTGACTGGTAAAGGTCTCCAGATCAGTGCTCACATTGATGTTATCAAATTTTTCCCATCCGTTTCACTTCCACATCGATGTTTTGGACGAATTTAATTGCTTGGCTGACACCGACGTCGCCATTACACTCTTTTTGCTTTCAATAGGTACGTAAAAGCTTGTATGTGGCTATTAACCACGCTCTGCTACCTTTAAAAAGATTCTCATTCGAATATGGCGTCTTAGCATACTATCCCAGAAATCACCTGCCCAACTAAAACGTTAAAACCTCTAATAACAACAGGTTATGGACCCAGATGGATCTAAAATTAAAATACCAGTGAAAGTAAAAACAGGTGATAGTAAAAACCTCAGTAAAAACATTAAAAAGTAATATCAGTGAAGTGAAGCAAGTCCTTCAACAAAATGGCCACAAGACCCGAGGACGTAGCTCATGTTGATAAACTCACGGGAGTCGACACCTATCCTATGTGGGTGTTTGAATTAAAAATCCTGCTCGCCGCAAAAGAATTGATAAAAGTCGTCGACGGGACAGAAGTATTGATGACTGATCCACCCAGAAATCAAGCTTCTACAGACCAGTGGAAGACCCGAGATGCAAGAGCACAATACTACATTGTCACATCCATTGACAAGCAAGTTAGGCCTCATATCCTAACCTGCACAACTTCCAAAGAGATGTTTGACACTCTCCAAAATATTTACCAGAGGGACTCGAGCCAACAAAAATGCCTGCTGCTAAGAGACTTCTACAACTTCCAATTTGATGTGAAGAAGGATATGATGAGCAACATTAGTGATCTCCAAAACATCGCCTTCAAACTAAACAAACTGGACCAGAAAATTGATCAGATGATGCTGATTACAAAGATCCTGTCCGTGCTGCCTGAAGAATATACCCATTTCAGCACAGCATGGGAATCTACTCCAGAGTCATCCAGGACTATAGAGAACCTGTGTTCGAGGTTGCAAATGGAAGAAAGCAAGCTCAAGAGTACCTCGACAGAACAAAATCAAAATGTATCCTTTAAAGCAGAGTGGCAAAATAAAAGTAATAAATCAAAAACTAAAAATAAATATAAAAACAATAGGAAGTGTGATATATGTAAAAAGACAAACCATGAAACCAAAAATTGTTTTCTTAAAGACAAAAAACAATGCTCAATTTGTAAAAAGTTTAACCATGATGAGAAAGATTGTTCAAATTCAAATTCAAATTAAATTTATTGCATCCATAATGTACACACAGGTGGTAAATATAAGTTACAGAAACAATTATGGACCCTGTCGGGCACAGCAACATTCTAGATACAGTCAGTGTCTAGGAGAGAGGAATAGCGCTTAATATTATTACAAATAAAAATATTTTCCTTATCTATTAACATTTTAGCTATAATTCTAAGGTAGAAAATAAGGTATCATTTCTTGCAGCTGATTGTAAGGGTTCATACAATGCAGTGCTAGATGGAACCATGTCTTTTATACTAGACAGTGGAAGTTCATGTCACATGGTAAGCGATGAAAATTTGCTGACAGCTGTTCAGAGCTGTAATAAAAATATATTAGTAGCTAAGAAAAATCATGTTATGTCTGTAGTAGGGAAAGGAACCTTCATCTCTAAACAATGTGATTTGAATGATGTTCACTGTGTACCTGAGTTGTCTAGAAACTTAATATCAGTAAGTGAGGTAACAGAAAATGATGGCATTGTTGTATTCTCTAAAGATGATGTAAAAATTTTCAAGGATAACAAAGTTGTACTAAAAGGTAAGAAAAATGCAATAGGCTTGTATACTGTTGACCTTGATGTTAAAATGCAAGTCAAAATGCAAAATGAGGCACTCTCTGCACAAGATAATGATGTAGGTAAAGAGCGGCATAGAAAACTAGGTCACTTAAGTTACAGTAACCTTAATAAACTACCCAATATTTGTGATGGTGTGTCCCCCATTGTCGCTCATGTTAAAATAGATGCAGTATGTGAGATATGTGTAAAAGCAAAACAGGTAAGGTTACCATTCAGTACAGAAACGGCTAGGGCAACAAGGTTGTTAGAAATAGTACACACAGATGTTTGTGGACCTATTGATCCACCTACCCATGATGGTTACAGGTATATTCTATGTTGTGTAGATGACTACTCACATTTTTGTGTAATCCATCTGTTGTCAAACAAAAGTCAAGTTCCTATGTATTTAAAACAATTTATTACAATGGCTGAAACCAAATTTGACGAGAGTAACCAAAATAAGGTGTGATAATGGAGGAGAGTATTCCTCACATGATCTAAAAGATTGGTGTAAGAACAAGGGTATTATGCTGGATTATACAATTCCATACACACCTCAATTAAATGGAACAGCAGAACGGTTCAACCGTACACTTATGGAAAAAACAAGATCAATGCTTTTTGATTCTAATCTAGATAAAGGGATGTGGGGAGAAGCAGCACAAACAGCTGCATACCTAATAAATAGAAGCCCCACCAGTACTGTTGACACAACCCCAGCTGAAAAATGGTTATCCAAGAAACCAAATCTGAGTAATCTACAAATATTTGGTTGTGTTGCTTATGCCAAGAATTTGGGATATCTCAAAAAGCTTGATAGCCGCAGCAAGAAGTGCATTTTTGTAGGTTATGCACCAAATGGATACCGCCTGTGGGATGAAGAAAACAGAAATATATTCATCTCCAGAGACATTGTGTTTGAGAAAAATGCAATCATAACAAATAAACATATCCATAAAATAAAAATTAATCAAACAAATCTTAAAGAAATAGAAGAAAATCAAGATGAAATAAATGAAGATAGAAGAAATGGAGAAAATAATGTACCTGAGGCAATGAAGAAACAAATCATGAACCTGATGATGAAGAAGATGATGACATTATAGATCCAGGTCAAGAACAGAGAGAAGAAAGATGTCATGAACTTGGTTTACGACCAAGAAGAATATTAAAAAAACCCAAAAAATATGATGACTATCAACTAGATAGCGGAGAAGCAATGATGACATACAGGGAGTCACAGACAAATGAAGACAGAGAAAAATGGAAGATTGCCATTAAAGAAGAAAAAGACTCTTTGAAGAAAAATGAAACTTGGGAATTAGTAAACCCCGAAGAAGCAAGAGGAAAAGAAATTCTGTCAAGCCGCTGGGTATTCAAAGTTAAGGAAGACGGTAGATTTAAAGCCCGACTAGTAGTAAGAGGCTGTGAGCAAAGGAGTGGAAACATAAATTATGAAGAAATTTTCAGTCCAGTTGTAGACACAACTTCATTAAGAGTTATTTTTGCTATCACAGCACACTATAACCTGCACATCAAAACATTTGATGTCAAAACTGCCTTTTTATATGGAACCTTAGATGAAGACATCTATATGAAAATACCAGAAGGTTACAAGGAAGAAGGAAAATTATGCAAACTGCTGAAAGCCCTATATGGACTGAAGCAGGCCCCTTGTAGGTGGAATAAAACTCTCACAGAGTTTCTGAAACAAGAAGGCATGACACAAACCAAGTCAGATCCCTGCATTTTCAAGAATGCTGAGAACAGTCTGTTTCTGGCAATACATGTAGACGATGGCATCATGATGGGCAGAGACATCCTGAAAATGACAGAGCTACTCTCTAAACTTGAGAGTACTTTTGAAATGAAGACAACACATGAACCCAATACTTATTTGGGGATGGATATAAAAAGAACAGAAAATGGTATCTTCATTTCTCAAGAGAAATATGCCCATAATGTGCTGCAACGTTACAACATGCAAGAATGCAAAGAAGTTAAAACTCCAATAAATCAAAATGAACTGACAGGTGCAACAGAAGACAGCGTAAAGACAGAATATCCATATAGACAAGCTGTTGGGAGTTTGTTATATTTGTCGTGTAAAACAAGACCAGACCTGGCTTACAGTGTGAATTTTGAAAGCAGGTCCATGGAAAAACCAACAGATCAAGATGTACAGAATGTAAAACGAACACTTCGTTATCTGAAAGGAAGCACCGAGATAGGAATAAAATATTCATCAGGAATAAATGATGATCTTAAAATAATTGCTTACAGTGATTCAGATTTTGCTGGTGATCATGAGAAAAGAAAGAGCACTACAGGCTTTGTCATAATGCTAGCAGGTGGACCAGTGACATGGCGGTCACGCAAGCAGAAAATTGTGGCACTGTCGTCCACAGCAGCTGAATACATTGCTGCAGCCGATTGCTGTAAGGAGTTAGAATATCTGAAATACTTGATACAAGAACTAACTGGAAAGTCTGTTCCCATTGTTTTAAACATAGACAATCAAAGTACCTTAAAGTTGGTGAAATCAGGACAAATGAGAGGAGAGTCAAAGCACATTCAAGTGAGATATCACTATTTGCATGAGAATTACAAAAATAAATTGTTTTCTCTTCATTATTGTCCTACCCATGACCAAGTAGCTGACATTTTCACAAAACCTTTAATGTCTACTAAATTTGAAAAATTCAAAGGTGTTTTGTTAAGGAGTGGAGTAGAATAGGTTAAATCTAATTAATAAGTTTAACCTAAGGTCCAAAGAAAGTAATTGTTTTTTTTTAAATAAGTAGGTAAGTTTAACACTGTTTTATATATGAAACAATTTTACTATTCAAATATTTAAAAGTGTGTCTTAAATAATTATATACCTAAACATAATTATCTTAGTATAAGTCAAATATTGTTTGTATAACTTTTTAGAGTTAAAAAAAATAAACATTTCGTTTTTACGGGGGAATGTCAAGAAATAATTACGTTGGTAACAACAAAATCTTTATTTTATTAAGTAATTCTTAAGTTGGTAACACTTTATATATACCGTAATTGTATTTCTGTTCTGTCAAAGACGTATTAAAAAGATTCTCATTCGAATATGGCGTCTTAGCATACTATCCCAGAAATCACCTGCCCAACTAAAACGTTAAAACCTCTAATAACAACAGGCCAAAGGCCCAATTAACAATGTAGTCGATGTAAACTAAGCAATTACACACAACCAACCATTAACCACAAATTAAGTTGACGTACTTTTACTTGACGTAAATTTAGTTGCACGCAGAAGCTCAGCTCACCAACATAAACACCCATCCTGGATACACGGCAACTCGCCGTATCCTATTGCTTCTTCAAGCACCAAACAGTCGCTTGCTCGTTAATCTGCTGAGTGACTGGTAAAGGTCTCCAGATCAGTGCTCACATTGATGTTATCAAATTTTTTCCATCCGTTTCACTTCCACATCGATGTTTTGGACGACTTTAATTGCTTGGCTGACACCGACGTCGCCATTACACTCTTTTTGCTGTCAATAGGTACGTAAAAGCTTGTATGTGGCTATTGTTATAAATCGATTGATTCTTACAGTAAATAAATTCTCAATTTCTGACCAAGCGTGTTAGCAACAGAGCAATAGTGACTCCGCTGTTTAATGTCTCTTAAGATGTTTTAGCAAACCAATTTAACAAATTCAGATGAAATGATTCAATTTAATCAATCTCAAATGTAAATAAAACAAATTGAATCGTGTTATCATAAAAGACAAACATTCAATGTAAATGACAAACAAAACATGAATGTCAATACTTGGAGAAGCGCTATGGCTTCTTTAAAAATTTAATTAGTAATTTACATAATATTCATATTTTTATTAGACGTGTTTAGTTAATTTACATCCTTAAATACATATGTAACAAGAAAACTTTAGTGCAACGCTCGCTTATTATTGGATTCGTTCAAGAGTTGTAACCATCGAGCTCAGAGATGGCGTTAGCAGTCGCGTTTTGATGAAGTTATCTACGACGCGATTGGTCGCGTAAGCCTGGATTTGACTGTTTTGGTGTCGGTTATCGACAAGACGAGTTCTGGCTAGTTCGATTTGAATGGACGTGAACTAAGTGAACTTTACTGTGAAAAATCCTTTGAACAATACAAGATACATTAAAAACTGTTCTGTTGCATTTATTAATAGCGCGGCCGTGCCTTGTGAGTTTAATTTAGTTGACATTGCGGTTGGTTGTGAACTTTATCTGCTACTCGTCGTTTGGACTGTCCGCCGGCGATTTCACGCAACTCCTGAGACCTACTCATCCTCGTGGTCTTCCCTCGAAGAGTATTGGAAGCGACACTGGTTCGATGACAAGGTGAGTGAGCGCATTTAATACTGCACTGTGGAAATACTGATGTTTCTTGTTGGATACCTATAAGTTCACAGGGAGAGGTAGCCATTTTTATAGGCATTCCAGAAAATTAATTTAGTACGCAAGTACAAAAAAGGTGTTGGCTATTTACACGCCACACCAATACTTGTGGTTTCTGCATCCCTCTATCAAAGGCAATAAAGTCGATTAAACCGTGCAGGTAATATCGCAATCAAACTTAAAATAACAAAGTCACATAGCATAGACTTCAAAATGCATAACAGCACTTCACGAAACCGAGAAATACGTTTAATCAAAGAAATACAAACAATGGTAACGACTCACCGCAGATGTCACCATTCCTCGTTCTCACTCAAACACACAATTACACATCTTTGTCAGTCTGACAACATAGCACAAGATAGCGGATAGCTATCCCCATGTCTTCCCATGGCATCTTACTCTCAAAATGGGAATCGAAACCCAATCAGATTGAGTGAGCCTCTCAATAGCTCTGACCAAGTAATAAACACGCACACAACAATGTAGCAGATCTGTTATTAAACAGTCCACACTAATATCAATTCTCACTATTTTCACTCATCAGTAGATTTCTCAGCCCGCTCGTATCTCACTTCTGATGTCAGATCCCGGTATATAGGATCTTGATTTGAACTACTTAGTGACATACCGGTGTTAGATTATAGTCGTGGGCGCAGAATTTGGATACGGGTAAACTAGAGAAATATCTCCTGTAACTTCTACACAGTTTTAATTCGTTACAGAGTCAATTACTATCACTATAGTACTAAGTACTACTCTAGTTTAAAAAGAAACACCGAGCAGTTCCTAGGTCAGTATGCGTCATGTCACAGCCATGTCCGAACGATCACTGTCGCTCTACATGAACCGTGTCTCTAAAACATACGAGACACTAGACTCCACCCAGTACCAAAAAGGTACTTGTGTATCATTTTAAGTAATGATCAACCATGACAAGATCAATCATAACAAACCATGACAAGATCCGACATATAAAATCTGACCTTTATACTTCTGCCCGAAGCTTCGCCCGCGTGAATGTCCAAAAGTATCCCAAGAGAACATATTCCCGGAATAAAAAGTATCCTATGTGTTATTCCATACTTTAATCTATCTCTGTGCCAAATTTCATTCAGATCCATCCAGCCGTTTGAGCGTGAAGAAGTAACAAACATACAAAGACACACACACACATACACAAAACTTTCGCCTTTACAATATTAGTGTGATGAAAGTGAGTGCAATTATATGCACCTTTGGTACCTGATATCTTCTAAAGCCACGCTGATCCAAACTTCATATTTGGGGCTCTTTCTTACCTGTATTAAATTGAATTAAAATTCACTTATTTCGGAACCAGCCCATATGCATACATGTGAAATTAAAAGTAGATAGATTAGATACATTAAAATTTATTAAAATATTACAATTAGATTTAACATTACAAACATTACAAAATTCATGAATAAAAACATTATAGATTACAATTTTACAAGAACAAACAGATTAAATAGGTACACTATGAATGTTTTATCTTAGTCTAAATTAAGTTTTGGATCCGGAGTGCGCAATATGCAGCCTGGTCCAGTACCGCATTATTGGGAAAACCGGATCCAGATCCATACTCCATGCAAACAGCTGTAGGTAGCTGTTGGAACTGACTCTTTAGAGAATAATCGCCGCAAAACCATCTATATTTGCGTCTGCAAATATATATAGTTTTGCGGATTAATGTTCGGCCTATAGGCTGCACGTGTAAAATGATTGGCAAAATGCCCTAAACAACGTAGCTTTTACATCCGTAGTACAGCGCGCGAACCTACGAGCCAGCATATTAGCTCTAACAGACAAATCTCTAACGCTCCGTATCTACATCAATATCATCTACAAGCGTCTCGGTGACACAGTGGCCCAGATACTTGAACTGCGAGACTCTTTTAAGGACACTGCCATTCAGCATGACCAGTGGTACTGTGTCATTAGTTCTAGATCCCGCCTTAAATATCATGAGCTCGCTTTTAGTGGCGTTATATCTGAGCCCGTGGACCCACGCATACCGCTCGCAGTTAAAACCAGTTTTCGAAGAGCACTGATCGATGGAGTCAAAACCACCATATCGTCCGCGTAACTGATGGTGTTGACAAGAACACCATCAATCAAGCAGAAGAGCACCATCAAGAAGCAGGCATAGACAGGTGTGCTTCTGTCAGTGTAGTATCGGACGGTATGTTTGAGATTCAGTATGGCCATTTCTGTTAACAAACCAGGGCGAAAGATAAACTGTGCATCATGAAGCTGTAGGTGCTGTCTTAACGTATTGGCTTCATACACAGAGAAACTTCTAGCTTTTATAAAATTACTAAGGTCGGTTCGTTAAAAGGTTCTTTGGAATAAGATCTGGCGAATAATGAAACGCTATCGACGGTGATTAGGTTATTGGATAGTATTCCTATAACTATCTCCTGAACCGTGCATCCTACGCAGAAACGCTCCACAAAAACTTGATCAGAGCTTAGGAAAACCATTTTGTTTTAGCTTGAGTGGTCTGGACTTTTTTGAGTTTTACTCAATATATTTTAGAAAAAGCCTTGAGGCAGAACCGGTAATAACACACTAGGTACACTGATATCTACTAATAGCTATTCATATTTTTTTCTTTTTTAAACCATTGCGGCCCACTAGGAATTTCTGCTGTATCGTGGGTGCGTTTACAAATAAACTCACACACACAACACCCAGAGCCGGCACAACCATCTGTAGGTCATACAAATATTTGTTCCGTACGGGAATCGAACCCGCTACACTCAGCGCAGCAGTCAATCACTCAACCACTGCGCCAACCGTGCGCCCCCAATTACATAAGTAGGTAAAACTGATATATTTCACTTAAATACCTCTAGGTACCTATTGGTGTAGCCTAGTGTTAGGTGTTAGGCAGTAAAAACAATGAAAGCACGGAAAGTAAAAAGAGTAAGATAGACATTGGAGACATTGGTTTGGTATTTCTTTTTTATATCTAAATTAAAAATCGCCATGAACAAAATTGGCCATATTGTTGGCCTGCTCCGACCACGCTGCAAACCTAGATCCGTCCATTTCTGGAGCGTGGCTGTTCCCAGCGGTGAGCGTGTGCTGCGCTCCGCCTATAGCCGCCCCGCAGCCCGCCTCCGGACAGCGGCCCAGCGCCATCGCGCCGCCGCACTCACCGATGCAATAGAAATGCCCATTCGGACATTTATACCAGTGGCCGGCTTTTAAACCAATAGCTTTGACGATCAATTCGCGCTCGTACTTAGTGACGGGAGCGCTTATTTTAATCATTTTTTGCAACTGCTTAAGAGACTCTAAAGCCAAGTCTTCATTAAATACGGACAGCGAGAACACAACCGCTTTTGTTGTTTCGACTTGTTGTGTTACTTGTTCATCTGTTGTACTATTCGCGAGATGAAGCAGCTTAGAAAGTTGCACTATAACATTTAAGCGTTTAATCTCGTTGCCGACATCATTTTGTTGTTGTTCGCTTATTTTGATTGGAATCCTGGACTGGGGGTTAATCATAAGCACCCTCAATATGTAACAAATATGATTACTCATTTCATCATATAATAATGTCGCTTCACTCTGTGTTACGTACGTTTTCCAACATTCTACGATCATTTCAAATATATTCAAGTACACGCATTCCATTTCTACTTCCAAGAGCGAAACATTTTTTTGGGTTTTTAAAAGTGATGTAAAATTTAAAAACGTAGAACCTGAAAAGAAAAAGAACAATTAATGTTACGCGTTTGTGGTACAAAACCTTATAGCATGCCTCCAACTGGGGAGCTGGCGCACCCAGACAGCCCGACTGTCTGACTAGGTTATGGTAGTTCCAAAGAGCTAGTGCGCGAATAAGGCTTCACAAGACGGCAAAAGCTAGGAAAAGAAACATTTTTGTTGGGCCACTAGTAAATAATAATGTATATTAATCATATTACACACAAAAAACCGGCCAAGTGCGAGTCGGACTCGCGCACGAAGAGTTTCGTACCATTACTGCAAAAAAAAACGGTAAACATCGAATTATGACTTTTTACTTAGGAAATTCAGTCGGATGTCTGCGACCGCATCACCTCTGAAGCAGTCGGGTTTTCGATTTTTTTATATTTTATTTTCATTTAGATCTTTTTAGTTAAGTATTTTTTTTTTGGAATATCTTTCAAACATAAAAGTCTCAGATTACAGAACAGTAAGTAACAGACAGAGCACGCGGAACACGAGATTGGGGGCGCTTTTTATTTAAGTGTGCGTGACAACGAGGAGCGGCATTGTAGGGACACGTACGGATGCCAGGATGTTGGGAAAAGAAACTCCCACATTTTTTTCGATTGTTGTCAAGAGTACTTATGATACGTCAATTGTTGCGTCATTTAAAAAAAAAACATCTTTTATGATCAACAGTACCGTTTTACCCAAGGGCATTGCACAACTGACGTGGGTGTCACCTTAATAAAGAACATATTTTACACCTGGGAGGAAGCACAGGACGCCATTAGAATCTTTTGCGACCTCTCGAAGGCGTTCGATTGCGTTAAACATGAGACACTATTGTTGAAACTCGAGCACTATGGAATAAGACATACAGCCCTTGAGTTACTTAGATCATACTTAAAAGCCAGACAAGTTAAAGTTCAGGTAAACGGCGTAAACTCACTAGGGTCTGAAATGACAATGGGTGTTCCTCAAGGCTCGATATTGAGTCCTTTCCTCTTTTTAGTTTATATTAACGATTTACCCCAATTACTACAAAATCAACCGAAGATGGTGTTTGAAAAGCTGAACTTTGTTAATCAAACAGTTTTCTGGGAATCACTCTAGACGACAATTTGCAATGGGGTCCTCACATAACATCTCTTGCGGGTCGGCTAAGCTCAGCCGCTTATGCGGTTAGAAAGATTAGGCAGTTAACGGATGTAGAAACCGCGCGTTTGGTCTATTTTAGTACCTTTCACAGCATTATGTCATATGGTATTTTACTGTGGGGTCTAGCGACTGACATTGAATCTACGTATATTGCAAAAGAGAGCTGTCAGAGCCATATATAAGTTAAGTCACCGAGAATCTCTTAGGGAACTATTTAAAATTATTAATATTATGTCAGTTTCTTGCCAATTCATTTACCTATGAAAATATTATGTATGTAAGGAAAAATATATATCTCTATAGTAAAGTCAGTGATAGACACAATTGTAATACCAGAAATAAAGATAAGTTAGATCAACCTGCTTATAGACTAGCTAAAGTACAATAATCTTTCATGGGGTACTGTGTTAAATTGTATAACAAAATACCTTGTGATATATTAAAACTAAATGAAAGTAAATTTTAGTTAAAAGCACTCTTTGTAAACAAGCATATTACAAATAAGATGATTATATTCAAGATAAGAATGCTTGGAAACGTGCTGGTCCTGCTCCATAGGGTGTAGACAAAATCAAATTTGTTAATTTATATTACTATTCATAGTTATTGTATTGATTGTTTTTTTTTTAGAAATTGAATCACACACTGTTCCGTTGTTTTTGAATTAGGTATTTTACCTATATTTGCAATATGTGTAAGTATGTGAGAACCATGTTCTTACTTATCAAATTAATAAATTTTCCTGTTAATGCTTTTTAATACTTTATACCTGTACGTAGTATAGTGTGTAGAGCTATTCTGGGTGCATCGTCCTCACATATATGAATTTATTAATGTATGTACTTATGTAAATATTGTTAAAAACCAATTAAAAAAAAAAAAGAGTAAGTATGTAGTTTTTTGTGCGTTCTTCTCCATAACAATCTACTTTCCGAATGCACGGTAAAATCAATTTTTATTACTTGTAAATTTAAATTAATTTGACGTTAAGAAGTGCCGTTTATTGGCCTAGTTGAATAAATATATTTGACTTTAACACAAATTGGGAATGTGCTTTCGCAATAAGTATAGGTACTTAATTAATATTTGGATAGAATAATGGTTATCCTGCCTCTCTGTTTAGCGTTTGTGGACTACGAGAAAGCCTTTGATTCGATCGAGACTTGGGCTGTACTGCAGTCCTTACAATGGTGCCAAATTGACTACCGGTACATCGAAGTATTGAAGTGTTTATAAAAACGCCACCATGTCAGTTCGACTTCAGGATCAGACCTCGGAACCCATCCTTCTGCAGCGAGGTGTGAGACAGGGAGACGTCATATCGCCGAAGCTGTTTACCGCTGCACTGGAGGCTGTCTTCAAGGTTCTGGACTGGAGAGGGCTAGGCATTAACGTCAATGGCGAGTACATCACTCACCTTCGGTTTGCCGACGATATAGTGGTTATGGCTGAGACCATGGATGACCTCAGTACAATGCTCGATGATCTCAGTACAATGCTCGATGATCTCAGTAGAGCTGCCGAAAGAGTGGGTCTTAGGATGAACATGGACAAAACCAAGGTGATGTTGAATGCCCATGTTACACCCACTCCTATCAAGGTCGGAGACTCTACACTCGAAGCTGTGGGCGACTATGACTACCTGGGAAAACGATTCAATTAAGTAAGGCCAACTTCGAGAAAGAGGTCAACCGTCGAATCCGACTCGGCTGGGCAGTATCTTCTCGTCCAACTAACCACAGTGATAAATGATTTTATTTCTGTAAGTTGGTTTGTACAAACACTTTTACATGTCGATCATATTTTTTTAAACTAGATTCTCTAGAACAAGATTCAGTGTCTCAAGACGAAAGTCTATGACCAGTATGTGTTGCCAGTGATGACATATGGCTCAGAAACGTGATCGCTTACAATGGGCCTTATCAGAAAGCTTAAAGTCACTCAAAGGGCAATGGAGAGGGCTATGCTCGGAGTTTCCTTGCGTGATCGAATCATAAATGTAGAGATCCGCAAGAGTACCAGGTTTACCGACATCGCCCGAAGAATTGCTAAACTTAAGTGGCAGTGCGCAGGGCACATTGCTCGCAGAACGAATGGCCGATGGGGCAGAAAGGTTCTGGTAAGTGGCGACCGCAAACCGGAAGACGTTGCCTTGGAAGGCCTCCCACCAGGTGGACCGATGACCTGGTGAAGGTTGCGGGGATCTGCTGGTTGCGAGACGCACGGGACTGGTCAATGTGGCGACGCTTGGGGGAGGCCTATGTCCAGTCCACCAATGGACATCTTTCGGCTGATATGATGATGAAGATGGAAAGGTTATCAAATAAATTATAATAGAATAAAAGTTAAATATAATACATTTAATGATTATTATTAATTTATATCCAACCCAAGGAAAAGCTATTTGGAAATTTCTCTATAAGAATATTTACCTAAATAAACCTATACCTAAAATGTGCCACCGGGTCATTGACTTATACACGAATAGATGGTGTCCTGCTGTTTTCAAATTGGATAAAATAGTATATTATGCAACTAGTGAATAAAAGACGGATTTAAAGCGAGGGCCATAGATGAATCACGAGCAAGTGAAGGATTCTAACGACTGAATCACGACCGTAGGGAGTGATTCATGATGATTGAATCACGAGCACAGCGAGTGATTCATGATGATTGAATCACGAGCACAGCGAGTGATTCAAGTGTTAGAATCATGAGCGACGCGAGTGATTCATGGCCCTCGATATAAATCCGTTTTATTCAAGAGTTGCATACTATATTTTATACCATGACTTCGAGAAAAAGAAAGATTTAAGCGAAAAGCACAAGGAATATTACGAGTAATAAATAAATAAATGGTTTATTACCTTCAAAATTTTCATAAAATGTGAAACCCTGACCCCTGAGCTAGGTAACAGCGCCTGTGTTTCAGGAGCCAATGACCACCTCCGTTACGTTACATAATTATAACTAATTAAATATCATTGCAATTAATATTAGAATTATAATCCAAATAAGTATGTATTCAATAAATATCCTAGACTAAAATCAAAATCATTATTAAAATCCTAATTAACAAACTCAAAATTAAGAAGGAGTTTGAAAGTCGAGTATTCTGTGGTTACATAGCATTGAGATGGATGTCTAATACATTGGTCTGTTCCAAATTCAAACACCAAAACAGTGATTAAAAGTGCTTTTTAGGGTTCCGTACCCAAAGGGTAAAAACGGAACCCTATTACTGAGACTCCGCGGTCCGTCTGTCTGTCTGTCTGTCTGTCTGTCACCAGGCTGTATCTCATGAACCGTGATAGCTAGACAGCTGAAATTTTCACAGGTGATGTATATCTGTTGCCGCTACAACAACAAATACTAAAAACAAAATAAAATAAATATTTAAGGGGGGCTTCCATACAACAAACGTCATTTTTTTGCCGTTTTTTACGAAAATGGTACGGAACCCTTCGTGCGCGAGTCCGACTCGCACTTGGCCGGTTTTTTATTCACTGTTTTCAGTGAATAAAATAAGCTTTTTAGAGGGGGAATGGTATAAAGTTATTTATTGATCAATTAATTGAATTGTGTTTTATTACTGATACTGAACCACTAAAACATTTCCACACTGGTTACAAAATGTTCCTGTATAAATATACAAATAAATTAATCGATTTTCCTACGCCCCATGTGCATATCTCTAATTTAACGAAACTTATTTTGATGTTAACTGGCAACCCCAACCAATTCCTGTGGGTGGAGGTGATGTGTTCCGAGTGGGCCGTTAATGGCGTTGGGTTGCGTGAGCGTTTGTGGGCGGGTAAATAAATAACAAAACTATAAAACAAAAATAATATTCCATATTCTTTATAAATAATAATTTTTCAGTTTTTAATTCTATTTCAAGTAACACGTGAACTAAGTATTTTTAACGTATCAGACACTATTCTTAGTCGTAACATTATATAATTTAATAATACGAGAGTTAACAAAGATAAAAATTTAAACTGATCTGGAAAAGCTATTGTATGACAGTTACATGCAAGAAAAATCTGAAAGAGAAAAGCTGGCACTTCTTGTTAATGATTTGCAGGTCCAAATACAAAACCTTCAATATCAACTACACACCCGCCAAAATGAAAAGCCCAGCTCAAGCAAGAAACAAGGAAATAATGGCCACAAGGAGTTGGAAGCTAAGAGCAAAATACGATTTACACAGTCTGAAAAAGGAAACCTCGTGTACTGCACAGATGAGGAAGAACTCGCGAAAGAGACTAAGTGGGTAAGGTCCAAAAGTAGGAAAAAAGGAAGCTAAACATTTCCCTATCTTCCCCACAACAACCCGGAACGAGCACCCAACAAAAATCATTGGATAAAGAACAGACATTAGTCAAAAAAGTGCGTGCACCACCGCCAATCATTACAGACGGAGTCAACAGCTACCAAATGTTTTACGACTCACTGACTGAAACCCAACCAACTGAATCATTCACCGCCCAAATTATGAATGGAGACTGTGTGATGATCGACGCTAAAACAGATGACTCTTATAGAGCGATTGCTAGGTTTTGGACAGAGAAAGACTATCATTGGCACATGTATGAAAACAAACAGGCTAGGCCAATAAAAGTTGTAGTGAAAAAGCTACATTCTTCTTGCCAGCCAGATCGAATCAAAGATGATTTAATATCGCAAGGTCTTAAAATAGAAAATTTGACCACAATTTGAGCTGGAAGAGTAAAGAACCGCTCAATATGTTCGTCCTTTCATGTCATAAAGACGAAGATGTCAATAAAATCTATGCAACCAAGCACATTTTAGGGTGTGAAATTGAAATATACCCTCTCAAAAATCCGAAACTCATTCCACAGTGTAAGAGATACCAGGCATATGGGCATTACTCATAAATACTGTAAAAAAGAGCCAAGGTGTGTAAAATGCACTGGCAAGCACCTTACAGCCAAATGTATTAAATCTCCACAAGAGAAACCGAAATGCGTCCACTGTGGCTTACCCCACCCAGCCAACTATAGAGGGTGTGAAGAAGCTATAGAGATGTAAATGATGAAAAATAGAAAAAATATAAAAGAAACTTGTTGTACCAACAGCCCAACAGTTTTCGAAATTCAGCGGAAATATAAGGGGCATATTTAGCCCAAGGATATTGTAAATTTACTATCAGAGAAAAGAAAACAAAGAAAGCGCTGGCAGCAAACAAGGTGCCCGTGGGATAAAACAATATTAAATAACCTTACTAAACAATTAAAGATTATACAAATTGAGGATGAAACTCTGAACTCCAACCTTGTGCAACTAACCAACGACCAATCTACGGATTACCCTCTTTGGAAAGCTACAAGAAAACTTAAAAGGCCGATTATGCAAACAACTCAGAAACAGCGATGGAAAATGGTCAATAAGCAATGAACAATAAGCGGTAAGGTTTGCCTAATACTTAAAAGATACTTTTCAACCCAATGAAAGTTCCATAGAAATATCTGAGAGTGATAATGTATCACAAAACCAAAGAATTCGGCTTGTAACTCCGAAAGAAGTTGTGAGAGAAATTAAAAACAACATAAGCTCGAAGAAATCCCCGGGTTATGACCTCATAACAAGAGAAATTCTAAAACACCTACCACGCAAAGTCAAAGTTAAGCTGACCAGACTTATTAACGCTGCGTTTATGCTAAAACATATACCTGAGCCATGGAAAGTTGCTTGCAGTCTTTATAATTGCAAAACCTGGGACCCCCATGAAGCATCGTCTTATAGATCCATTTCCCTGCTGCCAGTATTATCGAAACTGTTAGAAAAGCTCTTATTGAAACGGCTAAAAACAATAATAGAAGAAAAAGACCTTATTCCGAACGATAAATTTGACTTCACGGAAAAACATTGTACCATACACCTGGTACACAGAATAGCAAACATCATCGGAAAAACGCTCGAAAGCCAGCAAGTCTAGATAGAAATACGGTGGCGGAGACTTGCTGGCTCGCACAAGCTTTCGACAAAGTTTGGCTGATTGATGAGGGTCTGATATGCAAACTTAGACGCATGCTCCCCGAATTTTCAGATATTCTAGAGTAATATATAAACAACAAAATGTTTAGGATAAGGCAAGAGGACGCATATTCTGAGTTAAAAACTATTAATGCCGTAGTAGCACAAGGATGAGTGTTAGGGCCAATCCGTTACTTGGTATACACACGTGATATCCCAGAGCTGGAAAACAACACCATAGCGACCTTTGCCTATGATACTGATATTATGGCTACTGGTTCAAACCACAAAGAAGCAGTAGAAAAAGTTCAACTAGCTGTTAACAAAGTTTACGACTGGACAAAAAAGTAGAGGATCAAACTGAATGAGTCAAAATCGATTCACATTGACTTCACTAATAAACACTGCACTTACCACCCAGTCTATATAAATAGCATGCAAGTGCTATAAGAGAATACAGCCAATTACCTTGGCATAACTCTTGACGCTAAGTTGCGTTGGAAATCACACGCCAAAAAGAAAAGACAGGAACTCGATATACTGTACAAAAATATATATTGGTTACTCGGAAGGAAATCCCGTCTATCAATACACAACAAAATTATAATATACAAGCATACTCTTTATTATATCAATTTGGACGTATGGTATCCAACTATGGGGCTATATTAAACAAATCAATGTTAAAATTATATAACAATTTCAAAATAAAGTACTCAGAGATGCTGTTAATGCACCATGGTACATCAGAAATTACGACCTTCACCGCGGTCTTAAAATGAAACTCGTCACCACCGTTATCCAAAACTTTGTTGAAGCCCAATAACACTGACTTCATCGACATTTGAATGTGGAAGCAATCCAGCTGCTAGATAACACGGACATAGTGCGTAGGCTAAAGATAACTAAATCATTTGAGTTAGTGTAGTGAATAAATAATAGCAACAAAACTGCTATAAATAAATAAATAAATCATCATTTATTTCAGATTCATCTTACGATTACATCCATATTTGTTAGTACAATTGCGAGCTTACAAACTAGTGTTAGTAATCCATACTAATATTATAAATGTGAAAGTAACTCTGTCTGTCTGTCTGTCTGTCTGTCTGTTACCTTTTCACGCTTAAACCGCTGCACCGATTTAGATGAAAGTTGGTATGCAGATAGTTTGAAACCTGGGAAAGGACATAGGCTATATAGGTAGGGTATGGTAGGGTAGGGTAGGGTAGGGTAGGGTATGGTAGTGTAGGGTAGAGTATTGTAGGGTAGTGTAGGGTAGAGTATTGTAGGGTAGTGTAGGGTCGGGTAGGGTAGGGTAGGGTAGGGTAGGGTAGGGTAGGGTAGTGTAGGATAGGATAGTGTAGGGTAGTGTAGGGTCGGGGAGGGTATGGTAGGGTAGGGTAGGGTAAAGTAGGGTAGGGTAGGGTAGGGTAGGGTAGGGTAGTGTAGGGTAGGGTAGGGTAGGTTAGGGTAGGGTAGGGTAGTGTAGGGTAGGGTAGGGTAGTGTAGGGTAGGGTAGGGTAGATAAATGTTTGGTCTTTTTATGGCAAAACAAAGTTTGCCGGGTCAGCTAGTAATTAATAATTGATAGTGCGATACATGTAACACGGGAACTAAGTATTTCTAACGTATCAGACTCTAAGAAAGTGCTACCGAACTGTATAAAAGTGCAAATTGACACTATTCTTAGTCATAACATTATATAATATAATAACACGTAAGAGTTAAATTGCTTATTAGTCTGTGCAGGCTAGATTTTAATTTATTTGGTAAGTATAAAAAAAATCAAACTGCCTAGCGTTTTCCCAACTATATTGGGGTCGGCTTCTAGTCTTACGGCTTCTGATCCTAAAGTCGAACTGACATGGTGGCGTTTTTGTACAAATGCTTCAACACTTCGATGTACCGGTAGTCAATTTCGAAGGCTTTCTGGTAGTCCACAAAAGCTAAACAGAGATGCATGTTGTACCCTTCTCAACAACAGTGATGTCGTCTGCATACCCAAAGGTGCCGGGTTTTAGCAGATCATTTATGTCCAGCAAGAACAATGTTGCTGAGAATAACGACCGCTGAGGGACCCCGGCGTTGATATCCAGTTGGTCAGACGAGCGGCCATCAATAGACCGTACGTACGTAGACTCGTATAGACCGGTCCCTCAGGAAGTCTGCGATCCAATCAAATCAATCAAAAAGGAAGCTCACCAATAAGGCTCTCGTGCCAGACCCTGTCAAAAGCCTTCGAGATGTTGAGGGAGACGGCATGCGCTTCCTCGTGCCACACGATTGCCTCACTCCAGATGTGAATGGCATACGCTAGAAGATCCCCAGTTGACCGATTTCGGCGCAAACCATATTGGCGGTCACTGAGGATGTCGTTAGCTTCAGGTATGCCAGGAGCTTGGAGTTGAGCACCCGTTCCATACTCTTGCAGAGGATGGACGTAAATGAAATGGGTCTGTAGGTGGCCGGGTCAGCGCGACTGCCCTTCTTGGGCACAGGCTGAACGTTAGCTTGCTTCCAAGCATTCGGTACTTTTCCAGTCTCATATGAAAGGCGAAACAAACGTGTTAGTATTGGAGACAGTTCAGGCGCACAAGTTCTCAGAACAATTGCTGGTATCCCGTCGGGGCCACTAGCCTTGTTCACGTCAAGGTTGCGCAGCATGAGACGGGCGTCCTTTTGATAAATGATTTTATTTCTGTAAGTTGGTTTGTACAAACGCTTTTACATGTCTAACATATTTTTTTTTTAAACTAGATGAGGTCGGCGTTTCCTATCTGACTACTCTGAGAAGAAAGGCCGAAACAAACTCAGAGGTCACAGTCTCTTTTAAAGTCCTGACAAAAACTTGGTTCGATCATGTGAAGACCATGTAGACTGATGTCTGAAATGGTCTTTTGAGGAAAGAACCAGCCGGATTGAGTGGACCTGTCCAGTCAGTGCACGCATTTGTCAATAACCGAGCAGCTCAACTCAGAATTTAAGGAGCTCAACGATTCGACGAACAATACCAAAGAAAGGACATTCGGGTAGGCCGCATAAACTACTCAAACTGCCCGACCATGATTAAAAACTAAGATAAATTAAAAACAAAATAATGATCCACATAGCCTTCACATTCACAATAATTAAAATAAAATAATATAATACTTTAAAAAGTAAATATTCTTGTCATTGCAAGAAAACAAATAAAAAATTAAAAAATATAAAAAATAACAAAATTCATGGTGTAAAATATTTAAACAAAAAAACTTAATTAATTGGAGCAGCTCACTCCCAAGCCATTTTATCCTCAACGTAATATTTAATGCTATAAAACGCTTTTTGGCACAACTTACGTTTAATGAATGATTTAAATTTATTAAGACTTAGATTTTGTACGTGGCTTGGAAGCATATTATAAAAGCGTACACATTGACATCTAAACAAGCCACCTATTTTCTTGAGCCTTGTTGTAGGTATTACAAATTTGTGTTTGTTCCTAGTATTTATATTATATATATATATATATGTCGGGTTTAGTCAATAGTACGGACGTTAAAACAAATCGCAAGCACGCCATCTGGCGGCAAAGCAAAACAGCTACGCATTGGCGCGCTTCCTCTAACCACTTGCGTGGTGGGGATAGTAGAATATGACAGTTGAGTACTGACAGCCTTGGAGCTAACACGTCGTAGAATCAGTGTCGATCCGTAATAATAGTAAGCAAGATTGTAACTGAGTTGTGACTATTTAAATAAACCCAGTGTATCGAATAACTTCTGTGATTTCATTTGCACGATTGTACCCAACGACCTGCCCACACACGATGTCTTAACCTAAGGGAATACATCCTGACTTCCCGATGGTTTGCATCTATCGGCCAGCCTTGATGCGACATATACCAGGCCCCTCAGAAAGTATTGCGAAAAAAAGTTTTTATATATGGGAGACTGGCCAGTTATAATGTTTTTCGAAAATATGATTATTTATAAGTAAAAATAAGTAAGTTCCAATTTCAAAATTTCCCTCCACATTTTTTGCGAGTTAATTCAAAGTATTGTGTCTCACTGAAATATGGATCTGCGCCGGGAACATTTTAGAGCTATGATTTTATACGATTTCAAGTGTCGCCTGAAACCGGATGAATCGTACGATAGACTTCAAATGGCATTCATGGATGAAGGCCCTTCCAAGGCAACCGTGTATCGTTGGTATAACGAATTCAAGCGCGGTCGACCAACTTTGGGGGATGACGAAAGAAGCGGTCGCCCTTTGACGGCTGTTACCGAAGAAAACGTGCTAGCAGTGAAAAATTTAATCCAAGACAATAGGCGAATTACATATCAGGAGATTCAACACATATTGAAGATTGGATCGGGAAGCGTTCACGAGATTCTACACAGCCATCTTCGCGTGAGGAGGATAGTATCACGCTGGGTGCCGCACAACCTCACCGATGCTCAGAAGCAGGCCCGGGTGGAATGGTGCCGTGATATGCTTAACAAATTTGAAGCAGGCTCGTCTCGGCGTGTTTACGACATCGTTACAGGTGATGAGTCCTGGATTTATCAATACGACCCAGAAACCAAGCGCCAGTCGACTGTTTGGGTGTTTCAAAATGAGCCAACGCCTACCAAAGTGAAGCGATCTAGAAGCGGGGGTAAGATTTTGATCGCTAGCTTTTTTAATTTGACTGGCCACTTGGTATCAATTCCCTTACGGGATCAAAGAAGCATTAATGCCGAATGGTATACTACCAAATGTTTGCCAGAAGTTTTCTCTGTTATAAGCAACAAGCGACCAAACACAGGGCTCCGCGGGCTACTGCTCCACCACGACAATGCACCTGCGCACACCGCACTCAAAACGAGGGACTTCCTGGACAGCACGCCAGTCAAACTCCTGGGTCACCCTCCTTACAGCCCTGATCTAGCACCGTGTGACTTCTTTTTATTCCCAAAAATAAAAAATCAGCTCAAAGGGATACAATTTTCGCCGAAAGATGCGCTGGCTGCGTTCGAGCAGGCTGTAAACGAGGTGTCTGCGGCGGACTGGAAAAAGTGTTTTGAAAACTGGTTTAGGCGCATGAATCTTTGTATAGAGGCTGGTGGAAAGTACTTTGAAAAGATTTAATAAAAATATATGTACGTATAGAACAATTTTTTTTAGTTTCGCAAAACTTTCTGAGTGTCCCACGTATATATATATGAATGCAAACATCCGACATACTCGTCTCGCATCCATCAGGCGCGTCACCGGAATCCAGGCGTGAGGAGTCCGCAAAAAGAGAGGCAAACAAATTTGCTTTCTCCTAAGTGGAGTGGGCCAGCGTTCCGTCAGGTTTCTTCTTGTTTAGTAGTGGTGGTAGTGAGGGCCGGCAGAAGTTCGATTCAACCGACTTAGCCAGGGACCAGAACGCTTTACTACCGGCTGGATAGGAAGCAAGTTTGGTCCCAATACGGCTTATGTGGTCAAACCGAGCCCACCGCAATACCCTCTTGCAGGACTTGGCCGCCCTATTGAAGGCTCTCTTTCATTAACTCACGTCGTTAGCTTTGCGCGTCCGAGCGCCTACCCATGCCAGGTACGCATCATGTTTAAGCGTGTTGGTGCGATTGCACTCGGCGCCAAACCATGGCCGGTCAACGCTAGATATTGCTACGTCAGAGAACGGAATGTAGTACTCCATTCCCTGACGCAACACATCCGTCACGGCGTCCACGCACGACGAAGGATCAGCCGCAGAAAAGCAAGTGGGCTGCCAAGGATAAGATGCGAAGAAAGAACGCATCCCATCCCAATCTGCTGACCTGTACCGCCAAACCCGCCGACAGACAATGGTCGGAGCTATCAAAAGGTGAAGATACCGACACAGAGTAGCGGTCTGGATCTGTTGTCAGCAGAAGGTCGAAGCAATTGTCAGTGTGCGAATCAACATCCGGCACTCTCGTTGCTCCCTGGACCAGCTGGGCGAGATTTAACGCAAGCGCAGGCTTTCGCGTTTCTCGCCCAGCGTGAACAGTGCACTGGTATGGGAAAAGCCACTCCTGGTGATGGGCATTGAAATCCTCCAGTATCACTAATTGGGCAGAAGGGTACCACTGCTGTGCCGTGTCAGCCGCCTCACACAGATGTTCCGTGAGCTTGGTTGTTTACTGATCTCCACTGTGCGATCGGTAGACACAGGCGTAGATAATTTTATTCAGGCGTGTGTCCATCAGTGCCCAGAGCATGGTAAACCTAGAGTCCTCAAGGTTTCTGAGACGCCTATAACAGATGTCGATGTTCGCTTGTTTAGTCGCGGGAAAAGTTGCGTAATCAGTTTATAGCTCATCAGTGGGGTAGGCCACAAGGCACGGCAGTTTGGCACGAGAATCCACCACTGGACCAACTTTATGTAAACGAAACGTTTTTATTTATAAAAACAAGAAACTTAAATGATCTTCAAACCCGGCCGGTCACCGTGGAAGAGTACGACCACAACCCTCCAAAGCAAATATTTATCAGCATATGAAATATTATTGACATCAGACTTGGCAATATTAACACCGGTATTATGTTTCATTTTATCTAATTCGCGTTTCGTATTGGCCAACTTACTCTTTTTGGCGGTAGATCTTATGGCTATCAATGAGATAATAGAATAATGAATATCTCTTGCCGGTAATCAATTATCATATAGATAAATTGTTTAGCACTTTAGATTTAAAGAACGGATTGTTCCATCTACCGGTAGACGAGGACTCTATAAAGTACACTGCGTTTGTGACCAGCAACACAGAAGATCAGTTTGAATTCCTACGAGCACCTTTTAGTTTATCGATTTGTCCCAAATTCTTTACCAGATACATCAATATTAATTTCACTGACTTCGTAAGAAGAAGAGTCCTACTCATTTTCATCGATGACCTGATTATCCTGGCTGAGGACGAACACCAGGCATAGAAAGACTTCAAGGGATACTGAAGGTAGTCTCAGAGTATTGTCTGGAGATAAATTGGAAGACGACACCGTCATCACAAAGATAAGTGGCATACCTAGGATCAAGTGGTCTGCAACGGAACCCTGCACCCATCAAAGGAGAAAACCAAAGCCGTGCATAAATTCCGAGTGCATAAAAATCTTAAAGAAGTTCAAAGTTTCATCGGCTTGATCTCATACTTTTAAAATGTATTACAATTTATGCTAAGATTATGACTAATCAATTGACATAAGAATCATCAAAATCGGCCTATACGCCAGAGTTTGTGTGGTGAGCCTATTTCCCAAACAAAAAATATTGTCTCTTTTTGTTATTTGTATGATATTAAAAAAACTTAATTAATAAAAAAACTACAATCCTCCAAACGATTCATATTCTCCTGTAAATCTATCCACTTTACGGTGTAGTTCAGTCAACTTAATTTATATCTTCTTTTGAGTTCTGAGTTAATAAAAAAAATACAAACCTCCAATCTCTCCATATTCTCTTCTAAATCTGTCCACTTTGTGATGTAGTTCTGTTAATTTAATTTGTATTTCCGTCTGAGTTCCGTATACTCTGAGTTTTATTGGATTGATATCATCCTTGAACATTTTATTCACAGCATCTTTGTATCTGTTTGTATTAATGATCACTTTGCGACAGAAAGGACATTTGCGTATTTGAATGTTTTCTTGGTCTCCATTCATTAGGCAGTCCATGCTATCGACCTCCAGAATGTGACCACAATCTTGTAGTACAATAAACCTGAAATTACAAGGTTAGTTAAATGCAAATTTTGAAATACTTACAAAACGTACCTATGTTCTTCATTCATTATTTTCTAGGCAGAAGAAAAATAACTTAGTAGCGTGTCCTGTGGTGCTTTGCAGCTACTGCTAGGTATATATTGAGCATGATTGGTTTAAAACAAAATTGATTGTAGTGAGGATCAGACTTCGAGTCAGCGAACAGTACCTACATATTAAGATAATTGTGTTTTATCTCAACCGTGACTCGTGACTGACTACCCTTAAACTAAAAATATACGGTCTTATACAATATAACGTAGTTTTATTTTACAATTGACTTGTGAAACTCCACAGACATAATTTTAATTTTTTTTCTAAGCTTTTACGTGACCTAGGTCGTCGTAACCTAATGTATAAACAAGAGCCCCACAATTGCAATTCAATACAAATGTATTGCAGTCGAGGGCTCTCATGGCAAACGAAGGTGTCTCACTTAGCGGTTTCTTCGTACTGGTCACCGAGGAAGTCCTTGGGGAACTCGTCGGGGCGGCACAGCTGGCAGATGTCGGGGCAGGGCTCGCCGCACAGGCCGCGACACCTGTGGCCGCACGGGCGGAGGCGCGCGCACTGCTCCGAGCACGGCGCTCGGTCGCACGGCTCGCCGCAGCGACGTGAGCACGCGCCGTGCACGCACGCCCGACTGCACTTTTCCTGTATTTTTTTTTATAACCTTTAGGCTCGCGCTTGACCACTATCTCACCTGATGGTAAGCGATGATGTGGTCGACGGTGAAACACGCTTGCCTAGAAATAATCTATTCACTCTTGACTTAAAGACCCCTAGATTGTAGCTATCGGGCAACACAAACTTGTGTCATGAGTGTCATGACCATAGACCGAAGTATACTTCACGGTAAACTTAACTGTGCAATTCGTTGGAATGCCACGCCCGCCTAACCTGTGCCGGTAGAGAGAGTCGAACGTCAGCGTGACGTCAGAGCGCCAGGTGCACAGTACATTTAAACTGTGCACTTGGCACTGTAACCTGTCCGTGTAGTGATATCGTCTGATACCCAGTGTGACTGCGGTGCCCCTGTGCAGTATATACACCTGCATTGCCTGAGGACCTAATGAATGATGGCGTGGCCACCTACTGGGCTTAAATTTTTTAAACTCTCGACTCGTAAAGAAGAAGAAGATCGAAATAGTAAAGGTACGTTCTTCCGGTGATGTGAAATGCTTACCATGTTTGTTTTATTCTTGATTTTATCGTAATTCACGGAGACGCCAACCGCGTGACTTAGTTTAGTCATAGTAGAGAAGGTCATTATTAGGAGCACGTTAGTGGCGTCATTAGAATGCGCGGCTCGCCTGTCCTTACTCCAACTCTCACTGAATGGGACTAGATTTAGAGTTTATTTAGAAAATATAATGTTATTCACCTGGCAGGGCGTGCATGGTTCGCAGCACAACTTCTTGCAGCGCGAGTGTACGCATTTTACTTCGCAGGGCATCTTGCACGGAGGGCAGATTTGATTACATGGCTCCTGGCACCTATACAAACATATCAAGTTATTGAATAATAGTGTAACTCACCAGCATTTCAAATAAAAGATAACATCTCGCCTGCATTCCCTGACGGGGTACCTAGGCAGAGATGTAAGTATATCTAACTGTACGGCAGCCTAATTGTGTAAGTAAATTCGGCAAAGGAAACAATCTGTTTCTTTTTCCCAAAAACGATTTTGCCATACGAAAAGTCGTTTTTGGGAAAGAAACAGATTGTTTCCTTTGCCGAATTCACTCACACAATTAGGCTGCGGGTCATAACTCCATACACTGATTCGCGGTTAGTTGGTTGGAGAGGAACACCTCACAATTAAATCCACTAGATAAGTATATTTCAGTTGAAATAAAATTACAGTATGATTTAGATTTAGAAGAACGTCTCAAACCCGACTTTAACGCCAAATTTTTACAGGTTTCAAGCTAACGTATAGTTTGACAAATACTCAACTCGTTCTTAACCTCAAACACTTAAATCAGAAACCGGCCGTATTTCTCTCTTGGTGTGGATAGCAACACGGCTATAAGATCACTATATACTTGCTTCGTTATGTTGTTTTATACGGTCAAATTATGACGCACATCGTTAGCCTAAAGTAGGTTGCCATTATGCAGAAATATGTACGGTGATGAGACCGTACACTAACAGTTAGCGACAAAAGTCCTCTCGGTGATCATTTCAGAGCGGCCATGAAACGTAGGCGCGGCTCCGAGAGAAAAAAGTAGTAGGTACTCATGACCTTGCTCGAAAAGTTTCATTGGGGTTATCTTCTAAACCAGAGATAGCAAATAATAGTTTAAATTAACTAAAAAACAGGCTTTATTAGAAAACCAAACTAAGAAGTAGAAAATTATAGTTTTTAATCAATTTAAATTAAGAATAGGTAGTAGTAATTTAAATTAACAAAAAATATTTAATAAAGCATGGGGTGCTTCATGTCAATTGTTATATTTGTTTTTTGTTTGGTATTGGTAAAATTAGAGTCATTTTTACAATCAACCCCACGCTTTTTTACATATTTTTTTTAATGCCACTTTCGCCCCCATCGGGCGATCAGATGGGAGGGCCCGATGGACGTCTCCGGGGGGCAGTCTTAGGACTTGTGCCCCAATGATAGTGTCCTTTCAGTGCGTGTCTGTAGGTTAGTAGCATGGAACCTTATCTCGCTTCCTTCTCGGCTCCTTTCACTCTTTTACTAAACATGGCAGGAAAGAAAAAGAAAACTGTAGTAAAACAGATGCGGCACCCCCTCCCCCAAAAAGTGGACTACAGACCCATCTCTGTAACGTCCATCCTCTGTAAGAGTATGGAACGTGTGTTCAACGGTAAGGGCCTTTTTTTTGTGTGGGAAATCAGCCAATGACTTCTCCCGCTCTGGGTGAAGCGGGATGGCCTGTCTAAACCGACCCACGGGTGGGTTTTACTGACTAAAACCCACCCGTGTTCCTTATGTTGCTTGCGCCAGGGCCGCAGTAACTCTCTTTCAAATTTATCCGCGACCCAACGGTAAGCGCCTGGCATACCTTTTTTTTTTGTTGTTGTCGGGGCAAACAAACAAAAGGCGCCTGGAATTTTGGGGAAATGTTGGAGATATAAGGTTGACTTTTGTTTGCTGGGATTTTTTGGAAGAAAACAACGTTTGTTTAGTATGCAGGTTTATTCGCAACTGAGGTAAACATAGTGGACTGTATATATATTTATATAGATACCTACTTTTAAACATATCTATAGGCTCACAACACAAAACGCTAAACTATTTGGACATTCCGTCCGCCAAAGAACATAGGTCTTTAACTACACCTTAACAAAAATAAAAACTTTAACTCAAACAATAAAAAAATAGATCAACACATAACACACAACAAACAGCAAAGCAAGCAAGAGAAGCTTAACACATAACAAGTGTAAGTACAACAAAAAAAAATATTCCTCTTAAAAACTTAATAAAATAGAACAGTTGAATGAATAACAGAACAACCTGTATCTTTCATATTTGCACTAAGTAAATAATATTCAACAAGTACTTATCGCAGAACACGTGCGGCTCAGCCAGGCGTATTCAAGTAGGTACATCGATAACAAACAAGTTTTATGAGTAGATAATATTAGTGCATATAGTCCAACTGAACTTAATGATGCAGGTGAAGAGTAGGTTTGGCAGAACTCATGGTAGTAAGATAATTATAGAAATACATTGGCCTTTTAATTATATAAATACATTGGCTTTTTAAAACTTCATTTGCATATATAGGTAAGTAAAATTAACTCTGCATTTGAAAACAAACGAAAAGAGAGTCATACAATCTCGCTACCTCAGATAAGACTTGTCTTTTGGTGACTAAGTCTTTAGGTTCAGGTATGTTTACTATGTATTCAAAATTATCATTTTGCCTATTCCAACTCAAACCTAACACCTTGATTAGATCATTTAATTTAATAGCTTACCTTTCACTCAACTCAGTTTTCCCAATCTGCTCTTAGAACTTCTCATTATTACTATTCCATTTCTGTAACTCAAAACCAATACTCATCATTAACTCATTCATCTCCTCATGCATTTTAATTGCCTCATCAACCGTGTCACACCCGGTCATTAAGTCATCCATATAATAGCTTTGTTTTGTTATTCTCGCCGCCAATGGATACTTCTTCTCTTCTAACTCAGCAAGTCTATGCAATACCTTGACAGCTAGATATGGCGCACATGCTGTACCGAACGTTAAACGTAACATTCTGTAACGTTTTATGGGCTCTGAATGGTCAAATCTCCAGACAACTCTCTGGAAATCTGTGTCCTCGTCCGCCACTCTTACCATCCGATACATTTTTACAATATCGGCTACGATACAGATTTTATGATGACGCCATCTCATCAAGATGTGCCTAAAATCTTGTTGTAACCTTGGTCCAACAAGAAGCTCATCGTTTAGTGAGACACTGTTGTCACCTTTGCTCGAAGCATCAAAGACGACTCTCACTTTAGTGGTGTCTTTGTCTTCTCTCACCACAGCACGATAAGGAAGATACACAGCGTTAGACTTCTGCAACTCTTTCTCAGAAACCAGTCTCATGCGTTTCATACTCAAGTACTCACTCATAACATTATTGTATTTTTCTCTCAACTTTGAATCTTTCGATAGCTTTCTCTCTAAATATTCTAATCTTTTCACTGCTCTCTCTTCTGTATTACCATATTGACACTTAGGATCCTCCGTGGCAAAAGGTAATCTCACTATAAATCTCCCTTTTTTATCTCTCACTGAAGTTAAGTCAAACAAATCCTCACATACTTTCTCGCTGTAGTCATCTCTTTCTTTATTAAATTAGGCGCATCTTCCATCTCCCAAAACCTTTTAAGTAACTCATCCTCTTTTACCTGTATGTGCATGCTAATGAGATTATCTTTTGCTAACGTTCGATACCCCATTGACATTCTTCCTGACAAAATCCATCCAAACGCCGTATTTTGCGCTATAAAATTATAATCAGGATGCTTCATAACTCCATCAAGTAATATTTCGCTATAAACATCTGCACCTAGCAAAATATCGATCTTACCTGGCGTCGCGTATGTAGGATCAGCTAAAGGAAGATTGTCAATGTCTAACCATGTGGAACTGCTCACGTTGGTAGAAGGAAGAAGTGACCTTAAGGAATATAACACATCAGCGTTAACTAGGATGTAACTAGCTGGTTTATGACGTGATTCCAGGCGAAGTGAAACCGTGTTTTTTATCCTCATACGGCCCTCTCGCAGCCCTGATACCCAGCCACTCACTGGTTTGCGTACAATACCTAATAATTGCACAGTTGACTCAGATACAAAAGATGCCTGTGACCCTTGGTCAAGTAAAGCACGAATTATTTGCTGAAAACCGTTAGAACGGATTACTTTAACCTTAGCCGTCGCAAGTAGCACGCTGTTGGGTTGTAGCTCTCCTCTAGAAAATGTAGCGGTTATGTTTGTGTCACCTCGTGTTGTACTCGATCGCTCGTGTTGTGGTTCACTCGGTGACACGGCGACTGCCTGTTTCAGGCTACTGGCTGGCTCCTGGTTCTCTCTCTCAATGTGTAACATCGTGTGATGTCTTCTCCCACATTTCTTACAGCTGAATGACTGACGACACTTAACTGCCGCATGAGTTGGTGCCAGGCAGTTAAAACATAATTTACTTGTTTGAACGGAGGCCTGTCTTTCCTTAGGTGTCATAAGGCCAAAACGCTTGCACTGGTTGAGATAATGAATTTCATGACACATCGGACACTCTTGTTTAGCCTTAGACTTGTTCTCTTTCTCCTTCTCCATTGACGCGGGAAAAGATTTCGGCTTCGCAGCAGGCTTAGCTGGTTGCGCGCCACGGTTTCCGTTCGTATCTATCATTTCTAACGTCCCGAACCTGAACTCTAAATAATCTCTCAATTGTGTCCAAGTGGGCAACTCATCACTCATCATATTTATCTGCTGTTCCCATTGTTTGACAGATTCTGGTTTACTAGGTTATGTCCAATTTCGAAACAACTATGAACAACAGACGCGTCAGCGTAACTGGATTCAGTACTAATGCCAAGTTTTCCAAAGATTTAAGACAGGTAGATGTCGTATCCAACAAACTCCTAATTGCATTGTCTGACTCGGTTTGAATTTTCTTTGTGCCAAATAAAGTCCTCATAATAGATTTGCAGTTATAACGCTTGTTATTGTATCGCCGAAGTAACTGCTTCCATGCTTCCTCATAATTTGCATCAGTCGTCGAAAAATTACTTAATAGATTGAATGCTTCTCCACTCAAATTGGATTTGAGGTAATGTAATTTCTGTACCGATGAAATGTTCTTATTATTATTAATGAAGAAAACATGTCGTAAAAGGTTGGCCATTCTTCATATTTACCCCCAAAAGTAGGTAATTGTATACGGGGTAATTTTACATCACCGCAATTATTGTTCGCGTTATTGATAACTGCTGGGCTTAGTAACTCGGTAACTGACGGTAAAAACTGTTGCAAAGCTTTTTTTTTTAATTCCTAATAGGCTCGCGCTTGACCACTATCTCACCTGATGATAAGCGATGATGTGGTCGACGGTGGAGCACGCTTGCCTAGAAGTAACCTATTCACTCTTGACTTAAAGACCACCTAGAGAGATTGTAGCTATCGGGCAACACAGACTCCGGCAGGGAATTCCACTCCTTAGCTGTACGCATAATAAAGGTATTCTCAAAACGTTTAGTGCGTATGGGTGGAATGTCTACCATATACCGATGGCGCTGCGCCGTATGTCTGGTAGTCCGATGATGAAACGGGCTGGGCGGAATTAGATCATGCAATTCCATCGCACACTCCCCGAAATGTAACCGATAAAATACCGACAAGCTGGCAACTCGGCGACGGTGTTCAAGGCTCTGGAGCTTTGACTTAACCAGTGCTTCATCGCCGATAAGCCTCTTGGCCCGCTTTTCGATCGACTCTAGTGCATCAAGCTGGTATTTGGCAGATCCGTCCCAGAGATGAGAACAGTACTCCATGCATGATCGAACTTGTGCTTGGTACAAGCTGAGCAGCTGTTCTGGCGTAAAGTACCTCCTCACCTTCGCAAGGATCCCCAGCTTTTTGGCAGCCAGCTGAGCCTTTGCCTCAATGTATGGGCCAAAATTGAGAGTCAATGTCAACGTAACGCCAAGAAGCTCAAGATGGTCAGTTATTGCCACGTTCGCATCTCGGAAAGTTAGAGCCGGGTAAAATTAGCTCTTTTTAGCGGGAAAAAGACACGCCTGGGTTTTAGCAGCATTGAACCTGACCAGATTGGCATCGGGGAGACTGCCTGCAAGGAAAGGTTCGAGCGCTCCACCATGGCCTCTCGGAGAGACTGGATCTGAGGCCCGGTAGTACGAGCGTTGGACAAGTATCTCTCAGCAACAGTGCTGTCGTCTGCATACCCAAAGGTGCCGGGTTTAAGCAGATCGTTAATGTGCAGCAAGAATAAAGTTGCTGAGAGTACCGACCCCTGAGGGACCCCGGCTTTGATATCCAATTGGTCAGACGAGCAGCCATCGATAACCACTCGAATGGACCGATCTCTCAGGAAGTCAGCAATCCAATCACACAGACCACCGGGCAAACTACAAAACTCTTTTCTGTGGGAAGAGACTGGGTGTTTATCCTAGACGAAGGTAGTTGAAGTAACATAACAGATGTATTTTTATGATGCGATGTTAACGCAACGTTTTTGTCGATAACCTTACTTCCTACTAACTTACCATAAAATAAGTTTGGATATATGATGCATGGATGTAGGTATGTTTATAACTCAACCACGCCAGAACGGCTGATCGGATCTGGATGAAAATTGGCACAGATATAGTTTATAGTCTGGAACAGCAGGTTTTCGTCCAAGTATAAAGTTCCCTTGGGATAAAAAATACCCTTTTCACGCGGGTGAAGCCGCTGGCAAAAGCTAGTTAAAAATGAAAAACATCGCTAGCAAGGCTCATAGAGCACGACGAGTTGTCAACTAAACTCACTAACGAGCAGAGCTGCTCCGGCAACACTGACGCGGTGACGCTGGAAATTCGTGGAAGGTCTTAAAATCGCCACCATGTAGTAAGATGCTCTTACGCGTTCTAGTCAAACCACTAGGAATTTCTTCCAGTATCGTGGGTGCGTTTACAAACATATAAACTCACATACACAAAACCCGATTTGACTCGAACACGTAAGCGACGCATATTGTTCACGGCACTTAGGACCCTCTTGCCGCGAAATCCATTGTCGCCAGAGCCGCTTTGCACGGAGTATTTTTCGTAGAAACGTCGCCGTACAGGCCAGACTTACTGGTGTCCGCAGATGTTGTCCTGGTTGCACCGCTGCGTGCAGGGCTGGTGCAGGCGGCCCTGCGCGCAGCTGAAGCACGAGCCCGCGCATAGGTGCTTGCACGCCAGCGTGGCGCCGCACGGCGTGCTGCAGTACTGCGTCAGCTCCTCCCACTGCACCTCACCTGCACGATTACCACTGTTAGCTGCATTTGTTTTGTTTGTTGTTTTTTTTTTGATTTAGCAATAAGTCTTTTAGTTAAAATCAAACAGTGACCATTTTTTTTATATTTATTTTGTTCGCCCAAACTTAACTCCCACAATACATTGTCTTGTTATATCTTAAAGGGATTAGGCAGAGTTTTCGATTAAAGTTCCCAGACGGTTTGACTTTCCCGACATTCTCAACAATTATCGTTTTATTTCAACCAATTTACACAAAACCTTAACAAATTATACACCCAAACCTGCCTTATGAATCACTCTGTCCATTTGTGAAAACCGCATGAAAATCCGATCCGTAGTTTTTGAGTTCATCGTAAATAAACAGTATGATAGACAGACAGACGCAGGGGGGGGGGGGGGTTATTTTATCATCAGTTGGAATGGCTCATAACTTGGTTGACTCGGCCTGTTTTTAATTAATTATTTTATTTTGAGGTTGCTTATTTTACTCTAGACGCTTCTACGTGCATGTCTTTTTACATTGTGCTCACATATATTTAATTTTGCAACAAGAATGATGTAACCAAATAAATGTGATTAAAACATAAGGCACATAGTGTCCGTGATGTTTCTTGCACGTTCTCCTCCATAGAGACCTACTGACGCTTGCGAATGTGCAACTAGATTCATGTTTTGTTTTAAATAAGTACCATTAGCTTACTCGTAAATGGTTTAATTGAAATAAAATATTTTGATTTGATTTACAAGGGCACACTGGCCGGTACAGTACAGTGTGCGGTGCTAGCGGCTACAATATTAACCAAATTTACAAGAATACACCGGGCGCAGTGTGCGGTGCTAGCGGCTACAACATTAATCAAATTTACAAGAATACACCGGGCGCGGTGTGCGGTTCTAGCGGCTACAACATTAATCAAATTAACAAGAATACACCGGGCGCAGGGTGCGGTGGCTAGCGGCTACAACATTAATTAAATTAACCAAGGGCACACCGGGAAAAGTGTGCGGAGCTAGCGGCTACAACATTAATCAAATTTACAAGAATACACCGGGTGCAGTGTGCGGTGCTAGCGGCTACAACATTAATCAAATTTACAAGAATACACCGGGCGCAGTGTGCGGTGCTAGCGGCTACAACATAAATCAAATTTACAAGGGCACACCGGGCGCAGTGTGCGATGGCTAGCGGCTACAACATTAAACAAATTTACAAGAATACACCGGGCGCAGTGTGCGGTGCTAGCGGCTACAACATTAAACAAATTTACAAGAATACACCGGGCGCAGTGTGCGGTGCTAGCGGCTACAACATTAATCAAATTTACAAGGGCACACCGGGCGCAGTGTGCGGTTCTAGCGGCTACAACATTAATCAAATTTACAAGGGCACACCGGGCGCAGTGTGCGGTGCTAGCGGCTACAACATTAAACAAATTTACAAGAATACACCGGGCGCAGTGTGCGGTGCTAGCGGCTACAACATTAATCAAATTTACAAGGGCACACCGGGCGCAGTGTGCGATGGCTAGCGGCTACAACATTAAACAAATTTACAAGAATACACCGGGCGCAGTGTGCGGTGCTAGCGGCTACAACATTAAACAAATTTACAAGAATACACCGGGCGCAGTGTGCGGTGCTAGCGGCTACAACATTAATCAAATTTACAAGGGCACACCGGGCGCAGTGTGCGGTGGCTAGCGGCTACCACGTTAACCAAATTTCGAGTACAAAATCATTCAAAATACTACATAAATATGGCAGACGAATTAAGGCGCGTTACAGCAGAGGGCAGACCCAGTTGCGCGCTAGGATATTCATCGCACAGAAATGAAGACATATATGTTTTTAGGGTTCCGTAGCCAAATGGCAAAAAACGGAACCCTTATAGATTCGTCATGTCTGTCTGTCTGTCTGTCTGTCCGTCCGTATGTCACAGCCACTTTATTCCGAAACTATAAGAACTATGCTGTTGAAACTTGGTAAGTAGATGTATTCTGTGAACCGCATTAAGATTTTCACTCAAAAATAAAAATAAAACAAAAAAATTTTGGGGTTCCCATACTTGAAACTAAAACTAAAATTAATTTTTTTAATCAGACCCATACGTGTGGGGTATCTATGGATAGGTCTTCAAAAATGATATTGAGGTTTCTAATATATTTTTTTTCTAAACTGAATAGTTTGCGCGAGAGACTCTGCCAAAGTGGTAAAATGTGTGTCCCCCCCCCTGTAATTTCTAAAGTAAGAGAATGATAAAACTAAAAAAAATATATGATGTACATTACTATGTAAACTACCAGCGAAAATTGGTTTGAACGAGATCTAGTAAGTAGTTTTTTTTTTAATACGTCATAAATCGTAAACCGCAATCTACCAAGTACGGAACCCTTCGTGCGCGAGTCCGACTCGCACTTGGCCAGTTTTTTTACTGTGAATTAGTAAAAGTACCTACAGATGTTCTATCTCACGAAGTCCGCTCAGCTTCGGTTGTAGTAGTGACTTGTCCCGATATGCGTATTTATGTGCGTGAACCTAGGTAGCGTAATCTTACATGTTTATAATTTTATTTTTTTTACTATTAATAAAATTCTTAATAATTAATTACGATCTAGCCTTAAAGACTAATAAGCAATTTAACTCTAACTTAATATGTTACGTGATAGATTATGTTAAAACTAAGAATAGTCTCCATTTGCACTTTTACACAAGTCCGTAGCAATTTCTTAGTCTGATATAATTTATAAAAACACTATGTTGTATAGGTTAGGGTTCAATTTACTTTAGCGAGTGATTTTCTAAATGAAACAAGTGTCCGACTTCTACTGTGTTTATTGACAACTAAATTTAAAATACGCAACTATCACACATACTGGGGTCGGCAACTAGCTACTTACTATAATAAAATTTGGACTGTATGTACAAATCAATCAATCTGCCAGGCCTTTTGCCAACTATATTTGGGTCGGCTTTCAGTCTTACTGGATTCAGCTGAGTACCAGTGTTTTACATGGAGCGACTGTCTGTCTGACCTCCTCAACCCAGTAACTGGGTAACACGATACCTCTTGGCAAGTCTGGTGTCAGATCTTAAGCTTCTGAGTATCCGTAACGACTGTCAAAGATTTTCAAGTGACAGCCGGGACCAACGGCTTAACGTGCTTTCCGAGGCACGGAGAAAACTCGGTATGTTGAAATGGTCACTCATCCACGGATCGACCTCGACAAGCGTTGCTTAACCTTGAAGATCGACCCGTGCGGCTGTTATTATTTAGCAACAAGCTCTATGTATTAAAATTAAATTAAAAAACCAATATTTATGTATTAAAATGCTTCAACGTAAGCCGGCAACCAATGGACTATATGATTCCTTTCAAATTAATCAAAAATGCGCAATTATACATGCTGAACACTCATATAATACTGGTTTAATCAGCGCTACTGTCCACTGGCAATGGACAGAACCTAGTCACAGTTTTCTTTACTATATCGCCACCACTCTTAACACTATAAACTCTTGTGCAGCCATCTGGTCCTGGATGTTTGCTACCTACTCGTCCCAGTAACCATTTCCCTTGTGGAAGGTTCTCCTGCTTGATAAAACAATATTATCAATTTCAAATTCCTTTCCTCGTTTGAGCCATTTTGCTCGTTGTTTTAGTCTAGATAAATATTCTTGTTGCCATCTAGACCAAAAATCATGCAACAGCTTTTGGACGTATTGCCATCGTGATAACGTTTGCACTTTCAAATTTGGAATAGGTATGACAATGGGTGTCTCTCCAATTATAAAGTGTCCCGGTGTTATTTTTTTTTAAATTATCCGTTTCAAGTGTTAATTCGTAAATTTTACGCCTGCCTCCCAAAGGCCACTTAAGTTTGGGCTGTACGCAGGAATAAAGTGCCAATGTGTACCATCAGATGCAAGCGTGTCTGCGATTACTCCAATGTGGCTTCCTTCCACATGGCTACCAATTCTTTATTTGCAGCAATAAATTTTTTACCCTGGTTACTCCATAAATGTGCACACTTGCCTCTACGTGCACAGAATCTTTTATATGCGCCGATGAACGCCTCTGGCGTCATATCTCCAACTAACTCCAAGTGAATAGCCTTGGTCGCCATACAAACAAATATTGAGATGTATGCCTTATGTGTTTTGACTCCTCTGCCATTTTTTCATAGAAATTGTAAGGCTCCTTTTAATTGTAGAATGGTCGAGCTAGTGTCACACGAACCTTTGGCAAATCACCCATTACTTGCGTTCTACCAGACGCATTCTGTTTAGCACATACGAAGCATCGGTGTATGTATTGTTTGACTTATACTTTAAATCGCGTTATCCAATATTTAGATCTCAAATAGCTCAACATTAGTTGGATTCTCGTGTAGAGTTCTTAAGTGTGCATCGACAATGATCAAAGGAGTAAGTTTGTTTCTATGACCCAATATGATTGGATGCTTACTTTGATCCGCCATGTTAGCGAGTCTTAGGTGTCCGCCAACCCGAAGCATCTGTAACTCTTCTAAGAACGGATCTAAAGTCGTCAGTGTGATATTTCTTTTAACTTGTTTACTTTTTCTTAGAGACTCAATTTCTTCTGCATATTCTTCACCTCGTACCTTTCTCATGCATATGTTTAGTGCACCTTCTAATTCTTATATTACCAAAGAACTATCTATGTCTTCCTTTAACACTTTCAGTCTTATTACAAAAAGTGGTTTAACTAAAAAGCCAGGTTTAAATCTCTATAAACCACGGTTTAAACAAAAAAGATATTACAAATTGTTATTATTTATATCGAAATCCTATTAAATTGTATTATTATATAAACACTAGTGCCATCTTTGCTGGTAATATAAAAGTAGCTTTGTAATTAAAAAAGGGGAATTTTTAACTGCACCTCTATTTAGAAATTTAAGCAAACAAAATATCTCCACTAATAACCTACTGCAAAACAATATTACTCACCGTAAAACAAAAATACTGATTTGCACACAAATTATTCAATTAAATATAAAATAAATGTGAATTAGTCCAAGAGCGAGCGAAGCGAGCTCGGGAGCTTAGGGCACCCCGACACGGATAGGTTAGGTTCGAAGGAGATGACGGGAGCTGAAGTGAGCGAGCAAAGCGAGCGAACTCAGCTCCCGTCATCTCCTTCGTGTTAGGTTACTTTAGACCCTGCAGACAGAAATAGGAGCCCTGCGCAGCGGGGCTCCGTCGACTTTGTTTCGTTTCCCCCCCTCCCTTAACACTTAAATATTTTGTTGCACTCGAAGAATTATTAGATTTACTTTTAGTTAACAGATAGTTATTCAGTAAAACAGTTAAGCTTTAAAGATCTAGCAGTATAGTATAATTCATTTATTTGATGAGCAAATTTAGTGTGCAATTCAGTATTTTTGGTAGTAATTTCGAATATTTTGATTGAAAAAAGGGGAATTACAGTTAAAGTATTAAATAACACCCATTAAAAAACACATCAAGTTGGTCTATGGCATGGTATAATAACTTACTCCGTTTACTTCGCCTGGTATGTTCTTCCCAGGATGGCCTAAGACTACGTCACGATAAGTGTTACCATTGATTGTCCTTTTTAGAAAATTTTGGTACTTTCTCATGTAGTTAATGAAAATAAAATAAATTATTACCTAGAATAACTATTTAGTAACTCATGTGATTCATCTATTTATTGTTAAATTTATTTGTATATTGAATTATTAGTTCATAATTGCTTTGTTAAGATAAAAATGCGTTTTGCTCGGGTAATTCAATCACACACAGTGGCAACATATCGAATTGACAAGTGTCATACTGACAACTAGCCATTTCATCGCTATTGTCGTGTCGCTCACACCTATAGCGTTGTTTCGCTCTGTGAGCAAAATACTGTGGCTCCCAAACGTTTTTGGTGAACTTTGAAAGATACACAAGAAAAATTGTTAATTGTTCCTTAAACTATAAAAACAGAAGTATAAAAGGCGGTGTAATAAGGTTTTTTTATTTTGCGTGGCTTCAAAATTGTTACTAAATTCAACTAAAATAACTGGTATGTGCCTTTCTACATAATATTTAATTTATCTACGCGTTGTAAATTCCATAATTTAAGTCATAGTTGTGTCAATACGTCTTTACGCCCGAACTTATTAACCTAACATAATTAGTTTTTGACTTATTTTAGTCAAATCAAGGTATGTGGGTTTTCGTCCCGAACTAAATAAAAATACTAATATGCAAACAATTAAAAAAAAAGCAAAGTAAATAAATAGAAAAAGTATCAAATATGACGATTTATTAAAAATTATAAATATTTTGTACCTAGGTCATCATATCAGCCGAAAGACGTCCACTGCTGGACATAGGCCTCCCCCAAGCGTCGCCACATTGATCGGTCCCGTGCGTCTCGCAACCAGCGGATCCCCGCAACCTTCACGAGGTCATCGGTCCACCTGGTGGGAGGCCTTCCAACGCAACGTCTTCCGGTTCGCGGTCGCCACTCCAGAACCTTTCTGCCCCATCGGCCATCCGTTCTGCGAGCAATGTGCCCTGCCCACTGCCACTTAAGTTTGGCAATTCTTCGAGCTATGTCGGTAACATTGGTTCTCTTACGGATCTTTACATTTCTGATTCGATCACGCAAGGAAATGCCGAGCATAGCCCTCTCCATTGCCCTTTGAGTGACTGTAAGCTTTCTGATAAGGCCCATTGTAAGCGACCACGTCTCAGAGCCATAAGTCATCACTGGCAACACACACTGGTCATAGACTTTTGTCTTGAGACACTGTGGTAAGTTGGACGAGAAGACACCGCGCAACTTCCCGAACGCTGCCCAGCCGAGTCGGATTCGACGGTTTATCTCTCTCTCGAAGTTGGCCCTACCCAACTGGATCGTTTGTCCCAGGTAGACATAATCCTCCACAACTTCGAGTGTAGAGTCTCCAACCTTGATAGGAGTGGGTGTAACATGGGCATTCAACATCACCTTGGTTTTGTCCATGTTCATTTTAAGACCCACTCTTCCGGAAGCTCTACTGAGGTCATCGAGCATTGTATTGAGGCTCTCCATGGTCTCAGCCATGACCACTATGTCGTCGGCAAACCGAAGATGAGTGATGTACTCGCCATTAACATTGATGCCTAGGCCCCTCCAGTCCAGAACCTTGAATACATCCTCCAGCGCAGCAGTGAACAGTTTCGGAGAAATGACATCTCCCTGTCTCACGCCACGCCGGAGAAATATTGGTTTCGAGGTCTGATCCTGAAGACGGACTGACATGGTGGCGTTTCTGTACAAACACTTCAACACCTCAATGTACCGGTAGTCGATCTGGCACCGTTGGAGAGACTGCAGTACAGCCCAAGTCTCGATCGAATCGAAGGCTTTCTCGTAGTCCACAAACGCTAAGCAGAGAGGCAGGTTATACTCTTCGGTCTTCTGTATAACCTGCCGCAGCGTATGTATGTGGTCTACGGTGCTAAAGCCTTTTCGGAATCCGGCTTGTTCGGGAGGCTGGAAATCGTCAAACCTGCGCGCGAGACGATTCGTGATGACTCTTGAAAACAACTTGTAGACATGGCTAAGAAGTGAGATAGGCCTATAGTTCTTCAGCCGGGCATTGTCACCCTTTTTGAAGAAGAGGACCACCACACCCCTGCACCATGCCTGTGGCGTTTTGCCCTCGAGTATGACGGAATCAAACAGCTTCTGAAGGGCCTTAAGGACCGGTTTTCCACCCGCCTTCAGGAGTTCAGCCGTGATTCCGTCGTCACCCGGCGCCTTGTTGTTTTTGAGCTGTTTCAGAGCCATCCTAATCTCGTACAGGCTGACGTTCGGGATATCTTCGGTATAGTGTCGGGTCAATCACGTGACCCATGTACCTAGGTATTGTAATATTTTTATCTTTTTCCCCAATAAAAAAGTTTGAGAACCGCAACGCAATCGATGACGTAGTCTTAGGCCAATCACGTGACCCAGCTGTCACGGGAGGAGACTACCTTGTCTTATTATACCATGGTCTATGGTATACTTCTTGAGTGTGTACCTTTTTTTGTTCTAATAAAGCTGTGTCAGTAAGCACATCGTTCTACCTTAATAATAGGTTATGGGCCCAGCCTAGCGTGTCAATTTAGCTAGTAATTAGGGACAGTCGTAATTTTCAGTTTTAGCTCAGTTTTTTAGCGTAGGTCGCGAGTGATAACCTAAAATATCATGTCGACGAACTATCTGGTAAATGTACCGAAGCTGAAAGGGCGGGAAAATTACCCGGAATGGTGCTTCGCCGCGGAGAATTTTCTGATCTTGGAAAACATGGAACATTGTATAAAACCTGTTACCGGGAAGATCACAGAAGCCGCTGATGATGCGAGGACTAAGGCTAAATTGATTCTCACTATCGACTCGAGCTTGTACGTGCACATAAAGGAGGTTAAAACGTCGTTGGAGCTGTGGAACAAGCTCAAGGCTTTATTCGACGACTCCGGTTTCACTAGACGCATCAGTTTATTGAGAAATCTTATTTCGATTCGTCTCGAAAATTGCAGTTCTATGACCAGTTATGTGACACAGCTAGTGGAAACAGGACAAAAGCTAAGTGGAACGGGATTCCAAATTAGTGATGAGTGGATCGGCTGTCTTTTGCTGGCTGGTTTAACCGAAAAATATGCACCAATGATAATGGCGATTGAGCATTCGGGGATCGCCATCACCACCGACGCCATTAAATCTAAGTTGATGGATTTGGATGAAAACAATGGCGGCGACGACGTTAACGGGGCATTTGCAAGGTTTAGAAAAAACAAGGTTGGCAGCACTGGTCATGGCGGAAACAAAGACAACGGACATTCGCAAACGTCAAAGTCAAAGAAAATACCGCGGTGTTACAGATGTAAACAAATCGGACACTATCGGAATCAATGTACTGTTGACAAAGATTCTTCAAATACTAAATCGAGTGAACGTAAACTTGGCATACAATGATATTTAGCTACCTCGGATTAAGTTATATTTATTTTCATTGTTAACCAATTCGCAAAAAGGAGGAGGTTATCAATTCGACTGTATTTTTTTTATGTGTGTTTCCTCAGAACTTTTATAGACAAACGCATTCAATGCAGTTTTCTTGAATAGCAGTTTTTCGAGAAACGATTGGTATGTTGACTCAGGAGCGAGCGCCCACTTAACCTCAAACGAAAATTGGATTAAAAATGTCTCAAACGAATATTCTATTAAAGAAATTGTGGTTGCTAACGAAGAAAAGCTCAGCGTGAAGTGCTCGGGTGATGTGCAAATTGCTACGGTTACTGACGACAGTGAATACGACGTGATTGTCAAAGGAGTGTTGTGTGTGCCAAAGTTAACCACAAACTTATTATCTGTCAGTCAATTGGTTAAAAATGGTAACCAAGTTGTGTTTACTACCAGTGGATGTAACATTTATAACAGAAATGAGCAGTTGGTGGCCATGGCGTCATTGACAAATGGTGTTTACAAATTGAGAACTTCTGAAAGTACACTGGCTACAATGTTTGCATCTGTGGATACATGGCATCGCAGATTAGGCCATGTAAATAGCATGTACTTAAACAAGATGCCTGATGCAGTGAGTGGCATGGAACTGGAGAAGAAAAGTGACATTTCCCAGTTCTCATGTATTGTTTGTTGTGAAGGCAAACAGTCACGCCTTCCTTTTGGACATGCTGGTTCAAGAAGTATTGAATTGTTGGGTATAATTCACAGCGATGTATGTGGTCCTATGGAAAATACTTCGATTGGTGGTTCCAGGTATTTCATTTTGTTTATTGATGATTACAGTCGGATGACCTACATATATTTCATGAAGCAGAAAAGTGAAGCATTTCAATATTTCCAGGATTATAAGGCCAAAGTAGAGAACCAGTTGAACAGGAAAATTAAAACACTTCGTAGTGACAATGGAAAGGAATTTTGCAGCAGAAGTTTTGATGATTATTTGAAGAGAAATGGCATTTTGCACCAGAAGTCGAATCCTTACACGCCAGAACAAAATGGATTGGCGGAGCGTTCTAATCGTACAATTGTCGAGAAGGCAAAGTGTTTATTATTTGATGCCAAGCTGAGCAAAGAATTTTGGGCTGAAGCATCAAACACAGCTGTCTACCTGTATAACCGTACTGTTCTTCCAGTGCTGAATGATAAAACTCCTTATGAGATTTGGTCAGGACGTAAGCCAGACATAGGTCATTTAAGAATTTTTGGCAGTCGTGTGATGGTGCATGTGGCGAAGGAAAAGCGCCTAAAATGGGACAAAAAGTCAGAGAAAAAGATACTAGTGGGCTACCCAGAAGACATAAAAGGGTATAGAGTTTATTGTCCCATCACTAAAAAGGTCAGTACCAGTAGAGACGTTATTATAATGGAAGAAGTATCTATACCTGTGACAGAAAACAAAGAATGTAATGAAGAGAATCTTGGTTCAGTGGGGGACATATCTTCGGGAGACTTGGAAGATAATGTGGATGAAACTTATATTGACATATCTGATGTGACATATATACCCAGTGAGTATGAAAGTGTTTCATCATCTGAATCAGGAGAATCGGAGCATGATAAAAAACCTGTCAGGTTGCGGCAGAAACCAGAGCGATATGGATATTTAAACATGTGTGCTGATTCTAATGTGAAGGCATGGGACAATGCTAACGATGCTGGTGATCTGACAGTACAGGAAGCATTGGTAGGACCGGAGAAAGAGCAGTGGTTAAGTGCAATTAGGGAAGAACTAGAGTGTTTTAGTGAAAATGATGCATGGGAGTTGGTAGATGCTCCAAGTGCAGGTACAGTAGTGAAGTGCAAGTGGGTACTTAAAAAGAAATACTGTGACGAACAAGTGAGATATCGTGCTCGATTAGTTGCGAAGGGATTTACACAAAGACCTGGTGTGGATTAATATGAGACTTTTTCTCCTGTTATAAGACATTCAACTTTGCGTTATCTATTTGCATTGAGTGTACAGTTAAATATGGACATTACTCACCTGGATGTCACTACAGCATTTCTCAATGGTCATTTAAAAGAGACCATATTTATGCAGTTACCTGAATGTTTTCCTAATGTTAATTGTAACAAAGATTAAAAAAGGCTATTTATGGCCTAAAACAGGCTTCTCTTGCCTGGTATGATAGAGAAAATGAAACTTTATGTAATTTAGGTTACGTCAAGAGTAAAGTTGAGCCTTGTGTATTTTTAAAGGATTGTCAAAATAATAGAAAGGTAATAGTTGGTCTTTATGTCGACGATTTCCTTATTTTTTCAAATGTGAAGTCTGAAACTGATAAGTTAATTGAAGCTTTAAATGCTAAATTTAAAATCAAAAATCTTGGTGATGTCAAACAATACCTAGGCATGCGAGTTAATGTTGATAGAAAAACTGTGTTGTTACTCTTGATCAGGAACAGTATATAGAGCAATTGATACACAAGTTTAACATGTCAGACTGTCACACAGCAGAAACACCTATTGAATGTAAATTGAATATTGAAAAATCTAGTGTATGTAAAGATAATATTCCATATCAACGGTTAATAGGGTGTTTAATGTACCTTGCAGTGTTGACTAGGCCAGACATAGCATATTCTGTCAGTTACTTATCTCAGTTCAATAATTACTATTCAGATGTTCATTTTTCTTATGCTAAAAGAGTGCTAAGATACCTGTATAAGACTAAACATTATTGTTTGAAGTACGCCCAAGGAACAGCAGATTTGGTTGGTTATGTAGACGCCGATTGGGCAAGTGACACGTCAGATAGACGGTCATATACTGGTTTTTGTTTTTTGAAAAGTGGCTCTGCTATTTCCTGGGAGAGTAGAAAACAACGCACAGTGGCGTTGAGTAGCTGTGAAGCAGAATTCATTGCTTTATCGGAAGCGTGTCGAGAGGACATACATTTGCGTAGACTAGAAATAGAAATAGTTGGATTTTGTAATAAAGTAATATTGTTTAATGATAGCCAAAGTGCTTTAAAGCTTGCCAATAGTCATCAGTCATACAAGAGGTCCAAACATATAGATGTACGTTACAATTTTATAAAAGAAGCCATTGATAATGAGATTGTTGAAACTAAATATGTAGGAACTTCTGAGATGCCTGCTGATTTATTGACAAAAGGTTTGCCTAGAGCAAAACATTATAAATTTATGGAGATTTTGGGACTCCTTAAAATTTAGTTTTGTTTTTATCTTAATATATATATTTCTTGTGTGCGTGTGTATGTGACTGAACTCCTCCTAAACGACTGGACCGATTTTACTGATATTTTTTGTGTGTGTTCGTGGAGATTCGAGAATGGTTTAGATTTACAATTTGGTCTACTTAAAAAAAAAAAAAAAAACGTAGGGTGGGTAACCAGGTAGGTACCCAGGCCAGGTAGGTAGGGTAGGGTAGGGTAGTGTAGGGTAGTGTAGGGTAGGGTAGGGAAGGTAGGGTAGGGTAGTGTAGGGTCGGCTAGGGTAGGGTAGGGTAGGGTAGGGAAGGTAGTGTAGGGTAGGGTAGTGTAGTGTAGGGTAGTGTAGGGTAGGGTAGTGTAGGGTCGGCTAGGGTAGGGTAGTGTCCGGTAGGGTAAGGTATGGTAGGTAGGGTAGATAAATGTTTGGTGTTTTTATGGCAAAACAAAGTTTGCCGGGTCAGCTAGTACCTATATATATATTTTTCTGGTTATGTATTTCGATATAGTGGGGGTGTTATTATTTATCGAAATCCTATTTAATTGTATTATTATATAAACACTAGTGCCATCTTTGCTGGTAATATAAAAGTAGCTTTGTAATTTAAAAAAACACATCAAGTTGGTCTATGGTATACTTCTTGAGTCTGTACCTTTTTTTGTTCTAATAAAGCTGTGTCAGTAAGCACATCGTTCTACCTTAATAATACAAATAATGGTTTAGCGATAAACCATAGACCATATCATGGTCTAACGCTAAACCTCGGCGGCCCCTAATTTAACGATGGTCTAAGTCGTATCTGTCAGTTTTTCTTTTAGGTTATAGAATCTTTTTCATTTTAGTTATTTTTACCCGAAAATGGATATTAACATGGTGGATTTAATGGATATTGAGGATATTACTTTTTCCTCGGTACTCGAATTCTCAGATGTTTTTTTTTGTTGTCCATCACAACACTTAACATACTAACACATTATTAACAAAGAGGCAATTGTTATAATAGAGACTTGGAGAACTTAAAAATCCAAAGCCTAATGGACTTCGTTCAACGAGTGATGGTTTTGTTTATTGTTATGGTTTCATGTAACGCGCGAGAATGTTACGTTTCGTTACACGTACGTAGATGTAATATTAGTAATTAATACGAATTTAAGTAATGTACACCTAAACAAAACTGCAATCGATAAAATAACTAATGTTTATATACATGCAAAATAACAAAGTGTCAAATTTTTTAACACTCCTAAACATCATTTAATCCTTATCGTATTATCAAAAAGTTTTCTTTTCTGGGCATACGGAACGTTGCAATTGAATGATATTATGATAAACGAATGATATTTGTTTTAATCTGTGGTTGATATATTGACAATGGTTCAAAAGACGGTACTAAGAAGACCAGGGTTTTTTTAAGTTTTGTATTACGGACAAATTTAGACCATGGTTTTGCAGATAAGTCTGGACTTGATAGGCCAGGTTTAAACCAAGGTTTATTGATTTTTTTGTAATAAGACTGTTTAGGTTTTAAAAATCTCCTACAAAATGCAATACTTCTTAGTAATTCCTTCAATGAGTTGTATTTTTAAATTTGTTCTGACAATCTTCTCTCTCCTTCTTCATTTTCGATCTTTGTAAAGGTTTGTATAGATTTCTTCTTTTCTTATTTTGTAGGTATGATTTCTGGTTTTGTAAAATATATATCTTTCGAAAGCCATTCTGGTCCTTTCTACCACAAATCACATGTTTTCAACTCTAAAACTAGTGCACTTCTAGACGCTATATCAGTGGTATTCTCTTGCGATTGTACGTGATACCGTTGTTCTTTAGATACATTGCTAGTTAATTCAATCGTTCGATTGGCAACGAAAGTCTTCTATTTGCTAGGTTCTCTTTGTACCCAAGCAAGAAGTATTGATGAATCAGTCCAAGCAAAACATTAGCTGATGGGACCCTCATGGCAGTCGAAATTTGTTTTAATAGTCTTAACACACAGGTGTCATAAGTGACAGAAAAATGCCCATTAAAACCAAAGGCCATATTTACAAGACAGCCATACGCCCCGCAATTACGTACGGATCGGAATGTTGGGCAACCACTAAACAACACCTAAACAAACAACATACAACGGAAAAGCGAACCATGCGCTAGTCGGCAGGTGTCACCAGACTAGACAAGATCAGGAACTAAAAAACACAAAAAACACGTTGGCACAGACTCCCTTAATTTCAATAGTTTTTCGATTATTTGGGTTATTCTATGTACCTGGTCTATTGTTGAGTGTTTTTCCCTGAAGCTAAATTGATGATTTGGAATAAGGTCTTTATCTTCTATTATTGGTTTTAACCATTTCCATAACAGTTTTTCGAATAGTTTTGATAACACGGGCAATAGAGAAATAGGTCATATTATGGTGCTTCATGGGGTGATTTCCCAGGGTTCGCAATAATAATGACTTTAGCGACCTTCCATCGTTCAGGTACATATTTTAAGATAAATGCAGCATTGATAAGCTTGGTCAGCTTTACTTTAGCTTTACGCGGGAGGTGTTTTAGTATTTCCCCTGTAATGAGAGCGTAGTTCGGACACTTTTTCGAGCTAATGTTATTTTGAATATGTCTGATTACTTCTTTAGGAAAAGAGAAAAGAGAAGCTTAATTCTTTGGTTTTGTGACAATCTTTCACTCTCAAGTATTTATATCGAGCTTTCATTGGGTTGAAAAGTTTCTTCTAAGTGTTGAGCAAACCTTAATGATTTTTGGTCATTGCTTGTTCCCATTTTCCGTCGCTATCTCTGATCGGCGGTATTTGTTTAATTGGCATTTTTGGATCTCTTGTTGCTTTTCAAAGGGAGTAATCCGATGATTTGTCATTGATTAGCTGCAGAAGGTTTGGTATTCAGAGATTCAACCTCAAACTGTAGAATTTTCCTCTTTAATCGTTTAGTTAGATTATTTTTATATTATTAGTGATGTTTTATCTCACGGACACCTTGTTTGCTGCCAAAGCTTCCTTTGTTTCCTTTTCTCAGATAGTAAATCTACGATTTCTTTAGGATAGATAAATCCCTTATATTTACGTTTTAATGTTGGTGTGTTGTTCCACGCACATTGTTGGATATTAACAATATATTTGTTTACTTCTGATTCAAGCTGATCTCTGATGAGTTTCAAGGTATCTAGATCAAAGGAAAACTTTCCCAATCTGTAAACTTATTAACCAGGGTTAAGTGGCTTTCTTCGAGAGTGATTTTTTGACCACGTATTAGTATAATCAAAGAGTGATCCGAGTTCGTATGAAAACCTCCCTCTTAACTGAAGTAGTTGGCGAATATATTTTTGCATATAAAAAAGTCTATAAGACCCGGTTTTTTCTGGTGTTCAGTGAGCCAGTACGCTGGTTTACTCGTGCTCATAACTTCTGAATGTGTTTCTTTAACTGCACTTGAGAGCTGCGCCCATATGCCTGGCATCTCTTGCATTAGGGAATGAGTTTAAGATTTTTGAGTGGGAGTATTTCAATTTTACACCCTTAAATGAACTTTATGCCATAGATTTTGATGTCATCGTCGTGATTAAATATTATAAAGAAAAAAATAGAAAAGTAGGCCAATAAATAAAAACAAAAATGTAATCTTATGTACACAACTGAAAATAAAAGAAATTTATTCAATATTATCCAAATGTTTCTAATGATACTGACTGAAATTAATAAAGGTAAAAAAATTGGTATTTTAAAATATAACCAAAATGTGTTTAATTTTCAATAATTTAGTTAATAATAAAAAAGACAAATGAAAAATGAGGAATTGGTTGGATATTCAAAGTTTCATAAAACGTGCAAAATTTTTCAAAAACAACATTTACAAGGTTTTTCTCTTTTAATTACGCATTCTCTTATTCGAGAGGGCAAGCACTCGATAAAATTAAAATATTACTATGTTTAGCCCTTCTTTATAACTGATCCCACAAATCCCCAAAGGGATTCAGGCCATAACTCCTAGCTGGCCACTGCAACATCGCAATTTCAGTATCAGCACAAGTTTGCATTGTTAGTTGCGCCGTAGGCGATCGAGCACTTTCCTACATCAAGATGAACCCCGGACCTACTTTCTGTGCGAATGGAATAATGTGGAGGGCCGATACAATACTCTCGTTACGAATAACAAGCCCAGTTTTGCGTCGTGAAGTTATCCCCCCAGACCACCAGAACGATCTGTTTCATGGATGCAGATATGTGAAACCATTCTCCAAATATTTTCCATACTCTAACACGTCTTGCACTCATCGGTAAAAAGCACTGCCAGCCCAATCTTAGATAGCCATAAGTGTTCTCTAGTGAACTTATACCGATATTTTTATTCAAAACCAATTTTAATTTGGCTAGTGTACTTCTTTCTGGACGACATGAAAATTATGTAAAGTGCTCCGAACAATATCTGCTGTGAAAATATCGATATTAATATATGTTTTATTGTCTATCTTACGTCTCTTTTTCATAAGAGAAGTGAATTTTGAAGAACTTGACTATTCTTTTTCTTCTTTTAATATTCATTCTGAAATATTTCTTAAATGAGACAAATCACAGTTGTTCTGTAGGGTGTCGGACGTAAAGAATAGCAACATCCCATAGCTTCTCGCGGGTGTCGGTAAGAGGCGACTAAAGGACTTATTTGCCAGAGAATGGGCAACAGCGTTTTCTGTGCACTTGTAACAGCCATACTTCGATCACCAAGCCGGCTGCCAGTGCCAAGCGTGGAGATTATGGAAAAACCACCCAAACCATGATAAGCACACTAAAGAAATTTCTTCAGTGCTCGGCAACCTGTCTACCCTCAGCTACGGGAGCGGTCGAGGTTATGGCATGGCAAGGGGTGCTAAGAATCCCCGAAGTAGATCCGGCTACCGCAATAAATACCTACGACTGAACCTGGCAATATATAACACGCGAACACTCCGACGAGAAGATAGCCCAACTCGAGAAAGAATTGAACAGATTACTATCGAGTATTATAGGGTTATCTGAAGGCCGACGAGATGGAGAGGACTCGATAATCCTCAAATCTGGTAACCTGCTCTATTTCCAAGAGGGTGTTCGGCAGTCCCAGGGTGGTGTCGGGTTTGTCATCCATATGTCTAATGTGAACAACGTGGTGAAGATCGAGAGTATGTTGACCAGGGTGGCGTACCTTATACTCAGAATATCCTCAAGATATTCGCTGAAGGTCATACAGGTTTACGCCCCGACTTCGGCACACCGGACCACACACGGAGGTAAAGACCATATATGAGGATATCTCTAGAGCCATACAAGGTTTCAAAACTCATTTCACCGCTGGGGAACTTCAACGCGACTCTGGAGAAAAGACGATCAATTCGGTGAAAACCGGGAGTGATCACCGCATGGTAAGAGGCACATCGAACATTAATATCGGTCTCTACTTATGAAGTCTCCGTCAAGCACAGATCCAAGTCCAAAACTACGCTCGAACTCCAGAATCGTTTCGAGTGCCTAGTGCCTTTCGTTGACGAATACAGCGATGCGTTTGTGGAAGCTGTCCATGTGGTCGGGTCTAAGTTTTCAAGATCCTACTCTCAAGTTCACGAAGGAGAGGCGTGTGATGAACCATCTTCAGATGATGCGTAGAAATCCCACCCACACGCACAAAGCGTTTTGCTAATACTTTCATTGTACGCACAGCTAAGGAGTGTTTAAGTGTTTGTACAAAAACGCCAACATGTTATTCCGAATTCAGGATGAAAACTCGGCACCTATCCAGCAGCGAAGTGTGAGACAAGGAGACGTCATACCTTCGAAACTGTTCACCGCTGCACTGGAGGATGTCTTCAAGGTTCTAGACTGGAGAGGTCTAGGCATCAACGTCAGTGGCAAGTACATCACTCACCTTCCATTTACCGACTATGAAGTGATCATAGCTGAGACTATGGAGGACCTCAGTGCAATGCTCGATGACCTCAGTAGAGCTTCCGAAAGAGTGGGTCTAAAAATGAACATGGAAAAAAATAAGGTCAAGTTAAATGCCCATGTAACACCCACTCCTATTAAGTTTGGAGGCTCTACTCTCGAAGTTGTAGACGATTACGTCTACCTGGGACAAACGGTGCAGTTGAATAGGTCCAACTTGGAGAAAGAGTTTAACCGTCCCATCCGACTCGTCTGGGCACCGTTCGGAAAGTTGCGCGGTATCTTCTCGTCCAACTTACCACAGAGTCTCAAGACGAAAGTCTATGACCAATGTGTGTGGCTAGTGAAGGCTATGACTCTGAGACGTGGTAGCTCACAATGGGCCTCATCAGAAAGCTTACAGCCACCTAAAGGGCAATGGAGAGGGATATATTCTCGGCGTTTTCTTGCATGATCGAATCAGAAATGTAGAGATCCGTAAGAGAACCAGGGTTACCGACATAGCCAGAAGAATTGCCAAACTTAAGTGGCAGTGGGCAGGGTTCATTGCTCGCAGAATGGATGATCGATGGGGCCAAAAAGTTCTGGAGTGGCAACCGTGAACCGAAAGACGCTGTGTTGGAAGGCTTCCCACCATGTGGACAGATGACCTGGCAAGGGTGGCGGGAGTCCACTGGATGCGAGACACACGGGACTGGTCAATGTGGCGCCGCTTTCGATTGATATGATGATGACAGTTGGCATGTTTGACGGTAAATTCATATTTGTTCTTCAGAAAATTATAAACGCTAGCTATTATGCTTCGACCCAGTAATAAATCATTTTTTTTATTGGCGACTTCGTCTGCGTCATTAGTACTTCGAATAGTCTATTTTTTCATATCGCGCAATAATATTGTAGGTTTGTGAGCTGCCTTACTTGAGAAATTAATAGTTCACCATACAAACTGCCAATCCTCAATCCCCCGTAAGGATGATTGTCGGGATAAAAACTATCTCCATACCAAATTTTATTTAAATCAGTTCGGCGGTTTAAGCGTGAAAAGGTGACAGACAGACAGACCGAGTTACTTTCGCATTTATAATATGAGTATGGATAATCTATACTAATATTGTGCCTGTGTCCCAGCAGTGGGAACATTAATAGGCTGATGGTGTGATGTGATGTGTGATATTATAAAGAGGTTAAGTTTGTGAGGTTGTATGTCATCTTACCTCACTATGAACAACTCGTCTTTGCCACAGTAAAAATATGGAAACTACCTAGTAACGCTCGAAACGGCACACTGACACAAACGTACGCACCGACGAGACCACTCGGGCACTTTCGAGGTAATTTCAGTACTAAGTGCCGCGTCGCGACGAGTGGTCACGTATGTTTGTGTTAGTGTGCCGTTTCGAGCGTTTGTAGGTAGTTGCCATACTGTTTGTATGTTTTTATTGTGTTTTCGGTTAGTTTCCATGCTGACGGTACTCAGTATAAACTTTTGACGTGATCACAATATGTAAGCACTAGTGACACAGATCGCCTCGCGGTCACGAACTCACGACTGAGCGCTCCTGAGCTTACGCACACTAAAACAATGTGCGTGCACAACTACAAACATAGTCAAACAGACTTCGTGAAATAGAATAGCTGTACAGCAGTCCAAAAATATTTTTTTTATTGTTGTTTTAAAAATACCCGATTTCATTGCTTTTGGATCAACACAGTATTTCGGGAATGCTTGAAACTGTCGCCAGGATAGCTAGGTAGGTATACAAATTCAAGTTCACAATAATTTAACGAATTACCTTTAGAGAATAAAGCTGATAAATTGCATGGGGGCCTGACTCTGTGACCGCAAGGAGACCAAACCTCGGCGAGCGAAGGCATGGTGCACTTCGTAGGGTCACACGCCGCTCCGCATCTATCCTTGCACGGATGCCCACATGACAGCAGACGTTTACACTCTTCATTGCAAAGTTCATGACTAGTACTTTGCTTACATTGCAATTTTATTGTATGAAGACACTCGGGTATTACTTTCTCCACCTAAAAATGCAAAAAAAAACAGCTCAGTGCAAAAAGAATTCAAATGGTAAAAGCTGCTACGGCGTAGCTCGGCAACCGCAAGACTAACCGTAGTAGCGCTACAAGGTTCTATACTCGTTTGGTACGTTATAGTAATCCCCAATATTTTTTGCAGGTCTAAAGTTGACTACAACGGCTGCGCAATAAATATCATAGGAACTAAAACAGCAGCACGCCATGCCATGCGTATTGGAAAGCCTACGTGCAGCCTGGCCAAAAAGATTGGGGTTTACTATACCTTACATTCAAGGCACACTGATACAGAGTCGGAGCATCTATCTAAAAATGTACGTAGCATATTGACCCCTATGTCCACAACAAAACTCATACGTTCCTATCAAAGTAAAAAAATAAGAGGAGACACGCGTCTTTTTTAACTATAGATGATAATATGCTATGTACATTTTTACGTTGGCCGTCTAAGGGCGCTGGCAACAAAGACTAGCGTCATGAAATAACGTGAATAATCTAGTTCTAAAAACTATATTGTTTTAGGTATGTCTGTCTAATTGATAACCGGACACTATCTACGCAAACTTCCTGTTTACTACGCAAGCTACAAAAGAAACAAAGTAACATACCATGTGGTTGCAATCGCCGCATGGTTCACAACACTTCTTCCTGCAGAAGAGTCCACAGGTCATGGTATGTGTGCATTTCCCCGCCGCTAGTTATTCAGACACGTCATAACAATCAATCAATCTGCCTGTTATTCTTATTCTAACACATTTTGGTCAATATGTGTAGTACACAAAAAGTCGACGGGATTTGCTTCAAAATTGAGGATAAAAATTAAGATTCAAAATGAGGCTCGCTTACCAGGTCCATCAGGGACCTGGTAAGCGACCTGTCTTGATATCGTAGCTTATCAGAGATTAGAATATCCCCCCACATCAAATTACACACCCCTGGCTTCGTCTGTTATCAGTGCGAAAAGAAAATAGACGGGAGTCGGTCAGGGAGTCGCCATTTCAACTCGGAAATAGATCATCCCCCTCTAAATATTCCTATTAGTCAAATAGAACATGTCAACATTATATATAGCTAAGTCTGTCCCCCACCTTACAGAGCCTCAGGTAATCACCGGCCTTTCTTCTACCCATCTGCCTGTCTACTTCACTGCGAGTGGTGAAGTTAACAGACAGACGCGTATCGTATTTGAGAGGGAGATGTCAATGTAACCATATAAACTTGTGTTCTTTTATAATAAAGGGCAGTATAGCAACAGCATTCGTTGTATCACTTACTCCTAATATCACTCATCCGTACATGGCGACCGTGACAGCGTAAACGCTAGCAGCGTATGTTTACATTTCTTTGACCAAAACGGGTGTCGCAATGTATTGTAACGAGACCAATCTCGTACTGGGACTTAGCGTGGTCACTATTCTATTTTGTGAATATTTACCACGACAATCACAAAATGGGTACAACTAATACGAAGGAAGAAGTTATAGTTCCACAAAACGCAGCAGGTGGAAGTAACAGCGCTGACATCACGCAGCTGACGATACATGCCAGCACAACAAACATCATTTTAATCGTGTTACTTCTTATAGCATCGTTGGCGTTTTTGTATGGTATCTTCAGAATCTACAAGAATTGCCATCAGAAATGGATGGGTAATGAGATCAGGAAGGACAGATTACGATGTTCTATATGGAGACGTAGAGCTGACGCAGAGGAAATGCGGACGAATGCCAGAGGCTACAAGAAGGACACTGAGGACGTCATCTGAAGAGTTAAAAACCCAGGGTTTACGAAGAAAAGTGCGCGAAAGTTGTATTCGTTACGTGTCAGTGCGTGGTTATATATAAGGTGTTGTCTATTCTCTATTAGTAGTAAACGTGTAATAGCATAAAATATACATGACATTATTTTAGTGGACTAAAATAAGTGACAAATGAAAAAAAAATGAACGCTGGAGTGTATGCAGTATAAAATAATGGTATGTAATTCAGTACCTACTAAGAAAATAGAAATAAGTATTTATGTTAAATGGCAGAAAACTTAAAAACATTGTACGACAAGTTAATTGAAATCAGAAAATATTTGATAAAGATAGGTCCAGATAGAAGAAAAGGTAACATTATAGTCGTAAAATTAGCAGAGGCAGACAACTTACTAAAAGAGTACAACTTATTTTTAGAATATTATTCAAAATCGAAAAGCACCGTATGTGAGGGTGAATGTTCGCATATTCACGAGCTTTGCGCAAATTTTGATCATTTATATGAACAAATATTAGAATTGTGCTCACAGAAACCTAGTACGGCAGATAAAATGGCAACTACTTGTAAATTTGATTTAAAAGTTGCTTTAAGTTTATTACCAGTTTGTACAGACGATGAGGCTAGCGTAAAGCAACTTATAGATGGCATAGAGTATTACAAAACAGAGTTAGACGAAAATTCACAAGGAAAACTGTTAAATTTCGTATTAAAAAATAGACTCTCACAGACCGCAAAATTGAAATTAGCGACTTCATATGTCAATATTGACGACTTTATAGCTGACTTGAAGATTCAGTTATTGCCTAAAAAATCGGCTACAGCAATTCAACGAAAGCTGCAAAGTCTTAGGCAAAACGATTTATCAATCGATGATTTCGGCAAAAAAATTACGGAATTGTTTGTTGATTTGACGATCTCTCAATCGGGGGCCAACGAGGCCAGTTTGAAAGTTTTAAAGCCAATTAATGAGAAGCAAGCTATCAAATGTTTCTCAGATGGATTGAGAAATCGACGACTTAGTACAATAATTTCAGCCAGAAATTTTACATCATTGAAAGATGCAGTACAGGCGGCCATCGATGAAGATATAACAAGTCCATCAACATCTTCCGATATTTTAACGATGAATTATAGAGGGAGATCGTCTTATAACTGGTCACAGCGGAGAGGCCGCTTCTCATACGCAGGTAGAGGACGCGCACGTGGCAATCAACAGGTTATCCAAAACCAAGACGAACAGCAGGATCAGGTTCGGAGAGGATCGCAGGCAAGCTGGCGCCGGTCCACCCGACCATTTCATGGAAACAGAGGTAGGTCCAATTATAGCACCTCCAGGGATCAACACATACATACATTGGATGACTCAGAAACGCAGGAAAATACAGAAACAGAACAGCGGAATGAGGACCAGTTTTTTCGGGACTAAAAATATAATTTTATCATGCAATAACGTAGGCTACGTAAATATAAAATCGCATAACCATTATTCATACCAATTATTAGTAGACACCGGTGCATCCATATCTGTCATAAAGTATAAACAAATTCTCGACCAAAACATTCCAATCCATATCGAGAAGACACTTGTAAACGGCATCGGGGGCAAAGTACAGGCTATAGGATATGCTTATTTGCGCCTAGTTATTGGAAATCAGACCCTACAACATAAGTTCTATGTTTTTAAAACATTGCCTTGTAAAGGTAGTGGCATACTGGGACAAGACTTTTTAAGCAAGTATAAATCAGTATTAAATTACGGTAACCAAACTTTGTTACTATGGAATAACAACTCAAAGGTATCATTACCATTAATAATGACAAACAATCATTTTAATATACCGGCAAGATCAGAGTCTATTCACTTTATTCGAACATGTGAGATAGAAGAATGTGTAGTTAATGGAACAGAACTGCGAAAGGGGATCTTTGTTGCAAATACTTTAGTTAAGCCCACGAATGGGAAAATACCAATTAGGATTTTAAACACCACGGAGACAGATTTAGTCTTGACAACAATTAGTCCAACACTTTACAAAGCAAGCGAGTATGATGTATGTTCATTTCAAGAAACCAATAATAATGCTGATCGTGTCAGAAAGGTATTCGCTTCGCTATCACTGAAACATTTAAATAAAGAGGAGCAATTGTCCATAGAGTCCATTTGCGCAAAATATGCAGATATTTTCTTCCTACCGGGTGATAAATTAGGAACATCTAAATTATATGAACACTCAATAACATTGAAACCAAACGTGGCACCAGTGTACGTTAAGCCCTACAGAATGCCGCATTCACAGAAAGCCGAATTAAAAAAACAAGTGGACAACTTATTGGAACAAGAAATTATTGAACCTTGTTCCAGTGAGTGGTCCAGCCCAGTACTCCTAGTGCCTAAAAAATCAGACGCAAACGGGGAAAAAAAAATGGCGGTTAGTTATAGATTACCGTAAGCTCAACACTTGTATTCAGGATGATAAGTTTCCACTGCCAAACATCACGGATATACTAGATTCCTTGTGTGGATGTATTTATTTCACACATTTAGATTTAAACCAAGGATTTTTTAACGTAGCGTTAAACAAACACAGTAGGAAATATACTTCATTTAGTGCAGACGGTGGTCAGTATCAAATGACAAGAATGCCTATGGGACTCAAAACTAGTCCCAGCTCATTTTCGCGTATGATGACCATGGCAATGACCGGGCTATCCTACGACAAGTGCTTAGTGTACCTAGACGATCTTATTTGTATGGGACGGAACTTAACTGACCATAACAAAAATTTAATAGAAGTATTCGAAAAGTTGCGCAGTGCCAACTTAAAATTAAATCCCACTAAATGCGATTTCCTTAAGAAAGAGATGCTTTATTTAGGCCACGTGGTGACAGGCAATGGTATATTGCCGGACCCAGATAAGATTAAAATAATTAAAGAGTATCCAGTTCCTAAAAGTACGGACGAAGTGAAACGCTTCGTTGCTTTTGCAAACTACTATAGAAAATTTATAGACCACTTTGCCGACAAAGCCTATCATTTAAACCTTTTAAGTAAGAAAAACACTAAATTCAACTGGGATAGCAACTGTCAAACGTCATTTGAAACTCTAAAACAAAGTATGATGTCACCGCCAATCCTACAGTACCCAGATTTCTCAGAACTAAATCAATTCATAGTACAAACCGATGCATCTGGGTACGCAATTGGGGCAGTACTATCAAATTCAAATGGCAGACCAATAGCTTACGCTAGTAGGAGCCTTAACAAAGCGGAAAAGAACTATCCCACCATAGAGAAAGAACTCTTAGCTGTAGTTTGGGCTGTCAAATATTTCAGACCCTATTTATACGGTCGTACATTTAAAATACTAACCGACCACAAACCCCTTGTATACTTATTTAATTTAAAAGACCCATCTAGCAGGCTCTTTAAATTTAGACTAGCTCTAGAAGAATACAATTACGAAATAGAATACGTAAAAGGGAGTGAGAACTGCGTTGCAGACGCATTATCTAGAATAAAAATTACGTCAAAAGAACTTAAAGAAATGAATGAGTGTCTGTGTGCAGTAATGACTCGCGCTCAAAAACGAAAATTAGATGCTGTCGCCCCGGCAGATGAGTTGCCCACCGACAACTTGCCAGTTCAACCACATGTAGTGGAAACTCATATCAAACCAAGAGGCGCAGTAGAGTTAAGATTTGCACCCAGTAGCAGTCTTAAGAAGTTAAAGAGCGATAGCTCAGTAGTGTTACAAACACACATAATATTATTGTATAATGCCCAAATGAAAACTATATTCATAAACTCGGCATCTCAATCACAAACTACGCGAGCCGAGTTTGCGAGAGAGCTGAGTGATCTATGTAACAAGCTAAATATAGAAGAAGTATACTTCATTAAAAATTCGAATAATAAAATTTTTGTAGAGAAATTAACTAGTGAGATAAGAAAACAAAGCAACTGGAAAGGGCCCAGATTATGTATATTAAAAGATGTCGAAAGAATAGAGGACAAAGATGATAGGAAAGTGATACTCAACGACTTTCATCTTTTGCCCACTAGTGGGCACGCGGGCATGAGAAGAATGCTGACTAATATAAAAAAATACTATTTTTGGCCAGGCTTAGAAAGTGATGTCAAAAATTATGTCAAAAAATGTGTTCAATGTCAGAAGCATAAGTATACAGTTCAGGTGAAAGAGCCAATGGCAATCACCACAACTGCTCATTCGGCTTTCGATAAAATCTTCTTAGACTTGGTAGGACCATTAGACAAAGACAGCAACAATTTTTCTTATATATTGACATTGCAATGCGAGCTGTCCAAGTATGTATGTGCGTATCCCCTCGTCACTAAAACCTCTACAGAAGTAGCACGCACCTTCGTGGATAACTTCATACTTCAACATGGCATCCCGAGGGACATAGCTACCGACAGAGGCACAGAGTTCATGTCCGAGACCGTGACACAGGTTTGTGAATTACTACATATTAAAAAGTTAAACTCAACTGCGTATCATCACCAAAGCATCGGAGCGCTAGAGAACTCGCATAAAAATCTAGGTGCATTTTTGCGAATCCAAGCAGAAGGAAAACCCGAATTATGGAGTACTTGGTTACCATTCTGGTGCTTTGCTTATAATACGACAGTTCACTCGTCAACAAAATTTACACCATTCGAACTCGTATACGGTAGAAAGTGTAACTTGCCCAATAATTTGGAAAAGTGTGTAGAGCCTCTATATAATTACGACAGTTACCCGCTTGAACTTAAGTACCGCCTACAGGTTTCTCAAACCGAAGCGCGGGAAAATTTGATAGCCAATAAAATAGGCAGAAAAAGTAGATACGACCAGCATGTAAATCCAATACGCTACAAGCCAAACGATCAAGTTTTAATTAAAAATGAAACTGGCAATAAACTTCAACAATTATATTCTGGACCTTACAAGGTGATTAGAGATTTGTCACCAAATGTTGAGGTCAATTATAAGGGAAAACCCGACATTATTCACAAAAACAGAACGAAACCGTATCATGTTTAAGATAAAAACAATAAGACAATTAATTACCAATGCTATAAGCACTTAACAATAGCTATTATACAGGTCAGCAGAAAACGGAGACGAATAATAAGCGCCAGCTGTGCGCTCATAGGTACTCAGGGATTGATTATTATTATAAGTATGTAACTACTTATTATTGTATAACTTTGTATACCAAACATAACGAACATATGTACTACGATTATGTTATAACTATATTTTATACGTGTTAGCCTAAGAGTATTAATGTTTAATTTGTGCTTATATTGTATCCATGCAATAAAATAAAAGTAAACTTTTATTTTATTTTAGTTTTAGGGAGGAGATGAGAGGGAGATGTCAATGTAACCATATAAACTTGTGTTCTTTTATAATAAAGGGCAGTATAGCAACAGCATTCGTTGTATCACTTACTCCTAATATCACTCATCCGTACACCAAAACGGACTGGATAAGCTACAGATCTCACTTGAATCAGTCCATATCTTTCAACACACATCTCGAAATTGACCTTGCCATTGAACACTTAACCCAGTCAATTACAAATGCAAGAGATAATGCCGTGCCTAAATTGCACAGTGATGGCTGTCATAAGCTCTCACATCGGATAAGGTCTCAAATCAAAACTAAAAAGGGTAAGGTTCCAGGAAATAATGCTCTCTTTAGGGAACCACACACAATATATTTAATTGGAGCACTCCAGACAGTTATACTCTTACACAAGCTGGAAATTCACAGTTTTGAGAGTTTTCAGAATAGAAAATACACTTCGTATTATAGAACTCAGTAGTCAACCGACTTTCGGCGTTCCGTCCAGATGCCAAACTAAAAAAGCTGACGCTCGTTCTGTCATCTCTTCTAAATTTCAAATTTAAATCTCAATTAAGAAATCAAGACCAGAATGAATAAAAAACGCTTTACACGGTCAAACAGGCAGTCTGACGCTGCCCTTATAATAATGTAAAACTAGCTTAAGGAAGGTCTAGTCCATGGTACCTATGTTATGTCTATGGCTTAAAATGGTACCTATGTATTTAGACAGATAGACGTCAGATCAGATGAAAAATGTCAAAGTATAAAATATTCCAAGATTTTACAAATTAGCAATAATAATTTAGTTGAAGATATTAAATCAATCAGATATAACTAAAAATATGCTTTTCAGGTATTAACAGTATCAAAGAATACATAAAAATGAGTTACATGAGTTGATAGAATATCAAAAGATATGAAGGAGTGGTGTGTATAGTGTTATAGAAAGTAAGTAGACTAAAATATGTGAAATGAATACCACAATACAAACCCTTAACGACAATTTCTGGAACAATTAACTAGCTAAAATAACCAACCCTATTTCAGATTTACAGACAGTGGTCAAGTCATTAATCCATCAGCCTATCTCAATATACCCTCAGAAATGTCAAATAATATCACCACATCCACAGCACTGACACCAGCTAAAACCTTTCTCGAAAATATGAATGTAACCAAACATCGGGTTATTGCTATAGTGAACAGAGAGATTTAAATAGCCATGATTATTTGTCTCAAAAAGTTTCCTCACTCACCTAGAGTTTGAGTCAGGATTGGACGAGCGAATACTGTGTGGAGGTTTTGTTTGTTTCAGAGAAACATCCCTTGTATGATGGGAGACTGGTATGACGGAGTGGACTAAGAGGACGTGTGGCTTCACACGGCATGAGATGTCATGGAGCAAGGACAAGAAGATGATGCCTGCGGGTGATAGATTTGGGGAGTCTGTCACCTGAGAGAGGCCCGAGAACGCAACATGCTGTGTTACACGCTCGCCTCTCAAGATAAACTACGGCCAATAGAACACCATGTGGTTTAAGTCAGTAGGAGTCTGACAGACCCCTCAGCTTACCCCAAGGGCTGAGGACATCAATTGTGGATTTCCACAAGATGAGGCACAGACGAGGGCGCCTGTCTCGCAGGATGGCCGTGTTGAGTTTAGTCAATAGCACGGACGTCAAAATAAATCACAAACACGCCACCTGGTGGCAAATCAAGAATAACTTCGCATTGGCGCGCTTTTTCTATTCGCTTGCGTGGTGGGGTCAACAGAATTTAGCAGTTGAGTAGTGACAGCGAAGACGTCGTAGAATCAGTGTCAATCCGTAATATTAGTAAGCAAGATTGTAACTGTGAGTTGACTATTTGAATGAACTCAGTGTATCGAATAATTTGTGTAATTTCATTTTCACGATTGTACCCACTTACCCTGCTCACACACGATGTCTGAACCTAAGGATCAGACATCGTGACATTTATGTCCTAACCATTCTGAATTACCGGTGGTTTGCATCTATCGGCCGCCTTTGATGCGACATAGGATATTTTTAAATATATTTATAAAATTAATTACAAAAAAAAACATTTAAAAATCTAAAAAACTGATGCCCACCGGTATCGGGAACAGGGTCCAAGCTACCGGCGGTCAAAGTCATAGAAAAATATATGTATTTCAACTAGGCCACCAAGCGGCACTTTTGAACGTAAACAAAAACATAAAATTTACAAGTAATAAAAATTGATTCTACCGTGCATTCGGAAAAGTAGCTTGTTATGGAGAAGAACGCAACAGAAACTCCATACTTACTTTTTTTTAAATTAAGTACATACATTAATAAATTCATTTAGGTGACGACAATGCACCCAGAATAGCACTACACACTATACTACGTTCAGGTATAAATGATTAAAAATACTCACACATGTACTATGCAGTTATGTTTATTACCTACATCTACCTTAAATACTACCTTCAATAGAATAGCCCCCTAACACGTATGGCAAGGCTATATAATGAAAAGTCCAAATTCCCACTTGACGGATTACCCTATCGATGTTTTCAATATGAGTTTCGCTTTATCCAGACTTTATATAATCAGTGCGAAGAATGTACGATTATTTAGCTCAATATGTTTTGTTTTTGTAGTGTTCTAGATTTAGGTCTACTGGACACACTTTTAATTTTTTCTTTGTCTGTAATATTCATTTTGTCAATTTCCGATTTTAGATGTAATTTTATTTGAATTGTAAGTGACAATGCTGTTGGTGTGCTTATTATAAATAAACATCCGAAGCAGTTAAGTTATGACCAATCCCAACTGACGGCGCCCGTTCACGAACACGACGCATGAATCGGCACCACCCAGCTCAACCATCATGAAGGGAACCGAATGATCCAACACTCGTGCCACCATCAGAGAGACATTTGAGAGAGCATGACAGACTCCAACTGTGGTCAGGGCTCCAGAGAGAGGAACCTCCTAACAATACGAGCCGTGTCCCAGCCGCCTAACGAGAGCCTCCTAAGTTGTTCGTCGAGGATCGTGGCTATTAAGCCATTGGCTGACACGACTATCGGTTCAATGATCGCTGTGTCCACATCCCACATGTCGACAACCTCGCGAGCTAAGTCAAGATACTTGATTTGCTTATCTTTCTCGGCTTTCACGAGGTTCCCGTCATGCGGGACGGTAATGTCAACAATCATTGCACGCCTCTTGATTCGGTCCACCACCACAATATCAGGCTTATTGGCTGCATTAGTCCTGTCAGTGATGATGGAACGATCCCAGGACAATGTGATATTTCCATTTTCGAGAACTGGGTCGGGCACATACCTTTAGTACGGGACCTCCGATGCTACGAGAGTGTATTTCAGAGCAAGTTGCTGATGGATAATCCTGGCTACAAGATTGTGCCTATGCAAGTACTCTTCGTTAGCTAGCCGAGAACAACCAGAGATAATGTGGCGAATTGATTCACCCATTCATTTTCATTATTATTATGTCCTTTATTTTCGTATTCACCACCTTGTTTCCGCCAGTGTCAAACCGTTCTTTAAGATAAAAAGGACTAGATGAATTAAAGAGCACATTATATAGCAAAGAAAATATGTGAGCATTTCGGTGAAGGCGAATAGAAAGCTATTTGGGATTGATTCGAAATTCAAAAACCTAACACAGAGATTTTGTAGTCGCTCAAGCTTTTCCAGTTGGGTGAGATCAAGATAGCTGGCATCAGCACAGTCCAGGATAGGGAGAAGTAGAGATTGTGCTAAAGCAATTTTAGTGGTCATGGGAAGAACATTACGAAGGCGTCTCAGAGAACCAGAGCAAAAGCAAATAATATCCAGGTAATAGTGCTGTCGATATAAATCCCCAGGTTCTTCACAGTGTGAGCTATAGGAACAATCGTAATGTTGAAAGAAACCTGGGTAAGTGACGCCCCATCAATCCTAGTGACAGTTCAGACTACCTACAACAGCCACTTGAGTTTTAGTTGGATTGATCTTCAACCCAAACTCAGTGCTCCAGTCACCTATTCGAGCCAGGTCCACATTAATAATCTTAATAGCGTCAGATAACTTTCCGAGAGGAGCTTGGGTATAAATTTGGAGATCATCAGCATACAGGTGGAAGAAAGGAGATAGTCGTTGAATGATAGCATTTATAAAGAGTACGAAAAGTAGAGGAGACAGAACGCCACCCTGCGGCACACCGGCAGAGGTGTGGCACCAAGAAGAGAAAGAATTCTCAATGCAAATACGCTGCCGGCGGCCAAACAGGTAACTATGAAACCAGTCAATTACCGAAGGAGATATGTTAAAAGAGCATAGGATGCCCAGCAATATGTCGAAGTCAACCGTGGTGAATGCATTGCTAAAGTCAGAAAGGTAAGTACAGGTAACTTGCCCATTTCCATGGCTGACCTGATATCTTAGTGCCATTTGATTCTTAAATCAAACTTTCACATCCCTAAATCGTGTTTTGGGGATAATTCCGAAAAACGAATGATGAAAGAAAGAAAGAAAAATATTTATTTGTGACCCGCACAGGAGACACGAGAAATAAGCATAGACTCAAACAATAATAAAATAAAAAACCCTGTGCGAGACCAAAAAGGCTCCTATCTCAGCATGTGCAGCGCTATCCAAAAAAGGTAATAACGTTATAATGATGATTATTGGTATGAATTTTCATACCAATAAATGTCTCCCTTTTATGTGTTTTAATGTTCCCCTTTAAAAGGTTGAATTTTGCAAAAATCCCTGCTTTGTGATCCCCAACATCATAAAAAGAAGCTATGTGTAGTTAAATTGATACTGTTACTTGATAAGCTTGAGCGACTTCAAAATGTTTGTATAAGGTTCATATTTGGTTTGCGCAAATATGACCATGTTTCCGAATACCGTGTGAAGCTCAAGTGGTTGCCCATTCGCCTTCGCTGGAATGCTCATATTCTTTCTCTTTTATATAATGTACTCTTTACTCCTTACACCCCTCTTTACCTCAAAGATCATTTCCAGTTTCTCCGCGATTCCCACACGAGATTTCTTAGGTCATCAGAGAACTTACGACTTCAAATGCCAACGCATTGCACGACTTTTTTGGATAAATCATTTACGGTACAGGCTACTCGTCTATGGAATGCATTGCCAGATCCAATCAAACGTGCTCAAACATTGCCTGTGTTCAAAAGACTTGTAAAGGAACATTATCTGTCGTTGTCTTCTTCTTAGCTTGTCAATTTCAAACAAATACTGTGATTATCAATAGATTGTCGTAATTTTTTGTATTTATTTTTATTAGCCTATATATTAAGTGGGTATGTATGTATTTATGTATCTATTGCATAAATTATGTATTTATCTGTGTATCTATTGTAGTATATAATTTTAGCAATGTTTTAGCACTGTTATTGTTACACCAATGACCGCCCCATTTCATGTCCAAGCAATTACTGTCCATACCAGGTTGCCTGGAAGAGATCGCATCATGCGATAAGGCCGCCCATTGTATGTGTATTTGACTTAAGTTTATTTTTGTTAATTTATTTTATGGTGTACAATAAAGCATATAATAAATAAATAAATAAAACGTATTTCGGGGTTAGTTTCGAAAAACGAATACAATATTACCTATATTATTTACTTAGGTTTGTGTTTGGGCAAAATTTATTAACACTAGAAATAAGTTTTTTCCATACCAACTTCAATATATCTCAAATCATCTTTTGGGGGTTGTTCCGAAAAATATGTCGCCTTTATTATTTTGCCCAAGGAATTATTTTTTTCATGTCTCTCGTTTAAAAGGTGCTCTCTTAAAGGTTGATTTTCCAAAATTCCCTTCTTAGTGCTCCCCTATATCATAATTAGATAGAATAGAATAGAAATATATTTATTCGACACAGGCACAACACAACAGCAACAAACATGGAGTAAAAAACAAAAAAGAAATGCAAAGACAAATTGCGCTCAACGTGCCCATACCGAAAGGGTTACCAACTCAGCATTTGCTGGGCGTCAGACATCCAGCGCTGGTTTTCAGTTGGCACCCCGCAGCGACACACGGACGTGGGTAACAAAATAAAATAAAAAAATAAAAAATATAATTTATACATATTTGACTTAGGTGATACAATAGGATGTGTATAAAGTGTAAATAAATAATGTACAATGAAATAATAGAAGAATAAGTGTATTGTGAACTACAATGTGTGTGTGTGTGGGTTGCAGCGAAAAAGAAAAGAAAATCATAAATAAAAATCATTCACAAACACCCTACTAACCTATAACAAAGAACAAAATAAGTCACCAGCATGGTGCTTAAAGCCTACTAGTAGTAAGTCACATTATCTCCTTTCTTAATCACCGCCAAGGCCTCCACACCAAATATTACTGCTTCAAAACCAAGTAGGTAATTTAAAAAGGAAAGGATTCTGCCAGGAAATGAAAATGCGAAAGTCACAGAGTTCCCGGAGACACAGATGCAACGGGCTCACCACATCCAGCCCATCTATTAACTAGAATTGGGTTAAGTTGTAATGGTGAGTTTCTATACTATTGTGTTAAATGATAAACTAAATTAAACAGATGTATACTTATTTTTTTATTGATAACATGATTAGATTAGTAATAATTTGATATATAATAAATATTGGTTTAAATAAACGATTTGTCAATTCTAATGTCATTAAATTCTAATTGTGAATTCAGTATAATTTTTTAAGTTTCGTCCTAAAATTAATTATATTTTGTAGGTCCCTAATTGGTGGGGGAATGTTATTCCAACATTTGGAGGCTGCGTACCTAAAACTTCCTCGGAAGGCTGCAGAACGGTGGTGTGGGGTAGCCAGCTGTTGAGCACAACGCCTAGCCTTGCGCTGCCGGTGACTATTTATCCAGGCAAGCTTCGAGTACAGGTATGACGGACATTTATACTTGATGACGCCGAAAAGAAGACAGGCCAAGTGCAACTTCCGACGTGATTTCATTTTTAAAATATTATGCTTGTTAAGAAAAGGTGCAATATGGCTCCTTGGTGGTACATTAAAACAAAAACGCGCGCAAGCATTTTGAACCCTTTGAATTAATCCTACAGTACGTGCCAGAAGTCGAGGTCCCACAACAGTATCAGCGTAATTTAACTTGGACAGAACAAGACTCTCTACTAGCTGTACACGCAGATCTTCGCTTAAATACGGGCGCATCTTATACAACACTTTTAGGCGGTAGAAGCAGTTTTTTACACAGTTTGCAATATGAGCTTCAAAACGTAGTTCTTGGTCCATGATCAAAACCAGATTTCTCGCCTCACAAACACGATCAATACTTTCGCCCATTAGGATCACGTTAGCAAGACCACTGTTTATAGTATTGAGTTGATTTTTTCCACCAAAAAGCATAAATTTAGTTTTAGCCGGGTTGAGTAAAAGGGAGTTTTGTTTCGACCAGTCCACGACCCTGTCCAGATCCTCGTTCAATAATTTTACTGCGGTCACGTAGTCTTCCGGTTTAAAAGAAATGTATAATTGAATGTCATCAGCATAAATATGAAATTTAGAATTTTTTAGAACATTTACAATATCTGCACTGTACAAAATAAACAAAGGAGGGCCCAGTATAGATCCCTGTGGTACACCCTTTACCACTGGAGTCATACTAGATAAAATACTAGAACCATTGGCATCTCGAATTTCAACCAGCTGTTTACGATTACTCAAATAATTGCTGAACCATGCAACCGTAGGTGCGTCAAAACCATAATACGTCATTTTAGAGAGCAAAAGAGACAAATTAATAGCATCAAATGCTCGGGAAAAGTCTAGTAGAACCAACAGGGTACAATATCCCTCATCCTGAGCCGATAATATGTTATCCGTAACATCTAATAGAGCCGTTGCAGTGCTACGACCCTTCCTAAACCCCGATTGTGCCTCCGGTAGGATGTTATTTTTCTCAAGATATGCAGTTAGTTGGGTATTTACTACTTTTTCAAGCACTTTTGACAAGAAGGGTAGAATACTTATAGGCCTAAGGTCCTTTATAGTGCTAGGGTTTGCGATTTTGGGAATAGGACGCACAACAGCAATTTTCCATAGATCAGGAAAGGTCGACGTTGAAATAGAGTTGTTAATAATATAAGTCAGCATATCTAAGGTTTGAGGGAGAGTCAGGAAAAACATGTCAAGCGTAATGTGGTCAAAACCCTCTGCATTCGATTTAAATTTTGATAAAATTTTGATGATGTCAGATTGATCTACAGGATCAATAGAAAAACACCCTCACTAAATCTATGAGACTCATAGTAAGCCAGACATGATACTGGTGCTAAAATATCACCTGGAACATTCAGAAAATGCGAATTAATCTTATCTGGGTCATTGAAGTGAGAGGGTAAGTCAGACACACTTTTAAAGGGTAGTAAGGTTGACTTTAAATTTGTCCATAGAACCTTAGGATGATGTATCTTATTGTTAATGTTGTGTTTAAAGTAAGCTACCTTTTCATAGTATAAGGACCTGTTAACTAGAGCTTTTAGCTCCTTGTAATATAAAGTTTTACTCTCTGAAACTGATTGTCTACATCGTACGTGTGCCTGATTGCGCAAGCGCATCATTAACTTGATGTTATCCGTTATCCATGGATAGGACCGTTCTTTAATAATCATAGTCTTACGGGGAGCATATTTATCAAAAAGCGTGACGATATTATAGTTGAGTTGAGCGACCATAGAGTTTACGTCACTAGAAAAAGCTGTCACATTCCAGTCCACTGAGGCCATATCCTCCTTGAACCTGTCCAACGGTATATTTTTTAGATTTCTACGAGTTACAACTATTGGTGATTTTTTTTCCTTTTTAAAATAAAAAACTGCAGTAATAAAAGCATGAGCGCTAAGTGCACTAATCCAGTCCACCTCGATGTCGCGCACCCTTGTGCCGCGCTTGATGTAAAACCCAACGCCGCCGCCGCGGCCGCCGAGCACGCTCACCGGCCGCGGAACGTGCTGCAGTCGGTAGCCGGGCACGACAGGCGCGCGGCCCTCCTCACCCCTCCTGAGCCAAGTCTCATTTATTGCCATCACACTAACATCATGCGACCCTAATGCAGCGATAAACTCATCATGGTGAGTGCCCAGTGAGCCAGGGTTGAGAAAACCAATTTTAAAGTACTTTGCACTCATTACAGAGCATCAGAATCACTAAACATCACAATGCAATATTTAAAACATTCGCGTGCAAGGAGTTGGTAGAAGGATAACGTGTTTTCATAATGATAATAACGATTTAATTCTAATGCATTGCAATAAATAGTACTAAGTAATTTCAAAAAGGGCACACTCGTGTATAAAATATCATTAAATACAATTAACATTGTGTCAATTTACGGTGTAACTGTAGGTAGGTAAGAAATAGTAAATAAAGGAGTAATTTGCGATAAGTAAACAATATAACATAATATGTGGGGGTATAATAAAATCTTTGTACGATGGCGAATAGCCTGAGATAAACAAATAACATAACAGTATAATATGTGGGGGTATAATGAAAACTTTTTACGATATAGAATAGCTCGTGATAAATAAATTACATAACATAATACGTGTGGGTATAATGCAAACTTTTTACGATGGGAGAAAGGTACCAACAAACCCGTGCCACCGCGGTAGATGCCAACCAAAACAATATACCCTTTTAGCTGGGCAAGCCAAGGCAATAGAAACACAGAATAAACAGTCAAGAAAAAGACAAAGTAGACAACAATAGACATGGGTGAATAACAAACATGTATTTTTACAAGTACTTTGAAAATATACATTAATGCGATCAAACTGCACCATTGCCAAAAATTCGGACTAAATCAGAGTCAGAACGAATACGTTGTGGAGGTACACCATCTTCTTTCTTTACAAAGATGCGGCCGTCTTTGGTCCACACATACTTGAAATTATGCCTTTGCCCAGTCTCGCGCGCGTTGTAAAACAACTTGGCGTTATTCGGCGTCAGCCGCTCGTTCAAATAGAACCTTGTACAATCGTCCGCCCGTGGTGAGGCCGCGCCGCACGCGCGCCGCTCGCAACAGCTGGTCGCGGGCAGCGCGGCGTGACAGCCACACAGCGAGCGCGCGCGGTCGCGGTGTCTCCGCCGTGTCTGCACTGCTGGACGCGGTAAAGTTACGCCGCACCATGCCAACACGCTCCGCGTTCACAATTTCACGCTCGTCGATGGTAACTCCCAGCTTAGATGACACCAACTTTATGAGGTGTATTGGGCTTTCATCTCTTGCTTCCGGTATTCCCGTTATGATGACGTCATTGAGCAGAAGATCCTGGTCGCGGTCGTTCAGCTGCAACCTCAGCTCAGTAATTGTCTCCTCGAGTTGTTCGAAAGACGATGGTGGTTCTTTCTCCTCAAAACGTTTTTCGAGGTGGGAAACCTTGCCCTCAACCACATCCATACGTTCCTTACATGACCCAACATCTGCTTTTAAACATGACATTTCGTCCCGGAACTGTCGCAGCTCCACTCTCATAGCACTTAGTTCCTCGCGAAAGCATCGAATCTCATAGGCCAAGTTTAGCTCCTGAGACTCTCTTGTATTAGGAGAAAGAGGTTTAATAGGTTGATTGATTGCAAGCTCACAAGTCATTTGCTCAACCACCGTACTCTGATTTACCGCTGCAAGTTGAGTTTTGGGTGAGGGCTGAACTGTGTTCGGCTGGCGATTCACCGCGACACCTTCAGATGAACCCATGACTGCCGTAGACGAGGTGACCTTCCTCGGAATCTTTACCTTACAATCCGGGCACAACCAATCAGGTGAAATCTTAGTCGACGTTACGCCAATACAGCTTGGATGATACGACCCTGGACACTTAGTGCAGCGTATACACTCAGTCCTGGCGATAAATTGACCGCAACTACCACACTTAGCCATAATCGTGGGCCGTGTTATTGTTTACGTTCGTAAATAGTTACTTTCACTGACGTAACGACAGTAGGTACAGACTAGTACCCCTCGAGAGTCACAGATGGCGTCTACACCAAGTATTGTCAAACAAACTGTTAACTTTTATAAACCTGTATTTTCCAGTAAGCCTGGCCTTCGACAACAGCTATTATTGTCACCACTAAACACACTGCACCTTTACTATAAATATTGCACTATAAATATTGTTTTAAACTTTAAGTTTTTATTTTTGTAAAGTATCGGGTAGGTTGTTTGCACTGGAATTACTTTGATTTAGTTTTATAGTTATTTGTTTGTGTTTAATTGTTCACTTTCACTGCACCACAATATATGTGTATAAAAGTATCTTGGACTATTCCTCTATCAATATAGAACTAAGAAAAAACCACTGTATATATTTTAAAATGCGTACGTATATCAAGCTAGTCAGATGTTACCGACGTCCGTCTACCGTCCTTAGATAGAATTTTTCTGTACAAGGCAAGAAGCCTTGTTGGAGAAATTCTTCAAAAATCTTTAACGACAACCTTTACTATTTACTTAGGTTAGCATTTATGGCAAGTTTCAAATATATAAACTCAACAATTTTCTACCTTTTTACCCCCTTAGAAGAATTTCCAAAAACCAATAAATACTTGAATTCTTTTTATCAACCAAAAGCGTAATCTTTAGTTTCAAGTGTCCCACTTAAAAGCGTAGAATTTTTACACAACCTTTCAACCACCTTTTTACCTCCTTAGCGGTGGCATTTCAACCAAGAGCGTAAATGTAAATTTTCCCGTGTCCAACTTACAAGCTGCAGAAATTTCAAACAAACTTTCAACCCTCTTTTAAACCCTTTACGGGTCAAAATTTCCAAAAACCAATAAATACATGAATTCTTTGTATCAACCAAGAGCGTAAATGTTTTCCCTTGTCCAACTTACAAACTGTAGAAATTTCAAACTTTCAACCCTCTTTTTACCCCTTTACGGGTAGAATTTCCAAAAACCAATAAATACATGAATTCTTTGTATCAACTAAGAGCGTAAATGTAAAATTTCACGTGTCTTACAAAATGTAGATATTACATTCTAACTTTCAAACCCCTTTTTAAGAACAATAATGTAAAAACCTATGTTCACGTATAAAGATGGATTGATTGATGGATTGATGTATTAAAAAAGATTGATTGATTGATGCATTCATAAAGATTGATTGATGATGTATCAGTAAAGATTTATTGACTAATGTAAAAAAATAAATATTTGTTGATTGATGCATTAAGAGGAAACGGGGGTGGTCTTTTGTCCATACAAACGCTCTCGTCTGTTTTCTCTCTGGTTTATGAACTTAAAGCAATGATTTTTTACAGTAAAATAAATATCAACTTCTTCTATGTCCCTATGTTTTCCTTTTTGGTGATATATTATCCGTATAAGAACTAGAACCCTCTCAAAATGCTCAAAATTGACTATATTGAGTCGCTGTCTTCAGAGCCTTAGTGTACAAATTTGACAACTATTAATGAAAAAAGGAAAACATAGGGGCATAGTAAATATCCTTCTTATTCAGTTTCTGAAATGTCTTCTAAATCGGTTCAATATTGGAGGAGAAAACAGACGAGAGCCAAACCTCGAATTATGACTTTTTACTTATGAAAATTTCTCGAATCTGCAGTTGTCCTTATCGCACGAATTTGTGGGCGGGGTGAGACGCAAGGGGTCTGCATAATACGTACACAGACGGAAAAGTGATGCGTAGTAGTTGAAAATAATATCGATATACTAGTGTTGTAAACAGTTATCGATAAACACATTTATATTGTTTACATGTGCTGTTTGTGAGAAATACAAATAGAAGTATTAAAAAGTATTGGAAACAAAATAAAATAAAGTGCATGTCTATAAATGTTTATTACAAAAAGTTTTCAATACAAAACAGTAAATTATATATCGGGTAGGTATCCGCAATCTCTAGATCGCCTACTAGGTACATCAGCGAAATTAAATAGAATAAAATGCACGGTAGAATCATTTTTTTTTAAAAGAGTAAGTATGGAGTTTCTTGTGCATTCTTCTCCATAACTAGCTACTTTCCGAATGCACGGTAGAATCAACTTTTATTCCATTTAAATTTAAATTGTGACATTCAAAAGTGCCGCTTGGTGGCCCAGTTGAAATAAATATCTTTTGTCTTAAACTTATTTCAACGTCAGCCGCACGGGTCAATCGATCAGGTTAAGCTTTGCTTGCCGTGGTTGGTCCGTGGATGGGTGACCATCTTTACATACCAAGACCCGTCCGTGTCTCGCCAAGCACGTTAAGCCGTTGGTCCCGGCTGTTATTTTCGGCTTTGACAGCCCGTAAGTCTGACCCGTTTTACCAAGGGGTTGCATATTACCCAGTTACTGGTTGTGGAGGTCAGATAGGCAGTCGATCCATCAAAATACTGGTATTCAGCTGCATCCGACTCTAACGTAGATGGGAAAAGGCTAGGCAGATTATGACGCGGTGCTTTCTCTCAGTGGTTTATTCTTTGGTATCCGACCGTGAATGATTTCTGGTAAAAGGGTAATGCTTTAGGCTTGCCACTAATGTGTTAGAACTTTTCAAATCAAATCAAATCTATCGAACTTTTCTAATAATGGTTCCATTTTTATGCCATAATGCATCGTCCCTCTTAATATTTTGAAAAATAAAAGCTTTTGGGACTCCATAAAATAAAATAACAGAAATCTCGACGAGTTATGTGTAGTTGGCCTTGTACTTGGTAGAAGTAATTGTAATTCTGTTTTAATTGTAACATTTTGCCTTTAAACATACATAAATCTATTTCATCATCATCATCGTCATCATATCAGCCACTGCTGGACATAGGCCTCCCCCAAGGGTCACCACATTGATCAGTCCCGTGCGTCTCGCATCCAGCGGATCCCCGGAACCTTCACCAAGTCATCGTTCCACCTGGTGGGAGGCCTTCCAATGCAACGACTTCCGGTTCGCGGTCGCCACTCCAGAACCTTTCTGCCCCATTGGCCATCCGTTCTGCGAGCAATGTGCCCTGCCCACTGCCACTTAAGTTTGGCAATTCTCGGGCTTGCCAAATTCTATTGCTCGGGCTATGTCAGTAACACTGGTTCTCTTGCGGATTTCTACATTTCTGATTCGACCACGCAAGGAAACTTCATGCATAGCCCTCTCCATTGCCCTTTGGGTGACTGTAAGCTTTCTGGTGAGGCCCATAGTAAGCGACCATGTCTCAGAGCCATATGTCTGGCAACACACACTGGTCATAGACTTGAGACACTGTGGTAAGTTGGACGAGAAGATACCGCAACTTCCCGAACACCGCCCAGCCAAGTCGGATTCGACGGTTGACCTCTTTCTCGAAGTTGGCCCTACCCAGCTGAATCGTTTGTCCCAGGTAGTCATAGTCACCCACAACATCGAGTGTAGAGTATCCGACCTTGATTGGAGTGAGTGTAACATGGACATTCAACATCACCTTGGTTTTGTGCATGTTCATCCTAAGACCCACTCTTTAGGAAGCTCTACTGAGGTCATCGAGAATTGTACTGAGGTCCTCCATAGCCTCAGCCATGACTACTACAGGGTGGCGCAATAGAACGTGCATTTTTAAAATAATTATTAAAAAATAAATACAAAAGGTATAGTTAAAATAAAACTAAGCAATTATTAAGTGATAACTGAAGTTTATTTTTTAAAAATAACATCATCTAAATGATGACCCTCTCTACGTTGGCACTCCTCTAACCGCAAACGGAAATTACCGAAAACTTTCTTAAGTAGTGCTGGTGTGAAGGACCAATTATTCCTTTGGCAGAGATTGCGGCCCAAACTGTCACTTTAGGGCTATGTAACGGTTTTTGATGTTTGAGTCTGGGATTCTCACTATTCCAATAACGACAATTTTGGCGGTTTACGAACCCATTCATATGAAAATGTGCCTCATCAGAGAAAAGGATGTTTTCAAAATTTGAAAACCGATTGAGCATTTCATTAGCAAATGTGAGCCGTGCTATGAAGTCAGAGTCTTTCAATTCTTGAGTTAATTGCAGCTTGTATGGATGCAATTTAAGATCCAAGTTTAAAATTCGTTGCAAACTTCGTCGCGATATGTTTAGGACAGACGATCTCTTGCGAGTAGACATTTGTGGATCTTCTCGTACCGACTGCTTAACACTCTCAATATTGTCTTCGGTCCTAGATGTGCGTGGACGACCTTTTGCGTGTGGTTTAAACGTCGATCCAGTCTCTTCAAACCGCTTTATCCAGATTTTAATTAAATTAGCACTCGGAGCCTCCCTAATTTGCCGTACACCATACTCAGAACAAAATAGTCGCCTGACAACTACGTACGAACGAGAGTTTTCGTAAAATGCGCGCACGCAAAATGCGCGACGCTTCCCGTCGAAGTGACTCATAGTGACTAAAACTTCATGAACCGCGCTACCCAACGATATCGGTCTCCCCTCGCCCACGCCCCTTCTACCCCGCAAAAAAAATGATGCAATATGCACGTTCTATTGCGCCACCCATTATATCGTCGGCAAACCGAAGGTGAGTGATGTATTCGCCATTGACATTTATGCCTAGCCCTTTCCAATCCAGAACCCTGAAGACAGTGCAGCGGTGAACGTTTTTGGAGATATTACGTCTCCCTGTCTCACACCTTGCTGCATAAGGACGGGTTCCGAGGTCTGATCCTGAAGTCGAACTGACATGGAGGCGTTTTTATACAAACATTTCAACACTTCGATGTACCGGTAGTCAATATGGTACCGTTGGAGAGACTGCAGTACAGCCCAAGTGTCGATCGAATCGAAGGCTTTCTCGTATTCCACAAACGCTAAACAGAGAGGCAGGTTGTACTCTTTGGTCTTCTGTATAACCTGCCGCAGCGTATGTGTGTGGTCTACGGAGACGATTAGTGATGACCCTTGAAAACGGCTCTAAATCCATTTATTTTTGATGAATTCCGTCTTCAGGTGACATACTTGCAATTTCATAAGGACAGTTTACCTCTATTATCGAGTCTTCACCTACCAGACCATCCGGACTTGCCGCTAAAAAGGGTTTGTTTTCATCGATAAACATTCTACACTCTAATACCTGTAGCCCCGTGTGCTTGATAAATTGATCAATCGCTTCAGATTCCTTTTCCTTGCCATAATTGGTAGCCACGGTTCCTTTAAATTTAGTATATAATAACGTTTGTCATATTTTGTGAACCGATGTTTTCGGTCGTATCTTACATATTCGCCCAAAATTCGATGCCGTAAGCCTCTTTAGTCTTTCAATTTCCCATAAGCTATTATCGCTTTGGCCCCCACTATTTTTCTTTGAACATCCTTAGTTGAGAGCAATCTTTCAAGAAATTTATTTTTCTTTTAATTTATATAAATCCAAAGGCATGTCTTCTTCCAACTCTAAGCGACCGTAGTTTTTAACAGGTTATTTAGTTCTTTTTATTTTGTTCGTTCCGTCTTTGGGATACGTCAGTTTCCTTTTTCGGTAAATCTCTGTGGTTTTTTTCGAACGCTGCTTTTGTTCTATATTTTTTTTTGTATATTGGCCCGGACTGCAGCCCTGTATATTTTTTTTGAATGCGTGCATGAATAGCCCTTTGCTATTCCATGAAGTTACTACTCCATAACAACTTGTCTGATGTGATATGAGCCACTTCCTAAAAGTTAATTCTTTTTCCGCCAATAAATTTAGCAATTACATTATTAAATTGCTCTACAGTATTATTAGTCACGTCCAAAAAAAGATTTTCTGCGTTTGCTGTTAAGAATAACAGATATTCTTAATTCTTAATTCTTTATTGTACACCAAAAAAACAACATTACATACATTTGATAATAAAGTACATGTACAAAGGCGAGCTTAACTCAATGCTGAGTTCACTTACAGCAAACCCTAGAGTGACAGAGAAATTTTACAATTATATAGGGCAGGCTTCCAGTGTACAATATTAAAATAACCTATGACGAATTTAATTAAAACATAAATATACTTACTACGTACGTACATAAATAAATAAATATAATAATAAAAAGAAATATAATAATAATAAGTCATGATATTGTTGGGATTGTGTGAACAGATTTGTCCACAATCCACAACAACAAAAGTAACGAGTGACTCGGGCGATTACAAGAAATGCTCTAGCCAAAGAGTAAACTAGCGCTAGCCGCGGCCGGGAGTCGGGAGCATTTCGGAGGCACGCACACACTGTCAACTTACACACACATGGATAGGGCGGCCGGGCGCCACGCGCTCGCAGTTCGCAGAGCGACAGCGATAGTTTTTTCAAATACCTATTTTTCAAAAGTCTCTCCGCCCGTATTTCCTCTTAAGAAAGACTGATTGATTGATGTATTAATAAAGATTGATTGACTGATGGATTGATGTACTAATAAAGATTGATTGATTAATGAATTAATGCATTAATAAAGATTGATGGATTGTTGCATTAATAAAGATTGTTTGATTTATGGATTGATGTATTAAAAAGGATTGATTCATTGATGGAATAAATCCCTTGATGCATTAATAAAGATTGATTGATTGATGCATTAATGCATCAATCAATCAATCTGTCAATCAATATTAATGATTGATGTATTCATAAAGATTGATCGATGTATTAATAAAGATTAATTGATTGATGTATTAATAAAGATTGATTGATTGATGGATTGATGCATTAATAAAGATTAATGAGGGATGTATTAATAAAGATTTATTGATTGATGTATTAATAAAGATTGACTGATTCATGTATTAATAAAGATTGATGGATTGGTGTACTCGTATTAATAAAGACTTTTCAAAATTAGTCAATCAATCTGCCTAGCCTTTCCCAACTGTTGTGGTTGGCTTCAATTTAAGTGTATGTAGCTGACTACCAGTATTTTACATGGAGCGACTGCTTATCTTCTGAATATCCGTAACGACTGTCAACAATCTTTAAATGACAGCCGGAACCAGCGGCTTAACCTCACTACGTAAAGATGGTCACCCATACACGGACTGACCTCGGCAAGGGCTGTTTTACCTTAAAGATTGACCCTTGCAGCTATTTTTATCCTCCGTCAGAATATAGCCTTTGATTAGTAAAACACGCACCTGGACGTTGCAGTCATCGCATTTCTGGTAGCAAAGCTTCCTGCATTGATGGTCCCCTCGGTCTCCTAGCAGGTCGGCTACGCAACCAGCTTTGGCTCGTGCGCAAGGCTTGCTGCATATGTACTGAAAAAGTCAAAGTCTTAAGATCTAGATCCTGCTATTCTACTGCGAAAGTTTGGATGGATGGATGTTTGTTACTCTTTCACGCGAAAACTACTGAACGGATTTTGATTAAATTATATACTAAAATAGCTGTCACTCTGTGAATCTTACACTCGTAGTCACGTTGTATACACCAATTTTAATAATGGGATATTTTAAATTGCGTATCAAATAAATAATCGCCTATCAATACATACTCATCATTTATATTCTTATTTACATCTAATAACTTACTTCACTACAAATAAACTAAATGTTTAAAAAAACTCAAACTGCAGATAAAACGAAATTATACATCAATATAACATAACTTTTTCCTCATAATGCAATACTGTTAAATTTATTTTTGTACAAAAATACTACATACATAGCATAAATACTGACTGCACAGCAAATTTTCCATATTTCATAGTCTATTTTAGTTGATCTACGAATAAATTATGGTCAAAGAATCAGTCCAAGAGCGAGCGAAGCGAGCTCGGGAACTTAGGGCACCCCCCTAGGTTACTTTTGACCCTGCAGACAGAAATAGGAGCCCCGCGCAGCGGGGCTACGTCGACTTATTCGAAAAATCGCTGTACGCTGCGAAAATAAATTGTAGTGTGTTTGGTGATATTTTGAGTTGAATATTTTGCTGTGCAATCAGTAATTTTAATGGGAATTCGGAATCTTATTGCGAAGAAAAAGGATATTTTTTGATTTGCGTTTAAATACTACCCTTTAATAATCAGTTTTAATAACTAATCTCACTGTTTTTTTTTTTAATTCTGGATACTGTACTTAAAGTGTATATTAAATAACTCATAGACGTATTTCTAACTATGTAGGTATAACAATAATAGTGGACAGTAGCGACCGCGAACCTGAAGGCGCTGCGTTGGAAGATCTCCCACTAGGTAGACCGATGACCTAGTTAAGATTGTCGGCATCCGCTGGATGCGAGACGCACAGGATCGAGCAATGAGCGACGCTTGGGGGCGGCCTATGTTCAGCAGTGGACGTCTTTCGGCTGAAGGCTGATAATGGATACAAAAGTCAAACAACTCACTACCACATGGTCCGGATCATCGGTCACGTGACAGTCGCGCTCGCACACATGGCCGCACTCTAACCGGTACTCGCATGGGATCCCGCAATAGTGCTGAAAAAGTCAAAGTCTTAAGATCCTGCTATCCTGCTGTGAAAGTTTGTATGTATGGATGGATGTGTGTTACTCATTTACGAAAAAAAGTCGTAAACAATCATGCTGTGCAATCGGAGGATACATATTTGCGGGCTGGCTGACCAAAATCTGGTGTATCCTCCACCTGCACAGAATGATTTTTTCTTTGTTTACGACTTTTTAGTTCGCTTTTGAAGCAGTCGGGTTTTTTGATTTTTTGAATTAAGTTTTTTTATTTATAAGATTTTAGTTAGTTTATTTTTCGAATTAGATACATTTAAACATATATGTGTTATATATTTTTGAAATCACCTCTTAAAACCCTTTATTTTAATACCCCACACGATTGGTTTGGAAGAAAAAAAAAATTTGGGTCCCCACAATATGGCACCCAAAATCCGCCATTTTTCTATTGTCCAATTTGAATGTAGCCCATGACACTCGCAGGGTTAAGACGCATCGATTGACGTATGAATCACCAAAATCGGCCAATGCGTTTGGTCTCTGGAACGCCATATAGGAACAAACATACATACATACATACATAGATTGATAAACACATTACCCTCCTTCGGCAGTCGGGTAAAAAGAACAGAAAGGATTTTGATGAAACTTTACAGTAATATAGTTTACCTATGCATCAGAAGTGTTAACACATAGGATACTTTTTATCTCGGGAGTATGTTGCCCTGGGATAATTTACAACTTTCGTGCGGGCGAAGCCGCTGCCAGAAACTAGTACATACATTGATGAGATGATCAACAAATACAATAATAAGGTGCTATTAGCAAATCTTAATGGAACATAATCATTAGTATTTTGGATGTGGAACGAAGCGGGGGTCAGACCGGCTGTAAAGTAGGCGTGGCGACGCTCTCTTTCTCAACGCGCTGAGGTTTTAATGTTTCACATCTGCCAGTCGTCCCGCGACGAGTGATATTTTTTTAAAAGCATGTTCAGATATTATGGTTTTAAGATTTTATTTCTGTCTCTTGTATATAACCCGGGATAATGGAATCTAACAAGGGAAAGAGAAAAAAGGTGTAAAATGGAGGGGACCTGTGGAACATACGTGGGACACTCAGAAAGTTTTGCGAAACTAAAAAAAATTGTTCTATACGTACATATATTTTTATTAAATCTTTTCAAAGTACTTTCCACCAGCCTCTATACAAAGATTCATGCGCCTAAACCAGTTTTCAAAACACTTTTTCCAGTCCGCCGCAGACACCTCGTTTACAGCCTGCTCGAACGCAGCCAGCGCATCTTCCGGCGACGAAAATTGTATCCCTTTGAGCTGATTTTTTATTTTTGGGAATAAAAAGAAGTCACACGGTGCTAGATCAGGGCTGTAAGGAGGGTGACCCAGGAGTTTGACTGGCGTGCTGTCCAGGAAGTCCCTCGTTTTGAGTGCGGTGTGCGCAGGTGCATTGTCGTGGTGGAGCAGTAGCCCGCGGAGCCCTGTGTTTGGTCGCTTGTTGCTTATAACAGAGAAAACTTCTGGCAAACATTTGGTAGTATACCATTCGGCATTAATGCTTCTTTGATCCCGTAAGGGAATTGATACCAAGTGGCCAGTCAAATTAAAAAAGCTAGCGATCAAAATCTTACCCCCGCTTCTAGATCGCTTCACTTTGGTAGGCGTTGGCTCATTTTGAAACACCCAAACAGTCGACTGGCGCTTGGTTTCTGGGTCGTATTGATAAATCCAGGACTCATCACCTGTAACGATGTCGTAAACACGCCGAGACGAGCCTGCTTCAAATTTGTTAAGCATATCACGGCACCATTCCACCCGGGCCTGCTTCTGAGCATCGGTGAGGTTGTGCGGCACCCAGCGTGATACTATCCTCCTCACGCGAAGATGGCTGTGTAGAATCTCGTGAACGCTTCCCGATCCAATCTTCAATATGTGTTGAATCTCCTGATATGTAATTCGCCTATTGTCTTGGATTAAATTTTTCACTGCTAGCACGTTTTCTTCGGTAACAGCCGTCAAAGGGCGACCGCTTCTTTCGTCATCCCCCAAAGTTGGTCGACCGCGCTTGAATTCGTTATACCAACGATACACGGTTGCCTTGGAAGGGCCTTCATCCATGAATGCCATTTGAAGTCTATCGTACGATTCATCCGGTTTCAGGCGACACTTGAAATCGTATAAAATCATAGCTCTAAAATTTTCCCGGCGCAGATCCATATTTCAGTGAGACACAATACTTTGAATTAACTCTCAAAAAATGTGGAGGGAAATTTTGAAATTGGAACTTACTTATTTTTACTTATAAATAATCATATTTTCGAAAAACATTATAACTGGCCAGTCTCCCATATATAAAAACTTTTTTTCGCAATACTTTCTGAGGGGCCTGGTATAAATTCAAATGATACATTAAAAAATGACAAATAACCACCTAAACAATGCTATGCCATACCACGGGGTCTCATTGTTAAGAAAGAATATTTGGTTCAAATAAATCTCACTAGATGACGCGACATGTACACACAATTCAATAGAATTGTGTTAAAAATTAACATTATCTGGAATTGAACATAAACATTGTATGTTCTTGTTTAATTAACTCTCCTAAGTACAAAATTATGGCATATTGGGCTCTTAATTCACATTTCAAAGATTATTTGGACGGATCATTTAAAATTGATGCCATAGATGGCGCATTTTTAAATTTCTGAGGCATTCAACTCGATTGTTAAAATTTGCATTTTAACACATATTGGTGCAAAAAAAACTGTAACAACGTGCAAAAAACTTACTATAAAACGAAACTTCACTGTATTTAAAGAAAAAATATTCACGAGCCTCGTACACCCTTTTACTTGCAAGGCGCTGCTAACACCATCTATTGCCGTGAAACGGGATCAAACGCGATTGATGTACTTATAAAAATAAGAAGAATAAGCAGATGAAAAACGCTAGTTACGTCGGCACGGTTTTTTTGTATGGGATGAGGCATCTGTATGCTAGTATTATATTATCTGTGGCCATACATAATATCTAACTATAAAGTTTATAATAAATCGAGTGAGATCGTACTATGCGTTTCCAATAAGAAAGTTAGCGTCAATGACCTCGAACTGTCAACTTTCACTTGATAAGTACGGTTTGCATAGAATTCGCGTAGTAATTTTTTTCACTCATACAATTACGTTTTAATTTTTTCACTTTTTATTACACTAGTCAACAAAAAACACTGTGTGTCTCTTGATAAGTTTAATTTATTATGTTAACAACAAGGTTAAGTATCATATCAGTGAAATTAGAGTTATAGACACATACAGATATTCTGTAATATGTATTTGAAGAGGAAGTTTGAGGTACAAACAAGAGCTTTCAGTGGGTTATATTTTACCATTAATCATTATTTTTGTAAACATCAGTTCTTTAAAAATTTAAAGTATTATTTATTAATTAGTTGGATGTTATTTATATTTTATTTTTAGTGAAGGACACATTATGCCTTTCTACATTAGCATACAAATGTTTAAAACGTAGTATTACATATTTTTTTTAAACGTCCATACGTAGGTATTCTTTATTAATACAAAAATATTTTTGTTACTCACCCTACCTACATCACTAGGTTTGACAGCTATGACGTAACAATATGGCGCGGCATCAGGGAATTACTTAATAGAAACGTGTAGTTAACTATTTTTCTTATCAAGACGCGGTTATAACTAAAACTATCTAATTTCGAATTTAAATATAAATTGTAAGTATGTTGAATGTAGGTATGATTGAATCTTTAATTAATTGCATCATTTTATTTAAATGATTAAGTTGCATTATAATTTCATCAATGGCAATGATATTCAAATAAATATTATATATTATATTATTATTTATTTGAATATCATTGATCAATGGTAAACGAATTTATGATTTATATTTATTAAAATCATGAAATTCATAATTTTAGTAAGAAATCGAAAAGAAAAATCAGTTTAATGTATGTGATTTTCTACAGAAATGTTTCAAGATATTAAGGAGTCATGTAATTTTTTTTATCTTTTAGGGAATAAATAGCTTACTATATTAATATAATATTATATCTAATTTCGATGGATTTTATTGTATTTGAAATGATTACGATATATCGAGAAGTTATAATCTCGAAAGATTAATTACAAACTGACGGTGACTTCAATAATCCGGTGACACATAGATTATACTAAAATAGCTGTCACTCTGTGAATTTTGATCCAGCGCTCGAAGTCACGTTGTTTACACCTATTTTAATTTTCAGTTTTAATAACTAATACTTACTGATAAATAAAGTGTATGTTGAATAACTTATAGACGTATTTCTAACTATGTAGATATAACAATAATAGTGGGCAGTGGCGAACGTGAACCTGAAGGCGCTGCGTTGGAAGGTCTCCCACTAGGTAGACCGATGACCTGGTTAAGATTGACGGAATCCACTGGATGCAAGACGCACAGGATCAGTCAATAAGCGACGCTTGGGGAGGTCTATGTTCAGCAGTGGACGTCTTTCAGCTGAAATGATGATGATAATGGATATAAAAGACAAACAACTCACTTTCTCATGGTTGGGATCATGGATCACGTGACACTTGCGCCCGCACACATGGCCGCACTGGAACTGGTACTCGCATGATGTCAAACATTCCACCTCATTTATATCCTGGTAACAAAATTCCTGTGGTAGTAACTTTATAAATTTGATTTATATAAAATGGCATTGTTCGAAACGAAACGTTTCGTTCCTTTTTTGTTATTTTGTTGCAACACTGTGTCAGCTCGCTGTCATCGATTTGACAGCTTTTGATTGAGTTGACAGTTGACACTGGACTGAAAAATTGTGATTTGACATGGCTGGACGTGATACCGGGGTCTCGTTTTGATTTTATTATTATTGTAGAATATTCAGCCCATCGTTATTGGAAATTACGTTCGCCATCCGCGAGTGGTATGGTGCTCCAGCCGTGCAGTCGCTTTTGTGTATATTTCACGCGCAGCGAGGTATTTGTGACGGGAACGTGTCTAGCAGTCTGGCGTGAGTACCACCAGATCACTGTTAGACATCTGTTATCCCTTCCACATTTATTTTATATATTTTCCCCTACCTTTAGCTCCCCGACCTGACACGGGATTGAACGAAGACCAGGAGACCACCACGAGGACAAGGGTAAGTGCTTAGTTGTAAGTTAAACCATCGTACGATCTTCCACCTGGTTGACGGGAACCAGTATCACAAAAAACAGACCCCTAGTTACCGCTGCTGCGTATCGCAGTTTCGCGGGTATAGACCTTGTAGGATCCAGGAGTCGCAATATTGCTATAGGCCCCAGTGTTCGGCTCTTGGATTTGTGATCCGCATGCCTGTATTCAACAGGGGTAATCGAACTCTGATACTAGTTAGTGCGTTTTATTTATAAAATAGAGTGTTAAATAGTGACAAAGGTCATATTTAAACTTATGGCACATCTTACAAATAAGGTTGTAGTTTTAATGCATAGCGGATTGCATGGAGAAAGCCAGACTAAATATTTGTGACGAAATTCATTATTTTCGAACTTGAAAAGAGGCTATGGATCTTCGTACCTTATGTTTACAATCTGGTAATGTAACATCAACTTTGGTAAGGCACTTCTTCTGCGGGTCCTCGAGGTAAAGATGGCAAAATTTGTTAATTTCATGTCCGCACGGTAGAGTCTTCCTTACGAGCACCTCGCACGGCTTGCAATCTACGCTGCACTTTAATGGACATACATGCCCGAGCTCGCATAGAACTCTGCGACAAATAATAGCGTTATAGTTAGTATTACAAAAGGTGTTAATAACTTTACTCTAAGGGCCGATTTCACCAATGAAACTAATCGTTATTAGTTCAACTAAACTCAGTTTACGAAAATACACCGTTCTGATTGGTTGAGTCTGCTGAGAAACTACCAATCAAAACGCTGTATTTGCATAAACTGAGTTTAGTTGAACTAACCGCGATAAGTTTTGTTGGTGAAATCAGCCCTTAGTAATTTAAGGGGTTATATTTAAATATAATCACGAAAGGGCAAATAATTGAACATTTTCTTTACGCGTAAGTTATTGAATGTGTAAACCATACCGACCGCCTACGTTCAGTACGGAGGCGGTCAACGAGCCGCGCAGACAGCGTGGACGTGGGTATTTAACGATACTTACGTGCAATTCGTAGGTAACATCTCAATTTTTCGAACCTATTTACAATAGTTAATAACACAAGTATTTGCAAAAGGTTCTGGATCTTGTTCAATGCACAAGTTTGCACGACGTCTCACGTTGTTTTCCACTCTTATGAATGTGTCCTCTTATCGTGTTATATGCACTAGTGTAACATGGACAACGAAAACCGAATAGAACGTTGCCTGACCTGAGAATCGAACCCAGCAGGCCACGCGCCGCAGTAGCACTTGCGAGAGCGACAGAGCAGTTACAAGTAGGTACCTTTCGCATTTCATAGTACACTTGGTGAATATATGCTTTCTGTCAAATGGGTGGCAGAACATTTGACACTTGTGGCCGCATTGATACTGGTAGTTACACTTCTCAAAGCATCCGCCACTGAATGATATCCTCAGGAAATCCTCTGGAGCCGATATCTGTAACCCAATAACGTGTAATACTTTATTAATTCTAAAATTTAATGAAAAATTAAATTAAATTAATGGAAAATATATAATCAACACTAATCAATCAAGTTACTTCGTTAGTTCTCAATATTAAATTCGACGATTGGTACTAAAAGCTGTTCACTAGTGTTAAATCACATACTCTTAAGGTCCGGCCGGTTCCACCTTCCTTCTAGTGCAAAAGATATTTTTGAAATCCATCAATCAAACGCGATTTTAAAATAAAAATCGTAATCGCCGGTCATACACCGTGGCACCTACGGAGTGACGTACTGGGTTAACGACCGGCCTTAGACTGCGGGCACATTTTGGACTTCGGAGGCTCAGGGACTACAGGCGAGGCGGGACCGGGCCACGCTCTGGTACCACGCTATTGCCACCGCTAGAAGAATAGGAAGACTCACATTCACTTATCCACACTTTGCGCGAAGGAATAAATTTAAATAACGATGCCCCTGAACCATACTGCACTTAAAAGTGCTAAAAGCTGCGAGCCAGCCTTAACTCAACCGTCTGAACCTAATCTTGATGGGACCTCGGAAGTGACTGGTCAGTCTGCAACGACACTATCGACAGCTGGAGTTATCTTTCGTTATAAACGAAAGCATGATGGTGAATATGGTCTTTTAGCGTTACACACCTTTCCGAGGAAAAATAACTGTATTGATCACTGTTTCATTAAAACAAAATTCACAAGTACAGTGGACACTACAGTTTGTAATAGTACATTGACCGATCATAATTGTGATATGACAGTAATCCCTCAAAAGGCAGCGGCAATCAACAAAAATAATAGGAGACTATCCACAAAATGTGACTATTTTGTGATGCCGCTATTTTAGACTTGGAAAATTTCAATTGGAAAGACATATTATTCCTTAATATCATGGGAGATACTTTAAAACGACACACAAGTACCAATAAATTAACTATGCGTAAAATCAATATCAAACCCTGGATAACACCAGGTTTATGTCGTTGTATAAGAAACCGTGACAAGATTCACCAGAGCCTTAGGTCGGATCCGGAATATGGTGCTACAAATTACTAACAAACGTTATCGCAACACCTGTAATAATCTATTGAAAAAGTTAAAATATAATTACTTTAAAGTCGAATTAGAAAACAATAATACTTGTATAAAAGATCAGTGGAGTATAGTAAAAAATATACGCAACTTGGAAAAAAATTATGTCTACAACGGATCTTCTTCATGAAAATCAAGACAGTCAGAGCTCACTAAATAACATAAATAATTATTTTTCTAAAGTCGGAGCTGAGCTGGCCAGTAATATATTATCTAGGACTCAGAAAAATTAGGACGATTTAAGCAAAAACATGAATCTAAATAATATTAATCCACCCTTACATTCGATTATGCTCATTCCAACGGATGAGATTGAAGTCAGACGTGTCATGTCCAGCCTCAAAAATACAAAATCGTCAGGCTGGGATGGCATAACGACAGAGCTTTGAAAAAAAACGGTAAATATTATTGCAAAACCAGTTACTGCTATCTGTAACACATGTTTCGCCAAGAGAACCTTTCCGTTGGCCTTGAAAAGGTTTGTCATTGTACCAATTTTTAAGACTGGGGACAGACATAAGTTGTCGAACTATAGACCTATCTCCATACTACATAGTTTATCAAAAATCCTTGAAAAATTACTAACTCTAGACTAAAAAAATACTTGGGAGATGAAACGGTTTTTCTCATGCAACCAGATTGGATTCAGGGAAGGCAAATCTACTTGCGATGTGCTACATAAGCTATCATCGTTCGTTATTGATGGTTTGGATAGTAGAGATAATTGGAGTCAAATATATTTACCTGAAATAAATATATTTCACTTTTGAGAAAGTTCTGGGTATTTTTCTCGATCTTGCTAAAGCGTTCGACACGCCCTCCGTTTCCATTCTGCTCGCTAAGTTGGAGTGCATGGGAATTCGAGGTGTACCTCTGGATTTTTTCAGGTACTATATGAGTGACCGCAGAGTGTTAAGATTGATGATGACTTTAGCCTCTTGGCTAAAATCAACTTGCGGCACTACATACGTGCCGCAGAGTGCCGTAAGGAAGCGGGCTTGCCCCAACCCTCTTTCTAATTTATATTAATGATTTGTGTAATCTTGCCATGGAGGCGGGACAAATTGTCACTTTTGCAGATGATACGGTTTTATTGTTTAGAGCCAAAACATGTTCGGCTATAAATAGCATTGCAAATCAAGGAATGCGCACTGTAGAAAGTAGTGCTTGGTGCTATGGTGACCTAACACACCTTTCTTGTAATGATAGGATATGGTAAAAGTTAAAGTCTTGGATTATAAGGGAAACAACTATATTGAAACATTATATAACACTTAGATACACGAAATGGTAAATTATGGTAAACTATATGACTAAATTAATGGTAAAAAGTATGGTAAAATGGTTATGGTTTGGTTACGAGTACTCTGACGAGATCTAAACGCGAACTGGCCCACATTTTGGTAACCGAGCGAATGTGCATGTTTGCGTTTGATACAATTATGCTTTTTCGCTGCGTGTTCGGTTTAAACTCGAACACGCACAGTGGCAGCATGGCTTGATAAAAATTTATTATCTGTGAATGCCCAAAAAACCATGTATATCTCCTTCGGCACTTCACACAAAACTAAGCCTCCACCAGGCACCGTAACTATTAAAGTGCATAAATGTGACAACGAAGAGACGTTTGTTTGTTTGTTAGAGTATCATCAATACCACATCTATTAAATATCTGAGGGTTGTTGTTGATCGGTATTCAACTGGAAGGAACAAGCCAAAAAACTAAGTGAATGCTAAATGCTCAAAAAACTAAATGCTCAGGAATGTTTGTTCAAGGAAATTACTTACTACTGTACGTGGGACACTCAGAAAGTTTTGCGAAACTAAAAAAAAATGTTCTATACGTACATATATTTTTATTAAATCTTTTCAAAGTACTTTCCACCAGCCTCTATACAAAGATTCATGCGCCTAAACCAGTTTTCAAAACACTTTTTCCAGTCCGCCGCAGACACCTCGTTTACAGCCTGCTCGAACGCAGCCAGCGCATCTTCCGGCGACGAAAATTGTATCCCTTTGAGCTGATTTTTTATTTTTGGGAATAAAAAGAAGTCACACGGTGCTAGATCAGGGCTGTAAGGAGGGTGACCCAGGAGTTTGACTGGCGTGCTGTCCAGGAAGTCCCTCGTTTTGAGTGCGGTGTGCGCAGGTGCATTGTCGTGGTGGAGCAGTAGCCCGCGGAGCCCTGTGTTTGGTCGCTTGTTGCTTATAACAGAGAAAACTTCTGGCAAACATTTGGTAGTATACCATTCGGCATTAATGCTTCTTTGATCCCGTAAGGGAATTGATACCAAGTGGCCAGTCAAATTAAAAAAGCTAGCGATCAAAATCTTACCCCCGCTTCTAGATCGCTTCACTTTGGTAGGCGTTGGCTCATTTTGAAACACCCAAACAGTCGACTGGCGCTTGGTTTCTGGGTCGTATTGATAAATCCAGGACTCATCACCTGTAACGATGTCGTAAACACGCCGAGACGAGCCTGCTTCAAATTTGTTAAGCATATCACGGCACCATTCCACCCGGGCCTGCTTCTGAGCATCGGTGAGGTTGTGCGGCACCCAGCGTGATACTATCCTCCTCACGCGAAGATGGCTGTGTAGAATCTCGTGAACGCTTCCCGATCCAATCTTCAATATGTGTTGAATCTCCTGATATGTAATTCGCCTATTGTCTTGGATTAAATTTTTCACTGCTAGCACGTTTTCTTCGGTAACAGCCGTCAAAGGGCGACCGCTTCTTTCGTCATCCCCCAAAGTTGGTCGACCGCGCTTGAATTCGTTATACCAACGATACACGGTTGCCTTGGAAGGGCCTTCATCCATGAATGCCATTTGAAGTCTATCGTACGATTCATCCGGTTTCAGGCGACACTTGAAATCGTATAAAATCATAGCTCTAAAATGTTCCCGGCGCAGATCCATATTTCAGTGAGACACAATACTTTGAATTAACTCGCAAAAAATGTGGAGGGAAATTTTGAAATTGGAACTTACTTTTTTTTACTTATAAATAATCATATTTTCGAAAAACATTATAACTGGCCAGTCTCCCATATATAAAAACTTTTTTTCGCAATACTTTCTGAGGGGCCTGGTATATTACTCATACGCTAGTATCATATTATCTGTGCTACCACCTTTTTTTTTTTTTTTTGTAGCGTGGAGATATGCTCATGCATACTGCACTACCACGGGGAGATAGCGCAGTTATGTGAGACTCTAACCCACTAAAACTCCACGGTGTCCTCCTGTGCCGCTTATGGCGGGAACACGGGCACGCGTTAGCACTCACCGCGAACCCGCCGCGGCTGTCCGTCACCGGACCCTTCTCTGGGGAGTAATCTGTGCTACCACCTACCGTGGTTATCTGGTCAGGATGGTATTGACATTTCAGGATCAGTGTTGTTCCCAAGCATCCATTATTTTCTAATGTCGTTGCTATTTTGGTCCATAATCCTGATTTTGCCGAAAATATACAATCCTGAAAGTAATTCAACTGATAAACTGCGCTCTTCCGTAATACTTAGAAGTCTCTCCGTTTCAGAAACCAGGCGTAAGAGAGAGCACAAAGGAGGTTATATATCTGTATAGACTTATAGAGGATACAATGATGCGTCATTGGTTCAAAGTCAAAACGTTAATTGCGATTGCAGATTAGGTGTCGGTACAAATAATAGTAAATAATAAATAATTAGTTAGGTTAGGTTAGATTGACTGAATGATCTACAATAAAAAACGTACATTTAAAGTGAACTATACATAGATCTCGTTAATTGCTATAACAAACCTTCTTTTGCTCGCGACAGAGCATCGCACACCCTGTTGTCTGTGCCAAGAAGTCCAATTATATTTTCTTCGTTATTCCTCACAAGCGACAACAGTATGATTTTAGATTCCTCTCCTTGATAATTGTCGACCACTGTGATTTTGACATGTGACAAGCTAGCATACTTCTGGCGTTCCTGTCAAATTAAACAGTGGTTTAGAACAGATTTAAAAGACATTATAGATACGTAATCTTATCTATAATTTACTAGCGGACGCCTCGCGGTTTCACCCGCGTAGTTCCCGTTCTCGTGGGAATAGAGGGATAAAAAGTAGCCTATGGTACCTGGGGATAGTGTAGCTTTCCAACGGTGAAAGAAGAAAGATTTTTAAAATCGGTCCAGTAATTTTAAGTTTATTCGTTACATACAAAAATACAAAACTTTCCTCTTTATAATATTAGTATCGAAGTATAGATAAAAAAAACTTAAACCGGGGCTCTGATTACACGTGCGTGCGACAGCGGGCGGGTCAGTAGTGGACGTCTCGCTCGCTAGCCCTGCTGTCACGAGCCGTGTCCGCGGCTGGCGTGTCACCGTGGAGGTGGAGACGTTATTGGATCACAGATATATCCGTGTCCACCCAACCGCAGGCGGCCGCGGTTCGCCAGCCCCACGGATGGTCGGTCCGCGCAAGCGCATCGGCAGGGAACTTCTCGAGGCGAGGAGGCCACCATTGTCCAGGCCTGGATCCGGGAGTCGGTAACGACCGAACCCATCGATGTCGAACAGGAGGCGCTGTGGGTCCGCGGGGCAATGACGCAAATCAGCGACGCGTCCATGCCCCGGGTTCACGCACAGTTAGCGAGGCACCAGGTGTTCTGGTGTTCCGCCGAGATCGCACAGTTGCGGCCAGATGCCAGTACATCCGATACCGGAGGAGACGTCGTCGGGTCCCTGACGAAGAAGCCGCGCTGTATGAGGTGTACCGCGCGGCGACGGAAACTCTGCGGCTGGCCATCGGCGAGACGAAGAAGCGGGCCAGGGACGAGATGTTGGAGACTCTAGACGAGGATTTTTGGGGGCGCCCTTATCGAGCGGATCGAGGGCAACTTCGAGCCGCCGCGCCTCCACTTACGGAGTCTCCAATCCGAGCTGCTGGAGGAGGTAGTCGCAGCCCCCTTCCCGCCGAGAGCGGAGAATATTCCACCACCACCACCACTCATTTTCTTTCTTTTATTTTTTATTTCACCGCCGATGGCTTTGCCCACGGCCGCAAAGTCTACTGAGGAGGACGCCATAACATCCCACGTAGGTGCAAACCTCTCCGCTAAATTAGCCCCGACGATGCGGCGGAGGTAAGAAGGCCGCATGTCGTGCGGTGTTCCACAGGGCTCGGTCTTGGGCCCGCCCCTGTGGAACATCGGGTACGACTGGGTGCTGAGGAGCGAACTCCAACCGGGCGTAGACCCGACGTGTTTCGCGGACGATACGCTGGTCAACGCCCGGGGAAATTCGTACAAGGAGGCAGCCTTGCTGGCGACGGCTGCAGTCTCACAGGTGGTGGCCGCAAACGGCGCCTTGGCCTGGAGGTGGCCCTCAACAAGTCGGAGGTCATGGTATTTCATGGCACCCGGCGGGCGCCACTGCCTGATGCCCACATCGTCGTCGGGGGGGCTCGAATCACTGTCGAGTCAACCATGAAGTACCTGGGTTTGGTGCTCGACAGCCGGTGGGATTTGGCCCCCACTTCCGGCGGCTGGCGCCCAAGTTGTTGGGCGCGGCTGGGGCGCTGTCAACGCTGCTTCTCAATCTGGGGGGCCTGAGCGCTGCCTGTAGGAAGCTCTACGTGGGGATTTCGCGATCGATGGCCCTGTATGAGGTCCCGATCTGGGTGGCTGACCTGACGGCCGGCAGGATCGCTGTTCTGCGAAAGCCGCAGAGAGCGATGGCCGTCAGTCATCAGGGAGTATCGCACGATCTCCTACGAGGCGGCTTGTGCACTGGCCGGATCCCCGCCCTGGGACCTGGAGGCGAAGGTACTCGCGTCATTGCCTCGGCGCTTTTCTGGTGGTCGCCACTGTTGAATCTGGCTTTCAGGAGTTGTAGTGGTTTGGGAATCGTGCGGTGGGATTGCCCAATTAAAAAAAATTGTATCGGTGGCGCGAGGATGCGCCGGTGCGGGTCGAAGGGCTGATGCAGCGACATATGGAGTTGCGTCAGTCTCAGCTTCGCGAGGTCCTGGTGGCCGAATGGCGGGACAGGCTTTCACGCCCTACCGCCAGCCTCATTACCATCAAGGCGGTCCGGCCAGTGCTCGATTGCTGGCTCGAAAAGAGGCACGGCTCCCTATCGTTTCGGGTGACGCAGGTTCTCTCCAGGCATGGTTGCTTCGGGAAATACCTCTGTCACATAAACAGGGAGCCGGATGCCCGGTGTCAGCGCGGCAGAGCGTGCCGCTTGCAGAGGAGCCACGCCGTGCCCTCATCTATGAAGTAGGCAGTGACCTGTCTCTGCCGTCCGTATTCGAGTCTATGGTCGCCAGCAAGGAGTTCTGGGACGCGGTGGTATCCTTCTGCGAAACAGTCGTCTCTCAGAAGGAGGCTGCGGAGAGGAAGAAGGAGATTTCATCCGCTCATCCGATCCGCAGCAGACGCGCCGTGCGTCGGCGGAGGGTGGACTACGCCCTCTTCCAGCCCCTCTAAATGGGTCCAAGGGCGACGGACTCTGGGACGTCCGTCACCCCCCACACATCTGGACCCGGGGTGGCGGCGCGTAGTGTTCCAGGCACGCCCTTCTTATGATTTTGACGACACGGTTGGCGCAGTGGTTGAGCGATCGGCTGCTGCGCTGCGTGTCGCGGGTTCGATTCCCGCACGGAACAAATATTTGTATGACCTACAGATAGTTGTACCGGATCTGGGTGTTGTGTATGTGAGTTTAAATGTTTGTAAACGCACCCACGATACAGGAAGAAATTCCTAGTGCGGGGCAACGTTTTATTAAAAAAAAAAAAAGACGTTGCTGGGGGAGTCTAACACTTCACTCCCCGCCCAACCCGAGATCGTGGCCCGCAGACACGGGCCGGCACTAGCCGGGGGTTGCGGAAGTATCGTTGTTCCCGCGACCCCCAGCGTAGGTGTGAGATGGAACACCGGGGTGGTTTTTAGTCAGTACGAGTCTGACAGACTCCTCCGCTCTCCCCAGGGCGGTGGACATCCAATGAGCATTTTCCACCCCGGAACAAAAAAAAAGGTAGGTTAGATAGGGTAGGGTAGATAGGATAGGGTAGATAGGTATGGTATGGTAGTCAGTTGACGAGAGAGCGAAGCCGCGGGCACAGCTAGTAAAAAATAATAGTTTTAAAGACGAAGAATTCAAATAATAAAATCAATTATAGACGCTATCTCTGAAACAGAGCCATCTAGCGGCAAATAAGGAACTAGTTATCGGTTAGGTAGTTATTGAATGGTTTGTTTCCTATTCACAAACGCAGTGACCGACGTTTGCATCTGCATAACTTTAATGAAACAATAGTTAATGAGAATTTATCTGGAGAATACAGAAACCGGGCATCAATCGCGTCTTTAATACATACGGTCAGTATTCATGCGGCGGCGGTCGCTTTTAATGGACTTAGAGAACCGTCGTATAAGCTGCCGGTGGTTCCACGCATCGTCTGAAGACTGCAGGATCATTTCACGCCTCTCCTTCATGAGCTTGAGTAGGATCAGATAGTTTTTTTGTTTGTATTTGCACGACGGGTTTGAAAAAATTAGACTCGACCGAATAGAAAGTTTCCACGAACCGTGGAATCGTCCACGGAGCTCCCTAGGCACTCGAGTTTTTTTTTTTTTTTTTTTTTAATACATGTATCTGCGATCAGTGCCTAGCACTATTAGCAAATTTGGTGAGCGCGTTATGTCGGTTAGAGTGCGTCCCCCAGTGAGGGCGTCTCCTCATCGTCTATCTTTAGATTATTTTGTCTATATGATGTCCTTCCGCTTGAGGCGCTTTATGTAGCTACGTATCGTAAGCTGTGTTGCCAATGCATTGGGGTGTTTCATTAGCTTCTCCCGGTATTTTAAGCTGACGTTTTGGATTTCGTCCTTTATTGTGGGCATATTCAGATGGTCATGAATTTCCTGGTTTGTGATGTACCATGGTACGTTGCTAATTGTTCGCAGTATTATGTTTTGCATTCTCTGTAAGCATGAGACGGTTGAATTGCTGGCGCTACCCCAGAGTTGGACGCCGTACATCCATACTGGTTTCAGGATTACTTTATAGATGAGTAGCTTGTTATCCATCGACAATTTGCTGTTACGACCCAGAAGCCAAAGTAGTTGCTTGAAGCGAATGTTAAGTTCATCTCTCTTTTTTTTCACATGTTGGTTCCATGTCAAGCGCCGATCGAGATGCAGTCCAAGATATCGGACACTGTTCTGTTGTGGTAGGGTGGTATCTTCCAGTTGGACAGGCGGGCAGTTGCCTTTTCGAAGAGAGAAGGTAACATGGACAGATTTTGAAGCATTTGCTTTGATACGCCAGTCCTGTAGCCACTTAGTTGTTTTATTTAGTGCATTCTGTAGGAACTTTGAAGCCGTGTCCGGATCTTTGTCGCTAGCAAGGATGGCGGTATCGTCAGCGAACGTTGCGATTGTGGTCTTATCTGCTTCAGGTAGGTCAGCTGTGTATATGGTATACAGCAGAGGACCCAATACAGAGCCCTGAGCCAGCAGAGCCAGCGCGTATCTCTGCAAATTTAGACATTTGATCTCCTTCCTTAACCTGGAACTGTCGTTCTGTTAGGTATGAAGCCAGAATTTGATGATAGCTGTGTGGGAGGTAACTTTTAATTTAGCAGAGGAGGCCTTCATGCCACACTCTGTCGAAAGCTTGCTGGATATCCAAGAATACAGCAGAGCAGTACTCTTTTTCTTCAAGAGTTTTTCTAACTCTTTCGTATACTCTATGGACCTGCTCCACTGTGGAGTGCTGCTGCCTAAATCCAAATTGATGAGCCGGTATGACGTGATTTTCTTCCAGGAAGGGAAGTATTCTGCGTAGTAAAAGCTTTTCGAAGATCTTTGACAGTATTGGGAGTAAGCTTATAGGCCTGTACGAACTGACTTCATTTGGTGGTTTGCCATCTTTGTATACCATTGCAATTTGCGATACTTTCCACAATTTTGGAAAGTATTGCACTCTCAGGATACCATTATATAGCATTGTTAGGAAGATAAATGCTTTCTTAGGTAGTTGTTTTATGATTTCCTTCGTAATTAAATCAAATCCTGGCGCTTTTTTATCTTTGAGTCCCACTGACACTCTCCAGACCTCTCGTGTAGTTATGGGTTTCGGATCTGGATCTGTGCTGGACGGAGCCTAGACTTCATCAGTCAAAATGTTACCAACTTAATATTTAAGTTACCATACGGTGATCACTTCCGGTTTTCACCAAGTTGATCGCAGAGACATCATTGAATATGTGCTTCTTCGTCGAAAATGCTAATAGATAAGGAAAATATTTTTATTGGTAATAATATTGAGCGCTATTCCTCTCTCCTAGACACTGACTGTATCTAGAATGTTGCTGTGCCCGACAGGGTCCATAATTGTTTCTGTAACTTATATTTACCGCCTGTGTGTACATTATGGATGCAATAAATTTAATTTGAATTTGAATTTTGAATTTGAAGTCTCTCTCATTTTTCGTAGCACCGTCGGGCCTCTGCCGGGTCCACTTCCTGTGCTCTTGCTTTCTGATTGTGGAGTGTATATAGAGGCCCTCCTTCTCCATAAAACTGGCCAGTAGGTGACCCCGGTGGTTCCCTCATCTAAATCCGAATTGCCACACTCGTAGCTCATTACCGTCTCGTTTACACAGTTTCGCGTTAAAGTCCCCCAGGACCACGGTGAAGTGAGTCTTATGACCATGCATGGCTCTGGTAAAGTCCTCATACATGGTCTCTACTTCATCGTCGGTGTGGCTAGGTCGACTACCTGTATGACCTTCAGCGAATACCTAGAGGATATTCTGAGTGTAAGGTGATGGTGGCACATGTGTTGGATCATTCGGTTCCCTTCATGATGGTTGAGCTGAGTGGTGCCGATCCATGCGTCATGTTCGTGAACGGGCGCCATCAGCTGGGATTGGTCACAACTTATTCTTCGCACCCCTTGCCACGCCGCCGCAACCTCGACCGCTACCGTAGTCGAGGGTAGACGGGCTGCCGGGTAGGGCCATTTCTTTGTTGCGCTATTCATCGGTTTGGGGGGGTTTTGCCATAATCGCCACGCTTGGCTGGCGGGTTGGGGATCGCAGTTTGTTATGAAGTGCACAGAGAACGCTGCTGCCCATTTTCTGCTATGTCCCCCAGTCGCCTTTTACGACACCCACAGGCAGATAGGGGATGGTGAAATTCTTTACGTCGGACACCATACGGAACAACCGGTATAAGGAGAGGTTTTTAAATGGATCGGATCTAAGGAGTGAAGAAGTAGAGAAATCCGTTGCTATTAGGTTGTATAAACTCAAACTGGTAATACATACGTCTCTCATGTAACTCATTTGTCCTGAATATGCGACGAGAATGGTGATGTCGTCAGCGGTGTACCCTTGCTGCATCAGATAATTTGCCAAAGCGAGTGTCATATCCGCTTCTTTGGGATTCGCGCAGCTATTATTATCATTTTGATTCTGAAAAAGTGACGTTTTATTAAAATTTCAACTAATAATTTAAATGAATTAGCTACCACTATTTCAGAATTAACTATTTGAGTGTAGTAGTTGTCAAACTCTACTTTAACACTACTCTATTTACGTTAATAAGTTCAAGCATACCTGTTCTCTGTAGTCATGAGTAAAAAAGTATATATTTTTTTCAACCCCAGGAACATTTCTGAAGACTTCGACGGAAGAATGGTTCTCCAGGTCAGGGTCCTGGAGAGAATTGAACATAAATTAAACTTCGTATAAGTCATGATAATCCCAACCTGCACACAAAAAATCGATGGAATATATCCAATAGTTTCACCATAAGACATTCATTCATGGTCAGTATTTGTGTAATGTGTGTGGCCGCTTCTTTTTCGTGGACCTACCTATCTTGTCTAGGAAACCACGATACTGTAATAGGTGAGGTTATTCTAAAACAGTACCTAATATCACAGTAATAGTAGTATCTAAGTCAAGAGTGAATAGGTTACTTCTAGGCAAGCGTGCTCCACCGTCGACCACATCATCACTTACCATCAGGCGAGATAGTGGTCAAACGCGAACCTATAGAAGAATAAAAAAAAAAAAAAACTTAGTTTCGTGGTTTGTAAAAACTTAAGTGGAAGGTAACTACCTTAGTTACATTCTCGGACAACCGAACCAGATGCAGCACTTTCGACCTTATCAGCCAGACATGGCAGATGTGCTGTCGTCAGTGACCATACAGCGTTCTGATTGGTAGTTTCTCAGCGGACTCAACCAATTAGAGCGCTGTATTTGCATAAAGTGAGAAACTAATAGCAATTAGTTTCATTGGTAATTTCAGCCCTTAGTTATAAGACCTAAGCTTATAATTAGAATTAGATAGAATAAGTAGTCTTACATCGAACTCTGTAAGCGCGTTTATTCTAATAAACTCTTAGTTAAACGAGTCCCAAGGTTTAAAAAAAATTTAGGTGTTGTTCCGAATGCATTTCAGAACAACATCCCCTATTAACGGAGTGTCGTACCTCCCGGCTATGGTGTTCAGGATGGAGTTGGAGCTAGCCCGCACTCTGCAGAGCAAAGAGGCAGATCTCTTTTTAGGGTTCCGTAGCTAAATGGCTAAAAAACGGAACCCTTACAGATTCGTCATGTATGTCTGTCTGTCCGTCCGTATGTCACAGCCACTTTTTCCCGAAACTATAAGAACTATGCTGTTGAAACTTGGTATGTAGATGTATTCTGTGAACCGCATTAAGACTTTCACACAAAAAAGAAAAAAAAAACAATAAATTTTAGGGCCCATACTTGAAACTGAAACTAAAAATTTTTGTTTCATCTAACCCATACTTTTGGGGTATCTATGAATAGGTCTTCAAAAATGATATTGAGGATCCTAGTATATTTTTTTTCTAAACTGAATAGTTTCCGCGAGAGACACTTCCAAAGTGGTAAAATGTGCCCCTCCCTCTGTAACTTCTAAAATAAGAGAATGATAAAACTAAAAAAAATATATGATGTACAGTACTATGTAAACTTCCACCGAAAATTGGTTTGAACGAGAACTAGTAAGTAGTTTTTTTTTAATACGTCATAAATCGTAAACCGCAATTTACCAAGTACGGAACCCTTCGTGCGCGAGCCCGACTCACACTTGGCCGGGTTTTTTTTTTATATTTATTTAATGCAATAAGTTATACTTTTACTAACACACATCACCGGCCAAACTGCAAAGCAATTTGTCGGCAGTAGGTTCTCGTGGACTTATGACTAATCTTTGTTTGGTTAAACAAAAATAAAACTAAAGTTAAACAAAAGAAAAAACTAAAGTCAAAATCAAGACCATAACCATGGCTCTGCTGGCAAACACTCCATAGCTTCCACAAGCACAGCTACTACACTCAGCGGCATCAGCCAACGAACGTCACGAGACCATAATAAGCCCCTGCCTGACGATGGCATGGAAATCATCGATTTGAGATTCCGCGAACATACCTGATGCTCTGCAGAAATGGGGCAGCCCCATCAACATCCTAAACTCGTTATTATATTGTACCCGTAAGGCTCTGATAGCCCGTTGAGTGTAGTTGGTCCACAGGCTGCACGTGTAAAATATTTGGCAATAAGCTTTAAAAAAACTTAATTCAAAAACTCAAAAAACCCGACTGCTTCAAAAGCGAACTAAAAAGTCGTAAACAAGGAAAAAATCATGCTGTGCAGTCGAAGGATACATATTCGCGGGCTGGCTGACCAAAATCTGGTGTATCCTCCGCCTGCACAGCATGATTTTTTCCTTGTTTACGACTTTTTAGTTCGCTTTTGAAGCAGTCGGGTTTTTTGAGTTTTTGAATTAAGTTTTTTTATCTATAACTTTTTAGTTAGTTTTTTTCGAATTCGATACATTTAAACATATAAGTATTATATATTTTTGAAATCACCTCTTAAAACACTTTATTTTGATACCCCACACGATGGGTTTGCAAGAAAAAAAAATTGGGCACCCACAATATGGCACCCAAAATCCGCCATTTTTCTATTATTCAATTTTAATGTAGCCTATGACACTCGCAGGGTTAAGACGCATCGATTGAAGTATGTATCATCAAAATCGGCCTACGCGTTTGGTCTCTGGAACGCCACATAGGAACAAACATACATACATACTTACATACATAGACTGATAAACACATTACCCTCCTTCGGCAGTCGGGTAAAAAGTGTTATTTTTACTGCCTTGCTACACCGTGCAAACCTGCGAGCCAACATGTTACAACGGACTGCCAGAATTCGTTCCCTCTCGATATCTACCCGGTCATCAAGGCTGTCGGTGACATAGTGCCCAAGTACTTGAACTGGTACACTCACTCCAACTCATTCCCATTGAGTTTAATCGGGGGCACGTATTCCGGACATCTATCACCGACAGCCTTATAGACCAAGTACTCGCTCTTTCTGACATTGTAGATAAGGCCATGCTTCTGAGCATAACCCTCACAACAAGCCAGAAGATCTCTAAGCACCCTAACCGTTGGGCTCAGCAGCACCATATCATCAGCGTATCTGATCAACAATGCGACATCCGATTTTCTTGCTGCTGAGCTCAACAATTAGATCGTTTATATAGAGGTTAAATAACTTTGGTGATGATATCCCTGCTTGTCTAACCCCACAGTCTAGTCCATACGACACAGGCAGGCTCCTATCGGCCCATCTCACACTGTTAGTCCGCTAATAAATGGGCAAGCTTGCTAAACTTGCCACTGCTCGCTTCAAAACCGAATCTCCGACAATGACCTCCGCAACTCTGGGAACTCCGTCAGACCCATAAAATAAATCTACAATGCGTCCACGACGCCAATACAAAGGCAACAAATTACTTGGCACGCTTACTTGTGGAATCGATGTCAATATCTACAGAAAACTAACTTCATTGTGGTCACAGAGATGGCGCGCACGCGGCGCACGTACAAGTCGTAGTATATCCATCCCATAGATGTCGCTTTTTATACATGTTTAGGGGGTGAAGTTTCTCTGCAGCTGTATGTACATAAAAACCTTACCCTCTTCATAATACATATTATGATGAAACCGGTCAAATGAAAGATGTTGCATCAATGTTGTAAACCTATGCTGAAATACAACTAGCAGGTTCAATAAGGGAAAATTCACATTGTACTTACATTGTTAAGTGGCGCGGCAATCTGTGACGTCAGATCGTTAACGCGCACCCAAGCCGCTACTTCTTCGGGATTTAGCGCGGCTTCCACAGGATCCACCACTTCCCGTTGGGCTACCACCTGCGATGCAAATGTTGCATTAGAAGGACTGCTGTTAGCTAACTTTAAAGTTTAACCCTTTGTATGCCGTAATTAACTTACAGTTAAAAAGCCATTGTGTCTCATGTAGATCTGCGTCTCGTGGCGACGCTCTCTCTCTCAACGCGCTGAGGTTTCGATGTTTCACATCTGGCAGTCGTCCCGCGACGAGATATTTTTTTAAAAGCATATTCAGACATTGTGGTTTTGAGATTTTATTTTTGTCTCTTATAATATCTCGGGATAATTGAATATAACAAGAGAAAGAGATAATTGGGCAACAAAATGGAGGGGACCTGTGATACATAGGAATTCAAATGATAACAAAAAACTGTTAAAAAACCACCTTAACCGCTTATCTGTCGAAATACTCATTTTGGCGGAAGACAATGGTAATTTCTATTGTATCTGCTAATTAGCGGGTAACTAATTAAGGTTACACTAGTCGAAAATTCTTCCATACAAACGTAGTCTAGAGATTACTCCACTGTTTGACGATGTACGTTCAAAATAAAAAATTATATCCATTTGTCTCATCATTAATTCATTATTAAGCCCTGTATGGAAACAAAAAGGAAAAAAATACAATATTTGAAATTTATGAGCGTCCAAGGTTCCATATTTCAACACTAATTTTAACGGATCTTTGGGCGGAAATAAATACCATAAGAAGAAGGAAAATTGCAAAACGGCCTCCATACAGGGATAGATTAGTAATTCAACAATGCAAATAATTTTATTTTTAATATATACATTTAGTAGTTTTTTCATAATATCTAGACTTCCAAAGTTCTGTTAATAAAATTTCGCGCGCTCGTTTTCGTCCTAAATCATCATTCATTTCGCTACAAATTTGCAGAAGTACTAATTCGTACGAGAACTAGCTTCTTACTGCTCATCACAACATAAATCTCTTTCGCACGTGTTGTCGGATGAGACAGCAAGAATTTTAACCCCGCGCACAAAATAGTTCGTGGACGCTACCTAAATCACTAGGTTTGACAGCTATGACATAAAAATATAGCGCAGGATCGGGGACTTACTTATTAGAAACGTGTAGAGAAATTTATTATTTTATTAAGACGCGGTTATAACTTAAACCATTTAATTTCGATGAGATTTATTGTATTTGAAATGATCACAATATATCGAGAATAAATAAACTCGAAAGATTAATTACAAACTGACGGTGTCCTCAATAATCCGGTGACACATAAATTATACTAAAATAGCTGTCACTCTGTGAATATTGATCCAGCGCTCGAAGTCACGTTGTTTACACCCTTTTTTTAATTTTCAGTTTTAAAGTGTACGTTGAAAACTTATAGGCGTATTTCTAACTATGTAGATATAACAATAATAGTGGACAGTGGCGACCGCGAACCTGAAGCCGCTGCGTTGGAAGGTCACCCACTAGGTAGACCGATGACCTGGTTAAGATTGACGGAATCCGCTGGATGCGAGACGCACAATATCGGTCAATAAGCGACGCTTGGGGGAGGCCTATGTTCAGCAGTGGACGTCTTTCGGCTGAAATGATGATGATAATGGATACAAAAGTCAAACAACTCACTTTCTCATGGTTCGGATCATCGATCACGTGACAGTCGCGCTGGCGCTCTAACCGGTACTCGCAACGTTCATTGCATCTATGCTGTAAAAGTCAAATACTTAAGATCAATATAAAATATATAGGATAATTTTCAACTTTCGTGTCTGCGAAGTCGCTGGCAGTAACTAGTACATACATTGACGGGATGATCAACAAATACAATAATAAGGTGCTGTAAGCAATTCTTAATTGAACATAATACGAGTAATCATTATTTTTGATGTGGAACATGTAATGTGGCGGCGGTCAGACCGGCTGTAGGCGTGGCGACGCTCTCTCTCTCAACGCGCTGAGGTTTCAATGTTTCACATCTGCCAGTCGTCCCGCGATGAGTGACATTTTTTTAAAGCATGTTCGAATATTATGGTTTTGCGATTTTATAAGTTTTTTTTTGTCTCTTGTGATATCCCAGGATAGTGGAATCTAACAAGGGGAAGAGCTCACATTCACGAGCTGGCTGACCAAAACCAGATACATGTATCCTCTGACTGCACAGCATGATTTTCTTCTTGTTTACGTCTCTGACGCAGGTCCTCACCAGACACGGCTGTTTCAGGAGGTTCCTGTTCAGGATCAGGCGGGTGTCACCATTGTGTGGACCGCCCGGATGATACAGTGGAGGTCTGCCCCGGTTAGGCGGGGCATCGCTGTGTCCTGTTGGAGATGATCGGCGCGGCGAAGGCGACCTCTCACGTCCGGCCCTGGTCCAGTCCATGGTACGGAGCGAGAGGGCATGGGAAGCTGTCTCCTCTTTCTGAGAAGCAGTAATGCTCGCGAAGGAGGAGGCGGAACGCGTGAGGAAGACGCAACGGAGACGCCTTCACGCCCCTAGGGCGGCAATGCCCGGCTGAAGCCATAGGCCCATCTCACTTCTAAGCCATGTCTACAAGTTGTTTTCAAGAATCATCACGAATTGTCTCGCATGCAGGTTTGACGATTTTCAGCCTCCCAAACAAGCCGGGCTCCGAAAGGCTTTGGTACTGTAGACCACATACATACGCTGCGGAAGGTTATAGAGAAGACCCAAGAGTATAACCTGCCTCTCTACTTAGCGTTTGTGGGGTACGAGAAAGCCTTTGATTCGATTAAGACTTCAGCTGAACTGCAGTTTTTCCAACGGTGCCAGCTCCGACTACCGGTACATTGAGGTGTTTGTAAAAAAACGCCACCATGTCAATCCGTCTTCAGGATCCGACCTCAAAACCAATCCTTCTCCAGCGCGGCGTGAGACAGGGAGACGTCATATCTCCGAAACTGTTTACCACTGCACTGGAGGATGTCTTCAAGGTTCTGAACTGGAGACGGCCAGGTATCAACGTCAATTGCGAGTACATCACTCACCTTCGGTTTTCCGACGATATAGTGGTCATGGCTGAGACTATGGAGGATCTCAGTCTCAATGCTCGATAACAGCAGTAGAGCTTCAGAAAGATTAAGTCTTAAAATGAACATGGACAAAACCAAGGTGATGTTAAATGCCCATGTAACACCCACTCCTATCAAGGCTGGAGACTTCTTTAAGTTGTGGACGATTTTGTCTACCTAGCTCTAGGTCAACCGTCGAATCTGACTCAACTGGGCAGCGTTCGGAAAGTTGCGCGGTATCTTTTCGTCCAACTCACCACAGTGTCTCATGACGAAAGTCTATGACCAGTGTGAGTTGTCAGTGATTACAGGCAGGGCACATTTTTTTTTTTTCATAATCTATAAGGCTCACGCTTGATCACTATCTCACCTGATGGTAGGCGATGATGTGGTCGACGATGAAGCAAGCTTGCCTAGAAAAAACCCATTCACTCTTGACTTAAAGACCCACATTACATCTAGGGCCACTAGGTGGGCAGATGACCTGGTAAGGGTGGCGGAAATTCGCCGGACGCGAGATGCACAGGATCGATCAATTAAGCAACGCCTGGGAGAGGCCTATGTTCAGCAGTGGACGTCTTTCGGCTGAAATGATGATGATAGTAGATACAAAAGTAAACAACTCACTTTCACATCGACATCGGTCACGTGGCAGTAGAGTCCGCACACATGGCCGCAATCTAACCGGCGACGGCACAGCGCAAAACATTGCACCTTATTTATATCCTCGTAACAACTTTTCTTCGTCTGTAATTTTATAAATTTTATTTATATAAAATGGCGTGATCGAACAACGATGCTAGTTGGTGCGTTTTGTTAATAAGAAGCGTGTTGTACAGTGACAAAGGTCATATTTAAACTTATGGCACATCTTACAAATAAAGTTGTAGTTTTAATGCATAGTGGATCTGGCTCGCCTCGATTCTCGATTTCGCCATGCAATCATGGCGAAATCTAGACTAAATATTTGTGACCGAATTCCCTCTTATCGAACTTGAAAGGCTATGGGTATTCGTACCTTATGTTTACAAGCTGGTAATGTAACATCAACTTTGGTAAAACAAAAGTTCATTGGGTCCTTGACGTCAGGATAGCAAAATGTGTCAATTTCATGTCCGCACGGTAGAGTTTTCGTTACCTCCTCCCAGCACGGCTCGCAATCTGCGGAGCATATAAGTGGGCATACATGCCCGAGCTCGCATACTATTCTGCAATAAATAATAGTGAGATAGTTAGTATTACTTCAGGTGTTAAAAACTTTACTCTAAGTAATTTAAGGAGTTGTGTTGTAACGATTAAAAATAACATCTTACAAAATAATAAGGTCAGTGGCGTTCTCTAGTGATAAAAATAAGAATTTGATTAATGATACTAGTTTACCATACATTGGATAGATGGCGCTAATGTCTAATCGATTAATAGTATATTATGCAACTAGTGAATATTTCTAAGTATGTGAAATATTCTAACTACTCAATCACGACCGCGGTCGTGATTCAGTAGTTAGAATCCTTCACTTGATCGTGATTCATCTATGGCCCTCGCTTTAAATCCGTCCTTTATTCACTAGTTGCATAATATACTATTATACCATTCCCCCTCTAAAAAGCATATTTTATTCACTGAAAACAGTGAATAAAAAGCACTTTTAATCACTGTTTTGGTGTTTGAATTTAGAACACACCAATATATTCGTCCTCCATCACAATGCTATACAACCTTCTTGCGCATCCAAAAATGCTCGATACAAACTTCTTGTGCAAAGAATATTCGACTTTCAAACTCCTTCGTCGTTTTAATTTTGAGTTTGTTTAAATTTAGCATTTTAATAATAATTTTGGTCTAGGATGTTTAGTGAATATTATTTGGATTGTACGAGTAATTCTAATATTAATTGCAATGGTGTTTAATTCATTATAATTGTGTAACGTAACGGAGGTGGTCACTGGGCCCTGACACACAGGTGCTGTTACCTCTGTTACCTAGCTCAGCTTCAATTTACAAAAAATACGAAACCCTGTTTCTCATTTTTTGTAAAGGGGAATGCCCATTTTGTAAGGGAATTTGGGCCCCTTTGAAAAAATGGTAGTATCTTGATGAATTTGGTTGTATATTGTAGAAAAAACACGTTATATTCATAATTAGAAAACATTTTTTATATATTTTGTGGGGATCACGAGATATAACGATGTTTCTGTTCTTGAAATGAACCCTTATTACAATGCAATAAGGTGCATACAAATATCCAAGTGAAGGAACCTTATATGATGTTGTCTGTACATATAAAGTAAAGGACACGGATGGGAAAAAAACACAAAATATAAATCCTATTTTCGGATAATATTGAAATCACAGACACGATACCTCATAGTGGGCCTATGTATGGGCAATCCCCTTTTGAAGGTTATCGTTTTATAGGTAAATAGGTGGATCCATTTATTTATTTATTAATATTCCTTGTGCTTTTTGTTTAAATCTTTCTTTTTCTCGTAGTCATGGTATAAAATATAGTAAGTAACTCTTGAATAAAACGGATTTATATCGAGGGCCATGAATCACTCGCGTCGCTCAGGATTCTAACACTTAAATCACTCGCTATGCTCGTGATTCAATCATCATGAATCACTCCCTACGGTCGTGATTCAGTAGTTAGAATCCTTCACTTGTTCGTGATTCATCTATGGCCCTCGCTTTAAATCCGTCCTTTATTCACTAGTTGCATAATATACTATTAACCCATTCCACCTCTAAAAAGCTTATTCACTGAAAACAGTGAATAAAAAGCACTTTTAATCACTGTTTTGGTGTTTGAATTTAGAACACTCCAATATATTCGAGCTTCATCTCAATGCTATACAACCTCCTAGCGCAAAAAAATACTCGATACAGATCCTTGTGCTCTTACTCGAATTTCAAACTCCTTCATCGATTTTGAGTTTGTTTATATTAAGGATTTTAATAATGATTTTGGTTTTAGTCTAGGATATTTAGTGAGCACTTTTTTGGATTGTATTTCTGATATTAATTGCATTGGTGTTTAATTAATTGTAATAATTATGTAACGTAACGGAGGTGGTCACTGGCCCCTGGAACACAGGTGCTGTTACTTAGCTCAGAGCTCAGGGTTTCATATTTTGTAAATTTTGAAGGTATTAAACCATTTAATTATTATTATTCGCTTATCTTTTTTTCTTTTTCTCGTAGTCATGGTATAAAATATAGTATGCAACTCTTGAATAAAACGGATTTTTATCGAGGGCCATGAATCACTCCCTACGGTCGTGATTCAGTAGTTAGAATCCTTCACTTGTTCGTGATTCATCTATGGCCCTCGCTTTAAATCCGTCCTTTATTCACTAGTTGCATAATATACTATTAACTCATTCCCCCTCTAAAAAGCTTATTCACTGAAAACAGTGAATAAAAAGCACTTTTAATCACTGTTTTGGTGTTTGAATTTAGAACACTCCAATATATTCGTGCTTCATCTCAATGCTATACAACCTCCTAGCGCAAAAAAATACTCGATACAGATCCTTGTGCTCTTACTCGAATTTCAAACTCCTTCATCGATTTTAAGTTTGTTTATATTAAGGATTTTAATAATGATTTTGGTTTTAGTCTAGGATATTTAGTGAATACTTTTTTGGATTGTATATCTGATATTAATTGCATTGGTGTTTAATTAATTATAATAATTATGTAACGTAACGGAGGTGGTCACTGGCCCCTGGAACACAGGTGCTGTTACTTAGCTCAGAGCTCAGGGTTTCATATTTTGTAAATTTTGAAGGTATTAAACCATTTAATTATTATTATTCGCTTATTTTTTTTTCTTTTTCTCGTAGTCATGGTATAAAATATAGTATGCAACTCTTGAATAAAACGGATTTTTATCGAGGGCCATGAATCACTCGCGTCGCTCAGGATTCTAACACTTGAATCACTCGGTACGCTCTTGATTAAATCATCATGAATCACTCCCTACGGTCGTGATTCAGTCGTTGGAATCCTTCACTTGCTCTTGGTTCATCTATGGCCCTCGCATTAAATCCGTCCTTTATTCACTAGTTGCATAATATACTATTAGCTATATTTGAATGTGTGCAAATAATAAATACAATAAAAATACAGTTCTATTTATAAACAATTAATTAAATTTAATATTAAGATTGGGAAACATAAAGTATGTCATAGATTTTCGGTCTACCAACTACCAAAAGAACGCTCAAGGTTTATGCGGTTGCGGTTGGTCCTTTTCATTGTGCGTATTGGAGCAAATTCACCTTATTCGATATATCCAAAGAAAGTTAATTTAATCTTGATAACTCGTGGGAGAAAAGCTACCAGCGTGAAAATGAGACGTTCCATTGATTTGAGAAACTAATGGGCGCTGTGAGTATCAGTTTATTTTTACCCGACTGCCGAAGGAGGGTAATGTGTTTATCAGTCTATGTATGTATGTATGTTTGGTCCTATAGCGCGTTCCAGAGACCAAACGCGTTGGCCGTATTGATGATTCGTACGTCAATCTTTTGTCAATTGTATGTCCGCAAAAATCGAGGGCTTTTCAAAACTAGAAGCGACTTCCATAATTTAAATACACGCAGTAAACACGAAATTGTATTACCTAAATTCAGATTAACGAAAACTAGCAAGTCTTTTCTTATAAACAGTATACGCTTTTATAACAAGTTGCCAAAGTCAGTTATAGAACTGACCGATGGAAAGTTCAAAAATCACATCAAACGTGTCCTTATTAAAAATAGTAGATTATTAACCAAGGGGATAAAGCAGTGTCTTCTGTCGCGGGTGACGATTTAAATCGCGAGCGTAACGAAGGACTGGAGGTTTACTCCCGAGCGTAGCGAGGGTGTTAAAAACTTAAATCACGAGCGAAGCGAGGGATTTAAGACGAGTCCTGAGTGTAGCGAGGGATTTAAGTTCACCCAAGACTAAGAAAGCTTTATCGCCGAGGAAAATACTCTACTTTTCGTACCATTTGCGAAAAAATTAACACAATAATAATATGAGATATGCATTTGTTAAAAATAATGACAATTAAAAGTAAAATAAACTTAACGTTTATGTATTTGAAGAAAACAAAAACGCGACAAATTCCTAGACTAATATTTTTTTGTCGAAAAAGCAAAGGCATCAAGCTCATACGGCCTCGTCGGTTTTCGTAATTTTATTTAATAATCATAACTGCATAATAAATGCGTATTCCTTTTTCAAAAAGATGTATAATGCTTTATATACAAACTCAATGGTGTAAACACAGATGTAGTTCAGTATAAATTTCGGTAAGTATTCCAAATTTAAATCACATTCAGAGGATGAATGAAATTCAGTACAATTTTCTTTCCCTGTTTTTAACAGATTAAAAATAACTATTGTTATATTCGCTTTTTGTGGCATAGAATGTCACTTTTTTGAGCAAGTGGTACGAAAAGCATATTATAAAATCAAGGACTACGTTGAAGATAAAAATATTTGGTTTTAGCTCCTTCTGCACATGCGGCTTCCCTGGTAACTCATAAACGGCACAAATATGTGGATGTCTCTAACTATTCTCAATCTAATTTTTCTTCATTTAATAAGACTTTTTACAATGGTTTTCAATTATCTTTATAGCCCTTTGCTAAGAATAGTTACAGCACTGATAACAACATTTGTGCCACATGTTAAATTTAGTCTTGTTATACTTTGTATAGATTATTTTACCGATTGGTTTGTAAATGTGTGAACATTGTAGGCCTTCTAGATTTCTAGATTGTTAACATTTTATCTCGTTTTACTTTTTTTAATCTTTTATTTATTTATTATATAATCATTTCTTGTTTTAGTTTCTTACGACTTATTATCGGGCCTGCGTTGTCCCCCCATCTAAGTACTGCTGTAACATGGAAATATTGTAAAACCAAACAATTTTTTAAAAGAGTAACCATGGAGTTTCTTGCCGGTTCTTCTCCATAGGAATCGACCAACCCGAACCGAGCACATTGTCGACGTTTTATAAGTGCCCATGTAGGCCTAGGTGAAATAAAAATTATTGATTTTGATTTTGAATCGATTCGTCTTAACCCTGCGAGTGTCATAGGCTACATTAAAATTGGCAAATAGAAAAATTGCGGCTTTTGAACCCATTTTTTCAATATTTTTTTTGCTTTCTTACCCTTTGTATGGGGTATCAAAATAAAGAGTTTTAAGAGGTGATTTCAAAAATATATAACACTTATATGTTTAAGTGTATCTAAATCGAAAAAATCTTAACTAAAAAGTTATAAATAAAAAAAGTTAAATAAAAAAACCCGACTGCTTCAAAAGCGGAGGATACACCAGATTTTGGTCAACCAGCCCGCGAATATGTATCCTCCGACTGCACAGCGTGATTTTTTCCTTGTTTACGACTTTTTAGTTCGCTTTTGAAGCAGTCGGGTTTTTTGATTTTTTTATTTAACTTTTTCTCATGAATATCCACGTGTTATATCAACGTGTTGTGCGTTTTGTGAATCTGATCATGGTTTTTTCTTCTTGGCAGGGTCCTTAGGATATTAAATAACTTAATACAAACATAAATATGGTCATCTCAATATAATTCTCAAGAACATTTCATAAGGATGATGACTTGAGAAAATCACAGCCCATGACTTACGCAACGGGATCCGAATACAGATGTCTTCATTGTGTAGTTGATGCAGATATACAACTGACAGTCTGAACGATGCTCTTTGAAACAGCATATCTGCAGTGTTGTATCTTAAGGGTATATGTATCGTTTCTAATGCAGTAAGTTGTGCTTATTTAATAATATTTATCAAGAAACTTCAGTGACAGACTGTATTTGTGAGAAGATTAAATTGGTTGAGAAGACCAAGTGAAAGACTTTTACCAATCACTTTACAATCAATACCTTCCTCCTACCTACAATCCATTTACCAATCAATACCTCATTCGATACCATTCCTATTAAGTCTCATGCATTCACTACCACTGGGTAAGTTGGTGAGTAAGCAAAAACTAAACTTACAGTGACATATAATATTTAAAAATAATCACAAAGAAAATTAACAAAAAGATGTAAAATTATTTGCATTTCGCGTAAATGATTGAATGTGCAAACCATACCGACCGCCTGCGTTTGGTACGGAGGCGGTCAACGAGCCGCGCAGACAGCGTTGACGTGGGTATTTAACGATACGTAGGTACAATTCGTGGGTAACATCTCAATTTTTCGAACCTATTTACAATAGTAACACAAGTATTTACAAAAGGTACTGGATCTTATTCAATGCACAAGTTTGCACGACGTATCACGTTGTTTTACACTGTTATGAATGTTTCCCTGTCACTTTGAATCATGTTGAATCCCACGGCTGTACGCTGCCAGCTACCTGCACGCTGCCAACTACCTGCACGCTACCTACGCCCACCGCCAGATCCTTTTACCTGACACCTGCGGCTTACCGCCGTGCCAGCCTACGCACGCTGCCCGGTCTTGCCTGCCTACCTGCGGCCTGCCGTCGCGCGAGCCGGTGCCAGCGCAGCCTACCCTGCGCACCCCAAGCTGCTTCGGTCCCGGCGACCAATCGCTGTGCCGGTGCTGACCGGTCCCCGCGTCTACCACGTGCTGCCAAGGGACGGTACCCCCTTACTATTTTATCCGCGTGACGGCGTTTGTACAGAACTGAGTGGCGCTAGAACCCTCGACCTAGCTGTTATATTTAACTTTAAATATATGTATTAAATTACAAGCTGTTTCTCTAACTACCTCTTAACTACCAGTTAGCGGCCTGCGCAGCTTACCTAGCGCAGACCTAGCCGTTACAGTAACATGGACAGAAAAAAAGGAATAGCACGTTGCCTGACCTGGGAATACAACCCTAAGCCCACGCTCCGCAGTTGCGCTAGCGAGACCCACGGAGCAGTTAGAAGTACGTACCTTTCGCATTTCATAGTACACTTGGTGTTGATATGCTCTCGATCATATCGGTGGCAGAGCAGTTGACACTTGTGCCCGCATTGATACTGGTAGTTACACTTCTGAAAGCATCTGCCACTTGTTGGTATCCTGAGGAAATCATCTGCAGTCGAAATCTGTAACCCAATAATAACGTGTAATACTTTATTAATTCTAAAACTAAATAGAAAATGAAATGAAATTAATGGAAAATATTAAATCCATGCTAATATTTTAAATGCGAAAGTAACTGTCTTTCTGTCTGTTACCTTTTCACGCTTAAACCACTGAACCGATTTACATAAAATATGGTACGGAAATAGTTTGGGACCCTGGGATGACATAAGATAGTTGTTCGTAACGAAATATTCCGTTCCTTTTTTGTTATTTTGTTGCCACACTGAGTCAACTCGCTGTCATCGATATTGACAGTTGTTGGTTGAGTTGACAGTTGACACCGGACTCGTAAAAATGGATTTGCCGGAGCGAACGTGTCGATTCGGTCTTTAACCTGGTTTTGTTTGAAATTGAGTGTTAGCCAGACGATCGTTATTTGAAATCACTTTCGCCATTCCCGGGTAGTATGGTGCTTCGCCCGTGCAGTTGTATTTGTGTATATTTCGCGCGAAGCGAGGTATTCGTGTCGGGAACGTGCCTAGCAGTCTGGCGGGAATACCACCAGAACACGTTTGTTGTCCCTTCCTTATTATATATACCAGGCCCCTCAGAAAGTATTGCGAAAAAAAGTTTTTATATATGGGAGACTGGCCAGTTATAATGTTTTTCGAAAATATGATTATTTATAAGTAAAAATAAGTAAGTTCCAATTTCAAAATTTCCCTCCACATTTTTTGCGAGTTAATTCAAAGTATTGTGTCTCACTGAAATATGGATCTGCGCCGGGAACATTTTAGAGCTATGATTTTATACGATTTCAAGTGTCGCCTGAAACCGGATGAATCGTACGATAGACTTCAAATGGCATTCATGGATGAAGGCCCTTCCAAGGCAACCGTGTATCGTTGGTATAACGAATTCAAGCGCGGTCGACCAACTTTGGGGGATGACGAAAGAAGCGGTCGCCCTTTGACGGCTGTTACCGAAGAAAACGTGCTAGCAGTGAAAAATTTAATCCAAGACAATAGGCGAATTACATATCAGGAGATTCAACACATATTGAAGATTGGATCGGGAAGCGTTCACGAGATTCTACACAGCCATCTTCGCGTGAGGAGGATAGTATCACGCTGGGTGCCGCACAACCTCACCGATGCTCAGAAGCAGGCCCGGGTGGAATGGTGCCGTGATATGCTTAACAAATTTGAAGCAGGCTCGTCTCGGCGTGTTTACGACATCGTTACAGGTGATGAGTCCTGGATTTATCAATACGACCCAGAAACCAAGCGCCAGTCGACTGTTTGGGTGTTTCAAAATGAGCCAACGCCTACCAAAGTGAAGCGATCTAGAAGCGGGGGTAAGATTTTGATCGCTAGCTTTTTTAATTTGACTGGCCACTTGGTATCAATTCCCTTACGGGATCAAAGAAGCATTAATGCCGAATGGTATACTACCAAATGTTTGCCAGAAGTTTTCTCTGTTATAAGCAACAAGCGACCAAACACAGGGCTCCGCGGGCTACTGTTACAATTACAAATCAAAATTTAGCGAATGGGCCACTGTGGGCATAAGAAAAAGCCGAGATATCTTATATAATTTATATTACGAAAAATCTTTGACTTCCGATCAAGTTTTCCACACTTATGTTAGAAACTATTCCAAAATATTTAAAAGAGTCTGCGCTCAAGCAAAATCTCAAATAATAATTAACAAAATTGGTGTTTCTAATAATAAAATAAAAACTGTGTGGCAAGTAATTAATAGAGAAACCGGAAAGACACAACTACGCGATCAGAATGAGTTGTCATTGAAAATAACGAATCAAACCATTTCTGATAAGCAAGAAGTCGCTGAGACATTAGAAAATTTCTTTACCAACATTCCGTTAGAGGTTACGAAGTCTCTTCCCTCCTCATCTAAATTAGCTGAAGCTCTTCTTAAGGAAAACTTTACTAAAGAATTACCAACCTTTAGATTTAAACCAATATGTATTGATACAATTAAAAACACGTTCAAAAGTCTCAATAAAAAAAATACTGAAGACTTATGGGGGATATCCGTTAGGGTTCTTGGAGAGATTATTGACTCAATTGCTCCTGTCCTAACAGGCATATTCAATCAATGTTTGGACAGCGGCACGTTTCCTGACTTAATGAAACACAGTAAAGTAGTACCAATTTTCAAATCAGGTTGTAAGAGTGATCCCTCTAATTATAGACCTATATCCGTGCTTCCAGCATTGAGTAAAATCTATGAAAAAATCATGCTGGATCAGATGTTGTCTCACTTCAATTCAAATGGGATCCTGCATAGTCAGCAGTTTGGTTTCACGAAAGGTAGGTCGACAACGGACGCGGGAGTAAAACTCATCAGTCACATCTTGGAATCTTGGGAGAATTCCCAGGATGCCATTGGCATTTTCTGTGATCTCTCAAAAGCGTTCGACTGCGTCGACCATAACACACTGATCTGTAAATTACACCACTACGGAATTCGAGGACAAGCTGCTGATCTTGTGCTTTCCTATTTATCAAACAGACAGCAAAAAGTAAATGTTAATGGGGCGACGTCCTCCGGGTCTCTAGTCAAGATGGGCGTGCCTCAAGGTTCAATTCTCGGCCCATTCCTCTTCCTTGTTTACATTAATGACCTCCCTTTTATGATGGCCAAATTATCGGATATAATTCTATTTGCTGATGATACTTCGTTAATTTTTAAAATAGATAGGAAAGATACGGATGTCTTACAGGTCAACGAAAGTCTAATTATTCTCTCAAAATGGTTCGCAGCTAATAATCTTTTACTGAATGCGAAGAAAACTAAATGTCTTAAGTTCTCTTTACCAAATGTACCACAACGTGACCTAAATTTAAATCTTGACGGCAAAAAACTTGAAGTTGTAGCTGAAACTGTATTCTTAGGGATTACTATCGACTCAAAACTGCAGTGGGGTGCGCACATTAGAACTCTTTCGGGTAGGTTAAGTTCAGCTGCATATGCAGTAAGGAAAATAAGGCAGTTAACCGATGTAGCCACAGCTAGGCTGGTATACTATGCTTATTTCCACAGTATTATGTCTTATGGCATTCTACTGTGGGGATCAGCAGCAGACGTTGACTCAATTTTCATATTACAAAAGAGGGCAATCCGCGCGATCTATAAAATGGGTCCTCGCGAGACCCTCAGAGAAAAATTTAAAGAGATCGATATACTGACTCTACCTTCACTTTATATTTTAGAATGTATTTTGTATGTCCGCAAAAATCGAGGGCTTTTCAAAACTAGAAGCGACTTCCATAATTTAAATACACGCAGTAAACATGAAATTGTTTTACCTAAATTCAGATTAACGAAAACTAGCAAGTCTTTACTTATAAACAGTATACGCTTTTATAACAAGTTGCCAAAGTCAGTTATAGAACTGACCGATGGAAAGTTCAAAAATCACATCAAACGTGTCCTTATTAAAAAAGCATATTATAAAATCAAGGACTACGTTGAAGATAAAAATATTTGGTTTTAGCTCCTTCTGCACATGCGGCTTCCCTGGTAACTCATAAACGGCACAAATATGTGGATGTCTCTAACTATTCTCAATCTAATTTTTCTTCATTTAATAAGAATTTTACACTGGTTTTCAATTATCTTTATAGCCCTTTGCTAAGAATAGTTACAGCACTGATAACAACATTTGTGCCACATGTTAAATTTAGTTTGTATAGATTATTTTACCGATTGGTTTGTAAATGTGTGAACATTGTAGGCCTTCTAGATTTCTAGATTGTTAACATTTTATCTCGTTTTACTTTTTTAAATCTTTTGTTTATTTATTATATAATCAGTTCTTGTTTTAGTTTCTTACGACTTATTATCGGGCCTGCGTTGTCCCCCCATCTAAGTACTGCTGTAACATGGAAATATTGTAAAACCAAACAATTTTTTAAAAGAGTAACCATGGAGTTTCTTGCCGGTTCTTCTCCATAGGAATCGACCAACCCGAACCGTGCACATTGTCGACGTTTTATAAGTGCCCATGTAGGCCTATGTGAAATAAAAATTATTGATTTTGATTTTGATTTTGACTGCTCCACCACGACAATGCACCTGCGCACACCGCACTCAAAACGAGGGACTTCTTGGACAGCACGCCAGTCAAACTCCTGGGTCACCCTCCTTACAGCCCTGATCTAGCACCGTGTGACTTCTTTTTATTCCCAAAAATAAAAAATCAGCTCAAAGGGATACAATTTTCGTCGCCGGAAGATGCGCTGGCTGCGTTCGAGCAGGCTGTAAACGAGGTGTCTGCGGCGGACTGGAAAAAGTGTTTTGAAAACTGGTTTAGGCGCATGAATCTTTGTATAGAGGCTGGTGGAAAGTACTTTGAAAAGATTTAATAAAAATATATGTACGTATAGAACAATTTTTTTTAGTTTCGCAAAACTTTCTGAGTGTCCCACGTATTTATCCTATACCCCCGGGCTACACACGGGATTGAACGAGCCCAGGAGTCCACCGCGGGAATTAATGTAAGTAATAGTTGTAAGTTCAATTTCCACCTTTCTGACAGGAACCAGTATCTCAAAGAACCGTCCCCTAGCTACCGCTGCTGTGTATCACAGTTTCGCGGGTTCAGACCTGGTGGGATACAGGAGTTGCAGCACTGCTTATGGGCCTCAGAGCTGCCTCTTGACTTTGTGATCCTCATGCCTATATTAAATATAGGTTTTATCCCGGAAATCATCCTTAAGGGGGTGGCAGTTTGTATGGTAAACCAATAATTTATCAAATAAGGCTATTCGAAGTACTAATGCTACACAGACGAAATCGCGGGCAAATGCTAGTTGTATTATAAGTTCAGCTTTAAATTAGTTATGATTTAAGTTACCCAATCACACTTCTAGGGCTGATCTTGGATGAAAATGTCTGTGAAGACGGTTATCACTGCATCTAGTATTTAGTGTCCGACTCCGTAGGATGCGACTCAGACAGTAAGCAACGATTAATGTTACCTATAGTACTTAAGTACCTACGTACCTATGCTAGTATTATAGTACTTAAGTACCTATGCTAGTATTATATTATCTGTGGTACTACCTACCGTGGTTATCTGGTCAGGATGGTTTTGACATTTCAGGATCAGTGCTGTTCCCAAGGAGCCATTATTTTCTAATGTCGTTGCTATTTTGGTCCATAATATGGATTTTGCTGTTTTCAGCATGTTGATATTGCCGAAAATATACAATCCTGAAAGTGATTAAACTGATAAACTGCGCTATTCTGTAATACTTAGAAGTCTCTCCTTTCAGAAACCAGGCGTAAGATAGAGCGCAAAGGAGGTTATATATATGTAGGGATTGCAGTACGAATTCTTCGAAATTCTAAAATAACTGATAAATCCGACTTTTCTTGACATTATTAAATCCGGTTTTTTCAAAAATATTCCAAAACTGATTTTAACGGAAAACATTTGTATTTATCCACAAATATTCATTTTTATTAATCGGTAGATCGATATTAACTACTCCAATGCGCTATTCCGAATAATATTTGAAATGGTATGCTTAGGATTTATTTTTATTCTATAGATCAACTGGATGACCGAAAGAGCTTTTAAAATTACTGATATGTTCTGTAATAAAATAAGATCGCACCTAACAATGAGACACTTGACGCGATTTTTTTTTTGATCTCGTTTTATAATGAAGACTGATTAAAATACGTGTTCATCATATCAGCCGAAATACGTCCACTGCTGGACATACGCCTCCCTCAAGCATCACCACATTGACCGGTCCCGTGCGTCCCGCATCCAGCGGATCCCAGTAATCTTCACCAGGTCATCGGTCCACCTGATGGGAGGCCTTCCAACGCATCGTCTTCCGGTTCGCGGTCGTCAATCCAGAACTTTTCTGCCCCATCGACCATCCGTTCTGCGAGAAATGTGTCCTTGAATTCTTCGGGCTATGTCGGTAACCCTGGATCTCTTGCGGATCTCTACATTTTTGATTCGATCATGCAAGGATACTCCGAGCATAGCCCTCTCCATTGCCCTTTGGGTGACTGTGAGCTTTCTGATGAGGCCCATTGTGAGCGATCACGTCTCAGAGCCATAGGTCATCACTGGCAACACACACTGGTCATAGACCTTCATCTTGAGACACTGTGGTAAGTTGGACGAGAAGATACCGTGCACAATCCCGAACGCTGCCCAGCCCAGTCGGATTCGACGGTTATTCTCGAAGTTGGCCCTACCCAACTGGATCGTTTGTCCCAGGTAGTCATAGTCGTACATAACTTCCAGTGTAGAGTCTCCAACCTTGATAGGAGTGGGTGTAACATGGGCATTCAACATTAACTTGGTTTTGTCCATGTTTATTTTAAGACCCACACTCTCGGAAGCTCTACTGAGGTCATCGAGGATTATACTGAGGTCCTCCATGGTCTCAGCCATGACCACTATGTCGTCGGCAAACCGAAGGTGAGTGACGTACTCGCCATTGATGTTGATACCTAGCCCTCTCCAGTCCAGAACTTTGAAGACATCCTCTAGTGCAGCGGTGAACCGTTTCGGAGAGATTACATCTCCCTGTCTCACACCTCGCTGCAGAAGGATAGGTTCCGAGGTCTGATCCTGAAGTCCGAACTGACATGGTGACGTTTTTGTACAAACAGTTCAACACCTCGATGTACCGGTAGTCGATCTGGCACCGTTGGAGTGACTGCAGTACAGCCCAAGTCTCGATCGAATCGAAGGCTTTCTCGTAGTCCACAAACGCTAAGCAGAGAGGCAGGTTGTATTCTTTGGTCTTCTGTATAACCTGCCGCAGCGTATGTATGTGGTCTACGGTGTTAAAGCCTCTACGGAATCCGGCTTGTTCGGGAGGCTGGAAATCGTCTAAAATGCGCGTGAGACGTTTCTTGATGACTCTTGAAAACAGCTTGTAGAAATGGCTAAGAAGTGAGACGGGCCTATAGTTCTTCAATAGGGTATTGTCACCCTTCTTGAAAAAGAGTACCACCACACCCCCGCACCATGCCTGTGGCGTTTTCCCCTCGAGTATGACGGAACCAAACAGCTTTTGAAGGGCCTTAAGTATTGGTTTTCCACCCGCCTTCAGGAGTTCGGCCGTAATGCCATCATCACCCGGTGCCTTGTTGTTCTTAAGCTGTTTACGGTACTTTTTGATTAAGTTTATGTTATAATAGGAATTATAACATAATTATCTTAAGTGAAGTACAGTTTATGTTATGATTATGTAAATTTATAACGGGAAAAATGACTGATGCCCATAGTTTTGTTGTTTATTTTAGTTGTTTCTTTTTTTATTGTATTTAGGCTCGCGCTTGACCACTATTTCACCTGATGGTAAGCAATGATGTGGTCGACGGTGAACATTCTTTTATTCGGTCGTGCGTCGTAATTGAGCGAATATAATATTCAATTTTAAATAATTTGTGCTATTTTATGTCAGTTTTATCAAATGAACTTAAATCACTCAAGATTCGAAAAAGCCGGCTAATCCGGATTTCAATTGGACGAGAACACTGATATCCGGCTTTAAAAAAAAAAGGCTTTTGCGATCCCTATATAAATGTATAGAGGATACAATGATGCGTCATTGGTTCAAAGTCAAAACGTTAATTGCGATTGCAGATTAGGTGTCGGTACAAATAATAGTAATGAATGAATAATAAGTTAGATAACTACATAATAATCTAAAATAAAAATCTTACATTTAAAGTGAACTATAGACAGATCTTTATTCGTTAATTGCTATAACAAACCTTCTTTTGCTCGCGACAGAGCAACGCACACCCTGTTGTCTGTGCCAAGAAGTCCAATTATATTTTCTTCGTTATTCCTCACAAGCGACAACAGCATGATTTTAGATTCCTCTCCTTGATAATTGTCGACTACTGTGATTTTAACATGTGACAAGCTAACATACTTCTGGCGTTCCTGTCAAACAACAACGAAACAGTGGTTTAGAAGAAAATATATATACGTAATCTAATCCATAATATATAAAAAATCCGTATAAACAACTACATTCACCTAAATAAATATGTAACATTACTAACGTTCATAAACCACTACTAAGAGGTTTATGAACGTTGCAATATTAAGAGGAAATGGGGGTGGTCTTTTCTTCATAAAAACGCTCTCGCCTGTTTTCTCTCTGGTTTTTTTTTTATTTTTGTTGTCTATAGGCTCGCGCTTGACCACTATCTCACCTGATGAGACCTTAATGCAATGATTTTTACAGTAAAATATATTTCAACTTCTATGCCCCTGTGTTTTCCTTTTTGGTGATATATTATCCGTATAAGCACTAGAACACTCACAAAATGCTCAAAATATTCTATATAGACCGCTGTCAACAGAGCTCTAGTGTATAAATTTGACAACTATTAATGAAAAAAGAAAACATAGGGGCATAGTATATATCCTTCTCACTCAGTTAATGAAATATCTTTTGAATCGGTCCAGTATTGGAAGAGGAAACAGGCGAGAGCCAAACCTGTCTTTCTTTGATTCTTTGAAAATAATATCGATAAACTAGTGTTGTAAACAGTTATCGAAAAAACATTTATATTATTTGCATGTGCTCTTTAGTGGAAAATTCAAGTACTTTTTTATTAAGTAATGGATACAAAATAAAATGAATGGCATGTCTATAAATGTTTATTACAAAAAGTTTTCGATACAAAACAGTAAATTATATATAGGATAAGTATCCGGCAGTCGCTCCATGTAAAACACAAACAAAAACTCATCTGAATCCGGTTAGACTGGAAACCGACCCCAATATAGTTGGGCAAAGGCTAGGCAGATTGATTGTTAGGATCGCCTACAAGTACGTCAGCGAAATTAAAATTATTTCGACGTCAGTCGCTCGGGTCGATTGATCAGGTTTAACTATGCTTGCCACGGTTGATCCGTGGATGGACCATCCACCATCGTGGACCATCTTTACATATCAAGACCCGTCCGTGTCAAAGCAAGCACGTTAAGCCGTTGGTCCCGCCTGATATTTCCGATTTCGTGTTCACCCTACACTATACGGAACAACCGGAATAAGGAGAGGTTTCTAAATGGATCGGATTTAAGAAGTAGAAAAATCCATGCTATTAGCTTCTATAATGTCGTGGTAATACATACGTCTCTCATGTAAGACACTTGTCCTGAATATGCGACGAGAATGGTGATGTCGTCAGCGGTGTACCCTTGCTGCATCAGATAATTTGCCAAAGCGAGTGTCATATCCGCTTCTTTGTGATTTGCGCAGCTATTATCATCATTTTGATTCTGAAAAGGTGACGTTTTATTGGGATTTCAACTAACATTTTAAATGAATGAGTATATATGTTACAGTTTTTAGATAGAACGCGTTTTCACTAGTTAGAACTAGTTTTTACTAAATGTCTTTGTTAAAACTATTGACTAATGCTCACAATTAAATATCAGTTAAATGCCCAATATGAGTAGACAATGTGATAAAAACTAGTAAGTTATATTTTAATTCAGACATTGGTTTAATACAGAATAGGTAAGTACGATTACTATTAAAGCAACAAAGTCGACGGAGCCCTATTTCTGTCTGCAGGGTATAAAGTAACCTAACATGAAGGAGATGACGGGAGCTGAAGTGAGCTCACTTCAGCTCTCGTCATCTCCTTCGAACCTAACCGATCCGTGTCGGTGCCCCAGGCGCCCGAGCTCGCTTCGCTCGCTCTTGGACTATTTCATTGACCATAATTATCAAATTGCCCAACCGTAACGCAGCAATATTCGTAATGACCAGACAATGTGATAAATATAGAAGTTTAAATCAGTATTCATTACATTGTCCGATTTGACTCGACTAGATTCATAATGTCCGGGCATTATACTTAGTGCCCTGAATAGTCACTTGGTCCATGATTAGTTAGTCCTTAGTGCTAGTTTTAGCTAAAGCTTATAAGCTCGGAGTGACAACTAGTTTTATCTGAAAATTAAATATATCAGCGCTAAATTCTAGTTTTGACTAGGTATTTCTAGTTTTATTAAAGGAATTTAGTAAAAACTAGTTTTTACTAGGGAAAACGAGTTCTAACGAAAAACGGGTTTTAACTGTGACTTATAACAATCTATTTCTGATTAATTATTTGAGTGTACCCAGTAGTTGCCTAACTCTACTTTAACCTGTCAACATTATGATTTAGAGCAGTGTTTGACACATTTATAAATCCAAATAAGTACTCAATTTAGAAATAGCCTAACTGGCATACACTTTAGCAAATTTTGGTATCTATTAACTACTCGTAACGTATACTGTACAATGTAGATATGTGCAGTCAATAGAACACCTACTGCATAAATGAGATGATTGAATTGAAAACAATAGGCACTCTAACCCGTAACTGGTTATGTGGGTTTACGTACTAAGTACCTAACTACTTAAACATGTGCCCTTTCGAGGTAGACATTACGAATTTACGATAATAAGTTCAAGCATACCTGTTCTCTGTAGTCATGAGTGAAGAAGTATATATTTTTTTCAACACCACGAACATTTCTGAAGACTTCGACAGACTGATGGTTCTCCCGATCAGGGTCCTGGAGAGGACAAATTGAACATAAATTAAACTTCGTAAGTCATGATATTCACAACCTGCACCCAAAAAATCAATTGAATATATATATATATAATATAATAGTAGTTTAGCCACTGGATATTATTTTAAAATTTTAGTTTTAAGATTCAGATTGTAAGGTAGAATTTTTACCCTACCACAGATTTATAATACTAGCACACAGGTGCGTGCCGACGTAACTAGCGTTTTTCATCTGATTAATCTTGTTATTTTTGTAAGTACATCAATCGCGTTCGATCCTGTTTCACAGCATTAGATGGTGTTAGCAGCGACTTGCAAGTAAAAGGGTTTACTAGGTTCGTGTTTTTTTTTCTTTAAATACAGTGAAGGTTCGTTTAATAGTATTTTTTGCACGTTTTTACAGTTTTTTGCGCCAAAATGTGTTACAATGCAAAAATAATCGAGTGGAATGCCTCAGAAATTAACAAAAGCGCCATCTATTGGCATGAATTTTAAATGATCCGTTCAAATAATCTTTGAAATGTGAATTAAGGCGCCGATCCCCTTGAGTTATCTAAGTTAGTTGATTTTAAAATGGGAATCACGTCTAAACGGATAGACGTAATTTTTTGGAAAAATATATGTTATATTAGACCATTTTTTTAATAATTTCATCTAAGCAGAATTTGAGTTTTATTCGTATACCATAGTGTAATTAATTTGTAAAGTTATGTCTAAAACGGACAAAAACACGACAATCGCACCAAAACCGCAGGGCGTATTTTAATGAAATCGGCACCATCTCAAAGACAATTTAATTATCTACATTTTGATTTGAATCTTTTTTTTTTTAATGTCATAGAATAATAAGGAAAGTACAAAAAACTACTGAATTTTGGGTCGCGCGGGTGTGAAACAAGGGCGCGTTTTGTTCCCTCAAGGCCGTTGGCGTTAGTCGTCGTCTTAAGAGCCCAATATTCGATAACTTTGTACTTAGGAGATTTGATTAAACAAGAACATACAATTTTTATGTTCAATTCCAGAAAATGTTAATTTTACACACAATTCTATTGAATTGTGTGTACATGTCGCGCCATTTAGTGAGATTTATTTGAACCAAATTTTCTTTCTTAGCAATGAGACCCCGTGACCCAACATACCAGCCAATCCAGGGGTAGGAAGTAGCTTGAGACTATTTTAGGGTTGGTTTCGCATGATGTGTTGATGTAAGTAAAAACTCACACCGTTGGTCAACTAATTTAATCTTTATTTTTTATTTTTATTAATTATGGGTTTGCTCTTGACTCTAGTCTAGGTCAGAGGTGACAGAGACAGAGTCAACGATGGAGTGAGCTTACCCAGAAGAAGCCTGTTCACTCTAACTTTGAAGAGATTCGGGTTGAATGCGTTCGTTCATCTTCACACGAATACAGTCTGTCACTACAGTTTCTTGAGCATTATTAAATAAGCATCACTTACATTAAAAAGAATACCATTTACCCTTAATATACAACACCGGAGATATGATTTCTCTAAAGGAGCGTCCTCACTGAGAGCATTCGTTGGTGAGCATTTGTAAACAAGCAATCGTAGGCGAGCAAAAAATGCTTCCAGCGAGCATTCGCGTTCGAGCAAAACAAATAACGTTCGGTCGAACATTCCCTTGCGAGCTTGGAGCATTCGAATACGATCTCGTTAAATGTCATTGCGGTTGTGGCTGCAGCATTTTTGTTTATTTTTATTGACCTCGAAGGTCACAAACACTAAAGATCAAGAAACTGTTCCATGCTTTACAAGTGGCCAGTAATATTCCTACGTACATACTTATTCATTTCATCGTCTGAGTACTTGCTTTCGAGCGTTTTATTTGCGTGAACATTTGAATGCGAGCAGTGTCCGCGAAAACCGCTGCGACGTCCACACCGGCCGAAGTTCGCGCTTGCGTGTAAGCTTTGTAACGCTCGGCTCAACGTCCACACCACTCGAATATTCGACGTCGAATGCTTATTACAAGTGAATGCTCTCAGTGAGGACGCTCCTTTACAGCATCGCTCATCCTACGTAGCTGTATCTAGTATTAGGAACCTGCTATTGAAATTGCTGGATTTAGATATTAAGTTGAGTTGACCATGTTTATATGTTTTATATCTTAGTTATAAAATTAACCTAAGGAGCCAGTGCCTACTGAACCATTGATTCAAATGGAATCTTTCATCTTGACGCTAGCCACCTTTGATTCTCGTGTCATCAAGATTTGCTAGGTTTTTCTTGGATACAAAAATTTTATGCTACCGATCTCAGTTGCACAATCCAAACAAAAAATTATCCTTGCAAACCATAGACATTGAGCGATCATAGATTAGTAGACACCTGTCCCTGATTTACTTTATGCTACTAATTCTAATATAAGATTTAATCTTTTGTTTATGTGTTGAATTTTGTGTTTGTTGAATTAATTATGACACACAATTCTAATAAATTTTTAAATCAAAATTAATTAATCTCCTCAGATACCAACGCCATCTGACCTAAACACGGTCAAATAGTGACACATCTAAATGATTTCCATCTTTGGCACTAGATGTCGCTGCTGACTTCGTAATTAAATTTAGAATTATTTTTAATTGTTAGAAGATAACTTTATTTGTTCAAACATGTGTGTACATGAAGCATTTTCTACATGATATATTGTTACTAGGAGAGCACGCGACAGGTTAACGACCTCCGCATCGGTATTATACCACACGTGACCACTTGTTGACAGCTCGCTTCTTCAAAAATCTACGGGATTTCTCTAAAATTTATTTTCTGATACAAATCAATGCAAAAAAACCGGCCAAGTGCGAGTCGGACTCGTGCAAGACGGGTTCCGTACCACTATCGCAAAAACCGGCAAAAACATCACGTTTGTTGTATGGGAGCCCCACTTTAATATTTATTTTATTCTGATTTTAGTATTTGTTGTTATAGCGGCAACAAAAATACATCATCTGTGAAAATTTCAACTGTCTAGCTATCACGGTTCATGAGATTCAGCCTGGTGACAGACAGACAGACAGACGGACCGTGGAGTCTTAATAATAGGGTCCCGTTTTTACCCTTTGGGTACGGAACCCTAATTATACCTTATGCCTGAGTCCTAAGAGTCATAAAGCGTGTCATCACAACTAGATAACGAAAAAATGCATTCTGAAGTTAAAACTTCCTGTTACACACTCATGTCAGGGGGGACTCACTCCGCAGTTTAGGTACGATCCGCCGACGCCGACGCTCCTGGTGAAAAGGGCCATCGCTGATCGCAGTCGGTTGCCGCTTACCGCTCGGCTCGCGCGCTCACCGCTTTATTATTTCTATGATTTTTGCAAAGAACGATGACTTCTAAACGATCTTATAATGAGTCCTATAGACCATACTGTTGTGTTTACAGGTGTCTAAATAAATGAGACGATATTATCTTTTTTTACATGATGACACTCGCGGCCTCGCAGGTGTCGCTACGTTTAGATCTAAATAATCTATTTCAATAAATAGTCTAAAAATGTCATATCCAAATTTATTCAAATAATAATCAATCAATCATTCATCTATTACATGTCATAAACATTTCGCTGATGATGAGGACGCATTAACATCAACGCCAACGATAACTTTGCAGCCCGCGAGCGACTGCAAGACGTGACGGAGGTTATGTACGTGGGACACTCAGAAAGTTTTGCGAAACTAAAAAAAATTGTTCTATACGTACATATATTTTTATTAAATCTTTTCAAAGTACTTTCCACCAGCCTCTATACAAAGATTCATGCGCCTAAACCAGTTTTCAAAACACTTTTTCCAGTCCGCCGCAGACACCTCGTTTACAGCCTGCTCGAACGCAGCCAGCGCATCTTCCGGCGACGAAAATTGTATCCCTTTGAGCTGATTTTTTATTTTTGGGAATAAAAAGAAGTCACACGGTGCTAGATCAGGGCTGTAAGGAGGGTGACCCAGGAGTTTGACTGGCGTGCTGTCCAGGAAGTCCCTCGTTTTGAGTGCGGTGTGCGCAGGTGCATTGTCGTGGTGGAGCAGTAGCCCGCGGAGCCCTGTGTTTGGTCGCTTGTTGCTTATAACAGAGAAAACTTCTGGCAAACATTTGGTAGTATACCATTCGGCATTAATGCTTCTTTGATCCCGTAAGGGAATTGATACCAAGTGGCCAGTCAAATTAAAAAAGCTAGCGATCAAAATCTTACCCCCGCTTCTAGATCGCTTCACTTTGGTAGGCGTTGGCTCATTTTGAAACACCCAAACAGTCGACTGGCGCTTGGTTTCTGGGTCGTATTGATAAATCCAGGACTCATCACCTGTAACGATGTCGTAAACACGCCGAGACGAGCCTGCTTCAAATTTGTTAAGCATATCACGGCACCATTCCACCCGGGCCTGCTTCTGAGCATCGGTGAGGTTGTGCGGCACCCAGCGTGATACTATCCTCCTCACGCGAAGATGGCTGTGTAGAATCTCGTGAACGCTTCCCGATCCAATCTTCAATATGTGTTGAATCTCCTGATATGTAATTCGCCTATTGTCTTGGATTAAATTTTTCACTGCTAGCACGTTTTCTTCGGTAACAGCCGTCAAAGGGCGACCGCTTCTTTCGTCATCCCCCAAAGTTGGTCGACCGCGCTTGAATTCGTTATACCAACGATACACGGTTGCCTTGGAAGGGCCTTCATCCATGAATGCCATTTGAAGTCTATCGTACGATTCATCCGGTTTCAGGCGACACTTGAAATCGTATAAAATCATAGCTCTAAAATGTTCCCGGCGCAGATCCATATTTCAGTGAGACACAATACTTTGAATTAACTCGCAAAAAATGTGGAGGGAAATTTTGAAATTGGAACTTACTTATTTTTACTTATAAATAATCATATTTTCGAAAAACATTATAACTGGCCAGTCTCCCATATATAAAAACTTTTTTTCGCAATACTTTCTGAGGGGCCTGGTATATGAGGAGCAACGTAAATGGATTAGTTGAAACAAATGCTTGTTTGGTCTAATGTAGCAACAGTTTACGTATACGGAATTGTTGAGTATTCTGTAGTTTGTACAGTTCGAAAGGAAACACTTCTGTGTATATTTCAATTGCCAAATACTACTTTATTTGCATTCAATTGCATTTTCAGCTCTTCCTGGGGCTACCTCTAACTATGTAATGCAGTATAACTTAGTTTTTGTTTCATAGCAATCGGTTCACTCTATCAAAAGTAAGATGAATTTAAAGTTTAGTATTCAAGAAGTAAATTATCACAACATACGCAATTCAGATACTCGGACAGTTGAGCTCCATATTCGATAGATGGCGTGCATTTGACGTCATTTTCTGAATGGCGGTGATAAAATTATCCGTGGAAGAATGACTCTAGATAAAAAACGGTAGGTAGGGTAGGTAAGAAGTCAAGTAGGGTAGGCAGGTATAGTTATTACCAAAATACTGGGCCACCTTAAAGTTGGCTTTCCGATTCGCATGGCACGAAACGGTGTTGTTTTTGTATGAGATTTACTACTGCGCAGCCATTGTAGCCAAATTCAGGGCGTTTGGCGCAGTTTGGCGAGAACTAAGGCAGGGGGTGTCAACTCTATACGTCGAATCAACGACTTACCTTCAAGGGCTATTTCGGATGTGGCTAGAGTAAAAATAATAATTCGGGACCTAATGCACGAGACGCCCAAGGTTCTGGTTTCGAGTCCCAGGTACGGGCAGGTGTTTTTTATGTTTTAGTTTCGGTGTGGTGTTCTGGAGTGCTACTAGATGGCGCGCAGCAAATCTGTCTTTACTTTTTTTTTGTATGAAGGCGATATTCATATCCCTAGAGTAAATCATATTCTGTGCAGGTAGGTAAGTTGGGTAGGTAGGAAGTAGGGTAGGGTAGGCAGTTGACGGTAGCGAAGTTGCGGGCACAGCTAGTGTATGAATATAATGAAACATTTGGATTAGATTTGATCCAATTAAAAATGTACTGTTGGTACATAAAAAACTTACCCTTTTCATAAATCATATGATAAAATTGGTCACGTGAAAAATGTTGTATCAATGTTATAAACCAATGCTGAAGTACAACTAGCGGGTTCAATAAGCCAAAATTCACATTGTACTTACATTGTCAAGCGGCGCGGCGCGCTGTGACGTCAGTTCGTTAACGCGCACCGAAGCCGCTTCCTCTTCGGGACTCAGCGCGGCTTCCACCTGATCCATCACTTCCCGTTGGGCTACCACCTGCGATGCAAATATTGCATTAAAAGGACTGCTGTTAGCTAACTTTGAAGTTTAAGGACTTGTTAGGAAATTGGCTAACAATTAAAATTGTGTTGTTGTTCAAAGTTTCAAGAGTTCAAAGAACATACAAATAAAAACCATGCAAAAAGAAACCATACAAATAAGAAATAAATAGCGAGTCAAGTCTGTACAGGCTGAGTTTTACGATTGGGCGTGGATGAACAATTCAGAAACTATGAGGAATAGCGAAAAACACTCAAAGGAGTCTCGGGTTCGAATTTGATAAAAACTAAAACCGCATCATTGGATATAAGAAAAATTAATATTCCTAGCCAGGAATTGTAACCGTTGATTTAGAAAAAAAACACGTTGTATTTATAATACCGTCCGACAGTGTCGCTAATATCCTTATTAGCGACATTCTGGGCAGTAATGTACCTGCTGCGGGGGCCGGCACGCATGCAGCCTGGCCGCCAGCTGCGCCAGGCGCGCGCTGGCTGCCGCCCGGCGCGTGCGCAGCTCGGGCAACTGTAAGTGCTAGTCTACAAGTACCTGCAGCAGGGTGGGCCGGCACGCATGCAGCCTGGCCGCCAGCTGCGCCAGGCGCGCGCTGGCTGCCGCCCGGCGCGTGCGCAGCTCGGGCAACTGTAAGTGCTAGTCTACAAGTACCTGCAGCAGGGTGGGCCGGCACGCATGCAGCCTGGCCGCCAGCTGCGCCAGGCGCGCGCTGGCTGCCGCCCGGCGCGTGCGCAGCTCGGGCAACTGTAAGTGCTAGTCTACAAGTACCTGCAGCAGGGTGGGCCGGCACGCATGCAGCCTGGCCGCCAGCTGCGCCAGGCGCGCGCTGGCTGCCGCCCGGCGCGTGCGCAGCTCGGGCAACTGTAAGTGCTAGTCTACAAGTACCTGCAGCAGGGTGGGCCGGCACGCATGCAGCCTGGCCGCCAGCTGCGCCAGGCGCGCGCTGGCTGCCGCCCGGCGCGTGCGCAGCTCGGGCAACTGTAAGTGCTAGTCTACAAGTACCTGCAGCAGGGTGGGCCGGCACGCATGCAGCCTGGCCGCCAGCTGCGCCAGGCGCGCGCTGGCTGCCGCCCGGCGCGCGCGCAGCTCGGGCAACTGTAAGTGCTAGTCCACAAGTACCTGCAGCAGGGTGGGCCGGCACGCATGCAGCCTGGCCGCCAGCTGCGCCAGGTGCGCGCTGGCTGCCGCCCGGCGCGTGCGCAGCTCGGGCAACTGTAAGTGCTAGTCCACAAGTACCTGCAGCAGGGTGGGCCGGCACGCATGCAGCCTGGCCGCCAGCTGCGCCAGGTGCGCGCTGGCTGCCGCCCGGCGCGTGCGCAGCTCGGCCAACTGTAAGTGCTAGTCCACAAGTACCTGCAGCAGGGTGGGTCGGCACGCATGGAGCCTAGTCGCCAGCTGCGCCAGGCGCGCGCTGGCTGCCGCCCGGCGCGTGCGCAGCTCGGCCAACTGTAAGTGCTAGTCCACAAGTACCTGCTGCGCGGTGGGCGGACACGCATTCAGACGCAGCTCGGCCAACTCGTCGGCCGCTTGCTGTAGCGCCTGCTCCGGCTGGCAGCGGATGCGGCCCTTCATCTATAGAAAATCACATTCATCGTTATACAGCCCGGATATAGTCGTAATTTGATATCATATAATCACGTGTAGTATAAGGGCAGGATCCTTTACGCATTAGGTTGGTACTAACAAATTTCCGTATTAATAAATAACTAATCTGACTCTAGTCTCAGACTAAAAGTTACACCAAGGTGCTAGCTAAAGTTTTTGTTGAATGTTCTGTTTAATGTCCGAGTTTAATGTTCAAATGTTGCCGCGAGTGAAACGTCCCACGGCACTGATGTTACTCTTAACGGTTCGAAGAACCAAAATGTAAGGACAGGAGCCTTTACACTTAATGTTTAATGTTAATAAAATAAATGTTATTTTTACCCGACTGCCGAAGGAGGGTAATGTGTTTAACAGTCTATGTATGTATGTATGTATGTATGTATGTATGTATGTATGTATGTATGTATGTTTGTTCCTATGTGGCGTTCCAGAGACCAAACGCGTTGGCCGATTTTGATGATTCAAACGTCAAACGATGCGTCTTAATCCTGCGAGTGTCATAGGCTACATTAAAATTGGATAATAGAAAAATGGCGGCTTTTGGGTGCCATATTGTGGGGGCCCAAATTTTTTTTTTCTTCCAAACCCATCGTGTGGGGAATCAAAATAAAGGGTTTTAAGAGGTGATTTCAGAAATATATAACACTTATATGTTTAAATGTATCTAATTCGAAAAAAACTAACTAAAAAGTTATAAATAAAAAAACTTAATTCAAAAAATCAAAAAACCCGACTGCTTCAAAAGCGAACTAAAAAGTCGTAAACAAGGAAAAAATCATGCTGTGCAGGCGGAGGATACACCAGATTTTGGTCAGCCAGCCCGCTAATATGTATCCTCCGACTGCACAGCATGATTTTTTCCTTGTTTACGACTTTTTAGTTCGCTTTTGAAGCAGTCGGGTTTTTTGATTTTTTGAATTATTAATAAGGTACTCAAAATGAAATTGCACTAAAATAATGTAAAAAGAAAATAATAAAAATTATTACAAAACGTTGAATGTTGCGCGAGCTCGATATAAAACCTTTTGACTGGAAAAGTGCCGAATGCTTGGAAGCAAGCCAACATACAGCCCGTGCCCAAGAAGGGCAGTCCAGCTGACTCGGCCAACTACTGACCCATCTCTGTAACGAACGCGTGCTTAATATTGCTATTAAGCTGCATACCTAGAAGTTAACGACTTCCGTAGTGACCGCCAATACGGCTTCCGCCGTATGGCCGTCGAGGCCATTCAGAGACACGGGGAAGCGCTTGCCGTCTCCCTCGACATCTCGAAGGCTTTTGATAGTTTCTGGCATGAAAGCCTTTTTGGTAAGCTGCCTTCGTTCGGTCTGCCTGGTGGTCTGTGTGATTGGATTGCAGACTTCTGGAGGGATCGGTCCATTCATGTAGTTATAGATGGCTGCTCATCGGACCAATTGGATACTCATGCCGGGGTGCCTCAGAGGTCGGTACTCTCAGCGACATTATTTTTACACATAAATGAGCTGCTAAAACCCGGCACCTTTGGCTATGCAGACGACAGCACTGTTGCTGAGAGATACTTGTCCAACGCACGGGCCACTGGGCCTGAGATCCTGTATTTTCGGGAGGCCATGGTGGAGCGTTTGAGCTTGTCCTTGGAGGCAGTGTCTGAATGGTGCGATGCCAATCTGGTCAAGTTCAATGCCGCTAAAACACAGGCGTGTTTTTTCACCGCTAAAAAGAGCCAATTTCACCCGACTCCATTTTGCCGAGGTGTAACCGTGCCGATAACGGACCATCTTGAGGTTTTTGGCGTAACGTTGACATCGACATTCAATTTTGGGCCATACATTGAGGAAAGGGCCCAACTGGCTGCCAAGAAGTTGGGGTTCCTTGCGAAGGTGAGACGGTACTTCACGCCAGAACAGCTGCTTAAGTTGTATCAAGCGCAAGTTTGATCTTGCATGGAATACTGTTATCATCTTTTGCACGGATCTGCCAAATATCAGCTAGATGCACTTTAATGGATCGAAAAACGGGCCAAGAGGCTTATTGGCAACTGGCACTGGTTGAGACAAAGCTCCAAGGCCTTGAAAATCGTCGCCGAGTTGCCAGCTTGTGAGTTTTTATCGGTTGCTTTTCGGGGAGTGTGCGATGGAATTGCATGATCTAATTCCGCCAAGCCCGTTTCATCATCGGATTACAAGACGTACGGCGATGTGCCACCGGTACATGGTGGATAACCCCTCCATACGCACTAAACGTTTTGAAAATACTTTCACTATGCGGCTAAGGAGTGGAATTCTCTGCCGGAGTCTGTTTCCCGATAGCTTGAATCTCGGGGTCTTTAAGTCCAGAGTGAATAGGTTACTTCTAGGCAAGCGTGCTACATCTTCGACCACATCATCACTTACCATCAGGTGATATAGTCATCAAGCGCAAGCCTATTAAAATAAAAAATAAATTAAAAAAACCGAAGACTGACGTGCTTGCGTACGTACGTCACGATTTTATAAATTAACAAAATTTGCAGTATTCTATGCCAAACTACAATGTGCGGTTGCTAACCGTACATTTAAAGTGAATCCTCTATGGATTTGAGACGTGGACAATCCGAGCAAGAGAAAGACAGAGGATAGACGCATTCGAAATATAGTGCTGGAGACGGATGCTCGGTATACCATGGACATCCAAACGCACAAATATATCTGTCCTTTCTCAACTCGATGTCGAGATCCAATTGTCAACAGTATGCCTACAGCGTATCCTGCCCTATTTTGGCCACATAATGCGATAGTATTGTCAATACCTAAGGAAAGAGAGCACGAGGCCGGTCGCCAACACGATGGTTCGACTAAGTGAAAGAAGCTACGTCCTCAAGCAAATTTAAGTGGTGAAGGCAACTTTAGAGCCGACGGAGGCAGATTGTCCGCTTAAAGGGGTCCAGTGACTACGTTCCTCAGTAATAAGGACACGATCGAAGAAGAAAAGATAGTCGTAATTTAACCAGAATATAGTCAGATACAGTGAAATACCACTCACAGGGATGCATGTGTGATTAGAAGACTACTTTAATTACATTCTTAAAAAAAAAACTAATCAAAGTCGCAATATATCGCAAACACCGCAGCTACTAGCGCTTCGTAAGCAGTAGATGGACCTTGCAACTGTTGTTGTTGCTGTTGCTGTCAATAGAGCTGGTTTCGTTTCAAAGAGTCATCCCAATAACCTTTCAGGCTCTTGAGCAAAAGATTACAAGGTATAACTATGGTTTAAGTGGAACATCATCATCAGCCTTTTGAAGTTCCCACAGTCCCCCTGCTAGGACACAGGCATCTTCTCTTTGAGACGGAATGGACTTTATTTCACCACCAATTCCAAAAATTCGAAGACATTTGACATCCACCAAACCGCACTGGGCCTCAGTGCGGTTTGATCGATGTAACATGTCTTCGAATTTTTGGTTCTAGGACATGCCGGTTTCCTCGCGGTGTTTTCCTTCACTGGTCCGAGAGCAGTGGTGATAGAATATTTTATACAAATTAAAGCGCCTGCCTGGATTCGAACCCACAACCTACTACTTGAGCTCGCGGTCGTTACCACTAGGCCACTAGGCCTAGAATTGAATGGTAAATAGTTAAATATTAACATTAAAATAAATACCTGTCCAAACTGCGGTGCTGATCCAAGGGTATTGTCAAAACCAGTGAATTCAGTGTTCGGCTTAGTTCCAGAAGTATTGGTACCACCAAGAGTGTTAGTATCAAATGTTGGTGCTACACTGTCATTTGTTGGTGCTGCACTACCAAATGTTAGTGTAGTGCTGCCAAATGTTGGTGCAGTGCTGCCAAATGTTGGTGCTGCTCTACCAAATATTGGTGCAGTGCTGCCAAATGTTGGTGCTGCACTACCAAATGTTGGTGCTGCACAGTCAAATGTTGGTGCAGTGCTGCCTAATGTTGGTGCTGCACTACCAAATGCTGGTGCATTTCTGCCAAATATTGGTGCAGTGCTGCCAAATGTTGGTGCTGCACTGTCAAATGTTGGTGCTGCACTACCAAATGTTGGTGCAGTGCTGCCAAATGTTGGTGCTGCACTACCAAATATTGGTGCAGTGCTGCCAAATGTTGGTGCTGCACTACCAAATGTTGGTGCTGCTCTACCAAATATTGGTGCAGTGCTGCCAAATGTTGGTGCTGCACTACCAAATGTTGGTGCTGCACAGTCAAATGTTGGTGCAGTGCTGCCTAATGTTGGTGCTGCACTACCAAATGCTGGTGCATTTCTGCCAAATGTTGGTGCAGTGCTGCCAAATGTTGGTGCTGCTCTACCAAATATTGGTGCAGTGCTGCCAAATGTTGGTGCTGCACTACCAAATGTTGGTGCTGCACAGTCAAATGTTGGTGCAGTGCTGCCTAATGTTGGTGCTGCACTACCAAATGCTGGTGCATTTCTGCCAAATATTGGTGCAGTGCTGCCAAATGTTGGTGCTGCACTGTCAAATGTTGGTGCTGCACTACCAAATGTTGGTGCAGTGCTGCCAAATGTTGGTGCTGCACTACCAAATATTGGTGCAGTGCTGCCAAATGTTGGTGCTGTACTGTTAAATGTTGGTGTAGTGCTGCCAAATGTTGGTGCTGCACTACCAAATATTGGTGCAGTGCTGCCAAATGTTGGTGCTGCACTGTCAAATGTTGGTGCTGCACTACCAAATGTTGGTGCAGTGCTGCCAAATGTTGGTGCTGCACTACCAAATATTGGCGCAGTGTTGCCAATTGTTGGCGCAGTGCTGCCTAATATTGGTGTAGTACCAAATGAGGTATTTCCAAAACCTGAGGATAAAATTAATTGGTCAATATTTAAATTAGACTTGCACAATAAATCTTACAAGTGGACATTGAGCATACGGTACCTGTTGTAGGTTTAGCAGCATTAGCACCGGAGCCTGACCCACCAAATAAATAGGATGCTGTAGAAGCAGGGGTAGCTCCTAGTGCTTCACATAGTGCAGCTGTAAAATTAAATAAAACAGTAGTACATAAAATGATTATTCTTAAAAAGTATATTTGCAGATCTTTTATTTATGTAATTGTATAATTTAAATAGTGGCCCGCGCCGGCTTTGCCTGGGTCATAATAACTTGTAGCCTATAACCATCTGGTATAATGTACCCTTCAAGTGGTAAAAGATTTTTCAAATAGGTGTTCTTAGTGGTTCCAGGGAGTACCAACACGTCTAAAAGGCTCTCTCTTTCTTTATTTGTTAAGACTATTGTACCAATAAATTTGTTTCCATTGTCAATAAATTAGGAGCAATATCTGTCATATATCAAAGCTGAAGGTTGAATTGTCGAAAGAAAATCAGTTCAAACTGGGCAATTTTTTTTGGTATGCCTATTTTCTGGCGATGGCGACTGATCGGCACAGTGGTGTACAACCCCCTGCCCCCGCCTGTTACCTAGTCCATCGCACTGTCGCGTATTCGTTATAGTTGTAGTTCACTAGCATTTGCTAACCACCAACCTGAAGCCAACTCACAGTGTGTTATTTTGTGGACATGTCAGTTTTATTATCATATTGTTAGGTACATTATTCATTTTACCCTCCACCGTGGATCGAGTGGAGGGGTATAAAACACGCCGCACATAACGGAGCGAGCTCATTCGGTGCCGTCGCACGTCGTATTTGGTTATTTGAGTATTGTCGCTATATATGCATATGTAGTTACGCTGATCATGAGTGTACCTGTGGTATGAGCCATTTGTAAGAAGGAAAAAAATCTTAATTAAAAAAATAAAAAACCCGACTGCTTCAAAAGCGAACTAAAAAGTCGTAAACAAGGAAAAAATCATGCTGTGCAGTCGGAGGATACATCGCTACTTCGGGGAAGAAAGGGCGTAAAAGCCACTTTTGGCCAAAATGAGTTAATAATGCAACTTTGTTTAGTTTTCGACGCTCTATCGATCTGTATATTTAAAATTTCAATATTCCCAAAAAAATGGCTTTTACCCCCATGATTTTTTTCTCACCAAAACCATTTTTATTAAAAAAAATTGACGTATATGACATTATTTAATTATTTCAAATTAATAAGGGCGTATCACCATAGTATGAAAGAATATTTGGTCGTAAATACAATATTTATTACGTAATGACTTTTACGACATTTTTACTTGGCAATTTAAATATGATTTGGCTTTTACGCCCTTGCACAAAAATAAAAACTTGGAGTTACAGCATTCAAATCGTAACAATAACAATTTCTTTAGTCTAAAAATCGGAGGGATAATCATGTCATTTATCGTTGTCTCTTATGCGTACGTTAAACAGTCTTACAATGGAGTGAGATAGAAACATAATTTATTTAGCCAATAAAGCGCGCGCGCTGCCGACGACACACGCACAAACACAATCGCAACCTGCATGTACACGACTTACCACAAGTGAAGTCCACGTGTCCAATCTTGTCAGTCTGTCAATCGCAGTTTCTTTACCGGATTGTTATTGTTTACGTTCCGTTTGAATATTAATACAGTGCGAATAAGTTACTTGTTTAATTAAAAAAATGGATAATACGAAGCCGAAAGCCTTGGATTCCTTGCTAAAAAGAAGGAATATCGTTATTGCATTATTACAAAGCCGTCGTCGTTCATCACAAAGGTAAGTTTTAAGTAATAGTACAGTACCTATCTATTATTCTTGGCTCAAACTGTTTAGACGTGCTTACCTAATGTGATGTTTCTTTAGTTAGAGATATTCGTATTTATTTTATAATAAATATTAAGAGTGCATTCGTCGTAGTAATTTCTAGGAAGATAGGTACTTACCTATTTTTTTACTACTTAAAATATTAGGTACTCACGGTGTAAAAACGGTCGGGTTTATTATGGTTGTATGTATAGTTGTATAGATGGGTGCTTACGTACCTAAGTGCTAACTAACTTTACCACAAAGGTCATGTTACGTAGGTACCTATCTAATTATTCACAATATTTTTATTCAGTTATTTTGTTTAATCATTTTCTTTATTCAAATTACATGCATTTCTATTTATTCCGTTATAAACTCCATGAAACTGATTTGTTAGACTGGCTTTTACGCCCTAATGACTAATGTCTTCTGATTTTTCGATGCCGTGCGTGACTTTTACGACCCCAATATTACAGGGAACTAAAACTACAATGGCTTTTACGCCCTAACTCTTACTAGCATTAAAAATAAAGACGACTTTTTTGTATAATTTTTGTATAAGTAATTCTATTATCATCTTATTTCCAGATCTGACTACGAGCCGAGTCAGTCGACTAGGAGTTTTGATCAATAAACTCCATGAAACTGATTTGTTAGACTGGCTTTTACGCCCTAATGACTAATGTCTTCTGATTTTTCGATGCCGTGCGTGACTTTTACGACCCCAATATTACAGGGAACTAAAACTACAATGGCTTTTACGCCCTAACTCTTACTAGCATTAAAAATAAAGACGACTTTTTTGTATAATTTTTGTATAAGTAATTCTATTATCATCTTATTTCCAGATCTGACTACGAGCCGAGTCAGTCGACTAGGAGTTTTGATCAAAATAGTAGTTCGGATCAAAGCAATGATATAATCGAAAACAGCGACACAGAAATGCAACCAATAAAAATATCAAAAGCAACACACAAAAAAATCATAATTAATTCAAGCAGTGATGGCGATATCAATACCTCTATGATTTCTTTACCCCGAGCACATGCTTCATTCTTTGGAGACAACGTTGGTAGCCTTATACCACCAAAAAGCCCGTTTAAAAACAATAGTAACAAAATAAATATTATTTCTATGGAAGTCTTAAAACAGGCTGATAGTTCGTCGACTGTTGTATTACCACATCCAAACGGCCACGACCTTATCGTGTTATTGTCATGGAGCATAGTGATTTTATTAGTTGGGACGAACTAGCTACAAAGACTTTCACTAAGAAAACGCTAAAAAACATGCAATTTAAAAATATTCGGATTGCTACATTTAAGAAGAAGAATGTTGATCAAGTTGAAATTAAGTACTCCATGCATGAAGACACATCAGTACAAAAAGTCATTCTATTTGAAGTACCTGAAAAAAGGCCAAATACAAAAGGGAAATCTAAAGCGAGAGGAAGACCTAAAAAAAATATTTGTTTAGATACAACTAATAATCACTGCCAAGCTGAAAAATCAAACGAATTTGTGTTGCGTAAGTTATAATATGACGCCAGATTACCAATTTCGACTGCAAAATATAACGATTTAAAACTTCTTTGTGACAATCACACAATACCCAGACCGTTCCAACAAGATTTTTTGTCGCTGCCTCATTTTAAAACAGTAGTAGACCAATTACTAGATACCGACGAAGAAGACGATGTAGTAGAGGAATTAGAATGAATGGGTACTTATCTACATTTTAATTTCATTAGAATAATGCATGAATGATTAATAAGTAGAAGAAAGATTTATTTTACAAATTATAATTAAAAAAAAAGGTTAAACAAATAAGAAAAAGAAAAAAATATATAAGAAGAGAAAGAAGATGAATAAAAAGAAAGTAAAAGATAAAAAAAATAAAGAAGAATACGATTACAAGCAATAAAATTAAAAAAGTAAGAAAACGAAACAAAAAACAGAAAAGGAAATAGAAAAAAAAGAAGATTACTAATTATTGTCAATTTGATTTGATTTATGAATGAATAAAACTGATTTGCATCTTAACTAAATTTATTTATTTAATACACCAATACCTACCTAGTAGAATAAATTACAAACATACCATTATTTTATACTATTTTATCAATTTTAGTTAATTTATTTCTTAATTAATTAATATTAGATGATAGTAATTATTTATCACAGTTAACTTAAAATTTAAATTAATGAAAATAATCAAAGTTCAATTCAATTAAATCTTTTCTTTTGTTTCACTATTCATGAATCGTGTGCATTTAACTTAACAGGTAGGTAACCTAATTCGTTATAATAAATTTTGTAATATAGAACTATGATAAATCAGATAATAATAATTATTATGCTATTATTTTGAGCTTCTATGCACCTTAATTTCAATATTCACCACATTAAATCTTACAAAATTATAATAATTGTAGGTTTACTCACGATAATTGTTATAAGTGGTGCAGTCATTACGACCTTTTCACTGTCTAAAGATGGTTTATACGACACGATGTATGTTAGCATTATAGATATTTGTGGATTTACGTCCTATAGTACGTATTTATAGACGGTGTAAAAGCCATTTTTATTAAAATTTTGGGTCGTAAATCCATCCTATCTTCTAAACCATAAGGTCTACTTAAAATTAAGCTTCTTGATATTAAAGAGCACTTAAATGCAAGTAAATATCACCAATTCATTCGAATTTAACTCTATTGCAAAAAAAGTTATTTTCCAAAATTTAAAAAAAAAAACGTTTTTTCGCTGCCCTGTAAAGTTGCTACTTTGGCTTTTACGCCCTTTCTTCCCCGAAGTAGCGACATATTCGCCGGCTGACTGACCAAAATCTGGTGTATCCTCCGCCTGCACAGCATGATTTTTTCCTTGTTTACGACTTTTTAGTTCGCTTTTGAAGCAGTCGGGTTTTTTGATTTTTTTAATTAAGTTTTTTTATTTATAACTTTTTAGTTAGTTTTTTCGAATTAGATACATTTAAACATATAAGTGTTATATATTTTTGAAATCACCTCTTAAAACCCTTTATTTTGATACCCCACACGATGGGTTTGGAAGAAAAAAATAATTTGGGCCCCCACAATATGGCACCCAAAATCCGCCATTTTTCTATTATCCAATTTTAATGTAGCCTATGACACTCGCAGGGTTAAGACACATCGATTGACGTACGAATCATCAAAATCGGCCAACGCGTTTGGTCTCTGGAACGCCACATAGGAACAAACATACATACATACATACATACATACATACATACATACATACATACATACATACATACATACATAGATTGATAAACACATTACCCTCCTTCGGCAGTCGGGTAATAAAACATACTTGGTTTGTAATCAATTTGTTTAGTATTCTGGCGCGAGCATAGCTATAAGAATTTTGTATGCAGTAAATGCAAACAAGACATCAAAGACGCGTGTGTTCCCGGTCAGGGGCAAACGCAGAAAGAGAAGAGGAGTGAACAATGTCGTGACTACCAGGAACATGCGGCCGGGGGAAATAGGCGAGGACTCCAGTTCAGATGAACAAGGGGAGGAATTACACCAGCTGTGTTTGAACGGATACACCCCGGTAAGCTTATCATTATCATTGCTTGTTGGTGACACCTATATCAAAATGGACAGGCTCAGCTGTTTCATGTATCAGTAAAAAACCTATGACCGCCATTTTAGTTCTAGATCAATTGAGCCATTTAACTTGGTGTTAAAATTGTATGACGGTAGCAATATCCGGCCATTAGGGGTTATGAGAACGAAAGTTCACTACAAAGATAAAATTAAACACTAAGAACTGCTTGTGATCGACGGAGGTGCAATTTTTTTATCAGGCCAGCAATGGTTATCAGAATTGGAAATAAAATACCAAAAGGACAACGGCGAAATCATATCTGACTTAAATTTGAGCGTCTGAAAGTGAGTTACATACGAAAGAAATTCCACGCTCTCGTAGTCTACTTTTTTTTCAAAGTATAAAATTAACTAGTTCAGCACGGATAAAAAAAAACATTAAAAATGAAAGTTATTTGATTTTTCGTTAACTTTAATTAGCTTAGTGTTGCCACCGTACATTTATTCTGCCTAGTGACAAGTATTGACTGTAGTTAATAAATCATTATTGTTATTCTATAGACCGATTATACTTGCATTTTCAGTAATTCGATGACTTGTGGTTGATTCTTTTTATTCAAATCAGTTCTTGCGAAATTAAATTAAAGTTTAAAATAATTATGCTATCATATCTAGGATAGTCTGGGGAGTGTGCAAACCCAATTTGTGTCATATTCGTCATTTTGATGGATGCGAATGTCCGACATCACCCACCAGGAGAAATAAGGGGTCACGCATCACAAATGCAGACAAAAGATTCCGCAAAAAAAGGCAAATAAGTTTGCTTTCTCCTCAGCGAAGCGGGCCAGCGACCCTTCGGGTTTCAGCAGAACACCGAAACTCTTTATTACCTGCTGGGTACGAAGAAAGTTATGTCCCTATTCGACTGTAGTTATGTGGTATGTAAGTAATGTGGTCGGACCGAGACCTTTGCAACACCTTTTTGCAGGACTTGGCAGCGCTGTTGAAGGCCTTATTTTCCGACATACGTGAGTCACTACCCAAGGTGAACTTCTCGACACAGAGTATCGGCACAGATATTATAATCTAGTATTATATACATACAGATGCCTCATCCCATACTAAGAAACCGTGCCGACGTAACTAGCGTTTTTCACCTGATTATACCAATATTTTTTTTGTCTATCGATCGCGTTCGTTCCACGGCGATAGATAGATCACCATCTATATCCATGTAACGGAACCGAGCGAGATCGATGTGCATAAAATAATCAGTATAATCAGTACAGAACGTCGGCACGTGCGAATCAACATCCATCGTTGCCGTTGCCCACTGAACCAACTGGCTGATTAGCGCTAACGAAAGCTTATGCATCTCACCTCCAGCATGATCAGTGCAGTGAAGAGCCACTCCTGGTGGTAAGCATTAAAGTTCCCCCGTATCACTAATTGGGCGGTATGGTACTGCTGTGCCGCATCAGCCGCTTCACTGAGGTAATCTGTGAGCCTGCATATCTCCTGATCACCGCTGTGCGAACGGTAGACATAAGCATAGATAATTTTATCCAGACCTGTGTCCACCAGAACCCGAATCGTTGTGAATATTAATTGAATTACAATAATGATTAAAAAGCGAATTTTATTAGCTCTTCCATAGTACTAAAATGTCTGTTTTTTTCGAATGTAACATTGACACACATTGTAATTATTGCTTACAATAATATTTATCAAAGATTTTTTTTGTCGGTATAATTCGAAATCGTATAATAAGGTAAAATAATATAAACAGAAAAAATCTTTCAAATGTTTTCATGACGCCATTGTTATGGTAGTTACAATGCTTTTCTTATTAGAAATGTTTAAAATCTGTACATTGTAATGTGACATTGCAAAAATCATACTTGCAGTGGTTTTATTAAAACTGAAAGAACAATTAAAATTATTAACATCAAACCAAAAATTGTATAGTAAAACTTATGCCTGCAGTTGTTAAATAAAAATACCTTGCAAAAAACAAACTGTGTTGAAAACCATGCCATATTGAGTTACAATGTTCTTCATATTGGGTGATATTCAACCTCCATTTTAGTCTTTCACGGCTTCATAACTAACTTTTAAGGCGCCGATTCCCTTGAGTAGCTGATTTTAAAATGAGAATCACGTCTAAACGGCTAGTCGTAATTTATTGAAAAAAATATATGCTATATTAGACCATTTTCTTAATAATTTCATCTGAGCAAATTTTGAGTTTTATTCGTATAACATAGCGTAATTAATTTGTAAAGTAATGTCTAAATCGGACAAAAACACGACAATCACACCAAAACCGCTGGGCGTATTTTAATGAAACCGACACCATATCAAAGACAATTTAATTATCTACATTTTGATCTGAAGCTTTTTTTTTAAAGTCATAAAATAATAATTAAAGTACAAAAACCAACTAAATTTTAGATCGCGCGGGTGTGAAACGAGTGCGCGTTTTGTTCCCTCAAGGTCGTTGGCTTTAGTCGTCGTCTTAAGGCCCACTTACGCAAGAAACTTAACTCAGAGTTAGTTGATAACACCAGGTTAAATTGACAGTTTGTTATACAATATTGTCAATTTAACCTCGTGTTAGCAACGAATTCTTAGTTAAGTTTTTAGAGCAAGTGTGTATTAATCAATCACATACATCATAAATAACGAACGCACTTGTTTGTTGCAACTTGCAAAGACCTAATGTAAACAAATAAACGCGCCGCGAGTCTTGCTGGCCGGCACCCGCCGCGCGCGTTCCAGCGCTCGCCCTTCGTGCGAAGAAGTCTAGTATTTTTTTTTTAATTATAAGATTTCGTGGATAAAAACGACACAAAATATGAACAGTGTTTTGTTTCACCATAATAATCAAAAACACGTTAACTCTAATAACTTGCATTTTCTTTTGTGGATTTTACAGGGTGTTGTAACAAAAAAATAAAATATTTAAAAGTCGTGGATGAATTCGACACAAAATATTTTGACCAACAAATATCAGTACTCTAAAACGCGTAACACCTATTTAACCTATTGTAATATTCTTTTAGAGCTAGTTGGGCGACGTGTTAGGTACTGGTTAAGTATTAGGATTCTCGTGGACAGATGTGACACAAAATGCCTATGTACATCAGTAACTACTTCGTTATTGTCGTGCAAGTAAAATTTTCATCTCTAATTTTCTTTTCGTCCAATACTGGTCGAAAAGACAAATACCTAAATTTCGACCTATGCAAATACCTAAGATGACATAAAGTAAGGTATTAGGTTGGGCAAATGGTCTAGAAACTATATACGAAACACAAACAACTTTAATATTTTTGAAACCTCAGAACCTAGCGCTATCGGTCTATCTAGGTGTTCCTTGCAGGGAGGTAAGAATACTGTAGTGTAGTAGAAATAAATGAATTACTTTCTACTAAGGATAGGCAAAAAGTCTACTATTCAAGTATATAAAAATATAGCTTGGTTGTTGACGACGACCTTTTGATACACGTTAATGTCTCTATAAATAAATAAATAAACTCTTTTTAAAGAGTACATTTTTTATTTCATGCTGAAATAACTAGGTATGGGAAATACTAATGCGATATTGCCCTTTTACTTCCACGAAATCGATTAACATTATCACTTCACTTCTTGTTTGAATGGCACCAGATGTGTATAATTTATTAACATTATCTATTAAACACACTATTATAAGTTACCCAGATATAACCTACAACAGTTCATGACTGAATATCTATTATTTTCGGCATTCTCGAACAAAAATTCTTGTACAAACTAATTCAGAACATGACCCTGAGTTAAACCAGATATTTTTCATTTAAGGACGTAGGCATTTAATCTCAGCTAGAACAATGTATGGGCTTCTGTCATTGTCCTTTACACAAACAATTAACAATGCAAAAATGTTAAATAAATAAATAAGGGCGAAATCTTAGCTGACTTAAATTTGAGCGTCTGAAAGCGAGTTATGTATATATGAACGAAATTGAAATTCCATTAATTGTCTACGTTTTTCAAAGTATAACATTAACTAGTTCACCACGGATTAAAAAAAAACATTCTATAAGTAGAAATAATACAAAAAGTCCTAGAGATATCATGAATCGAAATTAATTTATTTCAATAAATAATTGTATTAATGTATGATAAATGTTAAAAAAATATGATCATTGAAAAAATATTCATATGCCAGTTGATCTGTGTTGAATATAAAATCACTTTAAATCCTGTCTTGCTGGTCAATAGATATCCGCTACCGAAGATGATCTGTTAGTGAGCAAAAACGGGGCTACGTTATTTTCGAAAATTGACCTATACCAGGCCCAAAAGTAGATACAATAAGATTATTCTAAAGATTTAACAGTAAAAACAAACACAGAGGTCTGTTTAAATACAATAGACTCGTGTTTGGACTGTCTGCGAGCCCGGGCATCTTCCAGCGGATTATGGCGAACCTTCTTAGTGATATAGCAGGTGTGGAAACATTCCTTGATGACGTGATCATTGGCACGTCAGGAACCCAACATAAGCACAAGTATGACGACACGGTTGGCGTAGTGGTTGAGCGATCGGCTGCTGCGCTGCGTGTCGCGGGTTCGATTCCCGCACGGAACAAATATTTGTATGGCCTACAGATAGTTGTTCCGGATCTGGGTATCTTGTGTATGTAAGTTTATATGTTTGTCACGGCATGAAGCTTAAGAGAAGTAAATGTTTATTTATGATTGATGAGGTAATAATATTTAGGGTATGTGATATCTAAAGAATTAAAGTAGATACGGAAAAGGTAAATGCAATAGTGAAAATGCCTAAGCGAAGAGATGTGATTGAGTTGCGGGTTTTCTTAGGGTTAGGCAATTTTTATGCTAAGTTCATTAAGAATTTGAGTAGTATATTGTCACCGGTTTACGAACTTCTTAAGAAAGGTGTTAGCTGGAATTGGAGTGTTCAGTGTGAGGAAGCCATGGCCAAAGTAAAGAAAATATTACTAGGCGCGGAAGTGTTGGCCTTGGCCCTTGGCTCATTATCATAATGAGCCAAGGCCAGATAGGCCGTTAGAGTTGACGTAACGCCAGGCGCCGCGGCGGCGGCGGCGGCGGCCGCGATCTATGGTAGGAGTATGTATCGCGCGCATTGAATAACGCCGAAAAAAAATATTCTCGGATAGATCGAGAGTTATCAGATAGGTTGTGTTTGTGTGTGTAGGTGGTGTTTTATTTCAGACTTTTTAGTTTTAGTAATGAAAGAGTTCTCCAAATAAGTGATGTGGTAAAGATTATTTATTTGCCATCAAAGTTACGCTTATCTCGAATTTGTGCCAAAATAGGAACAGAAAAGTGCTACAATAGGTTGGTACGGAACCTTCATTTGATATCCATATTGTTAGGATAACGAAAAATAAAATTGTACCACCCCCATTTTTAGGGGGGTGGGGGGTATTTAAAAAAATTCAATAACCTATGTCACTCCCACAATTGAGACGAATCTAACGATACCTCCTATATCATAATCGGTCAAGCCGTTTGAGCTGTAGAGCTTGCTAAAGAAATGAACATACATACACGCTCGAAAAACATTACCCACCCGCAGTCGGGTAAAAAGTTGCAAGTTGCGTTGTTCTATTCTATAAGTTTGTTTATGGCCGACGCTTTACTTTACGAACAGATCACAAACCGTTAGTAAGTATATTTGGACCAAAACACGGCGTTCCGCAAATGGCAGCCAGTAGATTACAGCGTTGGGCGATCATTTTATCAGCGTATAAATAAAATAAAACAAAACAATGCGAACGGGTTATCGCGAATACCGCCCAAGTAACACATAGGCAAGATAATAGTACACATTTTGAACATTTTGGAGTTCAAAGATGAAAATAGTTTGTATAAGAGCTTTGGGAATAGCCAAATGCTGAATTAGGTTGAGTTCGGACCCTTAAAATTCTTAACGTTTAATAAATTCTGTATTTCTGTCCTTCCCTTTTTTACGCTTAATAACCAATCACAGTATGATTATTATACAGACGATATTTAGCATTAAACATTCCAGGTGGCTTAAAGCTGAAAAACAGGCCCATCGGTAGCATTTATCTGAATAACCATCATCTGTATTGCTATTATTAAAGCAGTATTAAGCTAGTAGCGTTTTAAACAGCTAATCTATATATATATATATAAATGAAACCCGTTTTCCTTGGTCACGGCATCACGCGTGAATGGCTGGACCGATTTCACAAATTCTTTTTTTGTTGTATTTGTTATTATTAGGAGAAGGTTCTTACGGAAAAAAATATTAAGAAAATCTCTCAGAAATATTGAAAAATATACATTTAATTTTGCATATTTAAAAAAAACGCGCGTAACGAATGTCAATGTCATTCACAGCCATAGACTATATTGAAAGAGCATTGTTTGTTCGGAAACGTGGTTACTTAATTAAATTTGAGCATCATTTGTCCGGAAACGTGGTTACTACTATATAAAAATAAGTCGGGTTTTCCTCCCTAACGCTATAACTCCAGAACGCACGAACCGATTTCCACGGTTTTGCATTCGTTGGAAAGGTCTCGGGCTCCGTGAGGTTTATAGGTAGGGTAGGGTAGGGTAGGGTAGGGTAGGGTAGGGTAGTGTAGGGTAGTGTAGGGTCAGGTAGGTTAGGGTAGGGTAGTGTAGGGTAGTGTAGGGTCGGGTAGGGTAGGGTAGTGTAGTGTAGGGTAGGGTAGGGTAGTGTAGGGTAGGTTAGTGTAGGGTAGGGTGGTGTAGGGTAGGGTAGTGTAGGGTAGTGTAGGGTCGGGTAGGGTAGGGTAGGGTAGTGTAGGGTAGGGTAGGGTAGTGTAGGGTCGGGTAGGGTAGGGTAGTGTAGGGTAGGGTAGGGTAGGTAGTGTAAGGTAGGGTAGGTAGGGTAGATAAATGTTTGGTCTTTTTATGGCAAAACAAAGTTTTCCGGGTCAGCTAGTTGCTGAATAAAATATCTCTTTCTAAATAATATTATCACATAATTCTATTAAACAGCTTGATACTGAATAATTGTTTTTAGTTTATCTGTAAACTGAATAAGATTCTATGTTTTACTAATTATTCAGCTGCTGAATTAACAATATTTTTTGTTTTATTAAGCTTTTTTCAGTATAATAGAGAGTTTCAAACTAACTTTCAAATTAAAGTCCATATTTGTATTGTTATAGCGCACATAGCTTAATATCAGCTTAATTAAAAATATTTTGTCCGTATTTATTTCTTGCGTTATGGATCGAAAGTCGTGCAAAAACGTAAGAGAACCGGTTAGTTGTATCAAAAGAAAAGAATATTTAAATATCAGCAGTACCTAGTACCCAAATCCTTTGATGACCCGAAACAGACAATTCTAAGTGTTTCGGGTCATCAAAGGATTTGTGAAAATAGTTTGGACAAAACTGAACCACAGATTACTTAATAGTTACTACGACTGAACCCAGTCCCAGCGAGCATGCGTGGTTGCCGTGTAATGAAGAGGGTTCCGTCCCCCAAAAATGACAAAAAGAATGGGATTTGCCAGAAATATTAAATCAAAGATTCCTAGACATTTTACGTAATGATCCAAGGACAATTATTTTAAATAAACCGAGACATGTCAACATAAAGTCTATTGAGCAAGGTGAATACTGGCACAATGGCGTCATTATATTGATCAACACAAATTTTGTGCCAGAAAACATATCACTGAATAATATATATAATAATAAACATCGATGGTCTTCCAATTTTCAATAAAAAATTTCAATTTCCGAAAAAGAATTTTGGCCAATTTTAATAGAAAAAGATTTCAAAATCTATTAAGAAGATTTCATTTCTGAAATGATTATTTTGTTAGCAGAAGGTACAAGTACAAGAAAATAAATTTTACGTTGTGATAAGATTTATTTTATTTGCGACTCGTAATCCTTCAACTTGCATTTCTGCAAGTTTTTTCATAATTTTGTCTTGATTGTCCATAATATGTGGTTGTATAGCGTATTATTGTTGATTCCTTATAAGGTCTGGTGTCTATCAGTGCCAAGTGACTGCTGCGCGGCTACGTTTTCAATTTGCCTTGAGTTTCAGTTCAGTTTTCAATTTGACAGTTTCGGGTGGCTTGATGTACTGGCGTCTGTACATAAAACTATGATGAAGATCTTTGAAAGTCGTTACGGGTAGTCAGAAGCCTTAGATCTGACACCAGTCTAGTCAAGGGGTACCGTGTTACCTAGTTACTGGGTTGTGGAGGTCAGATAGGAAGTCGCTTCATGTAAAACACTGGCACTCAGCTGAATCCGGTTAGACTGGAAGCCGACCCCAATGAAGTTGGGAAAAGGCTAGGCAGATTGATTGAATGCAATCATTTAAACTCAGAAAGTATCATTCGGTGAAGTGGAACTGATGAATGAGACCACAATGGCAACTGGAACGCCGAAATAAAACAATGTATCCTAGACGTGTTTGGGCTTATTGGAATCGTCATGAGATGTGCTTTTACTATAAATGATTATCATGTTAAACCTCCAGTACATACCAAAACTTAAAAGATCGAAATAAAATAAAAAATACCAAAAAAACAAACCGATTTCCAAAACAAAACCTACAAAGCGAAAAATAACTTCTTATTTTTGAAGTCGGTGTCGAATAACTGAAAACAATGTGTACAAAAGACACCGACTTCGGAAAAGAAAGTTATTTTTCGCTTTATAGTGTTTTGTTTTGGAAGTCGGTTTGATTTTTAGGGTCCCGTACCCAAAGGGTAAAAACTGGACCCTATTACTAAGACTCCGCGGTCCGTCCGTCTGTCTGTCTGTCACCAGGCTCTATCTCATGAACCGTGATAGCTAGACAGTTGAAATTTTCACCGATTATGTATTTCTATTGCCACTTTAACAAAAAATAGAATAAAATTAATATTTAGGTGGGGCTCCCATACAACAAGCGTGTTTTTTTGAGTAAAATGTTACGGAACCCTTCGTGCGCGAGTCCGACTCGACTTGGCCGGTTTTTGTTAAAAAGTTTTCTATTATCGGATAAATCAACTTACTTTTCCCTAAAGATCTGCTAGCACAATATGCAATAGGCTTTGCAATCCTGAACTATCTGCTTGTAATATAAAATTATTACTATCTGAATAATCTAAAACTGGAGGGTTCATTAACTCGTCTTTGAATAACAATAGTATATTATGCAACTAGTGAATAAAGGACGGCTTTAAAGCGAGGGCCATAGATGAATCACGAGCATAGCGAGTGATTCAAGTGTTAGAATCATGAGCGACGCGAGTGATTCATGGCCCTCGATATAAATCCGTTTTATTCAAGAGTTGCATACTATATTTTATACCATGACTACGAGAAAAAGAAAGATTTAAGCACAAGGCATATTAATAAATAAAAAATAATGGTTTATTTCATTAAAAATTTACAATACCGGCCAGGTGCGAGTCGGACTCGCGCACGAAGGGTTCCGTACCATTATCGCAAAAAACGGCAAAAGAATCACATTTGTTGTATGGGAGCCCCCCTAAAATATAAATTTTATTCTGTTTTCAGTAGTTGTTGTTATAGCGGCAACAGAAATATATCATCTGTGAAAATTTCAACTGTCTAGCTATTACGGTTCATGAGATACAGCCTGGTGACAGACAGACAGACGGACCGCGGAGTCTTAGTAATAGGGTCCCGTTTTTACCCTTTGGGTACGGAACCCTAAAAAATGTGAAACAGTCAGGGTTCCACAGCACTTGTGTTTCAGGAGCCGGTGACCACCTCTGTTACGTTACATAATTATAATTAACTAGCTGACCCGGCAAACTTTGTTTCGCCATAAAAACAGCAAACATTTATCTACCCTACCTTACACTACCTTCCCTACACTACCCTATCCTACACTACACTACCCTACCCTACGCTACACTACCCTACACTACCCTACCCTACCCTACCCAACACTAGCCTACAAAAAAAAAAAACTTAAAAACCATCTTTGAACTTCAACGAACATTTAAAAAAAAGAATTGGCCAAATTGGTCCAGGCGCGTTGTTGAGTTATGCGCTTACCAACACATTTTGCGATCCATTTTTATATTATACTAGCTGACCCGGCAAACTTTGTTTTGCCATAAAAACACCAAACATTTATCTACCCTACCTTACCCTACCCTACCCTAGCCGACCCTACACTACCTACCCTACACTACACTACCTTCCCTACACTACCTTCCCTACACTACCTTCCCTACACTACCTTCCCTACACTACCTTCCCTACCCTACCCTACACTAACCTACCTTACACTACCCTACCCTATCGTACACTACCCTACACTACACTACCCTACACTATCCTACACTACCCTACCCTACCCTACCCTACCTACCCTACCTACCCTACCCTACCTACCCTACCCACCCTACCTACCCTACCTACCCTACCTACCCTACCTACCCTACCTACCCTACCTACCCTACCTACCCTACCTACCCTACCTACCTACCCTACCTGGTTACCTACCTTACGTTTTTTTTTTTTTTCTCTTTTTTTCTTTTTTTTTATTCTGGTATTCGGGGCGGAGACAAATCCAACGAATCAAAAACCATGAAAATTGGTCCAGCAGATCTCGAGTTATAAGTGATGTAACAAACCAGTCTTTCTTTTATATATATAGATAGATTAAAGACCATTGCAATTAATATTAGAATTACAATCCAAATAAGTATTCAATAAATATCCTAGACTAAAATCAAAATCATTATTAAAATCCTAAACATAAACAAACTCAAAATTAAAATAGAAAAAAAAGTTAAAGTTGAGAATTCTCTGAACAAAAAGTTTGTATCGAGTATTTTTTGCGCAAGGAGGTTATATAACATTGAGATGAAGGTCGAATATATTGATGTGTTTATTTTATTTATTTATTAAAACTTTATGCACAAGTTCAAAGGCGGACTTAATGCCTTAGGCATTTTCTACCAGTCGACCTTAGGGTGGTGCAGAGATAAAAATAAGGCAGGTGCAACTAAATAAACAGAAAAAATCAATGTGTTCCAAATTCAAACACCAAAACAGTGAATAAAATAAGCTTTTTAGAGGGGGAATGGTATAAAATAGTTATTTATGCTACAAGTGCGGAAGGTAGGTGATAAAGAGTGAAACTTTAACAAGCAGCCAAACTTTGCGGAAAGTGTCACTTTTTTTCACTAGTGCTTTTTACTTTCCTGTAATTTTTTAATTTTTAACTCCAACGTCATCCTAGAGCGTCAGCATAGAGTTTTTATTATTTGAGAAAGGTTTAAAATTAGTTATGTACAGATTATCATTCAAATAAAAGGTAAAATAAAACTAATACTTCATTTTAGGCGTTTTTAATTACTCTAGATGTAGATTTTGATCAATAAATCAATTTTAAATATTCATTAAATATGTTTGGCAGAACGTATATTTTGCTCGTGCCTTATTGCGTTACGATGTGACAGCTATTTGCACATGCGCAGTAGATATGCCCAAGGAACTATTAGTTAATCTGTGGATATGCTGAACGCGCTTGAATAAGCCCGCCATTTTATTAATTTATTTATTTCCTCGCACAATGCATAGTAAAATGTTGTATGATACACGTACGTAAGATGATTTCCGACTCGTGTCGATTTATCCACTCACTCGCTTCGCTCGCTCGTGAATAAAAATGCCAATCATCGGAAATCACCTACCTTCCGCACTTGTAGCATAAATAACTATTTCATCCCACCATCTCGGAAAGAGTATTTTTAATCTTCAATAATTATCTGAGTGGAAAAGCCGTTTTTATTCTCTAGAGGATAAAGTAAATTGAATTTAGAACATCGTGTGCACTAAGTTTGTGAATTAAAAAAAACATTAAACCTATTTACTGCTACCTCTATGGTGCCGAATATATCATACAACTTTTTTTTAATTTGTTAAAAACTCAGACTCGGAACCTTCTTGGTGTTCTTTTTTCAATTTGCTTTGTACGCGGTTCTTTACGCGGCATTTTTTCACGTCATTGTTAAACCTTATATTAAAAACAAAGACCTTATACTTCTTACTACTAGACTGTGCACCAAAATTTTTTGTTTAGCTAAAATGAAATCTATCATCATACGCCTAGGTTAGCTATTTCCTTATAAGCGGTAGCTAACCACATTTTAGCATGCAGTGTTTGCTGACGCAACGGAGTAGGCAATATATATATAGGTAGCAATAGGTATTGGACATTTTCTACTGAGTGAAGGATCTGTTACGTAGTAACTAATAAGTAATCTGTGACACAGTTAGTAACAAAGACCTTATACGTATTTCTTACTACTAGACTGTGCACCAAAAATGTTTGTTTAGCTAAAATGAAATCTATATTTATACGCCTAGGTAAGCTATTTCCTTATAAGCGGTAGCTAACCAAAAGCGGTCCTGGCGAGAGGGTTCCCGCTGGTAGTGTGTCCTTGTCTGACATCTTGCTAGCTCAACTAATCATTGGATTTGGTAGAAATGGTAGAACATTTTATATTTTTCATTTTTATGTTATACCAAAACGAACGAATAAAACAAAATATTTAAATACGTTTCAAAGTCTATGAAACTTTGAAACGTATTTAAATATTTTTACAGTTCCTATAATTAATCAATTCATTGTATTAAAAAAAAAAAAAACATGAATACTGAGTAAGAGTAGTACTTTTAAATGTTTGGGCCTGGTAATACTAAATGTAAGACCACCAGGTTGGAGTTTTTGGCGGGATTTTTCGAGTGAAGTTCAGCGGCTGTTAATATTATTTGCAAATTGATTCCTAGTGGATATTGTGATATAAAATTGGTGTAGTTTTGTGTCTCAACTGTCTACGCAACTGGACAATATGTGAAATCATTGACAGAAGCGATCTCAGGATAGTGGAGCGGAGAATTTTATTGTAGTATTGACTACCTCCACAAAGCTTACTGGGAAGGCTGACTCGATACAATTTGCTGCCAAACACTCCAAAAACCATTAGAATCTGTCACACCCGTATTCTAATGCATACTAAAGAATGTTAAAATTGCACTGAAGACGAGGCGGTATGGTCCAAGACCTTAGCCTGCCCGAAAAGGGCGAACAAAAAAAAAAGGACCACCAGGTTTGCGGCGTTTTTGGCGGGTTTTGTTCGAGTAAAATTCAGCGGCTGTTAATATTATTCGCAAATTGATTCCTAGTGGAATAAAATTGGTGTAGTTTTGTTTATCAACTGTCTCCTCAACTGGACAATATGTGAAATCATTGAGATCCTTTGGGGTATTTCAAAGCATTGTATGAAGACTGCAGGATCATCTAACGCCTCTCCTTCATGAGCTTGAGAGTAAGATCAGAGTTTTTTTTTTCCTATCTATACGATCTATCTCATTTCTTGAAGAATAAGACTTATGCAGACTTGGGATTTGAGGATTATCGAGTCCTCCCCGAATACACCATCGTAAACTGCTCAATTCCTCTTCGAGTTCGGTCATCTTATCGTCGGTCCGGAGTCCGGAGTGTGCGAGTGTTGTACGTTGCCAGGTCCTGTCGTCGGTATTTGTTGGGGTAGCCGGATCTCGTCCGGGATTCTTTGCACCCCTTGCCATACCGTAACCTAGACCGCTACCGTAGTCGAGGTTAGGCAGGCTGCCAGGCACTAGGGGCTATGTTTTATTTGTGCTATTCATGGGGAGTGCTTTGCAGGCGGGTTGGCGATCCCAGTATGGTTGTTACAAATGCACAGAGAACGCTGCTGATCATTCTCTGGTTTGTCCCTTAGTCGCCTCTTACGACACCAATGGAAAAACATGGGATGTCGAAATTCTGTACGCTCGACACCGACTCGGTAAGTGACGTAGATTCCAAAAAATATACTCTTTTTTTTTTCAATGTATTTGGTAGGTTTAGGTAGCGTAGTTAGGTAGCATAAATACATATATTGGGATACTTACACTATTGTTTTTACAATCAATTTGTCCCGTGTTATGTTTGGTCATGGTCACCTCATTAGAAAGAGACACACTACCAACGGGAGCCCTCTCGCTCGGACCGGTTTTTGCGCCATAGTGCACAGCCTAGTAGTAAGAAGTATAAGGTCTTTGATTAAAAACAAGAAACTTGAAAACAAGTGAAAAAACTAAAATGAGTGATTCTAGCGACGAGGAAGTTTGTTTGACGCCAACAGAATTGACTGAAACTGTTAATAATGCGCAAATGAGCTTTCTACCTCAACAATCACGCGAGAAGTATTTAAAACAGTACGATATGTTCAACACGTGGCGACTAGCAAAAGGAGCCAAAACTTTCTCAGAAAACGTTTTAAAATATAAACGTTTAATATAAACGTTTAGAAATATGCCAATATTTTATAGAATTATCCGAGAAAAAGAAAGCAAGCACTCTATGGAGTACGTATTCGATGCTAAAAGCAACAATAAAGATGAAAAAAGACATACATATATCGATATGTATAAAATGTCACTAATTTAGGATAGGTATCGACCTATCCTAAATTAGTGGCATTTTTAAAAAGAGCCTCATCTGGTCATCAACCAAAAAAATCGAAGGATTTCACAGTATCTGATATTGTAAAGTTTCTTAACGAAGCACCCGATTCCGTATATTTGGCGGCAAAAGTAAGTCAGTTGCACATTCAGTATCTACTTAAGTATATTAATCTCAATTAAATTGTATACTTAGTAGATGTTGATAGGCATAATTATGCGTTCATATAAATTTTATTCATTTATCTACTACAATACTCTTTACGTTACAGGTTGTTCTTATTATTGGAATAAACGGAGCATGTCGAACTAATGAACTAACACAACTTAATGACAAAAACATTGAGAAACATTCAGATGACTTACTATTAATTAATTTACCTAATACAAAGACAAAAAGAGACCGCAACTTCGTCATTCGCAAGGAATACTTAACGATTGTTGAGAAATATCAAGCCTTACGCCCGCCTAACACACCAATCAATCGATTTTTTCTACAGTATCGCAATGGAAAGTGTGTTAGACAGCCTATGGGTACTAATAAAATTGGCAGTATCCCACAAGAAATAGCAACATTTCTTGAACTTCCAGAACCCCTGTTGTACACGGGTCATTGTTTCCGACGAACTTCAGCCACACTTTCGGCTGATTCCGGAGCTGATCTCCTGTCCCTTAAGCGCCACGGAGGCTGGAAGTCCAATGCAGTTGTAGAGGGATACATAGAGGATTCCATCCAAAATAAGTCTTAAATATGTGAAGGCATCGTAGGAGCCATTACACTGAAAGAGCCTCAATCGGATCCTTGGACTGGCCCTTCTACATCAAAAATAAGCCGTTATGAAACACCTAACCATCTCCCTCTCTCCAACATTCACGCCAAGGGAATCCGATGAATCGGTACAACTATTAAGTATGACAGATAGTTTACCGAAAAACAGTACACAAGTGACTAACACCAATATTACAGTACCAAACAAAAATATTACACTCAATTTAAATAACTGTAGCAACGTTACTTTAAAATTTTCTTAATTATACCTTAGTATTATGTTGTTATAATTTAAAGATTATTCTGTAATACTTACCTGTCATAATGTAGTAATTAATACCTAAACTGAAATAAAAGTGTACCTATCTTGTGATTGTAAACGTTTTTTATTTGCATTTAGTCATTTCCTCGCTGAGGTGGAATTAAAAGTTACGTGTTGCACTCGAGTGCAAAGATTTTTCACCTCGTGCTCTTTTGATTCCCTCGCTAACGCTCAGGATTCTAATTTTGAATCACTCGCTGCGCTCGTGATTCAATTTTAGAATCCTTCGCTTGCTCGGTCATCAAAATTGAACACGCGGTTAAAAAGCAACTTTGCACTCTTGTATAACAAATAACTATTTTGCATTCATCATTCCAATTGAATACAACATTTCTGCTACATAACATATTCATTGGAATAATTAATCAATATTCACAAAGGCGAGAATGAATTTCCTGTAATGGTTAGCAAACGCCACGAAACGCTTTAAAGGTGAACGCGCACTTGTCCGCGCCGCACGCGCCGCAGTCATCGCATTTTCTCTTGGCACCGCCCTATCCGCGCCGAACGCGCCGCACGCATTGTATTCACTTCTGTACATCTTGAACCATATTTTCATACGGATACGGATCATGTTGCCGCGCCGCCCGCATGTCCCGCCGAGTCTGATGACGTCATCCGCACGCGCTGGTGGAATCCGTATACCTACAGCATTTTGCTGAAATGCGGCTCGTGCGGCGCGGATAGGTGCGCGAGGCTGCATACGATTTCATATAAAGATTTATAAAATGCGATGACTGCGGCGCGTGCGGTTCCTGCGGTGCGGCTAGGTGCGCGTTCACCTTAAGTCGGCACACGTAGAAGGACTCGGATAAATGGGCACGCAAATTATTTTTAATAGCTGATAGCGACACACCTGTGTCGACTACCTATTCCGAATCTTCATTATTTAATACTATGACAAGCTAAAATACGCTTACAGTCGAAAAACCTGGCAAAGTGCGAGTCGGACTCGCGCATGAAGGGTTCCGTACCATTATTGCAAAAACCGGCAAATAAAATCACGTTTGTTGTATGGGAGCCCCACTTAAACATTTATATTATTCTGTTTTTAGTATTTTTTGTTATAGCGGCAACAAAAATACATCATTTGTGAAAATTTCAACTGTCTAGCTGTCACGGTTCATGATATCTCATGAACCATGACAGCTAGACAGGCTGTATCCAGCCTGGTGACAGACGGACAGACAGACAGACGGATCGTGGAGTCTTAATAATAGGGTCCCATTTTTACCCTTTGGGTACGGAACCCTAAAAACTGACCTGTGTTAATTTGTTTGGCATTGACAGATTGTGAACTTGACATTGAATCATTTTCACCTGACGTATGCTCAATGCATGCTACGTGTCGTCGGTCGAAACTAAACTAAACTAATGTATGGTCGAATTGTTCCTCTTTTATAGATCTACAGAAAAGTCCGCGGTGACATATTCAGTCTTAAAACAAAAAGCGGTTTAACTAAAAACCCAGGTTTAAATCTCTATAAACCACGGTTTAAACAAAAATGATATAACAAATAATGGTTTAGCGATAATCCATAGACCATATCATGGTCTAACGCTAAACCTCGGCGGCCCCTAGTTTAACGATGGTCTAAGTCGTATCTGTCAAAGATTTTCTTTTAGGTTATAGACATTGAGGTAATAATGTACGTTATAGTATCTTTTTCATTGTGCTGTGTTGCTTTTACCGGAAAATGGATATTAACATGGTGGATTTAATTGATATTGAGGCTATTACTTTTTCCTCGGTACTCCAATTCTCAGATGTTTTTTTTTTGATGGTCCATCACAACACTTATTATACTAACACATTATTAACAAAGAGGCAATTGTTATAATAGAGACTTGGAGGACTTAAAAATCCAAAGCCTAATGAACTTTGTTCAAGGAGCGACAGTTTTGTTTATTTATTGTTATGGTTTCTTGTAACGCGCGAGAAGTTACGTTTCGTTACACATACGTAGATGTATTATTAGTAATTAATACGAATTTAAGTAATGTGCTTATAACTAAACAAAACTGCAATCGATAAAATAACTAATGTTTATATACATGCAAAATAACAAAGTGTCAATATTTTAACACTCCTAAACATCATTTAATTCTTATCGTATTATCAAAAAGTTTTATTTTCTGGGCATACGGAACGTTGCAATTGAATGATATTATGGTGAACGAACGATATTTGTTTTTATCTGTGGTTGATATATTGACAATGGTTTAAATGACGGTACTAAGAAGACCAGGGTTTTTTTAAGTTTTGTAGTACGGACAAATTTAGACCATGGTTTTGCAGATAACCCTGGACTTGATAGGCAAGGTTTAAACCAAGGTTTATTGAGTTTTTTGTAATAAGACTGATTGAGTTTTTTGTAATAAGACTGATTATTTCTATGTTGTAAGGTTGACTCATATTAACCAATTTAATGATATTCAAATTTGGTGTAAAAAACTGTTTTATTTGCAAAGGAGTTTGGCCAATATAGTATATATCCATATAACTAAATAAATATGAAAGTCATCTTGATTGTTTAATTAAGGGCAAAATTGCTGTTTAGGTACACCATTAAATTGAGATAAATATCTTAGGAAAACAACAACAATCAACACACAACCAAATATTTCTGTGGTATTATAAAGGCTTACCTAATTTAGCATTGAATGGCAGAAAAGGGGATTACTTCAAGTGAAATAATGTTTTTAATTTGAACACAGATGCACCCGAGCGAAGCTGGGGTGGGTCGCTAGTACGTATCAGTTACCTGTAGTGGTTGCTGGTGCACCAGATGAGCCAACACCTGTGGATGTGGCTGGAGTTCCAACACCGCCAAATTTTAAGGTAGAAGTAGTTGTTGCTCCAACCCCAAAAGAAAAGTTAGCTGTAACATAAATTGACAAATAATTAAATTAAAAGCCATTATTACAGCACCCTAAATAGATGTTGATACCATTCCACATCGAAGGTTGGTTAGAAAATAGGTAGCCGAGACATAAATGCTAGTGGGTGAGGCAATTCACCATGTTAATGTGTTTGGAATAATGAAAAGTCTATCAGTAATTCGTGTTAAATAATTAGTTATCAAATTCGCAAAAGTACACAATGAACTTACGTTTCGTTACAACGGTGAAGGTTGAACTTTGAGTATTAGGAGTTCCAAATGAAAAGGCCATTCTCTATTTTCGCACAAAAATTGGTGTAGGAACTTTACCGCACTAGGTGCACAAAGTTTGTAATAATCTTGAGATACGTTTTTGTAGATACTGTAGAGGCTAGTACTTGAGACGATGATGAGATAACTTGGCATATATATTTAAACGCGGTTTGGTGTTAACAGTTTTCTATTTTATAATCTTTTTGCAAGAGAATCTAATTCGATAATTATAACTTCTTAGTAATCTCCGCTCCGCAAGTCCGCACATAAAGTAATGTCACTGTCAGACTTTCCGTATATAATAGTACTCTGTGGTCAGACAGCAGACTGTCACTGACCACCAGTGACACAGTGACCATGAACCATGAAGTTATAGGTAAAGATGGAGGCCACACTTGGAACAAAATCTTGAGGCAAATACCTACGTCTTTCTGTGGGCCGACCTCTCTTTCTAGTGTACCTACTTAGACAGAGAGGGTCTGCCCACAGAGAGCGATATAGTGAACACAGGTTTTGCTTCATTTTGCTTCAAGTAGGTATTCGAAGTGTGGTCTCCATCTTTATCTATACCTTCATGCCATGAACACTGCTGTCAGATGCAGTGTTGCCAGTGGCGGATAGACAAATAGTTCAAGAGCCATCTCAAAAATTTACATTTTGATTCGTGTTACATGGAGGTTACATGAGAAGGTTTTTTAATAAACAGTTTTTATTTTACATTTTTATTTCTTTTTAGTTTTGATAAGTACCTCCAATTAACATGAAAATCATTTATAGCCAAAGTACATCTCATGATGATTCCAATAAGCTCAGACACGACTAGGATACATTGTTTTATTTCGGAGTTCCAGTGGCCATTGTGGTCTTCCTCACCAGTTCCACTTCACCAAATGACATTTTCTGAGTGCAAATTATTTCATTATTGATGAAAATACCAAAATCGCTATAAAAGAACATTATCATACAACACAAGAAGTAAAAACAAATTCCAACTAGCAACTGCATGTGCATGGCAGAAAACGGTAGTGGTGGAGGGGGCACAGCTGTTGTTACCGGAGGATATAAAGAAGCGTGATAATATTATCATATTTAGGAATAAAATAAAAAAAAACATGAATGTCCCCTATAACTTCGCCAACGCCCCAGAGATTATATTATTATTTAGATTACGTAACTTCTCATTATAAGTGAACTGTTAATTATAAGTTCTTATGAAATAAATTATGGAGAGCAGTGGTGGCCCAGTGGTATCGGCCGCGACTTACAAGTTGTAGGTCGTAGGTTCGAGCCCAGGCAGGCGCTTTACTTTGTGTAAATTATTTCTTCACCACTGCTCTCAAAACGGTGAAGGAAAACATCGTGAGGAAACCGGCATGTCCTAGAACCAAAAGTTCGAAGACATGTGACATCTACCAACCCGCACTGGGCCCGCGTGGTGGATTACGGCCCATTTCCCTCTCACAGAGAGGAGGCCTGTGTCCCTGCAGTGGGAACATTAATAGGCTGATGATGTGATGTGATGTAAAATGTATCAATGATTGACTAAAGTAACTGTGGCTAAGTTATAATGTGTACCTATCTAAGCAATTTTGCTTTGTGATCTTATCAAGGAGTTTTAATCATATTAAACTAAATATGTTTTATTTCTTTTGAGTGGTAATATTTAATGTTTTTATATTTAATGTATGTTATGCTTTTATAAATTCGTAAATTTTAAAATGATATGAATCGTTTATAACTGATCATTATTTAACAAATAAAATTATAGATTCAGTTGTTGTCTTGTAATTATTAGAGATTTTGTAATTTTATCATATATGCCTAGCCGTTGTTGCTGAGCTTTTCAGACCTGAAATCAGCTACGTAAAAATTTTAAAGAGCAAGGCAATACCACAGTTAATATAATACTAGCATAGGGATGCCTCATCTCATACAAAGAAACCGTGCCACGTAACTAGTGTTTTTCATGTCATTATACCGATTATTTTTTGTAAACCGATCGCGTTCAGTCCCGTTCCACGGCGATAGATAGATCACTATCTAATAATCAATCGATATCGATAGAGAAATCAAATAACAGACATAAATCTAATTCTGTGGTTTGAATGGCATATGTTATGTTAACATCTTTTTATCTATGTTTTACCGACTCTATTGCAATTATCAAAATACATTTAGATAAAAATGTAAACAAAACAAAAAGCCGATCAAGTGCATGTCGGACTTTGCACATTTAGGGTTTCGTAACCATGTACCAAATAAAAAATCTGATCTATTCATTTATTTTGGTATTTGGAATAATAAACATTATCACCAAATTTCAAGACTCTAGGAACCCTAAAAAGTAACATGCCGCTGCCGCAAGCACAGAATCTGGCAACATTATTGTCTTGATAGCCTATGTAGGGGGTTAACCGGCAACTGACGATCTGCGAGAACGTTTTTTTTCCTCATTTGGAATCTCACGGTTTGTGCATTCAGCCAATGTCACTTCAGGTTCTTTATTATTAAGGAAAGGTAGGGAAACCATAAAATAAATAAAAGAATAATTATATTTAATAAAATTTCTACCAGTAATACCCAAAATAAAAAATCTGTGGTTTGGCCTTGGGTACTGGGAGGACCCAAACAACACCGACACCGACACCGGCTATCGCTGAAAACCAGCGCTGTGGCTATGTTTTGCACGCGAGTCCCAGCATTATGCTGAGCGATGACCGTTTTGCGTGGTTGTGACGCATATTCTGTATTTGTTTATAAGCTGTCCTTTGTTTTTTATGGTATGCGTCGTGCCTGGCCCAAATAAACGTTTTTCTTTCTTTCTGTCTGCTTTCAAACAGAAAAGATTCGGAGTGTCTGCAGTGCCGGATTAGCCACGTAGCAAGAGTAGCAAATGCTACGGGCCCCGCGAATTGGAGGGCCCCGCGCTCAAATAGGTATTTCGTAATTACACCACTTCAACAGCAAGACATATGTAGAAAATATTTTGATTACAAAACTACTACCAAACTACAAGTAATTTGATTTTTTTCTTAACGAAATAAACGAAAAAAGACAAATAGTCGGTATTTTGTATGTGTAAGAAAAGGAAAGCGAGTATTTGTCCGCTCGGTTGGTGCCATTGGCGGGCGACCCGAGCCGACCCGAACTGCGCGCATGGCTATTTCCGCCTCACCTCTAGGTATAATATCTATCACGAAAAACGTTGGTATCAAAATGAACAACAATAATTTGAAATTGTACCACATTTTTTAAATTGAGCGCTAGCCACACACAAGTTATGTGTTGTACTACTTGCACTGCACTAAACACAAGTTGGCAACACTGCAAAACTATTTGGGGAATTCCCTGATATTGTCATCGATCGAGCTAGTCGTAACTCGAACAAATAAATTAGGATTCTATTGACTATCAAACAATAAGAAATTGATATACACTTTCCTTTGACTCAATATAAAAAAAACGAATAAAAGCACTTTAAATGTGAACTATTTGTGAGAAAAGTTGTCTTGACATTGCTTCGAGTACTGTTTTCGTGATTGACGTAGCGCTGTGTGCTGTGCAATTCATTCAATTATCTTTTTTAAAACACAATAGAAGAGTTTTTGTATGTACAAGTGCAAATGCAAAAATATCAACGAGAACAACGAGATTCACTTAAGGTAAGATATTTTACTAGGTAGGTATGTTTTTTTTATTAAATCGCATTTGACATGTTGATTTTTTTAATACAAGACGTTTTTTTGTTAGATTGATTTCGGCAACGCTAGTTGTCCTACAAAAAGACGGACGTCGGCGATCCCTTTATACTTGAATCAATCAATGAAAGTTGGTAAAAGGTCATGACATGACTTATCATTAGTAGAAAGTAGTAAAGTAGTTTATGCTTCCTCGCAATAATTATAGGATCAATGTTGTAAAATAAAGAAATATCACAATGAAAGTGATAAAAACAAGAAAAAATATTTAAAAATTATTATACCAAATTTACGCATTTTAAAAAACAATTAATTTAAAAATATATATTTCTCTAACCGTAGGTAACATGAACAGCAGATCTAGAGATACTGGTCGGCACTACGCTTCTGGAAGTGCTAAGCGTAAAGCAAAAGATGAAAAGAAAAAAAAGAACGAAGCTGTTATATCAAAAACACGTAAGCTGGCCGAGTATGTTAATGTTCAGAGTGATGTTGCTGAATCTATAGAAAGTAAATCAGAAAATACAGATGTTGCATCTCATTGTACATATTATGATAGTGGTCATAGTGGTACTACTAACGTTTCTGATGAAGCTACACTTTCTATAAGTGATACTGTAGTTGAAGAGACAGCAATTCCTCTTAATTTAGGTATATCATGTTCTAGCCAAAGAGAAGTTATAAGCACAGCCAGTCCTCTCGATCTAGAGTCGTCGTGTTCTAATCAAAAAGTTGACTCTAATGTCACTACAGTTTCAGTCCAAAAACAAAACGAAAGTAAAATATACTCCAACGATATTGGGGAATGGCCGAGCAACTTTGATAGAGATTATTGGATTGAAAAAGGAAGCAGTGAACTGCAAAATATGAATGGAGATTTTTTGTCTTCAAAGAAAATTTATGAAAACGAAAATAAACCACGATTCTGCCATAAGTCATTTTTCACCTATAAACATAAACTAACGAATTAAACTCACGTCAGAGACTGGTTGTGTTATTCGGAAACCAAAGGACGACTTTTCTGTTTTGTTTGTAAGATTACGAATTCAGATAGTTCACCACGGTTTACGAAAGACGGATTAAATGACTGGAAGAATGCGCACAATTTGTTGACAAGACATGAAGAAAGCACTCCGCATAGACAAGCCATAATTTCTCTGTTAAACCTCAAAAACAAGAATACGCGTGTTGATTCTCAACTTGTGAGCAAAATTGAGACTGAGCAAAAGTATTGGAGGCTACTCTTAAAACGAATCATTGCAGTAATAAAGTTTTTAGCAGAACGAGTTCTTGCGTTTCGGGGTAGTGACGAAATTATTGGTTCACCTCACAATGGAAATTATTTAGGCTTGATAGAATTAATAGCCCAATTTGACGCTTTTATGGCTCAACATATTCAAAGTCATGCTAATAAGGGAAAGGGACATACGTCATATTTATCTAAAACAACTTGTGAGGAATTTATTCATCTAATTGCATCAAGTATACTGGATCAAATTATTTGCGAAATTAAGAGATGCAAATACTACTCAGTTTCATTGGATTCTACTCCAGATATATCGCATGTAGACCAACTGACTCTGACAGTACGCTATGTTCTGCCATCTGGACCAGTGGAAAGATTTGTTAAGTTCTTGGACATGGAAGGTCATACTGCTGAACAACTCGCTCAAAGTTTACTAGATTTCTTGAGTGAGAGTGGCATTGATATCAAAGATTGTCGTGGGCAAAGCTACGATAATGCCAGCAACATGAGTGGGAAATACACCGGTTTACAGGCCCGAATTAAGGAAATAAATAAGTACGCAGAATACATTCCCTGCCTTGCACATTCATTAAATTTAGTTGCTAAGTGCGCTGCAGACTGCTGTACAGAAGCATTACTTTTCTTCGATTTCATTGAAAACCTCTTTACATTTTTTTCCGCTTCTACTTACCGATGGGGTCGTCTTACGAATGCACTTAAAGATTCCGCTTCGAAAATTCCGATTTTGAAACGGTTATCAGACACTAGGTGGTCAGCCCGAGCTGATGCTACGAAGGCACTTTTATGTGGTTTTACCACTATTAAGCAAGTATTGGAAGACATTTTCAATAACGTGGATCAGAAAGCGGAGTGCCGTAATAAAGCTTATGGACTAGTTTCAACGATGAATAAGTTAGAAACGGGAATAATGACAATTACTTGGAACGGAATCCTAGAACGCTTGCAAGCGACAAGTGCTTCGCTACAATCGTCTGATCAAGACCTTAATACGGGATACGCCCTTTATGAATCATTATATGGCTACGTCCAAGCAATGCGATCCACATTTTCAGATATTGAGGCAAGAGCCAAAGATTTGACTAACTGTGAAGAATACAAGCAACAGACATCACGACGAATCAAGCGAAATACAAAGAACGACCATTTCAGCGGCTCTAATACACTCGACGACTTTGTTGAAAATCAAACACCTGGACAACGTTTCGAATTTGAGGTGTTTATTGTCATAATTGATAACGTACTGTCTGCTATAACTAAACGTATGAAAGCATATCATAAAATTACTAGTGTTTTTATCACTATTAAAAAGTATCACTATATAAAAGTATTTCGACAGATAAAATCTCTTACAACAGAAGAGATTTTGGAAAAATCGTCAAGGATGGTCAGTGCTTACGAAGATGATTTGGAGAACAGCCTAGGCGGCGAATTAGTGCAGTTCGCAGAGCTGCTGAAAACAGATGTGGCTACTGTAATTGACAGCAAGAAACAGGAGCCTCTGGAACTGCAATTTTATAAACTTTTATTAAATAATTCTTTAGAATCGTGTTTCCCAAATTTAGAAATTGCCTTGCGTATTTACTTATCTCTCATGATCACTAACTGCAGTGGCGAACGTTCTTTTTCAACGTTGAAACGAATTAAAAATGAATTTAGGAACACTATGGGCCAAGAACGTCTTAATCATCTCACGTTGTTGAATATAGAGCATGACTTGCTTAAAGAAGTCGATATTGAAAGTGTAATCGCTAAATTTGCCCATAATAAATCCAGAAAAGTTTATTTGTAACAGTTTTGTTTTATTTAATACCCTTTTGAGAACCGATAGCAAACCAAGGGCCCCTTGACAGAATTTGCTACAGGCCCCGCGCTGGCTTAATCCGGCACTGAGTGTCTGTAAATAATGCCTTGTTACATGAAATGTAAAGGTTATTTCTCTATGACGAAAATACAATCAAATGCCATGCAAAATTAGCACTGTTTTGAGGTACGGCAACACTTAGGATGGTAGGACCAGCATTCATAAACATTTTTTCTTCTGTCAGTTTTTCTTACCAGCTAAGGTGGAAACATAATATTATAGGTGGAAACATACTATTGAAACCCGACGCGACGTGACTTGTCGACACCCGATGCGAACCGTGCACTTATACAACACGCCACGTGATGCTACAACAGGTTTCGCTAGTATCATAGCTTCGTTTCTAGTATTATTTCTAATATTATGAGGTATTGACACTGAACTCATATCATATAATACTGAGTACCGTTTTACTAATTCTATTAATTGTTCATTTAACATTTTAAATAAAAACTAGGTACCAAAAAATGTATGTTTTAATAATGTTTGGTATGGTCATGGTTCCTTTCTGGTGTTTTCCACAACTACTGCATTAGACCGTTTTACCATTTTATATATTATAAACCAGCATAGGTGGTTTGAGGTATGTCATGGTTTTGGAATGGTTGTATCCATGATGGCCCTTGCCACCACAGATCGTGGTTTTTTAATTGTTTGGTTCTCAACCCACGGCTGTCACAGTCAGCTGGGTTTTCTATGGTTTTGACATAACTCCATTTTTCTTTTGGCATTATTTTGGTGATAGCTTTAACACGATTTGAGACGAATGGTTTCCATCTCGCTGGATCTCCTTCAATCCATCCCAAAACTGCTGTTGAATCACTCCAGCAATATAATATCTCCTGGTTATAAGACTCCAAGCAAGTCTGTACTTTTTGCATCAGCTGTGATATTAGTTGGGCACCCATTAACTCCAACCTTGGTATTGATACATTTTTACTAACAGGCACTAATCTTGCTTTTGCTGCAACCAAAGTGACCTTGTTCGCATTATTTTGGTTGCTGTCTTTGCAATATATAACAACTGTAGCCGTTGGGCATAGGGTTCGGGCATCTGAGTAAAAGTCCTTGCTAAATTTACACTACTTTAATCACCAAAATACACGTACAGGAACATAAAACAAGATAAACATGAAATAACTATTCAAGGTAACATTTAGATGTCTAAGATGGCCGGCGCTTTACGAGCGCGGCCTGAAACACGTCGCGTGCACGTTTCGAGGGTAGACTTAGACTGGTCTTTTTCTGGTACCGCCAGAAACGTCTGCTCAACGCAGTGCGCGGGAGTAATCGTGGCGCGTGATTGGTCGCCCACGCCAGTAGTGTCAACCTTACTCCTATTCCCGCGATCATCCGATTGGATGTGCCTATCAGTGGGGCCAACACTAACATTCTCTCTATCGTCGTGGGGTTGCCGCGCTACATACTCCCCCTCTAGATCACGATTACGACCTCGATCGTGGTCTAGCCTAACATCAATGTCATTCGAAATAGGTTGTAAGCGAGGTCGGCCTCGCTTTTTCTTGGGCTCCAGTGGCTGAGCGGACTCATCTGTTCGACCTCGAAAAGGGGTCAGCTGATTAGCGTGGAATTTGCCCAATACCTCACCAGGATTTGCATCAGATGCGATTAGGTATGTTGTTGGACTCAATTTCTTCTTTACAACATATGGCCCATCCCTCTTAGGGAAAAACTTAGCAGTCTTTGACTTGCTGGCGTCGCTCAGCTGATGGGTAGCCAATTAAACCTTGTCGTCTACTTTAAAATCTTCTCCTACTCTTCTCGAACGATCGGCGTAAATCTTCCTTTTGTCCTGCAGTTTTTTTACTCTATCACGAACTTCGCATAAGGAGTTCAAAAATCTTGTTAAGTAAGGAGTGATCTGTGGTACAAAATTGTTCTTCTGTAAGACCGCTCTTGGATCATTATAAACCTCTAACGGTGACCTCAGCTCACGTGCAAATGCCAAATATGCAGGTGTAACTCCGGTCGTATCGCAGACCGCGCTGTTCATGCTGAACCGCACCATCGGTAGCTGCATAGGCCATGAGGGGTGTACCGTACCAACTAACAGAGCCAATTGTGTCTTCATATCCCGGTTTTTTCTTTCCGCTGGATTGGCTTCTGGGTGGTAGTAGGGTATCAAGTCTTGTGTAATACCAAGAATGAACATGCACTTCTGCATGACCGCTGAGACAAACTGGACGCCATTGTCCGAAATAATGCGACGTGGTAAATCAAACCGAAGAAAATACTCTTCTATGAGTACTTTTGCGCAGGCGACAGATGTTGCTTCTTTGAGAGCATACAATTCTACCCATCTTGTCGCGGTGTCTTCCACTAACAGGATCCATTTCTCCCCGTTTTCGCCCTCTGGCAGTGGTCCAAAAAGGTCGATAGCCAAGACTTCATTGCGCTGGTTTAAAATCGGTGTTTGAATCAGACCAGGTGGCTTTTCATTTGTCGCTTTAAAGCGCTGACACGATGAACATGATTTTACGTAATCTGTTACTATTCTTCTCATGCCAGAGAAATAATAGTTTTTAGCTACGTTCTGGTACGTTCTCTCTATACCAGGATGACCTGCAATTGGAGCATCATGACATTCTCTTAGAATTTCCTCCCGTATGCTTACAGGTATTACCAATGCCGGTGATTCGTTGTCTGTATCTGGGTTATAGCAGTAAAGGATACCTCGTTTCATGAGATAACCGCGTTCTGTCCAACGACGGGAGGCAACTTCTTCTGTATCTTCTAATTCCTTCATAATTTTCTTGAGATCTGGGTCGGATTCTTGTGCTGCACGTAGCTCCGTAAGATCTCGCGTAGGCAAATCAATAATAACGGAACATATTCCACAGGCTTCGCGGGACTCATCTGTACAGACAGGGCGGCTGAGTCCGTCGGCAACCACATTTATTTTCCCGGGAGTGTACTCAAATCGAATGTCATAGGCCTGCAGTTTAAGTGCCCAACGCACCAAACGACCAGTAGGCGACTTTAATGACAGAAGCCATTTCAAGGGTTGGTGATCACTGGCTACGATTACTGGACGGCCATCAATGTAACCCCGCATACGGTCGACTGCCCAGCAGCCTAATTGTGTAAGTGAATTTGGCAAAGGAAACAATCTGGTTTTTGTGTATGTGTGTGTTTTTGGGAAAGAACCAGATTGTTTCCGTTGCCGAATTTACTTACGCAATTAGGCTGCTGATGACCGCTAGAGCCTCCCACTTCGTGGTCGAATAATTCCGTTCCGCTGCTGATAACAAACGGCTGGCAAATTCAATAGGTCGTTCTTCATTCTTTTCTCCTTGAACCAACACTGCTCCTATCGCGTAGTTGCTCGCATCTGTGCGCAGGATGAATGGCTTGGAGTAGTCTGCCTGTATGAGGATCGGCGCTGACGTCAAAAGCTTTTTCAAATTACTGAAACCTTCAGTCTGATGTGGTCCCCATATCCAAGGTTGATTTTTCCTCGTCAATCTTGTCAGTGGCTCTGCTACCTCCGAAAACTTGGGAATAAATTTTCTAAACCAGGAACATGTTTGTATGAATGTTCTGAGGTGTCCCAGTGTGGTCGGCTCTTTCATGTCTAAGATGGCTTGTATTTTCCCTTCATCTGCTGAGACTCCCTCCTGTGAGATCACATGACCCAAATATTTAACAGACTCTCTTGCAAATACACACTTTTCTCGGTTAGCACGCAATTTGAACTTCATCAGTCGTTCAAAAACGATTCGCAGGTTTTCTAGGTGCCTCGAAAAGTCCCCTTGCGTTATAATCAACAAATCGTCTAAATACCCTAGTATTGTAACGTGCTTTAATTCTGAACCGGATCGCATTCTGTCTATCAGACGCTGAAAAGTAGCTGGTCCGTTCTTCAGACCGAACGGCATTCTTTTAAACCGGAAGGTTCCGAAAGGCGTCACGAAAGCCGTCTTATCCCTATCATCTTCTTTAACTGACACTTGCCAGTATCCAGATCGCAAATCTATTGTACTCATGTGACAAAGTCCACGTGTAGTAGATTGCAGCAGTTCATCAATGCGAGGCATTGGATAAGCGTCCGACTTCGTAATGGAATTTAACTTTCGATAGTCGACGCAGAAACGATAGCTGCCGTCACGTTTAGGTACTAGCAGGGCTGGAGCAGCCCACGCAGATTCGCAATCTTCAATAATATCTTCTGCCAACATCTTAGTAAGCTCTCGCTGCATAATCTCCTTCTTTGCAGGCGTCAGGCGATATGGAGGCGTCGCTATCGGAGAATTATTCCCCGTGTCTATATGATGTTCCCCATATGGAGTCGGCTCCCCAATTGTATTAAAAAACTCCTGAAAATCCGTGAGTAATTGGGCAAGCTCCTCACGCTCCTGATCCTCTAAACCTGCACCTTCGTCATCGCGTAAAACATTAATCGCGGCGTAAGTATGACGAGGTGAAGAAGTTTCCGAGATCAATTTATATTTTTGGTTTTCCATATCCAAAAAATGCCAAAGGCGCTGCTTGAAATCGATCACGAGACCGGCACTATTAATAAAATCAATACCTAAAAGTGATTCATTATTTTGCGCTTCTGGGAAAATTATAAGCTCGGTGGGCACAATTTTATGAAGAAGGGTCACCTGTACCTCCGCAACAAGCACCTCCATCAGGCGCGTGCAGCCATCCGCCAGGCGGATGTTTCTAGTGCACTGTTGTAAAGGATGACCTTTTTCCTTCAACACGCGAAAAAGTGTGTGACCGGCAATACAGCCCCATGAACCCAGTGTTATGTATAACAATAAAAGAATATTCATTATTAAAAAATACTTGTATTTTTGGTTATTCCTCACGTACATGTTACCATAGAGTAATCTCCATTTTCCTGTCACAGACTCTATTAACATCAACCATAGATTATAATAGTTCTACACACAACATCTCCCTTCTTTTGTAAACTTTAATTAAACATAATCATTTAAATAACTAGGCATGTGCACAATTCTTCCACTTCTTGTTCTATAATTTGAATCTGTATTTTCGTTACAAATATTGTCTCTATTATTTTGATTTTTGATTTTGATTTTTGATTTTTTTCAATTATAATATTATTATCATTTGTTTCATTATTATTTAACTCAACTCTATTCTCGTCATCCCAATTATCTGTAATATCTAGATCTATAGTTTTGTCATAATATTTTCCATTACTAATTACATCTTTTCTGTTTCTTTGTATTACATTACCTTCTTCTGTCTTAACTAAATATGACCTAGGAACTTTTCCATAACCTAAGACTACTCCACTTTTATGTGGTCCTGACCTGCCTTCCTCTTTGATCTTTACAATTTTTCCTTCCTCTATCTTAGGCAATGGTCTTACATGTTTATTATAATCATATTCTTGTTTACACTGTTTCATATACAATTCTTTCTTATAATTATTAGCTTTGAATTTACATATACTAGGTATCATGTGATTTACCTTTCTGTTGTACAACAGTTCAGCTGGTGATTTGCCACTGTCAGACACTGGTGTATTTCTATATGTCAACAGTCCCATATAAATGTCCTTATTTTCTTCTATTAACTTTCTCAACATCCGTTTAACTGTTTGAATGTGCCTTTCAGCTAAACCATTACTTTGATGATGTTTTGGACTTGTTGTAATGTGAAAAAAACACCAATGATTTGCAAATTTTGCAAAATCAATACTGGTAAACTGAGTTCCTGAATCAGTATACAATGTTTCTGGCACTCCATGGCGTGCATATATTTCTTTTAAAAATTTAATAGTAACATTAGCAGATAAATCTATTATTTTTTTAATTTCTATGAACTTACTATAAGCATCTACAACTAAAATATATGGAATTCCTTTCAAAAAGAAAATCTCTGCAGATAATATTTGCCATGCCTTAACTGGTATATCTTTACAAATCATTGGTTCTTTGCAGTTAGCATTTTGATATTTCTTACAAGTATCACAATTTGTTATTAAATCCTCAATTTCTTTGTTCATTGTTGGCCAGTACACAGTTTCTCTGGCTAATGACTTAAATTTTACAATACCTAAATGAGCATAATGTATTTTAGACAACATATCTTTTCTTAAACTTTGTGGTATTACAATTTGACAACCATTCATCACTAAATCCTTATATTCACTTAACTCATCTCTAAAAGAAAAATATATTTTTGCATCAGACTCCAACTCACATTTATTACTTGGCCATCCATTTCTACTCTTCTTACATATTTCTTATTATTTGTCAGACATTTGTTACTAAAATATTTGTTATTAAATAAAAAGTGTTTAAAATACTTGTTGCATTTTAAACACTTTTTATTATATGCTGGACACTTTTCTCGGGCATGCTTGTATCCACATCTTGAGCACTCATTACTGGTTCTTGTAACTGGTTGTTTAAACTTTGTACTGCTTGTGGCACAATTTTTTTCATTTTGTGTATTTTCTCTATTTATTTTATATATCTCTTTATCATCTTTATGCTCAAATTTTTCACCTGTTCTGATGCCAACTCGGCTGTTTTACATATGTTTATGCACATATGTAAAGTTAAGTTCTGTCTTGCGGTATGGTATCATATTTTGGGGGCAGTCTACCGATAGGGAACTAGTATTTAGAATGCAAAAGCGATGTATAAGGTCAATGTGTGCGCTTAAAACAACAGATAGCTGTCTTCCCTATTTTAAGTCTCTAAACATTTTAACTTTCCCGTGTTTATACATTTTAGAAACAGCATTGTTTGTAAAAATTCATCCAGAATTATTTGTAAAACTGTCAGCAGGCAGAAAAAATCCGACACGGGCTCAATATGTTAATAAACTATCCCAAGTAAAATGCAAAACGGCACTTATGCAGAAGAGTTTCTTTGGTCTTGCCCCACGAATCTATAATAAAGTACCTGATGCAATAAAAAATATGACTGTAATAAAATTTAAAAGGGCACTAAGCCAAATATTAATAGAGAAATGTTATTACACAATTGATGACTTTCTTAATGATAAATTATTACAATGACATAAAAACGTATTATTGTGATGGACATGTATGATACTATTTCGACATTTATATTTTTTCCAAATTGACTTATTTATTATTCTCTTTGACATTATTATAAAAATTCTACTACTTTCACTTGACTAATTTTAAAAAAGATATTTTTTTTTGTATTTTGATAAATTGACATTTAAATTTATATTATCATTACAATTTTATATTACTATTTTTTGTGAATGAAATAATTTTTTGCATGCCCACAAGACGGTAGAATATGGAGGAGCTAATTACCTTTAAAAAACATCTATGTACCAATCACCCATATTTGCAAAGAAATAAATGATTTATGATTTATTTATGATTTATGATTTATGATTTAAGTCACCTTTTCTTAGTAACCTGTCTCGGAGTCTATTATCTTTTATTCCTGCAACAATTCTGTCTCTAATCGACCTGTCTTTTAATTCACCAAAGTTACACTCTGCTGCTAATTTCTTTAAGTCAGTCACATATTGGTCAAAAGATTCTTCTTTTTGTCTTCTTGTGAAGAATACATGTGAATTTACACACTCATTCTTTATTGGTACAAAGTGTTGGTTGAACGCCTTTTTCACTTCTTCATAATTATGTACTTTGTTCGTTTACTTAAGAGTAACCATGGAGTTTCTTGCCGGTTCTTCTCCATAGGAATCGAACAACCCGAACCGTGCACATTGTCGACGTTTTATAAGTGCCCATGTAGGCCTATGTGAAATAAAAATTATTGATTTGGATTTTGACTTGTAGAGTATTGAACATTTCTACACACGCCTCTCCCATACAATGCAGGAGCACTGCAACTTGGACATCTTGGTCTTTTTTAGTGACGCCGGTTGCTTTTCTGTAGATTTCAAATAGCTGAATCCAGCCAGGGTTTTAAGCCCACAACTCCTTCACCATCTCGTTCAGGTTCCAATCCGGTATTTTGTTTTTGCAGCGCCATGTTATGTATTACAATAAAAGAATATTCATTATTAAAAAGTACTTGTATTTTTGGTTATTCCTCACGTACATGTTACCATAGAGTAATCTCCATTTTCCTGTCACAGACACTATTAACATCAACCATAGATTATAATAGTTCTACACACAACACCCAGTGTCCAGTAACGCTGTAACATTTTCCCCATAATACCTATTTGCATCAAAGGTCTATTATTATTAGGCTCCCCCTTGATTGGACCTCCCTTAGTTCGACCCTGTGCAGACGCGAGATGTTTCTTACAATTTTGTAGTTCGTTATTTCTATTAATATTTACTGAGCTTAATCCTAAACATCTATGAACACTACCACTATCAACACATGAACATAAACAATCACAATGAACATTATCTAAACACTGAGCATTTCTATTATTATTCATGTAACATGATACGTTAACATTATCGTTATCATCTGATTGAATTACCTGTCCATGTTGCGAACTGGTTTTAGTTGAATTTACAGAAAACTTATCGTCTCTAATATAATTATTATTATCACCCACATTTTTGGTGACATTAGAATGCTCGATAAGATTTATATGACTCCCAGCGTTGTAATACGCTGGGTTACCTGTGGTATCGGCAGGAACGTTGCTCGGCGGCTCTCGACCGCGCGGAATGTTGTTTGCACGCTCGCGAACGGTCGCTAGGCAACGAGCGGCAACGGCGGCTGCACTAAAGGCGCGGTCGCATGTACTCTGCGGGGCCGGCGCGGGTGGCGCTGGCGGGACGCTAGCGGCTGTCGATCTCGGCTCGTCTGACGCGCAATCATTTTGCATGATAACGCGAAGGCGGGAACCGCACACTTTTGAAATTACGTTATCACTGGTTGTCGTAACCGAATAGAAAGCATTTTGAGAATTAGATTGACAGTTTTCGCACTTTGATTTTATAACGTTAGGGGTACCGCACCCATAACATTGAATAGGTTTATTTTTATTTACGTTGTTATCACTTTTCCCGTTATCACTATTATTGATATTTATTAACTTTTTACACTGCGATTTTTCGTGTCCCCATTTCTTACAGTAACTGCACGATAGCCTTTTGTTTCTAGTGTTCTTCTTATCACTTGGTGCCGAAGTTGAAGTAGCGCTGGTCGCGGCAGATTGGTGACTGGCGCTCGGAAGCGTCAGTGTCGATGTCTTCTCCCATGCGCTGTCTTCTAACGATTCCGCGATCGCTCTGGCACGGTGCAGTAGCTGGTCGAAAGATGTTATGGAGTTACGATCGAGCCGCTTTTTTATTCTACGATCGAGAAGCCCGTATACCATATCTAGTTGTACTTTTTCACGTAGATGTTGTGGCAATCTCGATAAAAGCGCTCGCGTCTTCGATACAAATAAATCTGTCGTGTCCGCATTTTGTTTTAATGAAAATAACTCCAAATATATTTTAAATAAAATAAATGGCGGACGATACTCACCAAATGCGCTTTTAAGTTTTTGTATCGCATCCGACCAAGATGTGGTGCTGGTTTTTATCCCCTGCCACCATAATGCTGCTGAATCTATTAGCAACATGGAGAGTCCTTTGACAGCGTTTTCATCCGATATCTGTAGGCAGTTCTTGTACACTTCTATTGCGTCGATAAAACCGTCAACGTCAGCGAACGATCCGTTGAATCGCGTTGTGCACTTAGAAAAGTTCGCGGCGGGCGTTGTCATGGACACTTCAGGCGTCGGAGTCGAAGTCCTAACCTCCTGGATGAGCCTCGCGAAAATCTCTGCCTGACTCTGCTGTAGTGAGTGCATCAGGCAGTTTTGCATGTATTACCACTACAAGCGACCCATTGTAACAAATCTGGCGATGAGACCTGGCTCGATCTTATCCTCACCTCGAATCCTTCCCTTGTTTCATCCCATGGTCAACATGACGCTCCTGCAGCCTAATTGTGTAAGTAAATTCGGCAAAGGAAACAATCTGTTTCTTTCCCAAAAACACACAGATACACAAAAAAGTTGTATCTTTATTCAACTTTTTTGTATGTGTGTGTTTTTGGGAAAGAAACAGATTGTTGCCGTTGCCGAATTTACTTACACAATTAGGCTGCTGGTTTCTCTCATCACGACATGATTTTCCTTTCCTATATCCTCAAACCTCCTAAACCTAAACCCAGGGTTCTGTACAGGCGTTGTTTTGCCATGATGGACGTCGAGAAACTGAAGAAAGATGCATCTACGATCGATTGGGAGACTATGACGGAGGCCACTTCGGTTGACGATAAGGTGGCAATCTTTAATGATGTTGTGGTCAACCTTTATAACCGACACGCTCCCGTCAGAAAAGTAAAACTAAAACGGCTTCCTGCGCCTTGGATGACAAATGGCATACAGATGGCCATGCGACGCAGGGACCGCACGTTCCGAAAATATAGAAGGGATCGTACTGACGAGAATTAGGCGCTATTCAAGGCTGCAAGGAACAGATGTAACCAGATGATACGCAATGCTTAACACCGCCACATTCTGGAAAATATTTCTTCATCTTCTTCTGCCGATATTTGGAAGTTCCTAGGAACACTTGGTATCGGCAAACCGCGACATTTAGACCTTCCTAATTCTATTGACTTAGATGATCTCAACCATCATTTCTCCACTGTGCCTACAATGGATCGTCTAACTAAGCAACAAACTCAGTCTCTTCTTTCTGGTCTAACGCGTCCTCACATTAATCCATTTCGTTTCATTCCAGTTGAACCGGAGGAGATCAAAAAAATCATTCTCGCCATCAAATCCAAAGCGGTGGAATGTGATAATATCACCCGTGGTATGGTAATCACTGTTTTGGATCACCTCCTATCTCCTATCACCCATATCGTAAACTTTTCCTTGTTTACCGGAATATTCCCTTCCTTGTGGCGTAAAGCTTATGTTCGTCCACTTCCCAAAGTTTCCAATCCCACTCTTCCATCTCACTTCCGCCCCATTTCTATCCTTCCCTTCCTATCCAAAGTGCTCGAGGCCTGTGTTCACAAACAATTTTCAAACTTTGTGCAGAGTAATTCTCTAATTAGTCCTCTACAATCTGGGTTCAGGCCCGGGCACAGCACTGTGTCCGCCCTCCTTAAAGTGACTGGCGATATGAGGGCGGGACTGGAAGATACTAAAGTCACTGTATTAGTGTTGGTTGATTTCTCGAACTCCTTTAATACCGTCAGTCACGAAATCCTATTAGCCATTCTTTCCTATTTAATGGTCTCCCCCAAAGCATTGGAATGGTTCACCTCTTACCTTCAGGAGCGTCAGCAGTCGGTTCATGTTGGAGATTCTTCATCTCGTTGGTGTGATTTGATAGCTGGCGTTCCTCAAGGCGGCATTCTTTCTCCTCTTCTGTTTTCTATTTTTATTAATCTCATTACTTCTGAACTTCAGTGTGCGTATCATCTGTATGCAGATGACCTTCAATTGTATTATCAGGGGAGTATGGATGAAGTACCTGACGTTATAGGCAAGTTAAATGACGACTTAATAGCGATAAAAGACTGGTCGGATAGGTTTGGCGTCACTGTAAATCCCAATAAGTGCCAAGCTATCATCATTGGGAGTCCTCGCAGCATCGCTAAGGTGGATTATGCAACTTTACCACCTGTTCTGTTCAACGGTATGATTGTCCCGTTTAGTACTGACGTGAAGGATCTTGGCTTGCGCATCGATAGTACTCTTAACTGGCGTACTCAAGTTGCTAGTGTCAGTCAGAAGGTCACTGGAACGTTGCGGGCTCTGTATCGTTTAAAAAAATTATTACCTTCGAACACGAAGGCAATGCTTGTGCGGACCCTAATTTTTCCTATCATCGATTATGGTGACGTGTGCTATTATGACCTGAATGCAGATCTCCTCAACAAACTTGACCGTCTTCTAAATTACTGCATTCGATTTGTTTTCAATTTGCGTAAATATGATCATGTCTCTGCGCATCGGTCACTTCTAAAGTGGTTGCCCATACGCCAGCGTAGAGAGCAGCGAAGGGCACTGACTACCTTGTTTTCATTTCTTGACTCTTCCAACTCCCCTAGTTATCTGGCTCCTCACTTTCAATACATTTGCGCCAACCACAACAAAAATCTTTGCTCTTCACATAACCGTCTTCTTCAATGTCCCACTCACCGCACTGACTTCATTCACTGTTCTTTCTTCGTTCAGTCTATTTCTCTGTGGAATGCGCTCCCTCAAGAAATCAGGATGGCAACCAACCGATTGGCATTCAAGGTAAAAGCTCGCGAGCATGTTCGTAAGAAGTTGGCAGTAGTATCGTCACAGCGATAATTTTCTCCAATCATCTGCTACCACTAATTTTTTAAGTATATTCGTGTATTTAGTTTATATGTTTGAGTATTTATTGTATGTATTTATAGTATGTATGTATAGCGTCGCATTTGAATGACCCTACCTTAGGTATCATGTTTACTTTAAATATTGCACCTACCACTATTTGTCTCTGCATCACCCAAAGGTCGACTGGTAGAAAATGCCTAAGGCATTAAGTCCGCCTCTGTACGTTTGTGTGCATGAAGTATTAAATAAATAAATAAATCAGGGTTGCAAATTGACCCTGGTCCATGGTGATTGATGTGGACATCTCTGTTTCCTCTTCCACTTCTACTCCCTGATTCTTGGATTTCTTATTTCTTGTTTCCATCGTTGCCATACGGACACGGAACCACGTGGCGAAAATTTTCATCCACCGGAAACGCCAGTCGTACTTAGCGCTTCAGGTTCCGGAATTCCCGCTTGTAGGTAGGTAGGTGTAGTAGGCTTCCTCCTGGAGTACAGATTCCAACTGCGGCGCCATGCTTCGTAAAAAAATTTTTGCAAGCACGTGTCGTCAGGCCCCTACTGTTGGGACGCCAGATGTAGCCGTTGGGCATAGGGTTCGGGCCTCTGAGTAAAAGTCCTTGCTAAATTTACACTACTTTAATCACCAAAATACACGTACAGGAACATAAAACAAGATAAACATGAAATAACTATTCAAGGTAACACTTAGAGGTCTAAGATGGCCGGCGCTTTACGAGCGCGGCCTGAAACACGTCGCGTGCACGTTTCAAGTGTAGACTTAGACTGGTCTTTTTCTGGTACCGCCAGAAACGTCTGCTCAACGCAGTGCGCGGGAGTAATCGTGGCGCGTGATTGGTCGCCCACGCCAGTAGTGTCAACCTTACTCCTATTCCCGGGATCATCCGATTGGATGTGCCTATCAGTGGGGCCAACACTAACATTCTCTCTATCTTCGTGGGTTTGCCGCGCTACACAACGGAATATCTACGCCTTGTTCGACGCATCACAGAATCCGTGTAGTTGCAGCTACGGTTTTTCTTTATTCCTAACCATCGTTTTACTTCTATGGTATTGATGTCTTTTAATTCTTCCCTTAAATTTAGCCACTTGATCTTGATCTTGATATCTTCTGTTAGCGCGACATCCTAGTTAAGATTTGATGACCAGACATTTTGGAATAGCATTTTCATGGTGATAGTTAATGGTGTGAGCCAACCTAATGGTTCGAATATTTTTGATATGTCAGAAAGAATCGACCATTTGGCTGGTTTTGGTAAAGATACTGGCACCAGTTTCGAGTCAAATATGTATTTGTCCTGTTGCGGATTCCCTCCCAGCCCCAATGTCTTCGTTGAGTCTGACTGTTTAAACTCGTAGATTTTCTGGTTCCACAAATCTTTTTCTAAATCAGCGAGTAATTTTGGTTCATTTGTGGCCCATTTTCGTAAATTAAACCTACCCTTGCTGAGTAGTTTTATTAGATCTGATTTAAGCTGTTTGGCTTGTTCCATAGTAGTTGCTCCGCCACAGTAGTCGTCCATATAGAAGCACTCTTCTAATGCTTTTTCTGCATCTGGAAAATTTTGTTTTTCCTCGGCAGCTAGTTGTTTTAAGCACATCATAGCCTAAAATAGTGCAGGCTTTGTGCCGTAAGTTGTGGTTGTAAGTTGGTATGTTTGAATAGGCTGGTATGGTGAGTCTCTCCATAATATTTTCTGATACGACTGATCTTCAGGATGTACCATTATCTGTCCATACATTTTTTCGATATCACCAGTGTAAACGAACTGATATTGCCTCCATTTTAAAATCAGCTCTTGCAGATCTTGCTGTAGGTTGGGACCTCGGTACATGACGTCATTCAATCTATGTCCTGATGATGATCTAGCAGACGCGTTGAACACAACACGCAATTTTGTAGTGGTTGACTTAGCACGAGTGACGCAGTGGTGTGGTAGGTAGCACTCGGGTTTCGTACTTGTTGCTGACGGCATCATATGGTTTAAGTTATGATACTCATTCATAAACTTTGTGTATTCTGTTTTCAATCCTGGATCTTTTTGTAACTTTCTCTCTAACTGGCGAAATTGTGCTAATGCTAATAGTTGGATGGAACCGAACCTGGATCTTTGGTGGACATTTCAGTCTCCTGGTTGATGTCTTCAATTTCCCAAAATCTACGTAAATCGTCTGTCTTGTTAAGAACGACGTTACACCTGTAGCGTGGTGTCATTGTCCCACAAAGCAACCATCCTAATTGCGTTTGTTGGGCTATTGGCTGATCCTCGCTATCGACCCTCAAAAGGCCACCTCAAGCTATCTGCTCCAAGCAGTAGGTCCACTAGTCGGCTGGTATTAAATTCTGGGTCTGCCAGATTAATGTTCTGTAGTGAGGCCAAGTTGGTTTTATGAATGATTTATTTGGTAAACTTTTGATAAGATTATTTGATAAATTTGATATAAGATTATTTGATATATTTGATATAAGATTATTTGCCTTAGAAGTTGAGGTCCTTATAATGATAAGGACCTCAACTTCTAAGGCAAACGCACTATGTTTTTTGTTGGTTGATTTCTATGGTAGCTACAGTTCTCATATAGCCCCAAAGTGGATAGTCTGATTTTTCATCATTCCTTCTAGCTTACTCTCTTCACGCGTCTCCCTACGTTGTGAATGAGACGATGTCCCCGCTTCTACCGGAGGCGGCGGCTGGTGAGGTTCTTGCTTTTTTGACATCAAGTGCTCCATGATTTTTGTCATTAGCTGCTTGTTCGATAGATATATTTCCTCCGCCTTATCAAAACAATTTTTAGTGAAATACACATGGTTAAATTCAGCAAGTTCACAGCACGTCCTAATCTTAAGAAAGAAAAGAAAAAGAAAAAAAAATGCATCAAAATCAAAAACACCTTAAAATTAAACAAAATATTTTTTAAACTATTAATGCCAAAAGGGCCTCAGCTCAGCATATTGCCAAATGGTAACACAGGGTATACCACCTGACGCTGATTTTCAGCTGCAGCCCACGAGTGCCATACGCTCGAAAACGCCGACAAACATTTATAATAAGTATACAATTTTTGTAAAAAACAACCTAAGATAAAATTTTGCGACTCTTAACCATTCCACCACCATACCACCACCCAACCCCTTCACCACCCCCCTCCACCTAGCCCTTTCCATCATCGGATTATAAGACGTACGGCAATGCGCCATCGGTACTTGGTGGATATTCCACCCATACGCACACAGCGTTTTGAAAATACTTTCATTGTGCGTACAGCTAAGGAGTGGAATTCCCTGCTGGCGTCTTTGTTTCCTGATAGCTACAACCTAGGGGTCTTCAAGTCAAGAGTGAATAGGTTACATCTAGGCAAGCGTGCTTCACCTTCGACCACATCATCACTTAACATCAGGTGAGATAGTGGTCAAACGCGACCCTATAAGAAATAATAAAAAAAAAAAAATTACGCGCACATCTTTTGACACCGTTCTCACATATATGTATTGTTCCAACAAGAATGTTGTAACCAAATACTTTTAATTAAAACTGATGAAAAAGAGTGTCCGTGGAACTTCTTGCACGTTATTCTCCATAGAGTCGCCAGCTTGCCCACCCCGACAAGCTCGTGCGCTTCGACGTTTTCGTGCGCCCCGACTAGTTTGTGCGCCCCGACACGGGTTCGTGCGCCCTGATGAGTTTGTTCGGTCCGACGGGTTCGAGCGCCTTCGGACTGCACGAACTCGGACTTCGTGCTTACGTTCTCCCAGCGCCGGCTCGATGTGCATGTGTGGCAGCTAAGGGAGTCCGAGGGTGTGACGGTGGAGCTACGCTTCATCATCATCATCGACCGGCTCGACGACTTCTGCTCTTCCTTCAAACTCTCGCGTTTAAGGTAACCCGTGGATGTGAAGCGAGTGTGCAATCAAGTGTGGTTCTTCATTCAATTCAATTATTGGGCTCATGGTCATTGGCGTCTGTCGTTGCCTTAACATTCCAGCGGTCGCAACCTTGCGATGTAGAAGAGCAGTCGTGATATCTAGATCTGTAATACCTCAACTTTACGCGTCTAGTTTAAAGAAACGAATCACCAAATATTTGAAATCATTATATCTCGAGGGCACGATGTCGATGCCTGTCATAAATCATAAATCTGTGTCGATGCCTGTCATGTGCGAGTGTGCTGTGTTTGTGTGTATGTGCGTGTGATGTCTGTGTGTGTGCCATCATCCAGGAACACTGCAATGTATGCAACATAACAGAAAAATTACTGATGTTTTTGACTTCTGGGCAGGTGCTCGGTGTGCAAGGCTCAAATAGTCATATATTCTTTTAGGCCTTGGAGCCATGCAAGCGTTGTCAAAATAGCGAGTACAGCTCGGGAACAAATGTTTAGATTTTGTAATCTTAAAATCACTTTTTATTTTTTTTGTATTGAGTCTTTTCATGTTGTATAATATACTCGTATGTCTTATATGTGTACCCATTTGATTTTGAGTGACTAACATAGTTTATAAGAATATGTACATACTAACAAAACTAGAGGGAGAGGAAGGCCAAAGAAAAGATGGATGGACTGTGTAAGGAGTACCTAATACGAAAGAAAAGGGAGTCAGTGATAGCGTGACCCCAAGTGACATCGGATAAGGGCAGGAAGATGATGATGACATAAGTAAAACGAGGTTAAATTGATTAATTTTGAAATTAAAAATTGACACAACTTTGAAAAAAATGCAGTGTAACAAAACATCAAACAGAAACTATTCAAAAATTGTAAAGTCGCCAACTTTAAAATTTTTGAATAGTTTCTGTTTGATGTTTTTTGAGAAATTTCCTTTAATTATTATTTCATTGAGTGACCAGTATGTTTCCATGCAATAGTTATCCTTCGTTTTATTGCATTTACAGTCCTATCGGTGAAACATAAATTTTATCCCAAATATATATATTTTTCTATACGTATTCGACGTGTTTGTTATCAACAATTAGTGGTATTTCTTCCCCGTTGGTCATTGCTTTCGTTTTTTGTTGTTCATTTTAAGTCCACATTTAATACTCTCTATATAACAATAACAATAATTTATTTTAGCAAAAAATTAGAACTTTGATCATTTCTTGTAATTCTGAATGGCTTTCTGAAAGTATGATTATATCGTCTGCAAATCGTAAGTGTGACAGATATTCGCCGTTTATATTAAACCACTTTTGTCCCATGTTAGTTTTTAAGGTTCCGTACCCAAAGGGTAAAAACGGGACCTTATTACTAAGAATACGTGGTCCGTCTGTCTGTCTGTCTGTCACCAGGCTGTATCTCATGAACCGTGATAGCTAGACAGTTAAAATTTTCACAGATGATGTATTTCTGTTGCCACTATAACAACAAATACTAAAAACAGAATAAAATAAATATTAAAGGGGGCCTCCCATACTACAAACGTGTATTATTACTGTTTTTTTGCGATAATGGTAGTTCCGTACCATTATCGCAAAAAAACTTTTGTGTGCGAGTCCAACTCGCATTTGGCCGATTTTTTTAAATATGTGTTCCAGTAGAGCTATGAATATTTTGGGTGATATAGTGACACCGTCTCTTACACCTTTCTCAATATAGAATACCTCTCCTTTTTTTCTAATTTAACTCGAGCATTGCATTCCTTGTAGATTTTACATATTATTGTTAAATAGATTTGGTTGATTCCTTGTTCAGCTAGAGCAGTCCAGAGGGATTAATGTTTTATGGAGTCGAAGGCTTTACTATAATCGATGAATGCTATAAGTAAGTGTAAATATACAGTGTTCTGAACAGGCGTTGTTTTGCCAGGATGGACGTTGAGAAACTTAAGAAGGATGCCACTTCGGTTAACGTGAAATTGGCGATATTTAATGATGTTGTGGTTAAACTTTACGATATCCACGCTCCCGTCAAAAAAGTGAAATTGAAACGTACTCCTGCGCCTTGGATGACCAGAGGAATACAGATGGATATGCGATGCAGGGCCGCGCGTTCTGTAAATATAAAAGAGATCGTACTGATGAGAACTGGGCGCTATTTAAGTCTTCAAGGAATGGATGTAACCAGATGATGCGCAATGCTAAATGCCGCCACATTCTAGAAAATATTTCTTCTTGTTCTTCTGCCGATATTTGGCAGTTCTTTGTAACACTTGGTATCGGCAAACCGCGACATTTAGACCTTCCAAATTCTATTGACTTAGACGATCTCAACCGTCATTTCTCCACTGTGCCTACCATGGATCGTCTAACCAAGCAACAAACTCTGTCTCTTATCTCTGGTCTAACGCGTCCTCTCATAAATCATTTTCGTTTCGTTCCAGTTGAGCCGGGCGAAATCATAAAATTATACTCTCTATCAAATCCAAAGCGGTGTGCTGTGATAATATCACTCGTGATATCATCATAGCTATTCTGGATCACCTTCTACCTCCCATCACCCAAATCGGAAATTTTTCCTTGTTTTCCGGAGTATTCCCCTTCCTGTGGCGTAAAGCCTATGTTTGTCCACTACCTAAAGTTTCCAATCCCACTCTTCCAACCCACTTCCGTCCAATTTCTATCCTACCCTTCCTATCCAAAGTGCTTGAGGCTTGTGTCCAAAAACAACTTTCAAACTTTGTGCAGTGTAATTCACTCACTAGCCCTATTCAATCTTGATTCAGGCCTGGGCACAGCACTGTGTCCGCCCTCCTTAAAGTGACTGGCTATGTGAGGGTAGGTTCGGCAGACAACAAAGTCACTGTACTAGTGTTGGTCGATTTCTCCAACGCCTTCAATACCGTTAGTCACGACATCCTATTAGCCATTCTGTCCTATATGATGGTCTCTTCCTGAGCACCTGGAATGGTTCACCTCTTACCTTCAGGAGCGCCAGCAGTCGGTTCACCATTAGTTTTTCCATCAATATTTTTGTAAAGCTCTCTTTAATTTTGTGTGTAATCCATTTATTTGAGTAATTTAATTTTTTATATGCCCTTTTGCTTGATCCTGTCAGTTCCAATTCAGCTCGTAGTGTATTTAGTCTGTATTGTTTTGTCTCTTCATCAGTTTCTTTTTATTTGTTTGTAGATTAATCGTAGTCGCTTTCTTTGTTCAAATGTCCTATTAGGTAATTTCTTAAGATGTTATCGTTCTTTAATTAATTCTAATATGTCTTCGGTGAACAAGTATGAAGCATTTTTGATAACATTGTTCGTTCAATCATTCGTTCAAACTGTGTTACTGATTGTCCTAGGGTATTTTTTTGGAAATGACCATGTTACATTTGGAATCGACCCAGAAATGTTCAGGCAGTCCTTTTTATATTCTCTTAAAGGTACGTTTCCGTGCGTCGCGGCCGATCACAGCAGCGCGCGGCTGTTCGCGTGCGGCTAACGCGTTGCACGGAAGCGTACCTTTACAGTGTAAATAAATTCAACTGAATGTACGAGTAAGTTGAATGATCGAATCTCGAGAAAAAGTTAAAAAAGGAAAACATTTTATTCGTAAAATTGTTTTATTGAAACTAACAAGAACGCGAACTGTAGTAGACTCTATTTCGCCCCAAAAGGCCTTAGATGAAGTGACATTACATCAGAGAAGTGAGTGATTCCATTGGTGATTTTTTTTTTGTCACACCGCTTTATTACTAATTTGCATCTCGGGTGGTAAAGCACCCCAAAGGTGAGTTTCAACCAAATAGTTTCAAGGAAGAATAATCTTATTAAAACAAAACTCATCCATAAAATTGAAGCTTCACAAGAATGCGAACTGCAGCAAAACAATAGAATAGTTAGCTAGCAGTCCCACCAGACTGAGTTGTAATGCTGCATCCACGTAGAACAGCCCACACACACGTATCTTGCTAAACGATGCTCGGTGTAAGCGCAGCACGTTCTTGCAGAGCCTTCTTTTGTCTTCTGAAATATTTAATAAGACCTTTAAAGAATAAACTATGGATAAATTTAGTAAAAAATAATGTGGCGAGCAAGAAGGTAACTAAAATCTATGGAAGGATAAAACAAGGTGCACCGATCCTTAACAAATTGGATTAATAGTCTTAATTGGGCAATTAAGACTATTAAGAGGAAACAGGGGCAGAGAGCGCCGACTGAATTTCCTAAGTAAAAAGTCATAATTCGAGGTTTGGCTCTCGTCTAATTTCTCCTCCAATATTGAACCAATTTAAAAGATATTCCATAAACTGAAAATGAAAGATATATTCTTTGTCCCTATGTTTTCCTTTTTGATGATACATTATCTTTAGAAGCACTAGAACCCACAAAAAATGCTTAAATTTGCGCTGTCAACAGAGGCTTAGTGTACAAATTTGACAAATATAAATGAAAAAAGGAAAACATAGGGACATAGTATATATCTTACTTTACCAGTTTATGGAATATTTTTTATTTTGGTCCAAAATTGGAGGAGGAAATAGACGAGAGCCAAACCTCGAATTATGACTTTTTACTTAGGAAATTCAGTCGGCGCTCTCTGCCCATATTTCCTCTTAAAGATGAAAAGCTTGAATCGCGAATAGTGAATGTCTTTGCTTAAGAAAATAACCATAAAAGAAAAAGCTTTTCAAGATTTTAGGCTTTCATTCTTACCGGTGATCATTCGCGAAACTTTGCCAGTTCTAGGGTTGCTCCTGAAACATCAAAGTCTTCTAATCCCCATTGATGTAGCAAGCGTTAAGCGCAACATGCTTTCTTACAGACATCTCTTTTATGTTAGCTGTCATATTAGTAGCCACTCTCTTCTTTTAACACATATCGTCATACACACACAGTACTTTAATCTCAAGTTTCTTTGGTGTTATATCGTCCACATACTCAAAACTTTCCTTCCGAAAAGTCGTCATCGCCATCGCTCTCTCAAACTTTATTTTACTAACTTTAGCAGTATCATAGTTAAAAAAAAAAACAAAAAGACAAGTTACCAGAACAATCTGACATCAATATAACTGCACAGCAATCGCGAACTCTCTGAACGGCCAAGTAGAAAATCTCGCAACGGTGCATGAACATCGTCTGCCATGTCAGATCCTTGCATAGCCAGCATAGTACAAAACAGACCAGCCCCAAAGTCGCTTTTCGCTGGAACAGTGTATACTTTTGATGATACGCTCCTAATCTACAAGTTCAACAGTCAATCTTACCAAGAAGTATCGTGTCACCTAGTAACTGAATTGTACAGGCTAGGTCGGTCGGCAACAGACAGAGCGCGGTCCATGTCCGGCCCGCGAAAGGACAGACATAGGCAGCCAAATATTGTTAAATAACTAATCTACCTATTCCACTTCAATTATGTTTTTTGAAAAACAAATTCCGTTCGAGTTTAATAGCCCTTGCTATACCTAGAAAGCACTCTTCGCAATAGCTGTTCCCCGCGTGAATCAAACTATAAATAAAGCTTATTCATAAAGAAATTCGATGTCTTTGGTAACTACATTTTTTCGTTTTTGACACCGACTTTCTAAAAGAAAGTTAATGTGTTTTGTTTTAGTAGTCGGTTTATTTTTTTGTTAAAAAGCTTTTTATATCTCTCTTTCTAGATTTGGTACCCTAAATTATCATGAAAACTATTAATAGCCAGTGGGCTTCTCATAACAATTCCAACAAGCCTAAACACGACTGCGTTACATTGTTTTATTGCGTTCCAGTTCCTCCGTTCTGGCTTCATCACCAGATCAGTTCGATGATCACCAGATCTTCGATTCGAGAAGTTCCAGTAGCCATCTGTGGTTTTCTTCATCAGCTACACTTCACCAAATCATGGAGTTAAAGTATGAAATTGCCGTTTTATTGTAATTGATACTTCGAATTGACATGTAACCTGCATGGTTTGAGATTTTTGAGTGAAACTTATTTCACATGGTATCTATGAAGTTCTTCTTTTTAAAAATGTGTAACATTCGATTATCGACTTTCAGTTGTTTTAATTATTCAGCTTAGATAAGAAAGATGGATACTTCGAAAATTCGAGTGATTTTTATATACGAGTTCCGACGCGGAACTAACACGGCAGAAACAGCTCGGAATATCAATGCTGCCTTTGGAGAGGGAACTGCTAATGATTGCACCGTGCGAGTTTGGTTTAAACGCTTTGTGATGGAAACTTTGATTTGAAGAACGAACCAAGTGGAAGACCGCCCACACAGGTGAATAACAATGAATTGAAAGAGATGGTGGAAGCCGATCCGAGCCAAACTACCCAGGAATTAGCGTCATAATTTAACGTTACCTTACCAACAATATTGATTCATTTGCGACAAATCAATAAAATAAAAAAACCGGCCAAGTGCGAGTCGGACTCGCGCACGAAGGGTTCCGTACCATTTTCGTAAAAAACGGCAAAAAAAATGACGTTTGTTGTATGGAAGCCCCCCTTAAATATTTGTTTTATTTTGTTTTTAGTATTTGTTGTTGTAGCGGCAACAGATATACATCACCTGTGAAAATTTCAACTATCTAGCTATCACGGTTCATGAGATACAGCCTGGTGACAGACAGACAGACAGACAGACAGACAGACGGACCGCGGAGTCTCAGTAATAGGGTTCCGTTTTTACCCTTTGGGTACGGAACCCTAAAAAATATGAAAAATGGGTGCCTCATGATTTGACTGATCTGCTGAAAGAAACGCGAGTTGAAACTTGTGTTGCCTTGTTGAATCGATACAGAAATGAAAGAATATTGGATCAAATTATGACATGTGATGAAAAGTGGATTCTTTACGATAACCGTAAGCGAAAAATGCAATGGCTGACCCCAAGTCAAACGCCGCAACAGTGTCCTAAAGCTTACCAATAAAAAGGTAATGACTGTTTGGTGGTCTCAGCATGGTGTTATTCACTATAGCTTTCTCCGATCTTGTCAAGCAATAACGGCAGATGTCTACTGTGCCGAACTCCGAACAATGATAGCAAAATTATCAGTTAAACAGCCCCGACTCATGAATCGGTCTTCACCATTATTGCTCCATGATAACGCGAGACCTCATACAGCACAAGAAACCGTTTTAACTCCACAGGAAATGTTTTTGGACCGCTGAATTAGAAACCATTCGTCACCCCCGTTTTCGCCAGACCTTGCTCTAACGGACTACCATTTTTTTTGTGATTTGGACAATTTTCTACGTGATAAAAAGTTGTCTTCTCAGGAGTACAAAATGCTTTCACAAAGTTTGTCGAATCTGGATCACCAGAGTTCTATCGCAAAGGCATAAATGACCTTCCTATTAGATGGCAGCAATGTATAATAATGGTAATTATTTTGATTGAATAAATATGTTAAAATAAAAAAATACTAATTTCAATTTTTCAGTACAAATCGGCAATTTCGGACTTTAACCCCCCCTGACTTAGTGACAATAGGCCCATCGCGAGAATATTTTATTCCTTCAAACAAAAGAATAATTTTTAAAATCGGTCCATAATTAACGGAGAAAAAAAACATACATCCAGTCGAACATAGAACCTCCTTTTTTGAAAGTTGGTTTAAAACTGGCTCAAGACCGCAGGTGTAATATTTCGCATACATTTTTAAGGATATCTATCTATTTTTAACCGACTTCCCAAAAAGGAGGAGGTTCTATGTTCGACATTATGTTTGTTTTTTTGTTTATGTTCACCGATATCTCCGTCAATTGCGGACCGACGTTGAAAATTATTTTTGTATTTGAATGAGTAGGTATGTTTTGAAATTGGTTCCATTTTAATTTGGTGAAGAACTTCGTAGATTCGACTTGTAGACAGAACTCTTCAATACATAACGGCAAATCTCTCGGGATTGCTGCAATCGCATGTCTGTTTATTTTTTATACCATTTCATAACATAACATCACGCCAGTACGCTTTTAAGAGGTACGCAGATCTCTTATTTCACCGGTTGTGTTCAAGTTTAGTTTGTAGTATTCGGGTAATCTATTCTGGCGCTATAGGTAACCTACTAAACAACTTGCCTATTAAGTAGGTACTACTAAAAAGTGAAAACAAAAAAAAAAACAAAAAAAAACTACCGAATTCCAAATAAAAAACTACAAACAGAAAAATCACTTTATTTTTGGAAGTCAGTGTCCATAACGCAATAAATTGTCATTCAAAATAAAAATAAACCACTGGTCAGTAGGTAGTAGATACTAATTATGAGTTTTAATTTATGGACCTCGATAAAAAATGTCAACTCTGTCCGGACCCCATATGAAATTACTTGCCGACCTCCTATAGGCTCTAGACAAGTAAAATTCTATAAACGATTGCGTGGCGACAGGGATGGTGAAGTGGTTGAAAATGTATGGGAGCCACGCGCTATCGAAATGTTATGTGGTCGATTCTAAATATTTTGGCTTTTTGAAAATTTGCTTTCGCTGATAGAATGAACTTTTCTAGAATTTTCGTTCAGATAGACCTATGCTCCATGGTTTCAACTGCAGCCAGTTAGATTGGAAGCCGAACCCATCGTTGTTGGGAAAAGACTAGGCGATATTGTATATATATAGTGAATGCAACTTCTGCCCGAATAATATTTTATTAGATATACATGATTAGATACCAATCTACTTCTAACATTAAGCATGATTCATTTTGATAAGATCATCCAATATTTTCCTTTATTGTAATATTCTAGAATAACGATTTAAATATGAGACTCTCTCGAGTATAAAAACAAAAATGATGGATAGAGACAGTCCGAATACAGATAGAATTATTGAATTTAATGAATGATTTGATTATAAGAAAACGTTCAGTCATTGTGGCACAGGCAAACGTTACATTTCCGATCATAAGTAACATGGTCAAGGACAAGTAATGAATATGCTCGGAGTCTCCTTGAATGAACAAATCAGAAATGAAGTTGTTCACAGGAGGACCAAGGTCACTGACATAGTCCGAAAAATTGGGCAGTGCACATTGCTCGCAGAACGGATTTTCGACGGGGCCGAAAACATCGGTAGTGGGTTATAAAACACGAACTATTTCGGTTCAATAAAAACTAAAAAAAACAAGTCTAGAAATCTGTAAATAATTAATATTAATTATAAGGAAGATTAGCTGGTCTAGAAAGAAAGAAAAAGAGTTTATTCGCCACAAAAACGACATAGGTACTATAATTTTTTTTGTCTACTGTTTTAATGGGTCCCGATTTGTAAAGTTACTATGTTTTTCAATATTACTGTCAGGATTCTCAACTACCTACTGGACTTGTTATTTAGTTTTTTTTTTTTTTTTACCTCATTTCTTAATACTGTGCATTTGTTTTCTCGCATTATATATTGAAATCACCAATCCGCATTGAGCAAGCGTGGTGATTAAAGGTCGTGCCTTCTCAGAAGAGGCCTTTGACCTGCAGTGGGGCGGTAATATGGCATGAATATCGGAATCTCGGCACTAAATTACCGATATTTCAATTCCGATACTGAGTGTATTCCGATATTGTATTCATTGTTTTGTTTTTTTTTTTTTTTATAAATTGACTCACACACTGTTCCGTTGTTGTTGAATTAGGTATTTTACCTATGTTTGTAATATTTGTAAGTATGTGAGAACCATGTTCCTACTTATCAAATTAATTAATTTTCCTGTTAATGCTTTTTAATACTTTATACCTGTGTGTAGAGCTATTCTGGGTGCATCGTCTTCACATATATTAATGTATGTACGTATGTTAATATTGTAAAACATCAATTTTTTTTTTTTTTTTAAAGAGTGTTAGTATGGAGTTTCTTGTGCGTTCTTCTCCATAACAATCTACTTTCCGAATGCACGGTAGAATCATTTTATTTTATTTTTTTATCTATTTTTTTTTTTTATTACTTTTAAATTTATTTTTTATTACTTTTAATTTTTAATTTTAATTTATGTGACGTTCAAAAGTGCCGTTTATTGGCCTAATTGAATAAATATATTTGACTTTGACTTTGACTTTGAGTGATCCATTATCGGAATCTCAAAAAATATTTATTTTAGCTCCTGTGAAGCGTCGAGCGAGACAGCGCGTTTAAGCCCGTTGACTATTTTGATTAGCAGTGGTCGGATAATCTGTTTACCTACTAACCGGGCGCTTATTTACTTATACTTAAATTCATGAAAAAATAATAATTGCCTTGACGATTTACAGTCACGAGATTGCTATAAATGATACTTTTAAGAGTACAAGTAAATATACAGTTGCATAGAACCCGTTGTAAAAATGATATTTTTGCCTTTGTACATGTACTTTATTATCACATTGTATTAAATATTGTTTTTGGTGTACAATAAAGAATTAAGAACTTAGGTTACGGGAATCCGGATTTGAGACGCACGGGATCGACTAATGTGGTACTTGGGGGAGCTTATGTTCTGCATGTTCTGCAGTGGACGTATTTCGGCTGAAATGACGATGATGAGGAATGCTAAGATAGTTTTTATACTTTTGAGACGGCTGTTTCGGAACGAGTACATATCCTTGTTAAACTTTATTTCATATTCATAATGTGTTACTTACTTGGAAACCTCAATAAATCATAGCATAATATTGTTCAGTCGTCTGCTTGTATTGAATACAACACATTATCCGATCACCAATCTGTTGGCTAAATTCAATTTCGACTACGTTCTTTCTTGGGAACTGTTTTACAATTTAGGTAAATAAGCGCCTTATCAGTCACTGGTGATTAAAGAGTGACACATCATTTATCATTTATCATTATCATTTATCATTTGTTTATTGTACTCAATTCAACCTCATACTGAATTTGGGCCATTAACAAAAAAAAAAGGTTGGATATTTAACGAAAGTGCGCAATTCCGATATTAATATCGGAAATCCGATATTGAGATCAAATATCAGAAAGCAATATCGGATTTGAAAACTTCCGATATTACATGCCCTAGGCGGTAACAGGCTGGTATTATTCCGTTTATTCGATTTTCTACACATGTTATAGAATAGAATATACTTTATTGTACACCATAAAATTATAGACATTTACAAAAAAAACTTATATAAATGGGTACAAAGGCGGTCTTATCGCTGACAGCGGTAACTACCAGATAGTAGTGTTCAAAGTTGCTATATAACAATAACTTGCTTAGTGCTATAAGCTTTATATTTTAAGCTTGTTATTTTATAAGCTTTATTATAACGAGCTTTTTTATAACGTTCAAGCGCGGGGCGGGCACGAATAAAGCAAGCGCGGTGACTTTTAACTCGCAGCTCCTACCCTAGCGTTGGATTCGTTGGACAGACAGCATGCTTAAAATATTACATCGCGTTTATGAATATATTACGATAAAATGTAGCAGTAAGAAATAAACAATGAACTTTTTTTCATACTTTCCAGGCTTAGGACTGTCTATAATTATAGATTAAGTGTTATTATGAAATAAAGTATGTTAGTATGTTAAGCAATTATAGGCGTATTTAAAAGTTCATGTTCCATATTGGTACATCACCATAAATTCTTTTAGACATTTTCGTCTAACACACAAAAACAAAACATTAAACAACAACACAATCTCTCAATCAATCGTCCTTCACAATTTTACTTAGTCAATATTACGTTATGTGTCCTATCACTGCTTACACTAAAAAGCACAAAGCAAAATAGCGTAGGTATATTACGTGAGCCGCGCGGGATCGCAAATTACGCGTGCGACCGATAACAATCACTAGCATGCTACGACTGGCGCGCGGCCGCCGCCGCGCCGCGATGTCGCGCCCGCCCGGCGGCGCCCGCTTCGTGCTTTATTTACGTTTTTGCGTTGCGCGCGATACTTCGTTATAACGAATTGAGAAAAAAGCTTATAGCGCCAAGTGAGTGCCACGATAGCGTTAGCTTTATGTTATGTATAATAAGCACGCTGCTTTAAGTTGCTTTTCGTTATATTAATCACCACTACTACCAGACAACCTTTGGATGGACTGAAAAAAGAAAACTTTGAATAAAAAGGGGTTAGTCGGTGTACTGCTATTAAAATAAAACATAAATATATACAATATTATATTACTATAATAAATGCATAAACAAACATACATACATAATATGACATGAAACTAATAGAAAGAGAGAGAAACAAAAAAGAAAAGGGTTAAATTGACAGAGATGACACATGTTATTTTTTCTTTTTAAATATTTCTTTGTATTAAATAAATACAAAAAGAAAAAAATATAAACATATAAAAAAATGGTTATACGACAGGTCGCATCGCGAGTAGAATCGAAGTTACCGGTGATAAGTACCTACTCCAGACAGGAACTTCCTCATATTATATCGCGAGCCGCATCGAGAAGTACTGCCATCTGTACACTCAGTGCAATAAGCCATAGAACGGCTATGTTTGATAAGAGTGCATTTTGTATGCGATTATCCCTGTATGCACTCAACAATAAGCAAGAGCATCCAAGGACAATCCCCTGGTGCAGGACTATTGCAGAACTAGCACTTCGCCAGCGACTTCGTTGATTTCGTTTATCCTATAAATGACTCTCTTATGTGCAGTTAGTGAAGGCAACCAAAATTAAGCTATTATTAAATCAATAAAACATGGGGTACCGTAGATACACAGGGTTTATTAGTTTGGAACGATTCGTTATTTGACTTAAAGATATACATTTTAGGTTACCGTCACAAAGTAAAATCCTCCCCTAAAAACTTAATTACCCACCCTATTTAGCCCCGTTGAGCCCCAAATATGTTATTAACTCATATCTTTTATTTTTCGTTTATGATAGTGAGATTTCTCAAAAAACTTTAACACCCGTTAACCCTATCTGGAGGGAAGTTTAAAAAAAAGTCTTATTTAAATTTCGATTATTTACTTTATCCCCAAGGAATTAGATTTTTCATACAAACAAATTATGCCCCTTTTCACCCCCTTAAAGGTTGCATTTAAGAAAATTCCTGTTTCGTGCTCCTCTAGAACCCTACGTCAAAAACGAAAACCTGTCTAGTAAGATTCTTAGCTTGGGGTTAGTTTAAAAAAACTAATGGTATAGGTATGGTAATGGTTAGGTATTTAAGTAAACTTTCAAATTTATTAACCCAAAAATAAGATTCTTCAAAAACACTTTAACACCCCCTAAATCGTCTTTTGGTAATGGTCATAATGATAACCTTTATTGTTTATTGAGGTTGGTATTTATGGCAAGATTCATGTTTAAGACCCAAAATTAGATCATTCCATACAAACTTCAACACCTCCTAAATCATCATTTGGGGGAAGTTTCCAAAAACAGATAATGGCAACCTTTAACATTTACTTAGATTACTATTTATACCAAGTATCAAGAATTTAGGCCGAAGGAATTAAATTTTTCATACAAAATTACAACGCCCTTATTACCCCCTTAGGTGTTGAATTTCCTAAAATCCTTTTTTAGTGCTCACTTACGTCACTTAAGGAACCTGCCTGCCAAATTTCATACTTCTAGGCTTAGCGATTTTGCGATGTGCTTGTTTTTACCCGGCTGCAAGGAAAGGGTTATGTTTTTCGTGCGTATCTTGTATGTATGTAAGTATGTTTGTATGTATGTAATATTCTTTATTAACTCGTATCTTTCAAACCACTTGACGGATTTTTATAAATTAGACATCGTTAGATAGGTCTTGGCCGCCCAAGTGTTCTTAGATAAGTGCCGTTAAAAAAAAGAAACATAGCGGATTTTGGGCGCCATAATGTAGAGGTTTTTTTTTTTCTCCGCAACCCATCGAGTGGGGTATCAAAATAAAAGGTTTTTAGAGGTGATTACAAAAATATATACCACTTATATGTTTATAAGTATTTAATTTATAAAAAAAATAATCACTAAAAAGTTGTAAATAAAAAATCCTAATTCAAAAATCAAAAACCCGACTGCTTAAGAAGTGAATTAAAAAGCTGTAAACAAGAAAAAATCCTGCTGTACAGTCGGAGGATATATATTCGCGAACTGCCTGATGCTCCGACTGCACAGCGTGATTTTTCTTGTTTACAGCTTTTTTGTGCGTTTCGTTTCGACGGCGCGGCCGCGGCCTAATACCTAGATTTGAATTTGTCAAAACATGTAAAAATACACAAAAATATCCTAGGTTTATATTTCCTTATCCTCGCTTTTTCAGCGAGATATCGGCGATATCATGTTTTTCACCGTTTCAATGGCGCGGCCATGGAGTTTTAGTGTTACAGCTCCTAAAATATAAACCTAGGATTTTTTTCTATATTTGTATTTTTTTTTTACAAATTCATTCTGTTATGTTCTCAAATTTCAGGTCTCTGCAACGCTTAGTTTTAAAGACCTCCGTGGCCTCGCGGTTCGCCGCGTTTCAATGGCGCGGCCACGTTCAAACCCTTAAAACTTTTTAACCATAACTTTGACAAATTTATAGGTTTTGGGAATCATCTTTTACAATTTTTTACATAATCTTGGCATAGTTTTTTTTTAAAAAAACGCCGTGGCCGCGCCGTCGAAACGCACACCAGCTTTTTAGTTCGCTTCTTAAGCAGTCAGGTTTTTTATTGAATGCCCTAGAATTTATCAATACATATATTAAATCTGTAGAAAAGTCGTTTTTATCATCGAAAATATTTCCAAAAAAAATAGCCAGGGTGTTAAAGAAGAACCAACAGAACCCATTTCCAGCATTTTTGGATTTTTTATTTATTTTTGCACGCGTGATGCGTGCAAAAATAAACAGACAAACAAAAAAAGTAAAATGTACGAAACTAATGAAGCTATTTTTATACATAAAAATTGTGCAAAACATGAAGTAGTACTGATGACATGATGTAGTAGAACTTAGTTTTTGTTTTATCGCAATCGGTTCACTCTATCAAAAGTTAGATGAGTTTAAAGTGTTCAAGAAGTAAAATATCGCAACATACGCAATTCAGATACTCGGACTGTTCAACTCCATGAACGACCATAGCGTTGTGCATTTTGCAGATTTTCCGCGAAAGAATGACCATAGAAAAAAAATTGGTAGTTAGTTAGGGTCTCTAAAACCCGCCCGTCGTGCGCACGTGCGTGGACGCAGCGAACCAGGGGGGTCAACTCTCTATGTCGTCGTCGAATCAATGATATACCTTCAAGGGCTATTTAAAGTGTGGCTAGAGTAAAAATAATCATTCGGGACCTAATACACGAGACTAAAAAAATACATTTTATGCGATTTTAGGTCTCTAATCATACTGCTAATGTCAATAATGACGTTGACTTGCGTGCAATGTGGTTCGTAATTTCGCTGCCACTATTGCCCTTCTGAATAGCCTAATGAGTAATGATTAAACGTCGCGGCCTACTACACTCAACCCTGGTTTGGGACCTGATAAAATGAAGAGCAAAATTCATAATACCTACACCTGTCAATATATGGGTGAAAACTTTATTAAAAGAACGTGGAAAAAACACTCAATATTATGTGATATTAATATTATTGTAAAATGTTTTTTTAATCAACTTTTTTAACTAATTTTCGCAAAAAAAAAACATTTTACTCACACAAAATGTATTAAATCTGAACTCATTTTATGTTAAAAGGTGTAATTTTAAGTAAAGAATCCTGCCCTATAAAATTTTAATGTAGGTATTTAAAAAAAAACGTCTTTTTCATTTTGTTCTGCTAATTTTGCCTGTGTGTGTATTTCAAATATCTATTTATTTGGATAACAATTAAGAACGTACCAGTTTGATGTTCCTCCTTTAGCTCCACAATATCATCATGTCCCTCATGATCAGCTGGTGCGTTTTCATTGATAACAAGTCCACTTTGTGCTGGACATTCATAAGATATACTTATCTGGGGGGTAACCACAAGCTCTTAGAGTAAGGTTATTTTGAGATCGAGTAAGTGACAGATGTATACAAGTCAGATACATCTGTCCCTTACTCGATCTCAAAATAACCTAACTCTAAGAGCTTGTGGTTACCCCCCTGTTCTGTTGAACTTATAATATACCCGCTGAACTCTAAGTGGCCTTGGTCTAGTAGAGGATTAGCTTGTAAAAGGTTGTTAAGTGTTACAGTATATCGACTCGCAGTCCAAGGGAATTTAGCATCAGAATGGCTGGTTGCCTAAGGCAAGTGGCTCTGAAAGTATATTCAAGAATAGCTACCCAATTGCTTATATTTGCTACATTTCTTATTGCTACACATGATAGATTCAGAGAAATATGAATATTTTTTTGACCAGCCATTCTGACGTCAGGATGGCTGGTCACCTTCGTGTTCAGCGTGAAGGACGCAGAATTTCTAAAAGTTTGTTGTATCAATAATTGCTTACTAATTGCTACTTTCTCGAATTCAAGTTTGAGCTTCGTACATACATTTGGTAAAAAAATAGAGCTTTTATTAAAATTTGTACGAAGAAGTGCCTTATAATTTAGAAAGGCAACAGTTTTTTATACTACAGCGACTTGCTTGTTCAAATCGTGCAGGCGTTCCCAATTATGGTTCACTCACCCCATTGAAGCGGAATTCATTCTAAATGTTTGTTATATCGATAATTGCTTACTAATTGCTACTTTCGCGAATTTAAGTTTTAGGTTCGTACATACATTAGGTTTTTTTTTTGTACCTAATGTACATTAGGTAAAATATAAAACTTTTATTAAAGTTGGTACGAAGAAGTGCCTAATATTTTGGAAAGGCAACAGTGTTTTTCACTACAGCGTCTTGTTCAAATCATGCAGGCGTTCACAGTTATGGGTCACCCACCCCAGATCTAATGACGCGGAATCGACTAAGATATTTGAAATAATTAATGGCAAACAAAAAATACAACATAATATTAATCAAGCAGCATATACCAGCTGCCTATAAAAGCATAAATATGAAACACGACAAATGTATGAAAGAAAAACCGTAGTTCGTCGTTCATCGTTTAATCTTTCATTATCATCATAACAATTGAAATACATCCACTGCTGGACATAGACCTCCCCCAGGCGTCACCACATTTACCGATCCCGTCCGTCTCGCATCCAGCGCCTTCCCGCAAACTTAACCTGGTCATCGGTCCACCTAGTAGTGGGAGGCCTTCCAACGTATCGTCTTCCAGTTCGCGGTCGCCATTCCAGAACTTTTCGGCCCCATCGGTCATCCGTTCTGCGAGCAATGTGCCCTGTGCACTGTCACTTAAGTTTGTCAATTCTTCGGGCTATGTCGGTAACTTTGGTTCTCCTGCGGATATCTTCATTTCTCCTGCGGATATCTTCATTTCTGACGTGATCACGCAAGGAAATGCCGAGCATAGCCCTCTCCATTGCCCTTTGGGTGACTTTAAGCTTTCTGATAAAGCCCATTGTGAGCGACCACGTCTCGGTCCCATAAGTGATCACTGGCTACACACACTGGTCATAGACTTTTGTCTTAGACACTGCGGTAAATTGGACGAGAAGATAACACGCAACTTCCCGAACGCCACCCAGCCGAGTCGGATTCGACGGTTGACCTCTTTCTCGAAGTTGGACCTACCCAACTGGACCGTTTGTCCTAGGTAGACATAATCGTCTACAACTTCGAGTGTAGAGTCTACGACCTTGATAGGAGTGGGTGTTACATGGGCATTCACCATGACCTTGGTTTTGACCATGTTCATTTTAAGACCCACTCTTTCGGAAACTCTACTAAGGTCATCGAGCATTGTACTGATGTCCTCCATGGTCTCAGCCATGACCACTATGTCGTCGGCAAACCCAAGGTGAATGATGTACTCACCATTAACATTGATGCCAAGCCCGCTCCAGTCACCTTGAACCATGACCAAAGAAAAATATAATTGTGTGTTTTGTAAGTCAAACACACATTATTCGAAATTTTGTTTAGAAAAACCACAATTTTCGGTAAGTAATTGTACAAAATTAGAAAATGATTATGAGGAAACTATTATTGAGTTCATATTAGATTCCGGAGCTAGCAGCCATATAATTAATTCTGAAGTATTTTTACATTTTAAAGAAAAGTGTAATTATAAAATCTCGACAGCTGACGGCAATACACATATTATTGACACTGTGGGAAAGGTGTTATGCAGGTCTAATGCCAGTTCGCATAAAATTACATTCAATGATGTGTTACTAGTCCCGAAGTTGAAGAAGAACCTAATTTCAATTTCAAAAATAGCGGATAATAATTATAAAATTATATTTTTCAGAAAAGAATGTAAAATTTACGAGAGAGATGGTACCTGCTTACTGACTGGTGAGTTAAGGAGTGACGGACTGTATTATGCAGAGATGACAGCGACTCGATCAACTACAAAGTCAGTAAACTTTTTATGTTCTATTAAGAATTTTTGGCACCGAGCTTTGGGACATACTCCCATTTCAAAAACGAAGAAAATAGTGTATGGTATAAATTCAAAAGATAGTGACAACAAAATTGACACCTGCGAAGTCTGCACACGTGCAAAACTTTGCAGAAGACCATTCAATACCGAAAGGTATAGAGCTACTAGGCCATTAGAAATAGTTCATAGTGACATTTGTGGTCCAATAGGTTCAGAAACATATGATGGATTTAAATATTTTATCACTTTTCTAGACGACTATACTCATTTTGCTAAAATTTATCTCATCAGAACTAAGAGTGAAGCTTTTTCGAAAATAACTAATTTCATTAATTTATCCGAAAATCATTTTAATTTAAAACTTAAAACATTTAGATGTGACAATGGTGGTGAATATACATCAAATAATTTCAAAAAATACTGTTTAAATAAGGGCATTTCAATAGATTATACAATACCGTATACTCCACAACATAACGGGAAGGCAGAGAGACTAAACCGAACAATTATGGAGGGAACTCGTGCTCTTCTGTTCGACATGAATTTGCCGAGAGAGTTATGGGGCGAAGCGGTGTTAACAGCAACATACATAACCAATAGGTGTTCCAATACAATTAACGAGAGAACACCATCAGAAATGTGGTTTAATAAAATTCCAAACTTAAAACATATGAATATTTTCGGTTCTTTGGCATATTACAAAATAAATACAAAACTAAATAAATTAGATTCCAGATGTAATAAGGGTTTGCTAGTAGGATTTACGAACAATGGGTATAAGATTTGGGATCCGGTGGGTTTGAAGGTATGTTATTCAAGAGATGTGACTTTTAATAATAATGCAAAGGATGTTTTGGAATTTTTAAAGCAATGTGATAAGAGTGCTAAAGTTACAGATTTATATAAATTATTTAAAGAAGAAGAGGAGGTGGAAGAACAAAATGAGAAGAGAAGAGTCATTACAGCAGATAGTGGTTGTGAAGTTGAGAGGGGAAGTTTTTATAGAGAAGATCAGAAGAAGAAGACAGATGTCGAAGAAAGGGTGGAGGAGGAATTTTCTATTTTGGAAGAAGAACGAAATGATGTCATAGAAGAAGAGGGAAATGATGTCATAGAAAATATTTTAGAAGAAGAACGAAATGATGAAAATGAAGGAATTGATGTTTTTGAAGATAGTATTGCTGAAGAATTATCAGATAATAATAGTAGAAGAGAAGTTATTTTGGAAGATAGTAGTCAAGAAGTGAATAATGGAAATGAAATTGAAGATAATAGTAGATTGACGGTGGATGGAAATGAGTTGTTTGTGGATGCGGAGGAGTCCGTTGAAGAAATTAGTGGTAAAAGGATTTTGCCAAAACGTGATAGAAGATTACCAATAAGGTTGAAAGATTATGATTTAGAAACATCATTTTTAACTTACAGCGAGGTGTTGAAGAGTGATGAGAGAAGTTTATGGGAGAAAGCTATTAAAGAAGAGATGGATTCTTTGGAGAAAAATAAAACTTGGGAAGTTGTTGATAAAATAGAAGCTGGAAATAGAAGAATAATAACTAGTGTACAAAGTACAGTTCATTGATGTCAATCGCGCGCGCAGTCAGCAGTTCCACGCTGACCCAAATATTTAGTTTTAGTATTAAAATCATTATAAAGTTAGTTAACGATCGGTCACCAACCAAGCCGCGTTTGCTCATACCATTAACCATTACCATTTTACCAAACCAATATACCATAATTTAACCATACGTGTTTTACTATTCATTTGTAGGGTTTACGCCCAACAAATTGGTCCTTCGAGCCTTCGGAAAGGTGGGATCTATCGCGTTGTGGACATTGTACGTGACGTGTTAGTAACTATCTTTCTATAACCAGTCCTTAGACAACAGTGCATTAAGTGATATCGTCGTAAGTAAGTTAAATTGGAACAACATACTTCTTCGAGTCACCACCCACCACAGTTCACCATCAACCAGGAGATTGTCAAGTAAGACCTTTCCATTTTATTACTTACCAGAATGTCTACCATTGCCGATTTATTTGCTGTTCAGAAGGAGATCATGGAAAATATGAATAAGCTTTACATTAACTTTAAAAAAGAAGGTAAAGAGCGGAAAACATCGGAAAGTATTAAACGTCGTTTACAATCTTTAGAGACCTTATGGAGAGAATTCTCGCGTAACTATGACAATTTAGAGAATTTATGTGACGAAACTGAAGATAATGAGTACTTCGGTGACGATTCGTACACTAAAACTAAAACATTTTATGACGACGTTAAGAGGCATTTATTAAGAGTTCTTGAGGGAACAACTACTCGGTCTCCATCACCAAAGAACCAACCACCAGCACCACCATCGCATGCAACGACCGTTCCACAGCCTAGCACATCAGATAACGGGTTTCCAAGTACCGGAACACTACCCAAAAAGGTTTTACCACTACCACGATTCGTTTTCCATGACGTCGACAAACCAAGTAAAATCGAGGAAATGATGAGAAAACAGCAAAGTAACTTCAAAGCATTAGCCCGAACTATTTCTCAGATCAATCTTAATGTTTTGTCTGAAAAATGGGAGTTTAAAGATGTTTTGAAGAATATTGAATCACGTTGGACAGCAATTGATTCCTTACATTGGGAAATCGACTGTAACTTACAAGGAGAAAACAGTAACTATGAAGATCTGTTCAACAGGTATGAGGATGAATATTGTGAAATTAAAAAATCTATTAACCAAAGAATGTGGGACGCTCAGCACAGAGATAATTCCACACCAAAAATAGATATACCAATTTTCAACGGAAATTACCAACAATGGATTTCTTTCAAAGACTTGTTCAATGAATCTATCCACAATAATAATTCTATTTCTCCGGCCCAAAAAATGCAGTTTTTAAAAATGAAACTACGTGGAGAAGCTGAGAAACTGATACAACATCTTCGTGTAAGCTCCGGCAATTACCAGACCTGTTGGGACATCCTAAATCAAAGATACAATAATAAAAAACTAATTTTTAATTCACACATGAATGTTCTCATGTCTTTGCCAGTAATGCACCAACAAACAGCTTCCAACATAAAAAAGCTTCATGATACCACTAATGAATGCCTCAACGCATTAAAAAATCTAGGCATAGACATATCTACCTGGGACCCGATAATCGTATACCTTATCACCCAGAAAATGGACGCCGAAACGTATACAGATTATATTGACTCATTGCCGGACCCTCGAGACCTGCCACATCTGCAAGATTTTCTAGCTTATCTTGAAGGAAAATTTATTGCCTTAGAGACAGTTCGTCGCAAAACTGAGACAATTAAGAATACGCAACCATTCCATAACCAACAAAAACATTCTAACCAAAATTTTAATACCAGTACTCAACGTAAAAACCCAAGAGATTCAGGATTCAATAATGCTAATAGACATGACGAATGCAAACCATTTATTAATCATTCTGCTATCAAACCATATCAAAAATGTGTAATTTGTGACGAAAATCATGCACTGTTTATTTGCAATAAATTCCGTGAACTAAATAACCAAGAAAAACGGAAACAAATTGCGCAAAATAACATTTGCAAAAATTGCCTAATTAACCATAACGGCAAAGAGTGTACGTCGCAAAAAACATGTCGCCATTGCCACGAAAAGCATAATTCGCTATTGCACAATGCCTACGTGATTACTAACCCTGTTACCAACCAGACTCATACCAATCAGCATAACCAATCAAAATGTGTGTCACACGTGTCAAAAGACAACAAGCCAATGACAGACATTCTATTAGCAACAGCTCAAGTTAATGTTTTAGGAGCTGACGGAACCTACAAAACTATGAGAGCCCTCATTGACCAAGGGTCTCAAACATCCATAATTTCCGAAAACGCAGCACAACAACTTGGAATCCCTCGCCGAAGGTGTAAAGGTTCCATCTTCGGGATTGGAGCGAAAGAAAGTAACTGTAAGGGAGTAATGACAATTACCATAGCATCAAAACATAATGAGTTTACCACGAATATTGATGTATTAATAATGAAAAACTTAATCAAAAAGCTACCAAACCAATCTTTCACCAAACCATCCTGGCAGTACCTCAAAAATATACAGCTCGCAGACCCTGAATTCAACCAAAGCCGCCCTGTCGACCTATTACTAGGTGCAGAGGTGTATTCTGAAATTATCCTACACGGCATTATAAAGGAAGATCAATCACAACCCATCGCACAACAGACGCAACTAGGATGGATCTTATGTGGTAACGTGAAATCGTACTACTGTAATGTGATCTTGAACAACTGTGACGATATAAAAAGGTTTTGGGAAATAGAAGATTTGACAGACCAACCCGATAACCAATCTAGAGAAGATTTATACTGCATACAACAGTATCAATCCGAAACTAAACGTCAACCAGATGGCCGTTATGTCGTAAGATTGCCAATGAAACCAGAAGTAAATGAACTATTGGGGGAGTCTAAGTCAAAGGCCATAGCTCAATTTCACCAATTAGAAAGAAAATTTAGAAAAAATAACCAAATAGCAGCTGATTACAAACAATTCATGAACGAATATTTTAACCTTGGTCACATGAAAATAAGTCGTAATAACCAACCAATAGAGTACTTTTTACCACACCACTGTGTAATACGAAGCGAATCAACAACGTCTGCAATACGAGTTGTATTCAACGGGTCAGCGAAAACATCTACTGGATATAGTGTGAATGACCTCATGTACAGCGGACCTAACTTACAACTTGACCTATTATCTGTAATTATAAAATGGAGACAGTACAAAGTAGGTTATGTAGCAGATGCTGAGAAGATGTTTCGCCAGATAATCGTAAATGAAGATGACCAACAGTACCAGAAAATCATATGGAGAGATTCTCCGAGTAAGCCATTAGGTCAATACCAATTAACAACTGTTACCTATGGAACCAAAGCGGCACCATTTTTAGCACTTATGACTATGAAGCAGTTAGCGAAAGATGAAGCTCACAAATATCCAGAAGCAACGAAGGTTCTGGAAAATAACCTGTACATGGATGATGTTTTACATGGGCAACACAACCTCGACTCTGCCAAAAAGATTAAGCGTCAATTAATCGAATTATTTAAGGCCGGTGGGTTTAATCTGCGTAAATGGAAATCAAATGAAACAGCCTTATTAGAAACCACTCCAAACGATAATGAAAACTCATTTCAGTTCAAACAGCAGGAATCAACTAAGACTCTAGGATTGAAATGGACACCATCCACTGACCAATTTAGTTTTGAAATAAAAATGTTACCATTTGTGCATGATGAACGCATAACCAAAAGAGAGCTTCTCTCAGAGATATCGAAAGTATTCGACCCTCTAGGATGGCTCTCCCCTGTAACCACAAAATTAAAACTCCTATTTCAGTCAATTTGGCAACTAAACCTCAACTGGAGTGATATTTTACCAGAAAATATACACAATGAATGGAACCAAAATAAACTAGACCTACAACAACTAAATGACATACGAATACCAAGATGGTTGCAATGCCATGAAAACGATAACATCGAGCTGCATGGATTTTGCGACGCTTCAACCAAGGCCTACGCCTGTGTCATCTACTGTAAGGCGCATAATTCAGTGGTGCTCGTAGCTGCAAAGTCCCGTCTCGTACCGTTGACAAAAGCTGTGACGTTACCGAGATTAGAATTATGTGCTGCGCAATTAATGACCAAGTTAATGAACAAGATGCAATTGTGTCTCACAGAACACCATATTAAAACATTCGGATGGTCAGACTCCACAGCGGTACTAGGGTGGATTAACGGTAACCCAAACCGTTGGAAACCATTCGTAGCCAATAGAGTTGACCAAATCGTCAAATGTATACCACCTGAACGTTGGAGTTACGTTAAATCAGACGAAAATCCTGCCGATTGCGCAAGCCGAGGGATAACCGCTGCGCAACTGTTAAAACATCCCATTTGGTGGAGTGGTCCTAACTGGCTTCTAACGTCGAAACCAAATCCTAGTACCAAGAAACCAAAATACTACACGCACGAAGAAACTAGAAAACAATACCAAACCAATGTCATCACTAAACCATATGAAAATGACGTCATAGGTAACTTGATAACCAACAACAGTACTTATTTACGAACGTGTCGAGTACTCGCGTGGATATTACGCGTGTTCTCACATAACAATAACAAACCAACATACCTAACCATTGGAGAATTGAATAGAGCTGCTAACCAATTAGTAATGCACGTACAAAGAACAGAATTTTATGAAGAAATTACCAATCTTAAAACCCAGACTAATTTGAGTTCAAAAGGTCGTTTATTACCATTACACCCTTACATTGACTCGGAAGATGTTTTACGAGTTGGCGGGAGAATAAAACATGCCAATCTCAGTGAAGACATGAAGCATCCGATGATATTACCACACAATAATCAGCTTACTGATATGCTTATTGACCATGCACATAAAATGACATTCCATGGAGGACCTCGACTTACGTTAGCTTGGTTGAGGAGGAAATTTTGGATCATAGGTGGCAATAATGCCGTAAAGAAGCGTTTACGTAACTGTGTGATATGCCGACGAGCTAAATTTGAAAACCAAAACCAGTTAATGGCAGACTTACCAGCTGCGCGGATAAATCAGACACGACCCTTTTTTCATACGGGCGTTGATTTTACCGGCTATGTAGAAGTAAAAAGTAACAAGGGCCGCGGCATAAAATGCAGTAAAGGATATATAGCTGTTTTTGTATGTTTAGCAACAAAAGCAGTTCATCTTGAGCTTGTGTCGGACCTCACGTCATCAACATTTATAGCGGCACTTCGAAGAATGTCAGCTCGACGAGGAGCTCCTCGACACATATATAGCGACAACGGAACCAATTAACCAAAAGCAAACCTACGAAGAATTTTCGACCCTATTGTCACAGTTAGAAGGCTGCTTGAATACACGACCTCTGTGTGCTATTTCTGAAGATCCAGACGATTTAAATTTTTTGACACCTTCGCATTTTCTGGCTAGTGGACCATTATTAACCATAATAGAGACCGAGAAAGACGAACGTACCAGATGGCAATTCGTCCAGAAAATTAACCAAGATATTTGGAAACGTTGGCAATCTGAGTATTTAACCCAACTAAATACGCGATCCAAGTGGCACCATTCTCATAAAAATGTTAAAATCAATGACATAGTGATTATTCAAGACGTACACGTGTCTCCAGGGAGGTGGGCCCTCGGAAGAATTTTAAAAATTCATCCTGGCGATGACGGTCTTGTTAGAGTAGTCACGCTCAAAACCAAAGGAGGCATATTAAAAAGACCAATCACCAAACTGTCAATCCTTCCAATCCACCGAGAGGAGAACCAACCAAATGTACCGACCGAAATAAATCAACAAAGAACCACAACTGAAGTGGACCCCGAAAAATGCTATGAGACACCACCACGTCGAAGAACGAGCATTTCAACGAAATGTAGCATTTTAACCATGGCACTTATGGTGCTTATGCTGTTAGTGTCGCCATCACATTGTACTCTCCACACAAAAAAGCTGCCAGATAACCAAACCATCTACTTCGATAAAATCAGTAACATGAGACTGATTAGAGACGAATGGAAACTAGTAGTATTTTATGATATGACTGCTTATTGGGAAGGCGTATCGTTAGCCACAAAGTATATAGACCATTTAGATAATTGTTGTCAAAAAATACAAACCATATCTCACTGTCAACTAGTTCTGTTACATCTGCGCCATTGTCAAGATGAATTAGACCATTATAATGAAATTTTGACCAACCATGGACAGTTACCAGAACGGCACCATCTTCGTCGTCGTGGCTTAGTCAATGCTGTGGGGTCTATAGCTCACAGTTTATTTGGAGTACTCGACGATGACTTCGCACAACAATACCAGCAAGATTTGACTAAGCTTCGAGGCAACCAGAAATATTTTAACCAATTGCTGCAAAATCAAACATCGATAATTGAGTCAGAGTTTAATGTTATAAAGAGAATGGAAAAAACCGTAAGACAACAACATAAGAATTTTAACCAGCATCTTAATAACTTAACTAATAGTATGCAAAAACAAATATCTGAAAACGCATATATCAATGAATTTACCATGTCTTCAATATCAGCCAACGGTATACTTATGAATCCGAAGGATATACAACAAATGTTATTAAACACAATCACTGACATCTTCCATGGTACATTCAACATACATCTACTACAACCAGAACAATTAACCAAGGAACTTCATATCATCTCAGCCCACATCTCTAAGGAATTATCGCTACCAATCGATAACATTCAAACTGACTTAACCAAACTTTACCATTTATTAACGGTTAAAACAAGATTTACAAGGGACAATTTGATATTCGAAATAAAATTACCGTTAGTAGGCAGAGACACCTTTGAAATATACAAATTGACACCAATTCCAATAGCAATCGGCGACAAAATGCGACAAATAATTATTGCATCTGATCTATTGGCCATCAACTATCAAAAGGACTTACAAATACCACAATCTAGTCTACAACTACAACAATGCGTTCATTATGATTTAGACATCTTGCTCTGTGCCCATCAAATACCTATTTCAATAACCAAAACAGAACCAATTTATTGTACTAGAGAAATTGAGTCCTTAAGTTGTAAGACGGAAAGTAGAAAGTGCAAGAATACCTGGGTACAATTAAACAAGGTAAACAATTACTTGTATTCATGTTGCGGGCAATGCTCCATACAAGTCATATGTGACGATCAAATTACCATTGAGCGATTAGACAAGGTCGGGATACTCGCATTAGCAAGTGGATGCGTCATCAAAGACGACGGGATCACATTACTTTCGCGCAGACAGTCGAACAATGACTTAAGGTTAAAACCAGATATCATAAACATTGATATACCTACCATTAACAATATTGTAAATGTGACCATGCCCTTACATGTTTATGAGATAGACACTAACCAAACAGACATCCGCTGGGAATTAAAAATGATCAGCGATAAAATTAATCAAGTAAAAAATAACACCAAAACAGATTTAGAAGACGAAACATCTTTAAACTACCACGATGTTCACCACTACATCGCAATTTACATAATAGCTGGAGCTATTCTATTAACATGTTTGGCGTACGGAGTGCGGAGGATCCGCGCACGAACGCAGTGGCGCGCGGAAGCGACGCCAACGTCCCGGACGTTGCCACCGCCCCAACCGCAACCGAGAACCCGCCGCGTTGCTGATCACCAGTGCCAGAGTGAAACTAATCAGTGTTTTAGTGTTAGTGATGAATACAATAGAGTGAATAACCATCCCTGTACGAGGGCGACTGACCATTTATATGCCCGAGTGAATAAAGTGAAATTCCCAAACTCATTCAGTTTTAGTGTATTGGAATAGAGACTGTAATAAATTGAATTTTTAAGAGTTGTATGTTACTATCATCTTGTTTATTGCACCATATTATTGTTTTATCACCTTGTATCACCATGCACCCTCATCTTCCAGTCCCTCGGGAATATGTACAAAGTACAGTTCATTGATGTCAATCGCGCGCGCAGTCAGCAGTTCCACGCTGACCCAAATATTTAGTTTTAGTATTAAAATCATTATAAAGTTAGTTAACGATCGGTCACCAACCAAGCCGCGTTTGCTCATACCATTAACCATTACCATTTTACCAAACCAATATACCATAATTTAACCATACGTGTTTTACTATTCATTTGTAGGGTTTACGCCCAACAACTAGTAAATGGATTTTTACTGTGAAATCGGAAGGAAGATATAAAGCAAGATTGGTTGCTAGAGGATTTTTACAAAAGTATAATATAGATTATAAAGAGACTTATAGTCCAGTGGTGAATACTACTAGTGTAAGATTATTGCTTTCAATTGCTGCACAGAAAGGTTTAAAATTAAAACAGTTTGATGTAAAGACAGCATTTTTATATGGAGAGTTAAATGAGGATATTTTTATGGAAATTCCATTAGGATATGATTATGGTGAAAATAAAGTATTGAAATTAAAGAAGAGTATCTATGGTCTTAAACAAGCACCGCTGATGTGGAATAAGCGGCTAACTGATTATTTAATGAAATTGGGATTTGAACAATTGAAATTAGATCCATGTTTGTTTTTGTGTAAAGAAAAAGAAATTTACTTGGCAATATATGTCGATGATGGAATTTTAATAGGAAATTGTGAAAATGAATTGAATAATATAATGATTGGAATGCAAAAAGAATTTGAAATTAGAAAATTTGATAAAGTCGAGAAGTTTATCGGTATTGATATAAAGGTTGGAGCAAATTATTTGAAAAATTATCAGGAATCTTACATTGATCAAATGTTAAATAAATTTGGCTTTAATGACTTGAAAGAAATTATATTTCCGAATATTTTAGTTGATACACATCAAGAGGGGAAAGGTAATAGTAGTGATGTGCATCGTTATAGGCAGTTGATAGGGTATTTACTATACTTAGTAAATAAAACTAGACCAGATGCTTCATTTCATGTTGGTTATTGTAGTAGACATCAAGAGAATCCTAATTTAAATGATTTTGCTAACATTAAAAATCTCTTCAGATATCTCAAGAGCTCTATATCTTCTGGTATTGAATATTTGCGTGGTAATAGTTTAGTTTTGACAGCGTATTGTGATGCAGACTTCGCTGGTGATCCTGATACTAGGAAAAGTACGACTGGCTTTGTAGTTTTGTACAGTGGTGGTCCTATACATTGGTGCTCGCGTAAACAGTCCGTCACCGCTCTCTCCAGTACGGAAGCAGAGTACATCTCTGCCGCAGAATGTATTAAAGATTTACTTTATGTTCAAAGTCTGATTAAGGAGATTACAGGTCATACACCAAAAACGCAATTATTTGTTGATAATCAGTCAGCTATTGTTTTAATTAAAAACGGCATTTTAAATCGGAGAAGCAAACATATTGATGTGAAATATCATTTTATTAAAGAAAAGATAGATCAAAATTTAATTGAAATTTTCTATTGTCCAACCAATTCTAATATTGCAGATATTTTGACAAAAGGATTAGACAGAACTAAGTTTTTACGTTTAAGAAAGCATATTGTGAGTGATCAATGAGTTTGATGTGAACTTTAATGAAGTGAATTTAGTGGAATAATTAGTTAATTATGATAGGTGTTAGATGTTATATCTTGTAGAGATAATGTTTTGGAACTTATTTGAAATTTAGGTATTAGTTATAGTTTTAAGGTTGTTTTGATTGTTAATTTGAAACTTATATTTAAGGGGGTGGTTTATTTATGTAGAATGTAATGATAGGTAGGGAATACTAGTATGGGTTTTTATTTTTGTATTAATTATGTGTTCAGTGTTGGAAATTGTATAAGGGGTGTTCTAGGAAAATATGTCAAAGTTAAATACAGGTTGATTTTAATTTTATTTGAGACAATATAAAATTCAGAGGGGATGTTATTGGGTGAGTTTTAATTGTCTACTCTTATTGTCTATGCTTTAAAAGCAAGACGATTTCAAATTTGGATTAAGTTGTGTTTTTGACAGTTGGTTGAAAAGAAAATTCTAGCCATTGGTTTTAGAATTTTCTTCAGAGAATGTTATAATTTTGGAGTGTATTAATTTGATAGAAAGATGTGGTGTTTATATTGAAGTATTAATAATGAATTAAATGAGCATGTGCATGTACTAAAAGGCGGTGTTTTTTCTAACTGGATCCCAATTGTTAATCATCCAATGAAGGCGAAATTTTTCCCGTAAGAGAAATAATATTAAATAAAAATTTGACGATGTACTACGGTTTTCTTAATTATGTTGTATTTTTGTTTGACATTAATAATTTCAAATATTCGATTGCGCGTCAACAGATCTGGGGTGGGTGACCCATAACAGTGAACGCCTTCCCGATTTGAACAAGACGCTGTAGTAAAAAAAAAATCTTGCCTTTCCTACTTATTAGGCACTTCTTCGTACAAATTTTAATAAAAGCTCTATTTTTTTACCAAATGTATGTACAAAGCTCAAACTTAAATTTTTGAAAGTAGCAATTAGTAAGCAATTATTGATACAACAAACTTTTAGAAATTCTGCGTCCTTCACGCTGAACACGAAGGTGACCACCATCCTGACGTCAGAATGGCTGGTCAAAAAAATATTCATATTTCTCTGAATCTATCTTAAGTAGCAATTATTGAAGAAATGTAGCAAATATAAGCAATTGGGTAGTAATTCTTGAATATACTTTCAGTGGCTCTTGCCTTAGGCAACCAGCCATTCATTCAAATTCAATTCATCAAATATGTGGTTGTCTCTAACTATTCTCAATCTCATTAATTCTTTGTTTTTTTTCCTTCTTTTGATTATTCTTTTTACAATGGTTTTCAATCATCTTCATAGCCCTTTGCTAAGAAAAGTTACAGCACTGATAACAATATTTGTGCCACATGTTAGATTTAGTCTTTTTTTTATTTTACTTTTGAATAGATTCCTTTACCGATTATTTTGTAAATGTGTGAACATTGTAGGCCTTCTAGATGCTTGTTAACTTTTTAACTCGTTTTATTTTCTTTTGTTTAAATAATATGCAATCTTTTTTTTTTGTTTTCTTACGACTTATTGTCGGGCCTACGTTGTCCCCACATATCTAAGTACTAATGCTGTAACAAGGAAATATTGTAAAACCAAACCATTTTTTTAAAAGAGTAACCATGGAGTTTCTTGCCGGTTCTTCTCCATAGGAAACGACCAACCCGAACCGTGCACATTGTCGACGTTTTATAAGTGCCCATGTAGGCCTATATGAAATAAAAAAAATGATTTTGATTTTGATTTCATAATGATGTCGTAATGATGGTACCTACAAAGCATAGTGACCCCCATGTCCACAACTTAATGCACACATTTCTAATGCAACAACAAAAGATGAGCCCATTTCACCTTCCAATTTTCGAAGTATAGCCCTGAGAGGTTGAGCAAAGCACACTGATGTGCTTTGAGCCTAACAGTGTTCGGTCTAAGATAAGCATATTCTGTCTATAATTGCCACAGCATGGACACAGGCCTCCTCTCTGAGTGTGAGAGACAGAGTGTGCTGTAATGTAACCCACTACACTGGCCTAGTGCAGTTTAGTAGATCAGGTTTTTTGGGACAATCCCACCGCACTATTCCCAAACCACTGCAACTCCTGAAAGCCAGAATCAACAGTGGCGACCACCAGAAAAGCGCCGAGGCAATGAAGCTCGACGAAGTCCCGGAGAATGAATTTACCTGTCTTGGATCCCGCAACGAAATTAATCAGAAAAGAATAACGGAGGAGTAGGAAAAATGTAAATTTCCACTTCCCTCCATATCAAGCAGGAGACAGAACAAACAAGGCCAATAGGCACAAAGGGTCATATACAACTGGGATAAGCCCAGTTGCCTAGCACCACGGATAAAAAATTAGCATTAATACATATTAATGGGTGCTGTTGTGAGCTGTGAGCTGTGACATTGTGAGCTGTTATATTTGGTTCCAATAATAGGTATGGCAAAAACGCTTGAACGCACGGAAATTTGTTCTAGTTTCCACAAGGTCCGTATAGTAAACAACTCCTGATGCAGCCTGTACAGGTTACAGGTTATATACAGGTTTGTTTGTTTGTTTTGTATTTATTTTTAACTAGCTGACCCCCGCGGCTTCGCTCCCATCAACTGGCCACCTACCTACCTAAACTACCCTACCCTACCTACCCTACGTTTTTATGATGTATTCTGCTATTCACTGGCGGAGACAAATCCAATCTAATCAAAAACCATGAAAATTGGTCCAGCAGATCTCGAGTTATAAGTGTTGTAACAAACCCGTCTGTTCTATTTATATAGATTAAAACGTTGCCCCACACTAGGAATTTCACATACACAAGACACCCAGATCTGGAACAACTATGTGTAGGCCATACAAATATTTGTTCCATGCGGGAATCGAACCCGTAACATGCAGCACAGAAGCCAATCGCTCAACCACTACGCCAACACTTGAAAATTTAATTCTTGGTAGATCCAAGAATTAAATATATGTAAGTTTTTTATGAATTATGTAAGTTTTTTTATGTTTCCTTCACCATTTTGAGAGCAGTGGTGATAAAATAATTCCTACCAAGTAAAGCTCTGCCTAGGTTCAAACCCACAATCACACATTTCATGACTCTAACCACTGAGCCACAACTGCTCCTAGTCTGTAGTGCCACTTAGAAACTCAAACAAACAGCCAAGACTCAATTCTCAACTCAAAGTCCTCATTCAATATCCGAGCAAACAGCTTCTCAGCTTCCAGAAATTTTCTTTGCAATCGGTAGCATTGCTTCAGTCTATTGTAGCAAAGGAAACAAGCGAGCATCGGTCTCCCGTCTTCTGTTAATAACTGCAACAAAACTAGCCCTACACTATGTAGCAATTTTAGGGGAACTATATTCGAATTAGGATATACCTCACTTTCAATATCTGTGTACTTCACACTCTAGGAATCTACGTTCATCTAACAATCTTCTCTTACTTTGCCCGTCTCATACTTCTGATTTTATTCATTCTTCCTTTAACATTCAGTCCATTCTTCTCTGGAATGCGCTTCCTCTCGATATCAGGAAGGCCTCCAGTCAGTATGCATTTAAGCGGAAGTTGCAGAATTACTTTCTACACGATTAGCAGAGTCGTCTCAATAACACGCCTTTCTATTACTTGATATATATAATTATAGTATTTGTTATATATTATTAAATATATAAGTGAGTTTATTTTAGCTATATATATCTACTATTGTACCCATTTTAATTTACTATCTTTTTTTTTTATGCACCTGCCATGTTATCTCTCCACCAGCCTAGGTTGACTGGTAGACAATGCCTCAGGCATTAAGTCCGCCTATGTATCTTTATGTTGCATGAAGTTTTAATAAATAAATAAATTAGGTTGCATGTGATACAAATGCGTAAGATGCCCCTTGGACTAATTTCAGTTTTGTGCATCTCCATCCAATGAATTCCTGTGACCTTCTCCATGTTATCTTTCCAACTTGTGGGAGTCTTATGTACACTGTTTCATCAGCACTCCAGAACCTATTGCCTAAACCTTATCGACAGCATACCAATATAATATTGATTGTATTCAAAGTATTCTATTCATGAATAAACAAATAGTACACTTACTGGAATATAAGTCAGCTACTCGTATATTTTCTGCAGGTTCTCATTGACAAATCTTATTTTATTAAGACTTCATCTTCATTTGATCTACAAAAACATTCTCCTATAAAAGTACTCTGTGACATTCTCTTAACAAAAGTTTGTTTGTAAATATCGTGTGCACTTCCTTCGTGGATCTCAGACAATATCATTATAGGCTAGAGTAAAAAAAAATGTTTGTGATCACTAATAATTAACGTATCAATTAAATAATATATTATTTTATTTAATACGTATTAATTATACTTCTCTTAATAAAGATTTTCGCTGTTCTCTCTCTCACGCGTTTGTATCGTTTTTAACCCGACGCAATTTTGTTGATCAATTATCTGCATGAACCATGTCGTGTGTGGCTATCGGTTGCAAGAGTAGAATGAGTGTAATAACAGAACATAATCAAAGGATATCTTTTCACAGGTGAGTTAACGACTAGCATAATGAAATTATTGTGCAGGGAATACATTTCATAGGCTGTCTGGAATAAAGGCATCTTAGTTCTAAATTCGTTGAGGACGTATAGTATCGTTTAAACCATTCTATTTAGCATAGAAAAAAAATTACTCTTGCTATTTAGTGAAATTCAAATAATATTAATTTACTTTTAAGCGTTCTTTTTTTTTTTTTTTTTGTTCACCCTTCTCGGGCAGGCTAAGGTCTTGGACCATACCGCCTCGTCTTCAGTGTAATTTTAACATTCTTTAGTATGCATTAGAATACGGGTGTAACAGATTCTAATGGTTTTTGGAGTATTTGGCAGCAAATCGTATCGAGTCAGCCTTCCCAGTAAGCTTTGCGGAGGTAGTCAATACTACAATAAAATTCTCCGCTCCACTATCCTGAGATCGCTTCTGTCAATGATTTCACATATTGTCCAGTTACGTAGACAGTTGAGACACAAAACTACACCAATTTTATATCACAATATCCACTAGGAATCAATTTGCAAATAATATTAACAGCCGCTGAACTTCACTCGAAAAAATCCCGCCAAAAAAAACCTTCTAAGCGTTCGCTGATAGAGTTTTGACAGTTTACGTCAATGATATTCAAATAAACAGATACCTACGTTATACACTCACAAAACAATTGAAAAAAGTGTTCCGCGCAGCAGCGGCAGCACACATACACACTTTTCATTCATCTGACATTTCACTACAATGTCGAAAGGGATGGCTTGATAAAACAAACAAGAAAAAAAGAGACAGCTAGTGTTTGTCACTTGCGTGTGAATGTAAACAAACATTATTCTGACATATCAGAAAATTAGGAAAAAAAATTGAAATAAATTAGTAAATTGAGGTGTATTGCGTATTTACATATGGTATGAGATCCCTTCTGTTTTATGTAATTTGGTATTATAATTGGTACACTTTCTAAATACACACGATGGCATTTTTTTAATTTTGTTTTTTTTTTCAACAAAGCGTATCGCTCTTCGCCATGCGTGACATAAACTAAAGACTAAATTAAATCATACAATTGTCTACTATTCGAGTCTTCACAATGCGCGCGCTTATAACATATCTGTTTATTTGAATATCATTGGTTTACGTCAAAAAGGGCATATATGTTCATTTTCCCGGCTTAGGGTATATATGTTCTGTGGTTTACATACTTACGTCGATGTTAGAGATGTGACAAAAGTCACAAGAATTTACCGATATTGTATTTTTATTTCACTTACCTACTTTAATTTATTTTATAAAGTTTATTTGCTATTTGTTAATATAAATCTAATTTTGATTGTGCACAGGTATCCTAAGAGTACTTATTTAAGAAATAATTGGATCAAGAATATAAAACGAGATAACTGGACACCTTCACCATATTCTCGCTTGTGTTCACTGCATTTTAATGAATCATGCTATCGCTATCCCTCGACCCATCTTTGGATACATGTTGATGAATCAAGTTTATTTTCACATTTTACTTTTTTAAATTATACTATTCTATTTAAACCATTTGGTAATTTTACTAATTTTATATACATACTCGTATGTAAACTTTATTTTCAGTCTTGCACAAGAAATAGCATACTATATATCAGTATATTAATCAGTAGCTGTTTGTACAGTCGTACGAGTGTACCAAGAACTGTTACTTTAATGTCATGATGTACCTCGTTTTCGCGCAAGGTATGAATTAACATTATTATACAACGCGTATAATGCGCAGAAAAATTACGAAATAGTGGAATCGTACTCTTACAATGTAGTTCACTATTTGTACGATATTATAAAGAATCCCTAAAAAAAATTATAATAAAAAGATGTAGGAAAAATTAGCCGCAGTCAGAGACGATTCTTACAGACATTTGACCAAAGGATATTGCCCATTCTTCTATGGACCGCAGTTGCGCAATTTTATTTTTTGTATGGTAGCATAAATTGGATATATAAGAGGGGAGAGGTCGTACATTCTAATGAAATAAAAATTATCCATTTATTATGTGGGGTTTTTGTTTGTTTTTTGATTTTCTGTTCAGTTTGAGTTTTTTTTTTTTTGAATTTTCAGTTTTTTTTTGTTTTGAGTTTTGAAGTCAAAGACTCTACTGAACACGAACTCAACGCAATGATAAGTTTATTAATTACCACAACAAACTCAACAACAACTATCAACGCAAAAACAAAAGTTCGCTGCCGCGGCGACACGATACTTTGTTTGACTTGACACTGACAGTGACATTTTTGACAGTTCACCTTTCATTTACATCGTCCGTGTTAGTGTTACCAACAGTTAATCTAAATCACCCTGACCATAAGTGATTTGTTAATTATAGAAAGTTTTTTAATTAGTAAAGTAATATCATATTAATTATGTTATATAAAAATATTAATAAAACGGGAAATGTCATAGTTGAAATTACTTTTAAAACTCAGCGTCTGCCCTTACACTATCAGTTACACCGATTATGGGGAGGTTCATAAAATGGCAACACTGCTTTCACTAACAATAAAATCGAATAAATAACTAATTAAACACAAAATATTAACCCCACATACGATTTCGATCAAGTTAACTAAGAAAACTTAAAAAAATATCTAAACTCAATAATATCGATTTGACCGTGGCACAGATCTAGTACTGATATATGTCTATAGATAAGTATCTATAGCATACCGGTCACACTGGCACAAAAGATGGCATAGACAATTGTATATCTATCTCTTTTTGCTTACGACGTTAGAGTGCTCGCACGATAAGTCTGCGCGCGACGGGTGGCGTGCTTAATGTTGCCAGCATAACTGATCTTTTTTCCTACATTTAATCAACAGTCATTTTTCTCTCGAAACTTAAAAGTAATTTAAGTCAAGCATAATTAATTACTAGCTTTTTCTACTTGCATAGAATATGATGAAAGAAGCTTCATGAAATAATTGTAAATCTTTATGGAATACTTAGTAGTACCTAATGTTAAATTTGGTCTAACAATGGTCCTGCAGTGGCTAATACCTTCAATTTCAATTATTTTTTAATTTCTTCTTCAACAATTTTTGAAGAAGCTGCTGCCACATAACCCTCTTGAGTTATTTGGGTGACGGTGCGTTCAGAAACGCCTAAAACAAAATAACGATGATGCATTAAATTACATGATGCCGGTCCTGTCCCGCCGGTATATTTATGTACCACCCAAAAACCAATACTGTCGGGCACCGGTAGTACGAAAATTTAGGGAAATTTTAGTATTGTGGTATCCCTAAAAGTTACCTGTCATATAAGCAACGCGGGCTCTATCATTGTAAAACGGTACCTTAGGCCCGTTATTGTCTTGTGCACTTGAAGAAAACATCCCTGCCATCACTTTAAATTACTTATAGCATAATGATGGCGATTATTTACTGCGGAAACGAATAAAAACACGGAAAACAACACACTCTCTTGACACCTGACATAAATGTCAAACGATTAGTTCCGTTTTTGGCCGCGCGCAGACTTAACTTGCGCGCACTCTAGTGCGAAAGTGAATACTGATGTTCAAATTGCGTCTTAAATATGTTATTTCTAGATTACAAACTAAAGAAACCAATTGTTCCTTGAAATGCTGCAAAGTTTATACACTATTCATTTTAAAACGAGATGATAGATCATGTCACATCATCAAATGTAACGAACATTTACTCCATTTCCGAAAATGTTACAGTTTGTTTATTGTAAACATTGTTTATCGTATGACCTGAAGAAAAATAAAAACTCAAATGAAACGTGAAGTTAGAACTTAAACGAATTATTACAATTATTAACAAAATAGATCTTTAATTCGTTATAAAAAGTTTTATTATAAAGTAATTAAAACTAAGTAATATTTTATTTACCTTAGTAAAACAAGATACTTATTTAAAGTAATATAAACAATACCCTTGCTGAATACTAGCTACATATCAGTAATCTGTGATAAGTACCCAATGCAGGGCTTTTTTTAGGGTTTTTGAATAATGCATTTAGGGATATTTAGGGGTATTTCAACTTGATCTTAGGGCTATTTATTTTAAGGAGTTGGTAACCCTGACCGAGATCTGTGGTTGTGTTCGTGGTAGTGTGGTAGGCCTGCTCACTGTTGTCAAATGGTTGTGGTTGTTTACTTTTTGTATTATTCAGTTTTGTGTGTGTGTGTGTGTTCCTTGATTAACGCAACCCTAGCATCGGCAGACATTTTAAGTTTTAGGTAGGCACCCTTTTTGTAGGTATTTCCATTTCCAGTCCCTACTATGTATTATGTATTGAATGAAACGCCTGCCCTAAATGTCATCGCATTGTGTCACTCATGGGAAAATTCAAGTTCACTGGAATAACTCATGTAATTTCTCATTACTAATATAGACCGTATTGCAACGACTTAAAACTAATATTTGGTTGCCGAAGTATACAGCACTGGGTATTGACATGCGGAAGTATACCTTATTATGTGCTGGTAAGGGCGGGTTTCCCATGTGAAGGGTTGGAAGTATAAGCACATGCGTACCGTGCCCGCTTATTCCCTACCCATGGATAGTAGTGCTGTGGATATTTGAAAATGCTGAATTATCGATAGAAAGGTCGAGGATAAGGAGAAAAGATTTTGATAAACCAAGATCGATAATTTTATTTAATTAAATAGGAAATAATTATGAATGTTGAGTAGTAAAATAACATTGGTGCACATAAAAATGTGTTTAAAACATTCAATACATTTTTTATTTATTTTTATATCCTATAGGCTCGCGCTTGACCAGTGGCGGATTTGCCCGAAGGCCCAGTAGGCCCGGGCCTAGGGCGGCCAATCGTGGAAAAAGTACTTGCAACTTTCTTCTATAGTTCACGAATTTTACTTCATAAGTCAACAAAGTTTGTTCTATATGTTTATGAATAGGCCAAACAAACTTATTCGAGGCGGTTTGCTGAAGATGCACTCCCCCTTTTTATTTGGATGGATCACATCTGATGAAACACCAACAGATATCGGCTATAAAAAATATAGAGTTGTGTTACCTTATCGCGACATAACTAAATTTCTGAATAAAATTCAATAAAATTTGACAAGAAAGTAAGCTCATACGTATATAACGGGACCTGAAAAAAAGGGGCGGCTGGTACTAAGATACACGGCCTAGGGCGGCCAAGACTGCAAATCCGCCACTGCGCTTGACCACTATCTCAAATCTATCGATAATGCCAAATAATTCTCAGGTTGGTAAAAGATTTTTATCAAACGTGACTCGTTAGTAAATGTCTACCTAAATACCTAATTAGATAATACCGAACTTATATTATATGTGTAGGCAACTAAACAAGATAAAAATGTAGACAAACATGTAACAAATATTAATAGCTCCACTTGACTTTATCTATCAAATGATTTTTTAGAGTTTTATTCAAGGTTTTTTGTATTTATAGACCTCCAAAACATAGTAAAGATGTAACAGCAGTTTTCTTTGAAAAACTAGATCGTATATTAACACTATTTCGACATGGTGATAAAAAAATTGTAATATGCGGTGATTTTAACATCGATATTCTTCAAAACACGAGATTGGCTACAGAGTTCGAATATTTGCTTCTAAATTATAATATTAGACCGAGTATAAAGCAGCCTACTCGTATATCTAGTGGCACATGTATTGATAATATTATGCACAATGTCAAAGGTAGCCGTGGTGAAGTTCTTGACTTTGATTTGTCTGATCATACGGCTCAGCTCTTCAGATGCCCGGTAAAAAAGACGTGTTCCATTAAATACTGGTATGTAAGAAATCGTGATTACTGTGCCGAAAACAAAGCTAAGTTTCTAGACTGCATGCGTAATCTTAGTTTTGACGAAATCTACAAAAGTACAGAGCCTGAGACAGCTTTCAATTTATTTCACGATACGTTCCAATTATTCTATGATCTATGTTTTCCTTTTTTAAGAAAAAAGATTTCTATTAAAAAAACCCCCAAGTGGCTGTCTAAAGGTATCCGAACCTGCAGTAAGCGAAAAAGAGATATACTTTGGCATTATAGGCGATCTCCGACACATGATAATAAGTTATTACTAAAACAATATACAAAACGACTAAAAAAAATTATATACTTAACTCAAAAAGCACAAAATAATTATCAAATAAATAATGCTGAAAATAAAAGTAAAGCTACGTGGAACGTTATCAATAATTGCAAAACAAACTTTCCTTCAGAACCTTTGAATAAAATAAATATTAATGGTAAAATAGCTCATGATCCCTCAGAAATCACTACGGCTTTTAATGACTACTATATAGATTCAGTAAAGCAAACGTCTTGTAATAAAAATAGCAATAGCTTCCCAAGCCAAACCTATTACCCTAAATCGTTGTTTATGGCACCTACGGATCCTCGAGAATTATATGAAATTATAAATTCATTAAAAAACACGAATAGTACGGGTTACGACGGTATTTGTACAAAAATATTAAAACTAGTATCAAATATTATAGCACCCGTACTGAATCATATAATTAACTTGTGTATAGAAAACGGCCACTTTCCAAGTAAGTTAAAATTGACAATAATAAAACCGTTGCATAAAAAAGGTGATAAAACAGCTATTCAAAATTACCGTCCCATAGCTCTAATCCCAGTACTGTCTAAAGTATTCGAAAAAGTCATAAACAAGTCTTTATATTCTTTCTTTGAATCACAAAATATACTAACTAAAGAGCAATATGGTTTTCGTAAAAATAAAACAATAAATATGGCAGTCTTTGAATTACTCTCAAAAATCATAGTCAATGTTGACAAAAAAACACCGATCGCAGCCATACTAATGGATATGTCAAAGGCATTTGATCATGTAGATCATGAATTATTACTACGTAAGTTAGAAGGTTATGGCGTAAGGGGCAATGTATTAAAATTAATTAAATCCTACTTATCTGACAGGAAGCAAGTCACTGTCTTAAAAAAGGTTTGCCCAAAAACAAAAGTAGAATATACCTATACGTCGTCGACTAGATATGTTACATGCGGAGTTCCCCAAGGAAGTGTCCTCGGGCCCTTGCTATTCATTGTATACATAAATGATTTACCAAAATGTATTAAACATCAAACCGTTCTTTTTGCAGATGATAGCACTGTCATAGTCCCATGTGAAAACATACATACTTTCGAAAATGATATTAATAGTTCCCTTCAATCCATAATAAACTGGTTAGAAATAAATAAATTGAAAGTAAACTTAGAAAAAACCAAAATAATGTTATTTTATCAGCGAAAAAATCAAGTGCAACTTAATATTACTTACGATAATAAAAGGATCGCTGAAACTAATACTGCTACTTTTCTAGGATTACATTTAGACAATCACCTATCATGGAAATCCCATATTGAAACCGTTGCCAAAAAGTTAAATCAATATGCATATGCCCTATACAATTTATCAAAAATGGTAAATGAGTCTGCCGTTCTAGTAGCGTACAATGCATATGTAGTTTCTACACTACGGTTCGGCATTATGTACTGGGGAAATTCCACTGATAGACTCGTCGCTTTCAAAGCGCAAAAAAAATGCCTTAGATCAATTTTTAAATTAAAATCAACTGACAGCTGCCTACCATATTTTAGAAAATTTAATTTACTTACCATGCCTTGCTTATATATTTATGAGATAGCTTTGTTAGTAAAAACTAATTCGGAAACATTCAAAGCTGTAAAATCTAAACGCCGTAATATGGACATTTGCTCCTACTCACACAAGACTGCCCTTTATCAAAAAAGCATTGTAGGTATGGCACCCAAGATATACAATAAAATACCCAGGTGCATCAGAGAAAAAAATGAGTTAAATGAATTTAAAAAAACGCTGCTGAAATTCCTGACACAGAAGGCATATTACTCAGTACAAGAATACCTAACCGATGATAATTTAAATAAATATTCAAATAAATTGTAGATAAATATGTGCTTTAACAATATTTAACAATATTAATAATATTAGTAATATTTTAACATTTTCGACTTAGTAATAATGTAATTATGTGCATGTAAATCATTTAATATTGTGATACTTATTCTTTAATTTAGTTGTAAGGACATCATATAATTAATATTTGTATGCCGCTATCGGCTAGACATGGCGAACTTATATTTTATTATGTACACCTTGTATGTTACCTATGCTCTACAAATAAACATTTGATTTGATTTGATTTGATTTGATTTAAACAGATTTACTGCTAAACGATTTATATGCAGTTGGCACTTATTCATGGCTTTATTTTAAAACAGGTCATTCATACCATAAATGTTATTATGTATTTTGACTTGTAAGTAGGGTTACCATCCGTCCGTAATTGTCTGGACATGTCCGGACCTTTGGCGTCTTTTCCGGACTTTGTAGTCCGACCGTCTTGTCTGGATTGCTGACTTAGATGACAAATACTCATCGTTTTGTTGCGATAAAAACGAATTGAGTGTGCAGTTATGTCACCAAAACGCTTGACGACTACTCCTTTGCCATCCATATAATTAATTGAGCCTACAATTTGTTGAAATATTTTTTTTGCCCCTTTTTGTACTGAATCCTGAATGGATTCAGTTAAACTTTAGGCACAAAATCCAAAATGACGGGTTTTTTTTAAGTTCGGGTTGTTTTCATACTTTACGATTTTCAAAATTGTAACGCTATTTGCAAGCGCTTCATACTTACGTGTAACTAAGTATCTATTATGTAGGTAACCACTAGTTGTATAAATTACGTCAGCTAAATTGCTGAACAAGCGACGTCATGGTTATGATGGTCAACGTAACCACAGTAAAAAATTGTATATTTATACTGTGACGAAACGTTATGTTAGTCCTCTCTAACCTAAATCAACATTTTAGCTAAAAAAATCGCTTCATAAATCAAAATAAAAGCTTTCATAATTATCATTATCAAGGTTTGCCGAAGTACCGACAATTTCTTAAATAATCAAACCGAATTTACAATCATCAGCGGCTAATACGAATATCATAACAAATTCACATTATAGATCGGTCATCGATTGCATCAATGCGATGAGTGAATGAAACAGTATCAGTATCGCTCGCTGTGATTCTGTGAAAACAATCGCTCGCATAGCATATCAATACGCGCTGTCGACCGACTAAACAACACCATCGATTGTCGATGTGAGCGCAGAGGGCGCGCGGCGCCTCCCTCGAGCCGCCATGACAGTCCGCGAGCGCGCCGCCCTACGCGCAGGCCACGTACCAAAATAGAATATTCGATTTTTAAAATCACAATATTCCGGCCAAGAATTCTCTTGTTATTACAAGTAAGTCGATTTTATTTGTTTATTTTTTTGTAGTAACATCCCTATTGATTGTTTTATTGTTTGTTGGTATTCGTAAAATATTGTTTTTTTGTGTCATGTAAATTGATTTCCTACCCACAGGCCCTATTATACAAAACGACCAAGGTCTTTGATAATATTTTTTGAATATTGATCCTTATTTTAGATAGTGTTTTAAGGCTTATAATTGTGTGTTTATTTCGTATTTTCTTGCCTAGATTGTGATAGGACTGCTATTACCGGCGGATAAAAATCAGATTTTGTTGGTATCGGTATAGCCTGGGCGATTGCTACCGATTTTATGCTTCTTTGTTATTGCAATAACTATCATATTGCATAACTATACCTATTTGACAACTCGATGTTTTTTTTAGCAACAACACTGTGAAATATGATTCTTTCGCGAATAAACACAGGATATTATTTATAGTAAACAAAATAAAAAATAGCGCGATATGTACCTACTTCGTCAATTTCGTCTTATATAAACGATTTTTTTTAGGTAAACCTTGTTTTTTTTTCAGGTGTCGTGAAAGGCCAGCGGACTGGATTCCGACATGGCAAACAACTGGTGGAGGGAGCCCGACATGGGGGGTAAGAAACTGTTGTTATTTTTCGTAATTCTTTTAGTGATTAATAATTAAGAAATAATATTTTAGAATAAATTTATATTACCTACTTGTAAATTTTAATTTTTGACGTTAAAGTGGCCTAATTGAAATGAAGAATAAATAATAAAAAAAATATTCCTACTAGTAGGTACTAATAATTTTGACTTAAAAAAATTAAAGAATGAATTATTATAAATTTTGACTTTTTGAATAATTTATTAGTAATTTTGACTTTTTGAGCTAAGGAATGAATTATTATTAATTTTGACTTTTTGAAATAAAGAATTAATACTTATTGATTTTGACAGTGGCTTTGTTTTTTTTTTATATACCTAGGGTAATTTCGCCAGTTCGCGTCCATCACCCTATTCGCGTCCATTTTTCGGACCTCCCAATAAAAATTCTCGAAAATAGTTATATTAACACACTAAATCACCGAAAAGTCGTTACCGCCAATACCTCAACGTATAAGAGGCACACACAAATAGACAAAAGCTCTGTGTGCCCAATCAATCATGTGTAAAAAAATAGTTAGTCCCCGTTCTTCAACGAAAAATCGCGGACGCGCGAAATGTCGGCAAAAAAATAGTGTGCAGGGGCGCGTTCGACGGTAAGTATTTTATTGTTTTATGCTTATTTTAGAATACACAGCTGTTTCTAGACATAAAGCATGAAAAAAGGAGTAATATTAATTATGTGTTTGCTTGTTTTTTTTAAAGTTAACAGTTAAAATAAGGTGGACGCGAATTACTACACCGAATTTATAAAACTTACACTTTGCGACCACAATGGACGCGAACTCGTCTATTTATGATTTAGTTAGTGTTTATTTTTATGTGATTATATTATGAAAGGGAATTTGTTTTTATTTTTTATTCATGTACTAATATCATGCAATCGTAATGAGCAATTTGCGTCCACATTATTATGATTGCAGAAAAAGATACAAATATCGAACAAGATACATCACATGTGGACGCAAACTATATCTTCAGGGAAATAGTATTGTACCAAATTGCGTCCATTTTTTCATTAAATACAAATAATAGCGTAAATATATTTTTTAACTTAATTGTAAAAATAATTTAATATGTATTTTTTTTTATTAAAACTAAGAGTTTAACATTAAATTTTTACAAACTAAATGCAGTGAAATGCTTATTTTTTTATTTTTTCCTGTTTAAGATGAGTTCTTGGGAAGGTAGTAAGAAAAAAGAAAAGAAAACGTACACAGAAGAATATTTAAAGAAAGCATTATGTGACATTCGTGAGAAGAAAAATTCGATAAGGCAAATATGCAAAGAATATGCTATTCCCAAGACCATTGACAGTGATTTATTAATGATAATACCTATGTTGATTTTCAAATAACTGTATTCTTGAATAAAGAATCTGTTAAAATACAATTCTTCTTTACATTATCTTAAAAATATCACCCCTACATTCCTTTTCTTAGCTGGTGGACGCAAAATGGTCTATGGGTGGACGCAATTTAGAATTTTTGGACGCAAAGTGGGTAAAACGCGTATTTTTGAAGTTTGTCTATTTATAAAAAAAATACAAGTAGTTTCGAACAAAACTGAAAGCGAACCCTATAGTAGACTATATAATGAACACATTACATAACTTCTTCATTGAAACTAGTGCTGGAACATTTTTATCTTCTCCTTCAAACTTGCCAACTGCACTAAATGGACGCGAACTGGCGAAATGACCCTATATCGGCCCACGTAAAATTAAAGCAAAAAAGGTAGAATTAAAGTGAGTAAGTGGTAGAATCAAAATCAAGTTACGGATCAGTAAACAAAGACAAACAAACTTACACAACAATACCCCAGTTGTGGACTGTAGAGTAGATTGTAGACGAAACATACCTACTAACGAAGTATGGGTATATTAAGGTATTTGTACAAATATGCACACAAAGCATTCTTTCTTCCTTCGCCTCTTTTTCATCAACTAAGTAGGTATATCGCAGTTTTAATTAATAACTGAAACATTGACGACACACATGTGCTGTACAAAAATAACTTCGCAGATAAATGAATTTTAGATCACTTGAACGACGCGTACGACTGAGAAAACGACCGGTCCGATTATATTTGCAACTAATTACGATTTACAGTTTTTTTTTTAAATTGTTTGTTTATTTTGTTTGGGATTCTTTTATTTTCATAAAAAAACACGTGACTAGAAGTGGCCTAGGATATTTCCAGGTAACTAAGCTATAATAATATGTAGTTAGAAAACTAGGTCTGCATGTCGATTTGATGAATTTGTGCCAGACACGCGAAAGGCTTTTGCGGTCAGCAACCTGCGGTCCATACTAGTCTAGAACGAGGGCAATACCTTCTATTTAGGTTCCAAAACTTACAGTTAGATGCGTTAATGAGTTTTAAAAGCAGATTGAAGGATCCACCATCTTCCGTGGTCGACGATGGACACGCTTGCCTACAAGTAACGTATTCACACTTGTCTTGAAGACCTTGAAGACCCTCGTGCATCAATGAGACCGGTTGTATTGCACCAATAATACAGGTTTCAGCTGAATGCAAGACCAATCTCGACAAAACCAAGCTAATGTCAAGTGATTTGATTGGCTATTATTATTTCAGCCAGCCAATCACAGCTGCATCTTTTTAACCGAATTCAAAAAGGTTCTCAATTCTATTGTTTTTTTTTTATGTATGTACACAGATTACGCTGATATTTATGATCCGATGTACGTGTTTTTTCTTTAGTTTGTTGCGGAATAGTTGCCATTTGAACCCATAAAAATGTAACATAGTTTGGTCCAGTAGTTTTTTTATTCATTATATGTTTTTTTTTTATGTATGAACATTTTTCTTTACGTGGACGATATAATTTTAGTTTGTGCACGGCTTTTTTTACCCGACTGCCGAAGGAGGGTAATGTGTTTAACAGTCTATGTATGTATGTAAGTATGTATGTATGTATGTAAGTATGTATGTATGTATGTATGTTTGTTCCTATATGGCGTTCCAGAGACCAAACGCGTTGGCCGATTTTGATGATTCATACGTCAATCGATTCGTCTTAACCCTGCGAGTGTCATAGGCTACATTAAAATTGGACAATAGAAAAATGGCGGCTTTTGGGTGCCATATTGTGGGACCTCAATTTTTTTCTTTCTTCCAAACCCATCGTAAAATAAAGTAAAGTAAAATAAGGGGTTTTAGGAGGTGATTTCAAAAATATATAACACATATAAGTTTAAATGTACCTAATTCGAAAAAAAAACCAACTAAAAAGTTATAAATAAAAAAAAGTTAAATCAAAAAATCAAAAAACCCGACTGCTTCAAAAGCGAACCAAAAAGTCGTAAACAAGGAAAAAATCATGCTGTGCAGGCGGAGGATACACCAGACTTGGGTCAGTCAGCCCGCGAATATGTATCCTCCGCCTGCACAGCATGATTTTTTCCTTGTTTACGACTTTTTGGTTCGCTTTTGAAGCAGACGGGTTTTTTGATTTTTTGATTTAACTTTTTTTTGAGTTTTCATTTGGGTCATCTATTCTGGCATCACTATGGGCATTATAGGTACCTTTTCCTATAGAACTTGTCTAATACGTACTACTAAAAAGTGAAAAATAAAAAACTTTTTAACAAAAAAATAAAACGCACTTCTAAAGCAAAACAAGCAACAAACAAAGTCGAAAAATTAGTTTTTTGCCGAAGTCGGTGTCTAAAAAGTCTATAAGTCTAAAAAGTCGACTACGGAAAGTTATTTTTCGATTTGTATTGTTTTGCTTTATGCGTTTAAGATTCGAGTGGTTACTAATTCATACCTCTTTACTTCCTACAACTTATAAACGCGAAAGTTTGTGAGGATGAATGAATGGATGCTGTTTCACGCAGAAACTATTGGACGGATTTTGATAAAACTTTACAGTAATTTAATATTGCATAGATATCAGAATAACACATACCTACTTAGGCTATCTATACTAATAATAATATTATAAATAGGAAAGATTTGTATTTTTGTATGTAACGAATAAACTTAAAAACTACAGGACCGATTTCAAAAATTCTTTCACCGTTTCGAAGCTACACTATCCCCGGGTGACATATACTTTTTATCCCTGTATTCCCAGGAAACGGCTATAATACTCACAACGGATCTTTGTGGCTCTGAATTGGCTGCAAGAGGCTGCGCACTAGCTATTTTTGTGTCAATATTGAAAGTGAAAATAGCATTGTATAACTGTCTCTTTCACTCGCATACGTTTGTCGCATCACCCTATCTCGTTTACTCTATGCAGTTAATCTGTTTCGTGCGCAAAAGTTGACAGAACCAACTTCAGAGCCACAATGATCCGTTGTGAGTATTATACGCGGGTGAAACCGTGAGGCGTCCGCTAGTATAATATAAAAAGATATACTAGCTTCTGCCAGCGTCTTCGCTCGCGTGAAAAGTATTTTATCATCCCAAGAGAACAGTATACAGTACAAAAAGTAGGCTCTGTGCTATTCCAGACTTTAATCTATCCCTGTGCCAAATTTCATCCAAAGCCGTTCAGCTGTTCTTGCGTGATTAAGTAACAAACATACATCCGTCCATACATCTAAACATTTGCATTTATAAAATTAGTAAGATTGGGGGAAGTACTAGTTCCACGGGCGGAGCCGCGTGCGACTGCTAGTAATATTATAATGAAAGTTACTGACTGATTCTTAACTTTTCACGTCTTAACGGTCGAACATTTGTATGAAACTTGGCACACGGGTAGACCATGTGCAGCCTAATTACAATCGCGTCTTTCATCTCGTATGTGAATGGTCAATTGTTCATACTCTTTCATGGAGTCATACCCTTTGCCCTGCCGTCCCGACTTACGCAATTAACCTGCAGGGATTTTATATTTAGTCCGTCAGTTAGATAAACTGAAAATATTAGACATGTATTTTTCATTTGCCACGTAAACAAAACATTACGACGATACAGTGCGTTGGAATATCGTGTGACGTCACGGTGTGCTACACTTTATACTGACAAAGTGACGTCACAAGCCTGAACCTTGACGTGCTTTATCTTTGTCAATTTATTTTTATTTGATAAAGAAAAAAATACGTGTCCAATAATTTTGGATAATCTCACTGACGGACTAAATATAATTATCCCCAGGAAACATCCCTATTACGTTACCTTGGACAGTGGTGTCTCATTCCATACAAAAATGGTACAAAATATTATATTATATTATATTATATTATATTATATTATATTATATTATATTATATTATATTATATTATATTATATTATATTATATTATATTATATTATATTATATTATATTATATTATATTATATTATATTATATTATATTATATTATATTATATTATATACATACTTTGACCCACTTTCTGTGTTTATTCTATTTTGTTTGTTATTTATATATTATTTTATTTTTAAGTATTTTCCGTTTATTTAAGTGTGTCCGTGGCATCAACGGCGGGTCCTATCAGAATATCAGCGCAGCGTTATTTTCTTTTTTGGATATCGCTGCACATGCTGAGACAGGAGCCTTTTTGGTCTCGCACGGGTTTTTTACTTTTTTTTACAATTTCTTATTTATTTTTGTCTTTCTTTCTTTCTTTCATATTATCTGTGCCTTGGAATACTTTTCACGCGGGTGAAGCCACTGGCAGAAGTTAATTATAATAATTTTAATCGAGTTACTATCGTGTTTCCAGCAATGTCGGCTCCCCTGCCATCCGGCGAGCCGCAGGGTTGCTCCGCCATGAGGATGTGGCGCAACGCCTGCAACACCCTGGTGGCGCCCGACGCTGATGACGCCTGGAAGCAGGTGGAGGAAGCGTCTCCTCCAGAGTCACTGTGGCACACGCTGCGGAACTGCGTGGCTTATCAGGTATTATTATTTATTTGTCTATCCTCGCATTGGAACGCCTTGCAGCGATTACTCCAATGGAGCACAATCTTATAACAAACTAACTCTATGCTTTAAGTAATACTCTCTCATGGAATCGTAATCTTTGCCCAGCAGAATTCACGCAATTAGGCTGCTACAAAAAATATTAGACTTTTTCGAAAAGAATATCTTCACCAATGAAAGCGTCCAATATTTTTGTGAATACCTTATTATTTAATGAGAATTTGTCATACTCTTTCATGGGGTCAAACTCTTTGCCTTACCGAATTCACTTACGCTATTAGGCTGCAAGTTTCCCCTTGATGTTTTCGTTCACCGTTGTCAGCGATGTCCAAGATGAACTTGGAAAGTACGCTGGTACAGTTCAACCAAATGAGTCGTTGCCCATCTGAAGTTAGTGCCAAGTGGTTTTGCAGAACATACTTTACGAACCAAATGACAGTTTTCTTCACGAGTGTACTTGCGCGAAATTTCGCAAAGCTAATACTATATTCAGACGGGCCACGACTCATTGCTAGTACTGTACTTGCCCGGCTTTGACGCCAGGCGAGGTCTTAGCCATTTTTTTTTTTCTTTTTTACCCGACTGCCGAAGGAGGGTAATGTGTTTATCAGTCTATGTATGTATGTATGTATGTTTGTTCCTATGTGGCGTTCCAGAGACCAAACGCGTTGGCCGATTTTGATGATTCGTACGTCAATCGATGCGTCTTAACCCTGCGAGTGTCATAGGCTACATTAAAATTGGATAATAGAAAAATGGCGGATTTTGGGTGCCATATTGTGGGGGCCCAATTTTTTTTTTTCTTCCAAACCCATCGTGTGTGGTAAAGTAAATAAAAAATAAACAAAATAAAGGGTTTTAAGAGGTGATTTCAAAAATATATAACACTTATATGTTTAAATGTATCTTATTCGAAAAAACTAACTAAAAAGTTATAAATAAAAAACTTTATTAAAAAAATCAAAAAACCCGACTGCTTCAAAAGCGAACTAAAAATTCGTAAACAAGGAAAAAATCATGCTGTGCAGGCGGAGGATACACCAGATTTTGGTCAGCCAGCCGGCGAATATGTATCCTCCGACTGCACAGCATGATTTTTTCCTTGTTTACGAATTTTTAGTTCGCTTTTGAAGCAGTCGGGTTTTTTGATTTTTTTAATTAAGTTTTTTTTTTAGGTTTCCGGGGTCAACATGGAACCCTTATAGTTTCGCCACGTCCGTCTGTCCGCAGCTTAGCTCAGATAATCTTAGTACTAGAAAGCTATAATTTGGCATGGATATATATATATATTAATCACGCTGACAAAGTGGTAAAATAAAAACATAAAAAATTGGGGTTCCTTCCTTCTGTACGCGCCATTCAAAAATATTACGGGTCTGTGAAAACCATTTTTCGATTCAGGTATCCGTTTGCGTAAAATTAAGATTTAAATGATATTTTTTTGTTAGAGTCAAGTGTGGGGGACACTTGACTCTAACCCTGCCAGCTAAATGGTTGCTTTTGGATATGTGAAGGAATTCACGGCAGTAGTATATATATAACGAAATAAAAGGAAAACTATCACAGCTAAGTAGGCTTTACAAGTTTACGAGTAATATTCGACCAACTTATAAAATGGAAATGTAAAAAATATATGTATTGATGTATGGGGACAACAGTTTTCGAACGGCAAAGTTAATGTTGTCCCTACGTTAGAGAAATGTTCGGTGCTTTAATTTTTATGAACGTTAGTAATGTAACCTATATATTTTGTTGAATGTAGCTGTTTATACGGAACCCTCTGTGTGTGTCAGACTCGCACTTGGGCGGTTCTTTTTTATTTCGATGTTGTTAGTGTTTTTATCCGACTGCCTAAGGAGGGTAATGTGTTTATCAGTCAATGTGTGTGTGTATGTATATTTGTTCCTATATTTTGTTCTAGAGACCAAACGCGTAGGCCGATTTTGACGGTTCTTAATCGTCAATCGATTTGTCTTAACCCTGCGAGTGTCACTGGCTACATTAAAATTGGAAAATAGAAAAATGGCGGATTTTGGGCGCCATATTGTGGAGGCCAATTTTTTTTTAATCCCAAGCCCATCTTGTGTGGTATCAAAATAAAGGGTTTTAAGAGGTGATTTCAAAAATATTTAACACTTATTATGTTTAAATATACCTAATTCGAAAAAAAAATAACAAAAAAGTTAAATTAAAAAAAGTTATCTCAAAAAATCAAAAAACACGACTGTGCAGTCGCAGGATACCTATATATTCGCGGGCTGACTGACCAAAATCTGGTGTATCCTCCGCCTGCACAGCATGATTTTCTCCTTCTTTACGACTTTTTAGTTCGCTTTTGTTAGTTATCTCAAAAAATCAAAAAAAAAAAAAAAAAAAAAAAAAAAACAAACCTTTATTTCCCAAAACAACAAACAACCTTGTACAATTTAACAAAGCCTCATAAATAGGCACGTAATAAGGTTGCAACCTTGCACAGTTCTTCCGAATGTTTACAGTTAGGCACTTAATAAGTTTACAAGATTCATCCTGTTCCCCGTACTAGTTTATACTGTACTACGGTGGAACAGTATACCCACCATACCATAAAAAACCCGACTGCTTCAAAAGCGAACTAAAAAGTCGTAAACAAGAAAAAAACATGCTGTGCAGTCGGAGGATACATATTCGTGGGCTGGCTGACCAAAATCTGGTGTATCCTCCGCCTGCACAGCATGTTTTTTTCTTGTTTACGACTTTTTAGTTCGATTTTGAAGCAGTCGGGTTTTTTGATTTAACTTTTTTTATTTATACCTTTTTAGTTAGTTTTTTCGAATTAGATACATTTAAACATATAAGTGTTATATATTTTTGAAATCACCTCTTAAAACCCTTTATTTTGATATCCCACACCATGGGTTTTGAAGAAAAAAAAAATTGGTCCCCCACAATATGGCACCCAAAAGCCGCAATTTTTCTATTATCCAATTTTAATGTAGCCTATGACACTCGCAGGGTTAAGACGCATCGATTGACGTATGAATCATCAAAATCGGCCACGACTCATTGCTAGTACTGTACTTGCCCGGCTTTGACGCCAGGCGAGGTCTTAGCCATTTTTTTTTTTCTTTTTTACCCGACTGCCGAAGGAGGGTAATGTGTTTATCAGTCTATGTATGTATGTATGTATGTTTGTTCCTATGTGGCGTTCCAGAGACCAAACGCGTTGGCCGATTTTGATGATTCGTACGTCAATCGATGCGTCTTAACCCTGCGAGTGTCATAGGCTACATTAAAATTGGATAATAGAAAAATGGCGGATTTTGGGTGCCATATTGTGGGGGCCCAATTTTTTTTTTTCTTCCAAACCCATCGTGTGTGGTATCAAAATAAAGGGTTTTAAGAGGTGATTTCAAAAATATATAACACTTATATGTTTAAATGTATCTTATTCGAAAAAACTAACTAAAAAGTTATAAATAAAAAACTTTATTAAAAAAATCAAAAAACCCGACTGCTTCAAAAGCGAACTAAAAATTCGTAAACAAGGAAAAAATCATGCTGTGCAGGCGGAGGATACACCAGATTTTGGTCAGCCAGCCGGCGAATATGTATCCTCCGACTGCACAGCATGATTTTTTCCTTGAAAAAAATCAAAAAAAAAAAAAAAAAAAAAAAACAAACCTTTATTTCCCAAAACAACAAACAACCTTGTACAATTTAACAAAGCCTCATAAATAGGCACGTAATAAGGTTGCAACCTTGCACAGTTCTTCCGAATGTTTACAGTTAGGCACTTAATAAGTTTACAAGATTCATCCTGTTCCCCGTACTAGTTTATACTGTACTACGGTGGAACAGTATACCCACCATACCATAAAAAACCCGACTGCTTCAAAAGCGAACTAAAAAGTCGTAAACAAGAAAAAAACATGCTGTGCAGTCGGAGGATACATATTCGTGGGCTGGCTGACCAAAATCTGGTGTATCCTCCGCCTGCACAGCATGTTTTTTTCTTGTTTACGACTTTTTAGTTCGATTTTGAAGCAGTCGGGTTTTTTGATTTAACTTTTTTTATTTATACCTTTTTAGTTAGTTTTTTCGAATTAGATACATTTAAACATATAAGTGTTATATATTTTTGAAATCACCTCTTAAAACCCTTTATTTTGATATCCCACACCATGGGTTTTGAAGAAAAAAAAAATTGGTCCCCCACAATATGGCACCCAAAAGCCGCAATTTTTCTATTATCCAATTTTAATGTAGCCTATGACACTCGCAGGGTTAAGACGCATCGATTGACGTATGAATCATCAAAATCGGCCAACGCGTTTGGTCTCTGGAGCGCCATATAGGAACAAACATACATACATACATAGACTGATAAACACATTACCCTCCTTCGGCAGTCGGGTAAAAAAAACAATATTGTAGGGGTTCCAATTATTGTTTCTTTGAAAGCCAGTTGTAAATAAAAAAAGTTAATAAAATCAAAAGAACTAAGAACTTCACAACTTAATCAAAAGACTATCTATCGATGTCTTAATTATAAAAATCCGTCAAGGATTTTGAAAGATATGAGGTAATAAACATCATCGCTTACCATCAGGCGAGGTAGTGGTCAAGCGCGAGCCTATAGATAATAAAAAATAATAAAAAATACATACGAGATACGCGCGAAACACATAACATAACCTTTTTCTTACAGCCGGGTAAAAATAACCGCAATTCTTTTGATTATCCACTCATTGTTGTTTCATAAACATCCTACCACACTTCCCACCGCATTCAACTTTCTCACATTGTTTGATTTTGTCTGTATCCCTCCATTCCAACGATAACACACACATGGGCGACTACCGGCATCCTTCAACCAAGAGCGTAAAACTGAGAATAACTCTTAACTTCGCTGTACATTGCTGGTTTTCAGGCGGGAGTCTGGCAGAACTTGCTCAACAAAGGCATGGAGGACGTGATACAACCCGCGGCGTTCAAACTAGCGATCGTGTTGAGGCACACGCCGTCTGAGCTCACCGTCAAACTGCTGTCCGACTTGCTACGCTTACATCCGCAGTCTGTGAGTACAAAAAACGTCTTTATTCAATAACAAGACATGTTCGATATACAATGTGTTTTGCATGCAATCTTTGTGTTGAATTTGAGTTGGAATTTGACAGTTGGATGTCTTTCCAGACGGAAATCTGAAGATCTTTATTAGATAAAGATTTGTATTTTTGTATGTAACGAATAAACTTAAAAACTACTGGACCGATTTCAAAAATTCTTTCAAATCTTTTGGGAAGCTACACTATCCCCGGGTGACATAGGCTACTTTTTAGGGTTCCGTACCCAAAGGGTAAAAACGGGACCCTATTATTAAGACTCCGCGGTCCGTCTGTCTGTCTGTCTGTCTGTCACCAGGCTGTATCTCATGAACCGTGATAGCTAGACAGTTGAAATTTTCACAGATGATGTATTTCTGTTGCCAATAAACGGCACTTCTGAACGTCAAATAAATTAAAATTTACAAGTAATAAAAATGAAAGCGGTAAAGGACGTCAGATTCCAAGTAGGTCAGAATCCATGTACGTCATTTTCCAGTTAGGTCATTTTCCAACTAGGTCAGATTTTGAGTTGGTAATGCACAGTACAGTCAGTTATTCTACCGTGCATTCGGAAAGTAGCTTGTTATAGAGAAAAGTTGAAAACTTGTTAAAGAACGCACAAGAAACTCCATAATTACTCTTTAAAAAAAAAAAGTGTTTTACAATATTTATATAATTACATTCATGAATAAATTCATATATGTGAGGACGATGCACCCAGAAATAGCATTACACACTATACTACGTACAGGTATAAAGTATTAACAGGTAAATTAATTAATATGATAAATAGGAACATGGTTCTCTCATACTTACAAATATTGCAAACATATACGTACTTACGAATATTGCAAAAATAGGTACTTATAGGTTCTACCTATTGGTAATTCATCATCATTTATAGAGTGGGCTTTAAAATATTTTTTCTTTCACCGTTGGGAAGCTACACTATCCCCGGGTGACATAGGCTACTTTTTATCTTTGTATTCCCACGGGAACGGGAACTTCGCGGGTGAAACCGCGAGGCATCCGCTAGTTACATAACAACTCCAGAGGCGGATTATCTCTAAGGCAAACTAGGCACGTGCCTAGGGGCGCGAGGTTATAAGAGGTGCACGCGCTGAACGCCAACGACCTTGAGGGAACAAAACACGCCCTCGTTTCTCACCCGCGCGACCCGAAATTTAGTAGTTTTTTGTACTTTTCTTATTATTCTATGACTTTAAAAAAAAAAGCTTCAAATCAAAATGTAGATAATTAAATTGTCTTTGATATGGTGTCAATTTCGTTAAAATACGCCCAGCGGTTTTGTTGTGATTGTCGTGTTTTTGTCCGTTATAGACATAACTTTACGAATTAATTACACTATGTTATACGAATAAAACTCAAAATTTGCTCAGATGAAATTATTAAGAAAATGGTCTAATATAACATATATTTTTTCCAATAAATTACGACTAGCCGTTTAGACGTGATTCTCATTTTAAAATCAGCTACTCAAGGGAATCGGCGCCTTAAACAAAAAATACAAATAAGCTTCCGAAGCGTGCTGCTTCTTGATTATTCTTACATCGCCTGATTTCATAATAGAAGTTCGTAAGATACAGCTGAAGCAAATGCTTGTTATAGTCATTTCCAGGAATTCACTATGCTTGGATTGCAATCAAGAGCAATACTGAGCAAAAACGTTATGTTGTAAGTGTAGCTAAAAGCATAAGATCGAAATTAGAACGACTAAAGGTATAACGGATTGCTTTTATGATTGTGATTTGCGGTTTTATTTTGGTTAAGTACTAGTTATAATAACTATGGCCGCCGATGGGGACCTAGAGGGGCGCCGATGGTGTGCTTGCCTAGGGCGTTAGGCGCCGAATCCCTTGGGTAGCTGATTTTAAAATGAGAATCACGTCTTAACGGCTAGTCGTAATTTTTTGGAAAAAATATATGTTATGTTAGACCATTTTTTTAATAATTTCATCTGAGCAGAATTTGAGTTTTATTCGTATAACATAGTGTAATTAATTTGTAAAGTTATGTCTTATACGGACAAAAACACGACAATCACACCAAAACCGCTGGGCGTATTTTAATGAAATTGACACCATATCAAAGACAATTTAATTATCTACATTTTGATCTGAAGCTTTTTCTTTTAAAGTCATAGAATAATAAGGAAAGTACAAAAAACTACTAAATTTTGGGTCGCGCGGGTGTGAAACGAGGGCGCGTTTTGTTCCCTCAAGGTCGTTGGCGTTAGTCGTCGTCTTAATCCGCCTCTGAACAACTCGTAACAAAACATCTCCTCAAAGTAAGACAGAGCGTACCTCCACAGCAAGACCTGACGTCGTACGTCCTAGCTCTGCTCACAGACGACGAGGCCACGTTCTGCGGCAACTGCAACAGCTCCGAGTCCGCGGCCTCCTCCACGCCCTCCTCTCCGGCCAGCTCAGCTGATGAAGAAGACCAGTCGTCCACTACTGACCAGGTGCACACTCATTTTCATTGCCAAAAATCTTTATTTATTATACAATTTTAATAACAAAACGCACTTACTCTAACTGCCGCACTCAGAGACATTTAACAGTTACTTAAGGCGCTCCTTAGTTTAGATTTTGTACTAAAAATCTAAAAGGAGAGCTTTAAGTAATTGTTAACGTCCCTGAATATGGTAGAAAGACATGTATCACACAAGTAAATTTAAAAATTAATAAAATCCCCGACACATTTTTATTTTATGCTATATAATATCTAGTAATAGACCCGCTTCGATCGACAATCTATTAAACATTACAATTATTTATCCAATAATAGCAATATATTATTCTATGTATTCTTTTCGCCAGGTTTATTTACACTTATTCATTTACACTATTTCATAACATAACTTACATAACATTTTTCTTTTGACAGCCGACCATAGATTTCTTCCGTATTTAATAAGTCACTCTTTGCTACGCGCGCTCTGTCGTTTGTCTATGTTTCGACAAATGATCATTGAGTATTGCCACGGTAAAGATGGTATATGACGGTTTCTAGGTCTACCTATATTTAATATGTTTTATTTATATATTTGTATTATACTTGCACATACTTTGACCCACCTTAAGAGTTTTTTTTTCTATTTTGTTTGTTATTTATATATTCTTCTATTTTATTTTTTATTATATAAGTCTCGTTTCCGTAAGTGTGTCCGTGGCATCAACAGTGGGCCCTATCAGAATATCAGCGCAGCGTTACCTTTTTTAGTTATCGCTGCACATGCTGAGATAGGAGCCTTTTTGGTCTCGCACGGGGTTTTTATTTTATTATTGTTTCATTTTATGCTTATTTCTCGTGTCTCCTGTGCGGGTCACAAATAAATATTTTTCTTTCTTTCTTTCTTTCTTTCAAACACGTAATTATAACACGATATCTTGCGAAAACACCCCGGTACAAACAGTGAAACGCCCATAACTTTAGAATGATTTTCATCAAACACAACTAAAAACACTCTCGATAAAGACAACTTTAAAAAAAAAAAAAAAATCGGTTCATCCGTTTAGAAGCTTTGATGCCACCGACAGACGTCTGTCTGTCCGTCTGTCACCAGGCTGTATCTCATGAACTGTGATAGCTAGACAGTTGAAATTTTCACAGATGATGTATTTCTGTTGCCGCTATAACAACAAATACAAAAAACTTTAAGTGGGGCTCATACAACAAACGTTTTTTGCGATAATGGTACGGAACCCTTCGCGCGCGAGTCCGACTCGCACTTGGCCGGCTTTTTTAGAAGTTGGTAAATATAGATAAACTGGGCAGGTGGAGACTGACGCTGATGGCGCAGAAGCCACAGATGTAGACACCAACGAGGCTGCGGGCGGCCCGGCGGACTCGGCCTCGTCGTCGGCCGGCGCGGCCGTGGCGCCGCCCACCTTCGCTATCCCGGTGCCGCCCGTGGTGCCGGACTCCACCACGCCTGGCGACTCCAATGTGCCGGACTCCACGACGGCTGATGATCCTATTGAAGGTAAATCTCTCAACGTTTGGTATGAAGAGGTACAATCTGCCGTAGTATAACTAAAATGCCGTTATCCGACTCTGGTTTTGATGTTTATTTTTATTTTTTATTCAGCCCTCTCTGTCCCACTGCTGGGCAAATGCCTGCCCAACATCTTTCCAGGCTACTTTGTCTCCTGTCTTCTCGATAATAATGCAATAGTAACGAGAATAAAAATATCTACCGATCTGTGTTTGCGAATTTTCTATACCTTGAATAGTTTTGTTCAAGATCTTGAAAATTCGCAAACACAGATCGATAGATAATTTTTTTCTCATTATTATAGCATTAAAAGTTAAAAATCGACCAGATGTCGGTATTTTAGTTAAATATAATAATCAGCATTGTTTATTTGTAGTTTCAGAAAATATTGATTCTATTACGAAAATTCTTTATTTGTGTAAATATTTATGAAGAGAAACTAACTCTACAGGGTCCAAGCGCTAAGAAAGAAAATTTGGTTCAAATTAATCTCACTAGATGGCGCGATATGCACCGATTTGTTATTGAATTGTTAGTAAAATTAACATTTTCTGGAATTGATCATTAAAAAAATGTTTGTTCTTGTTGTTGTTCTTGGGTACTCAGTTGCATCCAGTTAGACTTGAAGTCGATCTTAACAAAGTTGGGCCAAGGCTAGATAGATTGATTGAACGAAACAAACAATCCCGCCAAGTGCGTGTCGGACTTCACACATTAAAGGTTCTGTACCAAACCGCAACAACAATTTGGTTGAATAGGAAAAAAATTGGACATCTTTAATGAAATGCATATTTGTTAGTAAAAGATACGTAATAATAGACATTATCACCAAAGAACAATGGCGAAATCTTATCTGACTTAAATTTGAGCGTCTGGAAGAGAGTTATATACGAAAGACATTCTATTAATTGTCTAAATTTTTTATTAATTAATTGGACTGGTTCAAAAGGAATAAAAAAAAAGTTATTTGATTTTTTTGTTATTTTCTTTAGCTTAGTTTTGCCATTATATATTTTATATGCTAAGTGACCAGTAGTAACTATATTATGTAATAACATCAATAATGTATTTATTGCAGTAAATAAGTTAACAATACAGTTTATGTCTAAGTGTAGATGTTCGTTGCAGGTAGGTATGAATATTGTAGTGTAGTAGAAATAAATAAATTAGTTTCAATTAATGATGAAAAGACTAGTATCCAAGTCTAATAAAAATATAGCTAGGGTGTTGACTACGACCTTTTGATACACGTCAAAGTCGCTTAGTTTAAATAAATATACTCTTTCTAGAGAGTATATTATACATTTCATGCTGAAATTTTTATTTGACATTTTTATTTGACATATTATCTGTATAGTATAAGAATATCGATTTGACATCATTGAATACTTGTCTGACTATTTGAAGTTTGAAATATAGGTGTATTATTGTTTGATGTAAAATTTTGGCTAATTGTCTTGTAATTCTTTCAATGTTAGTTTGTATCGTGTAGTGGTGCTTGTTGCCAATTATGTTTTTTTCGACACAATGTAAAAATTGTTTGGAATGAAATAAATACAAAAATAACTAGGTTAGAGAAAAACTAATGCGATATTCCCATTTTACTTCTACGAAATTAAACAATATTACAAACGCATTATTAAAAGTTACCCAGACATAACCTGCAAAAGTTTATGACTGAATATCTATTATTCTCGACATTCTCGAACAAAAATTCTTGCACAAAATAATTCAGAACATCACCCTGAGTTAAACCAGATATTTTTCATATAATGACGTAGAAATATAATCTCAGCTAAAACAATGTATGGGCACCTGCCATTGTTCTTTGGAGTTCATAGGTCAATGGGAAGTTACAAAATTCATTCGCGCCTCCCTTTAGTTGTATGGGAGCCCTCCTTAAAAACCTTTAAAAATATTTTTTGTTAATTTGTGTGCCTTTGGTTCAACAAGATGCTTATTAGTACTGTGAAAATTTGAAGACTGTAGCTCCAACCGTTTGGCTGTAAAACTTTTGTGACAGACGTACACGTGAGTGACAGCAATAGGACTCCGCTTGGACCCTTCGGGTACGGAACCCTATAAAGTAAGTAATATAAACATGCATGGAGGCTGAGGAAACCGTTGCGCACGTTCTCTTTGAATGAGTACAAACCCTCAGGTCACCCAGATCTTACACAGATCTGAGAAAACCAGGAGCTAATTAACTTCTGGAGGGAGGTGGGCTGGTTGGAATAATCACGAAACGGCCGCCATGGCTCACGCACAATGCTCCACCTGAAGGACTAAGTGTGGAAACTAAACCCACCTAATATAGAACCAACGGGACATTAACTGTGCTTATTTTAAATAGTGGACACTGAAGACAACGACAACGGCTCCTCAGCGGCGGAGGCGGCGGAGGTGGAGGCGGCGGAGGTGGAGGCGGCGGAGGTGGAGGCGGAGGCGGGCACGCCGCTGGGCCCGGCGCCGCTGCGCGACCTGCAGCTGTTCGGGGACTGCGAGCTGGCCGTGCTGGCCGCGTCGCGCGAGGAGTACGACGCGCACGCCAAGCTCGTGCGCGCCGAGTACTCCAAGCTCACGCACGACAACTATGTGGAGCTGAGGATTAAGGTGCGCGGAGACTTAACTCATTCAGGAGACCTTAAGAAGCGAACAACAAAGAAGAAAAACATGCTGTGCAGTCGGAGAATACATCAGGTTATGGTCAGCCAGCTCGAGAATATGTATCCTCCGACTGCACAGCATGATCTTCTTCTTGTTTACGTTTTGTAAGTACGGGTTTTATTTTTTTCTTACCTTGTCGTACGTTTTACTATCGCTGAAAGTTATTCAATGCACTTTGGACTACATCGGTGTACAACAGCCCCATAAAATGACAAAAGATATTTATTTCAACTGGGCCACCAAGCGGCACTTTTGAATGTCACAATTTAAATTTACATGGAATAAAAGTTGATTCTACCGTGCATTCGGAAAGTAGCTTGTTATGGAGAAGAATGCATAAGAAACTCCATACTTTTTAAATTTACATGGAACAAAAGTTGATTCTACCGTGCATTCGGCAAGTAGCTTGCTATGGAGAAGAATGCACAAGAAAATCCATACTTTTTAAATTTACATGGAATAAAAGTTGATTCTACCGTGCATTCGGCAAGTAGCTTGTTATGGAGAAGAATGCACAAGAAACTCCATACTTTTTAAATTTACATGGAACAAAAGTTGATTCTACCGTGCATTCGGCAAGTAGCTTGTTATGGAGAAGAATGCACAAGAAAATCCATACTTTTTAAATTTACATGGAATAAAAGTTGATTCTACCGTGCATTCGGCAAGTAGCTTGTTATGGAGAAGAATGCACAAGAAACTCCATACTTTTTAAATTTACATGGAATAAAAGTTGATTCTACCGTGCATTCGGCAAGTAGCTTGTTATGGAGAAGAATGCACAAGAAACTCCATACTTTTTAAATTTACATGGAATAAAAGTTGATTCTACCGTGCATTCGGCTAGTAGCTTGTTATGGAGAAGAATGCACAAGAAACTCCATACTTTTTAAATTTACATGGAATAAAAGTTGATTCTACCGTGCATTCGGCAAGTAGCTTGTTATGGAGAAGAATGCACAAGAAAATCCATACTTTTTAAATTTACATGGAATAAAAGTTGATTCTATCTAACTATGAGTAATCCAAACCTTGTTTTTCCATTTCCAGGTTCTAAACCAATTCAACCAAATACCAAAGCTGTTTCACACGCCTGAGTTCGAATGCTTCGAGACAGCCGCGCGGGAGAACATCTCGCGGGAGATCCTCACGCTGCGGGAACACCTGCTCACCGGCAGGAAGGATTAGTGCTACGTTTACCGGGAATGTGACGTTGACGAACAGCTCAGTACTGAGACTAACTAAATTCTTACTCAAAAACCTCGAAAAATTACCTGCAGCCTCATTGCTTAAGGGAATTCGGCAAAGAACACGTGTATAGTCTCCGCCAGATAACTAGCAAATAAAAGTCATTGACCCGACTTGTACCAAATAGTATAATTACTTTATTTTCCCCCGGTTTCTCAACACTCGATTATAGGGCTTTTAACGTAATCGACGAAAAATCACCGGTTATCTGATGTGGTTGGCTGATGAAAATTCATTCAACCAATCACAGGAGGTCACATTAATTTTGCGATCATTTAGCGTTGAGAATCGTGTCAAGAACGCCCCTTACCGTGATACGTTTGTTTTGATCGTGTTAGCGACACTGACTTTGGTAGACAGGTGTTAACAACCTTTATTTTATTGTTATCTTGCGGAGACTATAGGTAAAGGTGACGACACCTTTAAAATAACGACTTTCGTATTGCGTAATACACTCAAAAGCGGACAGGTCATGGCAATTCAACTTATAGGGTGGAGTACGTACCCTTTCTAAATTATTTACGCAATACCGAAAACATTTAAAGGAAATGTGTCGTACTTATTCATGGAGTTGTTCCCTTTGCCCTGCCGAACTCACACAATAAGGCTGCTGAGCGCTGGGTTGCGAAAATGCCTTCCCAGATGTTCTATGGTGCTGGCTATATCATCGTTAGTAATGGGAGGTTTAATGATTAAGTCAGATTCATCTCATAAGCTTCATTCCGCTGAAGGATGTCCACAGCTACCCCCAAGCATCCCCACATCGACTGGTCCAATACGCTTCCAACGGTATTTCACGTTTAGTCTACATTTGATAGATTCTACTTTTGACAGATTCTACATTTGAAATATTTTTTGACAGATTCTTCTTCTAAATTCAATACTGGGTTTAAATTATTTTTGCACTGTCACAGAACAAATAGCTCTATAGGAGGAGGAGCTCGTGGCTAAATAATAACAGCCGCACGGGTCTATCATCAAGGTTAAGCAACGCTTGACGAGGTCGGTCCTTGGATGGGTGACCATTTTCAACATACCGAGTTTCCTCCGTGTCTCGGAAAGTACGTTAAGCCGTTGGTTCCGGCTGTCATTTGAAGATCTTTGACTGTCGTAACGAGTAGTCAGAAGCTTGACATCTGACACCGGTCTAGCCAAGGGGTACCGTGTTACCGAGTTACTGGGTTGTGGAGGTCAGATAGGCAGTCTCTCCATGTAAAACACTGGTACTCAGCTGAACCCGGTAAGACTGGAAGCCGACCCCAATATAGTTGGGCAAAGGCTAGGCAGATTGATTGACAGAACAAATAGCTCTATATATATAAAACAAAATCGGGTTATAAATAGTGTAGGTAACTAACACCATTTTTATCTCAAGAACGGCTGGTTCGCTTTTTATGATTTTTGATTTGTTAGATTTTTCTCCGCCCTGAATAGCAGAATAACTATTGAAACATCGAAAAAGTGTAAGGAAATATGAGGCTTAGTTCATTTTCTCATACATTTTGTACGGAACGGCTTTAACGAAACTTGAACTTGTACGAAAAATATTAGATAATATATAATACAAACATTTAATAATAGGTATAAAACAAATTATACTTATCTATAAATATACCTAGTGATTACTATAGGTATAACAGTATTATATTTGATGCAACAATGTTCATTACTTGTCTCCATAGACATACTAACAAAGAGTATGTAACACTACGTTTAATACTAATTCCTATCTCAATGCTTCTCACATTTTTCAAAATCTGTCAAATGTAGAATCTGTCAAATGTAAAATCTGTTAAATGTAGAACACGAACTTTCACCCAAGTCATTGCCAAGCCTGCTTTCGTGTAGTAGTTAATAATGTCACGCGCTATGTTCAATAAAATTATCAAAACCTATCGCTAAAAGCATGTTAAATACACGAAGATAATATTGATAAAAATACACACAGTGTAAAATCGGCAAATAAAATAAATCGGGTGATACGGCCACAGAATACAAAATATTACAGATACGGCGAAAACAGGATAAACTCACCAAAACACCATATTTCATACCATTTAACGCGGTAAAGCGAAAATAAACAACGTAACAATAAATAGTGCTGCTCGTTGCTCAAGGTAATTTTAAGAAACTTTTGTGTAATGTGTTAATGCTTGTTTTGTGGTGTCCACCACCTACCACAACAGTACAATTCCTCTCGTCGTCAAAGAACGTCATATTCCTGGCAAGTCTAGAAGGGTCTTGAATTTAACTTGTGTTACACTCATTCATCTTGACACTAACACAAGTAAGCTTCTCGGGTCTGTATGGCTTGCAGGTAACTATTAAAGTGATTGTGAAGTATGAAAAAAGACACTTCCAGTGCAGTGTTATTCTTTAGATTGGTGTCTGTTTATTACCTAGATTTCACTGTGCCGTGAAGGCACAGTTTAGATTAATTGTTTTCCAATTCAAGGGTAAAATGTAATGAGGAGTAGGATTTATGAACGCCTTACCTACCATTTACTTAACCTCATAAGTCATATTGTATACCAACATTCCATAATTAAATAATAAATAAACATATTACGCTTTCTTAATGTTGTAACACTATTTTATAGCAGTACCTAATTGTAAAAATAATGCATTTACATTTACACGTTGAATCACTTTTTGATCAGGGGGGTGACCATAAGCTCTTAGAGTAAGATTATTTTGATTGTGCGTAAGGGACAGATGTATATGACTTGTGTATATCTGTCCCTTATTCACAGGTCATGGTACGGGGGCAGGAGTTATTTGATAATGCCATTAGATTATAAAAAAACATGACTGAACGTCTTTTCATTTTAAATTTGGAACATTGAAAAATGTATTTGCAATTTATGAGACGTTTTACAAAATAAAAAAGAATAGGCATAGGTAAAAATTGCTTGTCAGTTCTGTTCCATTATTTAGTCTATGGTAACTATAAGTACGTACTAAGACAGTATGGTAGTATATTTAGGCATAGTTTGAATTCTGTGCTTAATTCGATGTAGTCTGTAGATAGTTAGCTAGGTATTCTATAGAATTTCTGCTTATTAATTAATTTTATCAATTTACTAGCATTTTATGACATGGTCAATAAAATTATGTAAAAATATTGTAATATTTTTAGTTTTATTTCCGCAATCCTTAGATAAATATAAAAGGCTAGGTTCCTATGCAGTAGGTAAAATAAATCAGACAAAGAAATATACAAATATTTATAAGACCTTGTTAATAAAATAACACATGTGGTATGCAATAAAGATTTGAATTTGAATATGTACTCAGATCAAATAGTTTGAAAAAAAAAAAAAGAATAATTTTCCACGAACTGCCTAGCCTTATCAAGGAAGTAGGTAGTTATGAGCAAACTAAAATGAGGAAAATGCACCCATTTGAATCTTCATCCTAGTATTCGGAACGGGATCTACGAGGCAGGTAAAAGATAGTAGCCAGACATTGTGGGCAGACATTGAATATAGTCAGTATGTTCTACCCAGAGAGAGAATGGTGGTTGAATGAGAGAATGGGTTCTATGATGGTGGCTATGCGGCAGATCATGACACGGTAGGTAAAACAGAAAATAAGAACTTATCATGAGTTATGGACTTAGATAATCAGATACAAAATAAACTTGTTTCTCTATGTGTTCCGGTTTCTAATGTTTAACTACTTGTCCATACCTACCTAACCCATTATTACAATTTGGTGTCAGCTGTGCCGTCATTCTTCGCTAGACACCTGTCTACAAAAGGAGATTGCCCATACACAGACCCCATATGAGGTATCGTGTCAGCGATTTCAATATTATACAAAAATATGATTTATATTTTCTGTTATTTTCTATCCGTGTCCTTTACTTTATATGTACAGAGAACAGTTCCTTAACTTGGACATTTGTATGCACCTTATAGCATTGTAATAAGGGTTCATTTCAAGAACAGAAACATTGTTTTATCTCATGAACCCCGCATAAAAAATTAAAAATGCTTTTTAATTAAGAATATAACATGTTTTTTCTACAATATACAACCAAATTCGTCAAGATACAACCATTTTTTAAGGGGCCCAAGTTTCCTTACAAAATGGGGTTTATTCCCATCGGCCACCCCCAAGTTGCCACCCCGGTGGCCGATGGGAATGATTTAGTGAAATTTTGCTACCTTCCTTTGTTCCCATCTGCCACCGGGGTGGCGGATGGCACTAACTAGTGGCACTTGCCACCCCGGTGGTCGATGGGACTTATTTAGTGAAATCTGCCACCTTCCTTTATTCCCATCTGCCACCGGGGTGGTGGGCGATTCTCATGACATTTGTCACATAAAAGTGAATGTCGATGCTGTGACCGGTTTACTTTGTTACTTGGATCCAACTAAAGGTGCTGGCCCTGATAACTTAATAATATCATCTAAATTTCTAACTAAATGCGCGCCTTGCATTGCCCTACCTATTTCAATTTTGGTTTTTGGAATAAAATAAATATCAAAATTGACATTTATCCATTAATTTTTTTTTTTTTTTTTTTTAACGGATTTCTATAATATGGGGACAATTAAATTCAATTTCGATATTTATTTTTTATGTATTTAGACTTCATGCACAAAGATACTAAATATACTAACAAGACGCACGGGTATGCACCATCGGTGGACATGGTGGACATCCAACCCATACGCAAAAAGCGTTTTGCGAATTGTGCGTACAGATAAGAAACACATTCCAAAGAAGAATGAACTGAATATAGAAGTAAGAATGGACTAGTTAATATGGAAGGAAGAGTGAACAAAATCAGTAGTATGAGAAGGACGGAACAAGAGGAGATTATTAAAAGAACGCAAAAAAAAATAGAAAAATTTTGTTGCCAACTCAAAGAAAAAATGTTGATGGTTTAAAATTCTACCAAAATTCTTCAACGAAAAACAGTCAAATATCAAAACTTTCTTGATATTTTTTCTATTCACCCCGTTTTACGGTCATGAGAATCAACCACCCGACTAAACTTATGAAGGTGGCAGATGGGAGTAAACCGGCAAACGCCACTAGTTAGTGCCATCCGCCACCCCGGTGGCAGTTGGGAATAAAAGAAGGTAGGAAAAATCATTCCCATCGGCCACCGGGGTGGCAACTTGGGGGTGGCCGATGGGAATAAACCCAAAATGGGCATTCCCTTTTGGTTTTTCATATCATTGGAAAGCTGGGGGAGACCTTTGCCCAGCTTTGGGACAATATAGGATAAATAAAATAAAATATGTTCCTGAATATGGAATTTTAAAACGCCTATAAAATCTATGGTTAAAATAAACCGACGGTTTATTTTGATGGTGGAAAACCACTTTCCTTTCCGAAGTTTGTCTGTTTTTCTTTTTTTGACACCGACTTCGGAAAGGAACTCGTTTTTCACTTTGTAATTTTTTGCTTTGGAAGTCGTTTTTTTTTTTTGAGTAAAGTTTTTTATTTTTCTCTTTTTAGTTTTGGTACCTACCTCAAATTACCTTGTAAATCATTTATTATCAAAGTACTTCTCACGAAGATTCCAATAAGCCCAAACACGACCATTAGGATACATTGTTTTATTTCGGAGGTCCAGTGCCTGCCTTCCGGCTTCATCATCAGATCAGTTTGATGTTACCTACCATTATCATATGTAGGTATCAATTTTAAAGTATTTGCTTCATCATAGTCGGTTAACTATTTCAGATAACTTATACCCGTGACATACCTACATATCACTGAGGTGACTGAGGAGTTCCAGTGGTCCTCTGTAGTCTTCTTCATCAGTTCCACTTCACCAAATGATACTTTCTGTTTGCAAATGCTTGCATTGTTGATGAAAATACCAAAATCGCTATACGTATGCCTATAATATTTGAGAAGTTCCCTCGATTTCTCCAGGATCCCAACATCAGATCCTGACCTGATGAACATGGTCCCACCTAGGTCCTTGGTGGTCCCATGTTCATCAGGTCCTAGGAAGTACCTAAGGTGGTTAAAACTGCTACAAACTCCTCACAACTTAGTTGTGTTCATTGGTCTCGCGGCAGGACTCAGAATTTCAATGCCTGTCAGGGGATGGTCAGACCAACATGAGAGAACAAAGTAGGTCAGCGCGATGAGAGGCTGTTCGAAATCATCTTTCACAAGACGTAAAGTAGCGCCGGTAGCGCGCGGCCGAGCGCAGTCCCAAGCAATAGTAATTCTCAAGGTTACTACACAGATGGTGCTATTTCAAATAATTAAGCCCAAAGCTAGTCGATGACTTAGCTTAAGCTTAGCTCATCATCACAATACGTTACGTGTCAACTCGATAAAATAGTCGATTTTCATATTTTTTATTGTCACTCTTATTTTTAGTATCGTAACATTAATTAACATTTATGTTACAACACTTGTTCAGTATGTTTTGTTTTTCAATATATATATACTTCTATTTTATATATAAAATAGAAGTAAAAACATACTTCTATTTTATATATAAAATAAAAAGTAAGTAGAAAACATACTTCTATTTTATATATAAAATAGAAGTATGTTTTTCAATCGATTATCAGCTGATTAACTATTAGTAAAATGTCAAGTTTTAGTAACCAGCTGTGTTGAAATCTCTATTTACTATTTATTACGTCAAACAAAATGTCATTGTCTGAAAACATGGCGTCCTCGACGCGTTTTCTTTTTTAGAATTTATTATGTGATTATGAGTTTGAATTAAAATTACGATTACTGCATTGCTTAATTCTTAAAATATATTGTGTAAAGTGTTGACTGTGTGTTATTAAAGGCTTATTATCGTCCCAGTGACTGCTACGCAGGTAAACAAAAGTACGACGAGGAGAAAGGTTATTGAACGGTGATTATAGGCCAACCAACATGGAGGCAACGGGACTGCGGCGTCGAACGGTTTGTGAGTACAGTCGCTTTATTCGTACGGGTGATGTTCACAGGCGTGTGCGATGTCGTGGCGAGGCCGTGACGAGAGGAACTCGAGATGGGGCGAAGACGACAGGTGGAGCGAGGGTCGTGCGCGCTCGCCCGCGTGGGAGGCGCGCCGCTCCGCCAGCCCCGAGCGACGTGAGCGCCACCACCACGAGCGCAGCGACCGCCACGACCGGGACCGGGACCGGGACGACGACCGCGACCGTCGCGATCGCTACCGCCGCGAGCGTTACGAGCGCCCGCGCGACCGAGAGCGCCGCCGCTCGCCCAAGCGCTACGAGGAGCGTGAGCGTGACGTGCCCGCGCCACCCTCACCGCCCACCATCAGCGACATGGACCGCAAGCCCACTTCTAGGTCTAGTAGTCGCTCGGGCAGTCGCGAACGCATGGACTTAGACTACGAGAGCAAATACGACACCAGAGACAAACACGATGACATGATGACTATAAATGCATCCCCGGGGGATTGGTTCTGTAAGTGTGGACTGTACAACTTCAAGAGACGTCAAGTGTGCTACAGACGGAACTGCCAAGGAAAGAGGTCAGATGGCATAGTCTATGGCGGTGACAGTGAGAGGAACCTCTTGACAGAATGTGCTGGCATCACAAAACGGTTGTTGTTTAGAAGATTAGATGCTTTAACTACTGAAGAGAAAATATTAGAGGTGATCAAGGCAAGATGCTCAAAGACTGTTTTAGATTCCATTGCAGGCATCACTATTGGCAGAGAAACACTAACTGGTGCGTCAAAGTGCTTAGCTTACATTAATTTTAATTCCATTGCTGATTCCACTGCTGCTCATTCTGAGTTGGCATCTTTGCAGCCACCGCTAGAGATAGATGGTAGGGAGGTTCTAGTTAGTTTCTATAATGAACCAAAGAAAATTTCAAAACCCCAAAGTGCAGACTATTCTGCCTATTATGCTCAAATGTCTAACTACACTACATCTGCTCAGGCTATGTCTGAGGCAGACCGTGTGAATGCAGCCGCTGCTGTTGCTCAATCTGCTATCTCAGCTGCTCAAGCGCGTCACATGGCCTGGACACCTGTGAGTGTCCCAGTGTTTGTGACATCCACTGTGCAGACTGCTCCCTCAGTCAAAGCACCCACTGGTGATGGTAAAACAGTGTACACCGCACCTGATGTTAGGACATTTATGTACGATGAGACTTCGGGTTATTACTATGACCCAGTCACTGGTTTGTACTATGACGGTACCAGTCAGTATTTTTATAACAGTCAAACAAACCAGTACATGTACTGGGACTCCACCAACAATACATACATCGCAGCTACACAAGCTCATCAGAACACTGAGCAGCCTAAACTCCCCGCTCCACCGACAGCTACCACTGAGAACACCATAGCTAAAGAGCCAGAAGAAAAGAAAAAAAAAGACAACAAAGAGGACAAAGTGAAAGTTGCCAAAAAGATAGCCAAAGATATGGAGAGATGGGCACGGACTTTGAATCAAAAGAAAGATAATGCTAGAAGCAATATTGTGATGGAACAACCATTAGATACGGGGGCTAGTAAGGGTTCAGCAGACATTGGCTTTTCAGTGTTAGGTTCTGGTCCTTCCTTGACTCATGTCAGGGAACTATCTCCACCACCAACCGGAGACGAATTCCTAATGAAAAGGGTGGCTGACCAAGAACAAGCCTTTGACAGTGATGAAGGCATCATAGACTGGGCCAAACTAACCTGTCTTATTTGCAAGAGACGCTTCCCGTCCGCTGAAGTATTGAACAAACACAAGACACTGTCAGACTTACACAAACAGAATCTAGTGGAGTATCGCAAGAAGAACGAATTGATCCCACAGATGAATGGGTACAGAGACAGAGCCGCAGAGAGAAGGTTGAAGTTTGGTGAAGATGAACCGCCAATTATCAGAAAGCGATATGATCCGCCTGATTCAATGCCCCCACCAATGGCGCCGCACCCTCCCCCCTCAGTCGTTGACACGATTGGTGGTAAGATGCTGCAAAAAATGGGCTGGTCAGAGGGCAGAGGGCTAGGTAAAGAGGAACAGGGAAGAATTGCGCCCATAGAAGCTGAACAACGGCCAAGTTTGGCCGGCCTTGGACAGAAGAGAGGCATCTACACTCCCACCCCCGGGGAAACATACAGAGACACAGTAAAAAAACTCATGATCGCCAGATACAAAGAGGTCGTCGGACAAGAGGAAGGGAAATAGGTGGGTTTCGAACTTTATTACTTTCTGCATAACTATCTTTTTCGTTTGCAGGCTCGGATTACAGGTCAGTCGAACATTTCTACTCAATGTGCCAAAAATATTATGTCATTTTTTTATCTTTATCAGGTGATCAAGGTTCTTCAAAAATTATGAAACAAGACTGATAATGAAAAGAAAAGACTTATTATTTACTGATTAAGTTCTATTTTGTGCTTGCAAGAAGTAGGCGTTATCAATGGACTTACTTGCCCCAAGTGACTCAAACTTTCTTAAAGATAATACCTCAAGATCTCATGCGAAAACAGACTTTATGCTCATGTTGATACGGTCCAAGGTTGTGGTACATTGGTATGCAAATCTATTCCGATTCTAATGGTTTGATTCTGGTTTCACTACACTAGATGTCGGCGCTCAATGCTTCTTCTGAGGGTCGTCACTCAGAAATCACGACGTCCTACATGGTAAGTATTGATTCTGCCTGAATCACACTACTCCGGTACCCTAATCATGTTTTTTTTCAGCTCCAAACAGGCAAATGTATAATAATATGATGAAGGAGCCTGGATCTCACATTCAAAATGTTTCAAGCCTAAATCTGCAGAGGTTTGATTTATTTGAAGTTCTAAAGCAATTGCCATTTTTAGCTTCAAAATCAAGATGGATAATTAAATCTTAGATGAACTTCTTTAGTGTATTTTAAACCAGATGTCTTCAGCAATGTGTTTTAGATTCTTTTAGAACAATGTGTCTTTGCCATTAATTTAAATTCAAGCAGTACCTACCTATAAGTAAGTCAGGCAAATTGATGATCTAAAATCAGCTATAAAATAACTATTTGTATTGAACTGTGACCTTTTCAACAAAGTAGTATTCAAAGATTTACAACAAAGACTGCAACCCATAAAGATAATTTATTCGGAACTCTATATTTCCTTTGCCTTTGAATATCTGCAACTATGACGGGTAAGGTTTAGTAATAAATTTAGCAAAAGATGTTAGCGGTTTAGGGCTGTCAAGTTGAAGCAACGAAGAACTGGAACATTGGACTGAAATGTGATACTTGTGACTGTAGTGTTGTGTTGAAGAAACGGTGTCTAAACCGACCTATGGCAGTTTACTGATGAATATGATCATTTACCTTACAGAGACTTCATGCCTGATCCCGCTGCGAGTTGCCAAACTTATAACAAACCTGTATACTCATAGATAAGATAGAATAGAGATTACAACTTGAAAGCAATTTTTGTATGTAGTGATCTGCGACAACATAGCTTGTAGTTTAAACCTAGATTGTAAAAGCCAAAATCTGTTTTTTTATTACTTAAAATAGTTTTAATGAATTGATTAAAATGTTTAGATGTTATTCTTAATGTACATAGGCACCTAGTTGAGTTTGACGAAGTATATTTATATTCAAAGACAATGAAACACTGCATTGCATTTATTTTTAGTTTTGTTAAATCTTAGATTAGTTAATTGGCAGTCTAACAAATAAATTGTGGCAGGGTGGTTAGTTGAATAGAGTGAATTAGCTACAAATGTTTAGGTAATTAGGAACAATTGTCAGTAAAGTGTTTATTTTTCTATTATTTTCCGAGTGACTAGATCTTTTCAAGGTCAACGATTTGAAGAACGCAATAATTTTAGTGTTATCTATAGTACATATTTACTGTTTGTCTGGTCCACTCGAGAATTTAACATGTTTTTGTGGAGTTTAGGATAATTATAGGCATTTTCCATATTATATACATACATGTTTAATAATTATATACTAGACTTATTAATTATGTTTATAGTTCGGTAATTATAAATAGTATAAAACCCTCAATAAACTCCATATATTTACAATAAGTCATTGTATAAAGTGAAACACTACAATTTATAAAAAAAAAACATTAATACATCAGTATTATTGGTTAATTGCTGATTCCAAATTCAAATCCCTCATAAAAAATTGAAATTAGATTTTGCTATGTAGTGCATAAACTCATCATGTGGTTATATTTTAATTATAAATAAAGGCCATAAATATTGGATGCTTTCGAACATAGAACACAATAAAGTGATGTTACGTTAAGCCACGTTCCTTTATGTAAATCCAATGTGATTGCTACCACGAAAAACATTTTTCCACGTTTTGTTAGCCATTTCTTTTTTCTGGTAGCTACCTAATTATTTATGGAACTGTGTTCTAATTTACTGTTTAGTCAGTGGTTTAACTCATGCATTAGAAAAACTTTTTTAATTGAGTCCAGAGACTTATTTAGTAGTAATACAAATTACATACTGACCTATTTACCCGACTACGGCAAAGACAAAAGAACAGTTGTGTTTTTAGCAGTCTGTGTATGTATGTATTGACGAATGTTCTCCGTAGCGCCTGAACCTGAACCGCAGGCTTATTACGTATCTTTTGCAAGAGCAAAACGATAGCGATTTTTGTGCAATAATTACTTTTCCACACAGAAGTTTTAGAGTTGTTGGCGGTTTTTTACCTAAATTAGTGCATTTGATAAATAGCGAGCGATTAGCAAACGATTGTGTAGGACCTACAATACCTACACTGCAGGTAATTCTGACTTTTATGACATAAGCGTTTGATCGCTATCGTTTTGCTCTTGCAAAAGATACGTAATAACCCTGCCGATAATAATTAATGAGGTGTAAATATATTTTTAGTATTGGCGGATTTTACTTACAAAAAGTGGAGGCTTTTACCGTAGGTATTGAATGAAACTATGAAATTCTTCGGGTTTAAAATTAGATTAATTTTAAATATCGTGGTTTTTCCATAGTCAGGTTTTAGTTTTAAATGTATTTGTGTAACTCCAAAAACTTCTAAACCCTGTACTTGGCCTAACGTAACAGTCAACGTCTAGTTAGTCTATGGCAAAATCATGATGTAGATAATGAATGTAAGCAGTTATAATTAATTATTAACTAGTTCATTACGAACATTTCTCAAGTTTTAAGATTGCTTAACTTTTCATTGAGCATCAATAAAAAATTTAAAAATTAAATGTTGCTTTTTATTTTAACGTCCTGAAGTCATGAAGCGAGTTAACTAAAAGGAGGTACTAAACTAGAATGGTAGTATTTATGGTATGTCATAAATTCTTTAGTATTATTGCTATTTGATGGGTTGAAGCTTTTTCGATTTCCTAATGGGGTTTATTATACAGGGTGGAATTTTGTAATGCCACCTGAAGGAAAAGTACTCATAATACTGTAGATAGAAAATTTTACTCAAAGAAAACATTCCTTTGTTTTTTAAAGGAAAGAAAACGGCATTCAAAGATTTTCTAAAATTCGCTGCCACACCCGGGAATCGATCCGACTAAAATCTTATAAAATGACACCCTGTACTTTTATTGCATCGATCATTAGGGTCAATGATAAGGATGAAATCTCTCTGATAAACTTGATAAATTAAATGATAGGAAAATCATGAAATCTGGACTTATAAATTCAATGGGTCAAGTTAAAGCACTTCTACTCAAAGATCCATCTGTCTGTATCCTTATGTGAGTAATTAATAATTATCATTGACGTCATTTATCCATTAAAATGACGAATTACTATTTAGATAAGACTAGAATTCGTTGGAAGAATAAATTTGTGTATCCAAGAAAATGGAGTCCATTTTTTGAGCAACTACGAGTAATTAGTTTACCATTTTTTGTAAATAATTTAAGATTTCATGGTTTTCATTTCATTTAATTTATCAAGTTTGTTAGAGAGATTTCATCCTTTTATAATTAACCCTAATGATTGATGCAATAAAAGTACAGGGTGTATTTTTTAAAGACGTTAGTCGGGTCGATTCCCGCGTGTGGCAAGCGAATTTTCGAAAATCTTTGAATGCCGTTTTATTTATTTTCAAAAATAAAGGAATGTTTACTTTGAGTAAAATTATGTAGCTACATTATTAAGAGTACTTTTCCTTCAGGTGGCATTACAAAATTCCATCCTGTATATGTGATAGTTTTCACTCGTTCCACTAGAATCCCCTATTTCAATCCCCCAGGGGATCGTACAGCACTCAATGTTCCACTACGATCCCCTATGCAGGGGATTCTATATATATGTATTAATGAGTTATTTGCCTTTAAAGTCTCTTCTAAATAAAAAAGCCACCTATAAAATAACAATACTTAATACATAGATTTAAAAATCGGTCTACAGAGGGGATTACAATGATGTAAATTAGTTTTTCTAAAATTAGTTAGATGTTGACAAAAAAGTACCAAAAGCGTTGAAGAATTTCGCAAGTTCGACTAGTGCAGCGTCTGGGTGGCGTTGGGTTCAAGTCCCACCTAAGGTGTTCGGTTTTTTTCAATGTTTTAACTTATTTAAGTACATTTATTTACCGTTATAAACGCAAAATATAAAAAAAACCTTTTCTACTTAAAAACCTAGGTCATCGGTCCACTTAGTGGGAGGCCTTCCAACGCATCGTCTTCCGGTTCGCGGTCGCCATTCCAGAACTTTTCGGCCCCAACGGCCATCCGTTCTGCGAGCAATGTGCCCCGTTCTTCGGGCTATGTCGGTAACTTTGGTTCTCCTGCGGATATCCTCACTTCTGACGTAATCACGCAAGGAACGTGTAAATGTTGCCGTTTTTTGCGATAATGGTACGGTATAACCCTTCGTGCGCGAGTCCGACTCGCACTTGGCCGGTTTTTTAAGTACAAAAGGTTTTTTTTTTATATTTTGCGTTTATAACGTTAAATAATACATAAATAAGTTAAACATTGTAAAAACCGAACGCCTTAGGTAGGACTCGAACCCGCCACCGAGACGCTGCACTAGTCGAACTTGCGAAATTCTTCAACGCTTTTGGTACTTTTTACATCATTATAATCAAGTCAAAGTCATCATTCCCAACTACCTACACACTATGCGACACCTCGTTGGCAAAGGTTGGAGAAATCCGGGATCTAGGGGTTCTGGTGGATGATAGGCTCACCTTCAAGCCACACATCAACGACGTCGTAAAGAAGTCTGCGCAGATGCTGGGTTTTGTTAAACGCAACACAAGAGGCTTCCAACAACCAAAGACCAAAATAGTTTTATTTAACACCCTAGTGCGAAGTCGGTTGGAATACGCCAGTGTCGCCTGGAACCCACTTTACGCTGTTCATTCGCAAAGACTTGAAAAAATTCAAAGAGCTTTTACTAAACATCTTGCATTTATATCTAGGGGAATTAGTCATCGCTGTCCGTATGTACAGCGCCTACACTTTTTCAAAATAAAGACACTGCGTGACCGTCGCCGTACGCGTGATCTAATTTTCCTTTACAAAATAGCAAACGGGTATATTAAGTGCAGTGATTTAGTAGAATGTATCCAATATTCAGTTCCTTCAAAACTACCCAGACATCCCATCACAAAATTACTACATATTCCATTCCGCAAAACCAACCTAGGCCTCAACGCCCCACTTCTCCGCATGTGTAGAAGGGGAGTGATATGAAGTTTCGAATGACGTTATTGCGACGCACGCTATTTCGAAAAAAAATACGACTGGTACGCCAGTTCGAAAACACATTGAATCGAAAACCGCTATATCGAATGACGTTATTGCGACGCACGCTATTTCGAAAAACTGTTGGACTGGTACGCTAATACGAAAGTTTTGGTATCGAAATCTACTGTTTCGCATAGCATGTTCCAATCTGAATTTGTCTGGGGATCGAACTCGCGATCCAGTGATTATCAAGAACTACCTACGCTAATAAAACTGACACTCCGCTAGTTGCCTATACCACTAAGTATAAATTATTAATATAAGTACTTATTATGATTTAGATCCATCCACACGATGGTTTTCTTCACCGTTTTGAGAGCAGCGGCACAGATAATATAATACTAGCATACAGTGGTGGTACAAGCAGGTAATTAAATAAATTACACAAAGTAAAGTTTGAACCCACGACCCACAGCTCGTAAGTCGGGCCGTAACCACTGGGCCACCACTGCTCTGCAGTGATGGTGTAATAAAACTAAAAAGAAAGAAGGAAATCTTTTTCACATAAATATTTTACGACTTCAAAAGTAAAACACTAAAATGTGCAAAATAACTTTCGTTTCGGAAGTCGGTGTCGAAAAATATTTATTTATCATATACTTTATTGTAGACCACTTAAATAATTACAGGACAAAACATTTATAAAGATAAGTGTACAATGGGCGGTCTTATCGCACAGGGCAATCTCTTACAGACAACCTTTTGATGGACTGAACGAGAGGAGATAAACTAAAGGTACCGAAGATAAGGCTTTAATCAGAGTTGCGATTCGATCCCCAGACAAAATTAGATTGAAATATGCTATTCGAAACCGTAAACTCCGATACCAAAACTTTCGTATTAGCGTACGTACGAGTCTAACAGTTTTTCGAAATAGCGTGCGTCGTAATAACGTCATTCGATATAGCGGTTTTCGATTCAATGTGTTTTCGAACTGGCGTACCAGTCGTAATTTTTTTCGAAATAGCGTGCGTCGCAATAACGTCATTCGAAACTTGATATCACTCCCGTGTAGAAGCTATAATAGTTTTTGTACAACACCAGATACCGATTTACACGGTATTTCACTGAACAAGTTTAGAAGAGCAGTCTCGGAGGTACGGGAGTGCGCAAATATTCCAACTTAGGCTAATTACGAATATATTTATCCTACTTCTTTTTCTTTTTTTTATGCTGTGTTTTTCATTTTGCGTGTTTTATTTTTAAGATGTTTTTTAAGTTTAGAATAATATTTGATATTTTGTTTTTTCTTTAAATAATTTAGTGTTTCTGACCATATGGTGTAAGCTGCGTATACCTGTAATAGGCACACATACCAGCCTTTATTTTTTCTTTGTTTACTACAAACCTGTTTTGTATGTGATGCTGTTGGTGTACCTTATAATAAATAAATAAATAAAATAATCCCCTCTGTAGACCGATTTTTAAATCTATGTATTAAGTATTGTTATTTTATAGGTGGCTTTTTTATTTAGAAGAGACTTTAAAGGCAACTAACTCATTAGTACATATATATAGAATCCCCTGCATAGGGGATCGTAGTGGAACATTGAGTGCTGTACGATCCCCTGGGGGATTGAAATAGGGGATTCTAGTGGAACGAGTGATAGTTTTATGGGCCATTCATATTACAGACTTGCATTATTAGATGGGACAAACTAACTTTAAGTTTAAAAGTAAATTATTTTCCTTCAAGCTCGTTGCCTCGCCTTTATGTCAGTGTTCTAAATCTGACTGCGAATATGTACAATCTGTCTGCACATCATATCTTATGCGAGTGTATTCTTTGGCAGAATTAACGCAATATTATGTTGAATAATGTACTATATGGAACTTGTGGAAACTAGAACAAATTTCCGTGCGTTCAAGCGTTTTTGCCATAACTAATAATGGAAACAAATATAGCAGCTCACAATGTTAGGACCCATTAATAATAATGCTAATATTTATCCTTGTAGCTAGGCAACTGGGCTTATCTCAGTCGTAAACGACCCTTTGGTCCCTATTGGCCTTGTTTGTTCTGTCTCCTGCTTGATATGGAGGGAAGTGGGAGTTTGTATTTTTTTATATCCGTGTTATTCTTTTCTGATTAATTTCGTTGCGGGATCTAAGACAATTAAATTAATTCGCCGAGACTTCGTCGAGCTTCATTGCCTCGGCGCTTTTCTGTCGCGACTGGTGATTCTGGCATTCAGGAGTTGCGGTGGGATGGGACTTGAATTTTGCCAATTCTATTATTGTGTAGGCGGGTACCTACAGTTGATTTGATGTCTGTCATCTGCCTGCATAGTACCTACTAGCAAAAGTAGAGGTAGTGGCAATAGGAAACGCCTCTTTACTTAACACACACTTACAAACCTACTTATCTACACATTTGAATATCCATCTAGGGCCTATACCTAACCTACCTCATGTACCTGATAACGGATGTGGAGATTAAAAAAATAATCTAGCTAAACTGGCTGTATCGTTGGTTTTTACTTGGTGTAGGTAATCACAAGCGCTATTGATGAGCATGAGTTCTGAGGTTAGATTCCCAGAACATAGGGTCTGGATTCGATTCCAAGGACCATGGGGGCCTGGGTTCGTTTCTCCAGCCCAGCAGTATAATTTGGATTTGTCTGTGGAAGTGACAGGCTATATAATTTTCAAATATGGCGCCCGTTCCCCCCTTAAAGGGGTCATCATATCATTATTTTTCGTTAATTTAAAGATATGGGCATCAAATGAAAGCAACTAAATAGACACGTCCAAAAATGTATATTTAACGTAACACTTTCATTAAAACACTTTAATTATTAGTACAAATTCAAATTATGCGTAAATTTGATAGCAAAAATAAATTATCTTCTGTCACTCGTATTGGAGAACTTTTCCGATAATAAAACTAAAAAGCCATAAATAAAACAAATTATTATAAAAACAAAAAACATGACAGCAAACAAATAATTAACTGAAAAGAGAACCAGTCGGGTAAAAACAAGTAATTAGGTAGGTACTATTAAAATAGACAATATTTAATATGAGATGCAGGCGGGGACAAACAAAAATTATAGAGAAACCTACCAAAACTTCGTTTGTCACCTCTGGCAGCTCCTCTTATTAATTATATACTGTCTATTTTATTATTAGGTACCTACTCGTTTTTACTAAGACTTCACGATCCGTCTGTCTGTCACCAGGCTGTATCTCATGAACCGTGATAGCTAGACAGTTGAAATTTTCAGAGATGATGTATTTCTGTTGCCGCTTTAAGTAACAACAAATACTAAAAACAGATTGAAATTTAAGTGGGGCTCCCATACAGCAACCGTGTTTTTTTTGTGTCGTTTTTTGCGATTATAGTACGGAACCCTTTTCGTGCGCGTGTTTTTTTCATTAAATAGGTCAAAGAATGAAAGGCAATAATGAAATGAGAACTTAGATTTAATATAGGAACTAGCTTGATTAAAGATTAACTTCCTCTGTAGGTGGAGTATCCGTAGGGACTAAGCAGCAAGGGTATGTGGTAGTGCTGGCCGTCTTTGGTGTTGAACGTTATCTGGAAATTAAGAAAAACATGTTATAGATGGGTTAAAGTAGAATTTTGAACTACCAACGCCATCTATTATTTACTTGTAGAACTAACGTTAGCGCGTCATTGCTATAGAGCTGTTTTACGCTATTGAAACCTACTTTGTTTTATTATTGGTGGTGGCACAGAGTACATTGAATATATGGTAGTAGGTATATACTGATAAGCTTGTCTTAATTAAATTTTGTCGAAGTGATTTAATTACGACATGATTTAGGTCATCATGAAAATATAAGCAACGCTATCGCGGATATAGGTTAGGTCAATGAACTATGACCCCCTGCCTCGGACCCTCGGTAGCAGTGGCACTTTATTTATCAGCGCGAATTCATTTTTCGTAGATAAGATAACCATATTATTATGTTTCTAAAAGCGTAGGGCAATTTATCAGTAGGTTGGTATTATTTGAAGGTTGACAACAAATATAGAAACAGCTAAGTAGGTTGGGTACCTACTTACCAAACTTTTTCTCTATTAATGTAAATTCATGGTTTCGTAAGCGTATCAAAATATCATTCCCATGAATTATTAATAATGTTATCATGGTTGATGCAGCCACAATATAACACAATCATCATTTTGTATTGCGGTCGTGCGGTTTACTGAATGAAAATGTAGAACCAGCGCTTTGTGTTGCATTCTTGTTTTATTTACTTTGTTAAACAATGTATGTAGGTGATTGTGTGCATTTAAGTATGTCGTTGTAAAGTTACCTACCTATTTAGATCATTTTACATGTGTTTAAGCCCCATTCAGGAGGAATGACCACTTGATTGACAATCTAAGAAGTCCGATGACGTTTCTCATTTTACATGCCACGATCTTTATCTACGTAAGAAATTGAAAATCAAATTCATAATTAATTATTTTGTTACCCTTAGCATACACTGCAACAACGAATATCATTCGCAAAAAAAATCTGACTGCTTAAAAAGCCAACTGAAAAGACGTAAACAAGAAGAAAATCATGCTGTGCATTCGGAGGATACATATGCGCGAGCTGGCTGACCAAAACCAGATGTATCCTCCGACTGCACAGCATGATTTTCTTTTTAGTTGGCTTTTTAAGCAGTCAGGTTTTTAGTTATTTTTTTAGAATTAGGTACATTTTAACATATAAGTGTTATATATTTTTGAAATCACCACTTAAAACCCTTTATTTTGATACCCCACACGATGGGTCCAAACCCATCGTGAAACTGGGTGACACTCGCAGGGTTAAGACGAATTGATTGACGTAAGAATCATCAAAATCGGCCAACGCGTTTGGTCTCTAGAACGCCATATAGGAACAAACATACATACATAGACTGATAAACACATTACCCTCCTTCGGCAGTCGGGTAAAAAGCGGTTGCTTTAAAAATTGTGTTCATCTTCATAAATTGACAGGCAGGGAAATACCTACTTCTTTCCGTTTTACTATGATAGTTAATTAAACCAGCACCAAATTAAAAAAAGTCTCAATAAGTATTAAAACAAAAACATGTAGGTACATACCTCGACAACTGGATAAATAGTTTCCTTATCAATCATTTTATAGTAATCACCAACTTTGAACAACAACTTATAAGTTCCTCCCGCCATCGAGTCATTTGAAAATGGAAACTGAATCCTTCCATCAGTGGTTGTCATAGTGCTGTGCCATAGAGTCCAAGTATTGTCCTTTTTCTTGTATAATTCAACAAAAATCCCGGCTGCCGGCGTTCCGGTAGAAGTATCTAATACATGAGTTGATAATACGGGTCGTGCCATCATTCACGTCTGCTCTCCACGGCTGTTATTTCACAAACTAAACGATAAAGATGTTTTCTCTCAAAGAATGCTTATTAATAAATAACAGGACAGTTGGACTCTAATCGCTGGCGATAAGCGTTGTTTTAGATTACAACTTGCGTATGTGTTATTAAGATAGTAGGTAAGTTGGGAATCGATTGATGATTATTTTTAGCAGATTATTGTATTTGTATATCTTCTCACGGAAGTAAATTATCGCGAAATGTCGCTTATGCAGAAATATTGCTTCTTAGTTTGATTCATGATTTAGATACTCTACTTAAGGTTACACTAGTCGATCATTCTTCCATACAAACGTAGTCTAGAGATTACTCCACTGTTTGACGATATAAGTTCAAAATACAAAAATATATCAATTTGTCTCATCATTATATATAAAAAATAAAATATTTGAAGGTTATGAGCGTCGAAAGTTCCATATATCAACACTACTTTTAACGCATCTTTGGGCAGAAATAAATACCTTAAGAAGAAGGAAAATTGCAAAACGGCCTCCATACAGGGATAGATTAGTAATTCAACAAATTAATTAATTTTATTTTGAAAATACCTATAAATTTAGTCGTTTTTCCATGATATTTACCCCCAGTTTCCCAGCTCAAAATTATCGGAGAATTAATGTGACAAATTGTCAAGCACGCGTTATCTGCTGTGATTGGCTGTTGAAAATTCATTCAACCAATCACAGCAGGTAACGCGTGCTTGACAATTTCTCACATTAATTCTCCGATAATTTTGAGCTGGGAAACTGGGGGTTAGACTCCCAAAGGTCTGTTTATAAAATTTCACGCGCTCGTTTTCGTTCTAAATCATCATCCATTTCGCTACAAACTTGCAAAAGTGCTCATTCGTACGTGAACTAGCTTAGCTTACTGCTCATCACAGCATCTATCTCTTTCGCACGTGTTGTCGGATGAGATAGCATCCATTTTAACCCCGCGCACAATATAGTTCGTGCCTTCGACTAGGGCAACCTTAAATAGTGCCCAGCAACATTAGAAGTTAAGTCTTGAAGAGTCTAAAGATTGCAAAATGGTATTATCAGGCGCTTTCATGTTCTGTGCAGACTGCAGAGTTTGTGCATGTCTAAGCTAAATATTATACGACACTGATTTGTTTGCAGTAATAGGATGCACTTACTGAGTAACTATTGAGCACATAATGTAAGAGTCCATTAATTATTATCGGCAGCACATTGTAACAACATAATCTCCAAGATAATAAACGGTCTTTATGTGACATTATCTATGTTAAATAATACATATGTAATAAAATGTGTGCCCTTGATATAGCTATCACAATCATGTATGTGTGGTCTACGAAACAAATTACATAAAATGAGACGTAATCTACCACTTCAATCTTCTAATTAATACATTTATCTGCACTTACCTATGTTAATTTATATCAACATTAATCTAGTAAATTCAAATTACAACTTGCTTATATTAGTCCCCCGCCGCGTCTGTATGTCTGATCGCGATAAACTCAAAAACTATTGAACAGATGTTCATACGGTTTTCACCAAGAGACGGAATGATTCATGAGGAATGTTTAGGTGTGTAATTTTTTAAGATTTTGTGTAAATTGGTTTTGAAATATGACGATAAATTGTTGAAAATGTCGGCTCTACTTCTTACCCTGTGAAGCCGGGTCGGGTCGCTGTGTGATAAAAAGATATTAGGGAATCGGTTGATGATTATTTTTAGCAGATGATTGTGTTTGTATTTCTTCACCAATCTTTCTTCAATAAATAATTCTTCAATTATCGTGAAAAGCCGGTTTGTCGTAAACACCTAACAGAAAAATTTTATTTTGTTAATTTCTGAAATTAAATTTAGGGCAACATAGTTACACGAAACAGTGAATTGCTAAAAAAATATTGTCAGGCGCTATCACATCTTGTGTGGAGTTTGTGCAGTGTGCTGGGTTTACTTACTAAATAACATAACCTAACTGTACATATTAAGTAACTTTAGGCACAAATGTCTCCATTATTATCATTATTATCGGCAGCACGTCGTAACAGCTAAATGTTTAAGATAATTATAGATGGTCTCTAAGTGCTAAATAATACATTATTAATGTAATGTGCTCGTGGCTAAATAATAACAGCCGCACGGGTCGATCATCGAGGTTAAGGCTACCTACCTACCACAAAGACAAGGGATTGTAAATTAAATACTTCATACAACCTTATTCTTTATTCGTAAAATAACTAATTTAAATCATCACTACACTAATCAAGGGCGCCGGAATTCAATTCAAGAATACCATTTTTCCTGAAAGAGTTTTTCTTAATGTACACATCTGGATGCAAGACTTCCCTTCTCCCGGATGATTGGAGCATATTATCTGACACGAGCCCGTTGGGGCTGTTCTTCAACAACTTCTCGTTCAGCCGGTCTCGTTCAGCCCCGAAGACGTTTAGACCCGGGTCGCCGTGCTTCAGGTAGTCTATCCGCCACACAGGAGGATCGTCCCCACCATCTGTGCCAGGTTTATAGTTAATCCTGCCCCCTTTCCTGCTTATCTCCAGTGTCCCTCCCATATTCATGTCTGGAACTTCCACTGACATAGACAGCTTCTCTTCTGAAAAGTCCCCGAAGTCTTTCCTCCCCTTAAACTTGTCTTTGTACTTTGTTTTGTGAGGATAGAACTTCCTTATTTTCTTTCGTCCGCTGTACATCGTCCGTTTCTCTTTCTTCACATTCGACCGTTGTTTCGGCTCCAGCTCTCTGCTAACGTCTCCATTGTTTGTCACTGTTCTCTTTGTATTTCGTTTTCTTTCTTGCTTGTTTTGTTGGTATTCTGTATCGCTAACTTGTAGAAAATTCGACATGTCTTCGCTGTTGAATGTTGGGAATAACGTGAGGTGGTACCCGGCGGGTGTCTGTGTTGTTTTCTCCATCGATAGTTTCTTGTACTTCAGCTGTTGTATGGACCGTTGTATGAGGTTCTTGAGTGTTTCGTCTTGCTCGATTAGGGCACATGGTACTGTAGGAAAGTTCTTACACAGCACATTTTGCATCAGTCCTAGAACGTTCTTAGGTTGGCGATCATGGTGTTGTGGATATTGCTCTTGGTGTTTCGGATATTGCTCTTGGTGTTGCGGATATTGCTCTTGATGTTTCGGATATTGCTCTTGGTGTTCCGGATATTGCTCTTGGTGTTGCGGATATTTCTCTTGGTGCTCTAACTGTAATTGTAATGACATCGAGTTATCTTTCTGGAAGTCTGACACCATTTTTGAGATGAGTGCTTCGTTTCTGATCATCATCGCGTGAGATTGGATGAAGTAAAATGTTAGGAACAGCAGCTTGAAAAATAACCGCGTCATATTTGATGTAGAATCTGGAACAAAGGCAATGGTTTATTATTGAATGAGGTGGTTGTGGGAGGAGCCCCTGGGATGTTTTGCTTGTGATATATTTCGATCGCCGATTTATCACAATACTTTGGCGTAGAACACCCTTATCAGTACGTTTTTACGTAAGAATCAATAGAACTGTTATAATTAGTTAAGGTGTATAGATATATATGAAGTAAATAAACTGCTTTAGTTTTACTGCTAGGGCAAAGTAAATGTCATTAGTGCTTAAGCTTGGGGTGTCTAAACTTATTTCGCCTAGTTGCCTTTCAGGCTATAAAGGGACGGTAGGTGAATTTAGAATGTCCTCATGGAGGCGATCGGCGGTGGCAACCTCTCATGTCCGGCCCTGGTCCAGGCCATGGTACGGAGCAAGAGGGCATGGGAAGCTCCTGCTTCTGCGAAACAGTAATGCTCTCAAAGGAGACGTCCCGGGCGTCGGGAGTCGCAAGCCGATTCCCGGCCACCGTAGGCTCGGGCTTGCGGACGGCAAGTTAGTGCGATAAGGACCAAGCCCGAGTTTACGGCGCGTAGTGTTCCACGCGCGACTCAAAGAGATGTCAGCAAACGGGGCCGGATAGGGCCGATGCCTGTCTGGGTCGCGGATAAATTTGAAAGAGAGTCACCGCGGCCCTGGCGCAAGCAACTGAAGGAACACGGGTGGCGTTTGAAAGTTGACACGCCCTCCCGCTTTATCCAGAGCGGGAGAAGTCATTGGATGATTTTCCACCCAAAAAAAGGTGAATTTAAAAAAGAAATAAATGAATAACATAATATGACTAGATGTATGAACTAAACGAAGCAAAATGATTATTTTTTAGGATCTCAGGTGATGTTCTGAAAAGGCATGAATGAGTTTTTACTGTAACTATGTTAGATAATTTTTACTTACTTTTAACAGCTCTACCGATAAAACTAGACCTTATTATAAATGTATTCTTATATCTAAGATTCTATAAGTACAGCTTATCATCACGCAGTATTAAGGAGAGTAGGCAGGGCTTCAGCACTGATGTTACTATTCCATGGTGCAGTTCACAATGAGAGCTACCTCCGCTGAAAACTGCAGGATGTGGTCGGTGAGTGTTTGTAAACCTCGCGGTGTTTGTCGGATGCAAACGCTTGTTGTTAGCAACAATATTTTGGTTTGTGCGCGTGACTTAGATGATTGTTAAACTGGAGTTACGTTTTAGGTACCGTTAATTTTTAGATTTTTACGTTATAAGTGTTCTGTAGGTACTCACAAAAGTTTCATGGTTACGTTTGTTTGTTTAGAGGAAGTTTGAAAGTGGTGCCAGTGACAGAAAAGTTGAAAGGGAATCGTTTGACCTGGTATGGTCATGAGTTGAGGAGGAATGAAAGACATGTTAATAAAAGAGTTGTAAATTTAAATGTGGATATAAGTATGAAGAGTGAGGGGAAGGCTAAATAAAAGATGGATGGACTGGGTGAGGAGTGTAATAAAAGATAGGGGAGATATAAAAGTTAAAGAAGAAGATATTATAAAAAAATACAACCGATTTCACCATTCCATCACCGATGGTAAGAAATTAGAATTGAGATTATCAGACATTTAAGTTAGGCAATCAGCTCCCTCTATATTTATTCATAGAAATTTACAACAGAACCATCTGTTGGCAAATAGCATTATCACTACCTATAGCAGCTAACAGCACGACAAAGTTGTTCTGGTATTCGTTAACAGATGTCACTGCTTTACTTAAAATTATAATTCACCACAAAAAAAACGCATACAAATGATTCACTATGTTGTATATTTCTTGCCTTTATCTACAAATTATACAAAAACTCACGCCGTGTTTTTATGGGGTAAGCACATATATGACCAAAAATATTTTTTTTTCCAAAAATTTAGTAAAAGAAAATGGTTCATCCTCAGGTTTCATTTTGCTCATGTATTGTGTAGATGTATGTTTTTATTGTGACTTTTGTTTATTGTAGGAATCTTCATTAATATAATATCCATCATAGTAGCCTAAACGTCATCTGATATACCTAGTATCTAGAGGTAACCAGACATAGGAACTAGGTACTTTCACGATGAAACAGCCAAAAAACACAAAACAAAAACATTAGGTAAGTCCACCTTCACAAAAATAACCCCAAAAAAGCATCACACTGCATCAACTTCTAACTAGATTCGAACTCTGTCCGGCACGTGACCATACTTCACCGCCACAAAACGAACTCCTTGACACAAACAGGAAAGGGTTGAAAAAACAACCGTTTCTCCTAGAGGCCCTCCATCAAACTCACTTACAGGCTAGTAAAACGGCCGAGTATAGTGAACGTACGAGTGTGCTGGAAAAAGTACGTATAGTATGGGCTTGCTGAGTGAGCGGCGTTTTTGTTGGTCAGCTAGAGGGTGGAATAGTGTGGATGAGGTTTTTTTGAAGGCTATTTTTGTGGAATGTTTAAGATATTGTGCAATTCCAACAATATTACAAATGTACATACGTATCCTCTTTGATGAAACCCCCTTTTTTTTGTAGTCGGTAAAAAAACACGGTTCCGGTCGTATCAGTGTGACGGAATGATGTGGTCATATTTTAAAAACTACTTCTGCCCACATATGCGCCGTGCTGTGGGTCTTTCACGGCACAGCGTTATGCTGAGTGGAAGCCTTCTTGTCACAGTCACGACATGCATCTGCTTCTACTTCATCATCCTTGTACTGTACTCAAATTTGGTACATTTATTTACTAACATAATTTAAGTACTTACTAATACTAGATACCGTTAAAGGTTTAATTTAAGGAAATTTAATAAAAATTGTACGTCGTTTTTGTGGCGAATAAACGCTTTTCTTTCTTTTCTTCTTTCTTCTTATTTCATATAAACTTAACAGTTTCTCCAAGGAAGCCAATTTCTTTTATTTTCTTTAATATTGATTGGCTCAATTCTTAAAGAAATTGTATCGCCCATAAAAAATTTGTTCAGCTGATGACAACTTTTTAAGGAAAATCCAAACAGGTCATCAATATGCTTATAGAAAAACCCATTTTTAGGGTTCCGTAGCCAAATGGCAAAATACGGAACCGTTATAGATTCGTCATGTCTGTCTGTATGTCTGTCCGTCCGTATGTCACAGTCACTTTTTTTCCGAAACTATAAGAACTATGCTGTTGAAACTTGGTAAGTAGATGTATTCTGTGAACCGCAATAAGATTTTCACACAAAAATAGAAAAAAAACAATAAATTTTGGGGGTTCCCATACTTACAAAAGACAAGACTTTGAAACAGAAACTAAAAAAAAAAACCGGCCAAGTGCGAGTCGGACTCGCGCACGAAGGGTTCCGTACTTGGTAAATTGCGGTTTAGGATTTATGACGTATTAAAAAAAACTACTGACTAGATCTCGTTCAAACCAATTTTCGCTGGCAGTTTACATAGTAATGTACATCATATATTTTTTTTAGGTTTATCATTGTCTTATTTTAGAAGTTACAGGGGGGGGGACACACATTTTACCACTTTGGAAGAGTCTCTCGCGCAAACTATTTAGTTTAGAAAAAATGATATTAGAAACCTTAATATCATTTTTAAAGACCTATCCATAGATACCCCACACGTATGGGTTTGATGAAAAAAAATATTTTTAGTTTTAGTTTTAAGTATGGGAACCCCCAAAATTTATTGTTTTTATTTTATTTTTGTGTAAAAATCTTAATGCGGTTCACAGAATACATCTACATACCAAGTTTCAACAGCATAGTTCTTATAGTTTCGGAAAAAAGTGGCTGTGACATACGGACGGACAGACAGACAGACAGACATGACGAATCTATAAGGGTTCCGTATTTTGCCATTTGGCTACGGAACCCTAAAAACATCAAACCCTTACGTGTGGGGTATCTATGAATAGGTCTTCAAAAATGATTTTGAGGTTTCTAATATAATTTTTATCTAAACTGAATAGTTTGCGCGAGAGACACTTCCAAAGTGGTAAAATGTCCCCCCCCCTGTAACTTCTAAAATAAGATAATGATAAAACTAAAAAAAATATGTTATGTACATTATCATGTAAACTTCCACCGAAAATTGGTTTGAACGAGATCTAGTAAGTAGTTTTTTTTTAATACGTCATAAATCGCAATTTACCAAGTACGGAACCTTTCGTGCGCGAGTCCGACTCGCACTTGGCCGGTTTTCTGGCAACGACACTACCAGTCATTGTTCATTCGTTTAAAACTTTAAAGTGTTCGTATAAAGTAAGTATTTTCTACAAGTAATAATTTAACCTGGGAAATTTTCAGGATTTTGTTGTTACGTAAACAGACTTCACTCCGTTGACATTATAATAAGTAGCCATATTACTCACAAGCTTGGGAAAACTTTAGGATGACGGAAATGGCCTTGCTATCACCGACTTCTTTCTCTTACTCTGCGACTTCTATAATACGGGCAGACAATAGAAGTTAAGACTCTTTTCCCTTAATTTCTCTTGATCAGTTAATTGCCAAGAGTAAGTGTGTAGGTCTAGTACCTATATCTTGCACATGTGTTTTTTGTGTCTTAAGGTTGCTCTAGTCGGCGGCACGTAGATACTATTTTGTGGCCGGGCTTAAAATGCATGCTATCTCTTATCTATTTCTTTTTGGATAATATTTTTGTGTTCACCAAAAATCTAAAGGTACATCTAAAATACTGATCGTGCACCAAATATTAGTTGATCTACGAATAAATTATGGTCAAAGAATCAGTCCAAGAGCGAGCGAAGCCAGCTCGGGAACTTAGGGCACCCCGACACGGACAGGTTAGGTTCGAACGAGATGACGTCATCTCGTTCGTGTTAGGTTACTTTTGACCCTGCAGACAGAAATAGGAGCCCCGCGCAGCGGGGCTACGTCGACTTATATGAACATATTTTGGTGCACATTCAGTATATTTGGTGGAACACAGGCAAAATTAGGTAAATGAAATGGGAATAAATTGAAGTACTTTTAAATACCATCCTTTCATTTTTGGATATCGCTGCACATGCTGAGATAGGCTTTTTGGTCTCGCACGGGGTTTTAATTTTTATTAATGTTTTATTTTATGCATATTTCTCGTGTCTCCTGTGCGGGTCACAAATAATTATTTTTTCTTCTTTTTCTTTCTTTCTGTCTCTTCCGACAACACGTGCGAAAGAGATAGATTCTGTGATGAGCAGTAAGAAGCTAGTTCGCGTAAGAATACACACCCATCGTATAAAAAGAACGAAAAGGAGTGAGTGAAATTTTATACCTTTGGGGGAATCAATATCATGAAAAGCATGTATTTGTTTAAAATAAAATTATTTGCATTTTTTTACTGCTAATCTATCCTTTTGTGGTGACTGTTTTGCAATTTTCCTTATTTTTATGTTATGTATGTCCGCCCAAAGATGCGTTGAAATTATGGAACTTTCGACGGTCATAACTTTCAAATACTCTTTTTTTTTCCTTTTTGTTTGCATACAGGGCTAGATAATAAAGATACAAATTGATATCATTTTTATTTTGAGCGTACAGTCAAACAGTGGAGTAATCGCCATAATACGTTTGTATGGAAGAATGACTGACTAGGGCAACGATGACTAAGTGTTTTTGTATTGACATAAAAGGTCAAGGAATTATGAACAGTTCGTTTTTATTTGTTGTAAGAAATGAATGCCCCATTAATTATGAGGATCAAGATTCTTCATGCCTTCATCCTTGTTCTAATATTCCTTCTTCTGCAAAACTAGACAAACCAGTAAGCATTCTAATCAAACCATATCCTCCCTATTCCTAACCCCAGTCCCTGCAACCGTCGCGTCAGCATCGGTGACACAGCGCCGTCATTTGTGGCTCTGACCACTGTGTGTATGTGTGTGTCAGACTGTGTGCCACAGCTTGTGTGTGTGCGATTTATAAACGCCGGACCAGTTGTGTCGGCGGATCGCAGGGAAATGTCTTCCGATTAAATGAATGGGTATCATATTTTTCAATTTAGCTGTTTTGGGCACTTTTTCTGATATATGAAATGGACGAGTATCAATCAGTTCACTCAGGGTAGCAAGTATTTGCAAGAATTTCGGATGAATAGGGTAGTGTACTGAAAATTTGTTTTTGGTCCGCCAAGTAGATTCATAAAAATATTGGACACGTATTTTATCTTTTGACACGTAAACATAAAGTGACGACGATATAATGCGTTGAAATATCGTGTGACGTCACGCCGCTAGTACACTTTATACTGCCTTAGTGACGTCACAAGCCCCCACTCCCGAACTTTGATGCGCTTTAACTTTGTAATTTTTTATTGATTTGGTAAAGCAAAAAATACGGGTCCAATATCTTTTGATAATCTCACTGACGGACTAAATATAATTATCATTTTTCTATCCAGGAAACATCCCTAATTGTTTAAATAGATATAACCAGTCTATACTGATCTTTGCAATTCAGTTATAAAGCCACCAGCATTTTAGGAATGTAATGGAGACTCAAATCAATCAGATGCAGAATTAAAACCACACAAAAGAAACTTTACTATGCTGTTAAAGTCTTCTAACCTGTTAACCTTTTTGGTTGGTTATAAACTACTTAGGAGTACACGCGGTTTCTACATGGCTTATTTCCAGAAGCTCCAAATCTATTGTTCGCCAAACAATTTCTCTTGTCTATATTTTTTAACTCTAGTTTCGTAGGTATGAAAAAAGAGATTTCTTCAGAAATGAGTATTACCTTTGTACTTACAATTACTTGTATGTTCCTTTTTAACAGGTTAAATACCTAGTAAAAATAATGGGTTGAATTCCTTATAAAAATAACGTGTTATTATTGTACCATAGAGAATGATGCAGCATGGTGTTTTTCTTGTGTATACGTCTTTTTAGTTCGTTTTTTAAGCTGTCGGGTTTTTTGATCTTTTGTTTTTTTTTTATCAACACTTTTTAGTTAACATTTTTTTTCGAATTAGGTATTTACATTTAAACATATAACTGTAATATATTTTTGAAATCGCTTCTTTAGAACCTTTTTTTGATACCCCACACGATGAGATAGAAAGAAAATAGGGCCCTCACAATATGGCGCCCAAGAGCCGCCATTTTTCTATTTTCCAATTTTAATGTAACCAGTGACACTCGCAAGATTAAGACGAATCGATTGACATACAAATTATCAAAATCGGTCAACGCGTTTGACCTCTGGAACGCCACATAGGAACAAACATACATACATACATAGACTGACAAACAAATTACCCTCCTTAGGCAGTCAGGTAAAAAAAGCCTTAGATCAAAATGTAGATAATGGAATTGACTTTCAGATGGTGCCAAAAAACTACGACTAGCCGTTTAGACGTGATTCTCATGTTAAAAATAGCTACTGAGGGGTATGTGCGCCTTAAGCAACGTCTGCCGAGGTGGTTCCGTAGATTGGTGACCACATCAATAACATACCGGGCCTCCTGCATGCCTTGAAAGCTTTTGGTCCCAGCTGTCATTTCTAGATCTTTGACGGTTATTACAGATACCTAGCCAGAAGCCAATAACACATACCATTCTTGCCAAGGCACCCAGTTACTGGGTTGGTTGGGTTGTGGAGGTGAGATAGGCAACTGCGTCCGATTAGATTGGAAGCCGACCTTAGCTGTGACAATACGGGCTGATTGATTTAGACACTGAAATAGACTAACAAGTCATAGCACCTCGTGGACATTGCTAAACTCGGAATTTTAATTCGATTCCAGATTTGACATTAGCTACTGTCATTTTGTGAAATAATGATACCACATATAATAGTGTAGCGATGAACACAAAAATCGATAAACAATCAGTGTGTGTGCCATCAGTGTGCCAATTAAAGACTAAATTATTGATTTTTATTTAAATAGGCATTCAAAAAATTACGGCCACTGAATGGTCTAAATGCGTATCCCATGTTATCAAAGAAGAGGAAAAAATGAGTAGGCTAGATATGTTAATTGACAATATCACAGACACATTTATAATAAATGTTCCAGAAAGTGACAGCGATAGCGATAGCGATGACGGCGACAATTTATAAAATAAATTATTACCATAATACATCTATCTGTTTTATTTGTCATGTTCCTTCATGATCACATTTTTTTATTTATTTCACACACAAATATAAAAGAAAAGTCTCAGATCGTTAATTAATCGTCAAAACTAAATTATCGGTTCAGAAATATTTAATTTCCTGATATACTTAGTTTACGAGAGTAAAATTATAAACGAGAAGAATCGATCCGGAAATATTCCATTTCCATATCGAATAATTTCGCAACGTCACTATTTAGTACTTGTCATAACGTTGCAACACTGAAATTGTCAAATCTGGAATCGAATTAAAATTCCGAGTATACGTCTCCGTAGCAAACCGCTACGAGATCCGATGTTTCTGAACAGCTATTTTACGTGACGCATTGTTAAAAATACTTTGAATTTTTTTTTTTTCCTTAATTGGGGAAAAAAGTGGGGCAAATGCCCTAGACACCTATTTAATAACAAATTGAGGTCACTAACAATTAGCTGGGGATAGGTGTAATTGCAAGTTGACTGAATACCTACCCGGTAGGGTCATATGATTTGATTCCAAATTGTTCAAAGTTTTATATACAACAAGGTGGTAGCCCAAAGTCTAGATTTGTGTCTAGTTAAGACGACGACTAACGCCAACGACCTTGAGGGAACAAAACGCGCACTCGTTTCACACCCGCGCGACCCAAAATGTAGTAGTTTTTTGTACTTTCCTTATTAATCTATGACTTAACAAAAAAGCCTCGGATCAAAATTTTGATAAATATAAATTGTCTGTGAGATAGTGCCGATTTCATAAAAATACGCCCAGCCGGTTTTGGTGAGTTTGTAGTGTTTTTGTCTGTTTTAGACATAACTTTGCAAATTAATCACACCATGTTATACGAATAAAACTCATTTTTTTCTTAGATCAAATTATTAAGAATATGTTCTAATGTAACATATATTTTTTCCAAAAAATGACTACTAGCCGTTTAGACGTAATTCTCATTTTAAAATCAGCTACTCGGGGGTATCTGCTCCTTAAAGGCAGCTCGCCTCCTATAAAATGGAACTTAAATATAACGGCTGAAACGTGGGTGTGGGTGTACTACCTGTAGGTAATACTCTGACTATCCCTTCGGAGAATACCGACAGGCGTGATGTTATTTGTTACCTAGTCGTACAGCTAAGGAGTGGAATTCCCTGCCGGAGTCTGTGTTTCCCGACAGCTACAACCTCGGGGTCTTTAAGTCAAGAGTGTATAGGTTACTTCTAGGCAAGTGGGCTACATCGTCGACCACATCATCGCTTACCATCAGCTGAGATAGTGGTCAAGCGCGAGTGTATCAATAGTAATAATTAAAAAAAACTTGTCCACGAAAAATAAACCGACTTCAAAAGCAAAACATCAAAAACTGCAAAATCACTTTCGTTTCGGAAGTCGGTGTCTATGGTACTACTTTACCTCTTGTTTTTTATCATTTCTCGACACCGACTTCCGAAATGAAGTCTTTATTATTTTGCACTTTTAAGTGTTTAGATTTTGAAGACGGTTTATTTTTTGTGAAAAAGTTTTTATTTCTGCCTTTTTAGTTTCAGTACACCATCACAAAAAATTAACAATTTCTATAGTACGGTACCTAAAGGATTGACAAAATACCCATAATAACTCAATTTACACATTCGTGCTGTTTGTGCAGTGGTTGATCGATCGGCTGATGCGCTGCTTGTCGCGGGTTCGATTCCTGCTCGAAACGGATATTTGTATGGCCTACAGTTAGTTGTTCCGGATCTGGCTGTTTGTATCTATGAACGCACCCACGATACAGGAGAAATACCTAGTGTGGGGCAATGACTAATTAAAATAAAATAAACTCATCCCACGCTTTTTACCGGGGGCTTCAGCAGGCAGGCAGGCATTAAGGAGCGACCTCACTGTACCGAGGATTTCTTCACGTTGAAATCAGTCCAGGATGACGTGGGCAGCTGTTTTTCGCCGTTAGCCAGCCCCGGCACACTGAGTGGGCTGTCTGAGGCTCCTATGTTGAAAAGATGTTTGTTAAAGAGGGTGTGGCCCGTTATTGTAAAAATCATTCTGCAGTCTGTTTCCCGTGACCAACAAACTAACTAATCCTATAGGTCATAAAGGCAGTCGCTCTACGTAAAATATCTAAAAAAAAAAAAAAAAAAAAAAAAAAAAAAAAAAAAAAAAAAAAAAAAAAATTATCTGTGTCTATCGCATCATATTGTATACTATGCTTGTATCATATTGGTTGTATTGCTAGAATAAACAGTATAACAATTGTAGATAGGCCAATAAATAAATAAATAAATAATAAATAAATAATGGTACCGGACCCCAATATAGTTGGGAAAAGACAGGCAGATTGATAAAGCCTACCATAGCACGAGATTCATTCGTACAACCGAAGTCGCGACGACACGAGAGAAAAAGTCTACAAACAGAAACATAAAACATACCTACCATAGGTACTTTTTTATTTACAATGGGCACGCTTTTGACCACTACCTCGCCTGATGGTAAGCGATGATGTGGTCGACGGTGAAGCACGCTTGTCTAGACGTAACCTATTCACTTTTGACTTATACGGACCCCTAGATTGTAGCTATCAGGGGGGTGACCACAAGCTCTTAGAGTAAGGTTATTTTGAGATCGAGTAAGGGACAGATGTATCTGACTTGTATACATCTGTCACTTACTCGATCTCAAAATAACCTTACTCTAAGAGCTTGTGGTTACCCCCCAGGAAACAGACTCCGGCAGGTAATTCTACTGTGACTCCTTAGCTGTACTACGCACAATAAAAGTATTACCAAAACGTACCGGTGGCATGCATACTATATTTACGTCTAACTTTCTTCCCAGTAGGCAAAAACCTCCATTGGATACAACCTCGTTCTTATTTCAAACACAACTCGCTGATGGTTGAAAAAGAATTGAAACAGCTTCAACCAATGAGAGCGCTCGCAACAGTTTTGAAACAGTTTCAACCAATGGGAGCGCTCGCAACAGTTTCAACCGCTGTGATTGGTCGCTGCGATGTAGCCAAGCGGGGGCGGAGACACTTCATTAAGGGGAATGTCGCTAAAATAGGCCTTTTTTTGCTACGTTCGTTTGTTCTAGGTATAGTTGTGTTTGAAAGGGGAGGAACTGTGCGACAGTTTGTGAGAACCAAGAGGCAATGCAGACAGAGAGAGCTCCAACTGAATTTCCTTAGTAAAAAGTAATAATTCGAGGTTTGGCACTCGACTATTGCCTCTTCCAGTATTGGACAAATTCAAAGATATTCCATAAATTGAATAATAGTTTTTCTTTTTTAATTTGTAGTTGTCCAATTTGTACCAGTGTCCAGAGTCTGTTGACAGCGCATTTTTGAGGCTTCTAAAGATAATATATCATAGGCATCAAAAAGGAAATAGGAATATCTTTCTTTTTCAGTTTATGGAATATCTTTTAAATTGGTCCAATATAGGAGGAGGAAATAGGCGAGAACCAAACCTCGAGTTACGATATTTTACTTAGGATATTCAGTAGAACTAATCTCACTGACGGACTAAATATAATTACCATTTTCTACCCAGAAAACATCCATATTGTTCAACAAAAACACATCTCACAAGCATTCAGACAAGATAATTCCAAAGAAATGTAATTCTAACGAACACAAAAGGCACACAGACCCGTCCTCGAACAGGCACAGAGCTCGTCCTCAAACGAGGCCAAGATAAAGGAACACAACACACTACACTGTGTGAGAGAGCTCTCGTGTCGCTAAATTACTTGCTCAACACAATATCCGGGGGAAGACACTGGAGCCAAGAGATTTGCATGATGTGGTAGAATAGAATATTATTTATTTGCTTAGAATGTAGGTATTTACAATTAGGTGGTTACAATAATATTAAGTACATACTACCATTTTGGCATGCAAACATTGATGCAATTTATCATCAAACATACAAGCATTGATACACAACACAACTAAAATTTATCAGCTAGAAAAAGAGGTGAGGTAAGATGTCTTTAAAATGGTACGGTGGAAGTGTAGCAGTGATAAATAGCTGATATCTTTGTATAGGTAGGCATCCAAATTAAAGGAACCAATACTTAGCAACTTCGAACAGTTCATGTACTACATGACGTAAGTACGCACTCGACATCTATTTGCTACTAGCCTCTGTAAATCCAACGCTGGCTCGCGTTCACCACATCATCGTTTGGTTGAGATATAATATAACATTCAATTTACGATCTATCCCTTGCTATCGTTATCCAGCATGGTACTGCTATCTGCTTTATATCATCCTCCCATCTTAGATGTTGCCTGCCTTTACTTCTCTTTTTATATCTAGGGCACCATTCCGTCACTAAATTCGTCCACTTTTCTGTCTTACTTCTTGTTAGGTGTCCTGTAATAAACTAATAAATATCAAATATATTATAACAGAGAAACGAGAAAAATAATTGAAAGGAAATGCATTATCCACATGGCTATAATACAGCACGTCACCTCTCCTGTGTTTCTTCGCTTCGTGCTCGTACGCCACTGTTCCAACTCCTTTCTTTATGAGAAGTTGTTGTTAGTCACTGTTCTTTATATCCTGGAGTAGGAACATCGGTAGTTATGTGCAGGTGTCTCTTACTGTTGGGAACTGTTCTTAACAGGAAAATGAGAGCTTTTCAATTCTTGTTTAAAAGCGGTATTCATTTGTTTTCCCAGATCAATTCTAAGTACCTGGCTGACCGAGTTCTGCTAGGGTGAAAATAGAGAAATCCATTTTTCTATTGTTTTCGAGAACTATCACTATCACTTTTTCGCCCCCGAAAATCCGTATATAGCAAATTTTATCGAAATCGTTAGAGCCGTTTTCGAGAAGGTGATTACAAATTATATAAATATACAAATATTGCTCGTTTAATAGCATAGGATTTTTAACTTCCACAATCTGAGGCTGCGACCACAATCGAATGCACTACAAACTGCGAACACAGTAAACCAAAAAGAATTCCGAATATACAAATACCTCGAAATCCACAACTGGGAAAAATTGTGGAAAAGGTTCCGACATTGTGACAAACTTGTGGTACTGTAAAGTTGGACAGAAAGCGAGCCAGAGGACATAGGATACGATGATGGTCTGACCAAGTGTAGCAACTTCAGGATACTAAAATCTCCGATATACTATAGGCACATTACGACGCTGAGCAGTAAGCAAACCAATAAGAGGGATTCTTCCTTGTTGTAATATAGATAAGTACTGTTGTATACTTGTATTACAATCGCCACTTCAATATGTTCCAAATCTACTACCTCTGAAAATCAGCGCCGTGCTGTAGATCCCCCACGGCACAGCATTATACTGAGTGGAAACCTTCTTGTCACAACCACAACATGCTTTTATTTATACTAGCATTTTTTTTTTGTAATTTTTTATTTTAGAACTACTAACGCTATCGTTAAAGGTTTTGTTTTCAAAATCGACTACCACTGTTCTTGTTCTTGTAATGTAATGTTATCTTATCTTACAAACAAATACCAATCTTAAATCCACCATAACTCAAAACGAAAACATCCCGAAGAAAAATAAACCACAAACAAACAAAGAGAAAAAGCAATTTAAAATAAAACTACTAAGTACCTACCTTCTATATAATATCTTCCTGGCGTCGCAGGGGGTGAGGCAAGGAAGCCTGGCATAAGGAGAGGGGAGCGGGAGGGGGTAGCAGAACGATATTCAAATTGCGAACATTTCATTTTAACGCTTGCGAAGATATTCGCGCGCTCCCACGCTTTTGTAGGGATGGAGAGAGTGAGGATTTTGAATGTCGATAGATTTTATTTTTGTGCGTTTTCTTTCTTTAAGACTTAAGTTGATAACATTCCTTTAAGTTATTATAAAAAACTACGTAGCATGCTGTAGTAAACGATGTCTAACTATGTTCACTGTGGTAGGAATGGTTTCAAATAAATTGCCAAGGAAATTTAGTTTCAACAAGATTCCACGAAGAGCAACAGCAGACTATGCTCATTGTTTAATGATGGGTGAAGTTACTGCATATATCGATCGATATCTTACTGCAACGCTACGTTTCTCCCTATCTATAGAAACTACTGTCTTCCTTCTGAATAGCTTCCACCAATTTATTATCATCATTGTCTTCCTTCCCTTGTTGTGCTTGACGTCAGCACAACACGTTTTCTTCTGTCATTCCGTTCAGTCAAATGTCATGCTATTGCTTACTCCATTTTCTATTACATCATTCCTCAAACATTCCGTCCTTGTTTTGGCCTCTTTTCTATCTGCATCCGTCTACATCAATATTCATAACTCCTTTAGTAACTATACGATCTTGCGTTAATTTATCCCAAGGTCTTAACTGCCATGCAACTGTTACTTTTTTTCTTTTTTAGGGTTCCGTACCCAAAGGGTCAAAAAGGGACCCTATTACTAAGACTCCACAATCCGTCTGTCTGTCTGTCCGTCTGTCACAAGGCTGTATCTTATGAACCGTGATAGCTACTCAGTTGAAATTTTCACAGATGATGTATTTTTGTTGCCGCTAAACAACAAATACTGGCGCACGGTTGGCGCAGTGGTTGAGCGATTGACTGCTGCGCTGCGTGTCGCGCGGGTTCGATTCCTGCACGCAACAAATATTTGTATGACCTACAGATAGTTGTTCCGGCTCTGGGTGTTGTGTATGTGAGTTCATGTGTTTGTAAACGCACCCACGATACAGGAAGAAATGCCTAGTATGGGGAAAAGTCAAAAAAAAAAAAAAAAAAATTATACTAAAACAGAATAAAATAAATATGCCCATACAACAAACATGTTTTTTTGCCGTTTTTGCCATAATGGTACGGCCTTCGTGCGCGAGTCCGACTCGCACTTGGCCAGTTTTTTTTATCATCCATGTTGGTATATCTATTTAATGTTTCAAATATTACATGATATAATATCGACACCCTCCCATCCCTATCCCAAGTTGAGACGTTTGCGAAATGTTCACATTTCGCGAATTGATCGTTGCTCTGCGGAATTCTCATTTGCGCCTCGTTCCTGTGCCTCATTCCCCCCATCCCTCCTATGCTGCCTCTCCCCGCCTACCAGTCGAGCCTCACCCCCGGCGGCGCCCTCACCAGCCACACCTGTATCTGTTACGTATAGAGGGTGCTCCGATTTTTCGGGGCATTATTTTCGTGTGTGGGAATCTTTGGGTGGGTAGTTTGATGTGTTGTGTTATTTTCTGACAATTTGTGTTGGTTTTTATTGATCAATGGAAGGTTAACATTCAGGCTGGATATAGGCTGATTCTAAGGCTGTGAAACAATCATTCGGGCAGTTGCGCGGTATCTTCTCGTCCAACTTACCACAGTGTCTCAAGACGAAAGTCTAAAGTCTGTGTTGCCAGTGATGACATGGCTCTGAGACGTGGTCACTTGCAATGGGACTTATCAGAAAGCTTACAGTCACCCAAAGGGCAATGGAGAGGGTAATTATGCTCGGCGTTTCCTTGCGTGATCGAATCAGAAATGTATAGATCTGCAAGAGAACCAGGGGAACCGACATAGCCCGAAGAATTGCCAAACTTAAGTGGCAGGGGGCAGGGCACATTGCTCGCAGAACAGATGGCCGATGGGGCCGAAAAGTTCTGGAGTGGCGACCGCGAACCGGAAGACGATGCGTCGGAAGGCCTCCCCCCACCTGGACCGATGACCTGGTGAAGGTTTCGGGGATCAGCTGGTTGCGAGACGCACGGGACCGGTCAATGTGGTGACGCTTGGGGGAGGCCTATGATTCGGCTGATATGATGTTGATGATGATGATACAATACTTTAATAATCCCGAACTGTCTCTTCCTCACGTAAAATATTTTTAAACAACGACCTAAATTCGGACGTAGGATACTGATTTGTCCTGGTTGTATGTCTCCTTGAAATAATAGAACATTTTTCAAGCGGGCGAAGTCACTGGTAGAAGCTAGAAGGATTTAAATGCTACAATAAGTCTCAGACAGTACGTAAGTAAAAGAAAATCGAATGCACCAAACAACATGACCTACACAGCTATCAAGTTCCAATCCAATAACTTGACAAAACACCCCCTACAAACATTCGCGATCGGCTTTAAACACAAAACGCGCAGATATTCAGTTATACATTGATAATTACTCGTCACCCTCCCCCCACCCTCCCGGCCGTCACCCTCCTGGCCCTCTCATTGTAATTTAAATCGAATTCCCGCCGACAAGTAAATTGAAATATTTCAATTTGAACGCACCTTCCGCTCTGACGTTCGATATTTGAATTTAGAATTAAGATGGCGACGGTTACCGTTCAGTTTGATTTTTATTAAACTTTTGGTGGTGTCGTGTTAAAAATGATTATCGATTGACTCAATTTTCTGCTGAAAACAAAGCTAACTCTACCTATAAAAATTGATTCAGCATTTTTGGTCCATTTGAAACCATTCTTGACGAGAGTAAGGTTATTTTGAGATCGAGTAAGGGACAGATGTATCTGACTTGTATACATCTGTCACTTACTCGGTCTCAAAATAACCTTACTATAAGAGCTTGTGGTTACCCCCCAGATTGAGGAAGACGAAGTCAAATAAAAGGAAAAGTTCCTTTATTTTCTTGGCATTCCGTTAAACTAAGAAGAGAAATAAAAGTTAGTTGAAACTATAGATAAACTTATAATAACCAAGGAACAAAGTTTCCTTCACCAAATAATATTCAATACCACTGTTAAAATACAATACTATCACAAAAAAACTTCGAATAGACATGAATGATGCAGTGCTAATCAGGTCATCTCAGACAGAAATGGCACAATACAATAGCCATATCATTATAACCGAAACGACTAACGAATATGCATTTTTCTCAATTCAACATATTCTAGATGACAAGATAGAGCAGAAAACAAACGAATCCATACAAATATGCCACAACGCATCACACGGACAACTAGCACAATATGACCAACAAAAGTTATCGCGATCTCATACCCGCCGAGCATATTCCTCGCATTAAGACCACAATAACTAAACAATTAAACAACAAAAACTTCAGAACAATAAAGAAATAAAAACGAAACGGAATCCACGACGCGAATAACAAACATAATTGTGTTTTTTGTGATTCATTCAATACACTCTTTGTCCGCAATAAAAAAAACTGCTTCTCAAAAAAGTCACCTTTATAAATTAAGTTTCAGCATTCGGCAACCAATCGCGAGCCAGAGGCGGGGTTTAGCGGCTCCTCTATTGGCAGAGCCGAGCCTCTCATCTTACAACATTTTATATAACCGGATGATACAACATATACAGTTAACACTACAGTGTGAGAGGGACAGAAGTATACGTTTGAATACAGTGTGTCGTTTCGCTCTCGTTCCGTCTCTGTCGCGCGTCGCGGCAGCAACTGTTCGGTTCAAATGAATCAACAGTGTTCGAAACAACTCCGCGGAGTGCGTCGCCTTAATTGTAACGTTCGCGTTCCAAATTCGAATTGCAATTCCTTTTTTAAATTTGAAATTGGATTATTAAAGAAGTGTTATTTAAGACAATGTTGTTGTGGTGTTGTTAGTTTAAATTGTTTGTTGTTTTCTGTTATTATTGTTGCTGGATTGTTATTTTGATGGAGATGTCTCTCCCGAACGGTGTCGATGTGTCCCAGTTGGTGCAGCATCCAGTATTGGCTGCGCTGCCTCCATTTTTCCTCAGAGCTTCTGAAAGATATCAGGTAGATATTTTAATAATATTTATGTAATGGTAATTGTGTGAAGGTTTTCCTGGAAAGATACAGTCCGAATATTCTATCTCAAACTGGTGAAAGATCACAGTTTCCACTTTTAAGGTTGGGTACAATTTCTATGCTAAAAGTTTAGACTAACAAACTTTTATGTAAGAAAATTTTCTATGGTGTGTTTCTATTGTGTCATTTTTTTTTTGTTGAAACTGTAACAGAGTTATCAAATAGTGAAATGACAAATCAAATGCTGGTTAACATTGTGCCTTGTGTTTTAAGATGCAAAGAGATTTTTGGGGCTTAAAAACTGTAACTTTAATTTAAATCATTAGTTTTTGGATCTTTGAATTATTATTTATGCATAAATGAATGTTCAACTCTGTGCAATAAATTATTCTACTTTGTAATTTTATCATCAAATTTTAATGACGAAGCTGAAATTTAAAGATTTATAGGTTTTACAGTAAAAGTAACTTTGGTTTGGGTAAATTTGGTTTTAATAGAAAAAGCAAATAGTCAAATTATAAAGTTAGGTAAAAGTAACAATAATATTACCAGAACAGCACGACAACCTCTTACATCTCAACTTAAAAATATTTCGCTTTAGATAGGCAACATACACTTATCATAGACTAGCGGACGCTTCGTGGTTTCACCCGCACAGTTCCCGTTCCCGTGGGAATACAGGAATAAAAACTAGCCTATGTAACCCAGGGATAGTGTAGCTTCCCAACGGTGAAAGAATTTTTGAAATCGGTCCAGTAGTTTTTAAGTTTATTCGTTACATACAAAAGTACAAATCTGTCCTCTATAATATTATTATATTCAGTATAGATAGGTTATCATTAAATCTAAATAAGATTTCCTTTCGGTCGCCAAAATAACCAGAGGTTCTAGACAAGCTACATTCTTTCATCGAAAGCATGGCGATAGTGATTGTCAAAAAGGCAAAATTGTATGGGATTGACAAGCGATATCAAAAAATCACGAGATCAATCCCCGTACATTTTGACATTTCGAATATCACCTTCATTGACATCGAATGTCAACACATATGCGCATCGTTTCAAACTAAAACTGTTGCGTCGCGCGGCGGAAACTTGCGACGGCATTTTAGTGTTTAATATTCTACTGAAAAATGTTGTCTTCTTAAATGAAAACGGCTCCTTTTCTTCTTTCAATAAAATCAAAAGTAATTTATTCAATTTGGCTGAAAAGCAGCTCTTTTGATAATCAAAATTTCTTTGGTGACCGAAATTATTTTAAAGCTATTCAAAATCTATCTTACCTGGACTTTTTCCGGGACTTTTTTAGCTGTACTTTTTCAACGGGTTGAATATTTTATCTATGTGTCTTGTTTGATCACATTAAAAACATTCTTTCTCATCGACAGTTCCAGCCAGGCTATCGAGTGAGTGAATTGAACAGATTTCATACAAATTAGATAATAACAACTTTAGATCAACTAGGTAATTCTGCGTAAAATAGCAAATTAAATCAAGTAAATATGTTTATTTGCGAGAAAATACATTGTTAATTTGAGAAAATCGAATTTTATTTCCCTTTCTGTAAAAAAAATGCCTTTTCAGCCAAAATATAACTAATAAAGCTATTCTTTATTTACCCAGTGGTTTTTTGTATGCAATATACAAAAAAATATTTCTCTGTTAAAAAATATGTTACAAATCTGCTGAAAAAAAAATACTGGCCAAGTACGAGTCGGACTCGCGCATGATGGGTTCCGTAGATCTACCATTACCATTAACGCAAAAAACGGCAAAAAAATCACGTTTGTTGTATCGGAGCTCTACTTAAATATCTATTTTATTCTGTTTTTAGTATTTGTTGTTAGAGCGGCAGCAGAAATACATCATCTGTGAAAATTTCAACGGTCTAGCTATCACGGTTCATGAGATACAGCCTGGTGACGGATTGAAAGACAGACGGAGCGCGGAGTCTTAGAAACAAAATAACTATTAAAATACTTTTTAGATTTAATTTATGGTTTACCATGGAATTAGGATAAAACATTTTACTTTTAAGAGCAAAATTGAGACCATTTTATAAATACGATTCTAGTTAGCTTCAAGTTCCAACCCCTAACCAAACATACCTTCCCGCGGGCAAGTGAAGCTCTGTTCAAACTGTCGGCGACGTTCAAAGGAGCCCGGCAGTCGAGTGTGAACTTGAAGATAAAAGCAAACATCATAGCTAGTGGCAAGTCGAGTGACAATAGCAAACTAATGGTCGAAGTCGCGAGTTTTAACCTTTTACGATGCATTCAATGTTGGAGTTTCTTTTGTCTTTGGTTCGTTCTGACTCGGGAGGCTGTACTTTCCTATTATTTGTGACAAGCGGACGCCTCGCGGTTTCACCCGCGTAATTCTCGTCCCCGAGGGAATACAGGGATAAAAAGTAGCCTATATCACCCGGTGATAGTTTAGCTTCCCAACGGTGAAAGAATTTTTGAAATCGGTCAAGTAGTTTTTAAGTTTATTCGTTACATACAAAAATACAAACTTACAAAAATACAAATCTTTCCTCTTTATAATATTAGTATAGATATAAATATTCGATTATTTAGGACTAGTTTTATCTCACGGCTTCCCTCCCTCTTCTGGGCTTCTTTTACAGAACTTCTTTTCTAGGATAATATCTAGATCAGCTAAAGTAAAGTTTTCTTGCCAGTGAAAGAATTTAGTATAATTTGTTTATTTTTAGTACTAGAAAGCTATAATTTGGCATGGATATAAATTTTAATTAAGCCGAAAAAGTGGTAAAATAAAACCCAGATTTATTTTTTTAGATTACTTGCTGTACAAGTGGGCTTTTAATTTTCTCGTCTATCTCATGGTGTGGGCTATCGTTGGATAGACCATTCAAAAATATTACGGGTCTCTAAAACAATTTTTTGATTCATGGATCCGTTTGCTTTAAATTGCAAATTTTTCAACAAACGAACAATTAAAATTTTAGTAGCTTTTTCAACAACTATCTTTGCCAAAATAGAAATTGGAAAGGAGGTAACTAAATAATAAAAAAGTTAAACGGATTGAAAGTAGGTGGCAAGTAAGGAAGTTTATTTCTAGATTAACTAACGTATTTAATCTGAACCTATTCATTTATTACGAGTAAGTACGGTCAATTATGCGAAAAAAATTCTTTGACATCAGTTTTGGTGTGTTATGATACGCCTGAAAAATTCGCTTTTCGTTGGTTCTGCACTATCCATTTTTTTTCATTATCTTTCGGAAAGACTGATATCAATAAGGGTTTCATTCCTTTAATAATATTATCACAGAACCCTAATTACCTTCATCCTCATCAAAATATTACAAAAACACCAAAATATCAGTTTCACATAACACTTCCTGTAACAAATACATTAATAACAATTTCTTTACAACAAATTGTAAGTAGGTAATTACGCAAATTACATTATTGTGTCAAAATCTCCCCACAGTTATTACTAACACTTTGTAACATCGTAATATAACACTTTTTGTTTGTAACCAATTACATGTTGTTATTGTAAGTAACATTATGAAGTGTAATATGATATTTTTGTAATGTTTATTGAATTATGAAAAGCCTAGAGGGATTATTATTGTAAATGATACTTTATCTGCTATTGCTAATGCTACTTGATCTTTGTGTGTGTGTGTGTGTGGTGAAAATATGGGGTTTTGATAATTGTAGGTTACCTGTCTAATTTGCTTTTGAATAAAACAGGCATCAGCTGCCCTTGCGTCTTTTTGATATAAAGATATTTAACTTGCGATATAGGTATTTATGTATGTATGTACCTAAGTGTGTTCGGGTCAAATCTTGCAACTGAATTTTAAAGCAGTTATTCTTAACCGATTAAGATGACAGCCCAAAATGGCTGACTAGCAATTTTTTGTGCATACCATGAGTATCAAATGAAAGGGTTTGCTTAGAAGAATACTAAAAAAAGCTTGTTTAAAGAAAAAAATAATGATAAATTTTATTTACGAGTATATAAGTATGTTATTGTAAAAGCCCGAACGTAACGTCTCGTTGGGTTTTGCCGGTAAAACCTAGGATTTACCGGCAAAACCCAAGATTTATCAAGCCATTGGTAAAAGTCCGAAATAGTCTATGATAATCGCTGAGTTCGGGCTTTTAGCAAATCACGCGGTAAATCTTTGGATTTAACTCAGTGACTTGTAAATATTCAAAAACTAGCTACTGCCAGCGGCTTCACTCGCGTGAAACCGGGATGAAAATTTGCCTATATGCTATTCCAGACTATAATTCTATTTCTGTGCCAAATTTCATCCCAATCCGTTAAGTCGTTTTATCGTGATTGACTTACAAACATACACACAAACTATCGCATTTATAATAAGATTGTTATGTTGCGAAATGATGAGAATAGTTAAGTAGTACTGATTGATAAGCTTCACATATTCATTCAGAAACAGCAAAACACTAACACGACTTCAAAACATTTTCAAATGGTTTTAAAACATGTTGGTATTTTTTTAAATCATGTTCGAATTTGAGAAACATAAAATTTTTTCAACATTTTCAAGTCTCTGAAGGAAATCCTAAGATTTCTAGGAAAAGCCCAAAACAAGCGATTATCAAAAATCATTTCGGCCTTTTACCAGTAAGACTTGGTAAATCTTAGGGTTTACCGGTAATTCCTAGGTTTTACCGTAGTTTGGGCTTTTACAGTAACATTCAGATAGGTTGGTGATTTTTCAGTGTTCTGATAGAGTCATGATTACTGCCTGTCTGCTATAACTCTCTTATTTTACTTTACCGATATTCTAATATCCGAAATCCTAAGAATATTCGTTAATTTTTTTTTATACAGATTTTTATGATCCCTGGCCTTCAAATACTTATTAGATATAATATGTTGCACTGCTGGTAAGCCAAACAAGGCCACCTGTAGATAAACTATATTCAGATATGTTAGTAAGTTACCTAGATAATGTTGTTTTATTTATGCATAGATGGGCCGAAAACATATATTTTAGAACTAGCTGCCGCGTGCCGCTCCTCCCGCGTGGAATTAGTACTTCTTCCAATATATTTATAAATTATAGCCTATGTGTTATTCTGATGTATCTTTATCTATACTAATATTATAAAGAGGAAAAATTTGTAACGAATAAACTTAAAAACTACAAGACCGAATTCAAAAATTCTTTCACCGTTGGGAAGCTACACTATCCCCGGTTGACATAGGCTACTTTTTATCCCTATATTCCCACGGGAACGGGAACTACGCGGGTGAAACCTTGAGGCGTCCACTACTAAGCTATATTTCTGTAAAGTTTCATCAAAATCCGTTCAGTAGTTTTTGGTGAAAGGGTAACAAAAATTTATCCATTCGTCTACACAAACTTTCACGTTTATAATAGTAGCAGGACTTAATACGGCCTTTATTTGACGATAAAACACATAGATTGCAACCATTTTCATCCCTAATCTAGGGTACACTTTAAGAAATTTTCAACCCTTTAATGACAATATATTATTTACACCACCTGTCTCTTCCCCACCCAGATAATCGAAGACCTTCTCACATACTACAACTCTACCCCCGAATACAACCCTAAAAAGAAGTTGCTACATAATAACCAGTCTGCTTTGCCCCACCAGAGGACCCCGAAGTGTGCCAGGTGCCGCAACCACGGCGTCGTGTCAGCACTGAAGGGACACAAGCGGTACTGTCGCTGGAGGGACTGTGTATGTGCTAAGTGCACACTGATCGCCGAGCGGCAGAGGGTTATGGCTGCACAGGTGAGTGTTTAGTGCACAGTTTTTGGTCGTGCTTGGTGCCCAGATAGGTTAAAAGAAGTATAACTAACTCACAAGTTACCATAGTAAAGAGAAAAATTGTTGAGTTCTCCATTTTTTCAACCCAAAAAAATGAAACTCATTTTTCAAGGCCCATTGTTAACCTTTAAAAGTAAAAGTCTTTTCCTATCTATATTCAAACCCAATGGAACCTGAATAAAAATGATATAGTGCCATAAGCAATACATAGTTCCCACAGCACAGTCCATCTGTGCAGATAGCACAGACTCTTTGTCTACCTATATTTAACCTCTATGAAACCTGAATGATATAGTGCTATGTGCAACGCATAGTTCCTACAGCCCAGTCCTCCTGCACAGGTGGCGCTGCGCAGACAGCAGGCGCAGGAGGAGAACGAGGCGCGAGAACTGAACCTGCTGTACGCCAGTCAGACTTCCACTGCGCCACACCACTATAGTGACATGCCGGATGAGTCACCAGGTATAGATGCATTTTGGTTTACTAGAAATATTGTGAAGGATGTTTTTCTGAAGAATAATGTTTTTAGATATCGCCGGTTTTTTTTTTGTTCTTTATTGATATTTAGCTCGTGGCTAAATAATAACAGCTGCACGGGTCGATATTCAAGGCAACGCTTTACGATTTCGGTCCGTGGATAACAATTAAAAGGACATTGATGACTATTTCAACATACCGAGTTTCCTCCGTGCTTCAGAAAGCACGTTAAACCGTTGGTCCCAGCTGTCATTTGAAGATCTTTGACAGTCGTTACGGGTAGTCAGAAGCCTAAGATCTGATACCAGCCTAGCCAAGAGGTATCGTGTTACCCAGTTACTGGGTTGTGGAGGTCAGATAGGCAGTCGCTCCATGTAAAACACTGGTACTCTGAATCCGGAAAGACTTTAAGCCAACCCCAACAATAACTGGAAAAACGGCTAGGCAGATGATGAATTATATTTATTTTGCAAATAGGTTAAATTAACAGTTTGGTAAAAGTGAGATGGCAGACAAGCTTATGCAATATATGCCGGCTAGATCTAGTCTTATTGACGTTACCGGACTCATGGAAAGTTTATCTAGTAGTCTTCATGTTTACAACGTTAGCTATTATCGTCAACACGGTCTTTCTTTTAATGTTGTAATTTTTACGCTAGCAACATTTCCTGTTTATTTGTATTGTCGATGGGCTCGCGATTGACCACTATCTCATCTGATAGTAAGCGATGATGTGGTTGATGGTGAAGCACGTTTGCCTAGAAGTAACCTATTCACTCTTGACTTAAAGACCCCGAGGTTGTAGCTATCGGGAAACAGACTCCGGCAGGGAATTCCACCCCATACCTGTACGCATTATGAAAGTATTTCCAAAACGTTTAATGCGTATGGGTGGGTATGTCCACCATGTACCGATGGCGCATCGCCGTACTTCTAGTTATAAGATTATGGCCTTCGTGCTTCCTCAAATTAATATTCGCATTATTACTAAGTTCAGGTTCTGTCCAGAATATAACAAACGATTTTTGGAATTGCTTAAAACCACAGTAAGAACTTCCCATTAGATTTACCGTCGGTCGGTTAGCAGTTCTGTAGGAACATTTAAATATATCTGCAACAACAGACATAAATCTAACTATATGGACTAAAGTTACGATCAATGATCGTAATCTGAGCTTTTCATTTAGCATTATAGGCACCTGAAATCCATCGAAATCTAGAAAATGCCTTTTAATGCCATATTGAGCTGTAAAGAATGTAAACATAGTTGGCCGAGGAACAGGAAATGTTTTCTTTCATTGGTAAGCAAAATGGTTTGTGAAAAAGTGGCACGCTTGGTTTTCATACAGATGGAGGGACTTGCGTTAACTATTTAGATTTATGTCTGTTTCTGCAACAGTATATATGTCTGTGTCTGCAACAGTATAAATGTCTGTTTCTGCAACAGAATTTATTTCTATTTCTGCAACAGTATTTAAATGTCTGTTTCTGCAACAGTATTTATGTCTGTTTCTGCAACAGTATTTATGTCTGTTTCTGCAACAGTATTTATGTCTGTGCCTGCAACAGTATTTATTTCTATTTCTGCAACAGTATTTAAATGTCTGTTTCTGCAACAGTATTTATTTCTATTTCTGCAACAGTATTTAAATGTCTGTTTCTGCAAAAGTATTTATGTCTGTTTCTGCAACAGTATTTAAGTCTGTTTCTGCAACAGTATTTATGTGTCTCGTCTGTCAGAGACAATTTCCTCGAACTAGACAGTTGTACTTCACCCCAGGCTATCCCATATCACGGGCAGAGAGTGTCGCCAAGAATCTAATCTTACTTGTCCCGGGGCTAGCTTCCTTACCCCCGTCTTTATGTCACTGACACTTGCTTACCAGTCGAGTTGCTGTAGTGGCAAACTATGTGTGAAGGAAGAATTTGGATGATTAGTTTAAGACGGCAGTACTGGTGTAAGATTGTTGGGTGATGATAGATTTATCTACGCATTTTCAAAGAGTAAACGAATACATTTTTTTCCAGTTTTATTAGATAAATGTTTATAGTAAGATTGAATCTAGTTATAGATAAAATCTGTCCATTTGTTGGTAATCAACTGAAAATAAACACGTGACTTAGGAAACAGTGATATAGGTTTCAAGTCAGCCAGCTCGCGAATATGTATCCTCCGACTGCACAGTATGATTTTATTCTTGTTTGCGTCTTTTTAGTTCGCTTCTTAAGTAGTCTTTAGAATTAACTTTTTTTGTATGTTCCCACTGCTGGGACACAGGCCTACTCTCTGTTTCTGTGAGAGAGGGAATGGCCATAATTCACCACGCAGGCCCAGTGCGGGTTGGTAGATGTCACGTCATGTCTTCAAATTTTTGGTTCCAGCACATGCTGGTTTCCTCACGATGTTGACCTGCTCACAAAACCGTGATGGATTGCTGTTAAAACTAACAATAAATTCTACATTAGTACTAAACACAACAACTTGATATTTGAGAAGTTTATTTTATTTGAACAAATTACGAATCCGCATACACATTACATATAGTAAGACGAGAATGAGTTACCAAGAATTTTGATGTTGTAGATAAAAAGAAAGAACGTTGTGGTGACGCTTGAATTATCGAATTAACTACATTTAAACACATAAGTGTCTCATATTTTTTTTTTTTTTAAAGTCATCTCTTAGGCGCAGGCCACATAGAAATGACGTCAGGCGCGGACATGGCACGGGTTCATGCTGCATGGCAAGTTGAACAGGCGCGGGCGCCGAAATGGCGCGTCATAACCACGTCCTAGCAACGACATACCGTGTGTCCTAAATTGCGTTTTATTTCCATGCATTTTGTATGAAATTTCAATGGAATAGGAAGCCACCCGTGCCAGGTCCGCGCCCGACGCTATTTATATGTGGCCTGCGCCTTAAAACTCTTTATTTTGATACCGCAATGAGGAAAAAAAAATGGACTTCACAATATGACGCCCAAAATTCACCATTTTTCGATTTTGCAAATTTAATTTAATGTAGCCAGTGACACTCGAAAGGTTAAGACGAATCGATTAACATCAGAATCACCAAAATCGGCCAACGCGTTTGGTCTCTAGAACGCCACATAGGAACAAACATACATAATTACATAGACTGATAAACACATTACCCTCCTTCGGCAGTCGGGTAAAAAGGCTAATTATGATGATTAACAGCAATTTAGTTTAGTATCACGCAGTAGATGCCTACTGCACCTAACTTACCTATAGCTAAATGTTTCCACCTAGAAAATCGATCAGAATTCTCGCTTTCCATAGAAATAAAATCACAACAACCTTCCAACTAGAACTCCCCTTAAACGATAAAAAAAAAACACAGTTTAAGAAAATAAAAAGCGCAGTGGTACCAATTAAGGTACAACGGAGAGTGTTGCCACTCTTGGCGACGCGGCGCTGGGGGGTTAAAAATAAACATTAAAAAAGTCGCGACGTATTGTAGCCGCGGCGGGTTAGAACACTGGTTGGTTACAGAGCGGTTTTAAACTTTATTTTTATTTTGTCGACTGTTTTTCTTTTATGCCAGGTTTGGTTGAAAAATTGTAAATTCACCTGTTCTCTGCGAAATTCTGCCTGGTTTTCCTGCTTTTTCTGTGTTGGTGAACACAAATTAATTAGGTAGTACCTATCAGTAAAGAGATCATGTACTCTTGCCCTATTCAATAAGAAGCTAGACAGGGTGAATTTTGAAGGCAAGGTAGTATAGGATGTTGGTACCTTAACTGTTGTAGCTGCTGGATAACGTTTATACAAAACTGTCCTTAACTTAATGAGTAGGAATCTGTCAATTTCATAAAATAAAATTAGTTCCTTAGCTTTAATATCTGGAACGAAAATTGCCGCAAAATTATCGTGATACAGTCTAACACGTTTTTTGCTCTGATTGGTTGAATTAATTTTCAACAGCTAATCGCAAACGTTTGAGTTGTGATTAATTTGTAGCTCCACGATAATTCATTTTAAACCGGGGGTTAGCTTCTGTTATTCTGGCTTACCGATCCAGCAACCAGTCCAATATGAATTGCTCATTTTAAGTACTGACTTTTGCACCAGGATTTTAAAATCAGAATCTTCACTTTCTTGCGAGTCTCTTTTCATGACAAAAACAGCAACCACGACCCCAATTTTCTTCATCAATTTATCCGCACCGTTCTTTCCAGCCAGTTCTGAACCCCCCTTGTCTTGAAGTACACTGTCACACACAAGTGCGCCACGCCGCACCGTCACTGGATACAGTCGCGCACGACACGTAATTACTGTAGACGCGTTCGCTTGCACTTTTGTCACTCAATATCACGTGGTAAGATGTTTGGTGCAAGTTAGAAGAGGCAGCGATTTAAAAAATAACATGATTGAATTTATGATAATCCATACTTAATATAATAAATGTGAAAGTAACTCTGTCTGTCTGTCTGTCTGTTAGCTTTTCACGCTTAAACCGCTGCACCAAATTAGATGAAAGTTGGTATGAAGATAGTTTGAGACCTGGGAAAGGACATAGGCTATCTAGGTATTGTAGGGTAGTGTAGGGTCTTTTTTTTTTTTTTTTTTTTTTAAATAACTTAACACTAATCCCACCAACGAAATTGGCGCCTATTGATTGCAAACACATACATTCCGTTCAATCTTTCTTTCCTCTCGCACTTTTATTCTTCATACTATGGTTCATCGTGCATTCATCTTCTTGTATACTGTGTGGGTTTATTTAAATAACTACGGGCATTTTTATTTCAATCAAATTAAAAGTCGATAAAATATACATGTTCTGTTTATCCCAGAAAATAAAATACAAAAAATGCTAATTATCACAGTTAAAGTTAGGAAATATACAAGAAGTTCAAAAATACAAAAAGTGCGGTATCACAGAATTGTGCAAATGGTGCTTTTTATCACAGGTAATACAAAAAAATACAAAAGGTGCTTTTTTATCACAGATAAGGTAGTGTAGGGTCGGGTAGGTTAGGGTAGGGTAGGGTAGGGTAGGGTAGGGTAGGGTAGTGTAGGGTAGGGTAGTGTAGGGTACGGTAGTGTAGGGTAGGGTAGGGTAGGTTAGGGTAGGGTAGGGTAGATAAATGTTTGGTCTTTTTATGGCAAAACAAAGTTTGCCGGGTCAGCTAGTCTGTTATAAAACAGCGTTGCTATATTTTGGTGGGGAAATTCCCCGGTGCAATTATAAACTCTTGAGACATTTACGTCACTTGGATGGCAGCAAATCTACATAATCTCTGATATTGCAAATATCCAATAGCATCGTCATCATCGTATCAGTTTAAAATCAAATACTGCTGTCAAGTACCCACTTCTTTTATTTATTTATTTATGATAAGCACACCAACAGTACTGTCACTTACAATTCAAATAAAATTACATCTAAAATCGGAATTTCAGTAACCATGCAAATAATAGGTCTACATGACATTGACACAATGAATATTAGAGACAAAGACAAAAAAGTGTGTTCAGCTGACCTAAATCTAGAACAATACAAAAACAAAACAAATTCAGCTATATAGACGTACATTGTTCGCACTGGAATATTGTTTAGATGTAGTATCATTTTGATTTTAAATACGGTACAAAAATCGGCAGCAGACTTATACGACACCGCTGCGACCCGGCAAAATAATGTTCATTGAAATGTGAGCTTCAGGGCGTCCTCTGTAGACATAATTTACATTGACAACACAAATTAGCAGACAGCTCGGAGAGAGGAGGAGACGCAACGGAGACCCCCTCACGTCCCTAGCCACCGCAGGAGACGCCTGGACGTCGGGAGTCGCAAGCGTGTTCCACGCACGCCTCAAAGAGATATCAGCAAAAGTGACAGGGCTCGCCAGGGCCGATGCCTGTCTGGGTCGCAAATAAATTTTAAAGAGAGTTACCTTGCCCTGGCACAAGCAACTGAAGGAACACGGGTGGGTTTTAGTCAGTAATAGTCTGACACGCCCTCCCGGTTCACCCAGAGCTGGAGAAGTCATTGGATGATTTCTAACCCCAAAAAAAAATTCTGTCGGTGCGTGGATAGCGAGCAGTCATCTCCGTTTGAGACGGTGTTGTGCGGGAGCGGTGTTGTGCGGAGTCGTGTAAATGAGCTTTATTCTCACTTCTAGCTAAAGGTTCACTCCCAAAACCTTTTAATTCATCATAACATAATTAAATTCGGGTCTTTCATCACTCCACCACACCAAAGTGCCAAGAGTTTCAGTCTACCCCCTGAATGCACGAGTTTCAGTTAAAAAGTCCTTTTTATTCACACAAACGTGTTAATTGCGACGTATTCACACAGTTTGCACTCACTTCACACAGCTCAGCTTTCTTTATACAAATGTGTATAATTCGCATTGCTTGTGATGTTGTGATGTGGCTGCTACATCAAAGTGCGCCCCTACTATGAATTAAGGGAATTGGATCATTTAGGGCTTGACATTTTGATATAAAGTTGAATTAATTCTGGCTTTGAAGGAGTGTTTGTTTTTTCTGGGTCCGGTAAGAGATAAGATATATTTATTTTGTAAAAAAAATATATTAATATGAGGTGGCTACGTGTTTTGTCATTTATGGCGTACAAAATAAATTGCACTAGGCAAAAATACAAAAAAGTTTACAATCAAAATATCGATTAAAATTCACTTTCTTTCTCTAGTAATAAACCCTGAAGGGGCTTTTTAAATTTGTTTAGAGGCATACATTAAATAATATCAGGTATTTTATTATAAATATCTGGAGCAATACCAAAGAAACTCTTTTTCAATAGAGCAGTTTTACACTTGTATTGACATAATAAATTTTCATATTGGGCACGAATTGGGGCTCTCTTAAATGCTGATTTTTTACGGCTTTCCATCTCTGCTAAGATGTTAGAAGAAATCAAAAAGAATCACAAACAAAAGCGCAATAAAATCTCGAATACGGTACAAACGTACGGTACTTACGCTGAATACGGTAGTGAGCCACGATGCCTCAGAGCAGCCAGGCATCTGATGATCTGTGTTATTGTTTCCAATGTAAAACCAAATCTATACTATTTATAATAATATTATAAAGCTGAAGAGTTTGTTTGTTTGCACGCGCTAATCTCAGAAACTACTGGTTAGAATTGAAAAATTATTTTTGTGTAGGATAGCCCATTTATCGAGGAAGGTTATAGATTATATAACATCACGCTACGACCAATAGAAGCAGAGCATAAATGAAAAATGTTGCAAAAACTGGCAAAATTATTCCTTTTTGTGAGCTTCCGTAAACGGTTTAACTTGAGCAACAATCATGTATGTAGGGTAGGTAGGGACAGCTAGTATAATATATATAAGTCATTACGTGTCTGAACATACAGAAGCTTTCGACACGACGAGCTTAAAACACTTATTCAAATTCTAAATGTTGGTTTCTGTCCGACTTGATTTTCAAAATCTTTTGCACAACCCAAACTAGCACTTTGCTACAAGATATCGTATAGAAAATACGTTTCCCCAAATAAACTCGGTAAAGTATCCATTGCCAATAAAATGTATCATGACTTCAAAGCGAGTCAGATTACCCCTAGTACCGGCAGTGGGTGGCTTGGTACAGTCAAACTAACAGATAAGGGTACAGGTAGCTTGGAACTACTTTTGAACGATGTAACGTTTTGAGTGTGCTAAATAGTCAAGTTTTTAACATCACCCGTATAAGTGTGTCATACCTTGTAGAGTTTATAGTAATGTGACACAATTACTTATTTATTGTATTGTCCGTGGCTTTCGCTGGATTCAGTGGATCTTGAATTATTTTTAGGGCAACTCTATAGCTTAAATTATTTTCTCCTGTCACACACCAGCTTTTCACGAGCGACTGCGCTCCACACAGGAACCGTGTAACTTTTCGGAAAAAATACTCACAATCAGATATGCACCTCCCGTAGAGATTAATATAGACTTAAATGAAAATTATAAGTGTTAAGTAAAGCCGAGGCTCTTTTTACCGGCTGCAAGGAAAAGGTTATGTTTTTATCTTTAAATCCACTAGACAGATTTTTATAATTAAGACATCGTTAGACAGGACTTAGCCGCCCAAGTGTTCTTAGATAAGCGCGGTTAAAAAAAAGGAACATGGGGATTTTGGGGACCATATTGTGGGCGTTGCAATTTTTTAGGATTTTTATAGTTTTGTTCAGCCAGCTCGCAAATATGTGTCCTCCGACTGCACAGTATGATTTTCTTCTTGTTTACATCTTTGCAGTCGGGTTTTTTTATTTTATTAACTTTTTTTATTCAAGCATTTTACTAACCTAAGAATTTGTTTGACTGTACCCACCGTCAGTTGGTTATTAAATCCGCCACTAGGTACTTTGAGACGCGTTTAATGTGTTTTTTCTTACACTTTCTAAATTAATGGCCCTGGACTGCGACTTAACATGAAACTAGCTGTAACCGCACTTGTTAGCTAGCTGGAAAGGTTTACTTGCTCGCTTTCAGGCGGTTAGACTTACAGTTTTATTCCGCGGTTGGCAAATGTGTGAATGTGTTGTGAATTCAGTTTTGTTTAGACCAATGAAGAAGTTGGTTCGTAATGAGTGTTGTCGGGCATTCGTTTTGGTGTACTTTTATTGAAAATGCAGTGTAATTTATCAAAACTTATAATTTTATCATGATATAAAAATTAATTTAATGAAAAAGACTACTAAAAGAATTAAAACTACTAATTTTAATACACTTTCGCTGAGAAAACCAATACAGGACAAATATACTTAGGGGAATGGCCATGATAGGAGAATAGTCGAGCAAGAACAAGTATTTCAAATTGTTACTAGATCTAGAAAAAGCATTCAAACTGCATGACACTACCGAGAGTTTCCTAATGAAAAACACCCACTTTTCTCTAATTACGACAAATGGCACAAAACAATATGTTCAGAAACATTTCAATCACTAGTCTAAGGAGGTTTGAATTCGGCCAAATTGCCATGGAAAGTACACAAGTATCTAATAAAACCAATATCGGAAAAGTTACTTAGGGCAATGCCCATGATGGGAGAACAGTCGGTCAACAGAAAGTACTTCTAATTGTTACTGTAGATGATCTAGAAAAAAACCGGCCAAGTGCGAGTCGTACTCGCGCACGAAGGATTCCGTACTATTATCGTAAAAAAAACGGCTCAAAAATCACGTTTGTTGTATGGGAGCCCCACTTAAATATTTATTTTTTTCGGTTTTTAGTATTTGTTGTTAAAGCGGCAAAAGAAGTACATCATCTGTGAAAATTTCAACTGTCTAGTTATCACGGTTCATGAGATACAGCCTGGTGACAGACAGACAGACAGACAGACGGACCGCGGAGTCTCAGCAATAGGGTCCCGTTTTTACCCTTTGGGTACGGAACCCTAAAAAGCATTCAAACTTCGTGTTACTACCGAGAGTTGTCTGATGAAAAAAGAACACTTATTCTATTCACGGCAAATGGAACAAAATCCAGTATTCAGAAACATTGGAATCACTAGTCTAAGGAGGTTTGAATTCGGCCAAATTGCCATGGAAACTACACTGAAGTATCTATAATCCCTGTACAGAAAAGAAAAAAATGCACAGCCACACCCCACCTCGAAGAAAAAGGGCAACTTAATCGTCTCCACACAGAAAACAAAAAAGATATTTAATAAGTGTTAGTGGCCAGAGTTCACGGCTATATGAGAAAGTAATGTTTATTACTGTGATATAAGTATTGTGCGCAGAGCTCAGGGGCCCGGGGTCTGCATAACACTTCGCGCCCCGCATACCGACATGCTTGCGATTCTACTATGGTGTACAGGATAAGCGATAGCGGATTTCAGATTATTTGTGTCTAAAAGAATCTTTGTTAGATTTTTGTGTTGTTAATAAAATGGTTTGAGTCATCGTGGTGTCTGCTGTATAGCTGTCCAGGTTGCGCCGGGTGTATAGAATCACAGTACGGTATGTTTAACGCCACTCGGGGAGGTTCCTTTCATGCACCCCACTGTGCTATCCAGGTGGCCAAATTATCGACACGTAAAGAAGAAGAAGAACAAAATGGTCAGGAATTTCGATTACAATAATCTGATTCTCCGATTTAAATACGATTTCGAATTATAATAATCATGTGCGTAATTTGCACGTTTTATGAACTGTAAAAAATGGAATTGGAATTGTTAAACAATACAACAAGTTTACAATAGAATTCTCATTACTCGATATTCAGGACAAAAAAATTGTTTGAAAGTAAGACTTAACACGCACACACAGTCGAGGTGACTCGCAAGCATTCTTAGAAACCTGTTGGTTTTTTTCTTCCCTCGACAATTTTAGTCAGTTTTGTATTAACTCCTTCAGGGAATTTCTATTCAATGGTTAGCTAAGTGACGTCATTCTAAATCCAATATGGCGGACGGCTCAAGATGGTGGACTAGTTATTTTTTGTGCACTTCCATGATATGGGTATCAAATGAAAGGGTTTGCTGAGAAGAATACGAAAAGAAGCTGGTTTACAAAAAAAAAAAAGAATTATTTATTCTAAAATTACTTTGTTTGCTAGCCCGCTTCAGCTCATGACTTATGCAGTACAAAAAGTAATACATTGCTACGATATTGCGGTCCGCGTTGGAATGCGCGCCATATAGCTCCGACACAGTGTATTATTGCTTTTGTATTTTATATTTATCGCACTGCTTACTATGTGGCGTGGTTTATTGGTCAACGCCCAAGACAGGGAGCTTTGTTGAGTAGATACCTACTTCCGAAGTCAGATGTGGCGATAAGAGTTTGCGAATTAGTGTATCATACTGATTAAGATACAAATACAAATATCTTTATTTGTTGAACATAGGTAGGTTAGGTACAGATGTTGTGATTATTAAAGAACGCTATGTCTAGCCGTCATCGGCGTACAAATATTAATTTGGTACAAACATGCTGATTATAATAAATTATCATACAGTTATTACACATTATTAAATAATTTCAAATTAAATAGTTGACAATAAAAAAATAAAATAAACATTCCAATAAAATATAATAGGTAATAATAAATTCTAGTAAATTGTCAATTAAAATGTCTAAACTAAAAACTTAAAGAATTTTAATTATAATGTGTCAGTTAGGTATTCGTTCACCGTATAATATGTTTTTTCATATAATATTTTCAGAATTATTATAATTTAAATTTAAAGCATTTTCTGTAGTAATATGTATAAGGCGTGATGGGGTTGGCGTATCTATTGTGATAAATAAACCAAATTAAATCAATATAGATATTTAAAAAAGACCGGCCAAGTGTGAGTCGGAGTCGCGCACGAAGGGTTTCGTACCATTATCGCAAAAAATGGCAAAAAAATCACGTTTGTTGTATAGGAGCCCCACTTAAATATTTATTTTATTCTGTTTTTAGTATTTGTTTTTATATTTGCAACAGAAATACATCATCTGTGAAAATTGCAACTAACTTACTATAAATAAATATTGCTTAATAACTTAAGTAATATTTATTTAGAAACAAAATATTCATTCAAAATCTAAAATTTTATTTAAGCATACTTAAATTGAAGTTAAGTATGCTTATCCATTTTAGATTTTCGTATTTTTGTAATAGTGTTATGAAAAATGTTCTTTTATTAAAATATTTTTTAAGTTTTGTTTTGATCAAAAACATGCATCAACTGGTTAGTCTTATAAAAGAACTACGTAGGTCACGTTCTATACAGCCAGTCTTCTTCGCCCGCCTCCGCTACTTCCTATGCCTTGTCCCACACCGCCACAACATTGGAGCGATATTGCGTCCCCGGAATGCGCGCGTTTTATTGCCGATACACTGTGTATTGTGTACTCTTTGTGTATTTCACTACATTGCTGGTGTATTGTGTACACTTTGTGTATTCCATTACATTGCTTCTGTATTATGTATTTGATGTACTTATGTATTATATTTGATGTGTGTTGTTCATACAAATTGGTTTGTATTTGTTTCACTGTTAGGCAAATACCTTATTTACAAGGGAAGTAGGGACTCATGGAGTAGGCACTATCTTTTAGTTACCGGGGCTTATTCTATTCATGATAATGATTTGATTTTCTTACGACGACTTCTATGAATATACTTGCTTCCATCCTCCTCCTCGCGTCGTGTTCCTCATGACTGAGGGTCGTGATTCCCCTGTCGTCGTGGAAGCAACTTTTCCTTCACTGATTTGCGCCATCTATGCCTGTCTTTTGCGTCGTGGAGAGTATCGTGCAGTTTGGTGTTCAACGATGTGCGGACTTGGTCTGACCATCTTATTCTTCCCTTCAATCTTCCCAGTAACCATCAGCTGTTCTAGGTTGTTTCCATCCTTTCTGGCGATGTGACCATAGAACTCCAATAGCCTACGAAGGCAGATCGTGGACGGTCTGATCTTGATATTCAGTTCGCGGAGGATGGAGTCGTTGGTGTGAAAGGCGGTCCAAGGGATTTTCATCATGTTTCGCCAGCACTGAAGATTAGGAGAACACTAGGGAATTGACCAATTTCACTTTCGTCTTACGTGAAATTTTTCGGTCTCTCCATATTTTCTGTAATTGGGTCATTGCATTTTTAGCCATCCCCATACGCCTCCTTATATCCTTCTCATTGGACCCCATGTTGCTGACTTGCTTCCATAATGAAATCAAAAAGTATAGATTTTTCCATCAATGTAGATTAGACGAACAAGGTTTCGAGCTGGCACGTTGAATTCAAAATAAAGAGCTAGCCTGCTCTCTTAAATATGACTGAATTAACTTGTAACAGAACATCGAACATTCGCTGTTTTTAAATTTACGCGAACCACACGTCGAACATGACGCTCAATGTTTTGCTACAACCTTATTTTAAAAACTAAAGATCCTTTTGGTGTAACATTTTATCGAGCAAAGGCACGAGCGCGGGTGACGTGGAGTGTGGTCTATAATGAACGCAAGGTAAAGAAATGTTACAGGTAAATGCTCGCATGCCGTGAGAATTACGACGAACACAGCGTCGAACAAAGAAAGAAAGAAAGAAAGAAAAAGAAAGAAAAATATTTATTTGTGACCCACACAGGAGACACGAGAAAATAAGCACACACTTAAACAATAATAAAATAAAAAACCCTGTGCGAGACCAAAAAGGCTCCTATCTCAGCATGTGCAGCGATATCCAAAAAGGTAATACCGCTGCGCTGATATTCTGATAGGGCCTACTATTATTACTATTATTATTATCAGAGATGCGATTTATTTGAAATACTTCTATTTAAAATGCAAATACAAAATGCAAAATACCTATTTTGTATTTTGCATTTAAATGCCTTTTAGTAAAAAGCATTTTGTATTTTATTTGAAATACCTTTCGAGATGTATTTTGCATTTTTAATATTCATTTCAAAATGCAAAATACTTTGTGATTAAGTTCAGCCAACATTACCAGTCAAACAAATTGAAATAAAAGGAAATGAACGAATGACGCTTGTATTGCCGAACTTGACCGATAGAGGCGCCTGATAGCCATGCGCGCCCTTTTTTACCCGACTGCCGAAGGAGGGGTAATGTTAAACACATTCAGTCAGTCTATGTATGTATGTATGTTTGTTCCTATGTGGCGTTCCAGAGACCAAACGCGTTGGCCGATTTTGATTATTCGTACGTCAATCGATTCGTCTTAACCCTGCGAGTGTCACTGGCTACCAAAGACCTTATACGTATTTCTTATTACTAGACTGTGCACCAAAAATTTTTGTTTAGCTAAAATTAAATCTATTATCACACGCCTAGGTTAGCTATTTCCTTATAAGCGGTAGCTAACCAAAAACGGTCCTGGCGAGAGGGTTCCCGCTGGTAGTGTGGCCTTGTCTGACATCTTGCTAGCTCAACTAATCATTGGATTTGGTAGAAATGGTCGAAAGGAGATGTTCGATTTTGGGCCATCACTATGTACACTACATAGATAAATAGGAAAAATAGAGGAATACCATAAAAATACTAACAAATTAATTTGAAGAAGGGTACATGCGTTAAAAATGATCATTTGTTCACGTTATTAATAAAAGAAAAGTGTTATATTATTAAAATAATTAGTTGCACAATCAACCGAAATAAATGGCCACACAAATCATAAAATGGAGCCATGGATTAATTTAGACTGTGGCCATGGTTCTCTTTTCGTTAGTCTATTTTTTATTTTTATTTTAAGTGTGTATTATTATTATTAATAACATAACAGAATTTATTGATACGCGTACTAATAAATATGACCAAATGTCATGCTTATGGTGCCATGTTATTATAGATCTGAGATTTGGTCAAAAGGTATTTTATTTTGAAAAAGTATTTTGAAAATACCTATTTTGCATTTAGCATTTGAAATACAAAACGCAAAACTATTTGGTATTTTGCATTTGAAATAGTAAATGTGAAAAGTATTTTGCATTTTGTATTTAAATGCTTTTTTAAAACCATTTTGTACATCTCTGATTATTATTTATTATTACTATTATTATTTACTATTATTATTATTTTATTTATTTCCATGTAATGTAACATTCTCAAGAATGTTACATTACATGGAAATGCTTTAGGAAACTGAGTGTTTATCTGTATTGTACCATTCGTAAGAACGTAATGCTTGCGAAAATGCCCTAGTGTATAATCACCTTTAGAGATAGAGTTATGATGTATAAGAAACAAATGAATACGTATTATATTTATTTGAATGAGGTCCCATTGTAGATCCCATCCAAGTAAACTGTTTGCTTTGGGATTAAAAACTTTAACTTAATTGCGTAAGGTTCAGTTTAGTTTTTTTCTATAGTTTTTTAACTTAGACTACTTGATTTTAAAGTCGATGTTTTTAACTGCGTATGCAGCAATTTCTTGATTAAAAAGTTTTTTACTATATTACCTACTTACTGTTTATATTCCAATCTCAGCTCATTGTCTAATTCATCATCATCATCGGCCTTTTTTAATGTTCCCACTGTTGGGACACAGGCCTCCTCTCTCTAAGAGGGAATGGGCCGTAATCCACCACGCGGGCCCAGTGCGTGTTGGTGGATGTCAGATGTCTTCGAATTTTTGGTTCTAGGACATGCCGGTTTCCTCACGATGTTTTCCTTCACCGTTTTGAGAGCAGTGGTGATGAAATAATTTACACAAAGTAAAGCGCCAGCCTTGTGGCCATTGTCTAATAACTAAAATATAAAGTTTGTAAATCAATTGACCTTCCCGCTAATGGTTTAATTGTTCGCTATGTTTGATTTAATTCTTAATCCAATCATTTGGCCAACATTACTCCATCATGCAATCTTGACAAATATTGGGCCAGATTAGTATTTTTAATTTTCATAACATTTAGAAGCATTTTCGAGTATTCTTTGTGTTTGTTCAAGTTATAATAATATTCAGTTAATGAAGATTGGATAATGTTCGTGTAAATAAGGTAAATGAACTGTTTGAGTTATTTGAAACCTGCGTCTACTGTAGGTGCTTATTTAATTAATTTTTAAAGCTGGACAGAGCAAGTGAAATAAAATATTGAAATTATATTTTTACTACGTCGTTCGAAACCACAGAAATAAATCTAACTAGATGACGCGATTGTATGTACTTCGCGTGCCAAAAAACCGGCACCAGAAATCCACTGAAATCTAGAAAAATGCCTTTTTATGCCGTATTGAGCTGTAAAAACTGTATAGAACATTTGGCCGAGTCGTTGCAAATTTTTTCTTTCATTTTACCAATGAAAGAAAAAAATTAATTTGTTTTTAAATTGTGTGTGAAAAAGTGGCATGCTCGGTTTGCATACAGATGGAGGGACTTGCGTTATCTAGTTAGATTTGCGTCTGTGTTCGAAACTGTAGACTTTCTAAAGTCACTGTATAGCTAGGGCATCAAAAGGATAAATAGAAGTTCCTAGGTACTCTAGTTTAGACTGAAGTTACAATGAAGTATATAATGTACCGACTACCGTGCGTGATAAAATGCACGACTCGCTGCCACGCTCGGTTTATAACCTAGAAAATGCATCCGTATCGCTACACAGACTAATCAAGTTCTTATAAATAAGTACTTCAACGGCTAGCTTTCAAATCAAAATAATAGTTAAACAACTCAAAAACACGCTTTAATAAAAAAACAAATTAAACAGTAGAAAATATGTTTTCAATAAAGTTAAATTAAGAATAGTGTGATTAACAAAAATATGTAATTTATTGTAAGAAAGCGTGGGGTGCTTATTAAGATATTTTCAGAATTACTCTACTTTTACGAATATCCGTCAATAAAATATTGTAAGAATTTGAATGAAGAACAACCCACTTTAAAAAAATAAGATTTTTTTCTTAATCGTTATTCTTAATTTAAATTAATTGAAAATAATTTTCTACCTTATAGTTTGGTTTTCTATTAAAGCGTGTTTTTTTAAACAATTATTTATTTTTTACTTATTAGTTCAATCGCTAATCCTGAAAAGCCTGGTAAGGATAATGTGACAAACTATTTAAATTATTGCATTGTCATCGGTCCTTGATAAGCGTGCAAAGTTTCAAATCAATCCGACCTTTTGAAAGGGGTGAAAATCACGTTCAAAGATTCCGTTACATAGATACATACATACCCAGCTTATAAAAGCGTGTTAAATAACTTTATACCATTCCCCCTCTAAAAAGCTTATTTTATTCACTGAAAACAGTGAATAAAAAGCACTTTTAATCACTGTTTTGGTGTTTGAATTTGGAACACACCAATGTACTAGACGTCCATCTCAATGCTATGTAACCTCCTTGCGCCTCCTTGCGCAAAAAATACTCTATACACAAACTCCTTCTTCGATTTTAATTTTGAGTTTGTTATTTAGGATTTTAATAATGATTTTGATTTTAGTCTAGGATATTTATTGAATACTTGTTTGGATTGTAATTCTAATATTAATTGCAATGGTATTTAATTAATTATAATTATGTCACGTAACGGAGGTGGTTACTGGTCCCTGGAACCCAGGTGCTGTTACCTAGCTCAGGGGTCAGGGTTTCACATTTTATATAAATTGTGAAGGTAATAAACCATTTTTTATTTATTTATTACTCGTAATATTCCTTGTGCTTTTCGCTTAAATCTTTATTTTTCTCGAAGTCATGGTATAAAATATAGTATGCAACTCTTGAATAAAACGGATTTATATCGAGGGCCATGAATCACTCGCGTCGCTCATGATTCTAACACTTGAATCACTCGCTATGCTCGTGATTCAATCATCATGTATCACTCCCTACGGTCGTGATTCAGTCGTTAGAATCATTCACTTGCTCTTGATTCATCTATGGCCCTCGCTTTAAATCCGTCTTTTATTCACTAGTTGCATAATATACTATTATTTATTTATAAAATTTTATGCACAAGTACAAAGGCGGACTTAATGCCTCAGGAATTTTCTACCAGCCGAACATAAATTTTACTTTAAACTTTAAAAAAATAATCCATCAAAAAATAATAATCCATAAATTTGTATATCGCAACAAAATTGTATTTAAAGGTTAAATCAAACGTAATAATTGAAACCGTTTACTGTCACAGATGAACGTGATCGTAATTGTACTGAGCGCAAACAAAAAATGCTCACGTTATGACACACAATGGTGAATTTACACTCGATTGCACTAATCGTTCCAATCGAATCAGTGTAACTGAGTTATCAGCGTGTTAACTTGATATTGTCACGTTTTTATGAGACTTTATGGTGTAAAAAAGATTTAAAAGTTAATTGAATCATGTTCATAAAACAAAGGCTTTCTAAGTTTACTTATTGCTAACAATTAAAATGATTTTCCAGACAGTTTATTATGAAACCTAGTCAATCGTCCGACCTAAATCGGAACCACAACTGTCTGTTTTTTTTATCATAAACTAGCGGACGCCTCGCGGTTTCACCCGCGTAGTTCCCGTTCCCGTAGGAATACAGGGATAAAAAGTAGCCTATGTCACCCGGGGATAGTGTAGCTTCCCAACGGTGAAAAAATTTTTGAAATCGGTCCAGTACTTTCGGAGCCTATTCGGTACAAACAAACACACAAACAAAAATATCTTTGCTCTTTATAATATTGGTATAGATAATTAAAAGTTACATTTTTATTAACGCTTCGAAATAAGACCTTGTTTTTCTTGAATTTCATATCGGGCAGTACTTTTTAGGGTTCTGTGCCCAAAGGGTAAAAACGGGACCCTTTTACTAAGGCTCCAAGGTCCGTCTGTCTGTCTGTCTGTCTGTCTGTCCGTCACCAGGCTGTAGCTTATGAACTGTGATAGCTAGGCAGTTGAAATTTTCACAGATGCTGTATTTCTGTTGCCGCTTATAACAACAAATACTAAAAACTAAATATTTAAGGGCGATTAACTTCGATTTATGATATCTTCGAAACTATGCATTTTTAGACCACATACTACAGGACTTTTTGTATTATTTTTACTTATAGAATATAAGCCTAGAGTTAAGGCATATAAAAAAACTCCATATATTCGGGGTCTTACATTTTGTTTAAAGTAATTACTAAGAAAAATACGGATTTTGTTTGACACAAATAAATAATATTGATATTCGAGACGGCGGGCGCGGGAAAAGAATGTCTGGAAGGACTTAGAGGAGCTCTTTGCCCAGTAGTGGGACAGCAAAAGCTAAACAAAAAAAAGATAGTTATCAGGACTTACAGACGACAGCATTCGTTGAAAAGACTTCGTCCCAGTTTGTCATTTATTGCAACAAGCGAGCCATTATCATGTCAAAAAAATTATACCGGGTTGAATGATCACTGAGTTTTGAGACAGTTTCAAATAGTTTTATTATATTAAAAGGTTTATTACGACTTGGCAAGCGTGCTTCACCGTCGATCACATCATCGCTTACCATCAGGTGAGATGTGACCAAGCGTGAGCCAATCAATAATAAAAAAGGAAGAAAATGCAAAAAAAAACCGGCCAAGTGCGAGTCGGACTCGCGCACGAAGGGTTCCGTACCATTATCGCAAAACAACGGTGAAAATATCACGTTTGATGTATGGGAGCCCCCCTTAAATATTAATTTTATTCTGTTTTTAGTATTTGTTGTTATAGCGGCAACAGAAATACATCATCTGTGAAAATTTCAACTATATAGCTATCACGATTCATGAGATACAGCCTGGTGACAGACAGACAGACAGACAGACAGACGGACCGCGGAGTCTTAGTAATAGGGTCCCGTTTTACCCTTTGGGTACGGAACCCTAAAAAAGTATCGCCCGACAAATTTTTATTTCATGCTACATAATTTAACTAGTAGTACACACGCTTCGATCTACAATCTGTTGAACACGTAATTATGAGACGATTTCTTGCGAAAACAAACTCTATTCAAACTGTAAAAAAACGCCCATACCTTTTGAACGGCTAAACCGATTTTCGTGTCTCCTGTGCGGGTCACAAATAAATATTTTTCTTTCTTTCTTTTTTTCTTTCTCTCGCCCAAATCACCTTTCAAACAAAAAAAAACGGCCAAGTGCGAGTCGCTCTCGCGCACCGAGGGTTCCGTACAAACCTCAGCTTAAAGGTATTATAGACCTGAGTATTTGAAATGAATGTCAATTTAACACCTCTACGCGTTCATGAGAAAAGGGGTAGTAAATTTAAAATTATTAAAAATATTTATATGACATTATGTAACTAAACATTTACGGTTTTCACAATTATTCCTTTATCTGTGCTATAAGACGTTGCTTCGTACCAAATTTCAAGATTCTCAGTTCACGGGAAGTACTCTGTAGGTTTTGATTCCCTTGCGAGTGTCGAAAATTTGCGGCAAAAATGGCTGTATCTTTTGATTGCGTCGGCTTAGGTTTTCGTTTTTTTCCTTTCGAGGTACGGAACGGTAAAAACGAAATCAAAATCGGATCATACGTTTATAAGCTATGCTGCCACAGACAGATACACAAACACACAGTTTCACACTTGTAACTTATAAAACCGCTCTTTTTCCGTCGGGGATAAAAAAAAATGAGTGGACACCAAGTGGCTACTATCATCATCAGCCTTATAATGTTCCCACTGCTGAGACACAGGCCTCCTCTCTGTGAGAGCGGTAATGTGCCTTAATCAACCACGCAGGCCCAGTTCGGGTTGGTGGATGTCACATATCTTCGATTTTTTGGCTCTAGGACATGCCGGTTTCCTCACGGTGTTTTCCTTCACCGTTTTAAGAGCAGTGGTGATCAAATAATTTACACTAAGTAAAGCGCCTGCCTGGATTTAAAGTCACGAACTCACGACCTACGACACGTAAGTCTGGCCCGGTACCGCTGGGCACTTCTCAGTGGCTACGATCATCTCTACAGAAATATATCTGAGGCTTTATACAAAATGTCATTATATCAGCGATGGTGATAGTCGGAATGCCAAAATGTATGGGATTGATAACTTGACATTTCTATAGCGCTGGATATTCCTAAACATTTATTTATTATATACTTTATTGTACACCACAAAACATACAGGAAAAACATTTACAAAAACAAGTGTACAATGGGCGGTCTTATCGCACAGGGCAATCTCTTACAGACAACCTTTGACATTTCGCGAATCGAAGCGATGCTTTCGATGACAGAAAGTCACTTGTCTAGAAGACTCTGTCTACTTCCTTCCTTCATTTGTCTTCTGTATTCTTGTCTGTCTCTGTTTCATCATCATCAAGGTCGTCGCCAGCCGATGGACCTGGGGGGGGCAAGTTGATATATGGAGGATGGGAAAAAAGTATGAATTTTAAATACGGTACAGTCAAAAGCATATATGAAAATATAAACTGGTAGTACGAGTCTTACCCCTACGGCGATTGTTGTAAGAACGGTATAAAGTCCAATAGGTAACATTCCACGAGCTCAGTCATCGGGGGCTTTGGTTAAACTTCTCGACCACTTAATCATCTAAATCTTATAAGTTTTCTGTGCACTTTCATCATGGCCAGACCATTGAGGCGATTTTCCCCCATAGTACTTCTTAATCAGGTTTTTAGCCTCCTGAGGCTGCTTAACGATTGATTTTGGTAGACCGACCAACATTTTCAACGCTTTTAGTACTCGTTTAGGACATCAACAAATGGCTAGATTTGTTGGGTTGGGCTTATGCTGACTTAGGACTTTGATTTCTTTCCATTTGGCTACTTATTTTTTAATCTGTGGGGGGAGGGGGGGCTAATGCCCCTACCTGTCCCCCCTTGGCGACGTCCTTGATCATCATCATCATATCAGCCGAAAGACGTCCACTGCTGGACATAGGCCTGCCCCAAGCGTCGTCGCCACATTGACCAGTCCCGTATCTCTGTTTACTTGTTTTAAATATCAGTAGAATTTCCTAACCAAATTCAACCTTATTAAAAACAGTTTTCAAACCGATAGTCAACAACTGGATAAAAAATCATTTTAATTCAATCCTACTCGCTCAAGTACGTCTCTATTTTTACAAAATCCTTTTACAGAATCCAACTAAACATTTTTCTTCCTTTAAACGAATAAAACACAAAATGTTAGCATCAAAAGCCAACCCTTTCAACCCCCTCGTTATCCCATATTTTACAATGAAAACTCAGGTTTCATCCCACGCTGACCGAAGTGGACGAGAGATGGATATATACGACCTGCACAAGAGCGAAAAGGACAGGTATATGTTTCAAGCACCACTTGAAATATAAAAGGTATCGGATTGGCGAGGAATGATGGGAGACAGAGATGCGAATACGGTTTCAGTGTGTGTGTGAAAAGGAGCAGTATAGAGATATGCGCTTGAGTGGATACGTGCTTATTCGTATCCAAAGATGTTCTGAAGTGGTTCAAATTAGTTGAAGTTTATTTAGTTTAAACGGTAAATAAATGTGTTGAATTAAATAAATATCTGTTGGTTTGTATGTTTGTTGCTTCGGCATTATCTTGAAAAGTTAATAGGCGCGACGGAAAAGCTTGTATGATGGATGTAAAGTTGGCCACCCGTGTTATTTAAGAGTTGAGGAAAACCAAGAGCAACATATAAATAGTACAGAATTTCAATTTTAAACTTTAGCAAGAGGTTTGAAAAAACATAAACTAACTGAATCACCTAATTGACTTTGACTTTGAATCACCCAATTAATTTAATTATTTTCATAAGCTAGTACTCGAGGAAAGAGCCTCTTTAGGATTCCATCTGTTGTGGTATCTGTTGTTTCATCTGTCCTATGGATAAAGATACGATAAAGATATTTATTTTTGTAAAACATGAGTATACGATAGATTTGCATGGTCTTAAAATAACATTTGCTAATAGGATCTACATGTTTATCCGTTCAGGGCATACAAAAAAAAATTGGTCATATTAACCGTTTGAATTTATATAATAAAAAAAAACAATTATATAATCTACTGTCTGTCATGCAGTCGTTTGTAAACAATTTATAGAAAAACTTTACTAAAAAAAGGTACAGTTTTGATATTGATGAAATGTCGTAATGATAGCTAAGTACGATCATTTAAAATTCTATTGCGCTATAATAACATTTAGCTATCAGGTATTTTTTTAGATGTAGTTTAAATTGAGATGAGATGGATGGATGGTGTTGATATTTGTGGTGTTAGTGCTCAGTTGCAGTCTAAGCAGAAGTTTTTTATTTTTTTATTTATTTGAGTATACTCTAAAGTGATTGTCGTCAGTATTTGCTTGATTATTTTGAAAATTTGTTGGTTGGACTTGAGCAGTCTCATACTTCGAAGAGAGTAAGTTATCACTTGCATTTTTTTTTAAATTTAATCAGCCAGTGCTGATTGATGTTTTGAACAACCTATAGTGTTTGCAAATGGTGTTCTTTTTGTAACAAAACTAACACTTTTAACAGGCTATATTTTATGTATTTTATCTGCCCTCGACTTCGTGTGCGTAGCATTTGTAGGTACTTCGAATAGCCAATGTTTTTTTTACTTAAACCAAACATATTTTTGGTGTGTCTGCTTTACTTGAGAAATTATTGAGTCACCTCACAAACTTTCACCCCCCTATGGATGATATCCGGAATAAAAACTATTCTATGTCCTTTCCCGGGTCTTAAACTCCATGCCAAATTTCATCTTCTTCAGCGGTTAAAGCTTGAAAAGGTAACAGACAGATAGACAGACAGAGTTGCTTTCGTATTTATATTATTAAAATATATGAATGATAATTGGTTTAATGCTTGAACCAAATATCACAATTACATTGGTTCATAGAAGATTAGCTGTACGCACGCAGTCGTTAATCTTGTAAAAAAGAGATTGAACTTTAAAACTTCTCTCAATCTCACCCATTATTTCAGCCACCCTAATTATTTGTCCCTATCCTAACCAAAATCATCACCAATTTACCCTCAAATAAGTCTATATTCCAAGTATCCCTCAGCCCTATCAAGTTACGTCACCATGCTCATAATGACGACATAACCAACATTTGTCACGTAACCCAATATCTGGACAAACATTTGGACAATTAGTAGATTCTGTTACATGGTGGGATTTAAGAATTATAAGAAAAAAATCATTGGTGACATTTTTGGTTACAAAGTGTACATCTGTATAGAAAAGTAGCGAAGGTAAAAAAATGTTGACCAGTTCGTTTATCACAAGGTTGCATCTCGTAAAAAAAAAAACAAAAAACCCGACTGCTTAAAAAGCGAACTAAAAAGACGTAAACAAGAAAAAAATCATGCTGTGCAGTCGGAGGATACATCTGGTTTTGGTCAGCCAGCTCGCGAATATGTTTAGTTCGCTTTTTAAGCAGCCAGGTTTTTTGGTTTTTTTTTATAATTATTTTTTATTTAACTCTTTTTAGTTATTTCCTTTTCGAATTAGGTACATTTAAACATATAAGTAAAAGTGTTATTATGTTATTATATTTTTGAAATCGCCTCTTTAAACCCTTTATTTTGATATCCCAAACAATGGAATTTTAATTAAAAAAAAAAATGGGCCCCCACAATATGGCGCCCAAAAGCCGCTATATTTTAATGTAGCCAGTGACACTCGCAGAGTTGAGACGAATCGATTGACGTACAAATCAGCCAACGCGTTTGGTCTCTCGAAAGCCAAATAGGAACAAACAAACATACATACATACATAAATAAACTGATAAACACATTAACCTCCTTCGGCAGTCGGGTAAAAATTGTTGACCAGTTCTTTTAACACAAGGTTGCAACTCGTAAAAAGTAGTCTGATTAGGAACTGAGTGACTTTTTCATCAAAATGATCTAAGACAGACCTCGGAGTTTGACCCTCAATGACATTCAACATAATCAATCTGCATAGATTTAACATTTTTAACCTATAAAGTCAACAGTACGATCAATGACCCATAAGCAAAGAATTTATGTTTTCATACATTTAATTATGTCCTCGAAAAATCCTCAATAATAACTTTACATTCTGAGAATGGTCAAACTTCGTATTATTCAGCTCGAAGTACACTCGAAAAGTATAGAATAACTCAATAATGAGATCTTTTTCAACAAACCTCTTCAAACGCTGGCCGGTTATTGAAACCTTTTTATTTCGAGAAAAAAAAATACTCAATTCGAATCACCACTTGAAATCCTTACGTCTTCGGAGCATTTACCAATGGATATGCAACCTTATAACTAAGTCCTAAGACTGAAAATCACTTTGGCAATTCTATATTAGAGTAAACCAAAAAGCTAAACATCTTCGCGACAGTTATCATCCAAAATTCAGTCTTATCTTCTGCACATAAAATTCAAAATCAATTGACTTATCAGGTGATCTCTAACGATTTCGCAACAAAGAATCGTAAATTCTATGAGAACTAGATAGGGTATGATTTGGGTTGGGTGTATGTTTGTCTGATTGTCGAGTGGTGCTAGAAGGTTAATGGTTCAGTAATCGACAGTGCCCGGGGGTGGATTCGCGAGTGTGTTTTTGATATGTTTAGAGATATAAAGTTAAGATGGAACCGGCAAGATTTTTGCAAAAATAGTGTTTTTATTTTTCTTGATCTTGTTTCTAAAATTAGTTTTTCTAGTTGAGTAACATATTGCTCTGTTGGAATAAAACATATAGTAGATTTTGTCAGCAGAAAATATTCCAAAGGAACTTACTTTCTGGATAATTTATTATGTGTTCATCCTGGATATAAACAGGTAGTTTATGCGTTAATAGTAACTAACATCCATCCATTTACAAAACTTCGCGACTGTTAAGACGGTACCCTGACCAAAAAATCGGCATGAGATATGAGCGTTCCTATTGGTCTAGCGGCACTGGTGGCGCAAGAATAACAGTAGTGAATACGCCCAGATTTTTGAATAAAATCTTTATAAAATCGAATTTTGGCCTTTTGAAAACAATAATTCTACAAAAATGTTCGTTATTAAATTGTCTATCCATTAGAGTTAGTACAAAAAATAATCAATGAACACTTTACGAGGAGATGCATAATATCAATAATTATTTCTCATTTTTATGTTTTTTTGGAAGTGGATTAGTGAAATATATACAACATTTAAAAAAAAACTAAATCTACCATTTTAGAATCAATATTATGTAGAAATTTAATGTATTTTTATTAATTGATATTTCTTTTTAAATAACGAGTAGATAGCTCCTAAAAACAGCACAAAAAACGGCTTGCCCGGCGTTTTGCTCGGGGTACCGCCTTAACCCAACTAATTTGGTCTACTTATCATGCCTCGAAAGTTGGATACAGACATTGCGAGGCATGCACCGCACACGCCTCGCAACGCACGCCTTTCCTTTGATTTGAGTTGTCGTAGCACTAGTTCACCACGAATTTGAACGTCCACACATAGCGATGAGCGTCGTGCGCTGCGCATGCCTCGCAATGTCTGTATCCGCCTTTAAACAGAATTACGCAAAGTGACTTTTAAGCAAATTTAGTGACAGCCTCACTATATTATTAAGTACATATTGTAAATAAGTTAGATTTTACATTTAAGAAATATGTATCTTGTATTTTTTTTCAAAAAAACTTTCACGAATATTGGCCTACGTGGTTAGGCAGACTAACCAGCAAAAATTATGCACTTCCAACACACCACACCACCACACCATCAGCCTATCAATGTTCCCACTGCTGGGACACAGGCCTCCTCTCTGTGAGAGGGAATGGGCCGTAATCCACCACGCGGGCCCAGTGCGGGTTGGTGGATGTCACACGTCTTCGTATTTTTGGTTCTAGGACATGCCGGTTTCCTCACGATGTTTTCCTTCACCGTTTTGAGAGCAGTGGTGAAGAAATAATTTACACAAAGTAAAGAGCCTGCCTGGGCTCGAACCCACGACCTACAACTTGTAAGTCGTGGCCGATACCACTGGGCCACCACTGCTCCCAATTCCAACAATATCACATAAATACGCATCAAATTGATAACCTCCGTTATTTTTTCCGCTAAAAAGAGCCAATTTTACCCGGCTCCAACTTTCCGAGATGCGACCGTGCCAATAACTGACCATCTTGAGCTTCTTGGCGTTACGTTGACATCGACTCTCAATTTTGGCTCATACATTGAGGCAAAGGCTCAGCTGGCTGCCAAAAAGCTGGGGATCCTTGCGAGGGTGAGGAGGTACTTCACGCCAGAACAGCTGCTCAGCTTGTATAAAGCGCAAGTTCGATCATGCATGGAGTACTGTTCTCATCTCTGGGACGGATCTGCCAAATACCAGCTTGATGCACTAGAGTCGATCGAAAAGCGGGCCAGGAGGCTCATCGGCGATGAAGCACTGGTTAAGTCAAAGCTCCAGAGCCTTGAACACCGTCGCCGAGTTGCCAGCTTGTCGGTTTTTTATCGGTTACATTTCGGGGAGTGTGCGATGGAATTGCATGATCTAATTCCGCCCAGCCCGTTTCATCATCGGACTACCAGTCGTACGGCGAAGCGCCATCGGTACATGGTAGACATCCCACCCATACGCACTAAACGTTTTGAGAATACTTTTATTATGCGTACAGCTAAGGAGTGGAATTCCCTGCCGGAGTCTGTGTTTCCCGATGGCTGCAATCTAGGGGTCTTTAAGTCAAGAGTGAATAGGTTACTTCTAGGCAAGCGTGCTCCACCGTCGACCACATCATCGCTTACCATCAGGTGAGATAGTGGTCAAGCGCGAGCCTATAATGAATAAAAAAAAAAAAAAAACCTATTTTAAGTCGGTTAAAAAGCCCTTAATTTTTTTTTTGCTAATAAGAATGTTCCAGTTCCTTCTTGCAATATCTCCTTGATAAAAAAGTTGAACCAAGTAGGTACGCTCACTACATCCCCTAAACTACGCTCAATCTAATTCTGTTCACTTGTTTTCGAGTTTTTTTTCCCCGTTTTTATTAGCGCGTGTAACTGATACACGGTGCACAATTGATTTATTAAATATTTGTTTAGTGAAGGTGAGCTGTATCGGGCGTAAAGATGAGGATGAGCGGAGCGAGGTTTGCGTGCTAAAAGAGGTGGTGTAGGTTGCTGATGTAGTGTATTGAAAGCTTTTGATAATCAATAAGAGTTTGTGAGCAGTTTAGAATAATTGGGTCGAGAAATAACGTTTTTAGGGTGCAGTACCCAAAGGGTAAAAACGGGGACCTATTATTAAAACTCCACTGTCCGTCTGGCTGCCTATCTGTCTGTCACCAGGCTGTATCTCATGAACCGTGATAGCTAGACAGTTGAAATTTTCACAGATGATGTATTTCTGTTTCCGCTATAACAACAAATACTAAAAACAGATTAAAATAAATATTTAAGTGGGGCTCCCATACGACAACAGTGATTTTTTGGCCGTTATTTGCGATAATGGTACGGAACCCTTCGTGCACGAGTCCGGCTCGCTCTTGGCCGGTTTTTAGACCACCATTTTTTGCCATACATCAACAAATTTAAAATGTTTCTTTCTTTTCTTTCTTTTCTTTCTTTTCTTTCTTTTCTTTCTTTTCTTTCTTTTCTTTCTTTTCTTTAATTTCTTTCTTTTCTTTCTTTTCTTTCTTTTCTTTCTTTTCTTTCTTTTCTTTCTTTTCTTTCTTTTCTTTCTTTTCTTTCTTTTCTTTCTTTTCTTTCTTTTCTTTCTTTTCTTTCTTTCTTTTCTTCCTTTGCTTTCTTTTTTTTTTCGTTCTTTCCTTTATTTTCTTTCCTTTCTTTCTTTTCTTACTTTTCTTTCAAACAGACAAACTCTTCAGCTTTATACACTTCACTTTCGCAAAAACATCTTCTCATAGATGAGCGAATCTATTCGAGGCATGCCTCTTCGCTCCACCTCGTGTAAACCGACACTACACTGGAGCGGCTTCCAACATTTTTATTAAATTTTCCGAGTGAACACTGTGTCGGCAATTTTTATAGCGGGAGTTTTTTTTACAATTGATTAAAGGGATCTTGTTACCGATATGTATTGTTGTAAGAGTGTGCGTGCTTGAACAAACATACGCTTTCATTATTGAGGAAGGTGCTTCGTAACTCGTAATGTGATAGTTTCATTATTTTTTTAAAAATTTTGCTGATTTTCGTGTAGGGCAAGGAGCATTTTGTATTGTACTAAATGTCGTAGATAGATCAAACATTTATTTAGTGCACTCAAAATACACAGGACAACCCACAAAATCACCTTAAGATTATATCAATTTACATCTACTATAACAAAAAATGTGCGTCTCAAGGTTGCACCAAATGGGAGTCCAGCTCAGATCATCCAATGACTTCTCCTAGGACGTGTCAGACTTTTACTGAATAAAACCTACCCATGTTCCTTCAGTTGCTTGAGCCAGGGCCGCGGTAACTCTTCTTCAAATTAAACCACGACCAGGCAAATATACGTGAAGCTGATATTCTGCTGGATCACGAGACAGTGACATACGGACGCTAAGCAGACGTGATTTGTTGGCGTAGTGTTTTTTTGAAAGTCTTATGGCAAAAGCCTCATCTAAAACGTAGGAAGAAGGAACGACTAATACCTACTCGTTGGTCGTAGATGTGTTTTTCATGGCGCCTGTAACAGTGCCGAAAAATCGAGGTCTCAACCAAAATCTAAATATACATGGTAAACTAAATATATCCCGAAACAAATATAAATTACAATTGTGACCATGTCAGCTTAAACATTTATAATATACATTGTGTAGAAATTTATCAAAAAAAAGTATCAGATCAATAATACCAAAAATTTTATGATAACGAACTTTGATCAAAACCCGGGACTGTGCACTCGCGTGTTTTTGATCACTGTTTTGTTGTCTATGAAATTTTATAGAGGTTGTTGTACTGTTATGCTTCCTTTTAAATATTTCGTAATTGGCAGTATTTTCACTTAATAAGGCATTGAGGTTATACAACTCCTATTGTCTTAATATTGTCAAAATGGTAACTTAACAGAAACTCAAGGCTAACAATACCGTAACAATACCGTAATAATAACGTATACGTCAGTTTGACATATATCACAGAGATCAATCTTTCTTTTAAGAAGTATAGTCCACTACTCCCCTACTCCACTATCTATGCATTACCACAGATAGTCGAATACTAATTAACAATCGTTTGAAGTGACAGTGTCAATCGTTATCTGATGACGTTCCAGGGGTCACAAACAATGACATATCCTGATGACATCAGAAACAATGACATGTTGTGATGACACTATGGAAACTATTGTTTTGATGTTTATTAGAGGGTAGTGAGAGCTTGCTTTTACACTTGAACTTCGAAAATGAACCTTTGTGCTAAGAACTAAAGGCGCTTTCTATGTTGTATTGATACCATGGACTTGTGATTGGCTATACTTAGAAATATTGATTCATTTTTGCGGGTTTTAAAACATGGTTTTGGAAGGGTTGAATTATTTGCATTCATTACCTACGTATTGCAGAATATTACGGCAAAGATTTATTCGGCAATGTACGACTGTCACCGTATCCAAGCTATAAAACATATAAAAACCGGCCAAGTGCGTGTCGGACTTCGCAAATTTAGGGTTCTGTTCCAATTTGTCAATACATTGGTATTTGCTAGTAAAATATGCGTAATAATAAACATTATCACCAAATTTGAAATTGAAAATTGGTCAAGGGAAGTTGAAAATGTCTTCGGAACAAAATGTGTGACAGACGACAGACAGACAGACGGACACGAGTGACAGCAATAGATCTCCGTTGGACCCTTCGGGTACGGAACCCTAAACTCTATATAAATATGAATGAATTAATCTAAACTAGCTAACATATTTAGCAAATAATCGTGGACATTTAGATAAGTTAATAATATCAGTTTCCTAAGTCCTTTTTTACAAAAATTAGATTCAAAATAATTCCAAATGTATGAATCGAGAGGAAACATTTATTATTGCAATTTGTTTCAACAGATTGACAAACGTGACCCACCAAACAACACTCCGCTTACAAAAATTTAATATATTTCACCCCTCAGCAGACAATACGGACGCTACATACCAACCACTTGAAAAGTATTAACACAATTACAGTTCATATTAAACTGGCAATATATCACAGTACAGGGTGTGTTCATACCAGTCGATCATTCAGTCATGAAAAATAATGCAAATTATAGAATTATTATTAATTAACTATTGAATAGATATTATTGAATTATTATTAATTAACTATTGAATGGATATTATAAAATTATTATTAATTAACTATTGAATAGATATTATTAAATTATTATTAATTAACTATTGAATAGATATTATTAAATTATTATTAATTAACTATGGAATAGTTATTATTAAATTGATGAAATATGATTTTTGTTAAAGTTAACTTAATTAGTTTGCGATTGTAGTGTTAGTTGTAGTTGTAGATTTGTGCAGGGAGTAATTGCAATTAATAAATCAGCGATGAATCAATTCTCATATTAAATTCGTAATATAACCTTATACAGGATGTATTTAAACCGGCAGATCATTCACAGGATGACTACAGTCTCATATTAAATTCGTAATATATCCGTATACAGGTTGTGTTTAACCCGGGAGATCATTCACAGGGTGACTACTGTTGTTGAGGACACAATGACGCTCGAGCTTATTAAATACTGAACCGTAATTTGATTTGGATATTAGTAGGGTTGCTACTGTGTTGCTTTGTTATTCGATAGCATTTGCATGGCTGAGTTGACTTGCATTGTGTTTTTTTATAATATAATTTAAAAAGAAGATACTATTTTAATAAAGGTTTAATTTGTTTATGATCAACATGATCTAAATATATTAATTTATTGGCAGATAAATATTATTAACTCGATAAAAAAATTGGCAATTTATGACAAACTGGTAGGTACTTACTTGATATTTTGCTGATAGTGAAACAACAACAAAACAACAGTTAACTAACACTTATTCTGAAAAACTTAACTCTTTTGAAATAAAAGTAGAATTAGCTGCAACAAAAATTATATCAAAGGCTAGCCTCCCTTGTAAGTATTCTGAAAATTTCATTCGTAAATTGCTTTTTCACAATTAATTCTACAAAAAAGGAATACCATACTTTCATTGTTCATTTAAACAAAATCGAAACAGGCGTGGCTACTCCTAAACAAAAGAAATAAATTCAAAAATACAAATACGGAACCCCCGCAGTGCCAACCCTGCCGAATAATTGCATCCCAATAGAACACTAATTCCTCAATCGAATGTATAACCACACCAAAAACTATCATCACGAAAATCAACTCTATATTCAACTCCACAAAACTCAATTTCCAACACCAAACTTAATAATAGAGATCGCCAACAATTGGTTTTATTGTTACCGCCCGCCGATTCAAAGTTACTCCGTTCAGACTGCAATAAATTTCGAACAAATTTAAACTTTATTTAATGGGGATAAAGTGTAATTTGGTTTGATTAATGTGGGGGTAGTAAATTATAGGTGTCGGGTACAATCGTGGCGGGTAGTCAGAGTTCATTCTGTATTGCTAATCACTTGAGAATGGACTTAGTTCGGAGGGTACATTCTAAGGGTCGTGATGGGGGTGTTTTTATTAATTCTGCAGTCATTTGGATATTAATATTGGATAAAAGGGGGTTGTTTGTATGTGATTAGAAATCGACAAATGTTGAGTTATGGTCTGATGTGATTAATGGGTGGTTTTAGGGAGAGTATTTTAATTATAACAGGATATATACAACAGAGATTAACAATATAGGCCAAGGACAGTAATCTAGGACCACCTTCGGGAAGCCTTCAAAGTCAACAACTCAAATCTGCCTAGCCTTTTAAAGGTTGGAAAAAGGCTTCCAGTCTAACTAGACGCAGCTGAGTACTAGTATTTTACATGGAGCGACTGCCTATCTGACCCCCACAACCCAGTAACTAGGTAACACGATACTCCTTGGTAAGACTGGTGTCAGATTTTAAGCTTCTGACTATCCGTATCAATTATCAAAGATCTTCAAATGACTGAAGGCTTGACGTGCTTTCTGAGGCAGGTCTCGGTATGTAATGGTCACCCATTCACGAAACAACCTCAGCAAGCTTTGCTTAACCTGTAAGATCGACCCGTATGACAGGTATTACTTAGCCACGAACATCAAAAATTTCCAACAAACCAATGCCTTAAATTCTCTTCAGGAGAGCTTTATTTTAGTTACTGAAAATGTTTATAAAACCCGTATTTATAAAGCCTTCTCACACACATATAAAACAAATCCAAAAAACAAGTACCCAGCGGCCACAAAGCGAAACTCAACAAAAAGTTTAAAAAACAAGAAATATTTTCAAAACTGTTCACTAATTTCTTTATAATAACTCAAATGTGAGGGTCGTAATTAGCAGCCCTCCAGTCAGGGGTTTATTTTTGTTAAGTTGCATACAAACCGGACTGTGGACTGGTCGAGTGAGCTTTTATATTATTATGTTTACTGTTTGGGGAAAACCTCTTTTATAAAAAGGGCATTTCCAGTAGAAGAGTTAATGAAGGAAATAATATATCTTTAACAGATTATAATGGGCTTGTGGCTTTAAAGAAATATTGGTCAGATATGGCAAAACACTGAGAAACGTGGAAGGCTATGAGAGGGCGTTTGCCCAACAGTGGGACAACATAGGATGAAAAATAAATTATGCTCTTCTAGAACTTGTTGACACGTCCAACATGTAAGATTCAACTGATTCTAGAGATATTCTACATTTGCTATAACTAGAGTTGATCTCGAACTTTTACCATGTGTAATATTGCTTACCCAGATACCAATTTCATCTTGTTTACTTGGCACATAGAATTTGATTATTTAATTCTACTTTTGAACAACAACGTTACTTATTATGAAAACGATTTAAACAATAAACATGTAAAGATAAAAGATTTGTTTATAAGTTACATGTTCATATGTAGATGATGTTTTTCTCTCATCCAAATACTGTGCAGGGGCCGTACCTTGACGTGTCAAAACTATCTGAGAGGGAGACGCAGCTAGACAAGATAAATGGCACTGTCCCTTTTTCACAGTGGAACCATGATAGTTTTCAACCCGTCATGGTAAGGCCGCAGTTTTTTTCCATCAATCTCTTAAAGGTTATATTCTTCCTAATTTAATTACGGGTTAAGCCCTAAGCCCAAACGAAGCATCCCTTTCCCAAAGTAACACAAATGAATAGTAATGCTAGTGGCGTACAGTCAGGGCCAGCACACACTAAATCTCCCGCACAATAGCCGAGGCGCGCGCTGCTGCATTGTGCCTAGTAATTTATGGCGACGACTGTACACGCTATGTTTCGGCTGGCGGTGTAAACATTATGCAGTACTGTAATTATGTATTTATATCTTTGTTATGTATGTAGTAGCATATTTTGTTAGGATTTTCACCTTTGCCATTTCTTTCTTCTTCGTTTTCCAGTGTGCTGTTTGGTCTGGTTGTTTGAGACTTGTGTGCGGTTAGATTTATAGGTTACTTTTCATCTGAACTTAAAATTATTTGAAAGCAATTTCCCATGCAAATTTCTGTTTCCTCTATCTTATTTAACATTCAGTCTTCCTACAAGTTATTACCATGCTCTTGATAAATATTAATTATGCCTAAATATTGTAACGTGTTTCAATAGTCCTTTTTGTGCTGGTAATGATAATTGATACATTGATTCAAATAATTTGGCATCTTTAATAGCGCTCATATTCAAAATCAGAACACAAACCGAGTTTGCAATTCGAATTCAGCAACCATAAAGCACCGTACATCGTCCAGTGCCAGGCTCCAACAATAGTTGCCGCAACGCAGTGACATTATTATGCACAAAATACAAAGCGGCTTTTGTTCGTACGACCGGCCAGTGTTGTAACCAGACGCATTAATCTACGCGAAACATTGGCGGAGTGTCGAAACACGCGCGTTAATGTATGGAGGTGAAATGTATGCATTCGTCGTTCATATTTGAAATATGCAATGGATTGCTGGCTACGTTGATATTTGGTATGGGTAATAGTTTGTTACTATATGAAAATATAGATGAGATTTTAAAAGAACCCGTCAAGTATTTTAAAACAAAACCAAATTAAATAGGTTTATTTGTGTAGTCTCACCACTCTATGTAATATAATTACGCAAGATTTCAAATTTCATGTGTCTGATTTACACCTGAGATGATTGTAAAATGTGAGTTTACAATCATCTAACGGTGGTAGTAGGTACTTCCACGAACATAATCTTACAAGGGTCAAACACTACCTATTACTCAGCCATCATGATTTCTCATTACAAACTACTAATTTCTCGAGAAATCTCCCAATACAGTTTCGTCATCTACAAAAAAACTGCGTCTAAATAGTTTCCAATGACAAAAAATATTGACTCAGTTTGAATTTCAATTAGAACGGGGATTTCCCGATAACGTGTTGTTTAAATATTTGTAGTATCGATTACGTTATTACTTTAAGCCTTGATTCGATAGAATTTACGTAATATACATTAGCTAGCTTTTGTGTAACTTAGTTTTTATGATTATGTTCATCATCAGTCTACAGCAGTTCACGGTTTGACATAGGACTTTCTTATCACATGCCATTTATCTCAATTATTAGCATCTATCATCCAGCTGCTATCAGCCACCTTGCGAAGATATTCCACCTAGAGAAACGACCCACTTTAAGGCAAAGACTTTCTCCCTTTTTCCCACAATTCTGTTTCCCGCTATTGTTGGACCAATCCTTCGGCAGAAGTCAAGTTCATCCCGTCATCTTCACCTTGGCCTGCCGTGATGTCACCTAACATATGATAGCCATGGTATTAGATTTTTCATTCATCCCTATTTATGTTGATTTGCGGGAAAATCATTTCTTACTAGATACACTCTACTCTACAATTTGTAAGGAATATGTCGCCCAATATTTGTATTATCTTCATCACTTTAAGCTGTGCATCAGTCAGTTTATCAATCAAACTTTCGGTCAGTTTGGTATCTGCCATGTTTTGTATTCAGATACATATTTACATAATAAAATGAATCAGTAATCTCCCCTACCTTATTCTTTCATTTGCCAAACATTGTTGATAGACAATGAATAAAAAATAAACCAAAACATAGGCTAACAGCATCATTTACCAGCAGATGTCTATATTAAATCTACTTACATTTCAATAGCTCTATTCATCTCTTTCACGCGCACACAAAACACTATCCCCGTCCCACTCACACTCATAATGAGATTCAAAATGGCCAGTATTCGCTTTATTGTATTTCAATAAAATGTTGTTTGTATTGAATAAAACTGTTCGTATTATTTTAATGAATTTTTTTCCGTGCGAGGGCGTACCTTTTATTATAACACAAAAACGACTCAACTTTTTTCTTTTGATTGCGTTTTTTTCTTGAAGAACGGTTTACATTGATGATTGTGTTCAGTGAATTGGTTCACTTATACTCAGTGTCTTTTCAGTGTAATCGTTTTTTACGGACGCGTTCGGTTTCGATTACATTTTAATGGTCGCAGTCGATTTATTTGAATGTGTTCACTCGAGAGATGCCTTTATGGTTTTTAAATTGACGGATAGCGTTCCATTTTTGAATATTGAATAAAATCTTTTTTTTTACGTCGTTGTTGACAGCTACCTGTTATTTTTTGGTTAGGTTTCTTTTTAAATCGTTATGAACGAGTTCATATTATAAAAGTATTGATTTGAATGAATAACTTTTTTTTGCCAACTACTTTGTAGGTATTTTATTTTATCAGTTATCTCATAAGAAAGGAAATAAAATATTCCATTTTTGCTGTGTGAGATTACGTAGCAAAAGATCTGTTAATGCCTCCTTTATGAGTAATAGAATCGTGAAAGATTGCACCACTTTCAAACTAATGAAATTACTAACGTGTAGTTTACATATTGCATACAGAACTGCCTCTACCAATAAAACCAAACCTATATCTATTAAAACCTTATTAAAAAGCAAGGTTCAAACTCTCGATACCCCCGTCACCGTTTAAAAAAAAAACAATAACTTCGCCCATTAAATTGGTTCACGCGACTGCGCCGACTTTGCTTTAATTGCTGCTACACAATGACTGGCACGACTTGTACACACCCTGTATAAGTGTAGCCGGATGTATATGGCCTGTATTATGGTGTGTGGGTTGAAGAAACAATTTTATTGTGGTCTTAGCCATAGATTAAACCTAGATAGTAGACGTGTTGAAGGTTAAGGGAGCGGGAAATCGCTCGATGCGTAGCGGACAAGACCGCTTGACGTGACAACACTTAGGAGATACCTTCGAGTATGATCTGTAGTGGGTAACTTTCTAATCAAAGAATAAAAAAAAATAAAAAAATGCTCTATGGTAGGATGACAGATGAGCACCTATGGCCTTTTTTATTTTATTTTTTATATATATATTATAAAAAAAAACAAAACTTTGCCCGACACTAGGAATTTCTTCCTGTATCGTGGGTGCGTTTACAAACATATAAACTCACATACACAACACCCAGAGCCGGAACAACTATCTGTAGGTCATACAAATATTTGTTCCATGCGGGCATCGAACCCGCGACGCGCAGCGCAGCAGTCAATCGCTCAACCACTGCGTCAACCGTACGCCATTTTGATACCCTGGCAGACATAGCAAGCCAACAAAATTTAAAGTTACTTTTCAAATATGATTTCTCGTCTGCTCCTGTAGTATTTGATCCCCTGGTAGCAAGCTTACTCATTTCCAAATAAATTTATCTGAATAATTTAATTTCCTTTCTAATGCTTCAAACAAACTCTTCTTGACCTAGCAGCTGCTATTCTATTTTCTTTAGGCATGGTTAATTATCTCCCTTTTAGGAAAATAATTGATATTTTTAAATGAAATGAAAAACCGTGATCAATGTTGGACAAGGTATCAAAAATAGTACCTATATTAGTAGAAAAACTACTGATGATGTTACTGGACTGGAGATTTAGTGAAATCAGTCCAAGCAAAATCATTTGAGAAATATTAAAGTCCAGTGTCCACGCTATGCAAGCAGCCCATTTAAAAACATTTCAACTTCATTTGTGCACCATTATTTCAAGTAAAACCACATTAAAGTACAACATCAGTCTGTGTACACCCCACCACTCAGTGTGCACGCTGGTTCGCCTTTTTTGTTCCCCTTCATTGTTTGAACTTTTGTTCTCGACTGTATTATTTTCTCGGCGCTCTGTGTACTTTGAATTTCGAAACGAATATGTTTCAGAGAAACGTTCTTTGTTTGTTTTTCGAATTCGTTTTTTAAAATTGATTCGTTATTTTTTGGTGGCTCTGGAATAATATTTGTATGTGTTTTGTTTTTATATTTAGAATGTGTTAATGTAGGTGTTAGTGCGCTAAAGCGTTGGTCAATAACTGAGTTTAAGACGGTACCCTGACCAAAAAATCGGCATGAGATATGAGCGTTCCTATTGGTCTAGCGGCACTGGTGGCGCATGAATTACAGTAGTGAATACGCCCAGATTTTAGAATAAAATCTTTATAAAATCGAATTTTGGTCTTTTGAAAAAAATAATTCTACAAAAATGTTCGTTATTAAATTGTCTATCCATTAGTGTTAGTACAAAAAATAATCAATGAACACTTTACGAGGCGATGCATAATATCGATTATTATTTCTCATTTTTATGTTTTTTTAGAAGTAGATTAGTGAAATATATACAACATTAAAAAAAAAACTAAATCTACCATTTTAGAATCAATAATATGTAGAAATTTAAAGTATTTTTATTAATTGATATTTCTTTTTAAATAACGAGTAGATAGCTCCTAAAAACAGCACAAAAAACGGCTTGCGCGGCGTTTTGCTCGGGGTACCGCCTTAACTGACTTACTACTGGGTTTAATGTATTGTTAAACCTTCAACTTTGATTGCATCTGCCTGCTATAAGAGCAGAAATTGAGAATTTGTAGTTAAGAACGTGTCGAACCTGCCTTTTGGGCAAAAAAAAAAATATGTTCTTTTTTAACTTCTATTTTTTTATTCCGAAACCGGCAATTAGACTTTTGGATGGTACATTTTGTGAATTTTGACTCTAGTTTTCCTTTACACCTCGAACCAGCCATAAAAAATATTCACAAACAAAAACTAACCTATCCATCTCTTTGTCAACAGTTCAGAAACGCGCACGCATCACAGAAGTCTGCTCCAGTCCATCACCCCCCACAGAATCGCAGCAAGAATCGAAAACATCGGACCCCACCCCGCCACTAGCCACCCCACCCCCTCGCTCACCCTCAGACCACGAACTAAACGTAGAAGAAGAACTAGAAGAAACCGAACCATCACTAACACCTGAAAACCTGTCAATGAAGGAACAAAGGGAAGAGGTTCCAGTCAAGAAAGAAGAAGAAGACAAATGGGACAATCAAGACTTCAAATACAAAATGTTTAGACGACAACGGAAGGAGACTGTTGAACCAGCAACCGAAGACCCTTCTCCGTACCAGAAATCACCCGTAGACGTACTAATAAAGGTCTTCCCAAGACGTAGTCGACAGGAGATCGAAGGAATCTTAGCGAGATGCAAAGGAGATGTAGTCGCAGCTATGGAGATGATGATCACAGGAGAAAACCCAAACCCGTACCAAGTAACTCAAGAATCACCACCTTATATGCAATACCAGTCAAAATCCGCCTTCTCTCCTTTGTCAAACCAGAGCTTCAAATTTTCGCCGTCACGACGGTTTCTAACGCCGCCGTACAGTGGTACAGGGTACTTACCGACGGTGATCCGACCTCCTCCAGAGTACTTATCTTCATTCATGCCACCTTCAGAGCTGATGTATGGCCGACAGTTGCAGGTACCCTCACCAGGAACGTCTCCTACGTCGGATAATACCAATAATGATGGGTTCTCGGATTAGTATCTGAAGTATTGGATTGTGCTTTAAAAAGCTTTGCGTGTGTGCCATCGTGATGTTTTTGTGGATCTTCAAAATGATGTTCATGTAAAAGTGAGAAAAGAACTTGTGCAGTGTATTCTTGGCGCAAAAGCTTGTGTTGTACTTTATTGAAGATAATCTTATATTTGTTTGTTTCAACCTTATGAATGAGAATTTCAAGTGTATTCGCTACTTTAATTGTACTCCTTGTTTGATTTACTCCAAGATAATAGGCCTAATTTGTATACGTAATGAGTGTGGTTGATCACAGTAGAATAAATCAAATTTAAATAGTGTAAAAATATTTGAGACACGAAAAATAAGTTTCATACAATGCAAATCGAACAAGAATCTCTTGCTGAAATCAAATCAATATTTCTTTAATAATAATAAAGAAATTTAGTAGGTGTCTCTAATAACAAGAAAGATATTGTAAATATTAAGCTTGATCATATAATAGATTATCTGTAGTATTATTAATAATTATTATACTTACATACTATTTAATAATAATTCGAAATATTTAGCGGTAGTCATTCGCTGTTGAGTCGTAGGGCAAAATAGATTGATTACATTTTAGACTTAGCGTGCAACGCTGTACAAAAATGTAAATAGAAAAATAATACTTTAAGTACTATTAATAATACCCCTCTAGATTTTGTTGTAGTTGAGTGTAATAATTATTAAACTATCCCTTTATAATTACGCAACTTTCTTTGTCATGATAAGATTCGAATTGTTGTCTGATAATATTTTTAGAATCATTCCTAAAATCGTTTTCTTTGAATTTAAAATGATTTTAGGATTAAATCACATACCCTAGATTTAATATTAACAATAATTGTAATATTTTAATAATAAGAATGTACATAATTAAAACTGAATCTGAATAGAAATGCGTAGATCTTATAGAGATAACTAAAATAGATTTTTAATAAAAAAACAGTGATTTAATTTTTTCAATAATACTGTTTAGAGTGTCTAGGCAACTATTAATTATTTTTACTCATATTTGTTTGATAAACTTTTTGAATAATAATACTTTTACGTGTATTTTTAATATTTCGATAAAATACTCTCTATTAATTAGTGTTCAATAGCTAGATAATATTATAATAGATAGTTGTAAATGTAAATAATAGTTATAGTGAAATGTTTACCCGTAATATTTAGAGATGATAATAATTATATTGTAATGTAAAATAATAATAAATAAACGTGCTCAATAAATCAGTACATGAATGTGTATTATTTTATTAAATCCCCCACAATAGGTATAGGAATTATGAAACTGTAAACTGAATACTACTTAACCTAATTATCTCAAACAGAATGTAACCTTGGAATACAATTTGGCCAATTGCGCTTCGGACTCGCGCACGAAAGGTTACAATTATTGCAAAAAACGGCACAAAAATCACTTTTGTTGTATGGGAGCCCACTTAAATATTTATTTTATTCTGTTTTTAGTATTTGTTGTCTTTGCGGGAACAGAAATACATCATTTGTTCTTTCAACTTTCTAGCTATCACGGTTCATGAGATACAGCCTGGTAACAGACAGACAGTTAGACGGACCATGGTTGTTTGTAATAGGATCCCGTTTTACCCTTTGGGTACGGAACCCTAAAAACTACTGTGACTAGTGCCTATAGGGATAATCGCCGGTTGGTGTCACATTTCATCCTACATGTCTAACAAGGTATCTGCGGTTTTGTTTTCGGCCCCTGGTACGCCTTTCAAAGGTCTGGAGACCCTAGGGTCCAAATAACTATTCTTACGTTCAAGAAATAAAAGTCAGATATAGTTCTCCCCAAACTTCTTGGACGGACTGAAGTTGGCTACTGTGATTGCGCAGTATTAAATCTCATACAAAAACAGCACCGTTCTTTGCCTTGCGCATCGCAAAGCCAACTATAATTATCTGCCTGCCTGTTAAAACTCACACGACATTTTAATAGTTAGATTGTTTCGTTTTCCAGTATTGCTACAAACCTTCTCTGTAATAAAATTATTAATTAAAACAAGCCTTCTTCTTATTTTCTCAGCAAACTCTTACATTTGATACCCAAATTATGGCAGAGCACAAAAAATAACTAGTCCGCCATCTTGGGCCATTCGCCATTTTGGATTTAGAATGACGTCACTTAGTTAACCACGCATTGTCATCCAAACTTATCGTGTATGCAAAATTTCATCGTAATCGGTGGAGGATAACTGCTTTAAAATTCAGTTGCAAGATTTGACCCGAACACACTTACATACATACGTTGGAAGTTAAATAAAAGCTTGTAATAAAATACTATGCTATGGCTAAAACTTTTTTTTTTAAACTTCTTTTTTAAAACCTTGCCCCACACTAGTAATTTCTCCTGTATCGTCGTGTCTGTGTCGTTTACAAACATATAACCTCACATACACAACACCCAGAGCCGTAACAACTATCTGTAGGTCATACAAATATTTGTTCCGTGCGGGGATCGAACCCGCGACACGCAGCACAGCAGTCAATCGCTCAACCACTGCGCCAACCGTGCGCCCAAACCAAAATACTATATTGAATTATAAAGTTCTCAAATGCTTCTGTTTCTTTAAAATCTACAGCAGTTACCCTTTGATGTCTTATTAAGAACTAACAAACCTGGCATTCGTTTTGAAAACTAAACTTATATATCAGCAATGATAGACAGTGTACAACATATTAACTTAACGGTGGCGACTTCTCCACAGTTAGCAAGCTAGACATAGAATTTCAGACCGTGTCTAGCACATCCAACTGATCTATACCTCTCCTACATAAGCCAGTACACACTGCGCCCCCATGTCGGATGTGTCCACACAATGCGTCTTACGTCCACACAATGGCCTGTTATCGAGCGACCACTAATTACTGGCTTCACTGGACAGAGACTCGATCGGCTAGAGGCTGGAGAGTAATATGGAGACCATGTGTCTGTTGGTAGGTATATGGCATGGAAAGTTCTAAGATTTAATTCATAAAGGTGAGGTAATCGGTAATTGAAAAAAAGACGTTTGATTCTAGCTCAACAGTAAAATAGGTTTAAGTGGTCAGGTTCACAATATGTAACCTTATAATTTATTTATGCACACACAAAAAATTTACAGAGAAAATAAAGAATACAGATAGAAGTGCACAAAGGTACTGCTTATTTCAATAGAAATTTCTTCCAGCAGATCTGCGACAGGAAAGTTGGATGATAGACGAAGACACAGTATGTAGAAAGAAATAAGGAAACCTAAAATAGACTATATTATTATTGGTGGAATTAAGCTAGTGGAGGTTGCTAGTTGAGAGTTGCTCCAGCATAAAACTGTCCCTCTACAGGGCAGTATTGAGTTCTAGAATTTTTGATAAGGATTCGACATCCTTTTTGAACGGTGGATCTTTGATGTGAAGAATCATTATTAAATGTGCACACACCTACATTTCAATCTGATCTGAGCGACCAACCATGTAAAAATTTGCAGTGATTCATAACCCAAAAATTATCTAAACACACGGAAAACAGTACCATTTTTCCGTTCCCAACTGACCACCTAAAACTCTATCAAAAAACAACATTGACACACTCCAACCGCACCATCTTGATACTTGTCACTCAATTCCCTATTCGCTTAGCAACTCGACGTCAGCGGTCAACTCGACGTCGACGGTTACTAAGCTACGTCAACTCTACGTCGACGGCCCACAATGGCATCACTCGTGCGTTGAGAGGACGTGCGGCGTACGGACGTCTGTGGACGTCTGCGGGACGTATTGTGCGATGCAAATTGGATGATAGGAAGGCAAGCAAGATTGTCGTTTGTTTTGCGTGCAGTGATGTATGCAGTTTGGTGTGGATTGGATTGAATGATGGTGTCATTGCTTGCATTTATTTAATCATCTGAAGTTATTGACCAAGATTCCAAACGCCCCAAAAACATTAATAACTTTCTAAAAAAAATTTGTTTGATTGAGTAGTGCTAGCATGCGTACGCTCACAGTACATGCTAGCACTACTCCAACCTCAATATACAGGGTGTAATGTAAAGGTATAATTAATTTTAAAAAGTTTTTCCGCCCATCTCTTAGTCTCTTTCTAAGACTTGTTAGGTATGTCTTATCAAGTCTATGAGTATCAACAAGCTTGACCGAATACTTATCTGTGAATTCATGACATTATCGATTTTATTATCTTTGCAATGCCATAGTGGTCTTTCTTGCTGATTATGTGTATCTTTTTCATAACATTGCAACCAAAAACATTATTCAATAAAATTGTTTAGAGTAATTTTTAGTCGATGTGCGTATTTGTTTAAAACATAGTAATAATTATATTTAAAAATATTCTGTAAAATTTTTAATTTTGCAAAAAGAGTTGTCTGCCGAAACCAGGGATTGAACCAGGGACCTTTAGATCTTCAGTCTAACGCTCTCCCAACTGAGCTATTTCGGCCATGTACTCTTTGTTGAAATTATCATTCCTTATCTAAAAACCTGTTTCATGTCTTGCTGTCACGTTATATAAGCTGGGTTCGATTCTCTAAAGATTTCATATAACGTCATCCATTATGTTATTTTATAACAGATATTATAGACCAGTGAAGCCTTTAAAAATGGTAAAAAGTGAAAAAACAATTGTTGTAGCAAACCCATTGGAAAAGGAAGAGAATATAACAAAAATGAAAGGAAATAGAATTTACGGGTGACCTGCGGTCGGGAAGAGGAAGGGGGTGAGTTTTAAGGGTAAAAACGGTTAATCTCAATTTCCGGAAAAACTGCAAGTCCTATGGAAAAAAAGTTAAAGCGCAAAGTTGTAGGTACTAAAAAGTTCTACAACTTTTGTATTTACACTTTTTTCACATAACCTCAAAATTTAAGTTTTTGGTTTTTTATTTACCAACTAAAAAAAAAAATGCAAGAAATTTGGTGACAACTTACCTTTTTATGTCCGAAACACACCGCAATTTTGTTGATTTAAAACATTAATTTTTTTACCTTATTTTGACTTAATATCGAAAAACGCACCCTAATTTTCAATTGAAAATTCTCACGTCAAAATATCTGTTTTTTTTTAAAGTCGGTGGGCTGTGCAATAACCGGTGAAATAAATGAATACCAAGGTGAACTGTACACATCTGCGTACCCCTTTAGAGCGTACTGGCGTGATTCTATGTTAAGAAACGGTATAAACAATAAACAGACATGCGATTACAGCAATCATGAGACATTTGCCGTCATTTATTGAAGAGTTATATTGTATAGCTCCGAAGTTCTTCGTCAGATCTTTACTTATTTAAAATGGTAGCAATTTGGGAACATACTCTTTCAACCAAAAAAAAATTTTCGAAATCGGTCTGCAATTGACGGAGAAATCGGTGAACATACACAAAAAAAACAAGCAAAGTCAAACATAGAACCTCCGTCTTTTTGGAAAGTCGGTTAAAATAAGCAAGATTTAGCCGCCCCAACATGAAGAAATCAAATGACAATGATACGAGTAGGTATAAAGAGTTAAATTTTTGACCAATTTCCTCTGTCAGTAAAAAGGGTACGCATACCAAGATATAGTCATCATTTCTGTACCCCCCAAACTATTTCACACGCCCACTAAAAACCACAAACAATTAAAACGCAACAAAAAAAAAGAATTGCAACTGACAGCTAAAAATTCAAAATTCAAAAACAGAATCAGAACGCAACCGTCACAACACATTTTAGCGACCGCTCATTTGATCTGATTACGTCAACCGGGCCGGACGCCACGCGACCGGTACACCACGACGGAGTATTATTTCAATTAAACCGCTTTTTAAATCATTGTTTGTTAGATTTTAAATACCGGGGGGTGGTTTCAAATAATTACGTTCGAATTTTAAAGTTCGTGGGAATCGGTTGTGGATGTTTTGTGAAGATTAGTGGGTGGATTATGCATGGTAGATTAATTGGACGTATGTTTGGTAGAAAAGGAAGGCGAATTGTTAATTTGCATTCAATGTTTTTTCTTTGTTACAAGCTTATCGACAAATATATTAAGTTGTTTTGAAAATACGCGTTATTTGATGAAGAAGGGATTAAAATACTTAAGATACCTTTACATCATAAAATAAATAATGTAATGTTCTTCTATTTCGTACGAGTATTTAAATTGTGGTATTAGGGATCAGATTTTTCCAAAAGAAGATTCGAAGATCTATCACCATTTTGAAACGTTTATATTTTGCCCAAATAAAACACAAAGTACCAAGAACTATTAGGAATAGTAGAAAAGTTAGATCTACGAAATCAAAATATGTTTCAAAGGTGCTACGGCGTAGCCGCGTAGCACTTTCGTAGCACTGTTACGAGTAGCTTGCTTGTTTCAGGTTTATTACGTATCTTTTGCAAGAGCAAAACGATAGCGATTTTTGCGCAATAATTGCTCTTCAATACAAAATTTTAAAGTAGTTAGCAGTTTTTTTTTAATAAGTGCATTTTGACAAACAGCGAGCGATTAGTAAATGATTGGGTCTACCATACCTACACTGCAGGTAATTCCGACTTTTATGACTTAAAGCGTTTGATCGCTATCGTTTAGCACTTGCAAAAGATACGTAATTAGCCTTCGGGTGTTTTGTTGATGATACTGTTTTTGCTTATCATGATTAGTTTTTTATTGTTTAATCTAGTAGATATCGACATATAGCAGAGATGAGAATGATGAGATAGATGTACGGAGTGACGAGAATGGATAAAGTGAGAAATTAGTATATTTGAGAAAGTTTGAAATTGTCGCCAGTGACAGAAAAGTTGAAAAGTTTGTCCTGGTATGGTCATGTGATGAGAAGGGACTGTTAAAAGCTTATTATGGTTTTAGCTCTTTTTTGGAATTTTTCTTTGTGGACTTCAAATTATATAGACTGGTAAATTGACACACTTTTCTTGGTTTATTAATTATTTACTATAACACACATGGATACGAGTTGGTCATAGACCACAGGAAAGAGGAAGGAACCTATGTCAGTTCCTTACAACATACCACAAATGATCATAGATAAAACTAGAAATAATTACACTTTGTGTTGCCTTCAACAGTGACGAAAAACATGTTACTAAAATAATTATGAATATAAATGTGGATGGATGGAGAGGGAGGGGACGGCCAAAGAATAGATGGATGGACTGTGTGAGGAGTGATATGAAGGAAAAGGGGAATCAGTGATAGCGTGATGGCTGACATGATGGAATGATACAAGGGCAGGAAGATGATAAATCTACTAAATTGCCTGTGGGTAATGCAAAGTTAAAATACGCAGAAATTTTACGCGGGGTTAAAATGCATGCTATTTCATCCGAAAACACGTGCGAAAGAGGTAGATGCTGTGATGAGCAGTAAGAGGCTAGTTCTCGTACGAATTAGCACTTTTGCAAATTTGTAGCGAAATGGATGATGATTTAGGACGAAAACGAGCGCGCGGAATTTTATAAACAGACCTTTGGGAATCATCAAATCATGAAAAAACTTCTCAATGTATCTGTTCAAAATAAAATTATTTGCATTATTGAACTACTAATCTATCCCTGTATTGTGATTATTTTGCAATTTTCCTTCTTCTTATGGAATTTATTTGCGCCCAAAGATGCGTTAAAATTAGTGTTGAAATATGGCACTTTCGACGCACATAACTTTCATTTTTTTTATTTTTTTGTTTCCATAGATGGATAAGACAAATCTATATAAATTTTTATTTTGAACGTACACAGTCAAACAGTGTAGTAATCACCAGACTACGTTTGTATGGAAGATTGATCGACAAGGACAACCTTTAAACGATTTCAACGCGTTCACAAATATATTTTATCTTCCTTCCTCACTCTTACATAACTCCATCCAAGAAAATCTGCCATAATTCAATACTTTCTTCCAACTTCGCTATCACTATTACAATATGTTTCCACAGACAGAGACGGACATACAAGTTTAACCTAAGAGTAAAAGAGACACAAGAGTCTTTTGTAAAAGTTTCGGCCCCTACAATAGAGTCAAGTCGGAAAATTGTAAAATTTTAACGATTAACGCAAACTGAGGTTACTGGATCAGAAATACTTGAGACAGGAGTTTTAACTCTTCACGCTTTGTATAAGGGGTAGGTAGGAGTAGCATTGGGGTTACTTATAAAAGGTCTTACAGATCAAATGCGGAGGTGAAGAGCGAGAGATAGTAAGTTTGATTCCCATCTGTTGTTTAGTTAATCCAATCCAAGTCCCTGTTAATATTATAAATGTGAAATTTTGCTTGTTCGTATTTTACAAGCTTTTATTTAACTGCCAGTATATGTATGTATGTAAGTGTGTTCGGGTCAAATCTTGCAACTGAATTTTAAAGCAGTCACCTATTAAGATAAACTTTTGCATACACGTTTAGTTTGGATGACAATGCATGTTTAGCTAAGTGTCGTCATTCTAAATCCAATATGGCGGACGGCCCAAGATGGCGGACTAGTTATTTTTTGTGGTTATGTTATAGGTATCAAATGAAAGGGTTTGCTGAGAAGAATGCGAAAAAAGCTTGTTTAAAAAAAAGATTTTAATAAAAATATATTTAAATCAAAAACACCTTAACAGCTGATCTGATTTAGATGGAATCACAGTTAGTACTTACCTGAATTATGAGATAGTACTTTTCATCCTGATAGTATGTAAGTACACGTGGCATATTTTGACTTTAAATCGGTCTTCCGCGTGTTATTTATTTATTATATTATTTATAGTACACCACAAAAATATATATACAGGACAAACAATCATAAAAGCAAGTGTACTATGGGCGGTCTTATCGCACAGGGCAATCTCTTACAGACAACCTTTGGATGGACTGAACGAGAGGAGAGGAATTTAGGGTTGTCAGTGTACAATAAATCTTAAATAATAATACTTAGACATAATAACATAAAATACATACCTACATACAATAATAAATAATATACTAATAAATAACAAAAATATCACAGAGAAAGGAGAAGACTAATTATAGTGAAAGGAAATGCTCCTTCACCAGTTACCACCACCACCACCATTTCACCATTTTTTTTTTGTGTTACCCAGTAGCTGAGTAACCGAAGGTCGGATGCGTAATCATTACTCTTAATTTATAAAGAAATAAAATCGTTTGTTTGTTTATGTGACTACGGAAATTGGTTTCACTGATAATAAGTATAGTAACACTAACGCTGAGTGTCATAGGCTACTTTTAATTATGCAATTAGTTCCATGTTTAGCTTGAAGAGCAGTGGTGGCCCAGTGGTATCGGCCGCGACTTACAAGTTGCAGGTCGTGGGTTCGAGCCCAGGCAGGCGCTTTACTTTGTGTAAATTATTTCTTCACCACTGCTCTCAAAACGGTGAAGGAAAACATCGTGAGGAAACCGGCATCTCCTAGAACCAAAAATTCGAAGAAATGTGACATCCACCAAACCGCACTGGGCCCGCGTGGTGGATTACGGCCCATTCCCTCTCATAGAGAGGAGGTCTGTGTCCCAGCAGTGGGAACATTAATAGGCTGATGATGTGTGTAGCTTGAATTAAAAAGAAAGTTGATATACAAAATAAAAAACCCGACTGCTTAAGAAGCGAACTAAAAAGAGATATTCGCAAGCTGGCTGACCGAAACTTTATGTATCCTCCGACTGCACAGCGTGATTTTCTTCTTGTTTACGTATTTTTAGTTCTAAGCAGTCGGGTTTTTTGATTTACGACTTTTTAGTTATAATTTTGTTTTCGTATTATTTTTAATGTTTTATTAATTTTTGTATTCACCTCTCAAAACCCTTCATTTTGATTCTCCAGAAAATGGGTTAGGAAGTAATAAAAGGTAAAACCACCACAAATGGAGTCCAAGAGCCGCATCTTTCTTTTTTTTTCAATTTGAATGTAGCCAGTGACGACAAATCGATTCACGTAATAATCATCAAAATCGGCCAACGCGTTTGGTCTCTAGAACGCCACATAGGAATAAACATACATACATAGACTGATAAACACATTACCCTCCTTCGGCAGTTGGGTAAAAAGTACCTACTCTTTAAATGGTATCATTGATAAAAATGATTTGATTTTGAGTTCCTGCAGGAAAGGCCACGGTAACGAAGCTGCAAAAGAATCAGTGTAAAATAATAGCATTCAGCTCTTGAAAGTCGTGTGCATATTTTGGTAGTGCAGATGATGAGCAGTTTATTAGTTCCTGAACCAACAATTAACTACCAACATAAGTACCATAACTTGTACACCCCACCCCACAAGTTCTTTAACCAATCTAACGCCGACCAAACATTTTAATTACACAACTCTTCTCACTGGCCAGTGTCCGACGCAGGCGTCATAAATACGAATTAAAAACAAAATAAAATGTCCGCGGGTTAGGACGACGCAGGGAGGGTGAGGGGGGAGCGGGGTGTTCGCAGGCGAGGGGGGCGGGAGGGGGGGAGGTGTTTCAATAATAAAAATAATTACCGAGTGAGTGCTAGTGACAGCGGTGGACCGTTGCGAAGTGTGGAAACGGCTTTTCGGAGATGTATTTATTTGGTATCTCGTTGAAATCGTCACGTAACGAAAAATCGTTATGCTCTTGGGACTGTCAGTTCCGTCCTGAGTAGTTCCGATATGCGCTGGTCGCTGCACTTGTTTACATTTCGGAAAAAAGTGGGGCAAAAAATCTTCCCAGCAACACATGGTCTGTTAAGTTTGAAGAACTTGAATTTATATTGTAAACTAGCTGACCCCCGCGGCTTCGCTCCCGTCAAAATTATAGCCTATGTTACTCGGTAATAATGTAGCTTTCGATAGGTGAAAGAATTTTTAAAATCGGTCCAGCCATTTCAGAGATTAGCAGGAACAAACAGACAGACAGACAGACAGACCAAAATAAAAAAATAAATAAAAAAATGGTATATGTACCGTATATATATTCATATACATGTAGTAAAAAACGGTTATTTCAATATTACAAACAGACATTCCAATTTTATTATATGTATAGATAAAAAACCGGCCAAGTGCGTGTTGGACTTCGCACATTTAGGGTTCCGTACCAAACAGCAAAATTAAGTTGGTGGTAATAGAAAAAATGAGGGCATTTCAAAGAAAAATTATCAATTATTGGTATTTATTAGTAAAATATACGTAATAATAAACATTATCACCAAATTTCATGTTCATAGATCAATGGGATGTTAAAAATTCTTCGGTACAAAAGGTTCGGTTTTCAGAAATGTATGGAGCCTGGGCCAGCTCTATGTACACTTTATGTAAAAAATGCCATATAGTAACTGTTTTTATTGTTAATTTTCTTTAATTTCACTTCGTTTCAATGTAAACTCAAATTAACTTTCCAAGTCGTCAGACGTCATGTCAAACACACGATGGCTGCCCTAAAATAGGGTTATATATAGCAGGTCAAAATGGACATTATAGCAAAGCACAGAGCCACGAAAATTTTTAGTAAATTTTGGAAATCGACACGTAAGTTGGATACTGGGCCTGGTCTACCGGTGAGTGTAGGAGGGGCCAAAGACCCGGTGGAGATAGCAAATATGTTTATGAAACATTTTAAAGTGCAGTCTCCACTGGGCCCGTCGGTTGAAGTGGCCGATGCTGAGTCTGACAGTGGGGGGGCGGAGCCACTCACTTTTCTTTCGGCTAAACAAGTCAGATCCGTCATTCAAGGCATGAGCAGAGGTAAATCGCCCGGCCACGACGGGCTCAGCATCGAGCATTTCAAATATGCGGGAGTTCACCTGCCGAGGGTCCTGTCCTTGTTTTACACAATGTGCATCAGTCACTCTCATTTACCTGCTAAGCTGATGCAAACTATTGTAGTACCTGTAGTGAAAAACAGGACAGGGGATATCTCGGATAAGGGAAACTACCGTCCAATCTCCCTTGCAACCACAGCGGCTAAAATATTGGACAGTGTACTTGATTTGTGCCTGAAAAAGTATCTGTGTTTGCACGATGCGCAGTTTGGTTTTCAACCTAAACTTTCAACCGAGAGTGCTGTGCTGAGTCTGAAGAATACTGTCCAATATTACACAGACCGAAAAACGCCGGTGTATGCCTGCTTCCTGGATCTCTCCAGAGCCTTCGACCTGGTGTCATATGATGTGCTCTGGAGAAAGCTGGGTGGCAGGAATGTACCGGCTCCAGTTATTAAGCTCATGCAGTATTGGTATGCGAACCAAACCAATTGTGTAAAGTGGGCCGGAACATTCTCTGAATCATATGGGTTGGAGTGCGGTGTGCGGCAGGGGGGGTTGACGTCTCCACGGCTCTTCAACCTTTATGTTAATGATCTCTTGGTTGAGCTCAGTAGCATGCGTGTCGGCTGCCGGGTTGGTGGTGTTAGTATAAACAGCATCAGCTACGCGGACGACATGGTGCTGCTGGGCCCGACTGAGGGATCTATCGGAGAGATGCTGAAGGTCTGCGAGAAATATGCTGCCTTGCACGGCCTTGTGTACAATGTCCGTAAATGTGAATACATGGTTTTTAGGGCCGCCGGTAAGTGCCCGAATCATGAACCTAGCTTTTCCCTAAATGGTGCAAGCATAAATAGAGTCCACCAATTCAAGTACTTGGGGCACATACTTACCGACGACCTTAAAGATGATGTAGACATTGAAAGGGAACGTAGGGCACTAGCGGTCCGAGGTAACATGTTGGCCCGTAGATTCTCGCGGTGTACGGACCAAGTCAAAATCACCTTGTTTAAGGCGTTTTGTCAAGGTCTTTAAGCGGGAGGTCTGTGGGTCTGCTACACCAAAAGATCGCTAGATGTTTTACGCGTCCAGTATAATAATGTTTTTAGGATGTTGTTGAAACTGCCCCGTTTCTGTAGCGCATCGGAGATGTTTGCTCAGAACCGAACTGACGGATTCCATGCGGTAATTCGTAAGAAAGTCGCATCACTGATGCGTAGAACACGGGGCAGTGACAACAGCATCCTGAAAACAGTAGTAGAGAGCCCTCACTCCCCTTTTCTGAGACACTATGTGGGGAGAATGGTCAGGTAGCTTTTTCCTCGCCTTATCGTTCTCTGCACATTCTGCCTCGGTCACCTGCTCTATTTGTTTTGTTTTTTATTATTTTTTATCCTTGTTTGTGTAATACTAACACTAGTTATAAGGTATTTTTACTAACAAAATGGACTCAATTGTTGTCTGAATAAATTAAATTAAATAAATAAATAAATAAATAGTGATGGCCCAAAATCAAACATCTTCTTTGTAAAAAAAGCTGACTGTGGTGGCTTCTCCTTCCTTTGTTTTCCATTTTTTTTATACAAAAAATACAGTATTTATCTATTTAACGAGCTCTAAAAAAAATATCCCACTCGATGGGATAAGTAAATTTTTTTTTTCATGCTGCTCCTTATAAGTTACATGGGAAACAACGACAAAAAAAAAGACAATTTGCATGGCATTGGTTAAAAAGATGCTTATACTGTGAAAATTTAAAGATTATCGCTCCAACCATAAAACCCGTAATCCAGTAATCCAGGCCATAAAACCCGTGTGATAGACGACGGAGAGGACGGACAGACGGCCATATGGACGGGCAGACAGACACGTGCGAGACAGCAATAAGGCTCCGTTTGGAACCTTCGGGTACGGAACCCTGAAAAAGACATCATTATGCACTATTCATCCACTACAGACTGGGCAAAGGTTGAAATTTAGATTTAACTAAATCCAGCAGAAGCCGTCTCTATACTCTGCCGAATATAAAATGTGAGGCGCGCGCCACAAGTATTGCGAATTAATCGAAACACCAATACAATCGAGAACTCCCCCTTTACCCTCGATATTACCCCGGTATTACCCTGATATGACCCGGTGTTACCCGTTTATTCCCCTTTACGATGAGGTCGCATGCCGAAGACATTGATATTTGGCAATGGTCTTAAAGACAGAAGGTCGAATCTATCTTCTGTTACGAGTACTTCCTTAAGTATTACCATTTTTTTTGTTTTGTCGTTTGATGCATGTATTTATATTTTATGTCGTTTTGTGAAAATTAAACACTTTTTCTTTGTTTTTAGGGTTCTGTACCCAAAGTGTAAAAACAAGACCCTATTACTAAGACTCCACTGTCCGTCTGTCCGTTTGTCTGTCTTTCTGTCACCAGGCTGTATCTCATGAACCGTGACAGCTAGACAGTTGAAATTTTCACAGATGATGTATTTCTGTTGCCGCTATAACAACAAATACTAAAAACAGAATACTCTCATACAACAACGTGATTTTCTTTCCGTTTTTTGCGATAATGGTTCGAAACCCTTCGTGCACGAGTCCGACTCGCACTTGGCCAGTTTTCTTTCTATTCCGTGACTAGGTGCATTATTTGGCAACTTTAATAAAACTAATATAGTTTTTGACATAATTTTGAAATATTCGTTGTTTGTATGTTTATTCATTAGTCACGCTTCAACAGCTGAACTGATTTGGATGAAACTAGGAACTCTGCAGGTCATGGCCAAGATTAGGACATGGATACTTTACATCCCGGTACGTGCCAGTGAGATCATTTCTTACTATGAAGCTGCTGAAAACAGTGTTGTATGAACCATATCAGACACAATATTCCAGCATCAGATATTAGGTACTCGTATTCAGCCGCTTTTTGTAAGCTTACTACAGCGATCAAACGATAAAAGTAGCGTCTGCTATGTCTCTAACAATCCTAATGGTCCTCTGTAGGAACCACAGATACCTATAAATCTAACTAGATGACATGATTGTCTGTACTTCGCGTGTCAAAACATGGACTACTGCAAAAAACATGGAGTGCTTTTCATTTAGCATTGTCGGCACCGGAAAGCCACCGAAATCTAGAAAAATGCCTTTTTATGCCATATTCAGCTGTAAAGACTGTATAGAAAAAGTTGGCCGAGGCATTGGTAATGTTTTCTTTCATTGGTAAGTAAATTTGTTTGTTTTTAAATTGTTTGTGAAAAAGTGGCACGCTTGGTTTTCATACAGATGGAGGGACTTGCGTTATCTAGTTAGATTTATGTCTGTGATAGGAACCTTAGTTACAATTAAGAAATTGATTAGTTCTAGATCAATCGAGGAGCTCGTGGCTAAATAATAACAGCCGCACGGGTCGATCTTCAAGGTTAAGCAACGCTTGACGAGGCTGGTCCGTGGATGGGTGACCATTTCAACATACCGAGTTTCCTCCGTGCCACGGAAAGCACGTTAAGCCGTTGGTCCCGGCTGTCATTTGAAGATCTTTGACAATCGTTACGAGTAGTCAGAAGCTTGAGATATGACACCAGTCTTGCCAAGGGGTATAGTATTACCCAGTTACTGGGTTGTGGAGGTCAGATAGGCAGTCGCTCCATGAAAAGCACTGGTACTCAGCTGAATCCGGTAAGACTGGAAGCCGACCCCAACAACAATTGGAAAAAGGCTAGGCAGATGATTATTTCTAGATTCATAGTTATTAAGCAGAATAAGTTAATTCTAGCCAAACTCTTTATTAATTTATTTCACAGGAGAAGTAAAATTTTACAAATAATTACATAGAACACGTAACCCTATATTTTTCTATTGCGGTCATTAAATCCAACACAATTTCTCTTCTCATTGTGCTACTTTACACAAAAACGCAGGCAAACCCGCGATACCGAGTAGTTTAAACGTCAAACAACGATCGACATTCGAAACCATTCCAGTTATATCGATTACTATTGTGCAATTGATTTGTGAATAACAACCTTTTTATACAAACCTTTTTTCTAATATTGTTCTATTAACAACTTACATCCTGCTTGCTATAAAGCTTCTATTTTTAAAGATACATGGTTTGATTTTGCATGATTTGGGCGTGCTATCAAATAGTTTAATAAACGATTAAAAACTTATTCCAAAATTATTGTATTGCTTATAGGAAAGTCTCTATTTCACAAGTCATACGGTTAATTATCGTATAATTTAGCTGTATTGTTAAATTATTTTTGCGTGGCCTTAGATAGTTTTATTTTAATTGTTATTGTTGACATTTGAATAGGGATTTAAAAAGAGAAGAGTATGTTTAGAACCGCATTATATTCAATTATATTGCCTTTGTATTGATTTGCTAATACGTTGGTAGCTAACATGTCAATTTGTGGACTGGAATTATTTAAATAAGTCTATTGAAATGTAAACAATTTTTTATGAACAGTTGATGGTAAAGTACATGCCTCGGAAACATCGCCAAGCCGTTAGTCCGGTCATTTGTAGACCGTGCAGTTGTTATGAATAGTCAGGAGCCAGCGAATCTGACAGCAGTTCTGGGGGGTTATCCAGTTTCTGGGTTGTGGAGGTCAGATAGGCAGTCGCTCCATGTAAAGTATTGGTAGGTATTCAACGGCGGGTGGTCCGACTGTAAGCTGACCCCAATCATGTTGGAAAAGATGTTAGGCAGATATTGTTTGAAAAAATCGTTTGCGAGACACCAAAGAAATCGTCCAATAAGAGCAGTAGCAGTCAGGCGAAGCTTCTTTTGGGTTTCAGTGTATTTGACGGTGAAAAATCCTTGGAACACTTAAATGAAACCTCCTTCATTTTACGGAGATACTGTGGCCGAGTTTCTCACCTCTCAAAACATCAGTGTAAGATCTGGGTGACCCAAGGGTTCGTGTTCTTATCTGGGTAACAACTGTGCATTCAAAGAGGACGTGCGTAACGGTTTCTTCAGCCTCCATGCATGCCCTGCACAGAGGACTGTCCGTTATGCCTATTGTGTGGAAGTGTTTGATGAGTGAGCAGTGTCCCGTGATGGTCCCCGTCACCAGGCGCAGGCCATTCCTATCCAGGCGTAAAAGACACCTATGCCATCGACGCTATGCCATCCTTGGAATTAGCAGAATTCAAAATTATTTCTCTCCTCAAAATTCTGAGATAATTTAAAGGTGAGAAACTCGGCCTTGAGTCTCTCACTCATGCCTTATTATTTCTTTCTCCTAATTTATTTGTCTAAACGATGCCAGTTTCTACTGAGGATAGATGTTTTAACCTGCAACTATAAAGGGGTCAAGGGGTAGATGTAGGTTTATAAAAGATACTTTAGCCATATTATTTATTCTGTGCTTTAGCATAAATAGCGTAACCCAAGCGCTCAGTTTTGTTCATCATAATTTAAATACCAACCAAAACTGATTGACGCTTTCCCCACTAACAAAACATAACTTAAACGGCTTCTAAAAAAACCTTTCATACAAACCTAAAAAAATTCTGCCATCAAAATTAGAAATGTAACAAATCAGCGAGCCAGCAAGGCGTACGGAAGCAAATTAGGGCGAAACCACACGTGCGTCGTCCGTGCGACCACGCGGATAATCGCAAATTGTGCAAACAGCCCGTCTGAGGGGAGCCTTCTGCGAAGATCAAGTGTTGGACTGTCGACAGATTTAATTCTGTTAAAATCGCACGATTTTTTTCAAGTTTTTGGACTTGAATTGAGTTTTAGGAAGTGGATACTGTTTTTTTTTTCTATTTTATTTAATCCTAATGGGTAGCAAAAAACATCAATAGTGAAAAGATTTGCTTTATTGGTATGTGTGAATAGGCCGTTATGGCTAGTGCACACACACACACTATAAAGTATAGGAAAATAATACTTACAATGATAAATCAAAAGATGTCAGGAAATAATTTTGAAATCAATTTTAAGACGTATAAAGGTGTTGGTGTTGCAGTGAATAAGTTATGATGTCAAATGTTACCAATTTAATTGGCTGTGAAAAGCTTTGATAAAATTTTATCCCTTTAAGCCATTAATTTTAGCAACCACTTTATCATTATAATTTTCCTTTTTAGATCTTTTCCGTTGAGGAGCTCGAGGCTAAATAATAACAGCCGCAAGGGTCGATCTTCAAGGTTAAGCAACGCTTGCCGAGGTCGGTCCATGGATGGTGACCATTTCAACATACCGAGTTTCCTCCGTGCCTCGGAAAGCACGTTAAGCTGTTGGTCCCGGCTGTCATTTGAAGATCTTTGACCGTCGTTACGGGTAGTCAGAAGCTTCAGATCTGACACCAGTCTTGTCAAGGGGTACCGTGTTAACCTGTTGATTGGTTGTGGAGGTCAGATAGTAAAACACTGGTACTCAGCTGAATCCGGTAAGACTGGAAGCCAACCCCAACAATAATTGGGAAAAAGGCTAGGCGATGATGAGATCTTTTCCGTTTAGGTCTTTGGCCCTACTAGTTCTTAATTTCAAGGTCTTATTTAGCTAGGACCTCACTCGTTTATGTTTCGCTATAGTATAACTTCAACATTCAAAAATGTTCTCCAGTTATTTGTTACTATGGAGAAGAAGGAGATACAAAAAAAAAAAACATCAAAAATTGCAACAGGTTGCCACAAAAACCCCACCGATATTGATACAATCTATTCCCATGGCGATCAGTATCACGATCTAATCGCCAAAGGGATGTGTTTCCAAAAAAACAGAAAAATCCACCCTAAAGGCTATTGTAACAGACCAGAAGCCACTTGTAACAATGGTTCACCAACGTTTGACAAAGATAAACCAACACTTGTGCCAAGCTCCGCCAACATTGGATCAGGACAATTGCGCTAATATGGTAGATCAGGAGATAGGAACACAATGGTTACAAAAAGGATAAAATTGTTGGTTTTTGTGGGTGTTTCAGACGCCTTTAACTTTGGTTTTGTCGTTTGTTTGTTGTAAATATTTGGGTTATTATCGGCAAGGAGTTACTAAATATCTTTTTGAAGGTTTTACCACTTCCTCTCTTGTAAAAAAAAGCAACACCAGATACAATTAAATTTTAAAGTGACATTTTATCAACAAAGGCGTCGCAATGACGAATGAAGCAAAACCGGCCAAGTGCGAATCGGACTCGCGCACGAAGGGTTCAATATCATTATCGCCAAAAACGGCAAAAAACGTCACGTTTGTTGTATGGGAGCCCCACTTAAATATTTATTTTATTCTGTTTTTAGTATTTGTTGTTATAGCGGCAACAGAAATATATCATCTGTGATAATTTCAACTGGTTAGCTATCACGGTTCATGAGATAAAGCCTGGTGAGAGGCAGACAGACAGACAGACGGAGCGTGGAGTCTTAGTAACCCTAAAAATGACAAAAACATGTGTTTGCCAAGCACTATTGAAATGTATCGTGATCAAATAATTACATTTTGGATATTCGACCATCGCCTCGGAATGCATGACATTTCATCTAGAGCGTCAGGATGCTTTAGTTTAGTGTGAAGGCTGACGATGTTGTATCTAGAATCATATATGAGAAAAACACCTTTAGTATACGTTAACTTAGCTAGAGGACTGTTTAACACGTTCATTGCGGCAAGTTCCGGATCTGCCAAATATCAACTTGATACACTTGAGTCGATTGACAAACGGGCCAAGAGGCTTATCAGCAACGATGCACTGGTCAAGTCAAAGCTCCAGAGCCTTGAACATCGTCGCCGAGTTGCCAGCTTGTCGGTTTTTTGTCGGTTACATTTCGGGGAGTGTGCGATGGAATTGCATGATTTAATTCCGCCTAGCCCGTTCCATCATCGGACAAACAGACATCATCGTGCTATGGTGGACATCCCATCCGAACACACAAAACGTTTTGGGGACTCTTTTATTATGTGTACTTAAGGAGTGGAATTCCCTGCTGGAGTCTGTGTTTCCCGATAGCTGCAATCTAGGGGTCTTTAAGTCAAGAGTGAATGGGTTTTTCTAGGCAAGCCTGCTACACCGTCGCTTACCATCAGGTGAGATAGTTGTCAAGCGCGAGCCTATAGATTATTGAAAAAAAAAAAAAAAACAACCTGCAATCATTTTTACTCGTTTGTAATTTTAAAACTGAAGGTGGAAGTATAATTCTATATCGTGTTAGAAACACATTATTGTTGCGGGTAGCAGCAAAATTATGGAAACATAATAATACATAATTAACCATACAAACTGTATAATATCGAAATGCTTCTAACCCGCCTCGTCAAAACACGATATAGATAGACGTATTTTCTACCATATTAATTCACTGTTGAAAATTCAGACCCAAATGATCACTGACAATTGACTCATGTAGATAAAATAACATAGAACTTCTTCTATACCATTCGTAGAACAAACAAACAGACACACCATACGAAACCAAAACTAACAAACGCTTCAGAAACTTACAAAAACCACCCTTTTCTCCCAAACGCCTGAAGCGACACACACTTGCTATTCGCTGTATCAAAGCTCATATCGGTTACATCTCCCACGAGTTGTGCTCAAAGGATTGCGTTGTACGCAGGTGGGTATCCCACGGCTTGTGGGAGTATTGAGGATGCTTATTATTGTGTGATCTTGATAAGAAAGTGTGCTTGGTACTTTTCTTCGTGTGTTTCCGATCCGTGGTTTAGATACTCGCATGTTGACAGGATAGCAAAGTCCTTGAGAATAAGTTAGGATTGTCAATTTGTTTGTTAAAAAGAAAGAAAGAAAATATTTATTTGTGAACCGCACAGGAGACACTAGTGAAAAGTGGTGGTGTAAATTGTGGTGATTAGAATCAGCTCCGTTGGATCGCATGTTGCAAATCCAGACTCAAGGATGCTGCAGGGATGTACTTTATGGTGAAAATTATTTTTATTTATGGTGGGTTTGCTCTTCACTCCAGTCTAGATCAGAGCTGACAGAGACAAAGTCGACGATGTAGTGAGCTTACCAGAAGAAGCCTGTTCACTCTAAATTTGAAGATATTCGGATTGTATGCGTTCGGAAACACAGACGCAGGTAGTGAGTTCCACTCTTTTGCTGTGCCCATTATAAATGATGTTTGTAAGCGCTATTGTTGCGATTGATAGAATGGCAAGTAGATGAGGATGGTAACTTGCAGTGCGTCTAAATGCCCAATGGTAGAAGGGGGCCGGTGGTATGAGGTCGTGGAGTTCATGAACACACTCGCCGAAGTAGAGTCTGTAGAAGATCGAGAAGCAGGCAACCTTACGGCGATGAGCCAAGCTGTGAAGCTTGGTATCCACCAGTTTAACGTCACCAATGAACCTCTTAATAATACGTTAACCGTACCTGGAAAACTTATCCAAGACGCCATACCAAAATTTTCATCATTTCATTTAGCTTAAATTTTTCAATATGTTGAACAGTGTTGGAGAGGAATAGTGGCCCAGTGAAAATGGGAAAGTTGACAAGTTGAAAGTGTGTTAACTTAATAAATAACGTAATTATTAAGTGCGTATTGTGCTGATATTCTTTATTCAAGTTTTAAAGGTAAAAAGTTGAATGAAACTAGACCACAAAGACGCAGTATGTTCTCTCTTACATTCCACTCCCAACTGAGCGTTTAAGTAACTGATATTCAAGCAATTATCTCGATTACTTCTGCCCGGTCTCCCCACAAAGGTATCACAATTAATCAATAACTTTCCAAACAATGCAACTGCATTCGACCTCAAAGTTCACCCTACATTTGAGTCGCCACACGATACCTATTGACTTGCATTCAACTCGAGCACCGTAACGAGAACACTACACATTGTTTTATTATTTCCTTTATTTATTCACTAAATAATAATGGTACTTCAAATAATTGTTATTGAATTATATTTGAAAAAATAATGTTAAATTTTTGTTTTTATTCGATTGTCGTTCTTATTTTGATTTCGATAGAGTTTTTAATAGATTTTTGTGACGGCAATAAAAATTAAAGCACTTTAAATTATTGTTTCTTGAATTTATTTTGAATTGACCTTTATTATTTATTGAATAAAGTCATTATTAAGTTGTGAATAGTTATTCAGGTTATAATCTTTTAGCTAAACGGTTGTTATTGTTCGTTTATTGTTAAAGGCGTGGCTACTTTAAACCGATAAGTAATAGTTTGATAAATAAGAGATTTATTACTAATTGGACCCCTTGCTGGTAGTAAACGTGCTTACAATACCTTTGTAACCGCCACGCTTTAGAGAAATGAGTTGAAAGGTTAATGTGATTGGTGGATACATCATTCGATTAAAATTATTATAATTATGTATTAAGTTTCATGTTTAAATAGTAGTAGAACTTTTTGGTTTTGGGAAGGGAAGTATTTTTTAATTTTTCTGTCAAGCATCTTTTTATGGGTTCCAATTTGCAGTTTTGAACATGGTTGCCGCCGCCGGTGTTATTGACATAACATGAGACTTTGTCTCTAGAATGGCAACACATCTGCACCGATTCTGGAATTGCGGATGTCTTCATCAGGTTGGCAACATAAAAAAAACATTTATTAGACTGAATTGAAAACTGCACCAAAGAATAAGATGAGGAATATAATGAACTCAGGTTGTAAGAGTGATCCCTCTAATTATAGACCTATATCCGTGCTTCCAGCATTGAGTAAAATCTATGAAAAAATCATGCTGGATCAGATGTTGTCTCACTTCAATTCAAATGGGATCCTGCATAGTCAGCAGTTTGGTTTCACGAAAGGTAGGTCGACAACGGACGCGGGAGTAAAACTCATCAGTCACATTTTGGAATCTTGGGAGAAGTCCCAGGATGCCATTGGCATTTTCTGTGATCTCTCAAAAGCGTTCGACTGCGTCGACCATAACACACTGATCTGTAAATTACACCACTACGGAATTCGAGGACAAGCTGCAGATCTTGTGCTTTCCTATTTATCAAACAGACAGCAAAAAGTAAATGTTAATGGGGCGACGTCCTCCGGGTCTCTAGTCAAGATGGGCGTGCCTCAAGGTTCAATTCTCGGCCCATTCCTCTTCCTTGTTTACATTAATGACCTCCCTTTTATGATGGCCAAATTATCGGATATAATTCTATTTGCTGATGATACTTCACTAATTTTTAAAATAGATAGGAAAGATACGGATGTCTTACAGGTCAACGAAAGTCTAATTATTCTCTCAAAATGGTTCGCAGCTAATAATCTTTTACTGAATGCGAAAAAAACTAAATGTCTTAAGTTCTCTTTACCAAATGTACCACAACGTGACCTAAATTTAAATCTTGACGGCAAAAATCTTGAAGTTGTAGCTGAAACTGTATTCTTAGGGATTACTATCGACTCAAAACTGCAGTGGGGAGCGCACATTAGAACTCTTTCGGGTAGGTTAAGTTCAGCTGCATATGCAGTAAGGAAAATAAGGCAGTTAACCGATGTAGCCACAGCTAGGCTGGTTTACTATGCTTATTTCCACAGTATTATGTCTTATGGCATTCTGCTGTGGGGATCAGCAGCAGACGTTGACTCAATTTTCATATTACAAAAGAGGGCAATCCGCGCGATCTATAAAATGGGTCCTCGCGAGACCCTCAGAGAAAAATTTAAAGAGATCGATATACTGACTCTACCTTCACTTTATATTTTAGAATGTATTTTGTATGTCCGCAAAAATCGAGGGCTTTTCAAAACTAGAAGTGACTTCCATAATTTAAATACACGCAGAAAACACGAAATTGTATTACCCAAATTCAGATTAACGAAAACTAGCAAGTCTTTTCTTATAAACAGTATACGTTTTTATAACAAGTTGCCAAAGTCAGTTATAGAACTGACCGACGGAAAGTTCAAAAATCACATCAAACGTGTCCTTATTAAAAAAGCATATTATAAAATCAAGGACTACGTTGAAGATAAAAATATTTGGTTTTAGCTCCTTCTGCACATGCGGCTTCCCTGGTAACTCATAAACGGCACAAATATGTGGATGTCTCTAACTATTCTCAATCTAATTTTTCTTCATTTAATAAGACTTTTTACAATGGTTTTCAATTATCTTTATAGCCCTTTGCTAAGAATAGTTACAGCACTGATAACAACATTTGTGCCACATGTTAAATTTAGTCTTGTTATACTTTGTATAGATTATTTTACCGATTGGTTTGTAAATGTGTGAACATTGTAGGCCTTCTAGATTGTTAACATTTTATCTCGTTTTACTTTTTTTTAATCTTTTGTTTATTTATTATATAATCACTTCTTGTTTAAGTTTCTTACGACTTATTATCGGGCCTGCGTTGTCCCCCCATCTAAGTACTGCTGTAACATGGAAATATTGTAAAACCAAACAATTTTTTAAAAGAGTAACCATGGAGTTTCTTGCCGGTTTTTCTCCATAGGAATCGACCAACCCGAACCGTGCACATTGTCGACGTTTTATAAGTGCCCATGTAGGCCTATGTGAAATAAAAATTATTGATTTTGATTTTGAACTGTTACTAACGGCAACTATCTTGATTTAAGCCAATGTATAGCAGCTGTTCCAGAGGCCCTAGACAAGTGACATTATAATTATAATGGAAAGCGTGGCGATAGTGTATAATAAAAAGTATTCTATCTCTATTCTCAATTCTTTATTGCGTACCATAATGTATACAGTTGGTAGGGAAATAAACATGTTAGTCACAATTATGGACCCTGTCGGGCACAGCATATATCAAGTAGGAGAGAGGAGGAAGAACACTGAGTGTTTAATGTGATACATTTTATTTTTGGTTAAGAATTATAATTATTGTTTTATAAATTAATAAACATTTATTTATTTAGAAAGAAACATTTGTACAAACCATTTATTTTCTAAATTATTTATTTTTATTATATATACTTATTAATATTTTTATTTATTATCCTAAAGGTAAGTTATTTATTGGACACTGCATATTAATTTAAAATATATTTTGGTATTATGGTCAGGATTTCTACTATCTACTTTAATCGATACACCCACAGCCCCCTCCTGTTTCCATAACAGAAGAACCTTTTTAACCGGAAAGAATCCCTTCGGAATCAAAGCACACACTTAATTGCTTATACCACAATAAAAGACGACAATAGTCTCAAACAACACAATACATCGTATTGATCAGATTGCTTTCTCTGCGACAGGAAAACCGATTCTGATCAAACTTTCGATTTGTAATCATTTCCTTACCAACCTGCTTTATACAAATTGTCATTTAGAGTTCCGTACAACATATTTTATGGCTATGAAATTAATGAACCACTAGTGATTACCAAAATTAAAGTACTGGATAGAAATGGCTTAATGATGACGATGCTGTTTTTATGGCATGCCGACAAAATTTTAAAATTTCTTATGAGATAAATCGGTTACACAATCAAAAATTTAACATTTTGGTGTCCATTTTTTCTTGCATGAATTTTCATAGGCAAGAGCTTCATATACAATAAATATTCAGTGGTATCAAGCAGACCCTTAAATGGTTTGAAAAAAGCTGAGCAGATGATGATAATGAAAGTTGCAATAAATTGGAATGAACGACTTCTACTGAAAGACTGCCGCAACAAAGAAAAACCCTTTAAACCGGAAAGAATCCTTTAGGAATCGATGCCCACAGTAATTGCTCATACCACAATACGACAATAGTCTCAAACAATACAATACCATCGTATTGATCAGATAAGCACATTGCTTACTCTGTGACAGGAAAGCCGATTTCAATCAAACTTTCGATTTGTAATCATTTCCTTACCGACATTACCTCCTTCATCTGTATGGCACATAATCATGTTTTAGGGGTCCATAATTCTCATTCAAAAACGCGGCATAGAATAGAATATAAAGTGTCGGTTCCTAAATATCAGGAATGACACGACTTACAATAATTTAAAGGCAGCTGAAATGACCCAGTGAGCATAGCAATCCTATAACTAGGTATCAATGAAAGAACTTGATATCTTCGACTTAGTGGTATCGGCCGCGACATATAAGTTGTAGGTCGTGGGTTCAAGCCCAGGCAGGCGCTTTACTTTGTGTAAATTATTTCACCACCACTGCTCTCAAAACGGTGAAGGAAAACATCTTGAGGAAACCAGCATGTCCTAGAAACAAAATTCGAATATATGTGTGGATATCACATTGGAACCCGCATTGGACCCATTCCTTCTCACATAGAGGAGGCCGGAGTCCCAGCAGTGGGAACATTAAAAAGTCTGAAGATGATGATGATGTAAGTAGTAGGTAGGTAGTATCTATTACTTTCCTAGTTACTTGTTACGATTTCTGTTTTGAATACAGTCATAATTGTTTCACATTTTATTTTGTTGACACTGTTTAATGCTTTTCATATCATCACAAATCAATTGGTTCACACTTCAGAGTTCACTTTAGCTTCATTGCTGTTCGTGAAAAAGTTACTTCAGAAACTTTGAAAACCCACACCGTATTACTTACTGTTTTTCTAAATCCTCCAAGACCAGGCTACTGTCATTTAATACTCGTACCATCAGCTGTTCACCGCAGTTTTAATTGTATGAATAGGTTTCTTTCAGCACAATGGTCTCATGGCAGGTAGTATGGAGATCAATTGAAACCCTTTGCTTTGTGTGGAGATGTGGTAGCCTTGGGTCTGGAGCTATTAGAGTGTATTGAGTGACATGGTAGCTTGTGTTGTTTGGATAAGTTGTTTTTAAGTGATATTTGAAGGTTAAGATGTGGTTGCATCCCATTATTTTCGTACTTAGGTTTGCCGTGGTTTTTGTCTCGTGCCATATTCCACAGGCCCGTACATTTTTCCGGGTTAAAACTTTATGGAAAGAACTCGTTGATAGCATAGATTGTCAGTGAAACATATTTTGGAATTGAATCAGGATTTTCAGAAGCCAGAGCCTGCCTTTTATTAACGTAAACAAATAATTTTTACCTCATTATTGTAGGTATTGGTCAAGAATAAATAGAACTAACTCATGGTCTGTCTATCCCTTTTGAGAAAAGTCGTCATCGTATGCTATCTTTTATCAAACCGAGAAAATTACAGTGTAGGTATATTTTACAAAACCATGCACATTTTAACTCTGTTACTCAAAATGTAGTTAGGGCCTAACGTGCTAATACATTATAAGACTAATTTATAATTGATTTTATGTTTCGTTTTTAAAAAAGGACGAGGTTCTCAATTCGAAAGTTTTTTTTTTTTATATAACGACTTCTATAGCAAAACACACGAAATCGGTGTCGAAAAACGTAAAACAATAGCAACAAGAGAACGGCTTCGGAAAACAAATTAAGTTTTCGCTTTTTATTGTTTTGCTTCAGAAGTCGGTTTAATTTTATTGTTAAAAAGTTTTTATTAGTGAAATGCCAAATCCAATTCCATTCTGGACACATTTTCTTCCTTCCTAAAAAGTAACGTTGCAGCGTTGTAGTGTTTACAATGCAATGCAAAAACACAAACACTGTAACGGATTCACACTACATTTACCTTCCAAATAACATTGCAAAATAATCATATTAAACTATTAAACACAAATAGACTTCCACACGAATACCTTACTTGCAAAATATTATCGAAAACATCAATACAATTCACAAAATAATAACAAAGAGAACAATTATTATTCAATGAATAATAGTGTTCTACATATAATAATATCAGTTTACACAAGTATCATGTTCCCCACTGTTGGGCAATTGTTCATCTAATGTTAGTTTTTGTGGTTTCAACATGAATGGGAATAAAAAAATTGGTTGTTTGGATAAATTAGTGAATGTATGGTAGCAGGTAGGTATGGGTTTAATAAAGGTTTTTTTGTTAGAGAAAGCTTTAGTGATGTTTTTTTCAAGCAATGGAGAGGATGATGCTGGTTAGAGGATCAAGATTTCTTCTGTTTTAACACGATATTAGAATATGGTATATGTCGTGGTGATAATTTTTTCGTTTTGCAGTTCAATAATTTGATAGCAGGGTTTACAAACATTTAAAAATGTTGATTTTTTTGCTGTCCTACTGCAGGGAATCGTCAACGCTGTCAGTCGTTCAAATTTTCAACGGCTTTACTCCATCTGTTACGAATCAGCAAACCAGTGGAGTGCAGCGCTGATAAGCATTTCTAGATGCTCCGACACCTGATCCGATCACCGTTCGGGGCTTCGGCATCTTGGTCTTTTACCATCTATTTGCCTATTTACCATAAGACGTTCCATGTTGTTGGTTCCTCTGCGGGCGATGTGGCCGAAGTATCAGGCAGGTTTAAGTCAGTTGTTGAGCTTCCTCTAGCTTGTTTTAGAATCGAGAAAAGGGTGATTACTTGATTCAATTTACCCCAATTTCTGAGTTGTTTATTCTAAGTTGATTCTTTTATTCGCCAAACTCTAACCTAAAAATCTGGCAAACTTTGGCAGGCTTTTAAAATTAGGTTTGTTCACTTAACACCGAATTATTTTTTCAGAAACTGACCGTAATATCTTACTTGTTGTCTTATGACAAGGCTTAAGCTTAATGCTTATTCAATATCACCTTTTTTTTACTTTGTGTTGTATTAGGAGAATACATACATACATACATACATAAACTCACGCCTTTTTCCCATGGGGGTAGGCAGAAACTACGGAACGCCACCTGCTACGATCCTTACATACTTCTTTTGCTTCACACACATTCATACATCTAGTCATACACACACGCCGGTTATGGGTACTGCGCACTTGGCCTTTCTGAAGAACATCACCTATTAGGAGAATACTCAGTTGCAATCGAAAAAGTTAGTTAAGCTATGATTCTAAACTTAAGATGAAATTCTCTGAATAAAAACTAATTGAGGATAAATAAATTCTTTAATATTAAATAAAAATATTCGAAACCGTAAAAATGTCATTAGTAAATCTATGTTAAAACTTAACAAACAGTATTAGGAAACCTATTACAATGACAAATATATTTGCATTCCTTCTCAGCCTTATTCCAATGTAAATAAGATTTAAAATCATTGTGTTATTATTAACCTATTTTGTTTGCACATACCGTTGGAAAACCAAATTAGTTATACACTTTCCAAAATCAATTCTCACCTTTATACCATTGAGTTAAAGAAAAAATTTTAGTTTTTAGTCGTTAAAAATAAAATTGTAAAAAATACATTTCGGGGTACATACGTGCACAGAAAATGGAAATTCAAGTTTCTAAAATGTCCAAATAGTGGGCAAGGCATGGCGATGGTATGAGATGGCGTGAGCGGTGTACAGTCAAACAGAGAAGGCAAACAAGAGGTATATCGGAGCGAGGCGATCAAGCGAGCAGCGATCATGTTACTGCTGCCTGTACTCGTGAGGACACAAGTGTTAAAGAGAAGTAATATTGTTAGGGTGAATTTTACCAATGTAACCACCGTGAAATGCACACGCAATGAAGCTGAATGCAGGCAGCAAACCTTATCTTATATCAAGAGACAAGAATAAGAATAATTTATTATAAAGCCGGTCAAGTGCGATTCGGACTCGCGCACGAATTGTTCCGTACCATTATCGCAAAAAACAGCACAAAAATCACGTTTGTTGTATGGGTGCCCTATTATTTTATTTCTTATCTATATATTTATTTTATTTTGTTTTTAGTATTTGTTGTTATAGCGGCAACAGAAATACATCATCTGTGAAAATTTCAACTGTTTAGCTATCACGGTTCATGAGATACAGCCTGGTGACAAAGACAGACAGACGGACCGCGGAGTCTTAGTAATAGGGTCCCGTTTTTACCCTTTGGGTACGGAACCCTAAAAAGTAATAACGTACACAAAAATCTACAATAGGTGCAGTAATATAATCTCTAAAACAATGGTATAAATAGTGCTTATAATTATGTGAACTATAACTTAAATGTTTTTTACAACTGCAAGATTACAAACAAGAATTTATATATTTGGTAGGGACCTTCCAGATTTAGGTTCTTTCAAACCTGTGTTTCTGGCCATCACTTTAGATAAAGCAATAATTAAGTCAGTTACATTATTAAATAAAATTAGTCTATTAACAAACACAAAAATATATAAATTGGTAAAAAACAAGAAAACTAGCAATTTTGTAACTGTGTATGTGGTATGTAACATCATGATCAAACATAAAAAAACAGAGATGACCGTAAGCAAGCAAAGCAAAGCAAAGCAAAGCAATGATAAAACTGACGGCTCTTGTACTCAGGTTTCAGTTTCTTTGGTGAAATTCACCGTCTGTCTGAAAACGAAGTTTCGACGAACAGTTGACAATGATTTTTAGGGTTCCGTAGCCAATTGGCAAAAAACGGAACCCTTATAGATAGACCTCTCTCACAGAGAGGATGCCTGTGTACCAGCAGTGGGAACATTATAAAGCTGAAGATGATGATGATGAGGAAACGTAGAAACCAAAGGAATACAGAAAAAAAGAGAGGTGAAATAGATATTTCTAGAGAAGTATCAAAACTGATTCGGAGTTGTTCAGGAGGTGGTTGGAAATAGTTTGGTAACCTTATAAGACTGATATGTAATTGCTAGGGGTGATTTTTCGAGCACCGGCTTAGTGTTTGATCAGTATCCATATGATTCACAGGACAATCCTTCTATTATTACAAAATTCTATTATTTGAAGCTTCAGCAACTTTTCCGTAACACTTGTCGCCGCGAGTATACCGAATTGGTGTCTTTGAAGCGGGTTAATTGCGAACAAACAATGGAATTAAGTAAACCTCAGATTAAAGTTGCGTCACTTTACAAAGTGTGTGTGTTTTTTGTGCGACTGTGTGAGGTAGAATTATATCAAAATGTTAGAGACACTAGACTGAGTAGGTAGGTATATGTATTTTGTGTATTTTACAAGGAACGACTGACCAAGTAACTGGGTAAAACGATTGCTCTTGGGAAGACTGGTTCCAGATTACCTGGCTTCCTTCCTCCCTCTAAGATTGTATGTTGGAAAATCTGTGCACTGTTTCTGTGGGAATCGGATCGGATCAGAATCGAAGCCGCGGAAAAATACTTCTAAGTAAAAAATAATCATTCTCTGAATGTATCTATATAGACACACACACTCGTAAGATATAACGAAACTCAATAAAGATGACCCTATCGAAGTGTGTGTGTGTCTGTGTTGTGTTAACAAACCAAATGTATTTTCCAGTTTTTGGATTAATATTTTAACGTCTGGCGTGGTGGTGTAGCGATAGCAAAATAATCTTATTCGGATTACTTATGTACAACATGAATTTTTGTCATCAGCCAAAAAATGACGGTTGTGTGTTTGATTGATTGAGGCATAGAGCCTTAAAAAAATATGGATGGTAAATATGGATGGTAAGTAACACTACACCTCAATACGGAACACAGCAAAGTATAGCTAAGTGTTAGAAACACATAGATCAGGGGCTCATGCAGTCATGCCAAAATGATAAAGATTGTCAAAAGTTCAAACCATATATGAGATTTACGACAACCGACGGAATGATACTTTGTCTAGTCCCTAAGTGTATGACGTATTTTCGACAATCGACGGAATGATATTTTGTCTAGCCCCTAAGATGTGTGACGTATTTTCGACAATCGACGGAATGATATTTTGTCTAGCCCCTAAGATGTGTGACGTATTTTCGACAATCGACGGAATGATATTTTGTCTAGCCCCTAAGATGTGTGACGTATTTTCGACAATCGACGGAATGATATTTTGTCTAGCCCCTAAGATGTGTGACGTATTTTCGACAATCGACGGAATGATATTTTGTCTAGCCCCTAAGATGTGTGACGTATTTTCGACAATCGACGGAACGATATTTTGTCTAGCCCCTAAGATATGTGACGTATTTTCGACAATCGACGGAATGATACTTTGTCTAGCCCCTAAGTGTGTGACGTATTTTCGACAATCGACGGAATTTATACTTTGTCTAGCCGCTAAGTGTGTGACGTATTTTCGACAATCGACGAAATTATACTTTGTCTAGCCCCTAAGGTGTGTGACGTATTTTCGACAAAGGACGGAATGATACTTTGTCTAGCCCCTAAGGTGTTTGACGTATTTACCTGGAAAAACGTTCTCAACTAGGAAGGAGAGTACCTAGTAGCTTATCTTCTCTTTGTTCAATTATCCAAGAACCTAAGAGCTTTACTTGCTATCCCTACTTCTAGGTACAGTACCTACGAATCTTCGGTTGCATCGCTGACACTCGTTGTAAGCGACCTTGCTGCTGGGTTCACGGACGACTGATGGGGTACATGCCTTAACTCACTACATAAGTAGTCAATTGGTTTTCTTATCTAGTGACATGAGCGGTACGAGAAGAACTCGTGCCGTGATGATGAGGCATGATAATACAGTACATTGTTACTAGCGGGGATCTCTGGGTATTACACACATACATATGTATAAGTCCTCGCCAAACTTCTTAGCCACCCTGAAGTTGGTTTACCGGATGCGCGAGGCACGAAATGGTGCTGTTTTTGTATGAGATTTACTACTGCGCAGCCATTGTAGCCAACTTCAGGGCGGCCAAGAAGTTTGACGAGGACAGTTCATGCTTTTTTTTATGGGGTAAGTAGAAACCACATAACTGCTTCGGTCGTTATATACTTCTTTTGCTTAGTTACTTGGGTGGTACATGTGGAGGCTCCTTTACGAAATTATATTATAAGAAAAACAACAATTTGAATGAAAAGGAAATGCATGATAAGCGTGACGGGCGAAAGTGGAGAATGCAACAAGAAACAGTGCTGCGCCGACCAGATATACCTATAAAAAAAAAAATGCCAAATGTAATAGATTATTGTATTTTATTGAATTTGAAAAAAATGTGTTCTCCCAAAATGAAAATTAAATAATAAGATAATAACTCGGGTGCCAGGGAGATTCACACAGTACAAATACAATAAAGGTTGCCGGAAAAAACTAATCGGAAGAGTCAGACTTTTAATCTGCCGGTGGGAGGCTAAATAAAGAGAATTAAAACAGCTTTTTTGTCCTAATTTTTTAATTTTTAATTTTATTTGTGATGGGTTTGCTCTTGACTCTAGTCTAGGTCAGAGGTGACAGAGACAGAGTCTACGATGGAGTGAGCTTACCCAGAAGAAGCCTGTTCACTCTAACTTTGAAGAGATTCGGGTTGAATGCGTTCGGAAACACAGACGCAGGTAGTGAGTTCCATTCATGCGTTGTGCGCATTATGAAGGATGTTTGGAAGCGCTTGGTGCGAATTGGTGGAATGGCAACAAGGTAAGGATGGTAACTTGGAGTGCGTCTAGATGTCCGATGGTAGAAGGGGGCTGGTGGGATGAGGTCGTGGAGCTCTTGAGCACACTCACCGAAGTACAGTCTGTAGAAGACCGACAAGCAGGCAACCTTGCGGCGATCAGCCAAGCTATTAAGCTTGGCATCCACCAGTTCAACGTCGCCGATGAGCCTCTTGGCTCTTCGTTCCACCGAGTCAAGCGCGGCAAGCTGATACTTTGCTGAGCCATCCCAAAGGTGGCTGCAATACTCCATGCAGGATCGGACTTGCACTCTGTATAGGGTTAAAAGCTGTCCAGGCGTGAAGTATCGCTTCACTCTATTTAGGATGCCCAGTTTTTTGGCCGCAATTTGGGCTTTGTACTCAATGGATGCGCCGAAGTTGAGACTGGATGTCAACTCCATGCCTAGGAGCTCGAGCCGTTCAGTCACAGGAACAGACGCACCCCGGAAAGTACGACTAAGATCGTGTCTTTTCTCTATTTAATTGCCCGTAGCTTAACATCTATTAAACATTATAGTTAAAAATACAATAGTTCTTATGTTAACTTTATTAAATTCATCGCTATATTATTACTAAGAGTGATATTACTCCTTCTTGCACTAATTGAAGTATTAAAAATAAAAAAATTGAAATGTCCAGATTGCTGGCTTTAAGAATAAGTGTAACATAACCATAGAAACAATGATTGATGAAGGATTCCCGTAGTGCAGTCCATTAAAAAAATAATTTTGGATATAAAAGAGAAATCCAAAATCTAAAGCAAATAAAAAACTAAAGAAGAAAATAAGAAGGTATCGACAAGGGAGGGCAGGCAGTTCCCACTTCGAAGAAATAAAAAAACCGGCCAAGTGCGAGTCGGACTCGCGCACGAAGGGTTCCGTACCACTATCGCAAAAAACGGCGAAAAAATCAAGTTTGTTGTATGGGAGCCCCAGTTAAATATTGGTTTTATTCTGTTTTTAGTATTTGTTGTTGTAGCGGCAACAGAAATACATCATCTGTGAAAATTTCAACAGTCTAGCTATCACGGTTCATGAGATACAGCCTGGTGACAGACCGACAGACAGACAGACAGACAGACAGACGGTCCGCGGAGTCTTAGTAATAGGGTCCCGTTTTTACCCTTTGGGTACGGAACCCTAAAAAAACATAGCTAAATGCAAAGAAAAACAAATCCAACCCAACAAATCTAGCCGTTGTTAATGTCCTAAAAGAGTTTTGTTTCCCGAAATGGGAAAAGCTTTGAAAATATTGGTCGCTCTACCGTGCCCAACCTGTACGGTAGAGCAATACCAGGACACTAAAAACCTGGTTAATTAGCACTATAGGGGTTAACCCCTCAATGGTCTGGCCATGACGAGTGTGCACAGAAAACTTATTAATGAACACTTTTAAAATTTTCATAATTAATTGGTCGAGAAGTTTACAAAAAACTCGCAATGATTGAGCTCGTGGAACGTTCAGAATCAGAGTCAGAATCAGAATTTTATTTGCTAAAAGTGTAGGTACTTACAGTTTAAGATAAATAACATAAAAAATGAGATCAGCTACATTTTACCTTACGGCGTGCAAATCATTACATTAATAAAATACAAAAAAAAATACAAACATACACAAACCAAATACAAAAAAATATTCAAAAATACAACGTTACCCATTGAACATTGTACCGTTCTTATTACAATCGCCGTTAGGGAAGACTGCCTCTACCAGAGTAAAGCTTCATATGCTTTTGACTGTATTTAAAATTCATATTTTCCCCATCTTCCATATAACAACTTGCCTCTCCCTGGTCCTTCGGCTGGCGACGCCCTTGAAGATGATGATAAGGGAAAGTTTGAACTAGTAGCTAGCAAGCATATTAAGACGGTACCCTGAGCAAAAAATCGGCATGCGATATGAGCATTCCTATTGGTCTAGCGGCACCGGCGGCGCATGAATTACAGTAGTAAATACGCCCAGATTTTAGAATAAAATCTTTATAAAATCGAATTTTGGTCTTTTGAAAAAACAAAATCTACAAAAATGTTCGTTATTAAATTGTCTATCCATTAGTGTTAGTACAAAAAATAATTAATGAACACTTTACGAGGAGATGCATAATATCAATAATTATTTCTCATTTTTATGTTTTTTTGGAAAGAGATTAGTGAAATATACACAACATTTAAAAAAAAACTAAATCTACCATTTTAGAATCAATATTATGTAGAATTTTAATGTATTATTATTAATTGATATTTCTTTATAAGTAACGAGTAGATAGCTTCTAAAAACAGCACAAAAAACGGCTTGCGCGGCATTTTGCTCGGGGAACCGCCTTAAGTCACCGAGGCACCGATAAAGTCTGTAACTAATTAGTCGGGCAACCTTTATAAAACAAATATGATTGGGCGTTAGGTATTAGCGGAATCATTACTAATCACTTGGATGACTTAGCACATTCTTTGAATTAGATAACTAAATTTTGATTGTGCAGAATTTAAATATCAATGTGGAAAATGGTCAATCCAATTCTTATTTGTTGATGTAGCTAATCTCTATTTCTGCCTTTTGCAAAACTTTCTGATGAAAATTATGACTTGTAATTATAAATTGTATTCTTTGTGTTTTTAATGCAGGAAAGCATACAATATATTAAAAGAATAGCATCTGCCTGCGGCTACGCCCGCGTGAACGTAGGCAATAATCCTTAGGAAACTTACTTCCGGGATAAAAAGTATGCTATGTCCTTCTCCAGGGTCCAATTTATACCTATGTAAAAATTCATCAAAGTTCAGCAGTTTGGGCATGAAAACATAACAAACAGGTTTTTTCTAGGCAAGCGTGCTTCACCGTCGACCACATCATCGCTTACCATCAGGTGAGATAGTGGTCAAGCGCAAGCCTATTGATGATAAAAAAAAAAAAAAAAGAAAAAAAAAAACAGACAGACAGACAAAATTACTTTCGCAAATTATAACTATTACTATAGTAAGAATCAGAGTACTTTATTTGTAAACATAGGTCTAATTACAACGTTGTGCGAGATGTTACAGATAGGTAAATCCTCTTATGTATCCTTTGAATTCCTTCAGTAACTTAGTAAGGACAGAAAGCATCACAATATTTTTATTTCAGTTGACATTTCATGCGTAAGGTATATTGTGTGGTACAGGAATAGAACAGAGTTCTCAGAACGAGGCAGGAACGAGATTACACGGGTATTAGGACTCCACGTGTAACGGCTGAATATATACCTTGTATTGTGTTGTGATATTGTTGGCAAAATGTGGGCGTTCTACGTATTTATGCTATAATATACCTACATCTTGGGATCTAGAACTACAGATAAAGTGACATATTAAGACGACGACTAACCCTAACGACCTTGAGGGAACAAAACGCACACTCGTTTCACACCCGCGCGCGCTACCCAAAAATTTAGTAGTTTTTTGTGCTTTCCTTAATATTAAATGATTAAAAAAAAACATGAGATCAAAATGTAGTTAGTTAAATTGTCTTTGATATGGTGACAATTTCATTAAAATACGCCCGGCGGTTTTGATGCGATTGTCGTTTTTTTGGCCATGTTAGACATAACTTTACAAATTAATTACGCTATGTTATACGAATAAATATCAGAATTTTCTTAGGTCATATTATTAAGAAAATGGTCTTATGTAACATTAACTAGCCCTTTAGACGTGATTCTCATTTTAAAATCAGCTACTTAGGGGTATCTGCGCCTTAACAGCGTTGACGAAATGGCAGTATGTTTGGGGATGACTAAACGTGCCAATTTTGAACTTTTCGACAATTGCTATCGCTAATATAAGAATATCACTTTCTAGTGTTTCTTGTTTAATTCCCTTAGGAAATACATTATGTAATGGTATGAATCATATTATAGGCTTATATGAAACAGCTATGGGGTATTACTGAACCAACATGAAATCAACTTGTTTCGGACCCCAGAATTTAAGTGTAAGGGTTACACACTACATCCGATCCGAGTCCGTGATTTGAGTTCCGAGTTCAAAATTTTCTGAATTATGACAGATTATGGCGGATATTGGGCAAGTTGTTACATGGAGGATGAGAAAAGTATGAATTTTAAATACAGTCAAAAGCATATGAAGCTTTACACTAATGCCAGTCTTCCCCTACGGCGATTGTAATAAGAACGGTTCAAATTTCAATGGGTAACGTTCCACGAGCTCAACCATCGGGCGTTATTTGGTAGACTTCTCGACCACTTAATTATGAAAATCTTATAAGTTTTCGTTAATAATAAGTTTTCTGTGCACACTCATCATGGCTAGACCATGGGGTGGTACCACTTCTTCATCCTCTATTTTGTGGTGTGTGGTGTGTGGTATGGTATGGTGTTCTGAGATACCTTATCATCATATCAGATTTATAAAAGGCGTCCACTGCTGCATATAAGGCCTTCCCAAAACTTTGCAACTGTGATAAAATGATTAACGTACGTCAGCATGGACTGATTAGAATGCGACAATCGTAAATTTGATTAAAATTAGAACTAGGATGAAGAAGGCAATGGTAACTTTAACCAAAGCAAAACACCAAGAACTTTAAAACCCTTTATAAATTCCAAAGCAATACTTTTTACCAAAAAATGACCAAGAATAACGTTGAACAATCTAGTTTTTTGTATGTTTGCGACCGTTCCCTTCCCAGTGTAGCCAATAAGTGACCAAATATTGTCACTCGGCCGATGCCAGTGTCCCGTGACGGGTGCTCTGTCCCTGTCGGATTGGTGAGGTGTGAGGGAGATGGGTGGTCGATGGTAGAGCAGGGCACTTCGCGACAAAGCTGCCGACTAACAAAATACTATCATGGTGGCAATGCAGGGAGGGATTTGGAGAGTGGAAGTATGCTGTGATTTATAGTCAGATGTGAGGTGTTTCTTGCTGAACGATTAGACGCTTTTAAAAGCGGTAACTGTACTGTGTTCAGGTGAAATAATTACGTCAAACTAAGAGAACTTGACATAAAAAAACAAAAATTGACATTATTTTTAATAATCTTGCAGTTGTAATAAAATATTTTAGTCATAGTTTACATATAAGCACTATTTATACCATGGTTTTAGGAGTTATACTAATGCACCTAATGCACATTACACACAACACACACACATAAATATAATTTAATTAATTATTCTTATTCTTACGTAGATATTCTTATTGACATTTTTAGGTGAACTTTATTAACATAATTTTCATTCATCCCTGTTCAGGATAAAAAAAAAATTATAAAGAACTAGCTGACCTCCGCGGCTTTGCTCCCGTCAAAATTATGCCTATGTTACTCGGGAATAATGTAGCTTTCCATAGGTGAAAGAATTTTTAAAGTCGGTCCAGTAGTTTCGGAGCCTATTCGGTACAAACAAACAAACAAAAAAATCTTTCCTCTTTATAATATTGGTATAGATATAACTATAAAGAGCAATGGTGGCACCGGCACAGATTACTTATTAGTTACTACGTAAAAAGAGTTCTGCTTCTGGCTGAGAGAATAAATCTGAAGAACATTTTAACAATAAATTATGAATAAATAATAATAATTTCAGAATATCAGCGCAGCGTTATTACCTTTTTTGGATATCGCTGCACATGCTGAGATAGGAGCCTTTTTGGTCTCGCACGGGGTTTTTATGTTATTATTGTGTAATTGTATGCTTATTTCTCGTGTCTCCTGTGCGGGTCACAAATAAATATTTTTCTTTCTTTCTTTCTAACTAAAACTGGCTGCGTTGTCACTTAAAACCAATTTTAACTCATTAACAGTAAATAAAAGAGGGGTGTTTTAAGTTTGACGTGTGTGTTTGTGTATAATGTGTATTTGGGGGATCGCCGAAAAGATTTTGACAAAATTTCATTACCCAAACAAATTTCAGCAATCTTTTTTTATACCATTGCAATATTTCGAATGATTTTAGTACGCATATTTTTATTTGGTCAAATTTTTACATGGCAAAATTTTACCAAGTATAATGTCATTATGGCATTTGGTCTTTAATCAAATGATTTATTACAGCAAACAATCTTCAGACAATAAACGTTTGGTGAAATGATTTGTTAAGACAAAAAGTATTAAGGCAAACATAAGATTTTTTGAATTATATAATAAAAAATACAATTTTATTTTTTGATTAATTCTTTCAATTTGTCTGAAACAAGTCAAATTTATGGTTACTTGATATTAATTTATTTATGGAAGTAGTTAGAGTAGGTTAATTATTAAAAAAATGGTTAGGTTAGGTCAGGTTAAAACTGTGACCTCCTACGCACGAGCCGAGCGAGCGAAGCGAGCGGTGCCGCGGCAGCGGCCGGCGAGTGCCAGAAACGACTTGCATTAATAGAAAAAAGAGATTGTTTTTAGTAGGTTACCCGGAACTGAACTATTAAGATTAGGATAATTAGTTATTTAAAAAAAAATGGTTAGGTTAGGTTAAAACTGTGACCTGCATTAAATTTAAAAAAAATATATATAAAAAAAGAGAAATAAAAAACTATAAATATTTGGCTTATTTGATTTTGCGTAAAAACTGTTATTCCAAGTGAAATATTTGAATAAATAAAAAATGTTAAAAGTACTAGTTGGTAAACAAGTTATAGTTTAAACGTTCATTTCCCAAACATTATGTTTGCGTTAAAAATTTTCGTGAATAGATTTTTTGCTAAGTAATAATTTGGGAAATGAAATTATGCGAAAATTTTTTTGGTAAGTGAAAATTTGTCAAATTCGTTTCGGTCAAACAAGGGAGACCCGTGTATTTGGATATCTGTCTGTGTCATCATAGCTCCTAAATGGATGAACCGATTTTGATTTAGTTTTTTTGTTTGAAAGGTGACTTTATCGAGAGTATTCTTGGCTTTGTTTGATGTAAATCGGTTCAGCCGTTCTAAAGTTATGGCCGTTTTTCTGTTTGAATTGCAGTGTTTGCAAGATATCGTGTCATAATTACGTGTTTAATAGATTGTCGATCAAAGAGTTCTACTACTAGATAAATTATGTAGCATGAAATAAAAATGTGTCGGGCGTTTTTAAAATTTTACTTGTTACTTCCTATCTTAGATGATCTCAAGAGAATACCTGATGCATTAAGTCAAACGCACATAATATTGTAGGTATCTTTGTGCATAAAGTCTACATACATAAATTAAGTAACTGATTAAATTGATCAAGTGCACTTACCGCTAGTGCCTGCCCGCCATGTTCGTAGTAGGAGTATTCGCTCTAGTATCAATAAAACCTGTCTTCCAAGTCCGTCCCCGTGCAAGCACTTATAGCACGCACTCAGTTAGTAGCCACGAGAGAACACAGCGACTTTGTGACACTTGCCGACCTGCACGTCATACGTACACACTCACTACACTTTAGTATTTTATGAGATAGAGAGCCGTGAACAACGTTTTTAATAGGTGTATACCTGTATAGAGTCTAAGGTAAACATCTATTAAAAACGTTTACGGGGAGCATCGCCTGGTTTGAACCCTGGCGACGCTCCGTATTGGCAGAAGTGTCGGGATTAGGAATGGCCTGGAGCGAGGTGAATCTTGAAGGACTACTGTGGACGCCCTATGCCCCAGCTAGGATCAAGGCATATGATCTTAGGTCAAGTCATACCTTAGACCACGCGGTATGGTTCAAGCTGGAGATAGCATTCAGGCAGTTTTGGAATGATTATAGATCCAATTGGGCGCGTTGTCAGGATTCCGTACCCAAAGGATAAAAACGGGACCATATTACTGAGACTCCACTGTCCGTCTGTCAGTCTGTCACCAGGCTGTATCTCATGAACCGTGATAGCTAGACAGTTGAAATGTTCACAGATGATGTATATCTGTTGCCGCTATAACTACAAATACTAAAAACATATTTAAGTGATATAACAAATATCCAAATATCCCATATAACAAACGTGATTTTTTTGCCGTTTTTTGCGATTATGGTACGGGACTCGCACTTAGCCGGTTTTCACAACAAAGCTTACCCCGAGTTTCTCAGGTCATAATTATCGCAGTATTATTGTGACAAAATGGTAAGCACGCGTTATCTGCTGTGATTGGTTGAATGAATTTTCAACAGCCAATCACAGCAGATAACGCGTGCTTGACAATTTGCCATATTAATTCTGCGACAATTTTGAGCTGAGAAACTCGGGGTTAGTGATAGTTGGATGGTGCTAACTAAGAAGATTATTAATACTGGTGAAACTTACACTATGTATAGTTCTCGCAAAACTTCTTGGCCGCCCTGCCTGAAGTTGGTTTTGCCTATGCGCAAGGCACGACTCGGTGCTGTTTTTGTATGAGTTTTACTACTGCGCAGCCATTGTAGCCAACTTCAGGGTGGTCAAGAAGTTTAGCGAGAACTGTAATACACTTAGCGAAAGACAGAAAAGTAGTGTTTGTAATAGTTTATATCTATACCTAGTATAGTATTGTGGGTGCATCGTCCTCTCGTATATGAATTAATTTATGCATGTAAATAAAGTAAAAAAAAATGGTATGTGTGGAGTTTCTTGCCCGTTCTTCTCCATAGTCTCCACAAGCTAATTTTCCGAATGGACGGTAAAATGAACAACAGGACTGAGCAAATCACCAACGTGTGGCCGGATCGCGAACGTTGGCGCAGATTCCTTTGATAAAATCGACATGCGCCGGCCCACCAACACAATTTAAATTTTCTAGATCCACACGCTGGACGAGTGTCGTTGGGACCTACGTTGGGGCCAAAGTGTGGAGCCGCCATCGATGCCACGAGATCAATCTCGTTTTGATATTTCGACCATAGCCATCGCTGATAGAATGACGCTTTTATTTTTCGTACTTTTTTGTACCGTGTATTTCTTATTCACCTGCTTGGGTAACCAGGCAGAAGAGGTGTCAGCAGCCTTTGGGCCCAAATAGCCCCAAAAAAACGACTGATGCAGAAGGCAATGGGAAACCACTGCATTATATTCCCAAGAAACCTATGAAAATGCCTAATAAAGAGAGTGCGATGGCATGCGACCCGGCTACCACCCGGCGCCATGTCGATTCCAGGTCGCATAGTGTGAAGTATGCTACTGGTTCCACTGTAGTGACTCATCAGGCTCAGTGCGTACAGGATGCTACTGGTGACAACAACGCATCTGCCCGAACTAACCGCCCACAACTGCGGAAGAGGATCAGAATTGGGACATGGAATGTCCGGGGCATACTTCAACCAGGGAAAGTGGAGATCATAGGCAATGAGCAAAAGTGTTACCACCTGGATATTCTAGGGATTACAGAAACCCACATGAGAGGCTCAGGTTTCTATGCCGACACTTCTGGACATACCATTTACTTTTCCGGACCAGAGAGCGCATGTAAAAATGGAGTGGGCGTCAGTGTGTCTCTATTTATCAACAAGTCTGTCCTCGGGTACAATCCAGTAAGTGACCGGATAATGACTATGCGAATTAACACAAAACCATGTCGCATGAACCTGGTCGTAGTCTATGCACCGACTTCTCAGTCATCTGAAACAGAGATCGAGGGTTTTTATAGACGATAGAGATATGGCTGCAATTTTGCGCGGAGAACTCTCTCACTATCATGAACACCTGTTTCCAGAACCACCCAAAACGCCTCTACACTTGGGTGATGCCAGGAGATCGCTTTAGAAATCAGATCGACTATACTGCAGTCGCAAAGCGATGGAGATCCTGCATAACCAACACCAAGACATACCCTGGTGCCGACTGCGGAAGTGATCACAAGCTTTTGGTTGCAGAAGTGACCATCAAACTGGAGAAGTGTCCAAGAACCACAGTCAAGCAGCAAAATCGACCCTCCCAGGCGACACTCTACGCTTTTAAAGAAAATTTCAGCAGTAAAGCCGCAAAGTTTGAAGTGGATCCCAGCGCTGAAGTAGACACAAACTGGACTAGAGTAAAACAGATGATACTCCAATCTCGGTCAGAAGTCAAAAGTCAGGACACTGATCGTCCAAAGAAGACATGGATTACTGATGAAACATGGACGGCGATCAAGGAGAGGAAACACCTACTGACAGCCAGAGACGACTCAGACCGAGCTCAATATCAGCTCCTATCAGCAAAGGTTCAGCGTTGATGCCGCAGAGATTACAACCAATATCTAAACTCAGTATGCCAGGATATTGAAGATCACGCGCAGTCTCTGCATACAAGAGATCTATTTCTGAAATTGAAGAGTATTACCCGGGAGTTCAGGCCTAAGACCTGGGCTATTGAAAATGAACAGGGGACCTTACTGACGGCAATAGATCAGGTCACGGAGAGATGGCGGTTGTACTGCGAGGGCCTATATAAATATACGGGAAGATCTGATGAGCCGGTAACCCAGTTTGAAAACCTTTTCTTAGAGCCAGAGATCCTGAAATCCGAAGTGGAAAGTGCGTTGAAAAAGCTGAAGCTTGATAAATCCGCTGGAGGAGACAGCATCTTCGCCTAAGAGCTGAAAAGTCTTGGAGGCAGAGGTATTAGGCTTTTACGGGATTTATGTAATCAGCTAAGGAGAACGGGTAGATGGCCTAAGGACTGGAAGGAGTCTATCTTGATACCACTGCACAAGAAAGGGTCAACGAGGAATTGCGGGCACTACCGGACGGTCGCACTCATATCCCACGCTAGCAAGATAATGCTCTACATAATTAACGGACGGCTCCAATCTTACCTACAGCGACAAATACCAAGTGAGCAGGCTGGTTTTGTGAAGGGTCGAGGCACAAGAGAGCAAATTGTGAATATGAGGCAAATGATAGAGATGAGCCGCGAGTTTAATGTTCCAATGCTCTTGTGCTTTATAGACTACTCCAAGGCGTTTGATTGTGTGAGGTGGGACTGCCTGTGGAGAATACTCAAGGAAATGGGAGTACCCTCGCACTTGACAGCACTGATTGCAAACCTTCCAAGGCAAATATTAAGTTCTTAATCGTATGTTCAATGTTTCAAGAGCAGATTGCAAAAGGAAATAATCCAAAATAAAAATAAAAGTTATTGGTACTTTATGCTTGAAGTCTGGAATACGTGAGGAGCTGGTGTCTGAGTTAGCCATTCTATTCTATTCTTTAGTCGGTCTCTCATTACTGAGGATCGTGAACCCCTTTAAGCGGACCATCTGCCTCCATCGACTCCGGTCCAAAGTTGCCATCACCACCTGCAGAAATTTGCTTGATGACGTAGCTTCTTTCACTTGGTCAGACCATCGTGTTGGCGACCGGTCTCTTGCTCTCTTACCTTCGGTATTGCCAACAATGACTAGTTTGTCAAGGCTGCTATCTCCTCTTCGCATTATGTGGCCAAAGTAAATCAAAATACGCTGTAAGCAAACCGTAGACAATCGGGTCTTGATATTGAGTTGTAAAGGACAGAAACATTTGTGCGTTTGGATGTCCATGGTATACGGAGCATTTATATCCAGCACTACATTTTGAATGCGTCTATCCTCTGTCTTTCTCTTGCTCGGATAGTCCACGTCTCAACTCCATAGAGGAAAATCGGGCAAACCTGTGCTCTGACCAAACGGGCTTTGGTTTTAAAACTTACACCGCGATTTTGCCAGATGTTCTGGAGACGCGTCATAGCATCTTTAACCATGGCTATCCGTCGCTTTATTTCCAGTACGCAGCTGCCTTTATTATTAATACTAGAGCCCAGATAAATAAAACTGTCCACGGTATCGATACTCTGGATGCTATTGGCGCCCGCTAGCTTTCCCGCACGATCTATCACCACAAGCGTGGTTTTCTGCCTATTTATTGCAAGCCCTAATTTGCCGCTCTCCACCTCCAGTCTGTGCAGTATCTCCTTTTGAAAAAACCAATTGTGATAATTGGTTTTTTGTTGTAAATTATACTTATTTCTTGGATCAGTGTTACGAAATGGATTAAATGAAAAGTAACTAAACCGAAACCGCTTAATTCTATTGTTTTTTGTTTTCTATAGGATGGGCCGGGGACCTGGTGACTAGTAATACAAGCATTCCTATGCCTAACTCTTGAGGGCTGAGAAAAGGGGTTTAGAAAAAATAAATTAAGAATATATAGAATATAAAACGCCGCAGTGTGTGTTCTATTCAATCTAATCTAACTTAATTTAATCCAACTTAATTTTATTTCATTCTTATTTGATGTAATAAATTACATGCCCATAGTTGTTAATAACAAAGGTCTTAAATCTATGTTTGTCAACTCATTGTAAAAGTGTCATCTCGTCACGTGAAGCTGAATGACTTTACCCAGCACCTCCGAGTCTGGCGTCTCAGAAAACATCCTTAGGAGGTAATGATTCTGTAAGTATGAAAACAAACAATGTAAACTGAGCTTGGAAAAAGTTATAAATTTTACTGAAAAACTGGAATCTTTTCACGCAGGCAATGTTTTAAATTTAATGAATCTTCCAGTAACCAGCGAGGAAGAAAACTCATTCCCACATTTCATAAACTCAAAAAAATGCTAATACTGGCAATATCCCTCAAGGAAACACTCCTTACTGGCGTAAAGCGGTTCCGCACAAAAATTAGGGTCCCTCACACCGCGAAACCCTTCTATTATTGTGGTTTTTATTGTGCCCTTGCATTTTATTACTTTTTTTATTTCTTTTTAACGGGAGCTGGGGTCAGTCACTGATATTTTCCTTAGGGTTGCCAGATAGAATATTATTTTTATTTCTGCTTTTTATTTTCGTGTAATTTGATTCCTGTGGTGTTTTCCTTGAACAAGGGTTTGAAGACTTGATGTAAGGTATCGTTTGATACAAGCTCGGTCTATTTGTTTATTGTTGTCAGTAATTTTAATGTGGTTTTTTTCTTGAGAAGTTCAGGCATAAGTTAAAAGGGAAGGGTGGTTTTTCTGTGAACCGATTTTGTTCAGACAAGTTTATTTATTTATTTATATTTGATTTATTGTAGGTACACCAAGTAAATACATAGAAAAGGAAACTTATAACTAAAATACATACAATGGGCGGCCTTATCGCTTACCGCGATCTCTGACCGTGAATGACCGTCTCATCAACAACATCACAAACATCTATATAGTAAAAAGTCAGATTCTCAAAATGTCTGAATACTCAGGCACAAAATTCAACAAACACATTGCATCAGTAGGGCAACGGACACGGCATTATAATATGTACTGACTCTTTAGTAGATGTGCTCGTTGCGTATATAATATCTTTTTAATGGTGCCTGACACGTATTGTCGTGAATTTTATTTGATTAGCATTACTTATTTGTATTTATCCTCATTTCAAGCACTTCTGATAAGCAGACGTCCTGGGTTCGATTCCCGGATCCGGCAAAGGGTTTTGGGTTTTCTATCTGGAATTTTACAGTAGCAGACCGGAATCTGGATTTGTGTCCGGTTGATTGCAATGGGAGTAGTCCCATCTAAAATGACATAAGACTTGAACATAACTGGCGAAACCCGTTCCATCATCGGACTACCAGACGTACGGCGATGCGTCTTCGGTACATGGTGGACATCCCACCCATACGCACTAAACGTTTTGGAAATACTTTTATTATGCGTACAGCTAAGGAGTGGAATTCCCTGCCGGAGTCTGTGTTTCCCGATAGCTACAATCTAGGTGTATTTAAGTCAAGTGTGAATGGGTTACTTCTAGGCAAGCGTGCTTCACCGTCGACCACATCATCGCTTACCATCAGGTGAGATAGTGGTCAAACTCGAGCCTATAGATTATAAAAAAAAAAATGTTTAATACCTCTATCACTATTTCTCAACTAAAAGCCCATGTCGTCTAGCTAGAGTGCCACCCCTATTAGCCGGGTGAAAGTGTTGGGGTCATCTATCAGTTGCAACACGTCGCTGCCCTTCGGTTATATCTTCTGGATTCAAATTATTTCTTATTTTAAGAGTACTTCAGATTCCTCCTTCTGTACGAAGGAATTTATTTCTTGAAGAATGATATTTATAATTTTAATGGAGTGTTTCATATTCGCCTTTTTTTTTATTTTATTTTTAAACGTTGCCCCACACTAGGACTTTCTTCCTGTATCGTGGGTGCGTTAACAAACATATAAACTCACATACACAACACCTAGAGCCGGATCAATTATCTGTAGGTCATACAAATATTTGTTCCGTGCGGGAATCGAACCCGCGACACGCAGCGCAGCAGTCAATCGCTCAACCACTGCGCCAACCGTGCGCCCTTTATAATGTATAGGTTTCGCCCGCGTGAAAAGTGTTTTCTTATCCCCCTTGGGATATAAGTATTAATATTATACTGGGATGTAAGTAGCCTATGTGCTATTTCAGACTGTAATCTATGTCAGTGCCAAATTTCATCCAGATCCGTTAAGCTGTTTTAGCATGATTCAGTAACAAACATACACATAATATTAGTAAGATGATGGTACTAAGGAGATCCAGCCGAATTGCCAAACTTAAGTGGCAGTGGGCAGGGCACATTGTGCGCAGAACGGATGAAGCGTGTCTACTGTTAAATTAACTATGGAGTTTAAAAGCATTTAATAAAAATGTGCCGGGAGTAATTACAGGAAAAAAATTAAAAGCCATCGTGTCTCGCGTGGATACACGACTCGGGCACTCAAGGTGTTAGAAGTCGGTATTTCTGATAGGTTACTCTAACGTTTTTATTTAAGTGACATCTGACCTTCTCGAAATAAGTAACCTCTTGACCTAAGGGTCGTTTTGTACAGTAACCGATCAAAAGCGCTCTTATCATTGACACTATCTCAAGTAAGTATGCTACGATTCGTCAAATTACAAAAAATACTTTTCAACGAACAACAATTTTGGTAAGCAGAGCAATATTGTAAACAAAAAAACGCAACAAAGCAAAACACAACACACTCCTCCACAATCGGATAAAACAACTCGAGATTCGAAAAAAAAGAAATAATTAAAAATAAAGAAAACCACAAAACACAGACGCGAACGGAAATCTCAAATTGGATTTTCAAAGAGTGACAGAAAGAGATAGGAATATAGGTTAATGTGGATGTTGGAGGGAGACGAATATATAGTCGAGATCACAAAGCCAAGTAATTGTAGACAATGGGAAACTGAAAAAGACGTTTCCTTTATAAGATTTCTATCTCAAGAACATTTTGCCTTAGGACTAGAGGGCCAACTTACCTTTGCTGTTCTAAAACCACATGTTTGCGCCTTATTTCAAACCAATAAGATTCAATGTTTCTTGGCAGGTGTAGTTTTAAATGGTAAAACATAACTTTGTAAAGTCTAAGCGACTGTGAAACCATGTCTTGCGTAAAACAAGATTTTGTCAAAGTATAATATTGTACCAATATAAGATGATCTCTGTAGTTGTAAATAACGTTTATTAGGTAGGCTCTGTCTATATTGGACACACATACGTTTGATATAATAGAATTTTGAAGCGATAATTATAATGTAATTGTGAGTTAGTATTGTTTGTCTTGAAAGGAGATTGTTTTGTGAAGTTATATGCCACTGTTTGATGAAATACCTTTAAGCTAAAGTCTTAAAAGAGGCTTCACAAGTCGTGAAGATATGATACGATCTCTTACAGACCGGTTGATCTCTTGCTGGTTAAAGACAGAGTTTAAGGTAGGTTACTTACGCATATCTATGGGACAAATCTATGGGTCAGATATAGGAAGAGCTGGATGGCCTCCGCGTCCATTATAACAATTAAATTAAATAAAATAAACTTTACTTCAGAATCACTTCCATATTTTGTTAGTAACAATGTAAACTTATGAAATAATGTTAGTAATTTTTAATCTATTTATGCTAAACTGTGAGAGGCACGCCGATCCTGGGGCATGACTATTTGACTGCGTGCAGTCGTATTCATCGCCCCAAAATCGGAGAGTCCCACCTATCAGCCAACGCTCTAAGAATGGTGTTGGGGCTGGCGCGAACACGGCGTAGTAGAGATGCGCATCTCTTGCGCATGATGGCCGCAAAACTATCAACGTCTGCGTCGGCAAACATTGCTATAAACAATGCTTTCAGGATGTTGTTGAGACTGCCTCGTTAATCTAGCGCGTCGGAGATGTTTGCGCAAGCCCGTACAGACGGTTTCTACTCTGTTATAAGTAAAAAATCAGCGTCACTACTGAGGAGAGTGAGGGACAGTCAAAACGGCATTCTGAAAACTGTAACTTAGAGCTTCGGCTCTCCGATTGTGCAGCAGTTTGTGCAGAGGATGATTGTTACTAACACTGGGTAATAAGATTTTCTATGTTACTAACACTAGGTAATAAGTTTTTCTAGGTTACTAACACTTGGTAATAAGTTTTTCTATGTTACTAACACTAGGTAATATTTTTTTTATGTTCCTAACACTCTATGGATTTTTGCGTCCGAAATAAAGATTCTATTCTATTCTATAAATCGCATTGACATAATTTTGCATAAATGCAGAGTGTAAACTTAGTACGTACGTAAAACTAAGTTTTGTAAGTCTAAAATTACATCAGCTGTGCTAGCTAAGCTAAACTAGCTTAGCTCTTGGTTTCAACCGGCTTTAAATGGCTTTCTTATAGCGATAACTGAAATAATAAAAAAAGCTGAGAATTGCCCTCCCAAAGCCTCGAAAAAAAAACTTGAAACTGTAAGTGGGTTCGATATTTCGCTATAACAAGGTTTAGTTTTGATACCAGGATGTCTGACAAGCCAAGTTACAAATGTTTCGTATCGAATATCTTTCTACAATCGTTACTACCTTCTATTTGTATGGTCTGACCACGTGACTTAACGTTCAGACGTGTCATTCCCATACATTGATTCGTTTTCTATTAGCGTTATCGATTGTAGATTGTCAACTTGGCTACAGGTGAGGTATCTGTGGTGGTGTGTCTAATCTTAAAATTTTGCTTGTTTTTGAAACCCAACTAGATACTAACCTACCGACCGAACACAGGTCGGTAGGATAAGGACGTCAGATAATATCTATACTAATATTATAAAGAGGAAAGATTTTTATTTTTGTATGTAACGAATAAACATAAAAACCACTGCATCGATTTCAAAAATTCATTCACCATTGGGAAGCTACACCATCCCCGGGTGACATAGGCTACTTTTTATCCCTGTTACGGCTGTATCTCTTGATTGCGTTGATCTAGAAGTTTTTTTTTTCACAGGTGCAAGGACTTGCAAACTTGAGTAGGTATACGATATTAATTTCAACTCGATACCTCCACGCGTTCCCGAGATAAAAGGTCTTCGACAGATGACAACATAGAGATCCTATAAGGGTTTCGGTTTTTTTTTCCTTTTTAGGTATGGAACTTTAAAAACCGGTGTTCAACTGCGTTCAATTAGACTGGAAACCGACACCAAGTAAGGAATAGGCAGGAGATGATGATTGTTAGCTATTAAAGAAGTAGAACTACTAGAATAATCGACGCTTTAGTTAGACCACAGGAACCAGACCGATCTACATAATTTATCATTATGATCCAAATTGATCCAATCACTTGTCAACCTCACACCACACATTTTAAAACGACCTTCCATATAAATTAGTTTCTTTGTAGTTGTCGTGTGCCAAGGATTAGTCGCCATGCCAATTAGAGAACAGGGGTAGGCAGAGAGGGTGCTGCGAGGCGATTGACTGTGCGATGATTAATTTGTTTTTAATTTCGGGATGCTTGATCTTGGTGTGAGAAGTTAATTATTATTATCGTGTCTGAGTTTTTGAAGGGTAAGCAGGCATGTGTTCAATAGCTAGGTACATTTTGTTACAGATGATTTTAAAATTGTGAGTTTTATAATTAAATCAGTCTTTTGAAAAGCCTGTTTGATATAAAGTACGGTATCTATGGATTTGTTGTTTTAAAACCTTTATCAATACTATGAACAACAATTTTTCAGCAAATGATTTGTTTTTCTATTTTATTTTCAGTTAAGTAGGTAACTTTTGTGTTTACTAGACAAATTTTCCAGGAAAATTAAAAGAAAAGCAAGACCTTATTTTTATTCATTGTACAAGAGACGTCATTAATCATTCGTGTAATGAAAACATTAGTCCACTTCACTTGTTCTGCCATCTATTACTGAATAGACGAACTAAATAAAAATACTTTTTTGCGCCATCTATTGTCGAGTGGCTAAAGTAAGAACAAAAGTACTGTGAGAAATGCCTAGTTAGTTTTCAACGAATAACTAGATGGCGCTGACTATACTAATTAAATTACAGCATACTGAAAAATATTTATAGGCCCACTTACACGAAATCCTTAACTCAAGAGTCCCCAGTCCATGAAAAAAAAAACAAAATTTATCTATGTCATGACTAATTAGCATACAAATAAATATGTTGCATAATTTTGTTGTAAGAGCTCATGAAATGGCTCGTCCAGAACCGAAGTATGTCTCCACCATTCGCTCGCGTTGGCGTATTTGTTAGATAGGAACGAAGGTTTATAACCAACAAAGGTTTATATATATTAGTGTTTTCGGTGTACATGCCAACAGATAGTGCGGATAATCTGTTGGAGTTCACGGAAGTATTAAGTGAAATAAATGCAGTAATTGAGAGTTGTGACATTGAATCTGCTATTATGCTTGGTGACTTTAACGCTCATCCAAATGAGCTATTCTTTAGGGAGTTAAGCAACTTTTGTATGGAGCGGAGCTGGCTCTGTGCGGATGTGATCAAGTTAAATACGTTTGCTGATACGTACACTTTCGTTAGTGAAAGTCATAAAGATTGCAAACGGTGGCTTGACCACTGTCTGACTACGGAGGCAGCTTGGCAATGTGTAACTAGTATTAAGGTTTTTTATGATGTGTACTGGTCGGATCATTTGCCGCTGGAAGTGTATTGTAACATGGGAGTATTACCGAGTAAAACATATTGTAATGGGAACCTAAATAATGAAGTGAGATGGGGTGAGAGAAACGCTGATCAAATAAGGTTATATAGCGAACTCTGTAACAATGAACTAAGGGACATTGACTTTCCACTGGAACTTAGTTCTTGTGCTGATAATGTTTGTAGTAACGAGAGTCATTATGCAATAATTGATGATCTATATAATAGTATTGTTAGTGCTTTGACTTTAGCTGCGCGTTGCAGTAATAGACTGAAAAAGCATCAGAAGCAGAAACATGTTATCGGATGGAATACACATGTGCAGAAGGCTCATCGGGTAGCACGAAGCAGCTTTCAGACCTGGTTGCTGTATGGTAAACCCAAATCTGGTGATATTTATAATACCATGTGTGAATCCAGGAAGCGCTTTAAGTCTAAGCTCAAGTGGTGTCAAGACAATGTCGAGCATATTAAAATGGATATCTTAGCCACACACCACAAGGATAAGGACTTCAAGCGATTTTGGAAGCATACCAGGAAACTGGAAACTGGCTTGTGTGTGCCTGCATGTGTTGAGGGTAAAAATGAGCCCCAACAAATTGCCGAGTTGTTTAGGGAACGTTTTAAGGTTGAGTCTCCCTTACCAGGCGTGAGGCAGGGGCTTGATGCTGAGGTTGATGATGGAGTGCGGTTTAGGTTTCAAATAAAAGAAGTAGCTCAGGTCATCAAGAGTATGACTCGAGGTAAGTCTCCAGGGCACGATGACCTCAGCATCGAGCACCTGCAGCACGCGGGTACTCACTTGCCCAGGGTGTTGGTCATGTTCTACAATTTGTGTTTAGGACATTCGTATTTGCCTCAGGAGCTTATGAAGACCACAGTGATTCCTATTATAAAAAATAAGACAGGTGATGCCTCCGACGGGAACAACTACAGGCCCATCTCATTGGCTACAGTGATCGCCAAGGTGCTGGATGGTTTGCTTGATTGTCAACTTAGTAAGCATATTCATCTGCACGATGCCCAGTTCGGATTCAGAGCTGGGCTTTCGACAGAAGCTGCAATACTGCGACTAAAGCATACTATCCAGTACTACGTGACAAGAAAAACGGCTGTTTTTGGCTGTTTTTTGGACCTGTCGAAGGCATTTGACCTTGTAGCTTATAATGTGCTGTGGGATAAGCTCCGGAAAGAAACCAGTACGCCCAAGGACATGATCAGCATACTGAGATATTGGTACGGCAACCAATCCAATAATGTTAAGTGGGCGGGCTCATTTTCCACAGAGTACAGGTTGGAGTGTGGAGTGAGGCAGGGAGGCCTGACGTCACCACGTCTCTTCAACCTGTACGTTAATGGACTGATAGATGAGCTCAGCAGGGCTGGTGTCGGCTGTTCAATAGATGGCAATTGTATGAATAACATTAGCTACGCCGATGATATGGCGCTGCTGAGCCCTTCTGTTAAAGCCCTCAACATGCTTATAGGCATATGTGAGAGGTACGCAGTGTCACATGGCCTCAGGTACAATAACAAAAAAAGTGAACTACTTGTGTTTAAGGCGGGTAATAAAACTCCCACGACCATTCCACCGGTCAGACTTGGAGGAATTCCGGTAAGTAGAGTCACCAAGTTCAAATACCTGGGGCATTGGGTCACTGAGGACCTCTCAGATGACTTGGATATTGAAAGGGAACGCAGGGCATTGGCAGTTAGATGTAATATGCTGGCGCGCAGGTTTGCGAGGTGCACAAAAGACGTTAAAATTACTCTGTTTAAGGCGTACTGCCAAACAATGTACACCTGCAGCCTGTGGGTCCGCTATACGCAGAAGGCTTTCAATGCCCTGCGGGTCCTTTACAATAATGGGTTTAGGATGTTGATGGGGTTGCCACGTTACTGTAGTGCATCGGGGATGTTTGCGGAGGCTAACACCGACTGCTTTAGGGCTATTGTGCGCAAGAGAGTGGCCTCCCTGATGTGTCGTGTGAGGGGCAGCCCCAACGGCCTTCTAAACACTATTACAGATAGGGTAGAGTGTCCTATTGTGCGGCACTGGAATAAGGTGCATAGTTCTGGTGCTGTCTTGTTTAATGTTCGTTAATAAGTAGTTTTAAGGTACTAACATAGTTTTTAAGCCGTACTAATCATTTTATATGGAATTATGTTCTGAAATAAATTATTATTATTATTATAACCAATTACGCGCGTTTTAGGAAACACACTTCAGTTGATTCATAAATTTTACATATTGTTCTGTGGTTAGAGTTTGAGTTACAAGGTTTTGAGGCGATTTGTAGATAGGTGACCATCCCTATTACAATCCGTGACTTAAGCTGGGAACAAATTTTCGGACGCGGCTGACGGACGCGACTTACAGCCGCGGCTGATGTGTGCACAGTCGTATGGGACACGGCTGCTAGATCTCTATAAGACGTCCGAACGCCCAAGGTCATGCCCGCGACTTACGTCCGATAGTTTGCACAATGTAATGTACATTCATTACCTAGATAATCTATAAGTCGCGGTTGTCAGTCGCGTCCGTAAGCCGCGTCCGATAATTTGTTCCCAGCTTTATTCGTGGCTCGGCAAGCACGTAACACAGTTGTACCCGGCTGACATCCATAGATCTATTTATTTATTTACTTTAACAAAACACGGCCAAAGGCCAATTACATTGGTTAAAGAAATGTTTAAAAAAAAGTACATAAAAAATAAAATTATAAAAACAAAAATCAGTCATACGCTAATCTCACAGTACTCCAGACATACAGACAAAATCTTCTTCCATTCGTCCGCGAACACATCACAATCGGGCTTAGCATCCAAGAGAGCGTTGAGCGCGGCGAGTGTATGAGGGATGGGAGACTGGGCTCGAGCGACGGTTCGACTCCCCGGTACGTCGAACAATCTGTGCCTCCTACTAAGTCTATAGTTGACCGGGTCAAAAAGATGGGATAGTTCGTCGTGTAGTTCAGGAGTATCATTTTTCCCGTAATTGATATATGACAGTCAGTATTTTCATATACAGAATTTCGAAAGTCTGTCATCAGTCTTATTAAGGGGCACTGTGTATAGTAACTGAACCGAAAGAGAGAAGTGAAAGGGTATTTATTTAAGGATGATTTGCATGAATTAAATCAAGAATTACATTTAATGATGTAGAAAAGTGTATAAATGTCTGAAATGGAAATGGGCAGGTCATAATTATTATGAGAATGAAAAGTTGACGACATTAATCACGGAATGGTATCCAAGAGATGGAAAAAGAAACAAAGGACTTCAGACTATATACGATGGGAAGAGGAAATAAAAAAAACCGGCCAAGTGCGAGTCGGACTCGCGCACGAAGGGTTCCGTACCATTATTGCAAAAGACAGACAGACGGACGGTGGAGTCTTAGTAATAGGGTCTCGTTTTTACCCTTTGGGTACGGAACCCTAAAAAGTAGCCGGTCCAGAATGAACGAGGTTATCAAAGGACAGAGTGGAATGGAAATATTTAGAGAAGGTCTTTGTCGAAAGCCAAGCTAAATCGGTTACCGATTAACTATAACAAATAGAGATTGTTAGTAACATAATAATTAATTAAGTATTTAAAGTTAACTAGTTGTAAGGCATGCAGAATAGTATTGTATTTATATGAAAAAAGAAAAATTCTATATATATTTTTATTTAGTAGAAGTGAAAAAGGGAGACTCTCCGTGTTGTACTACTTGTACATATCCACATAGTTGGGGTAATAGATGGCAGCTGATCATTTTCAGATTATATTGATCAATACCAACCCACCTGGCCAGTACAAATTATCATATTCTCATTCTCGTTATTTTCTGATTAATTTCGCTGTGGGATCCAAGACAGTTGAAATTCTTCGCCGGTACTTGGCGTTGTTTTGGCGACCAGCCACTGTAGATTCTGGCTTTTAAGTGTTGCAGTGGTTCGAAATCCAACGGCGGACTAGCCTGACCTCATACAAAAGATTGTGTTTACTGAAGTCTAGCCTACAGTTAGAAATATATTTACTATTTATATGCATCAAATAAATCAATGTCGTGATGTCGTTCACCCCTGTTAGTTTTGAGATCAGTGATAATTCTTCTCTTAATCTCGACGAGGCGTTATCATGATTGATCGATGAAACTTTCCGATAAAATGGCTGAAAATATAAACAATAACAAGTAAATGACAAAGGAGACGATTATGAAATCATTGATGGTATGGACAAAGGGAAAGAATTCATAATGAAGTAACACTTTGCTCCACACAGACATTCAGAGAACCAGTGGGAAGCGATGGAAAACTAGATTTAAATTTGTTTTGCTTCCTAATACGTTGATTGCCACTGGCCCACTTTCATAACGCTTGAGGACGGCGCATTTTAAGACTAACTTACTAGCTGGTGCTTTTGGTATCAACTGCACACCAGGGACTCATTTGATGGAAATAAACTGGATAACTATGTTCCAACTCAAAGCATTTACCTATTCCAAATAAACCATTTAGAGGCACCTTTGAATTGTAAAGGAGACGATTAGTCAAAAAGACGAAGCCTTATAGTTACCAGTTTCAAAGCATTGATCTTTATGGAGAATAACTTGCGAGAAACTCGATAGACAGTTGCATACTTTTTTAGATTGACAAATTGTAACACGTGTATTTTGAACTTGGAATGCCGAACTATTTCCAACTTTCCAGGCGAGCCTCCCATTCTTTCAAAATGCATGAAGAAGTCACTCTAACGCATATATCTCTTACTAGCTAACCTGGAAAACTTTGTTTTGCCATAAAATCACCAAACATTCATCTACCCTACCTACTCTACCCTACCCTACCTACTGTACCCTACCTACTTTACACTACCTACCCTACACTACCTACCCTACTTTAACCTACCTACCTACCCTACCGTATGTCCTTGTCTTCTCTGTCTTCTCTTTGGTTCTAAGCTACCTCCCCAGCAATTTTTAGCCAAATCGATTCAGCCGTTCTTGAGTTATAAATAGTGTAACTAACACGACTTTTTTATATATATAGATAAGTTATAGTAAGTAAGTACCCATTGGTTTCAGTTCATAACACTATGTCATCGTCTGCCACTTCAAAGTGTTAACAGCCTTTATTGTCACGATCTAACACCTTGTATCGTGATCACTATATTTTGTTTTGAGCCTCAGAAATTACCATAGTGGAATAGTCAGACGTTTTCAACATGTATTTTCACCATACTGCCAAAGAAGTCTAATGTTTTTCGCGCGTATCTTGTATGTTTGGAAATTTCTTTATTACCTCGTATCTTCCAAACGGCTGTATAGATTTCGACATTTAAGGGCTTTCTACCGCTTTAGTGCCGTAAAACGGTTACTTTCTAAAGCATACTCCTTAGTAACGGCTAGGTTAAAAGGTTTGGTTTGGTTGATTCAGGTGCATTATTTGTGAAAAATGTTTTTTTCGTGAGGAAATAGGTTTGTTTAAAAAAAAAAAAATAACTACACGATAATTTTTCACTACTTTTGAATACTCCTCCAAAACGACCTGAATGTTTAGAAATATATTTACACAGAAAAATTATATAATTTCTTCTTAACTGAAATAGCATACCTATGCAAGTCAAAGAATATTTTGCAAACCAAAACTATCCAAAAGGAGGAGGGCCAGTACCGCGTTAACATTGGGGAATATATACGCCTTAAGGTATTATATATTCGTTATATTCGTCTTAAAAAGCCAAGTGTCCGAAAACAGATTAAAAAAGAAAAAGCGTTTTATTGTTGCGGCGCTATATTGTTGTTTGTCGTCAAAACCCATCAAGTGGGGTATCAAAATGAAGAGTTTTTAGACGTGATTACAAATATATATATATATACCAATATTATAAAGAGGAAAGTTTTTTTTGTTTGTACCGAATAGGTTCCGAAACTACTCAATCGATTTAAAAAATTCTTTCACTATTTTTTAATCCCGAAAATTGGTCCTGTGGGGTGGACCACGGGGGCGAAGCCGCGGGGAACAGCTAGTTACTTATATGTTTAAAAGTCATTCGAAAAAAAAAAAAAAAAAAAAGTTTATAAAATCAAAAAACCCGATATATTTATAGTTTTGGTCAGCCAGCTCGCGATGTGTCCTCCGACTGCACAGCATGATTTTCTTCTTGATTATTTCTTTTTTTGATTTTATTAACCTTTTTTTCAATTGTTTTGAAACTAGACCCAGTCAGTCATGGGGCTCATTGGTGTTAAGATGTTTTACCACAGAATAAATAATAGTACAAGTATGGTTTTACACCTAGGCGGTCTACCCCTTCGGCAAATGTTTGAGGCGTCGTCATGTTATGATGTTTGACCTTGGTAAAGATCTATAAACTGCTAGCTTCTGCCCGCGGCTTCTCCCGCGTGAATATCGGCAATCATCCCAAGGAAACATATTCCCAGGATAAAAACTATCATATTATGTCATTCCCAGGGTCTCAAACTATCTCCATACCAAATTTCCTTTAAATCGGTTCAGCGGTTTAAGCGTGAATAGGTAACAACCAGACAGGCAGACAGAGTTACTTTCGCATTTATAATATTACATACAAAGTATGTTTCTCCTTATAAACAACTTCGAGCGAAAGTGAAAACGTAGTGAGCTCGAAAATGTCACCTAAGAATTTTCACAACATGATGAATGTTAAGTTATTTAACGGTGGGTTTACAACAAGAACCAATAACTTTCGACAGAGAAGCGAGCTTGAAAATTTGAGCACCACACCACGAATAAGTTAGGTTTTCTGATAAAATGAAAAAGGCTGTTAGTTCTCATTTATGCCGCTCTGGCCATTTGCCTAGCTCGCCCTCCCCTAAATCCGGCCCTGTGATAATAGGTACATTTTTTCAGTTGCTTTTTCAGATATGATCGTTGTTTTAAATTCCCTATGCAAAGCACAAGTCCGATCCTGCATGTAGTATTACAGCCACCTTTTGGATGGCTCAGCTAAGTATCAGCTTGCCGCGCTTGACTCGGTGGAACGCAGAGCCAAGAGGCTTATTGGCGATGTTGAACTGGTGGATGCCAAGCTTCACAGCTTGGCTCATCGCCGCAAGGTTGCCTGCTTGTCGGTCTTCTACAGACTGTACTTCGGTGAGTGTGCTCAAGAGCTCCACGACCTCATCCCACCAGCCCCTTTCTACCATCGGACATCTAGACGCTCTGCAAGTTCCATCCAGTTCCATCCTTACCTTGTTACCATTCCACCAATTCGCACCAAGCGCTTCCAAACATCCTTCATAATGCGCACATCGAATGAATGGAACTCACTACCTGCCTCTGTGTTTCCGAACGCATTCAACCCGAATCTCTTCAAACATAGAGTGAACAGGCTACTTCTGGGTAAGCTCACTCCATCGTCGACTCTGTCTCTGTCACATCTGACCTAGACTAGAGTCAAGAGCAAACCGATCTCAAAAAATAAATAAAATATAAACATTCTATCTACTTATCGTATATATCTATGGGAATGCCAAGTCAGTCGTAGCGCTAATCGGGTCGGTCCCCTCAAAGTCGCAACTCGGGAGCGGGGAACCCATTCCTCTCAATTGACCATTAGAGCTTAACTAGTTGATATAGGCCCAAGGGTCCAATACTGCTGAGTTCTACGACCTATTTGCGTTGCAGTTCTAAGCCATAGTAAGATTATTCTGAATTTTGGTACTTGCAACCAAAACGATGGTATTCAAACTAACATTTTATAGAGGAAAAGTTTTTACTTAAAGATTATCTCTCGAAGTCCATCCTAAGTTCTGTAAAAATCTCAACATGAAATCCTTGGATGGAAGTTTTTTTTTATTGGTAACTTAATTTCTTCTTTATTCAATTATCTAAATTAAAATTTACATAGTATAAAATACTTAATTCAAAATAACTACCTATACAAATACTACTACCCACTTAAATAAAACTAAGAACGCGAATAAAAGGGCAGGGGTCATAGGGCGTCATAAAATTCGTCCATATCGCTGTCAACGTGAAAAGTGCCCAGAACGCTGGCAATCCTTGGATTATATAATCTAAGATGAAATCTTAAGTGAAGTAAGGTAATATCCCACCTAATGCTAGGGTTTGGCAGGTGACTTCATGCACCTTAGTTTTTAGCGATACTGATGTGTTCAAAAATTCTTTCACTGAATTGATTGGCATATGCCCTTCGATGAAGAATACCCGACAAATTCACGGTTCCTTAGGGTAAACGTGAGTATATACTAGAGCACTGTTGCGTAGTTACTTGTAACCGAACATCCAGCATTCGCTGTTTTTAGATTTAACCGAACCACACTTCGAACATGTCGCTCGATGGTTTTGGTACAACCTGATTTTAAAAAACAACGAGCGTTTTGTCGTAACATTTTATCGAGTAAAGGCACGAGCGCGGGTGACGTGGAGTGAGGTCAATAATGAACGGAAGGCACAGGTAAATGCTCACTCACCGTGAGAGAAGAACGTTACATGACATGGAAATGCTTTAGAAAACTGGGCGTTCGTCGGTGTTGTAGTACCATTCGTAAGAACGATACATTACATTGTAATGCTCGCGAAAATGCTCTAGAATATCTTAAAGCTACGGAGACAAAGCCGTGGGAAAAGCGAGATAGGTAAAAAAAGAAGAAATCCTAAGTTAGAGTACTCAGAATTTCTAAATTATCAAGACCATCTGCAAACCTTTCATTCTAAAAAGCAGAAATGCCTAGTGGTTTCCTAAATGACATCAACGTTTCTTTGGGCTCAATAAAAAAAGCCTAAATACAGTTTCACCAGTTTGAGGAACAACGGAAGAGTTAAAGCAATTATCACAGGACTTAGAAGAATGCACACAAAACCAGCTGCATTTTAAAAATCTTGCCTTGCTACTTATTCTCACCTTGCAACTCCCAATTTCACCTGTTTCTCTACGCGTAATATACATACATGGGTACTTACCTGAAAAACATTATATTGTTAGAGCAGCCGTACCGTGGAATCTTGTAATCTGTCAAACGTAAAGTCACGAACGGAGACAGATAGCGAGCGAGACGGTGTCTATTACGTGTGCTAATAGAGATAAGATGCTATGATTTAAGGATAGGCAGTATCTAGGGCCTGTTTTCAACACATCCCCTTTGGAATATAGAAGACCAAGCTTTTGGGTCCTGGAATCGAGCCCAGTAGAAGCAAGAGTTCTATAGTAATCTCGCGCCTCGGGACAAATGACGTATGCATAATTTTTTAATAATTTGTAGGTTTGTGCTTGACCACTTTTTCACCTGATGGGAAGCGATGATGTGGTCGAAGAACTGATAGAACTGGTAGAATGTGGGTTCACCCGCTTTCCGCTTCGGTGTTATGTTACTTTAAGTACAATTTGCACATGTTTTCAATTTGTGCCTATCTGATCTTATTTTTTTTTATTTTTGTGTTGGTGTAATAACAAACAGAGATTGCATCATACATGAACAGACTCCCCGATGTGTGCAAGTAAATTAATAAAAGGATTACATCAGCTTTCAGAACTTGGGCGCTTATCTTGTTTGAGATGATTTTTTAGGATTCCGTTTTAGAGTCAAATGACGAAAACGGAATCCTTATAATTTCGCTTTCCTTATGCTTGTCCCAGATGTTTTTCTGCAATTGCTTTACAGCACTCGGAGACTATTGGCACTATATCGATGAAAGGGAGGAATTTTAATTTGAACTGCTATTCCACTATCTCTCGCTTGAACACATGAGTTGCGCAGGTGTTGAGCGAGAAAGGTCGCGTGACCAAACATTACGAAGAACATAATTATGTTGCGTATGCGAAACTCTTGGATGGCGCTTTCCTGAACCGCATGGAATTTGAATTAGTAGTTGTTGTATTTTTTTTTGCAATAGTTGTTGTTTTTAGTGTAATTGCTTAATTGGTATACCATTAAACCTTCAACGAAACATTATTTTGATTTTGGTCATCTTGTATTTTTTTTCGGTTTTCGGGTGTGAAACCTTCAAAGGCGTGACCTTCGGAGTCAATACCGGGATTGTGATACCTTACCTAGCTTTAACTACCCCAGTGCTCTGCTGCTGACATTTTTGACAGCTGGTGATTAACGCTTCAACTCAAGTGTTCAAGTGCTGACCATTCTGTTATAACAATCTCACAAACCTTTACTAAAGATGTAGTCAATCCATCTATTCTGAAACAGCACACATTAATTAATCGTTTAAAACAAACATGTAAATTATTAATTTATTTGACGTTCAAAAGTGCCGTTTATAGGCCTAGTTGAATAAATATATTTGACTTTGACTTTGAATCAAGTAAGTAAAATATAGACCAGCAGCCTATTTGCGTAAGTAAGTTCGGCAGGGCAAAGGGTATAACTCCATGAAAGAGTATGTTTTGCGATTAGGACCGGATTATTTTAAACACAATGAAAATGCAATACCAAATTACTGCCAAACTCGTGGCATTTATTTAACACATATAATAACATCACTTTACACACAAACACAGAACAAATAGAGCTACTCACATACTATACATACGGTGCAGAGCAGAAGAGAAACAGGCTCCTATAACAACAATGGAGCTAACGGGGCCGCGTCCTACTCCCAGGTAGGATATCTGGCGACTGGCCTGGCTGGATTTTTTTTTTTATGCCCTGCCAGAGGATCAAAGACGGTATGTCAAGCCCACACAAGGCCGACAAGGACAGCAATAACGGCGCAATGCGAGGCTGCCAGCTTGATGCCCCAGGTAACAATATAAAACTACAGCTAACACAACATAATAACAGACAGATAATAAAAGCAGAGACAATGCAAAATGAGTTGCCTACAGTATGACACATTCCCGTTAAATATTTTCGGTATTGCCAAAAGTTATTGGACCATTAAATTGGTGAAGATACTCTTTACGATAGAGTTCAATAATTTTACGCAATTAGGAACTGAAGGAGCACACTTACGCAATTAGGCTGCATGAAGTATTGGATTGGATGGAACTAACATTTCCATCCCATCCTTAAAAATCTAAATTGTTATAATAATAATTATCCTTAAATTGTTTTTGGTAATTCATGAGTCACAACTTTGTTTACCACCTAATCTCCATCTGGATAGCAATAGCGACTACCACACGTAATAGGTCCTCATCTTACGTTATCACTGGTAGTACATTGTATGCTCATCTGGCGTCAGTTGGTGACTGTTGACGGCGGTGACAAGTAAACTAAGAGGTGAGCAGTTGTTGTTTACTTTTACCATTTCTTTATACCAGAGACAAATTTTATTTTTATTTTTCGTTAGTGTTATACTTTTTTTTTGTTTCACCGTGTGATTTTTTAGTGTTTGTTCTTTTGACGTTGCTAAAAGGTATTATTTTAATTGATTATTTGATTATATTTATGTTTAAATTAATTTAGATCATGTAGGTTACTTAAATCTATATTGTGACCTAATACGTGCGTTGTTTATTTTCTTTTTGTGTTATTTAATAAGTTTAATAAACTTTTATTTTTCTGGTTGGTCTAGTTATGTAACTACATAGGTATTGTTATACATATTATGTATCTAGCTACTTAAACTACCAATCAATTAGATCTATGCAATAAAAAATAATTTGATATTTAGGAAAAGACAATGGCCAGCTAAATTACTGCACTTATGTGCTGCACATAAGTGCAGTAATTTAACTTACTCAACTACTGTTTGTCATTGGTACATAGATAGGTCAAAATAATTACTCTATGACTACTTACATTAACATTACAATAAAAAATGAATAAGAGTAATGAAAGATTTCAAATTAGTTTGAATTTTATAATAGCTACGTAAAAGGAAAATTAAAAATAAAAATGAATATATTTGTTGTTTCCCAACCATCTATCACCATTAATCCCAAAATTCAATCACAAAACAAACAATAAAATTTGTAATTTCAACAAAACATTACAAGATACTCTCGTGAGATACCGGCATCACATGACGTTAGTTGAGGCAAGCGGCCGCGCGCGGCGCCACCATCGCGGAGTATTTATAGCCGAGTCAACAATACAAGTCAATCGTTACTAGGGTTACTACCTTTTCTTAGAAGAAAAAGAGTACATCTGGGTTAAGAGAGGGTAAATGAAGAGTACAGACTTATAAAAAAGAGTAGATACTTTTTTTTGCATTTTTCTTGTTTTGAAATAATAGAACGATCACTGCAGCCGAATTGCGTAAGTGAATTCAGAAAAGAATACGTAGGTATAGATAAGGGTGACGACACCTTTTAAATAACGACTTTCATATTGCGTCATACACTCGAAAGGGGATAGGTCATGGAAAGGATACGTGAATTCAACTCATAGGGTGGGGGACGTACCCTTTTTAAATTATTTACACAATGTGGAAATGAAAGGAAATGTGTTATACTCTTTTATGGAGTTATTCCCTGTGCCCTGCCGAACTCACTTACGCAATTTGGCCCTGCAGGCATAAATATTTTGGTTCCCATCGCTATAAAATTAAGACTCAAAAGGCAAAAACTCTGTGTAAACAAATAAATAGAGTATTTTAGCGTACTCTTTAGCTTCTTTATATTATAAAGTACACCTAAGCGAAATAGAGTACAATACTCTAAGTATATTAAAGTACAGATGGCAACCCTAATCGTTACTGATGTTCTATTGACTCCATTAAATAAGTGAACCTTTTATTGGCTTATTGAGGATAACAGTTACATTGTGTGATAATAACTGATTAGCAAAAAATAGTCACGCAATGTTTGTTTCGAGTTTGTCTGAACTCGTACCTACTACCTACCTACAGTATCATCAAAATTGTGGAAATAGGGTCGACTTTCGAACCTTGCTGTGACCGACAGGGTCCATAATTGTTTCTGTAACTTATAATTACCACCTGTATGTACAGTCAAGGGTCAAAATTGCAGTCATACTCTCCCAAAAAATGGCTAGTTTTTGTAGTTAAATTATCCACAACTATTTATTCCTACTAACCGCGAAAAGTTGAAATTCTGCTGCCTATAAAAAAATTGCCTTTTCTGTTTTGGTAGTATAGAGTGTGACTGCAATTTTGACCCATAAAGTACATTATGGATGCAATCAATTGAATTTGAATTTTACATGAGGCATGAATATAAATGGTGATTAACCGACTCCAAAACAAGGAGGAGGTTCTCAATACTTCGGATTCTTTTTTTTATATATATTTTCCAATTACTCAAAAACGCCTGGAGCGATTTGCACAATTCTTCTTTTGTTTGAAAGGGTATACTTCACATTGTAGTTTCATGGTCATCAGGTCAGGATCTGATGAGGGAATCCTGGAGAAATCAGAAAATCTCCTCAAATGTTAAAGGCATAAATATACCGATTTTGGTATTTTCATCAATAATGCAATCATTTGCACTCAGAAAGTATCATTTGGTAAAGTGGAACTGATGATAATAAGACCACAGATCGTCACTGGAGCTCCTTAATGCTAAGTATATTACGGGTATAACATATTTTGAATAGTTAACCGACTATGATGACAAAAATAAAAATAAATTAAATGGTACTGATGAATATGGTACCATCGAACTGAACTGATGATGAAGCCGGAAGGTAGGCACTGGAACTCCGAAATAAAACAATGTATCCTAGTCGTGTTTGAATTTATATTAATTGTCATGAGATGTACTTTGTCTATAAATGAATTTCACGGTAATTGGCGTTACCTATACCTACCAAAACTAAAAAGAGGTAACTAAAAAACTTTAAAAAAAAAAAAAAAAAACAGACTTCCAAAACAAAACACTACAAAGCGAAAAATTACTTCTTTTCCGAAGAGAATAGGTACCAAAGACCCCGAGTATGTGGTACCTATTGCTTTCCGTTTTTCGATACCGACTTTTTTTGAAGTCGGTTAAAATGTGGGTTTACTATAGGTGGCCCTCTGCGTCTGCACGACAGAGGCGTAATGTTATGTTATATTTTCTTTAATTGGAAAACTTAATTTATTTATTTGTTTTAACTTTTTTGTCTATTGGAGTACTATCATTCTATTTTTTGCCATTAGTCTTTATAATGTGTGAAATATTTTTCTGCATAGAAAAGGTTTTTTTGCAATATAGGTAATTAATTAATTAATTTATTTGTTTACCCACGCATTGGAATGCCTTGCAGCAATTACACCAATGGAACACAAACTAACTTACTTACTTAACTATAAGTCCAGGTTTCCTCATGATGTTTTCCTTCACCGTTGTCAGCGATGTCCAAGAAAAACTTGGAAAGTACATATGAATTGAAAAAGTCGCCTTGGTTCTTGCCCGGATTTGAACCCACGACCTCGAGAGGCGAGGTCTGAGCCACTGGGCCACGACGACATATCTATAAAATAATACTAGTTTAGCACGTTTTAGATACTTTATAAGAAGTCAATCAAATCATTAAGATTCTGCAATATAGTCTAGTTCAATAGTCGCTCAAAAAATCAGCTCTTCCATATTTTTGCGATTTCTGGGTTGGTTCCATATTAAGTTGTTCATAATTGTGAGTAGAATGACACCTTTTCAGGTTTTGCGTTTTTCTAGTAAGTATACCTTATATACAGAATGAAAGACGTGCGTAAGTAGGTACAATTCACTTTTGTGCCTTTTTATAATGACTAGGATTGGATTAGTGTGCAGGTGAGTTGGGTTGGATATAAGATAAGATAGATAGATAAGATAAGATAAGACAAGATGAGATAAGATATTTTTATTTTGTAAAACATGAGTACAGTATAATGGTCTTATATTAATATGAGTTGGCAACATGTTTTGCCATTTATGGCGTACAAAATTACAATTAAAAAGATTGAAATTACAATGTCAAAAATCTAATTCAATAAAAAATCACTATGTCAAAACTTAATATAAACTGAAATTACAATGTCAAAATTTTAATTTCAAAATTACTATGTCACAATTTTAATTCAATTAAAAATCACTATGTCACAATTTTAATTTAATTAAAAATCACTATGTCACAATTTATATAGATATAATCAGATTTTATTTATTTATTATTAGGCTTTTCAAAAGAGCAGTGGTGGCTCAGTGTTAAACGGCCTTGACTTACGTGTCGTAGGTCGTCAGTTCGAACTCAGGCAGGCGTTTTACTTAGAGTAAATTATTTCATCAGCACTGCTCTTAAAAACGGTGAAAGAAAACATCGTGAGGAAACCGGCATGTCCAAGAACCAAAAATTCGAAGTCATGAGACATCCATAAACCCGCACTGAGCCCGCGTGGTGGATTACAGCCCATTACCTTTCTCACAGGGAGGATGCCTGTGTCCCAGCAGTGGGAACATTATAAGGCTGATGATGAGGCTTTTCAATTACTTTGTTACTTTATACATTTGCACATATCAAACTTAATTCTAAGTGCCTCTTCACTTACAGAAAAGCATAGCATGCACTAAATTACGCGCAGATAATTACAAAATTAATTAATTCAAAATTAAAAACAAAAACAAAAACTATTAAAAGCTAAATTGATTACAATAAATTAATTAAATAACATAGATTACATAAAATTAGAATAGATCAAATAAATAATTAAATTAGAAAATATTAAATTACATTAGAATAGATTAAATTAAATTAGAATACGTTTTATTATTTATGTAAGCTTAGGTACAGATCTAGCCATTTATTTATATACAATCACCTGAAATCTGGCACTTATTTTAACCAGCAAACTTATGAAACCATACACAACCATAGTTAAACTTATCTACATACTATATATTTCCACAGTTCTGAATAACACTATGTAGTTCTGTAACCTAGAAAGATGTTGTTAACCCCTGCCAATATTGAGTGGCATGCGCGCACGCATCACTAATTCAGGACTTGTCACGAACTATCATTATTGTTGGAGGATTACATTGTTATAACTTAGGTCACATGAATAATAATATTTGGTCAAGTCACGACAAAAGGAAAAGATCTGTATGATGAAAATCTGAAAAATATAACGGGTTAAAGTATGAAATTGCCGATTTGTACTGAAAAATTGTAATTATTTTTTATTTTTTTATTAACATATTTATTTAATCAAAATAATTATCATTATTATCTATACATTGTTGCCATCTAATAGGAAGGTAATTTATGCCTTTGCGATAGAAGTCTGGTGATCTAGATTCGTCAAACTGTGTGAAAGGATTTTGTACTGCCTCCTGAGAAGAAAACTTTATATCACGTAGAAAATTGTCAAAATCACGAAAAAAATAGTAGTCCGTTGGAGCAAGGTCTGGCGAATACGGAGGGTGACAAATGGTTTTTAATTGCAGTTCCTGTAGAGTTAAAACCGTTTCTGGTGCTGTATGAGGTCTCGCATTATCATGGAGCAATAATGGTGAAGATCGATTCATGAGTCGGGGCTGTTTAACTGCTAGTTTTGCTATCATTGTTCGGAGTTCGGCAAAGAAGACATCTACCGTTATTGCTTGACCAGATCAGAGAAAGCTATAGTGAATAACACCATGCTGAGACCACCAAACAGTTACCATTACCTTTTTATTGTTAAGCTTTGCTTTAGGACTGTTGCGGCGTTTGACCTGGGGTCAGCCATTAAATTTTTCGCTTACGGTTATCGTAAAGAATCCACTTTTCATCGTATGTCACAATTCGATCCAACATTCCTTCATTTCTGTACTGATTCAACAAGGCAACAAAAGTTTCATCACGCATTTCTTTCTGCAGATCAGTCAAACCATGAGACACCCATTTTTCATATTTTTTTATTTTATTGATTTGACGCAAATGAGTCAATATTGTTGGTAAGGTAACGTTAAACCATGCCGCTAATCCCTGGGTAGTTTGGCTTGGTTCGGCTTCCACCATTTCTTTTAATTGGGTGGTCTTACACTTTGTTCGTTCTTCAAATAAAGTTTCCATCACGATAGCGTTTAAACCAAAATCACACGGTGCGTTCATTAACAATCCCCTCTCCAAACGCAACATTGATATTGCGAGCTGTTTCTGCTGCGTTAGTTCCGCGTCGGAACTCGTATTCGCAAATCATCGAAGTATCCATCTTTCTTGTATAAGCTGAATATAAAAACAACTGAAAGTCGATAATCAAATGTTACATATTTAAAAAAAAATAACTTCATAGGTGATGAACCATGTGAAAAAAAGTTTTACTAAAAAATCTCAAACAATGAAGGTTCTATGTCTATTTGAAGTAACTATTACAATAAAACGGCAATTTCATACTTTAACCCCTATTACTCGTGAAAAGTGATTTTGATTGTACTAGCGAATACTAGCGATACGTTCCGCTTTCGAACGGGTATAGTTAATTCGTATTCTGGTGTATTATCCCAAAAAACCTTTTACAGAACAAGTTGTCCTGACAATACAAACACAATAAAAAAAAACAGACAGTCGGTCGAGCCGTTATCAAGTGATGATCTTTCATACAAGCGGTATTTGATTATTGTTTAGGTATGTAGGTTTCAGTAAAATCTCCACCAATGGTCTTTGTTCTGAACCGGGCAATCGAGAAGAAAGAAAAAAAATCTAGGTACGGGATGCTAGTATTATATTATCTGTGGTACGGGTCACGGGGTCTCATTGCTAAGAAAGATAATTTGGTTTAAATAAATCTCACTAGATGTCGCGACATGTACACATAATTCAATATAATTGTGTGTAAAATTAAGATGTTCTGGAATTGAACATAAAATTCTATGTTCTTGTTTAATCAACTCTCCTAAGTACAAAATTATGGAATATTGGGCTCTTAATTCAAATTTCAAAGATTATTTGATCGGATCATTTTAAATTGATGACAATAGATGGCGCATATTTAAATTTCTGAGGCATTCCACTCGATTGTTAAAATTTGCATTGTACCATTTTGGTGCAAAAATACTATAAAACGAACCTTCACTGTATTTAAATAAAAAAATAAACACGAACGTAGTAAACCCTTTTACTTGCAAGTCGCTGTCTACACCATCTATTGCCGTGAAACGGGATCGAACGCGATTGATGTACTTACAAAAATAACAAGATTAATCAGATGAAAAACACTAGTTAAATCGGCACGGTTTCTTTGTATGGGATGAGGCATCTGTATGCTGGTATTATATTATCTGTGGTGTGGATTTAATTTTCTTCTACCCTAAATATAAATAACAACCTGAAAAGTTTGGTTTTCCTGAATTTTCCATAAAAATCAAATTTCGATATTACACACACCATATCAAATTTTGAAGCGCTTAGAAATTATCCAAGCGTACATTAACCCCACCGATCGATCCCCCAAACAACCCAGCCACGAACTTGCTGAGTCACTCTAAACAAACATTCACTCTCTCTTTTCACCCCCAGAAAACATGACAACGAAAAATCCAAGCACCCTCGAACCCGGCGCGGTGATTCGCCCCACAATCGACCACGAAGGGGTGAAGCTCCTGGCTGAAAGACTCTACGGGATTGTGGTTCTTGAGCTGACGGAACTCAACGGTTATGATGACAAGAACTACAAGATTGTCGAGGATCCCAATGTGAAGAACCCTCTGATCACGTCGCATAGTGAACATGGGTATGTGCTGAAGATCATGAACTCGATGGACTCCCAAGACGTGGGTGTCATTGATGCTCAAAATGAGATTATGAATTTTTTGGGTGAGTGCTTTTTAATATTTTTTACACATAAGACATATGCGTCTTGCCTTGTTGGTTTTCAATATAAAATCGCGTGTGAGGAAATATGTATCACGGGTTCAATCCCCTGCCTGAACAAACCTTGACTGGTATTTATCAGTGGGAAGTCATTTTACTTAGCACTTTTTGTATCGGCAATATGACCGAACTCTAGATTTGTGGCAAAAAGTGAGCCGTCCCCTCAAGTGTGGGACTTCAACTTATAAAGATTTGAGATATTTAGTTTAGGTCTTTTGCATCTTTGTCAACCTCTTCGGGAATAACCATTATGATGTGTTTCATATCTATTATGATGTGTTTATATTAGCACAATAGATGACCAGTAGACATAAAAAATGCTGCAGTTGCCAACAACGATCAGAAATGCACCAAGATATTTTAGACCTCCAACAAGGTTAGGCTATCTCTCTCCATTCAGTGTTGCCTGGAAGAGATCGCAGAACGCGATAAGGCCGTCTGTTGTATGTTTTCCGTATGCAATGTTTTTATCTTGGTGTACAATAAAGTATATAATAAATAAATAAATAAGGTCGACCGATGACCTGGTGAAGGCTGTGGGAATTCGCAGGATGCGAGACGCAAAGCACCAGTACGGCATTGAGGCGACTCTTGTGGGAAAGGGACAATCTCTGCAGAATATATATAATATTCTGCAGAGTTGGTCCCTTTCGGCTTAAATAATGATGACCACGATATAAGTCAGCCGCAATCCTTTGGCACATATTTTTCGCTATCGTTTCTGAGTTCCAAGTTCTTCTTTTCTCTTGCAGCAACCCGCTCCATAACCTGCCCGAAGCCAATCCGCAACGTGTACGGCCACTTGCACTCCATCGAGAGCATCGGAGGCAAGCAGCACGCCGTCCGACTGCTGGAGTTCGTGCCAGGGGAACTGCTGCAAGGCGTGCCCAAGTCCGAGGCGCTGTTCTACCAGCTGGGCGAGTTTGTCGCTAATTTGGATAATAAGCTGCAGGTAAGTTCTTGGTGGAGTGTCCCACCTGTCCATTCAGTGCAAGTGGATAGATGACATGTGCAATGCCTCTGACGGTGTGATAAACGTTGCCATTTACTGGGCCCAAATAGTTTGATTAAATGTAACATCGAAACGAAAAAAAGACGATGATATCCTGATACTCTAAAAGAAAACTCTTTTCATAGTAAAATTTTACAACAAAATCAACATTACCGACACAAAAAGTGGTGTTTCAAATTTTTTACTATAATATGTGGTACTAATATTAATGTATTTTGATCTGCCTTGAACTAACTGCCTTACAATGTATTTGGGGCGCAGCATATCTCCTTCTCACACATATCTTTATATTAGATCAGAATATAGTATATGTGATAATATTTAAGACTTTGTCCATTCTGACGAAGCAAACTGAGAGCGCACCGAAAGGGAATTGTCCAATTTCTATAGGGACTTGGCCTCTCGTAAGCAAACAGTTCAGTTTTTGGTTGATGCATACCAGTAAGAATGAGGATATAAACCTAGTTTTGTATCAAGATGTTAATTTAGATATTTTTTGACATTTAATTGAAACATGAAAGAAGAAGAAGAAGATATATGAAATAAAATATGTTTTTTTATGAAATTATATTAATTATTCAGATTCATAAATTAATAGTAAATAATTAAGAAACTGGTCACGTGGATTAATATTATGCTCTTGACATCATACCCAACTTAGAAATCAAATAATGGTCATGTGATGTGCACAGCATACAGCCTATTCTACGGCCCACCATACAGTTACAGCAATATGTTCTGTATCACAACTACACAAAAAGAGCTAGTTTATTCTTGTAAACAGGGACTAAAATAGCTCATTAATCCCTAAGGACTAAAAGTGATTTGAATTTGGAATGTAGATATTGTTAGTAAATGTTCCAATCAGCAAAGAGATGAATCACAAACTATCTACAACTGTAACGGATGGTACTAGATAAACAATCTACTACGGTTAATACTAATGAAAAATTATTTTTACAGTGTTAATTCATACAAAGTCATTATTGTGAGATATTTGCTTTATTAGAGCTTAAAATAATGGTAAATGAATTATTTTTATAGCATCGTGTTCACGAATGGCCAAAACTAGACAATGCATTTTCATCAATAATGATTTTACTGCACAATAGCAGTTATTTGAATTATTATCAATTTACTCTTACATAGCTAACTATGGTAGTTATGGTAGTTAGTGTGACAGACCAAGGTTTCTACAATTTCTATTGTACTCTCGTTACCTGTTATTGTAAGTAAATTTATTTATGTACGTCGTATAATGTATGTATGTTATGTGGAATAATGTGATTCGTTTGATACGCCTAATTAGGAAAAGGTTCATGGGAAACAAATATAAAAGAATCATCACTGTAAACATAAAGAATAGAATAAACTTTATTTGTTCATTGATACAAAATGACCTTACATATCTTAATTATAACATTATTATCTTATCTGTAACTAATTAACAATCAGTTTGTAGTACAGGAGGGGGTCCTCAAACTATGACCTAGACCCTGTATCTTGGGGACCTGAGTTGTGATTGTATAAATAAAATATGTCAACTGTTTCATAAGTAGTCCTTCGAATAGGACATGGACTATTCTATTCGAAGGACCGTTTCCCACGTGCCAGTGTTTACCATTGTTTGGTTGAATTATGTAATTTAACACTGTGTGCATTTAACACTTTTTGGTTGCAACGGATCTACAATAGGACCCTTGCATTTTTCTTCTTAGATTTTGCATTATGTAGAAACCATTTAAAGATAGTTGATAGTTGGATTGAGGTGACATTTAGCGATCCTTTATTGTCCTATTTATTAACTAATATTTTTCTCTGTTAGCTTGTGAGTCTTGCTGCTGTGTTGTGTCTCTGTCAAGAAATGTTTTCTATTCTATTCTTTTTTCAACGCTACTAAAATGCCAGGTAGCTCTTTAGTCGTATTTCGTTCTAAAGGGCTACCTGCTCAACAAAATGTTTTGCCTGCAGAACTTCAACCACTCGGGCCTGGTCACCCGGGAGCATGCGTGGATGCTGACTAAGGTGCCCGACCTGGAGAAGTTCAAGTACGTCATCAAGGATGCCGAGAAACTGGATCTGGCTGAGGAGGTGAGAAGTTGTGATGTTTTCATTTATATCAATTAAACCATTTAAAGATACTTTTGAATTGCCTAGCAAAAGATGAAGATAGTTACACATTCGCAAGCGTCCGTCGGTTTATGTGGAGAAGAACGTGCAAGAAACTCCACGGACACTTTTTTAAACCAGTAAAATTTTGTTGAAAATATGTTGGAGTAACATTGGATAGTCGCTCGTAGACCGTGGTTGTCCAGAATCTAGAATTTGGTAAATAGTTTTACTAGAGCTTATTTTGAAATACTTTTGCTGACTGTTGGATGTTTTAAACCTAATATAAGTGCTTGGATTGATATGTGAAAGTAAAAAAAATATATTTCAACTAGGCTATTAAGCGGTACTTTTGAACGTCAACAATTAAAATTTACAAGTAATAACAATTGATTCTACCGTCCATACGGAAAAGTAGCTTGTTATAGAGAAGAACGGACAAGAGACTCCATAATTACTCTTTTAATAAAAAAAGTGTTTTACAATATTTACATCAGTACTTTCATTAATAAATTCATATATGTGAGAACGGTGCACCCATAATAGCACTATACTACATACAGGTATAAAGTATTAAAAGTACTCACACATGTGAGTTATATAATACTATAAAAAAAATAGTTTATACAATACAAATATATTCATACAGTCTTCAGCATGTCCAACAATACTTCAATACAATAATGATCTGCTTATCACTTGTTGATAAATAAAAGGTGCTGTACAAAAAGGTAAGGATCTACAAACAGAAGTAAGACGAAACGCTGGCAGACCTTAAATGGACATGCCTCACCTAATTGTAGATGCCCTTCAAAAAGTCCAGGTGTATAACGCAACCGGTGTGCGTGTGCATGCCCAGAATATAAAGTTTGTGGAATGAGCAAAAAGATCAGTAGGTGGTCATAGCAAGGATTTATTGGAGAAAGGAAAGGATCTCAACAGGTGATATTCTTACGATTTTAGAGCATCACCAGTTTGTATTTGTTTTTCAATACTTTCTTCATCTTATGTAAGTGCAATATCTACAGTCAGCTCAGGGCCAAGTATTGAACCCTCAGCCTAGTTTATACACCTCAAGAGGTGTGCCTAAGCCGTTTAGTACACCTACGTAAGTGTTTGTAATAATAATTTTAAAGTTAAGATCACGTGTGTCAATTTAACATATCGCAGTATGAGCCATAGGCAATGTCTAATCTATCAAAGCAATTTATATATACTAGTTATGGTAGGTCTAGATACTATTATAGTACATGTAGATTTCTACTCGTTCATAGAGTGTTCTAGTTAAGGTAGGTCGAGATACTATTATATAGTAAATGTATGTAGGTTTATAGACAGGTTAGAATAGCATGCAGCTGGTGTATTGTTAGTATAGCGGTGCATTGTTAGTTAACTATCATTAAATATGATGTTTATCGGGTTATATTTACATTTATAATCTTAGCAGTGAGGTAGGCTTGGCTCTATCTTGTATGTTTTGCTTGCTAGAGTAAATTCTTACAATTCCTTTGAGTTGATAAATAAGTTAAGGGAAACTAGAACTTGTGTATTTTTCTTAGTATCGTTGTTGGGAAATCGACATGGTCTTACATTTTTAACCGACATAAAATGGAGGTTTTTAATTTTGACCCGTATGTTTGTCCGCGATTTTCTCGCGTTTGACTGAACCGATTTTCATGCGGTTTTCAGAAAAGTATTTAATACATTCTGGAGAAAGTTTTGTTATACAACAAACGGATATCCCGAGACGTCGTCCGCATGGATCCGTTATTACTGACTTCTAATAAAAAACCGGCCAAGTGCGAGTCGGACTCGCGCACGAAGGGTTCCGTACTTGGTAAATTACGGTTTACGATTTATGACGTATTAAAAAAAACTAATAACTAGATCTCGTTAAAACCAATTTTTGGTGGAACTTTACATAGACATCATATATTTTTTTTAGGTTTATCATTCTCTTATTTTAGAAGTTACAGGGGGTGGGACACATTTTACCACTTTGGAAGTGTCTCTCGCGCAAACTATTCAGTTTAGAAAAAAAAAACAATATCATTTTTGAAGACCTATCCATAGATACCCGACACGTATGGGTTTGATGTTTTTTTTTTTTTTAGTTTCGGTTTCAAGTATGGGGACCCCCAAAATTTATTGTTTTTTTTCTATTTTTGTGTAAAAATCTTAATGCGGTTTACAGAATACATCAACTTACCAAGTTTCAACAGCATAGTTCCTATAGTTTCGGAAAAAGTGGCTATGACATACGGACGGACAGACAGACAGACAGTCAGACAGACAGACAGACATGACGAATCTATAAGGGTTCCGTTTTTTGCCATTTGGCTACGGAACCCTAAAAAAGGAGGTTATGAATTCGACACGTATATAGGTAATTTTGTTGGAATTGCACAATATTCACATAAATGTGGGCTTCTAAACAAGTATGCCCAATTTCGATAATGTATGTTTGAATGCATGTATGTTTCTCCATTGCTTTTCTCTGAAACTAGTAATGGCATCGCGATCGTTCTTATTGGATTAGGCTCTCTATCAACTTAGGGAATAGTACAAGTTAAACTAAAATCGGTTCAGCAGTTTTCAAGATATGGAACATATAACCGAACTCCTTAACGACAAACAGCACGAATATGTACGGAGTTATAATGCGTATTTTGTCAATCTTATCGGTACCTTACTATAATAGAACTTGCTCACTTCTTAGCGATGATGTACCAAAAAACTAAATGGATCTTTTAAATTGGTCCAATATTAGAGGAGGAAATAGGCGAGAGCCAAACCTCGAATTATGACTTTTTACTTAGGATATTCCGTCAGATGTCTGCGACCATATTTCCTCTAAACTTCACGCTCACGGTCCATTGCATATCCATGGACACTAAAGATGGTTCTGTTGCTTAAGGGTTTCCACCGTCATCTCTTAGCTAACCTTGCCTCTCCCCAGCTATGTAGGCATCGACTTCAAGCCTAATCAGATGAATATCAGCATGCTATAAGGTCGCCTGCCTATCTGATCTCTGACTGATAAGTTGTGTTGTATTTTATCTGTCTTTAACTCTTGCCGTGTAGAAATTCTCTTCTTCTTCGATCTTATTTTGTATGGCAGCAAATTACTTATACCACAGTTAATATAATACTAGCATACATTTGCCTCATCCCATACAAAGAAACCGTGCCGACGTAACTAGCGTTTTTCCTCTGGTTAAACTGATATGTTTCTAAGAAAATCGATCCGTCGGTTCCGTTTCACGAATATGGATGGTGTTAGCAGCGACTTGCAAGTAAAAGGGTTTACTAGGTTCGTGAATACTTTTTTTTTTAAATACAGCGACGATTTGTTTAAAAGTATTTTTTTGCACAATTTTACAGTATCACCGTACCAAAATTTGTTACAAAACTTACAAAACAAATTTAAGAAATCGAGTGGATGCCTCAGAAATTTAAAACCGCGCCATCTATTGGAATCAGTTTTAAATGATCCATTCTTTTCTCTGCTAGAGTTAATTAAACAAGAACATATTTGTTTTATGATATTCTCTAAAATCTTATTATTTCGCTAAACTCAATAACAAATCAAAGCTTATCACGCCATCTAGTGCAATTTATTTAAACCAAATTTTCATTCTTCGCGTTGGGTGCTCGTGGTTATACAGACTATCTAACGTCTCATATAGTTTGTCGCTCTAAGTACCTATAATACTGTTGTTCAACTGCATCAGTAAGACTGAAGCCAGCCCCAGCATTATGACGATAATCGACTTTATAACTGATAATAAACTCATTAATTCTCAGGTAATCGAAGAGTTCAAGTACGCGGTGGTGCCGCGTCTCGGAGAGCTGGAGAAGGGAGTCATCCACGGAGACGTGAACGAGATGAACATGATCGTCGGACTAAAGCCTGGAGGCAGGTTAGTGTATTACAAGAATATATTCAACATCACACATCATACACACGAACATGACAGCACGCTTGTATTCTCCGAATGATCAGGCAGCACAGTGCACCTATAGTGGACCCATTTTTCATAAGGCGCAGGACTAAATAAGACTGACCCTATACACCCTATATGGTCCCGTCCTTTACTGGTTATAAACTTACTTTATATGAATTTAGGAGTAAGGACTTGGGTCTGTTGGACATTTCTTGTGCCGTGTGTAAGCTGCTACAAAATAGGCGTCTAGCCTAGGTTTGCGTGTTGTTGGCAGCTAGCCAGTAGGTGCCAATACCCACAACAACAGAGTATGCACCGACGGTAGCAAGATACAGCGTAACGTTGGCGCTACCCTAACTTGGTGGGCGAATGGAAAGGATTCCAAGTTCAGCACCACTTAGGTACATACATTTTTTTTATTAATTTTTATTTTCGATAGGCTCGCGTTTGACCACTACCTCGCATATATATATTATATTAAATAGACAGGTGTGTGTTTTCGTCTGTGTTCTTTTATGGAATTACCGGCAACTAACTGTAGTTACCTACATGTTTTACTCGGAATAATAATTTTATAGAAAAACTCCTTATCGTGTCGGATTGTTGGTTTGTTTATTTTAGATGTTATTGCAAAGATAATGGCGTCCCGACATATCTTATCACGAGATTGATATGATGAAACATCATTCAGATAAAAGTTTATATAAACAGTACGCCTATTACTAACTCAATTATAGAACTTTTTATGGTTTTTTCCCTATGTTTTTTCGCTACTCACCAACAGATAGCGCTGTTCACATCTCGGAATATCTTATCACAAGATTGAAATAATGAACCACCATTCAGATAACAGTTTATATAAACACTGCACCTATTACTAACTAAATTTTTAGAACGTTTTATTTTTATTTTTCCTGTGTTGTTTCGCTACCCACCGACAGATGGCGCCGCTTACATCTTTACTAAAAATTGTTTACTATTTAATTTAGGCCCCTGAAACCATCAGTGTTGAGGGTATGCTCTCAGATTCTTAACGGAGTGTTGTTAAGGTGAGCCAAGCATGTTCGTACACTCTCAAATCTGGATTAATATTGGCTTCAAAAGTGACCATTCTGTCCTGCTTCACTTCACCATTCACTCTCAGCACTGATGTGGTAGGTAAGAGGTTGGGGATGTGGTGATTTAACGCAAATCTCTTTTTACTAAGGGTCTCCGTTGATGCAATGCATGCACAGTAAATAAAACAATATTTTTTAGGTTTCTTATCTGTTTATATACTTACCAAACAAGCGGCATTATCGCAATCATTTTTAAATGTTGTCCCTTTTTTGGTACTATAAGCAATTTTAAGATCAATTTCAGTGGTTTATAGACTAAATTTCTTCACTTTACAGCAAAACCGACTACCGCATCACAGGCATCATCGACTTTGGAGACATCCAGTATTCCTACTACGTCTTCGAGTTGGCCATAACGATGACGTACATGATGCTGATCACTGGAGATCCTCGTGTTGGAGGATACGTCCTGGCTGGTTACACTGTCAACAGGCGTCTACCTGATGATGAATATAGGCTACTGAAGGTAAATACAAAAGATAAATAAATATTTGATGTTGTTGTGTTTACTCGAAAATAGATGGCAGCACGTGGTAAATGTTAGCTACTTCTGAAGATTGTTTCAGTGGTTGTCAAAAGATGGCAGCACTTGTAAGTAGCTAGCTAAGTATCTTGATAGTTCTGCTACTCGCCAATAGTTAGCACTAGTCATATGTAAAATGACGTTTACATGAATACCTACTTTTCTGCCCTCTTCATAGACGCTGGTTTCAGCCCGTCTAGTCCAGAGCCTCATCCTCGGAGCCTACACTCTGAAACAGGATCCCGAAAACGTATACGTCTCATCGACAGAGAAGGCCAACGGCTGGGAATTGTTGAAGAAGATCCGTAAGTCGAAGCCAACGGAAGACACAGATCCTACTGATTGGAAGGAGATTGCCACTGAATACTTGACGAGGAGCTAATTTATGTGGTAAATGTTAAAGTGAGAACAAATAATTTCAAATTCATGTGAGTTCTTAAAAGTGACAAAATTTTATTTAGGTAAGCATGGTGGCAAGTCGTTTTCTTTGGTCTCGAACTGATGCTCTTGATCCAAAGAAAACGTCGTCAGAGCCATATTTGTTTACTAATATCACTAATTTTGAAGACTTTACATGAATTTGAATGCATTGTTTTGTGTATTATTATTAAATTTGTAATATTGCTTTGTTGTAAGTAAATAAGAACAAAATGTTACTATAGGTATTGAATGCTTGCTATGTAATCAAATGTATTATAATAAATAATATGCAATAAATAATTAAGTACAATAAATCAATCAATAATATTCCATATATGTTTTAGTAGAGTTTACTATATTTTTAAAGATGTAATAAATATTTTTAATGTTATGAAAAGTGGTATTTAATAAAGACTACTACTTGTAAAAACAGAATCAAGTCTATTTTATTCGGGATAGCCCTTTTCTTTTCTCAGATTCTAAATTTCTTCTGTATCACATAATACAAACAGCCAGACCCGGAACAACTAACTTTCATATTAACTAACATACTAATGTTTGGTCTATGCTGACACGCAGTGCAGCAACCTATTGCTCGACCACTGCTCCATCCGCGGTGTCCAATATTATCTCGCCTTAGGCCTTAAGGTGTGGAGAAAACTTGCCTAAAGTAACTAATTTATCAACTCTTGACTTAAAGACTTCCAGGCAATATCAAGAATCACAGGCTCCGGTAAAATAGTGCACTAAGTAGGCAATTTCCATTAGATCAAAACCACAGGCCTTATTTTAACAAAAACTTTGAACACAGATTGTCGGCTTCTTAGCAGATCTTCTGACATGGCCTGATAAGCCAGAGGCCCTGTAATAATTTACATTTCTTTAATTTCTATCGTCTATATCTTGCGGCTTAATAATAACATCCACACGGTGCATACCCGGAATACGCAGCGTTGGAAGGATTCCCTCTACTTGGACTGATGACCTGGGCATCCAATGAATGCAAGACGTACGGGACCGATTAATATTGCGAAACTTGAGGAAGGCATATGTCCAGTAGTATAAGTCTTTCGTCTGAAATAATGATTATTATTTCAGACGAATCCATTTATTTAAGGCGACAGGGCTCATATAAAATACCTTAAACCTAAACATACATAATCATGGTGTTAGTACAATACAAACTTATACCTATGTTAGTAGCACAATAACAAAAGATACAATTTGAACAACATTTAAAATTTACATAGATTCAATCATGGTTGAAAGGTTGACTGGTAGAGAATGCCTTGTGGCATTAAGTCCGCCTATGTACCACTATTGTACATGAAGTTTAAATAAATAAATAAATCATCATTGCTTCAGCATTCCAACTGAAATACTGGAGCAACGATTCATATGAACACAGTTCTGTCCTGTCAGCAATCATGGCCAGGATGCCGCTGAAGCTGGCCCGCACCTGGCGCACCAAGGACGCACATCTTTTACGCATCAATGCATAAAAGCAATCGACGCGCATATTTGCAAACATCCCTGAAGCGCTACGAAGCGAGGCAGCCCCATCAGCATCCTGAAGGCATTATTATACTCTGAACGCGAAGGGCTCCGTACGATTATGCATAAAATGAACCCACAGATTACAGGTGTAAAACGAGGTACAGAAGGCCCTAAACAGAGTCTTATTAATGCAAACCTGCGGGTAGTCATACATTTTGTGAGTGGTTGCCGATGTCGTTCCGTGGAGCATCCAATTCATATTCACTCATCCGTGCTCCGGGAAGCTTGTAAAGGCGTTGGTCCTGGTTGCCATTTATTTGTCGATCTTTGACAGTGGTTGAGTCGTTCGTTACGTATAGTAAAAAGCCAGAAAATATGACACTAGTTTTTCCAAAGGGTACCGTGTTGCCCAGTTACTGGGTTGTGGAGTTCAAATATGTAGTAACTCCATTTGAAATACTGGTACTCAGCTGTTTCCGGTTAGTTTTTTTTTACCAGGAAATGTTAAAAAGATAAAATACTTCCAAACTATGGTCCTGGGAATAACCGGCGTCGTTCAGTCTCAGCTTTAACTTCTTACAACAGATTAACACAAAAAGCGTAACGACAGCTCATCAATAACCCATGGCTATGAATGGCTATCAATGGTCGTCAATGGCGGACCACACACATCACATTATTCGAAACATTATGTCACGTTTATTGCCTTTAAGATTAAAAACATCATGTTGGGTGTATGATGTATGGTATAAACTGTGAGATTAATTGTGGTTGTTACAAAAACACTAGTGCTTTATTATTGCTATCGAACCTTATATGGATTTATGGACGTTATTTGTTCTATCTACTAGTGACTTTTAAACTATTATTTAAATTAATGTTCCATAGTAATCGATTATTAAAACAATACACTATCGGCAAGAAGCAAAAATACCTAATAAAAGGACGAAACTTTAAATCAGCGCCATCTATGAGCAAGTAGCTGTACTAAATATCTGCAAAAACGTTAACTTATTCCTTATATTCCTAGATGCTATCAGTGATTCCCTTACCCGTAGTTTTCCAATAAATTGGCATTTTATTTATATTTTATACGAAACAGACATGATGTGGTTTAGTGAATGATGAGAATCTCTATAATAGATACAACCAGAGCCTCTGTCGGTGAAATGTTGAACTAAACCCACTTTTTATCGCAATTGGAATTTTACATTTTATTGGCCAGTTCATTTGAACTAGGGATTATGTACCATTATTATAAATAAAATAAAAAATTGCTGGCTGTTATTTCAATCGTAAAATGCCGTAGCTATAAAAGGAATGCAATAAATCTCAAAATCCGCATAAAAATAACAACGTCAAAATTAACCACCCAATTACTCAAACACATTAAAATTCTCTCCATAAACGAATACGGCACTCATAAAATCCGAAATATTCAAAAAGATCGTACAAAACATATAAAGATGCAACTTCTCTTACAAATTACAATTAATTAAGCTTATAAAGGAAAAAAGGTTCACTTTTTACTGTTGCAATCCTGATTGGGTTTTTTAACAGGCCCTGTTAATCATGCAAGTGGCGCACTCCCGTGGAAACGTCTCCGGTATACATTCCGATCGGGCGACTGAAAAAAGCTAATTAAATTGAAATAATTATTTATTTGATTAAGGAACTGTTTTATATAAGGTAAGGGTATTGCCGTATATGGCAGTAGTGTAAGTGGTGATAAGAAATGCTTTAGATATGGAAGTTATGAGGGGAGAGGAGACATGATAATTTCAATCCGATTTAAAATTGGGTAGGTATTATTCTCATTAGTAAATTCAAAGGATCCAATTCCGATTTAGTTCAAATCTGCTTTATTATGACGAATTATCAAATTATTTAGAATATAGAGGCTGTTAATCTGGAAGCTTCTTGCATAATTTTGTCAGTACCTAAAAGCCTTATGGGCCTCCAACCCCTTTAGTGCCGTAAAACAGAAACTTTCTAAAGCATACTCCTTAGTGACGGCTAGGTTAAAAGGTTTGAAAAATATATATATTTATTATTGTTTCATGTACATTATTTGTGAAACATGGTTTTTTCGTGTGACTAATAGTTTTGCTTTAAAAAAATAATTAACAACACGATAATTTTTCGCTATTTTTGGATATTCCTGCAAAACGACTTAAATGTTTAAAAATATTTGTACACAGAAAATTTGATGGCTAGAATTTCTTCACAACTGAAATAGCATAAGTAAATATAAGAATGATTGCAAACAAAACTGTCCAAAAAAGGTTCAATATTGATATTCTGGTTCCAAGCGGGCGCACAGCCAGTACTGCGTTAACATTGGGGAATATATAGCCTTTTAAGGCATATATACGCCTTACATGGCTATAATTAGTAACTTTGTAGACTGGTGGTCTCAAAGTGGACTGCTGGACGGAGTGAACCCGGACATATCGAGGCTGGATACAGATAACCAGAATCCTATCCAACATGGCCGAATGAAAGAGCAAATTATTAAAGTTTGGCAAGTTTGGTTAACGTGTTGTTGGGTGGAAAAATGAAAATGCGCGCCGGATATATGAAGCTCTTTGGAATAAGTCTGGTACTGGCGTTGATTTTAACACGTGTACGTATTGTTTTCATCTTATTTCTACGAGACCAAGTTAAAATATTACAATAATAATTGTGAACGCATATTTTACTGGGAATGAAAACTGAGCAGATCCGTATGAAAGTAAACTGACTAAAGTCATCCTAAACGTATTTTTACAAGCTTTTATTTATCTTGCAATGTAAGTATGTATGTATGTCTGTAAGTATGTTCGGGTCAACTCTTGCAACTTAATTAACCAGTTATCCTCCACCGATTAAGATGAAATTTTGCATACTTGTTTAGTTTCGATGACAATGCATGGTTAGCTAAGTGACGTCATTCTAAATTCAATATGGCGGACGCTCAAGATGGCGGACTAGTTATCTTTTGTGCACTGTCATGATATAGGTATCAAATGAAAGTGTTTGCTGAGAAGAATACGAAAAAAGCTTCTTTTAAAAAAAGATTTTTAATGATGAATTTTATTAAATTCTGACAGGACGCAGCCCTGTTCAATGAAGAAAGTCGCACCTCTAGACTAACCCCAATTTATGACACTAGCTAATTACAACCCGTCTAGTCTGCACACGTATGACGTCACCGCACAGGTCATGATCCTCCTGTCAAATCTAGCGGTCTTACATTCAAGTAATTAATCATTTATCTAACGTTGGTAATTATGCGTAATTATAGAGACGGGCTATTAAGAATATTAGTTTTAAGTTGAAATAAATTAGGTAATATTAAGTATATGTGGATTTCGCTTTCGACTTTCGATTTTTTTTATGGTATTCCCATAATAACAGTAGTATCTTAAAACCGTACTGGGTCACTGGCGTAAAAATAAATCGCAAAAACAACTGTTTTGCAGAAAGAGAATGGTTTGCCTGATATTTTGATTTAAGTACCAAATATTCCTACTACTGTTCCTTGTTTAAGTTCATCAATCAGACGCTATAATAAGCTTGGAAACTTTACTGCATCACTTACAATTAATTAAATCTGCGGGCCATGAATTTTTAAATTGCAAGCCATTTAGCTCAATTCTCAGTTAATTCAATCTCTCACAAATGTTTTCATTTTTTTTTTTAATATTAGTTTAAGCATTTTCTGTCCCTTCCTGCAATATTTGTAATGCAAAAAAAAAAAAAAAAACATTAATTATTTTTAATTACATCCAGGTACCACCGGCCACCCTGTGAAAATCGTCGCTGTACCAAATTTTTACGATTGAGCCATGAATCTCTCAACATTATTTTTATGTCATCACTAGCTTCCCCCAGCGGCTTCGCCTGCGTAAATATCGAAAATTAAATTATACCGAGCGAATGCCCGGGATTAATAGTATCCTATGTGCTATTTTAGACTATAATCTATCTCTGGTATCTCTGGTTGGACTGTACTATATTTTAACAACTTCATGTAATTACCCATATTATCAAATAAATGATTATGAATTCTGTGCCAAATTTCATCCAGATCCGTTCAGCCGTTTAGCGTGATTGAGTAACAAACATACACACATCTAAACTTTCGCATTTACAATATTAGTAGGATTAGTTTTGCCTTAGGATTTTTACCCCGTATCTCACAGGAACCGAGGATTTTTCTGGGACAAAAAGCAGCAGATAGCACGCAGCGATACGGTATAGTAATCAGATCAGGGACATCCAGAGATAACCTCACAAAAAAAACAAAAAAAATTACCTCTTTACACTACATTGCTGCATAAAACCTCAAACGACTCAAATATAACAACCTTATTGGAAGTTATATGTTTGAGCCGTTTGGGGTTGAAACATTAGGTCCATGGGGTCCGAGTGCGCATCGAGTTTTTCAAGACATTAGCACAAAGCTCGTCGACTCTTCACGTGACCAGAGGGCTGGCCTTTTCCTCGGCCAGAGAATCAGCATTGCCATCCAACGTGGCAATGCTGCCAGTGTTCTGGGCACGGTTCCCATTGACATCGATGTGGACGAATTTTTTGATGCACAATGTGCCCTTTTCCCTCTCCCCTTTGTTTTTGTACAAAGCTTTGTTTTTTTTTAATTTTCTTTTTTATATGTGTCACTTTATAAAGGTTTCACAACATTTAGACAATCATCCTATCCCAAGCAGATGGTAGCCAGCATCCAGTCCAATGAAATGCAGATAAATACGCACCCACCAATAAGGGACCTACCATCATTATCTCCCACATACCAACTTAATACCATCTTCTTAACAATCCAATTACTGAGTACCGATATCCTTAAGTAACAGTATGTCTTATCTGAGCAATATTTATGAACATATCTGACGACATTCAGACCACAGGTACAGGGACATCATTACGGGTTCCTAATGATTTATAATTAAAGAGTAACGGGTATCCCCTGCTGGGCACTGGGTTCCTGGTAGGTACCTAGTTATGCTAAGATTTAATAGGAATGCTATTTTTTATATGAAGGCATGCTATTTTTTATATTTAGAGAGCAGTGGTGGCCTAGTGATATTGGCCGTGACTTACAAGTTGTAGGTCGTGGGTTCTCCAAATTATGTCATCACCGCACTGCTCTCATAACGGTGAAGGAAAACATTGTGAGGCAGCCGGCATTCGGATTACGGCCCATCCCCTTTCACAAAAAGGAGGCCTGTGTCCCAGCAGTGGGAATATTAGAAGGCTAATGATGTGGCTAAATAATACCCAGCCGCACGGGACGATCATCAAAGTTAAGCAACGCTGTTTTTAAGCTGTTGGTTGCGACTGTCATTTTATCTTTGGCAGTCGTTCCAGTAGTCAGCAGCCACAGAAATCTGGCACCAGTCTAGCCATGGGTATCACGTTACCCAGTAACTGAGTTGTAGACCTCAGGGCACAATCACTTCATGTAAAAGGAATATTTGCATTTGACTAAAAACGCTTAAGGGGGACTCCCAAGAAGGATATACATTGGCCTTATTATCAGTGATATAATTTAAAAACCGGCCAATTGCGAGTCGGACTCGCGCACGAAGGGTTCCGACCTTAGTAAATTGCGGTTTACGATTTATGACGTATTAAAAAAAACTACTTACTAAATCTCGTTCAAACCAATTTTCGTTAGAAGTTTACATGGTAATGTACATAATATATTTTATTTAGTTTTATCATTCTGTTATTTTAGAAGTTACAGGGGGGGGACACACATTTTACCACTTTGGAAGTGTCTCACGCGCAAACTATTCAGTTTAGAAAAGAATGATATTAGAAACCTCAAAATCATTTTTGAAGACCTATTCATAGATACCCCACACGTATAGGTTTGATGAAAAAATAAATTTTTAATTTCAGTTTCAAGTATAGGAGAGCCTCCAAAATTTATTGTTTTTTTTCTATTTTTGTGTGAAAATCTTATTGCGGTTCACAGAATACATCTACTTACTAAGTTTCAACAGCATAGTTCTTATAGTTTCGGAGAAAAGTGGCTGTGACATACGGACGGACAGACAGACAGACAGACAAACAGACAAACAGACAGACATGACGAATCTATAAGGGTTCCGTATTTTGCCATTTGGCTACGGAACCCTAAAAAGGTCAAATAGTTTTTGTGTTATTTAATGACAAACTGGTATAAGCCCCATCTGGTAATAAGTGGTCACTGACGCCTGATGCTTCGCTGAGACAAATCTGAGTGTAATTACACCGCTAAAAGGTTGTTTGCCCTGGATGATGGACGACAAGCTCAGTTGGATGGCTAGGAAAGGGGAATGTGCGCCTAGACTTTGTGCGCAGCAACTCTCAACTCAGTCTCATAGGACAGTGGTTTTCACGGGCAGTTGCCGATACGCTGCATCCAAAGTGTGGCATAATATTCCACCACCATTAAGACGACGACTAACGCCAACGACCTTGACGGAACAAAACGCGCACTCGTTTCACACCCGCGCGACCCAAAATTTAGTAGTTTTTTGTACTTTCTATGACTTTAAAAAAAAAGCTTCAGATCAAAATGTAGATAATTAAATTTTCTTTGATATGGTGTCGATTTCATTAAAATACGCCCAGCGGTTTTGGTGTGATTTTCGTGTTTTTGTCCATTTTAGACATAACTTTACAAATTAATTAAACTATGTTATACGAATAAAACTCAAAGGAGGAGGAGCTCGTAGCTAAATAATAACAGCCGCACTGGTCGATCATCAAGGTTAAGCAACGCTTGCCGAGGTCGGTCCGTGGATGGGTGACCATTTCAACATACCGAGTTTCCTCCGTGCCTCGGAAAGCACGTTAAGCCGTTGGTCCCGGCTGTCATTTGTAGATCTTTGAATGTCGTTACGGGTAGTCAGAAGCTTGAGATCTGACACCAGTCTTGCTAAGAGGTACCGTGTTACCCAGTTACTGGGTTGTGGAGGTCAGATAGGCAGTCGCTCCATGTAAAACACTGGTATTCAGCTGAATCCGGCAAGCCGATGCAAGCACTGGAAGCCGACCCCAACAACAATTGGGAAAAGGCTAGGCAGATGATGATACGAATAAAACTCAAAATTTGCTCAGATGAAATTATTAAGAAAATGGTCTTATATGACATATATTTTTTCCAATAAATTACGACTAGCCGTTTAGACGTGATTCTCATTTTAAAATCAGCTACTCAAGGGAATCGGCGCCTTAAGAGTGCTTGGTACCATCCATACGTTCAGATCACGTTTGCGGCAGTATCTGATAGATGCTCAACGGAAACAGGACATGAAGATATTTCAATTTTATAAAATACCCGTGGTACCTACTTATCCTTTCCATCTCACACGAAATATTTACTATTGTTGCCACCTGTGACCCCAGTCCGGAGATGCTGTTGTGTCTTAATATGTTTGCTTATTTACCTATCTTAAACTTCTTTATAATCATGCCTTCCTTTGCTTGAATATAATATTCACTATATCCACTACTATACTACCTACACTAAACAAAAAGTATAACCCCTTAAATGGCCAGTAATGTATGACCTATTTTGTTATTAAACAACGTGTTAGCAAAAATTTGTGTCTCTCATACAAATTTTAGCCACGTGACGACCATTTTTTATGAAAAATCCATTTTTTTTTGGGAATTGTCTGTGATTTCCTTTGAGAAAATTGTTCATACACACGGAATCAGTTTTTTAATTATGATCGGCAGTTTCCAGTACACCTATTTCCCTACACTATCATTGTGTTTTGTTCCAATAAAGATTAAAAAGTCGTAAACAAGGAAAAAATCATGCTGTGCAGTCGGAGGATACATATTCGCGGGCTGGCTGACCAAAATCTGGTGTATCCTCCGCCTGCACAGCATGATTTTTTCCTTGTTTACGTCTTTTTAGTTCGCTTTTGAAGCAGTCGGGTTTTTTGATTTTTTGAATTAAGTTTTTTTATTTATAACTTTTTAGTTAAGTTTTTTCGAATTAGATACATTTAAACATATATGTGTTATATATTTTTGTAATCACCTCATTATTATAAATTATAAAACCCTTTATTTTGATACCCCACACGATGGGTTTGGAAAAAAAAAAAATTTGGGCACCCACAATATGGCACCCAAAATCCGCCATTTTTCTACTAACCAATTTTAATGTAGCCTATGACACTCGCAGGGTTAAGACGCATCGATTGACGTATGAATCATCAAAATCGGCCAACGCGTTTGGTCTCTGGAACGCCATATAGGAACAAACATACATACATACATACTTACATACATACATAGACTGATAAACACATAACCCTCCTTCGGCAGTCGGGTAATTAAAGAACAAACGCTTCAAATAATTAATATAAAACAAAACCAATTATTATAGCTGCTAAACAGATTATTGCTATTTTATTTGTGATCCAAAATGTCAAGGATGAAAAATCAAGTAATGTGCAACAATCCTTTTAGAACCTCTGGCTTGAACAACAACACTAATTTTGGAAAAACCAGAATATATTATTGGACCATAAACCTCTTATTTGTAAAAAAAGATGTAATTATTTTTACAAACTTTTATTAACTTGTATGTGTTCGGGTCAAATATCGCAACTGAATTTTAAAGCAGTTATCCTGCACCGATTAAGATAAAACGTTTAGTTTTGATGACAATGCATGGTTAGCTAAGTGACGTCATTCTAAATCCAATATGGCGGACGGCCCAATTTGGTAGACTAGTTATTTTTGTGCACAGCCATGATATGGGTATCAATTTAAAGGGTTTGCTGAGAAGAATAAGAAAAAGATTGTTTAAATAAAATAAGTTAACATAAAAATAATTACAATGGTTAACCTAAGCTCTTTAAATTGACCTTATTTTTATTTCAGCCCCTTTTCATTCTAATTAAGAAAAGCCCTATTTTCCTTCGGGTTTGATAACAATGTCTACAGCATTTTCAGAGTATTTTTCATTCTGCTGATTACAAATATTTGTACCTACTACTAAGGTGACAGTGGGCAGGGTATATTGCTCGCAGAACGAATGGTCAATGAAGCTGAAAAGTTCTGGATTGACAACAGCGTACCAGAAGACGCTGCTTTGGGATGCCTTCTTCTAGGTGAACTTAAGACCTGGTTAAAGTTGCGGGCGTCCGCTGGATGCGAGACGCACAGGATCGATGAATTTGGTGACACTTTGGACATGTCCAGCAGTTTAAAATATACGGCTGAAATGTAGTAGCTGTAGTAGCTTATTACTGTTTCGAGCTTGTTCCAGTTTACATTCAAGGAAGACTCACTAGCTCCCACAAGGCTTACATACCTCCAAAATTGGATTTAAACAGAACGGCTGAAATGTGTCTGTGTACACCTTTGCTTACTCCTTCGAAGAACAAGCCGTGATGTTATGTTAAACTGTTACCAATCCATCGCTAAACACGATAATTGTGTTGATCATACCTTTTATTCACTTACAGGCTTATCTCAATCTCACATTAGCCCTTTACCGGCTGGTACTATCAAGAATACTAGCGAATAAGGCTTAGTCCAGAGTGCATGCGCAGGGGACTAGGACGGGAGCGTGGTGGGCGTAGGTGGCTATAGTGAATTATTTGAAGAATATGTTTCCCTAAATCTGTCGACCGATGAACGTAGGGCTCGTTTCTTTACTGGAAAGAACAAAGAACACCGAGAATACTCTCGGTGTTCTTTCAGCAATCCGAATCCAATCAGCTATCAACTGTGCGCCCTGGATATGTTTTCTCCAAAACCCTGCCAGCTCCGCCTCTAGTAGATGTATACATATTTGCTCAGCGTTCTAAGTTAATAGACGAGCAAGCGATAGCTGCTAAACCACTACGTTCGCCACCGCACTCGCACATCTTCCTCTCCCAGTCCAGGGCCTAAGTCAGATCCATTTTCGCATAGACTTTTTTGTTCCACACACGTAATAGTCACCTATAAAAATACCTTACTTGCGCCATTTGCACGACCCAGAGGTGTCCCGCTGTGTCTTAACATAGTCTTGGTTTAAAAGGAATGAAACAGACTATTAGGATTATCTAGATACTGTTTAACTTTTTGTGCCTAGGGAAAAGGATACTTACATATTATTTAATAAAAACTTGATTTCGATAAGGATTCATGGTTTAAAACGACTCAAAGTTAAATGGGACACAGTAAGCCACCTTGTGGCACTCCCCCAATAGCAGGAAATGTTAGTAATCGGTATTGTTATTTCATTGTATTATTTTTGCATAAAGTTACTAATGCTAAATATCTATAGTAGAGATATTGAAAAATGGAGGAAATGCTTACAAAGTCAAGTGCTTGATCTTGTCGAAAGCTTTTGTAAAATCTGCCAAAAAACCATTTTCTTTTATAACTTATCTGCAATTGTTTTGTTAGAGAAAATGTGGATATTGTTTTAGCCTAAAAAATGACAGACTTTTTGAACTCACAAAGATAATCATCGAAGTGTTACAAACATCGTAAACCCTTGAAAATCATTAAAGCCCGCTACGTTATATTATCCCTTTGTCAATTTCCATACAATGGCGGCGTTTGACAGCGAGCACAAATCAATAGAATCAGATAAGCGAAATTATGTTCCTTATATGAACGTGAAATAGAGCAAACTATCGACTGACGTTAGATCAAATGCAGCAGAAAATAACGAGTTGGAAAACAAGTGGGTTTTCGAACTAGTTTTGTAATAATCAACTTTACTTAAATTAGTCGATCGAAGTTGATTCGTCTTGACGTTTTCTTTAGATCGCATTCTTCTATTCGTTGCCAGAAACTATCTTAACTAATATTCTAAAGACGAAAATCGTTTATTGACCGAGAGAGTGTGAAGCGCGAGCTAAGCATCGGAGGAATGCTTTTGTCGATTAAAAAATATTCAATCAATAGATCGAGATCGTTCGATTCGATTTTTGGTTGTTCTAAAATGAATCGACGAAAAATCAAAAAGACGGACTCGCGAGGTCTACAGCTCACGGAGCCACTAGTTTAAATGTAGGTAAAAGGTAATATTTGGAAGTAATAAACGGATTGCGAAAATACTTTAACTGATACATAGATGATAATATTGCGAAATCGTATCATATTTTATTTCCAAAACAAAATCACGGTTTATGTGGGGTAGCCCACGAGAGTGAAGTCGCAGTAAAAAGCTAGTTGGGGCAAGAAGATAGATGCTGCATTGGATAGGAAAGTATTTCCATTGGTCCAGCATCGATCAGACCAGTCAGAGATTCTGAAATCAAATTATCGAAGTGTCACAAGTTAAACGCAATTGGGTTGTTGAATTAAAAAAAATATACAATTTTTTTTATGTATTTCGAAACTTTACATATCTTGAATTATATTGTCGTTTCAAAAAACTCTTAAATATTTTTTTTCAATTTATTATTAGCAATTGAAAATCGATAAAATTTTGAAAAGAACCTCGTGACTACAAACGGGCCACAATTGGTTGCCATGTTGGTGACGTCATAACGTTCAAGGAAATCATGACATTATAGTGTCAACTACACGTAGATTGACTAAAATATCCGAAAATGAGTGCAAAAATATTGTTAAACAATAAATTTTATTTAGTCATGTGTGATAAAGGATTTATAAAGGCTTATGTCGATAATATACCCACCAGATGGACGATTTGGAAGTTTTGAGCATAAATAAAGTAGTCGTAATGAATAATACGTGAGAGTGGACCGGTGTAAGATATTGTTGTTTACCAGGTACATTAGGAAACATAATTGTCATAACGTAATCGTTTTTACATATGGGTGGGTGATATTGGTGTAAAATAAAAAGTAAACAAACACGATTGGCACGAAACTTTGACTTTGGATATCAAAAAACCTCATTAGAAACCACTAAATATGATACACATATAATTTTCGGTGATTCCCATTATTTACATATCCCTTAATAGAGGAGCTCGTGGCTAAATAATAACAGCCGCACTGTTCGACCATCAAGGTTAAGCAACGTTTGACGAGGTCGGTCCGTGGATGGGTGACCATTTCAACAACCGAGTTTCCTCCGTGCCTCGGAAAGCGCGCTAAGCCGTTGGTCCCGGCTGTCATTTGAAGATCTTTGACAGTCATTACGGGTAGTCAGAAGCTTGAGATCTGATACCGGTCTTGCCAAGGGGTACCGTGTTACTCAGTTACTGGGTTGTGGAGGTCAGATAGGCAGTCGCTCCATGTAAAACAGTAGTACCCAGCTGAATCCGGTTAGACTGGAAGCCGACCCCAATATAGTTGGGAAAAGGCTAGGCAGATTGACAATATCTCTCAATAATATTGAACACTAAATGTCTATATTATATATTTACAAACACTAAAAAGTTTGTAGGAAAGAAACGTGCAAAATATTAACTTGGTAGATTTTCGTTACACTAATTCCTCAGTAAATATCTCTTAAATACGTTGACCGATTTTTACAATTCAAACAGAAATATTAGTTTTACGCCTATATGTGTCATTTAAGTATAAAATAATGAATATATCACCATAAACAAAAAATCATGTTTTCAAGTTACGTAATTATACAACAATGTCAACTTTGCTCGAAAGTTCCCTTAAAAATTTACTATTATCAGTCTTTAATGATCAAAGTAAGAATTTAATACGAATTTAATACTAAATTAGAACATTATAACAACAGAATTAACACATTATATGTAATTGGAATCTAGTTAGGCGTAGAACACTGCTCAAATTTAGTAGATTGCTAGGTACACACGAATCACATATATTTGGGATCTTTTTGTAGTATTCGTACCTACATAATGGTACGAAGCAAGCACGATAAATTTTAAGGTTCGATATTTATGGCCAATGTAATCGATATTCATCAATATATTGACGATAATAACAAGATTGAATCGGTTAAAAGTCAAAACACTATATCAGCTATGTGCTACAATGAGTAGAAATGAACGTTGTGACGTCACACGGGCTCGGGTTGGTTCGGCAAATTATCGGGGTGTTTTCGGTACTGGATTCAAAAAAATATTTTCAGTTGGAATTTACTTTGTAATTACAGTGAGAAAATAAAAACTAAAAATAGTTTTGTACTAAAACTTACATATGATCTATTCATTTTTGACAAAAAAAAAATTGGTTCAACAAACCAATTGATGCAATTGGATGTTGAAACATTTAATCAATCAATGACATTAGCTAACACGCGTTTGAATTTTTGATACTTTTTTATTTTATAATTTTATGAAACTGAGCCTGGATTCTTGAAATCGAAATTAGTAATAGTTATATGAAATCTGATCAGAAATTTAATCTAGTTTGAAAAATAGCGTTTTATCTACCCGAGATAGCCCCAAATTAATTAATAATTAAAATACCTGCAATAAATACGTGCATGCAGCAATATTTAAATTAGACTCAACGCAATTGCAAGTTGTCATCGTAACCAGAGATTAATGTGATGTTATTTAAATTACATCTGCGCCGCGAGGATTAAGATTACCGATAGTGTCACATCACTACCGTATTAGGATCAAAGGCGCCGCGGTTGAGACCACGTGTAAATTTAGTGAAGGGAATATTTTTTTATAGATTTACATCGATGATTGTTTTTAAGATTGGTTTTTTTTTAGGATTAGTTGTTAATTTCGTCCGTGACCAAATAAAATTTGACCAATTGGTCTATGAGGAAAATTACATGCTTCCATCGTCCAAATACCAACTGGGCTATGGTGGACACTGGACGTAAACCAACACTATGTTCCATTATAAACCTGAGTTCACATCAGTTTCCTATACTTTGGGTTCAAAGGAGCCTTTGAAATATAATTTGAAAGAAGTAATATTTTGTAGTACTGTATTGTAAATTATTTGTTGTGTTATGTTAAAGTAAATAAATAAATTTCTACCACTTACTCATATTTAACGAATATCTATTGATTGACCACCGCAACAAGGAAATGTATTGTAATAGAATAAATAATCCTATTACTTACTAACTTTGCTGCAAATAAACGTTTTCAAACTGAAGAGACCAAAGTCCTAATACTTTTGATGCATTTTCCTCATCTAAAATGCCTTCATCATAACATGACATAATGCTATCCCACATCCTACTAGATATCCTCATGCGTTAAGTCCACCTATGTATGTTGGTAAATAACTAGCCTGTTAATTATTCTATTCTACAAAAATTTGGGACTTTTTTTTTTTCAAATATATTTTGCCAAAATGGGGGATTATTGATTCGTCCAACACCCGGCGCGAGTATGGTGCCCCTGTACAGACTATGTCCCACTTGCTAGAGTGTCCTGGCTGTCCATTCACTTGCACCCTGGAAGACCTGTACAGTGCTTCTGACGCTGCAATAAGCGTGGCTGCCTACTGGGACCAGACAATCTAATTAAATGTGCCATCGATTCGAAAAGGAGAAGAAAACTATTCTAGTTATAAAATATTAAAGTAGGTATGGTTGCAGGTTTGGTAATTATTCACGTCTCAGCGGCTAAATGAATTTGGACGGAATTGGGCACACATTTAGGCTATAACTTAGATTAACACATAAGATATGTTTTATTCCACTAGTACGAGATTTACTTATGGACAAAGCCTCAGGCAAAAACTAATTTAGAAATAAAATCTCTACAAACTGAAGACCCTGCTCATTCGCATCATTGTCGCATATTTTATCGATACATGCAAATCCCAACACTATTGCACTAGTGATGTTGTCAATGCTCAGCGACGTCAGCTTAGCGAGTAATTTGTCAATCGCGGCACCATCGAATTCATTTAATCTCAATTCAATAATATACTCGAAATGTTAGCAAAATCTAATTTATTAGTTATGCAACTTTCAATTGAATACCAAGGAGTTTCAGTATCGTGTTACCCAGTAAATAAGTTACGAAGGTCTAGTAGGCAGTCGCTCCATGCAAAAATATGTCAGCTAGTTGAACTGGAAGCCGACCCAGTATCTTTTAAAAACCTCACCCAGAGTCTAGATTTGCATCCATATATACCTTCGGCACTACAACCCTTTGTGAGTCTTGACTTTTACAAAGATCTTCATCCATTTCACTCTGTCTTTGGTCACCCTTTCTTTCGCCCTTCTTTCCTTGGTTCCTCAAATTTTCCTCTACACAATCCTTCCAACGATTCTTAGGTCTTCTTCTGGGTCTTTTCTGATGCCGAGTCCACTTGGACATGCTTTTAACAGCTCTGGTGTAACTCAATTTTCCTAGATTTGTACCCAGTTAGAGAAATATGCTCATCCCTATTTAATAGGACTCAAACGTACATGTATAGCATCATAAATGTAGAAATGTAGATTTCATAGTACGTAACTGGACGCGTTGAAGTCTTTTGTACTACGCGACGCGATTCACTTCAATCTACCCCATTGAAGTATACAAGCGTGATGTTGTGTCTAAAACAAGATTCACTAAAAAAACATTTCACTATTTTGCATAGATATAATATTATTACTGCATCAATTTGTAAACCAGTTACGGAAATATTGCAAAATTTGTATACAAGGAAAAAACAACCGTTATATAGGTACTATAAAAATAAAATTTCTATCTGAAACCACAAAAAGTGGTTTGTGTACATTCACATCGAGTTTGTGGTAAAAACAACAAATAAATAAAAAAAATAAACGCCAGAGACGCCATGAAATTAACAGAAAATAAAATCTATACTTAGTATTATAAATGCGAAAGTAAGTATGTCTGTCTGTTTGTTACCTTTTCACAACTTAACAGTAGAAGGGATTTGGATGAAACTTTGCATATAGAGAAACCGTATCCTTAGGACATCATCATCGTCTTTTAATGTTCCCACTGCTGGGACAGAGACCCCTATTCTCAATTATTGATTTTAGGACATGCTGGTTACCTCGCGATGTTTTCCTTCACCGTTTTGAGCGTAGTGGTGATGAAATAATTTACACAAAGTAAACTGGCCGCTTGGGCTCGAACCCACGTTCTACAACTTGTAAGTCGCGGCCGATACCACTGAGCCACCACTGCTCTTGCTGGTCATAGAAAACATAAGCTCACGCTAAAATTAACATTCGAAACGGGATATTTACCATGTTGACTGTTTGTTGCGAGTTTCCGATATTTCGGTGCTGTTGCAAGCACCATGATCACGGATAAACTGAAGTTCTTGTGGGTGGGTGAAACTCACGCCTTTCCCATGGGGGTAGCCAGAAGCTACAGAACGCCACCTGCTACGATCCTGACATAGGGTTTTTGCTTTTAGAGAAAACTTAATTTCGGACAAGTAACATCTATTTAAGTTAGTAAACGAGAAAACTTATACCTATGTCATATACTTTTTATCCCAGGAGTATGTTCCCATGAGATATAAGGTATAGAAGTATGGAGTAAGTAGGAAGTATGTCTCCTTGGGGAGGAGCTCGTGGCTAAATAATAACAGCCGCACGAGGTCGATCTTCAAGATTAAGCAACGCTCGCGAAGGTCGGTCCGTGGATGGGTGACCATTTTTTTTACATGACGAGTTTCCTCCGTGCCTCAGAAAGCACGTTAAGCCGTTGGTCCCAACTTTCATTTTTATATTTTTGACAGTCATTACGGCAAAAATCGTGAGCCTAAAATCTTAAACAGTTACTGGATTGTGGGGGTCAGATCAGTGGGAGCGCTTCTTTCTGTATGCATCGCACTTTCTCTTCTTTCTTCGTTGTTGATATCAAGCATCGAGGGTCGTACCACGCAGACTACACACACACATGATCACACACAGCACAGGACTGCACGACGTCACACGTCAAGTGGGCTCTCAAAATAAGGCTATACAATAAAGAGCGCCACGCGAGTGCGGTGTGGGAGCGAGATAAAAAAAAAAGTGTTCGGTGTTTTGCGGGTATTACTTTTATGTTTACGTCAAGTCTTGACACTCGTTTTGGTTTTAGTCACATCTTAATTTGAAATGTAGTTTATTTTTATCTTACTGTATTTATTTAATGTTCTTTGTTCTATTTTAACATACACGAGAGAATTGGTTTACGTACGTCACGTCCTAGGCGACCACTGAAAATCAGCGCTGTGCTGTGGGTCCCCCACGGCACAGCATAATGCTGAGTGGAAGCCTTCTTGTCACAGTCACGACATGCATCTGCCTGACATCTTTTTCACCCTATTTCTTTTCTGTTAAAAACAAAATGTAGCTAGTATATGTAATTATTGTTTGATTTATTTCTCGTCTTTACTAACTTAATTTAAGTACTACTAATACTATTGTTTAAGGGTATTTATTATTGTATGTATGTCGTTTTATGACAAATAAACACTTTTCTTTCTTTTTTCTTTCATTTAAAATACTAGTACTCAGCTGAAGCCGACTAGATTGGAAACCGACCAAAACATAGCATAGAATATACTTAATTGTACACCATAAAAATAAATTCCAACTTAATACTATGGGTACATAGGCGGTCTTATCGCTGACAGCGATATCTACCAGACAACCTTTGGATGGACTAAAGAACTTAAGTTAAAACAGGGGGTAGCCTACGGTGTACTGCTACATTAAAAAAAAAAACATAACAAACATAGTTAAGAAAAGGCTAGACAGATTGACTGAGTTTGATCCCTTGGGATAATATTAACGCGGACGAAGCCGCTGTCAAAGGCATAACAAAACAGCAATGAAAGAACAATTTATGTTCTTATCGAAAGCGACAGTAAATAATAAACAAATATGGTCCGAAATTAAAGCGTTTCGCGAACTGGGCCGCGATGCTCGTAAAATAACTTTTAATTGCCCTATCTCCTTTGATTACTTTCTTACGAAATATGCATATTCAAAACAAGTAAAGCACTTCACCTACTGTTATATTTAAGATATTTTTGGCCTTGTGTGGAACCTTTCATAAACTTTTTTATCCGAATGTAGCAGAGTCTAAAAGGAGAGTTATGCTTTTGTCGTTAGTGAGTTGTAAACAAGCTGGCATACAGGAGACGTTTTTGATAGGTTTCCATCACAGAAATAAAAACGTTTCATGAGAATAATAACATCAGTTTTATGGGAGCCCTTATCCTACAAACTCAAACACAGCAACACTGCTTGGTGACAGAAATAGAAATACTTTTCTCGATGAGCTCCACCTACAGTCATGGGTTCAAACCCGGGCAAGTATAGTTGTCGGCACGTAACTTGGCAAGAGATGCGCAGAAGTCTTTTTTTAGATCTCTTTGGTTACCAAGCGGGACGCGGGGAACGTTTAGTACCGTTCAGAGCGCGTCGCGTCCACGTTCCGTTCGCTCTATATGGTGGTTGGGCATTTCGCGCACAATACGTGAACTTACCCCCACTATGCTAAAACATTGCCCAGTTACATGCCGGAGACTATACCTATGTGACTTTTAAATTCATATGTACTTTCTAAGTTTGTCTTGGACGTCGTAGACAACGGTGAAGGAAAAATATCGTGAAGAAACCTGTGCTTATAGTCAATATAAGATTGTGCTACATTGGTGTAATTGCTGCAGCGCGTTCCAGTGCGAGCACAAAGGAATAAATATAAATACCCTACGCTAGTCGTCCTTATAATAATAGATTTATTTATTTATTTCATACTTAACGCTCACAAAGTACATAGGTATTATTGGACCAGTCAAGCTTTGGATAATGCAGAGAAAAATATTGGTAATCTTGGTAATCAAATGTCAAATCAGTGCTGCTTTACGGGTGCCAAACGTGGAAACTCACAAAAGACATCTCACGACAGATCCAAGTCATCGTCATCCACTGTCTTTGTCGCATACTCGGAATCAACTGGCGACCATCACCAACGTCGAGCTTTTAGAGAAATGCCACGAGAGCCCGATCGACCGCCAGATCAAGCGTCGCAAGTTGAGTTGGATTGGCCACACGCTTCGAAAGGATTCTGATCATATATCCAAGCAAGCACTGGATTGGAATTCCCAAGGCATGGCCGTCCACGTCAAACCTGGCATCGCATCGTGTTGGCAGAAGAAACAAGCATCGGTATGACGTGGAGCGAGGTGAAGCGTGAAGCTCGAGACCGATCGTCATGGAGGACTGCCGTGGACGCCCTCTGCCCCATCCAGGGGAAATAGGACATTCAGTAAGTCACAGTATTGAGAAAAAATGGCGCTGTCTTTTTTACTCAAAATTATGTAGTTCCACAACAGAAGATTTATTATTAGCCTTCGAATAAACCAACCTTAGCGACAAGCTATTTAACAAATCTAAGACACAAAATAAAGATCTATTTTTAGGTCTTAGATCACTCTATTGTTTTTTATAGAACTCATTATTTCGTTGAAGCCTAAAAGAACTAAACTGTGCTCTAACAAAACCTGTCTATAATTACTCATGTCAAGACAGACAGACAGGTCTATTTCATGGTAAAATCTTAATTAATTTCTAACAATTATCTTTATAAAGGAGTTATAATGAGTAAAGCCGCGGGCGACGAAATGCTGTTCGAGTCAAGTAGGTAGGCCTAGGGCTACGTGAATGAGGTTTGACAGAAAGATACCGTCAGGCACAGATAATATAATACTAGCATATATATGCCTCATCCCATACAAAAAAACTGTGCCTACATAACTTTTTATAGCGTTTTTCATCTGATTAATCTTGTTATTTTTGTAATCGCGTTCAATCCCGTTTCACGGTAATAGATGGTGTTAGCAGCGGCTTGAAAGTAAAAGGGTTTACTAGGTTCGTGAATATAATTTTTCTTTAAATACAGTGAAGGTTCGTTTTATAGTATTTTTGCACGTTTTTACAGTTTTTTTGCACCAAAATGTGTTTCAATGCAAATTTTAACAATCGAGTGGAATGCCTCAAAAATTAAAAAATGCGCCATCTATTGACATCAATTTTAAATGATCCGTTCAAATAATCTTTGAAATGTGAATTAAGAGCCCAATATTCCATAATTTTGTACTTAGGATAGTTGATTAAACAAGGACATACAATTTTTATGTTCAATACCAGAAAATGTTAATTTTACACACAATTCTTTTGAATTGAGTGTATATGTCGCGCCATCTAGTGAGATTTATTTGAACCAAATTTTCTTTCTTAGCAATGAGACCCCGTGCGTCAAGTAAGCGGGGTTCGGCAAAAAATCATAATTCTCGGCAATAGGACTAAGTTTAGCAATGTGACCTTATTTTGAAGCAGTTTAAATAAAGCTAAACTAGGTGATAAAGGTTTGGCAGAGTTTGTGTGATTAAGTGGCTGACTGGAGATTATTGTTCGGCTAAGCCGAACAAAAATAACAATAGTAGGTACTCTCTTATACCTACTATTGTTATTTTTAAACAGATTCGTGTCTGCACCACTAAGTCAAAGCGCGTATTTTGCGTTCGGGTGGGATAAATGGGTCGGCTAAGGGTAAAATAAAAAATAATAAAATGAAAATAAAAGAGTTAGAAAGAAAGAAAGAGTTAGTAAAGATGAGCGTTTCTTTGAGCCAATTTTTAGATCAACTGGCTTTCGTAGAATTTCTTGGATGTTAAAAATGTATTTGTCAGAATATTTTACTCATAGTCTCTTCAAATTATGGTATCCCAATAGTTTGCAGTTTGTACATACAGGTGGTAAATATAAGTTTCAGAAACAATTATGGAGCCTGTCGGGCACAGCAACATTCTAGATACAGTCAGTGTCTAGGAGAAAGGAATAGCGCTTAATAATTTTTCAAAATAAAATTTAATTTGTGTTTCCATTGTATCTGTTTTTATTTGGTTTAATGTACCTACTAATATGTCTATGTTTTTCTATTTTTATTTCAAATTACATACACTAGGGCCACGGGGTCCGAGTGCACACCTATTATTTCGGAATATCGCCAAGCGGTTGGTCAACTGACCACGAGACCAGAGGGGTGGCCTTTTTTTGGCCAAAGAATCAGCATTGCCATCCAACGTGGCAATGCTGCCAGCCTTCTGGGCACTTTTCCTGTTGACAGCGATGCGGACGAATTTTTTTTTCGCCCCATAATTTTACATATTTTTATTCTTATTTTAGTTCTAATATTAGTTTGTAAATAATAATGTACATATGTAAATAAATAAATATATAATTTGCACACCCAAAAAAAAACATACTATTATTGTCTATTATTAGGTACCTACTTATTAATTTATTCACCTAAACTGAATTACAAGTAGTATATTTGAAAGCATAGTTTTTATTTAATAAAATTATTAATGCCTAAATATGCCCTTATTATATTTTGAGTAAATTGATTAATTTTCCATGTAATTTTTATAGAATTTATCCACCAAATATTTTTCAATTGTGTTATAGCTTTTAAAACCTATAATCGCGCTTTGAGAATCCAAAAATTCTATGTGCACCATCTTAATATTGTTTCCTTTTCCACCAAATAGGCAACTGATTTCATGACCGTACGAGAGCCTGTAACTGTCAAAATACAGGACAAAAGCTTCTTCTCATACAGACAAGGAACAAGCACGACCTTCGAGCACGATTCAATATTTCCCGTATGGTCTACATATACATACACAAGAACACATACAAAGCCACGAGCAGAAGCTTGTAGGCTTAAACCAAAGTGAAAGTCAATTTGGAGACTCGATCTGAGTCAATGAGTCAAGTATTCTAAAGAATTTATTCATCTTTGTCGCCACTCACTGTCTGTTTCATTGGTAGTCAGAAAATAGTAGAGTAGGTGTGAATAGTTCAGTGGTTGAGTGACTGGGTTAGACGCTGCGGAATTTTCTTAGGAGTAATGATATTGTATTATAGACTAGCTGTCCCACGCGGCTTCGCTCCCGTCTACTGGCGCCTTTCTACCTTTCATACATTATTGTTGCAGCGCACGCAACGGAAGCTCTCAAAAAGGGTTTTTTTTTTTTGTTTTTGCAACATTTTTCATTTATGCTCCGCTCCTATTGGTCGTAGCGTGATGTTAGATAAATTATTACCTTCCTCGATAAATGGACTATCAAACAAAAAAGATTTTTTCAATTCCAACCAGTAGTTTCTGAGATTAGCGCGTTCAAACTGTTCAGCTTTATGATATTATATATATATATATATATAGTATAGATTAGTTGTTAGTGTAGACAAGCTTTGGATTTAAAGAAGATACTGTATCAAGTGTTCTGTATCATTTTCTTTTGCCAAAAAGAACATGGCAATATTTTAATCCTTACACTGTACGTCATTATAGTTCAATTTCTATCGTCCGTTGGTTCAAATGTCTTTAAAAATGCATGACGGTTTGGTATAGGTATATTCTCTATAAAAGCTACCAAACTGTCTAAACCACAGACATAAATCTAACTGGATAACGCAAGTCTGTATAAAAACCAAGCGTGCCACTTTTTTACACACAATTTTAAAACAAATTTACCTACCAACGAAAGAAAACATTTCCAATGCCTCTGCCAACTTTTTCTATACAGTCTGTAGCTCAATATGGCATAAAATACATTTTTCTAGATTTCGGTGCATTACCGGCGCTGATAATGCTAAATGAAAAGCTCAAATTACAATCGTTGATCGTAATTTCACTCCGTTTTTTGACACGCGAAGTACATACAATCGCGTCATCTAGTTAGATTTATATCTGGGGTTACAACCTTATTCTTCACGTAAATTAACTGAAAATTGAAAAGTCGCCGCTCAGGTTTTTTTTTTTTTTTTTTCGCCCAACGGTTTCAAAATTCGCTATAACGCGTTTATTCATTAATTGTTATTCTAACAAATGGTCAAATAAAAAATTCGCCACTTTATTTGACCATTTGACGACACGGTTGGCGCAGTGGTTGAGTGATCGCCTGCTGCGCTGCGTGTCGCGGATTCAATGCCCGCACGGAACAAATATTTGTATGGCCTATAGATAGTTGTTCCGGCTCTGGGTGTCTTTTGTATGTGAGTTTAAATGTTTGTAACGCACCTACGATACAGGATGAAATTCCTAGTTTGAAAAAAATGTGATGCTAACAATCGATGAAAAGGCGCATTTTAGCGAAATTTTAAACCATTGGTTTATATTTAACCATTGGTTGAGTAAACTAGGGATTGGTGTTCGAAATATTAGGTTAAACCAGGACACTGTTATTCTATTTTATATCTTTAGTAACCCCGTTTTAAAAAAGGAATCTTCAATTTGGTACACTTACACTGACCACAAAGCTATTTTAACTCTTGATCACAAGACAAAGGAAAGGGATAAAGGTGACTGACTCACTCTTATGCCAATCCCAAAAATCTTGTTCTGAATTTAAAAAACCTTTTTACAAAAGTCCAAAGAGCTTTCAAGTTGGTGCCTCGTTTAGATGCGCGGTCTAACCCCTCAGTAGTGTGACAACCACGACAGTGGTGCGCGCGCGTCTATCAACACTTACCTTAGATCACGCAAGTGTGAAAAAGTGATAGTGAACGGACGAAAAAAAAAGTGGCTATATTCGAATTTCGAATGTGAACGAAGCGGCAAAAATAATCGGGCACAAAATTCGAATTTCGAATCGGGATCTCTAGCGCAGTGATGGGCAATTTGTGAATAAATCAAGTGTTTTTTTTTATCGATAGTGTTTTGTTTTTTTACGGTAATTTGGAATTGGAATACGAGTATAATTTTTTTTTGTAAAGCTTATGTTGAAATTGAAAGTGTTGTCTGCTTTTGGTGTTTTTATTTATTTTAGGAAAATAAGTTGTTGTGGTCTTACGTTGGATTGTGTCCGGTTTCTTAAATGCAATATTGATCTGTTACGCTTGTTGGTTAATAATTACTTTTAAGATTGCTTAGTTAGAAATTTGAAAATAATCAGGAGGTCATTTTTTTTGTAAACGCTTCTCAATGGAAAAGTCCCGGTTGAATCGGCGGACTAGGATACGTGCTAGTACTAACCATTCAGAGATCGGCAAAGGTGATATTTGTATCTACTGCTAAACCCTTCATGAAAAACTAATACAAATATTGCCTAAAGGGACACGTAATCTTTGTAGATAATCCACTAATAAGGAGAGTTTTACATAAGGAGTGTTGGTGTTTTGATTCCTAGAGTGTAACAGCTGTTTAGGAATCTTGGTACTTTTGCCTAAAAAATTTACACTTCTGTTGGACTATTGTTGTTGGTTGGAGGGTTAGTATAAAATATTGAATTGGGAGATATAAAAGCTTTACGACAAGTGAAGGATAGGGGTATATTAGTGATACCGTTACAATGAAATTTATAAACACTTGCTAATCTAGGCCTAAGCTAATAAATATATGTTTAGTACTTATGGTGGTAATATCAGATAATAATTTCAACTTACTTATATTATAAATTCGAAAGTTTGGATGGATTGTTACTCAATCACTCCACAGAGATAGCACATTTTATCCGGGTATAGTGTTCCCTTGGGATGATAAAACACTTTTCACGCGAGCGAAGCCGCTGGCAGAAGTTAGTCAGTAAATAATGATTGAATAAAAATAAACTGAGACAGTCTTTAATTTTTCTAACATAAAAAGGGGATTTGGGTTGAGAACAAGTTTTGTGCCTAATCTAAAGACATTAGATAAGCATGTTGCATTTTTTCTCTCGAGACTGTCGATAATTTTAATCGATAAATTGCATAATTACAGGCCTTTTTTGAATTCCTTATTCCTTCTTTGCTACCTTTATTACGGCTCATAATTTGTATGTATGCATATTGGTTCTGTGACAATCAATATTTTTTTCTTTCTTGTATCAATTTCAGTTTTTATTCTCTACAACAGGAAAATGATAAAAAAATGCTATTAAGTCATTAACTACGTGTAACATATTGCATATATCCCGAGGCAGATTTTGACAAATGATGTGTCTACTCTATTCGTGCCCATATCTAATGGATAATTGCATCCTGTCACGACCTGCCTTATAAACAAGAATTGCTGAATGATTTTATATACATAACATCACGCCTTTTTACCCGAAGGGCTAGGCAGAGGTGCAACTACAGTACACTTACATTTCACCAGTTATATTTAAGTCACATTTAATAGGGGGCCAGCCTTTTACCATCAACTGGAATACAAAAAAAAAAGAATTTAATTCCAGACATCGGACTGCTACTCGATTTGGATTTAGATATGACCGAAATATAGGTTTAGAACCAGCACCTCTTTGAGTACAAAAAGTCTCCGTAGTTTTGAGTGTGCTAGAGACATGCAAAGTCAAAGTATTTATTGGTGTGTTTTTTGGTGATACAGTAGGTCTTATAGTTAGATTATGGTGACTCAAAAAACTACCCATTAGGGCATACACTATTTAACAATATAAAAATTCCAATTCGATATTGCACACAAATTAACAAAATGTCTATATTAACAATACAATCAATTTTTATAATATGAACTAATTATTAAAATAAATATACATAATACAATTAATAAGTCAAGTTTTTTAATTGATAAGCATAAATAAATTATTATCATTTAGTTTGCATGAAGGTAGTGCTAATAAAGTTATCCTGAATCTGCAACGGTAGTTATTGGTACTAAATCGGGCCGGATCCTCGCCCTGGGCCTGCAGTCTCGACATAGCTAACGATCGTTACGCTAGCTAACATTCGTTAACTCTTACCACAAAATAGTAAGTATACAGAAGGGCCACTCCCGCCGTTTGGAAAATTGACAGCTAAACTTGACAGATTCACTAGGGTTGCTACTATATTGATACCGAATTAAAAAAAAAGGGTAGGTTGCCCAAGTTACAAACATAAATACATAGATTCGTCTAAACATACATCATATCATGCTTACATGCCTAAGAGGGTAGACAGGGCATCAAATATCCATTTAATATCACGAACACTACAACCCTAGTGAATCTGTCAAGTTTAGCTGTCAATTTTCCAAACGGCGGGAGTGGCCCTTCTGTATACTTACTATTTTGTGGTAAGAGTTAACGAATGTTAGTTAACGTAACGATCGTTAGCTATGTCGAGACTGCAGGCCCTGGAGGTGAAGGTTCTCGCGTCACTGTATCGGTGGCGCGACGAAGAGCGGGTGCGGGGCGAAGTGCCGATGCAGCAACATATGGAGTTGCGTCGGTCTCAGCTCCGCGAAGTCCTGGTGGCGGAATGACGGGAAGGGCTTTCAAGCCCTCTCGCCTCGTATCCAGGTCCTCTTGCTCAGTAGGTAGTAGCGCCCACTAGAAATACGAGACAGGAATTATATAATAACGATAGACATAACGATTAAAAGAGCATTATCTTTCCTCTCAAATCTGATCTTTATAAGCATATGTATATATACTCAGTATCTATATATTTTAGAGTTATGTATTTATTTAAGTATATATCACTTATACTATATGTGTATGTTTTTATATCTTAGGTTAGTCGTTCACTTTTCTACTCTTCCTGTTCTCACACACTATTTGTCTACATTTCTTCTTCATATCTCCTTTTCACGGGTCTGCTGGTAGAAATTTCTAAAGAAATAAGCAGTACCCTTGTACTCCTTTGTCATGATGTGTTTTCTATATGTATTTTCTGTGTGTATATAAATAAATAAACATACATAAACTCACGCCTTTTTCCCATGGGGGTAGAACTACAGAACGCCACCTGCTACGATCCTTAAATACTTCTTTTGCTTCACTCACATTCATAGAACTAGTCATACACATACGCGATGCCATAATTTAAAGCAATACTTAGTTAATGTATGTAGGAACTTGTCCACTTATTAAGTAAACAACATGAGTTGTTATGATAAAATTATGAAACGAAGATGTTCATGACTTACTTGCCTTACTTTGGATCTACATCTCAGTTTAATCTAGTACTTACCTGCTATGTTTTTCGCAACACAAAGATTATCTAAGTACGGCCAATCGCTCAAACAGACTAGCATTTGAATAACGAAAACCACCCTTATTGCTACGACATAAATGCGCTATCGATATCAAATTGTTACCACTTACTTGCAGGCAAATTACATATTATATTGGACAGAGACACTATTTGGTTGGTGGTTTATTTTTATGCAAAGGGAATCAAAACCCCGTTGGTTTTGATTTCGGAACTGGTAAAAAGAGTTGATATTTAAAGCTACCGAACGTCTAAGTCAAACCAGTTTGAAACGTAAAAGCCATCGAACTATTTTATTCTTAACATTGTACACAGCACTGAAGACAGATTACACTGTTAATTTTAACAATACCAAAGAGATAAGGTTTCTCGAAGCATAAATTGGGTAAATTATTTAAAAAATGAATATATTAGAGACATACTTTTAATTCGAACATATCCTGAGTATCCCTCTTTAGCCTGGCTTAGACCTGGTTTTAGAATGGCTTGAAGATTTGTACTAATTTCTGACGAATTGATCCGAGAAGACAGAAGGTAAAGTTGGCTGGAAATACATGGGGGATGTAGGTCAATAAACTAAAAATTACGAACTAAAGTTAACCACACGGTGTCATCCATCCGTGCTCTATAAACATTCAAATAAAATTAACATAACCAGAACTCATAAATCACATAGAAACATCGCTAAAACTGGTTTAGTATAATAATATTATGTTAAATGATTTTAATTCAAAATGATTAAAATAAGAATTATACATTCCTTAAGATGACATTATCTATACTAATATCATAAAGAGGTAAAGTTTGTGAGTTTGTAGGGGGTAATCTCTGAATATAATAAACCGATTTAGATGAAATTTAGCATGGAGATAGTTTGAGACTCTTGGAAGGACATAGGATAGTTTGTATTCTCTTGGGATGATAAGCTAGTTAGGTATATAATTCTCCTTTTGATCTAGTTGAATAATTAGTGCAATCTATATTTAACAGATTTAAAATCTTCTCTCTGATAATCTGCTTATAACCCTTATATCCACAAAGAAACTAACACCAACATACCAAAATACAATCGGTATCAAATCAGCATTCTACCTAAACTTAAATAAACACACATTCATTTGAGAGCTACCTCTTAACCTCTGAAGTGTCGTTCTTACCAATCTACAGACGCTGATTTTACGAAAAAACACACAATTTTAAATTGAGAAACTAAAATGGCATTTACTATTTTGACAGATTAATTTCGTTTTAAATTGTATGTCGTCAATTCATCGCCGTAATTATTTATTTGATTGTTTTTAAAATTATAATACGATGTTACATGCAAACATACATACACGCCAGTATTCCCCGAAATCTTAGGCGGAGGTCAATTCGTAATTGTAATTATAAAATGGTGCCAACTTCAGGAAAAGGTACTTTTCCGACAGTCCAGACAAGCTTACCAAAAATAAGACCGGTTTATAATACGGGCCCCACCAAAGACTATTATATCATAATATAAGCTCTCAAATCGAGCACAGGAAACAAAGCCCACATCCTACTTTCACTGCTCATCTCGTTAGTGTAAGCAAGCGAAAGGATTAAGTAAATTCAATAAATTATTTCTGTCTTTTCAGCTGTCACTGTCACAATGACAGCTGGCTGACAAATTACGCGCCAAAGCTTACGTCAAGCGTGCAATAAGGCGAGATGAGTGTCGTGGAGTAGTGATGGGAAGGATGTATCGATTGAATCATAAATATACCTATGAATTTTAATAAATACAATTAATATCCTAATTTATTGTGACCATTATAAAATCTAAGTTTTGTAACACTTTTACCATTTCCTTGTTTTCGATTCACATTTTTTTGGAGATAAAAAGTTATTCAATTATGTAAATATTTTGGATCTATAAAGGTGTAACGAAATCGGGTTTTTTCGAACAGTTAAATTTTAAAACTTCCTCGTTTGTTTATTTGAATGCTTTTACTTTTAATCTTTTACTTTCTTTTTTATGTCAAAGAAAGAATAGATACAAATTTTATAGTCTCAATAAACCTTTGTTAGGTAAGTTTTACTGAGTGTCATGTATCTTTTTGCCATTTATGGCAATAATAATAAGAATAACATTAACATTCGAATCGGATGGTAAATCGGATTAGGTTAGGTTAGGTTCCTCCTGGCCAGCTACTTGGAGGACCGAGAGGTCCTCCTTGTGGACAAGACGGCGACGGTCAGGAGGTACGGCGCGGAGTCCGGTGTTCCACAGGGGTCGGTCCTAGGCCCACCCCTGTGGAACATCGGTTTCGACTGGCTCTTGTGGGGAGCCCTCCTCCAGGGCACGAGCGTCATCTGTTACGCGGATGACACACTGCTCGTTGCCCGGGGGAGGGACTTTAGGGAGGCGGCCTGTCTGGCATCGGCTGGCGGATCTTTGGTCGCCGGAAGGATCCGCCAGTGGTTGGTAAATCGGATATTTAGCAAGTTTACTTTTTGTTGCGAGTTTCCGATATTTCGGTGCTGTTGCAAGCACCATGATCACGGATAAACTGAAGTTCTTGCGGGTGGGTTCAAACAGTAATCATGGTAAATATCCCGTTTCGAATGCTAATGTTAGTGTTAGTGACCATGACAGTTTAAAAACTTATATAATAAGAATAGTATAGAAAAGCATTAATTTGACTTTAACACAATACAACAGTAACAAACACAGAGTAAAAGACAAGAATAATAAAAGAAATAGCACGAAGACAAATTGCGCTGAGCGTGCCCATACAATGACATGTAATCCTTCTCACAATCCTGACCTGCCTCAGTTGCCAATTAATGATAATTATGTAGTCTCTATTTAAAGACGGAACTGTAAAAATAACTAGTACACACATACACACATACATACATGACACCTATAGAAATAACGCAAACTGTAGGGAGTGGCATCACTTTCACTAAATTCGCAAAGTTGATTAATTTAAATTTATTACACTTTGACGACTCGTACGATCGGGGTTCCGTAATGATTGTGGCAATAAAGTTTTATTGGTTTATTTACTTTTAATTTACATAATAGTTTTTCTTTAGTCTTATTTATTAATTAGTTTATTGCGAGTCATAATAGTTGGCAATATGTTTAGCACTGCGTGATTATTGAACTTTTTTTGTACGTTTTTTTTACTATTTCTCTCTGTTACTTTGTTATTGTTGCTGTTGTGTTTGTGTCGAATAATTTTCTTTCTATACCATTCTTCTATTCTATTTTGTTGAAAACGTGGCCTGTTTTTTCATTTTGTTTTACGTTGCCGGTACTGTCCTGTTACGAAACCGATAGTATCGATTTAGGTGTTATTTTGAAAAACAATCATGGTTTAATTTAAAGTATGATTTTATTTAAGTCATAGTTCAAATCTGTTTTACAAGGCAAGAGCATCTCTGCCTTTTTCTTTCATATCGATAAAAATGCCGACATCCCTATTACTGTCAAATAAAACTTTTTAGAACAATTTAAAATATGTTCTAAATTCAATAATCCAATTTATTTTGACTACCAACGGAACCCATGTCACAAAACCAACAAAAAAAAGAACTAAATTCAATTAGTGCCAACTCTCACGGCGTCGAATCAATCACAGATGTATACGATACGATTGTGCGAATGAATCAGACAATCAAGTGGGCAGACACACTTATTCGCACAAGATTAATCTATGAACTTGCGAATTATAACGTAACATACATACCTATGTAGACAGGTGATCATGTAATAGGAGTAGTATGTCAATTATTGATGAAAAATGAGTTTGCGAAACAAATTTCTCTCATTCTATGTGTGTTGTGTGTCCTCTATTCTATGAGAATGAAACATTACTGGCGAAATGCATGTACTATGGTGTATGTTTAGGTGGGAATTAAAAGTACAAAATTTTGGGACTCTTGAGACTAATATTAGAAATGAGAAGATTTATATTATGTAATAGTATAGATAATAATAATGTCACGTAGATATTAAGCCATCTATTAAAGTCATAGGTATGTAAAGATGTGTCCATATTTCAAGTTTATTTATTTATTTATTTAAACTTCATGTACAATGGTTATACATAGGCGGACTTAATGCAGCAAGGCATTCCCTACCAGTCAACCCTTGGGTTCAAAAAGACACAATAGTGGTAGGTATAAAAAAAAATAACAATAATTAAATTCGGAAGTTTCAAGTGTTTATTTTGTAGTGAAAATTCTAATGGTATTATTTATTTGCGAAGCTTGTTTATAAAATCGGTGTCAAAAAATAAAGAAACGTAAACAGGAACACCGACTTCCGAAATTGAAGTTGTTTTTCACTTTGTACTGTTTTTATTTGGAAGTCGGGTGTATTTATTTGCAAAAAAGTTTTTTTTTTTACTTTTTAGCTTTGGCACATAATGGAACAGTTCTATAGTTAGGTACCTATAATGCCCAAAGTGATGCCAGAATAGATTAACCCAATAAAATGAAACTTGAAAAAAACCGGTGAAATGAGAGTATACCAATACAATTGCAGAATCCCGAGAGATTTGCCGTCATTTATTGAAGAGTTCTGTTGTATATCTTCATTAGACCTTGAAGCTTTCAAATAAAAAAGGAATCATCAAAATTGGTTCACCTTTTATTTTTTATTTTTTTTTGGGTAAAAAACTAATTGTTAACCTCCTCATTTTTGAAGTCGGTTAAAAATAGTTTATGTTGTTTATGTATAAGATTCCTATCACAGATGGACATATGCAAATTAGTTACATAATATGTACCTATAATAATTAATATTGAGCTTTGATGTTATCTGCTAATTGTCTGTGCTCGCAGTGTGAAAGTATCTAACCAGTAATTATAATTTTGCACATATTAGTTATCTGTTATTTAAGGCCTGATTTTCCGCAAACCACAATAATATTATGTAAAATAGGAAAATACATACCGATTATTTATACATATATGCAAAAGTGCATGAAACAAACCAATAGTGTTTCCCCATTTAGCAATTTATGGTTGAGACATACCAAAAAGGATAAAATGCATTAACCGCCAGACCATTTAGTATAAGTAGGAATATTACTACCACTATTATGTCACAATAACTTATTTTCCTTTAAGAATAGCAGTTGCAAACCAAACTACCCATAAACAAAAAAAAAATCAAGTGAAAACAATAAAAAAGTGACACCAAGTGCAAAAAAAAATATGTGAAAAAAAAATGTAAATGCCACAGACCCAATAAAAAACAGATATGGCATCGAACGGCAAAGCACCAGAAATTACAACCAATTTCGAAACAATCGATTTGGATAAGAAAGACGAAAATGGAACGTCTCATTTGGCAAAAAATGGGCAATTCAACGGGCAATTTGCCGTCCATTTGGCGGCGATCAACGGGCAATATGACGGGAATTGCCTGGGTGTCCCTCGCACGGGGCATAGGCCGTCGATAATGGAAGTGGAGTGTGCTAAGGAAAGGACAAGGTTAGCGCTTCTGAAGCAATGTTCGGCCATCTTGAAGCAAGGAGATCAGAGGTATACGAAGGAGAGCTTGCATCGTACTTTTCAGGATGAGGTGAGTTTATTCGTTTACAATGCATGTCCTCGAAAAGAGCGGTTTTCCAAGCAGCCAAACTGTGCGGAAAGTGTCACTTTTTTTCACTAGTGCTTTTTACTTTCCTGTATTTTTTTAATTTTTAACTCCAACGTCAGCCCGACGCATAGAGTTTTTATTATTTGAGAAAAGTTTTAAAAATTAGTTATGTACAGATTATCATTCATATAAAAGGTAAAATAAAACTAATACTTTATTTGAGGCATTTTTAATTACTCTAGATTTAGATTTTGATCAATAAATTAATTTTAAATATTCATTAAATATGTTTGGCAGAACGTATATTTTGCTCGTGCCTTATTGCGTTACGATGTGACAGCTCTTCGCACATGCGCAGTAGATATGCCCGAGGAACTATTAGTTAATCTGTGGATATGCTGCACGCGCTTGAATAAGCCCGCCATTTTATTAATTTATTTATTTCCTCGCACAATGCATAGTAAAATGTTGTATGATACACGTACGTAAGATAATTTCCGACTCGTGTCGATTTATACACTCACTCGCTTCGCTCGCTCGTGAATAAAAATGCCACTCATCGGAAATCACCTACCTTCCGCACTTGTATCATAAATAACTATTTTTAAACAGTTTTATTTTTTGTGCTTGTTCTGTTTTTTTTTTCATTTATGCTTTTATATTCGTATTTGGAACGCCATACTTCAAATACACCAACAGAGCATGGTTGTACCAATATTTTTGTCACCAATTCTCTTTTGACTGCCGAAGGCTTCTATTGTCTTTAATGATGTGTATTGACTAAACCGGCCAGTTTCTGAATTAAGTAGGTACCTATTTGGTGTTAAACCCTAATTTATTGCCAAAGTTTGACAGGTTTTCAGGCTAAGATAGAATGTGACAGATACTTAAATTCAAGTTCACAATTTAGAGTGCCGGGTAAACATATTTTGTTTAAGTTTTAGTTACATGTCGCTAAGAAATCAAGAAATGAAAGGAAAATATTAAATGCTGTGAAATCAGAAACTTGCGTAGGAGTGTTGGCGATCACATTAAATGGTCATTTCTACATAAAATATGTTATCGAAAGTTCAATCATATTATTTAATATAAAGTATATCGCATCATTTACAAATAAATATAACGCGTATTATTGTACTCATTTTAGTTTACTTACTGTTAATGGAATCAAAAGGATACAAATACAAAAATACAAATATCTTTATTTTTTGAACATGGGTAGGTTAGGTACAGATGTTGTGATTATTAGAGAACGCTATGTCTAGCCGTCATCGGCGTACAAATATTAATTTGGTACAAACATGCTTATTATAATAAATTATCATACAGTTATCACACATTATTAAATAATTCCAAATTAAATAGTTGACAATAAAAAATAAAAACATTCAAATAAAATATAATAAGTATAATATGTTTTTGCATATAATATTTTCAGAAAAACCACCTTCGTTCGTACAAGATAAAAACAAAACGTCTCTTTCAAGTAAAAAAACTGCAGTAACTATTCATATTTAAATCCGTGTTTTTTCAAATCAGAACCAATGATCGACAATGACACATCATCATCAAAATGAATCAAATCATACGCTCCTATTAATCTCCACCAAAAACATTACGCAACCTCCAATCAATCCGTACACAAACAAATCAACACAGCTACCAATAACAAAAAATAAAAACATAAAAAGTTACACCTCGTAATTGAATTAAGCGAATCAGCCAGCATTGGGTAAGTTTAAGTGAACTAACACTATTACGTTTGCCCAACATCTACTGATCAACAGTAATAAGGGTCAGAGCATACCGAGATGCGACGCGACGCTACGCACCGCTATACTATGATGATGACGACACGATTGGCGTAGTGGTTGAGCCATCGGCTGCTGCGCTGCGACACGCATTTTGCACAGACACGCATGTCGCGAGTTCTATTCCCGCACGGAACAAATATTTGTATGGCCTACAGATAGTTGCTCCAGCCTGGGTGTTGTGTATGTGAGTTTAAATGTTTGTAAACGCACTCACGATACAGGAAGAAATTCCTGGTGTGGGGCAAGGGGCAATGAATTTAAAAAAAATGTACCAAGGGTCACCAATTCATACCCTCGTGTCATCGACCTTTACGTCCGTCACGTTTTTATTTACTTTGTTATAATTAAAATGATATACTTATATAAATACCTACGTTGTCGAATCGACAGAGGCTTTTTTATAGAATCAATTTCGAAGCGGTAAAGACAAAGTAAATTGTATTGTACTGTTTACATAAGGTCCGCACAAAATATATCGGCGATAATCCGGATTCGGAGCAGTCCACTATTTGGTGACCCCTGCTATATACTATAATATGTGTATCTGTCTGTTGTAAGATTGCATACTTGTCAGTCTTCTACAGACTGTACTTTGGTGAGTGTGCTCAAGAGCTCCACGACCTCATCCCACCGGCCCCCTTCTACAATCGGACATTTAGACGCACTGCAAGTTACCATCTTTACCGGGTTGCCATTCCACCAATTCGCGCCAAGCGCTTCCAAACATCCTTCATAATGCGCACAGCGAATGACCGAAGCTCACTATCTGCGTCTATGTTTCCGAACGCATACAACCCGAATCTCTTCAAAGTTAGACTGAACAGGCTACTTCTAAGTAAGCTCACTCCATCGTCGACTCTGTCTCTGTCACCTCTGACCTAGACTAGAGTCAAGAGCAAACACATCACAAATAAAAAAATTCACTAGTCCAGACTCAGGGCTACTACTAAAAAATTCCAGACGGAAAATCCTCTCACTAAAATGTGTAGCTTTTGTGTAGTAAATAAAGTTCTATATTGTAGAGTAATCGTAAAAAGTTTCGCAGCTTTGCGTCTCGGTGTGAGATGGCCCTAACACCATTAAGTTTGCCCAACATCTACACTATTATACTTAGCCTTCGTTTTGCTCATCGCATATCGCGCAAGGTCAACATATCACTACTTTATGTTTTAAATCAGAAGGCTAACTTGCTACAAGAACAAATGTACGGCAACAGTTCTTTGTGGCAACCATGAACATTAAAAGTGGGAGCGCGATGACAAGAGATTCAGTGTAGAATTTATGGGTATCGTCCTGCTTGCACGTTTTATGACCACGAATGCTAAGAGTTTTGACGTTTCCTTGGTGTAACAACCTTCCTCTGGACCTTCCAATCACCTACCTTCAAATCATTATAAAAAGGCTTTCTTTTAAAACATCAAAATTACAATAATTACAAATAGCTCATGTCGGTGTAAATACATATTTCAGCCAGTGTCATTCTAAATGAGCTGCAGAGTTCTGAAATTACCAGAAGACGTCACGGTGCAAAGAATGTGGCGAGAAGAGCTGGAAAAAAACATCAACCAATGAATTATATTAACTCGGGATTGAAAAAGTCATGGGGTCATTGCATGATGCCGGCTGTTTCGATGACCTCAATTTAAAGTGGATCTTCTGCACCATTTTTGCAACAAACCTGTAACATCATTACACACGGATTAAAAGATCATTACAGTACGAAATGTGCGGATTTTGCACGCACAGGCACCGTCGTGACCCTGGGTTTGTTTGAAAGCTTTGCAAAGTAACGCTTGAGGATCCTTTGTGCGGCGGCGAAATTCGCGATTGTTACTTACAGATTCTGTTTCTTTCATTCGGACTTGAATAATATATTATGAAATTTACGCGATTGTGCTTTTACGCTGATTTTGTTTCTTTGATTTGGACTTGAACATTATGAAATTATTGATGTATGTAGATTGGGTTTCTGAACAGATGTTCTGTATTTGAAGTTTAAGCTAGGAATAGTATTCTACCCTATCAATATACCTCTAGCATCATAACTTAAGTTTTTTAGTTGCGTTGGTTTCTAATTTGAACTAGGCTATTCTCTTGGGCCCTTCAGTCCGCAGTGGGGCTCAGTATCTGGGTCAAAAGACATTACCAAAATAATACAACAAATTTAATAGTCAAACGCGTGATAATCTACTGTGATTGGTTGAACGATCAATCGCATCATTTGACTTGCGTTTAGTTTCCTTCTAAGAGGAGGTTAAGTTTCTTCGTTTGATTTTATATTAGTATTACACTTTCTGATTAAACAATGCAGCTTTTTCTTTCGAATAGTTTTATTTAAGACGACGTCTAACGCCAACGATCTTAAGGGGACCAAAACACGCACTCGTTTCACACCCGCGCGACCCAAAATTTTGTAGATTTTGTGCTTTCCTTATTAAATGTAGAAAAATTAAATTGTCTTTGACATGGTGATGATTTCATTAAAATACGCCCGGCGGTTTTGGTGCGATCGTCATGTTTTTGTTCGTGTCAGACATAATTTTACAAATTAATTACGCAATGCTATACAAATAAATCTGGTCATTTTTTTAGATCAAATTACTAAGCAAATGGTCTTATGTAACGGTTTTTTTTTTTTAATTATAGCTAGCAGTTTAGACGTGATTTTCATTTTAAAATCAGCTATTGAGGGGTCTTTGCGCCTTAAATTCAATTTAAACATGTCAAATTAAGTAAGTACATAAGTCATCATCTTCCTGCCCTTGTCCCATGTTACTTGGGGTCGGCGCACCACGTTTTCTTCTTTCATACCGACCTGTCCCCCGTCACGCTATCACTGACTCCCTTTTTTTTCATATAACTCCTCACACAGTCCATCCATATTTTCTTTGGCCTTCCTCTCCCTTATTATTATTAATTATGTCATTGTAATTATATAAGGGCCTGTCAATTTGCCTGTTAGCCAACACTTCTCATGGTCAAGAAGTCGGTTTTTAAGCATATATGGCTACCAATCGCAAGCCTTTTTCGTATATACATAAAACATAAACTTAATATTATTATCACGTATAGTTAATATTGATGTAACTGGCTGCTAACAAACAAGTAATGATTAAACTTTGTTTACTTTTAAGGTGTTTCCGTCTTGTTAGTAACGCTTCTTTCATACACGTGCGGTTTGTTAAATAAAATAAACTGCCCAAGTGCGAGTCGAACTCGCGCGCCGAGGTTTCTGTACCTATCTATTATATCACCATAATAAAATTGGTATATTTTTTATTGGTGGCTAAGTTTAAAAGATACGGGCAAACATAGATTTTCGCAAAGAAATAGAGACTTTTGTAAGACCATACTTTTTGCCAAATTTCGTTACAGCACAAGTGAAGCGAAAATTCCGAAAAATAAAAAAGTTGAAAATTAAGTTAAATTTTGGTACTTACAAGTTTTTGCGAAAATCTAAATTTGCCCATAGCTTTTTATCATGATGACGCAGGACATTGATTTTTCTACACCTAATAGGGACTATATACCTCAGTATCTGATATAAATTTCAACTTGCTAAGAAAATCGGTGGTGACACACGGATAGGCGGAGAGACGGACAGACGGACAAGAAAGTGATCTTATAAGGGTTCCTTTTTTTTTCCTTTTGAAGTACGGAACCCTAAAAAAATGGCCAAGTGCGAGTCAGACTCAGACTGCACCGAGGGTACCGTACACACAGCTAAATTCACCAAAATAATTAAATTACATTACTGAAGTTCATAAACTATGAGGGTACCGAACATTGCCCTAACGATACGACTCTCTAACGATCGAATCTATCTTGTACTGTCTGCAGTGACCAATAGGTGTCGCTGTGAATAGATCAACGATAACGAACTTGGATCACTATTTCGCAGAACAAATTAATGGCACGTTTGGTCTAGGGGCCGCAACTGGTACATCACAAATCATAGAGTGCGTGTTCAAATCCTAGAAATTGATATTCTTTTTCTATGTTTTTACGTATGAAAATAAATTAAGTGGACTGTATCCAATATGAATTTTCTAGAAAATATTACTTTCCGCCGAACTAGGACTAAATCAGACTCAATGTTAAATGACAGTGAGGTAGCTGCTACGCGTCCAACGTTTAATGAGACAGTCACTAGTGTACCGGAGATGTCCGACGATGATGACGAAGAAGTCAAGAAACTGCGAGATCAAATTACCAACCTCACACTTGACCTGCAGAGCGCACACTTGGAAATTGAAGAATTGACTATAGAAAATAATAATCTCAAAACAAAGAATATAAATCTGAGCAAACAAAATGAGCTGTACAAGAAAGTCACTTGCAGTCCAACTAAACTAAAATCACCTAGCACAAAAAAGGGGACAAATCTTAAAAAACATCATAAACATACGCAAACAGAAACAATGAAGCTTGTTGTAGAAAATAATAAAACTCCAGTAAAAAATAAATGCCAAAACCCGAAATTGGTGATAGAAAGCGATAAACTTGCACCACCAATACACCAATGCCAAAATAGTGCAGACAAAAACCAGTCGACGCGTAAAAAAATTTGCATATTAAGCACAGATAACAAAAATAAATTGCTTCGTATTGCAGAAAATACTTTTGAGGAATATGAACTCTGCCATTACATCACGCCTCATGGAACTATGGAACTTCTGTTAAAAGGTATCAAAATAAAGTTGTCAGAGTTCACTCTACAGGACTTCTGTATTATATTGATAGGTGAGGAAGACTTTAAAATAACAAATAAATATTTTGATAGCATTTTACTAATTAGGCAAATGTTGCAAGAAGTCTCAAACACTAATATAATTATCTGCACTCCGACGTACAAATTCTTCACAAATAACTACCTATATAATTCAAGAGTGGAAACCTTTAATAATTTATTATATCTAGATACTATCACCCATGGACACGCATATTTTCTGGAAAGCAACATGAACCTAAAGTATGATGATACTATGTTTAACAAACGCACAGGTGTAATAAATGACTCTGGAATGCAATCGATTTTTAGGGATATTTGTAAAATGACTATGGACATACAATCATCAAACACTGACTTTCACCAAACTGACAACCAAATGAAGACAGTAACTGAATCAGAAGACACGGGTCAGTTTTTTCTTCAATCGTATTAATGTAATGCATCAAAACATTGCTGGACTGTTAAATAAATCAGACTTTTTAACTGTACAATTAGAAAACTTGGAAAATCAAGGGACAACTGTAGACGTACTGTGTTTAACAGAGCATTTCATAACATCTGGACATGAGAGTTTATTGCACATACCGAATTTCCACCTAGCCGCTATTTTTTCACGAAACAAAAATCGGGGAGGTACTTGTATTCTTGTAAGACAGGGGCACCAGTACAGGGAACTACCAGATGTTGCTAAACAGTCTGTATCAGGCGCATTTGAAATTTGTGCTATAGAATTGACATCTTATTCAATTATTATTATTTGTGTGTATAGAGTACCAAAATATAATTACTTGACATTTTATGAAAAACTTGACATTGTTTTAAAAAAAGTTTGTACATTATCGAATAAAAAAATTGTATTGTGTGGTGACCTTAACATTAATGTACTTTTTAAGAAATAAGATTACTCTGGATTTGGAACATTTCCTACTTAGCTATAATTTGACTCTAGCTCTAAACCAGCCTACTAGGCCTCATAGTAAAACGTGCATTGATAACTTTGCACATAATCTAAGAAAAGGATGGAAAACGGAAATAATTGACCTCATGTTATCAGATCACACATCACAAATACTTAAAATACCTGTCAATAAAACGTGTCGTTTAAAATTTTGGAAAACGGTCAAAATAAATTACTCCAAAGAGAACCTTGATAAATTTAAATCATGTATACAAAATTTATCCTTCAAGGAAGTCTACGAAAGTAATGATGTTAATGTGGCCTATAAAGCTTTTATTGATATTTTCTCATTGTTTTACAATCTCTGTTTTCCAGAGAAACTTATAACTATAAACACTAACAAACAGGTTAAATGGATTTCTAATGGCATAAAAACATGTAGTAAGAGACAGAGACGGTTATTGTGGGATTACAGACTACACCCAACAAAAAAAGCTAAAGATGACTTGAAAAAATACACGACGCAGTATAAAAAAATTGTTAGATTAACTCAGAAGGCACAAAATAACTACTTTATAAACAACTCGCAAAATAAATCAAAAGCCACATGGCAGATAATCAATAGATCTGAAACTAACCTGCCTAAAGAACAGATACTGACAATAAAAGCAGGCAATTTGACTTACACAAACCCGAATGACATAGCAAATGCATTTAATGACTACTTTATAGATGACATTGAGAATAATATAATAAATGACATTAAAATAAACAATAAGTTAGGTAACTTGACAAGTCAATCGATGTTTATGCAGCCTGTTTTAAAATCCGATATTATTTTAGCCACAAAGACGCTTAAAAATACTAGTACTGTAGGTAATGACGGTATATCTACAAAAGTCATTAAACATGTAATTGAGCTTATAGCACCTGCCCTAGCATATATTATTAATATGGGTATTACCGAGGGCATCTATCCCGAAGACTTGAAAAAAGTGATAATAAAACCGCTACACAAAAAGGAAGATAAGACGCATATAAAAAATTACCGGCCAATAGCCAAAATTCCTGTTTTTTCCAAAATCTTTGAAAAGGTTATATATAACTCGCTATACCAATATCTTCACAAATATAATATTTTGTGCAAAGAACAAAACGGTTTTCGGCGAAATAAAACAATTAACATGGCTATTTTCGACCTTTTAAATAATGTTATGTCTGCTGTTGATAGAAAGATTCCCATCTGCGCTATTTACACAGACATGACTAAAGCCTTTGATTATGTTGATCACAAAATCCTTCTAGACAAATTGCAATGCTATGGCATCAGAGGGAACATTTTAAAACTGCTGGAATCATATCTATGTAATAGATTACAATGTACTGAAATCACAAGAGTGTGTGCAAAAACCAAAACGGAACGAACGTATGTGTCGAATTTCAGGAGTATAAAATATGGGGTGCCTCAAGGTAGCGTGCTTGGGCCCCCTTTATTTCTCATTTACATAAATGATTTACCAAGAGTGACACAACAAGAAATGATTTTGTTTGCAGACGACAGCACTGCCATAGTAAAATGTAAGAACTTAAATACTTATCAATTTGACATTAATAATACTCTAACTGACATAATTAATTGGCTTAATATGAATAATTTAGTAATAAATCTTAATAAAACCAAAATAATGCATTTCCACCAAAGAATTGAAGCCCCAAAAATTTGTGTCAATTACAATGACAACCAAATAGAAGAAGTAAAAGTAAGTGTGTTTTTAGGTATCCATATTGACAGTAACCTTAATTGGAAAGCTCATATAGAACAGCTATGTAAAAAAATAAATAAATCTGCCTACGCACTTTTTCAATTATCTAGAAAAGTAAATATAGAAGCATTACTTGTTGCCTATCATGGTCTAGTAGCCTCACTTCTACGATACGGAATTATTTTTTGGGGTAATTCCACGGATAAGGGATTATTATTCAAGGCACAAAAAAGGTGCATTAGAGCCATGTGTGGTCTGAAAACAGATGACAGCTGTGCACCGTACTTTAAATCATTGAAAATACTTACGCTACCGGCGTTATACATATTAGAAATCAGTATCTTCGTCAAAACGAATCCCAACCTTTTTGAAAAAATGACAATGGTACGAAATGTTCCAATTCGTAGTCAGTACAAAAATTGTTTGAATAATTATAAGTGTAAAACTGCATTAGTAAAAAAAAGTGTCCTGGGTATGGCTCCATGTATTTATAATAAAATTCCAGACGCCATAAAAGAATTAAATCTCACACAATTTAAGAAAAAAATGAAATTGTTCTTAATTGATAAATGTTATTATAATATTGACGAATACTTAGATGACGAATTAATTTAGAATTACAATTATCTTATAAAATATAGGCATTAAATTATTTTGACATTTTAATTATTTTGACATTGTTAATTATTTTGACATTTTTAATGATTTTGTAATTTTTCGTTATTTTGACATTTTGAATTGTTTTGACATTTTTAGTTATTTTGACATTTTGAATTATTTGGTCATTTTAATTATTTTGACATTTTAATAATTCCTCATTTAGGTCTGACATATTTGGAGTATTGAATTGTTCAATTTATTTTCTAATTAAATACCAAAATTATGCATGATTTTCAATTATTTTATAGTAAATTTTAATTTGTAATCCTCAGTTAGATTTGTACACCATATTTGTACGCCTCCTGGCATAACATAGCGCTCTGTTCAAACTTAAGATCTGTATTTATTTACCTATGTTAACAAATAAATAAATGATTGATTGATTGATTGATTGATAAGATAAACAGAATTGAGAGACAAAATTAATGTTGCCGTTGGAAAACTGTAGCCCCCATACAATTTACCAACTGCAAATAAGTTAATAATATATTTTTATGACGTTGGTAAAAAATTACGGTTTTTTGCCACTTTTTATGATTCTAGGTCAAGAGAAAGTACCCTGTAGATTTTGATTCCCTTGCAAGTGTAAAATATGCGTCATTAACGGCTGTATCTCTTGATTGCGTTTATCTAGATGTTTGATTTTTCCACAGCTGCAAGGGGTTGTAAACTTGAGTATACGATTTTAATGTTAACTCGATATCTCCACGCGCTCCCGAGATAAAAGGACAGACAGATACACGGACAACATAGTGATCCTATATGGATTCCGTTTACTTCCTTTTGAGGTACGGAACCCTAAAAAAGCCACGATTTGAGTAAATAAAGAAGCCTTCAGTTGTAGACATAATTTAGTGTTACTAATAACCTCCACGGTTGTAAACTTATTTGTAGTAAGTAAACCCTATGCCCAAGTGCCATGTCCTCTAACTCGAGTCCACCTCAAATTAGCCAGATATGTGTTGTACTGCTGGGCAATGAATGGTTATCTAATAGTAGTAGCTTGTTATTTATTGACGTGAATCGAGGATTATTTTCGTTGTCAAATGGTAATTGCTTCAAGAGGAGATCTTTCAAACTGGCTTGGAATATGGGCCTAAATGTTTTATGAAAAGATGCCATCGAACAATCAGATAAATTAAAATAACAGTTCAGTCAAAAATATTGCTAAATAAAAAAAACGGATAAGTCAGAATAAAATTTAAGAAAAAAACGGCTTTGTCAAAAAACTGCTCGGCAAAAAACCTCTTAGAAAAATTGCTGAGAAAAAAAACGGCTCAGTCAAAAAAATCGCTAAGAAACAAAAACGGCTCAGACAGATAAAATTGTAAAATCCATAACGGCTCAGTCAGAAAAATGCTAAGAAAAAAAGCGGCACAGTCAAAATAACTTTAAAGTTAAAAATACTATGTCAAAAATGCTGTTAGAAAAAGCCCTCTTTTTAAATCGCTGTGACTCTGTTACATATGTTACATATGTATTTCACAAAAGTACTCGTTACGTACATGTGTCATAAAAAATATTCCAATACCACTATCTGGGTTTTTCGTAGTTCTGTGATTTTGATTCAACAACTTTACTTTTTCCTACTAATCAAAAACATTCACGCGAATTTATACTTTATTGCGGCGTGGTAAGATCTGTTTATAATTTTGTGAAGAGTAAGGTTAATTTGGGTACTCAAATTTTTATTTACAGATCTGAAAGTGTTTTTATTGGAATTGCGACCTTTTGTCGTCTTATTAAGAGTGTAGTAGTTTGCAAATGGCCAAGTTTAATTTTGCTTATGCATTTTCTAAACTATTATCCACTTAGATATACATAATTTGTGAAATATATATATTTTCTATTTTTTTATTTCCGTGATCATTTCGATCTCGGACACATTCTTCAGATTCCTTTTTCGTCAGAATAAATACAATACATTGTGACCAACTCTAGTATCGACTTTATGGCATGCAATGAAGTTGAAAACTTTGTCCTGTTTGTAACATTGAGTTTGTTGTTCCAAAATTAAGATAAAAAAATGCCTTTAGTGGGAATTTCTTTATCGTGGGTGCGTTAGAGACATTTAAAACAAATGGACAAACTCACACCCAGACCCAAAACAACTATTTGCAGGCCATACAAATATTTGTTTTGTGTGGGATTCAAACCCGTAACACGCAGCACGGCAGCCAATCGCTCAGCCACCTTGCCAACCGTGTCACACCGTGTTTTGTTGTGTATGTTATAATAATAATCGAGATTTTAACGAAAATATTCCGAAATTACATAAGTACGTAATTGCAATACATAATAATATGTGTTAAATTTTATTTGATTAAATACGAGAACAGTTATGTATTTATTAATTCATGTTTTTGCAATCAGCACTTTATTATTTCAATTGACACTTAATTTTATGACGACTAGTTTCTTTCTCCAGATCCACTTTCGCTTTTTCGTAAACACTTCTTATAATAGGAACGTGCAATACATATTACTTATAGTAAGATTATTTAAAAAAATATAACTTAATTCAACTTTTTATTAGGGCTCCTTACCAAGGAACACTTATTAAAGTTTAAATCAAATACCACCTTTTAGGACTCGCTCGCTACTGATTAAAATGACGTCGTGAAAATGACGGATTAAAAGGACCATTTTTAAGGGCTTTCTAAAAACGTGAAATCAGAAGGACCAATTTTTATAACTCGCCACCCAAAAGTCACAAAATGTCACTGAACCGTTACAATTTTTTTATTACCATTAGTCCCCCTTATTATAGACCTAGGTCTACCTCTCAGATCCATTTGACACTATTGGGAACAAACCTAAACTAAAAAAAAAAACAGACAATTTTGGAGTCCATTCCAAAAAGCAGTCGTGCACCAATATTGGCGTAACGGTTTAACGTATTGTTGCAATGGCTGAGTTTGAGTTAGAGATTGGCTGCTGTGGGTTCGATTTCTGCACGCAACTATCTGTATTTCTTACAAATAATTGGTCCAGATGTGGCTATTTGTGTGTGTGACTTTAAATGTTTGTAAACGTAAAGTAATTCTCAGTGTAGGGCAACGTTTTTTTTTAATAAGCAAAATTATAACCAGCCTTTTAACAACGATCTTATTAAAAAAACACTACAAAGTGAAAAATAACTTCAATTTCGGAAGTTTGTATTCCTGTTTTTGTTTCTTGTTTTTTGACACCGACTTCCGAAATTGAAGTTATTTTTCATTTTGTTGTGTTTTTGTTTGGAAGTTGGTTGTAATTTTTGTAAAAAAGTTTTTTACTTTTCACTTTTTACTTGTGGTACATAATGGACTAGTTCTTAAGGCTAGGTGAACTGTTCACACCTGCGTATCCCTTTATAGCGTACCAGTGTGATGTTATGTTATGAAATGGTGTAAACAATAAACAGACATGCGATTGTAGCTATCCCGAGTGATTTGCCGTCATTTATTGAAGAGTTCTGATATCTCCGAAGATCTTCATCAGATCTTGACGAAAACAAGCACCAGCATTTTAACAAAAAAAGCATCATCAAAATCGGTTCACCCAATAAAAAGTTCTGATGTAACACACACAAAAAAAAATACTCTCTAATTGATAACCTCCTCCTTTTTGCGAAATCGGTTAAAAGAGCTAACATTTAGCTCCAACCGACTAAGTCTCGTCCTAGTTCGACTACAGATGCTCCCATGTTGCATAATTTTAAGTACTGGCCTTTACTAATACTTTATGTAATTCGTTGTTTTACTTTTGGTGAAATAAATAATCACAACCACCAACTAAGTTGTACCAAACTTTGTAGCCTGTAACAAACTGTTCGTACTAAGTTATGGTCTCGTTAGCATTCCCCTACAATGTTCCTAGTTCACAATTAGATAAATTGCCTCCACTTTGCACAGTTCGTACCGAGTTGCACGTTAGCGCATAATAAATGACTTAATTTATACAGCTGGTTCTTTTCATGGGAATATGGTGATCTTTTCACGTGTGAACCGTAAGTTACCAAAATTCTCAGCATCATCATCTTCTTCTTTCTACTTATTATATGCTACTTAGGGTCAGTGCAAATCGTTTTGTTCTTCAATTTTCTTCTGTCACGCTGTCATTCATTCATTTAATTTCATTCTATCATCATTATCATCTTGTCTTCCTGACCTTATTCGATGCTACTTAGGGTCAGTGCAAATCGTTTTGTTCTGTAATTTTCTTCTGTCAATTGTCACGCTTTCATTCATTCAATTCATTTCATTCTATCATCATCATCATCTTCTTCTTCCTGACCTTATTCTATGCTACTTAGGGTCAGCGCAAATCGTTTTCTTCTTCCATTTTTTCTTTCAACTTTCACGCTATCATTCATTCATTTCATTTTATTCTATCATCATCATCTTCGTATTCCTGACCTTATTCTATGCTACTTAGGGTCAACGCAAAACGTTTTCTACTTCTGTCAATTGTCACGCTTTCATTCATTCAATTCATTTCATTCTATCATCATCATCATCATCATCTTCTTCTTCCTGACTTTATTCTATGCTACTTAGGGTCAGCGCAAATCGTTTTCTTCTTCCATTTTCGTCTGTCAACTATCACGCTATCATTCATTTAATTTATTTCTATCATCATCACCATCTTCGTCTTCCTGACCTTATTCAATGCTACTTAGGCTCAGCGCTAATCGTTTTCCACTTCCATTTTTTTCTGTCAACTGTCACGTTTTCATTCATTCATTTCTTTTTATTCTATCATCATCCTCATCTTCGTCTTCCTGACCTTATTCGATGCTACTTAGGGTCAGCGCAAATCGTTTTCTTCTTCCATTTTCTTGTGTCAAATGTCACGTTTTCATTCATTACTTTCATTTCATTCTATCATTATCATCATCTTCGTCTTCCTGACCTTATTCGATGCTACTTAGGGTCAGCGGAAATCGTTTTCATCTTCTATTTTCTTCTGTCATCTGACACACTATCATTCAGTCCCTTTTGTTTCATTTCTTTATATGCTACTTAGGGTCAGCGCAAATCGTTTTCTTCTTCCATACCACTGCAAGCTAAACTTTCGCAAGCTGCAAGAATAGATCTTATTTTACTGGCTGAAATGTATGTGTCAAGAGCGTCAGAGTCCTTTGCGGGCTTCCACAAGGGACTTTCTTCAGGTCATGGTTGTCAACATTCCTAGTTCTACTTAGTTGCTTTTTCCAAGCAACTTTGGTGTGTTCGAATTCGATAAGTTTGGGTCAAGTTATAAACTCATTAAGTTCTAAGTTGCCTTTGTTGGTATGTGGCCCATTTTCTCAATAAATCTGGTGTTACTGAAATATGACTGAAATAAATCTAATCGTGACTTGTCTAGTTACCACGTTTGACGAAGTGATTTACTACTAACACTGATATCAGAAAATAAGTTGCTTTACGAAATCACACCCCACAAACCCAAACCACCCAATAAAAGAATTACAACACACTAACCTCCCAATCCCAAACTAGATCACTTGCGTCACGCGATCGATCAGAACATGTCATTACCATATGAATGGCTATTTTGACAAATGGCCGCCGCGCCTGCGCGGTAAGACGCTCATATCACAAATCTACCGTCCTATGTTAGAGTGTCGTTATCTCACAAAATCATATTTTGAGATATGGACGTTTTGTTCTGTGTGTGCGTCTGTGGCATGAACAGCAGGCTTTATCAGAATAACGGCGCGGTGTTATTTAGTTTTTTTTTACAAATATCCTTTAATAAAAATAGGAGCCTTTTTCGCCTGGCATTGGGTCCTTTCTTTCTAGTTTGTTTTTTTTTATACTGTCTGTAGCTCTTGTGGAAGAAACACATAAATATGTTTTCTTACTTTCAAAATAACAAAAATCGACACTGTATAACAACTGTAACTCCTATTAAAGACTAATAGTTATACAGCATCATTTTGTGCGTGACTTGCAGACGTCAAAAAATAGATCTAATGCGTACTTTCGAATAGGCAGTTTAGTTTAAATCAATTACTAAATCTTGTAAAAAAAATCTCTTTTAAACATGGCAATTTGGCGAGATTTTATTTTTTATCCGGTATCAATTCATAGTGGAAAAATAATGCTTAGAGAGATCGATAGAGAATTTATCGCTGATAAGGGAGGTATTACAGAGTTAAAAACGACCAAACGTGAGATAGTGACACTCTAGTTATATGACGGCAGAAATATAATTGCTTTGGAAAGTCTCCGATGGTATCGAGTGTAATATTTCACCAGTTAACATACGCTGGTGGCCAAACGGCTACTGAGCGATCGATCGGAGTTAGGCAATGGGTAGGATGAATGATTGGTATTCACACCTGGACTTGTTTGAAAAGTTACCTTTTGGGTGCTTCAATGTTGCAAGTCATTCAAGTGTTCATCTTGTTAAGATGCTGCCTACACATACATTAACTCTCCTTTCCGATGGGTGTAGGCAAAAACTACAGAACGCCGCCTGCTACAATCTTTAAATACCCATTTTACTTCGTTTTCTACAACTCTTTAAATAAAAAACCTTGTTTAATGTATTAGAAGTTATGAAGTCAGATAAAGTTAGTCATTTAGTTTATGGATAGTATTTATTGTAAAAATAAAGTTTTGTATATTTATGTTTCAATGTAATAGCAGTACACCACACACTACCCCCTTTTTCATTCTAAGTTCTGTCAGTTCATCCAAAGTTTAACTGGTAGATATCGCTGTCAGGGATAACGCCGCCTTTGTACCCGTATAATTAAGTTTTTCTTATAAAATAGATGTGTTACTTTTATCATCATCAGCCTATTAATGTTCCCACTGCTGGGACACAGGTCTCCTCTCTTTGAGAGGGAATAGGCCGTAATCCACCACGCGGGCCCAGTGCGGGTTGGTCGAATTTTGGTTCTAGGACATGCCGGTTTCCTCACGATAATTGCCTTCACCGTTTTCAGCGCAGTGGTGAAGAAATTTACACAAAGTAAAGCTCCTGCCTGGGCTCGAACCGACGACCTACAACTTATAAGTCGCGGCCGATACCACTGGGCCTCCACAACTCTCTGCAACTCTCTCTCTCACTGGTAACTTTTATGGTGTACAATAAAGTATATTCTATTCTATCATCATTATCACCAACCAATATCTTACGCTGGTTATGAGTTTCGCCAACTAAATGCAGCTGAACTTGATCCTCGGTCACCTTAATCCATTCATTTAGCTACTCCCGACAAATCTATGCTTCAGCTCGCGTGAGGGCAAGCCTGTCAGTCATATTTACCAACGCTTCACTAGACATCTTCATCAAAACCGAAGAAGATAAAACCTTTGAAACTATTATCTATGATAATCTGTAGTAGGTGACAAATCCGACAGACTGGATGCAGAAGATCCATGGCATATTATGTCCAGCAACATACAGCGGTAGACAGAGTTGATCATGATTAAATCTAACTAGGTATCTAAATAGTAATAGGTATTATTCTAACGTTTACTTGATTCCAATTTCAAAGGAACATTCTACTTATGTAATCTGTAGGACTGCACAGAATGTCATTCAACCTTCATTTAGATTGATGTCTAATGTCTCCCTCCTCGCAGCGTGAGCCAATGGAATGATCGCGGGTAATTAATTGACCAATCACAGATCGACAGCTGACAGGGTAGGTCAACTGGCTGCATGATATACTTTAACCTCATACTGTATGTATAAATGTGGTTGCCGACTCCGTTTATTCTGTCGTATATTTTTAGCATTGGGATAGAATTGCAAACCTTTTCCAGAATCCTTTACAGCCTATTTTGCTATGTGCTTGGTCTCTCTTATCGCCTTTTTTGAAATTCTTATGTATGTTTTTCGCTACGTGTTTATAAGATCCCATCCAACTACTTTTGTTTTTATTTTAAACAGTTTTCGTCTCTCTTCATATTTTTAGGGTTCCATACCTCAAAAGATAAAAACGGAACCCATATAGGATCACTTTGTTGGTTCACTAAGGAACCTATATAAGATCAATCTCTTGTCCGTCTGTCCGTCTGTCTGTCCGTGTGTCACCACCGATTTTCTCGGGAACGGGTGGACCTAGCAAGTTGAAATTTATGCCAGATTCTGAAGTCTATAGTCTCAATTAGGTGTATAAAAATCAAGGTCCTGAGTCAACACGATAAAACAATATGGGCAAATTTAGATTTTTGCAAAAACTTGTATCTTTTTATCGTGTTGACTCGGGACCTTGATTTTTATGCCCTGTACTTACACGTTAGCAACTCAACCATTCCTGCACAGACATAAAGCTTAGCCACCAATAAAACTTATACCAATTTTATTATGGCGGTATAATGGGTAGGTACGGAACCCTCGGCGCACGAGTTCTACTCGCACTTGACCGGTTTTTTTATTGTGATCTTTGATTCCTATCTTATACAAATCTATCAGATATTTTTAAATATGTTCACCGACTGGTCTAGAAAAGTACTAAGTACTAAACGGCTCTAGTATTTTGCACTCTGACCTGAATGAATCCTTGCTAGCGATTTGGTATCCGGCCAAAAAATCACTGACAGAGTGTAAACTCTGGCCTATTTTTTGGGGTGTTTTGGAATTTTGTCTCCGAAAATTGTGAGCAAAATTATGCTTGACTGACATTTAATAAATACAGTAATTTGATTCAGAGGTCTGAATAACCCAAATCTGAATAACTTATTTTTCTATGTGTTTTGTGTTGATTGGTTGTGTGTCTGTGATCGAGTTTTATCTAATGTGATAAAAGCATCTTGCTTGGACAATCCCACCGCACTATTCCCAAACCACTGCAACTCCTGAAAGCCAAAATCAACAGTAGCGACCACCAAAATAAGCGCCCAGGCAATGAAGCTCGACGAAGTTCCGAAGAATGAATTTAACTGTCTTGGATCCCGCAACGAAATTAATCAGAAAAGAATAACGGAGGAGTAGGAAAAGTTGCAAATTTTCACTTCCTTCCATACCAAGCAGGAGACAGAAAAAACAAGGCCAATAGGCACAAAGGGTCGTTTACAACTGAGCTAAGCCCAGTTGCCTAGCACCACGGATAAAAATTATCATGAATATGTTAAATTTGATGCCAATAATAAGTATGGCAAAAGCGCCTGAACGCACGGATATAGGTATCTAATACTTACAAATCTGTGTTAAAATTATCACATGCAAATCATAAACGCAGGCATTAAAATCAACCTGTTGCTAATAATACCTGACTAATGACTTATAGGCTAAGACCTAGGAACAATCTAACCTTCCAGCGTACCCACGATCTACATACGTCGGTGACATTGCCTTGAAGCCTAGAAGGTGCCTAATGACGTCACCCGATACAGCCAACAATTACTAGAGACAATTACTATCCCTTCACATATGAGACAACCTTGCGTTCACATTCAAGTTACTATTGGTCAAGTAGTGAGTAGTGCAGTACGTTAAAAATTCTAACGACCAATCAGGGTGACGGATTTTTTTCTAAGAATTGTGATGAAAGAATTGAGGGGAATTGATTGCCTAGTTTGAAATGAGATTTATAAATTAGTAACAGGTATCATTTGGTAAACGTTTACGTAATTGCTCTTGAAAGGAGGATAACATTGATATTATTATGCAAATAGGTAATTAAGATAATTATCGATACAACTGACATCATAAAATAAAGTTTGTAACCAAAAATTGCGTTAAACGATGATGCAAAAACGTTTTAACAAAAAACATTAAACCGACTGCTAAAGAAAACGCTACAAAGCGAAATATACCTTTCTTTGCCGAAGTGTCTTTGGTATCTATTGTTTTTTGTTTTTGACACCGACTTCGAAAAAGAAAGTCGGTTTTTTTTTGTTTAAAGGTTTTGTTTTCTCTTTTTAGTTTTGATAGTTCATATTACAATGAAAATAATTAATAGTCAGATTACATCTTATGACAATTCCAATGAGCCCAAACACGACTAGGATACATTGTTTTATAACGGAGTTCCAGTGCCGACCTTCTGGTTTCATCATAAGATCCGTTCAATGGACCATTTTCATCAGACCCATTTATTTATATGTTAAGTATTTGCTTCGTCATAGTCGCCTTAACTATTTCCCTTACCATACTCGTGACATAGTTATCATTAATATAGTTATCATGGATCTTCGTCATCAGTTCCACTACACCAAATGATACATTCTGAGTGCAAATGCATGCGAGCATTTGCACTCGGAAAGTATCATGTTGTTGAAAATGTTAAAATCGCTATTTATTTATTTAAGTATACATGTGTAACATTACAGGTCATACCTAAGGCGTTACACAATGAGATAAAAAAAAACTAATGATTCAGAAGATATAAGCTTAATTAAATATATACGAATAAAAAAACACGATATAACATAAAAAAACATGAAGAAAAATACAAAAAAGAAAAAACTTACAAAAGTAAAAAAAAAAATACAAAGAATACATAATACAATTATTCACTAATCTAAATTTCATCCATCTTCTCATAAAAACTTAAACATTCACGACACACATCTATCCATCTCCCAGCAAACAGGTCACACTCCGGTGCTTATGTCAGAAGGGCATTTAGCATTGTAAGCGCCCGAACTAGAGGCGAGTTAGCTCGGGATACCGTACATGCCGAAGGAACGGCCAAAAGCCGGTGGCTTCGTGGTCTAAGCTGTTGTTTGGGCACCACAGGAACAAACAGCCTCAACAACTGCGCCACGAGCTCCTGGCAATCGGACTCTCCCCGCATAATACGGCAGGCAGAGATAAGCAAGAAGTAATTACGCCTTACTTCGAGAGAATTAAAATTTAAAACACCAAGTAGAAATTGGTGGTTTTTGGAAGGGGTAATATGTTTGCATATCATATTTGAGGAGTTCCCGCGATTCCATTGGATCCCATCATCAGATACTGATCTGATGACCATGGGACCACCTGGAAATACTCCCTTTCAAACAAAAGAAGAATTTTCCAAATCCGTCTAGACGGCTTTGAGAAATCGGGTAATAAACATTAAAAATAAAGATGCCGACGAATTGACAACCCACTTCTTTTTTCGGTTATAATGACAAAAGAAGTTTTTGTTTCTCCTGAATGCTTAGCTATAAAATTAACTGCAAATGTCAGAACCTCATATCTATCAAATTCTGAGTTCTGTTTCCTTACATTTTGAGAGCAGTGGTGGCCCAGTGGTATCGGCCGCGACTTTCAAGTTGTAGGTTGTGGGTTCGAGCCCAAGCAGGCGCTTTACTTTGTGTAAATTATTTCTTCACCTCTGCTCTCAAAACGGTGAAGGAAAACATCGTGAGGAAACCGGCATGTCTTAGAACCAAAAATTCGAAGATATGTGACATCCACCAACCCGCACTGGGCCCGCGTGGTGGATTACGGCCCATTCCCTCTCACAGAGAGGAGGCCTGTGTCCCAGCAGTGGGAACATTAATAGGCTGATGATGATGATGACATTTTGATAAACCAACAACAATAAAATGCTAACTTTTATGAAATTTCTTCAGCCAAAAATCAGCAGTGGTTTATGATGCTTAGTATTATACTATGCTGTTTTAACGTATATGATTGTAAGAGGAGGAAGGTAATAAAAAGGTAGAGAAATGCTCTAGAGATCAATAACTAGCTGTAGTAAGTTTATCAGTTTTCCGTCTGCGTAACATTAGTGCTTCACAAATTATTGGTTCATCTCATCATACAAAATTCCACCGCCCTTTCCACCTCCTTGAGGGAGATTGCCGGGATAAAAACTATCCTATTTCCTCAAACTGTCTCCATATCAAGTTTAATCGAAATCGGTTTAGCGGTTTTAAGCTTGAAAAGGTAAAAGACAGACATCTGTCTGTCTGTTACCAAAAATAACTTATAATATTAGTATGGACTAAACTTAAGCATTGTATTCACATCAAACAAAAACACTTATATACGAACCTGTCAATATACGTGGGACACTCAGAAAGTTTTGCGAAACTAAAAAAAATTGTTCTATACGTACATATATTTTTATTAAATCTTTTCAAAGTACTTTCCACCAGCCTCTATACAAAGATTCATGCGCCTAAACCAGTTTTCAAAACACTTTTTCCAGTCCGCCGCAGACACCTCGTTTACAGCCTGCTCGAACGCAGCCAGCGCATCTTCCGGCGACGAAAATTGTATCCCTTTGAGCTGATTTTTTATTTTTGGGAATAAAAAGAAGTCACACGGTGCTAGATCAGGGCTGTAAGGAGGGTGACCCAGGAGTTTGACTGGCGTGCTGTCCAGGAAGTCCCTCGTTTTGAGTGCGGTGTGCGCAGGTGCATTGTCGTGGTGGAGCAGTAGCCCGCGGAGCCCTGTGTTTGGTCGCTTGTTGCTTATAACAGAGAAAACTTCTGGCAAACATTTGGTAGTATACCATTCGGCATTAATGCTTCTTTGATCCCGTAAGGGAATTGATACCAAGTGGCCAGTCAAATTAAAAAAGCTAGCGATCAAAATCTTACCCCCGCTTCTAGATCGCTTCACTTTGGTAGGCGTTGGCTCATTTTGAAACACCCAAACAGTCGACTGGCGCTTGGTTTCTGGGTCGTATTGATAAATCCAGGACTCATCACCTGTAACGATGTCGTAAACACGCCGAGACGAGCCTGCTTCAAATTTGTTAAGCATATCACGGCACCATTCCACCCGGGCCTGCTTCTGAGCATCGGTGAGGTTGTGCGGCACCCAGCGTGATACTATCCTCCTCACGCGAAGATGGCTGTGTAGAATCTCGTGAACGCTTCCCGATCCAATCTTCAATATGTGTTGAATCTCCTGATATGTAATTCGCCTATTGTCTTGGATTAAATTTTTCACTGCTAGCACGTTTTCTTCGGTAACAGCCGTCAAAGGGCGACCGCTTCTTTCGTCATCCCCCAAAGTTGGTCGACCGCGCTTGAATTCGTTATACCAACGATACACGGTTGCCTTGGAAGGGCCTTCATCCATGAATGCCATTTGAAGTCTATCGTACGATTCATCCGGTTTCAGGCGACACTTGAAATCGTATAAAATCATAGCTCTAAAATGTTCCCGGCGCAGATCCATATTTCAGTGAGACACAATACTTTGAATTAACTCGCAAAAAATGTGGAGGGAAATTTTGAAATTGGAACTTACTTATTTTTACTTATAAATAATCATATTTTCGAAAAACATTATAACTGGCCAGTCTCCCATATATAAAAACTTTTTTTCGCAATACTTTCTGAGGGGCCTGGTATATTGGAATATTCATTCAAATCCTGAGATTTTTTAAAGTTTATCACGGATTAAACTGATTAAATTATAATATGTATTGACACCTACGCAAATAAAACTACCCACCTGATCCCAAACAGTTAAAAACAGCGACCACTAATGTAAATCGGCCCTGATAAATGGCGGACAGCTGACAGAGTTATGATAAAACTCGGTGGTATTTACACTACGAGATAGTTGGGCAATCTCACTGTCCAGCTAGATCAGTCTAAATTACTGACGGCGGACAATGGGGATACTACGGGTTCTCATTCGATAGTCGACTCACGTCTGGACACTCTGTAGAATAGACCAAAATAAACAATCAATCCACCTTGTTTTTTCTGAACTAAATATGTTAGGGTCAGCTTCTAATCTAACAGGATTCAGTACAGTACCAGTATTTTACATGGAACGCACGCACAATCCAACAGATTGGTGATAGGTCTCAGATTTTTGGCCATCTTAATAATGACTGTCAAAGCTCTAGAGAAACAGCCGAGACTAACGGCTTAAAGTTCTTTCCGAGACACGAAGTGGGGAGGCCTCTGTAGAATATAAGAATATTTATTTACTAGCTGTGCCCGCGACTTCGTTCGCGTGGTTGTCGAGAGCAAAACAACGTCGTTTAGATAAGAGTATATCACCTTTTTGATGATTTAGATAAGAGTCCTGACTTTGGTATAGTTGATTACGTTAATGCTTCTCTATATACTATGTTAGCGGTGGAATTACCCGGAGCATATACAAAAAGGTTGTTTGGGTTGCTAACACGTGATAGAGAAACATAGAGTTGGCCGTGTGAAAAACAATCAAAAGTAAGGTCTACACCCGCAACGGATAACGTCTGGCCTTGGGCTTTATTAATAGTCATAGCGTAACAGAGGCTTACAGGAAATTGCACACGTTTGAAAGTAAACGGAAAATTATTGGGGATAATGGGTATCCTGGGAATGAAAACAACATCACCGGAGCCGCAACCTGTTAAGATTTCGGCTTCGATGACATTTCGTTGGAGATTTGTTACTCTCAACCGAGTTCCATTGCATAGTTTTGGTGGGCTTAAATTTCTGAGTAGAATGATTGGTACTCCGACTTTTAAATAAATTTTGTGTGCTGGAAGACCTGGTGTATTTAGAGAGTCTAAAAACTCTACTGGATAGTGGGTGGCATCTCCTTCTTCTAAAACCGTGTTAATAGATAAATATTCCCTACTTTCTCCAGAAACATGTACCAATATTTGAGAATTTATTGCTGCTGCTTGGTCGTTGCGAGGTGCCAAAATAGCTCGTTGGCATAGCCAAGCAGCGTCATGGTTCGAGATCTCTGATGGATCTCCGTATACAGAGGAAATGAGTTCCTGCTGTGAGGCAACAGAAGAACACAGGCTTTCGACTAAAGTTACTTTACCTCCTTCTTGAGTCGGGTATGTGCCGTTACCAATTTGAAGTAGTAAATTTGAGAAAACCTGCGCGTTTGCGTCACCTCCCAAATATGCTCGCATATTAAAGCTCAAATTAGTTAATATGACACTACGCCATAAAATAGAGCTCTTTAAACAGGCACCTATTTCATCGGCCCTCGTTCCTCTGGGTATTATAGGGAGTGTCTGCCTGAAGTCTCCACAGAATAGCACCGTTAAGCCTCCCATCGGTCGGTCATTTTGTCTTATATCTCGCAACGTTCTATCTACAGCTTCCACAGCTTTACGATTTGCCATCGTACACTCGTCCCAAACGATAAGGGCGCAATCGCGTAAAACCCTTGCTTTATCACTATTGCGAGACACGTTGCAAACAGGGTTTTCTGTGCGGTCCAAGTCGATTGGTATTTTAAATGTTGTATGTGCAGTTTTTCCTCCTGGTAATAAAGTGGCAGCTATTCCTGAGGAAGCGACGGCAAGGGCAATTTTGTTTTGGCTCCTTATTTGAGCCAAGATAACTTTAGTGAGGAAAGTTTTACCTGTTCCACCAGGTGCATCTAAAAACAGCATTTCTCCTAATGAATGTTCTACACTACAGCATACTCTATCAAAGATTTGACGTTGTTCTGACGTCAAATTTGAACAGCCATTTCGCAATATTTCTGCTAACTCTTCGGGGTTGTAATTTATTTCAGATGTATACTCCCTATTAATTCGTTCCCCACCAACTGTCGGTGTCGGCAAGCCGTATTGACTGAGGGGGTTCCCTCCTATACTTGTAACTATATCTTGTATAGCCAGCAAAGCCCTATTATGGCAGCTTTCACGTACTTGGTCAGAAGTTTCACTATTTATATTTTGCTGTCTCAAAAAATCTTCGGCAAACGCGTCTTTATATTTTTGCCACAACTGCCCAGCGTCCGATAGGCCACAAAATGTCAACAAAATGGCAAATAAATGGCGCAAACGATGTGGACTATCACTGACGCATGCTTCGGCTAAAGCATCATCCCAATGCTGATCGCCATCTAATAAATGCCGTGCGCGGCAAGCAGCTTGAAATGTGGGATATTCTATATCGTCCACTTTGCGGAGCTCAGCAAAAGAAGTAGGTCCTCGCACTGTGTGAAGAAGAAGGCGTAAATAATAACACTCTGCATTATTTGGGTGCACCGTGTATACTCTTCCAATCACGTGTTCTTTAAAAATGCCGGACTCGCCTTCTACAGCAGTTCCACGTCTCCTGCGATTAAAAACACCTTGCTGCTTGTTATAAGTATAATAATGTGGCACTTCATTGTACAACAGAGACTTAGCGAAATTGTCTCTTTCGCAAAGGCGAAAGAATGCGAGCAAGGTGGTTTGTCTTGGGTTGTTCATTCTTTCTGCCACATTTTCTGGCTGAAAGTAAACTCGCTGCCCGCCTTCCAGGTGCACGTCAAGATGGATGACTGGCGGATACCTTTCATGAATAGGGAAACTCAAAATGCGCCAAACTGCCTCCGAAGAGCTTATGTATCGGCCAGATTGATACCTTGTCACTTCATCAAATTGGTTGTTATTTCTTAGTGCTATCATGGCTTGATCACTACCTTTATTAACATATTTACATATATATTTTATAGATTCGACGCTATTACAAATTTCAACATTAATGTGTGCTTGAAAAGCGTTTGACAAAACTGGAGAATACGGTACCACCCAACTATTATTTAGAATTATTTCTTGTCCACGGAATCTGACAGTAGCTGTGAAACCACCTTGTGACGGTGATCTTCGCCGGTATTGCGGATACCCATTTTCCCCAGCCATAGTTAGTTCTTTCAGTGCTCTGGGGTATTTTTTTGAGCATTGACCATCTTTCATGCACGGTGATTCCCTGTTTAAGAGGCCACATGGCCCGTGAACCATATGTGTTTTTACTATGTCATGCAAAATCGGATCTGCATTATAGTCCGGAAATTCTGCACTTATGACACTGTCTATAGCATCGGGACGAATTTTTTCTTCCAGCCACAGAAGAATGTGCGCGTGGGGTAAACCACGCTTTTGCCACTCGACGCTATACATAAAACAAAGAGTTGAACCGAAAACTTTCTCCTTTGTAAGTAGATTAATCAAGACTTTGAGTTTTAAATGAAAAATCCTAGCAATAATGTCATGTCTGTCGTATGACGCCTGTCCTGTGAGAAGTGCCTGGCAAATCTCCGTCCACTTTGGATTTGTTGTAAATGTTATAAAAAGGTCCGGCCGGCCGTATTTACGGACGTAACAAAAAGCATCTTGCGTTCGTTCGTGCATATACCGCGGACCGCCTGTGAAACTGGATGGCAAAATAACCAATCGACCCAAGTTTTCGACGTTATTATCTGATTGCATGGCGTCCCGCAAGTGCACGTATTCTTCAGCGCGTAACCGTCGCTGGTTAGTGCGAATATACACTAAACGTTCAGTTTCTATTTTTGCGTACATGTCCACAATAAATTGGCTGAACAAACCACGAAATCGTTGCAAATATACGAAACTGTTTTGCCTTATTTGTAAAAGGTAGGAATAGTATTGTTGAGCAGATATTTTTTTTTGATAATTAGTGACTCTCGTAGTAGGGTTCACTTGGTACAGCCCAAAATTGTACCCATCTTCACCATGACAATAGATTAGTGGATATTGCAGGGCGTCGTAAGCTCGGTGGGTTTCCAAAATGCGTTGAAGGCGATCGTCGCGTGTACGCAACACGATATCACGTCTCTCACACTCCTGGTCGACTAAAACAACTGCAACTTCATCTGCGACGGGTGCATTGTGTCTTCCACGGTGTTCACCCACAGGACGTCTATCGGCACTTATAACAATTTTGAAATCATTGCTGCCTTGTGGAATTGACTCCAATGCAGCTTTGAATTCACGAACGTACTGGTTAACGCGATGCAGCAATTCTTGAAGTTGACCCAAAAGCTCAGCATTGAGCTGGGGAAAATTGTGATTTCTAACATTGAGCTGTTGCGTGTAATCGGATACAAAATAAATTTGGAGAAATTTGGGTTCATTTTCTGGCAGCAAAGATCCAATAAGGTGATAAACTTGACCTTGTACTTTGAAGGTTGGCATGAACGGTCCTTCCGTTATTTGTTTTGCCCCAAAGGAAGTCATTTGGAAAGCACTGTTATATAAACGAATATTATCCAAAAAACGGTTCGACTGGGGATGATCGCCATTCAGGAGACTTATAAGTAAGTGTGGTGGATCTTGGAAATTTGGAAGAACAATTTTTCCATTTGAGCAGCACATTCCATCTGTCTCTTTCCTCCATTTCAAAGCATGACAAAAATTACAAATTTCTCTCATGTCACCCACGAAAGTAAAGCCAGCATAATTAATTCTAGACGAATATGTGAACCCTGATTTTTCCCTATTGTCCCAAGGTAATAAAATATTTGCATCGTCATTTTCCATGGACTCATCAGCTCCGCTATTTGTTTCTCTATTCATATGGTATCGAGCTCGTTCTATTTCTAGGCGAGATTGACGTTGTTCTGCTGTTTCTGCTCGTCTTAGTTCATCTATTCTTTCCCTTTCAGATGCAAGATAACTTTCATTGTTTCTTTGTACACCTACATAGTTATGTCTAGCTATTTCTAATCGTTCTTCTCTTTGGGAGAGAGATTCAGACTCGCGCGAGAGAGCGTGTCGCTCTCGGTCAGATGACAGACGTGCTTGGCGTTCCTCGATACTCTCTTGAGAACGCAAAGTCGCGGTCCGAGTTCTTTGCGAACTTAAGCGCGACTCCCTTTCTGTGAAAGTCTCTGACTCGCGTGAGAGAGACTGGCGCTCCCGATCAGCAGACAGCCGAACTTCGCGTTCCTGGATATTCTCTTGAGAACGCAAAGTCGCGGTCCGAGTTCTTTGCGAACTTAAGCGCGACTCCCTTTCTGTGAATGTCTCTGACTCACGTGAGAGAGAGTGGCGCTCCCGATCAGCAGACAGCCGAACTTCGCGTTCCTGGATATTCTCTTGAGAACGCAAAGTCGCGGTCCGAGTTCTTTGCGAACTTAAGCGCGACTCCCTTTCTGTGAATGTCTCTGACTCACGTGAGAGAGAGTGGCGCTCCCGATCAGCAGACAGCCGGTCTTCGCGTTCCTGGATACTCTCTTGAGACCGCAAAGTCGCGGTCCGTGTTCTTTGTGAACTTAAACGTGACTCCCTTTCGGTGAACGTTTCCGATTCACGTGAAAGAGCGATGTGCTCTCGGTTAGCAGATAACCGTGCTTCACGATCTTCTTCCGATTCCTGAGACCTACAAAGTCTCATCCTTTTCGCATTTCGGCTACGCAGCGAAAGGTTAGTTTTTTTTCTTTGAGGCATTTTCAAGGAAAATTAAAGCAATAAACAAAACTAACAACACTTATGACTGAATAGCCTACAAACTTAAAAGAACGGTGCGTCGAACAGTCTAGTGTGACAACGTATCGTCTGTTCGTGGTCGTGACTCAACGAATTGGCAACACTAACTTACTGTATAACGATTGGCACTATTGGATTCAAACTACGAAGTAAATCAAATACAATCTTAACTTCGTACTTCAAACCAATGACCAAAGTTGACCAAACGAAACCAATAAGATAAGCAAATACTTTTTTTTCGACCAATTTAGAAAATCGATAAACCAAGCAACCAAAGAACTTTTACGACACACGCAAGAACTTTTAAGACACCTAACGAAACCCAATTTGCCTAGTAAACACGGTGGACGTCATCCTCGCGCGGAAAATCTTAACACCGCGATTCAGAAAATGACGTCATTTGCACAACGCCATCTATCGGATTTAGATTTCAACTATCAACATTAGTTCTATTTTTAGTCTTAAGATGTCGTTGCAAGTACTATACTTAATTGCGTAACGTAATATTTTACTTCTTGAACTCACTAAATTAATCATATCTTTTGATAGAGTGAACCGATTTCGATGAAACAAAAACTAAGTTAAACCTCAAGTTGCGTATAATTTTTGTATATAAACATTGTCAGCATTGAATTCGTAGATTTTACGTGATGTGCGCACAAACAAACAGACAAACAGACAAACAGACAAACAGACAAAAATTTCAAAAATGATGGAAATGGGTTCTGTTACTTATCTTTTCACACGCTGGCTATTTTTTGTTTCAATTTCTTCAATGTACAAAAATGACTTTTCTACAGATTTATTATATGTATAGATAACTTATTTATAAACATGCATATAGTAACAATAGCGAGATATTACAGTACCTTTTAGTAAGTTTAATATGGAATTGTTGTCTTTACTAACGTTCTTTTAAGGAGTTTCAGCATGACCAGCATCTTCTTCTTCTTTTTCATATGAGGATGTGGCCACCTCTGGAGTCAGAGTTAATTTAGCCGCATCTGGGAACCCCACAGGCCTCTGACTTGGCTATTTCAGACTTACTGAAACTAAGTCCAGGTTTCCTCACGATGTTTTCACACCACAAAGTCTCTTTGTGGCCTAGTGGCTAAGACCTCGCCTCTCGGCTTGAGGTCGTGGGTTCAAATCCGGGCAAGTACCAATGTGACCTTTTCAAATTCATATGTACCTGTAGCATATTGATAACAAGCAGTCCCGCATAAAAACCTACTGTTTATAGCACTGCAATCATCTCGAACACTCATAACTCACTTCAATCGACTCACCACTTCAATATCGAGAACTCATAGTACCACAATATTAATTTAGTGCCCACTTACAGTGTGTCGAGCAGATAACCGAACCTATTAACCAGATACATATGCAATAACTCCTATATGTATTATTTAATGTAAATTCGTGAGATTATATATTAGGTTTTGCAATGACAGGTAGATTGGGTACCATTTGAATTTAAATTTAAGAGCCAAATGTGTATGTGGGCCAAATGTATAGTACCTAATGTAATTGTAATTTCGATTCTAAATTCTACTGTTAAAAAAAAGGCTGTATCCTTCATGTAAATCACACAAAATATTATAAAGGCGAAAATTTGTGTGTGTGTGTGTTTATATGTTTGTTACTTCTTCACGCTCAAACTGCTGGACGGATCTGGACGAAATTTAGCATAGAGATAGATTATAGTCGGGAATAGCACGTAGGAAAAAACACTAAACAGTGAGAAATAACTTTAATTTCGGAAGTCGGTGTTCCTGTTTTAGTTTTTTGACACCGCCTTCCGAAATTGAAGTTATTTTCGACTTTGTAGTGTTTTAGTTGGAAGTCGGTAGTATTTTTTTGTAAAAACGTTTTTTATATTTCACCTTTGAGTGGTACATAATAGACATGTTGTTTAGTAAGGTACTTATGCCCACGATGATGCCAGAATGGATTACCCGAATAACAATGTAACTTGAACAGAACCGGTGAAATGAGAGTGTACCAGAGTAAATTGACACATCTGCGTACCTGTTTAGAACATAATGGCGTGATAGTATGTTATGAAATGGTGTAAACAATAAACAGACATGCGATTGCAGCAAGTACGAGAGATTTGCCATCATATATTGAAGAGTTCTGTTGTATATCTCAGAAGTTCTTTATCAGATCTTTACCAAATTTAAATAGGACTATTTCGAAATAAATTTACTTAAGACGGAGTTATGCCCGAACATAAATACAAATATAAACATCCGAATTAAGAACCTCCTACTTTTTGAGAAGTATTTGCCCCATATTAAGGCTAACAATCTAAGCAAAAGCGGTCCGTAACCTTCCAGATCCCTAATGCCCTAATTCACAAACCTTATAGATTTTTTGGGATGGAACCCGGGACTCAACTCTCAGTTCTACTTTCAACCACTACACACAACACAACAGGTTCCAATGATAACAGCCCAGCAGTGCCAGTGATTTATAGCCCAGCTTATTAGACCCACTGCTTATGGTAACTTGTTAGAGCACGCGCTTATCAGGGTGATCTATATCGATCGTTAACTGCAGATCAGTGAGCTATATACATAATATGCCAATTATGATGTTCTTTTTGTCCTTAGACAGGGTTGGGTTTTAAACTAGACTCACTGGAAGGATTATGAACTTTACAAACTACTAGTAAGTAATATACATTGCTACTATTAACATTAGACACGGGATATTTACCTTGTTTGTGTGTTACAAGAAAGAGGGTAGACCGATTTGTCTCCTCATAAACACCCACCCGCAAGAACTTCAATTTATCCGTGATCATGGTGCTTGCAACAGCACCGAAATATCGAAAACTCGCAACGAACAGTAATCATGGTAAATATCCCGTTTCTAATGTTAATGTTATTTTTAGTGACCATGACAGTTTAAAAACTACTACTACTGCTACTATTGTTAGTTTCCTAATCTCGCGTTGTCTCAACCACCAAGAATAGCTTAATTCTAATATTTTAAAATAATATTCCACTAAGGTTTTCTTTTATGTTATAAATGCGAAAGTAGTTCGGTCTGTTTGTTACGTTTTAACGACTAAACCGCTGAAGTAATTTTGATGAATATTGGTGTACAGATAGATTAGACCTTGGGAAAGCCTTATCCTTTCCCAAAGTCCCTTTTATTGGATAATTTCGGATTTTCGTGAAGCCGATGGGAGAAGCTATCATCTAATCAATCTTAACTCGAAATAGAAAAAGTTCATACTAAACATAGCTGAAATGTAGTTTGAGTAGAAGTAATATTTCGAGTTTTCTCTCTGAGCATGATTCTTGAATAGGACAGTCATATTCCAGAATTATGTGTTAAGAGTCTTGGAATCTAAAGGTACTTCACGCTGGAACAGCTACTCAATTTGTATCAAGCGCAAGTTCGATCATGAATGGAGTAAGGTTCTCTTCTCTGGGACGGATCTGCCAAATAGAAGCTTGATGCACTTCGTGTCGATCGAAAAGTGGGCCAAGAGCCTTAGGCACTGGACCAGTCAAGGCTTCAAAGCCTTGAACATCGTCGCCGAGTTGCCAGCTTGTCGGTTTTTTATCGGTAACATTTCGGGGAGTGTGCGATGGAATTGCATGATCTAATTCTACCTAGCCCGTTCCATCATCAGACTACAAGACGTACGGCGATGCGCCATAGGTTTATGGTGGACATCCCACCCATACGTACAAAACATTTTGGGAACGCTTTTATTATGCGTACAGCTAAGGAGTGGAATTCTTTGACGGAGTCTGTGTTTCCCGATAGCTACAATCTGGGGGTCTTTTAGTCAAGAGTGAATAGGTTTTCTCTAGGCAAGCGTGCTTCACCGTCGACCACATCTTCGCTTACCGTCAGGTGAGACAGTGGTCAAGCGCGAGCCTACAGACAAAAACCCAATAAAAAAATATATGAATTGCATCTATTTGTTTGTAAATAAATACAAGTAATACGAGTATTTCAAAATATTATAAAAACCCCAACACATTTATCTTGCGAAAACTCCCCGATTCTAACAGTAAAACGCCCATAACTTTTGATTTTATTCAAACATAGCTAAGAACACTCTCGACACACTCTCGGTTTATCCGTTTAGACGCTATGATGCCACAGACAGACACACATATATAGTACATACACAGTATACACAGAAACACAGCAACACACGTGAAACTTATAACACCCCTCTTTTTCCGTCGGGGCCCGGGGGTTAAAAATGTAAGTAGGTACCTAGTGCAACATATTTTCGGATCACTGCAAGTCTACATTAAAATACTTAATTTCAGAACCAATTAGCATCTCAATCAGTCCGTCACCGCTCAATCGTGACTTTGCCGACATTACACACGAAATAAATCAACGAGCTTATTCGTAATCTTGTTAAATTACTCAACAGACCGACAACCTTCACTATTACTTAAATTAATAAATTTAATTTATATTGAAGTAATGAACATTAAAATAAATAAGCCTTGGTGCTGTGAAAATAATCCACATGACACATAAACATTTAATTTGACGCAATGTAGATGTGACATTTTTGTTTCGTGTTGTTTTGAAAACTAGAACCCAAAGACCTTATACTTGTAGTAAGAAATACGTATAAGGTCTTTGCTAGAACCTGACTGGAACATTTTTGAATTTTTGTGTTTACTATTACAAATAAGTAAGGACCATAATAATAATTGTACAGAAATCTAGATGTTTTTCTCAGTAACCATAAATTGAAAGTCTCTTTCGCTTAACATTAGGGTCTGCCAAACTTTATCTGTTCTGTGGCCAAACTCTTGCAGTTTTTTAAAAGAGGAGTGAAAGAACAGTACTTTTTCATTCCCTCATAGTTGCACGTACATATTTCTTTATTTATTATATTTTTATGTGTATTAGTATTTTTAAGATTCTCGGGACCTTTGAACGGAGTACCAGGGGCCAAAACCAACTGACAGAGGCCTTGTTAGACATAGACATGTAGGATGAAATGTGACGCCAACCGACAATTATCCCTGTATGCACTACGCAAGTGCACCCAAGGATAATCCCCGGCTGGTGCAGGATTATTGCAAAATATGGAGACAAAATTTATTGGGCTATGGGTTTGGGCGGTTTCGTGGATTGGTTACCTAAAACTATAGAAAGATTCCTCTCCTGACCACTGTTGATCTACTCGGCTATAAAATGGCAGAGGATGACTTGAAAGAAAGAAAGAAAACTTGTTTATTTGGCACACACAGATACACACAATGTACAAATATAAGGAAAAAGAATTTAATAAAAACAATTACATACATAGTGTGCCCCGCGGCTGCGCCAAAAAGGCACACTCAATTAATGCCCCCGCCCTAAACAGTCGCTAGCCTGTAGCTTTGTATTTATTGTTAAAACATTTATTTTAATACTTATATGTACGAATATTTATTTTGTAATATTGTATATTACTTAGCTGTGAATTGATTTATGTGTTATCTTTCCCTCCACACACACTGTCTAAATCTCTTTTTCCATCCATCCTTTTGCAGGTATGCTGGAAGAGATTTCAATAGAAATAAGCACCACCTCTGTACCTATTTTTCTGTTCCTTCTTCTTGTCTGTATTACGTATGAGTGCATATAAATAAATAAACAGAATACTCATGAGTGTTTAGTAGGTTCAAACCCAGACAGGTACATTATACTTTGTGTAATTTATTTCATCACCAATACTCCCGAAACGGTACAGCACCTGTAGCTAACTTCACAATCTACAATCGATAACGCTAGTAGAAAACGAATCATTGTATGGGAATGACACATCTGAACGTTAAGTCACGTGGTCAGAACATACAAATAGAAGGCGTTAACGAATGTAGAAAGAGATTCGATACGAAACGTTTGTAACTTGGATAGGGGGGCAGGGTAACTGTATCAATGGTAGAGAGAGAAACGGCACTTGCTATAAACAAAAATCTAATCGCACAGAGCCTGCATCCTCTGTCAGAGAGGAGACAAGTGTCTCAGCAGAAGGAAAATTATAGCCTGAAATATTAATAGTCCTCTTGATAGAATTTCAACCACGACGACCAATCTCAGCGTAGACTAGCCATCGCACACAGGAGTATTTGACCTCGAAAGCCGGTCAAAATTATTTCTTGCATTTTACGGTTAAGAATCTTTATTTCTCAAAAGAATTACAATGGCATTCACTTACATGAGAAACTTACATATCTAAATAATTTAAGTTATGTTGAGCGTACTTACAGGATAACAAAAGTAACATAGCATAATGTTTACTGTTAGATTGGTCAAATAGTTAATTTTATTTACACAATATTACTCAAATGGACATTACAACACTATATTGCATACTTTTCGTAATAATAATTATCTTTTTTTATAATGTGTTTATTTTTTGTTAATTATCTTTCAGTATACTTATTTTCGCATTAAAAATAAGGTAAAAGCAAAGAAAATATTAAGTACTTCAGCAGTCAAATTAAGAACATATCTTGATAGTTCATCTTAGTATTCATTGAAGATCCTTTAAAAAATCATCGCAATTTATTTAAAACACTAACTGCAGAAATTAGCGGCGTATTGAAAACAAAGATGTTTATAAACACCGTCCAGGCGATTTTTGAAACCAGCTTATGAAAGCCCAATCAGTGACGTGTCCAAATAGTCTCAAATGAGCGCGTATATTTTTTTTTATTAGCTTTTGCCTGGTTTTGTTGTCAAATACTCCTGTATGCATCGGGGCGGCTGATTAGTATATGTTCTTACCTAAAATAATATGCGAAAATAAAGTCAAGCAATCTTTTACCAATAATTAGATAGATGAGTCTTACAACTGCCAACTGACATACAAATCAATCCTAACCACTCCACCCACACTCAATTCAACATTGAAGTAACTTCTACACCTTGTCGACTTTTACACAAAATGGAACAGGTGTTCGACCCCGAAATAATCGATATGCAATTGAAAGTAGATCGCTTTAGTGGATCGATTTGATCGAGGATCATTCGTTATGTGCGACTAATGTGACGGTTGAAGGTGTGGTCTCGGTTTTAATTAAATATCTGTTTATCAGCTGATCAGTGATTATAAATTAGTGTCTGTAAGCTGTCAGTTTTTTTTTTCTGACTAAATAGGTATCTATCTGCACTTTATATTTGAAAGAGATCACATCACATCACATCATCAGCCTATTAATGTCTCCACTGCTGGGACACAGGCCTCCTCTCTGTGAGAGGGAATGGGCCGTAATCCACCACGCGGGCCCAGTGCGGGTTGGTGGATGTCGCATGTCTTCTAATTTTTGCTTCTAGGACATGCCGGTTTCCTCACGATGTTTTCCTTCACCGTTTTGAGAGCACTGGTGAAGAAATAATTTACACGAAGTAAAGCGCCTGCCTGGGCTCGAACCCACGACATACAACTTGTAAGTCGCGGCCGATACCACTGGGCCACCACTTTTCTGAAAGAGATGAAACGGTTTATTTATGTGTAAGAGTTCAAAATAAGCTGTAATAGGTTCTGTGAAATCGGCCTCGGAATTGAAAAGATATTTTTTTAATAGATAGGTTCGTGCTTGACCACTATCTCACCTGTTGGTAAGCGATGATGTGGTCGACGGTGTAGCACGCTTGCCTAGAAGAAACCTATTCACTTTGACTTAAGAGGAAACGGGGGCAGAGAGCGCTGACTGAATTTCCTCAGTAAAAAGTTATTATTCGAGGTTTGACTCTCATCTATTTTCTCCTCCAATATTAAACCAATTTAAAAGATATTCCATAAACTGAAAATGAAAGATATATTATGTCCCTATGTTTTCCTTTTTGATGATACATTATCGTTAGAAGCACTAGAACCTTCAAAAAACGCTCAAAATTGCGCTTTGTGTACAAATTTGACAAATACCAGGCCCCTCAGAAAGTATTGCGACAAAAAGTTTTTATATATGGGAGACTGGCCAGTTATAATGTTTTTCGAAAATATGATTATTTATAAGTAAAAATAAGTAAGTTCCAATTTCAAAATTTCCCTCCACATTTTTTGCGAGTTAATTCAAAGTATTGTGTCTCACTGAAATATGGATCTGCGCCGGGAACATTTTAGAGCTATGATTTTATACGATTTCAAGTGTCGCCTGAAACCGGATGAATCGTACGATAGACTTCAAATGGCATTCATGGATGAAGGCCCTTCCAAGGCAACCGTGTATCGTTGGTATAACGAATTCAAGCGCGGTCGACCAACTTTGGGGGATGACGAAAGAAGCGGTCGCCCTTTGACGGCTGTTACCGAAGAAAACGTGCTAGCAGTGAAAAATTTAATCCAAGACAATAGGCGAATTACATATCAGGAGATTCAACACATATTGAAGATTGGATCGGGAAGCGTTCACGAGATTCTACACAGCCATCTTCGCGTGAGGAGGATAGTATCACGCTGGGTGCCGCACAACCTCACCGATGCTCAGAAGCAGGCCCGGGTGGAATGGTGCCGTGATATGCTTAACAAATTTGAAGCAGGCTCGTCTCGGCGTGTTTACGACATCGTTACAGGTGATGAGTCCTGGATTTATCAATACGACCCAGAAACCAAGCGCCAGTCGACTGTTTGGGTGTTTCAAAATGAGCCAACGCCTACCAAAGTGAAGCGATCTAGAAGCGGGGGTAAGATTTTGATCGCTAGCTTTTTTAATTTGACTGGCCACTTGGTATCAATTCCCTTACAGGATCAAAGAAGCATTAATGCCGAATGGTATACTACCAAATGTTTGCCAGAAGTTTTCTCTGTTATAAGCAACAAGCGACCAAACACAGGGCTCCGCGGGCTACTGCTCCACCACGACAATGCACCTGCGCACACCGCACTCAAAACGAGGGACTTCCTGGACAGCACGCCAGTCAAACTCCTGGGTCACCCTCCTTACAGCCCTGATCTAGCACCGTGTGACTTCTTTTTATTCCCAAAAATAAAAAATCAGCTCAAAGGGATACAATTTTCGTCGCCGGAAGATGCGCTGGCTGCGTTCGAGCAGGCTGTAAACGAGGTGTCTGCGGCGGACTGGAAAAAGTGTTTTGAAAACTGGTTTAGGCGCATGAATCTTTGTATAGAGGCTGGTGGAAAGTACTTTGAAAAGATTTAATAAAAATATATGTACGTATAGAACAATTTTTTTTAGTTTCGCAAAACTTTCTGAGTGTCCCACGTATAAATGAAAAAAAAACACATGTACATAGTATATATCTTACTTTACCAGTTTATGAAATATCTTTTATTTTGGTCCAATATTGGAGGAGGAAATAGCCAAACCTCGAATAATGACTTTTTACATAGGAAATTCAGTCGGCGCTCTCTGCCCATATTTCCTATTAAAGACTCCCAGGTTGTACTTATCAGGCAATACAGACTCCGGCAGGGAATTCCACTCCTTAGCTGTACACATAATAAAAGTATTCCTAAAACGTTTGGTGCGTACAGTTAGGATGTCCACTATGTACCGATGACGCATCTCCGTAAGTCTTGTAGTTCGATAATGGAATCGTCTAGGAGGAATTAGTTCATGCAATTCCATCTCATAATAACTTATAACATGTCGGTGAAAACTGGCGTAAAATTTTAATATTGCGGAGAGTCTGAGATAGCCTATTTATTATTCCTTAAAATGCACGTTATGTGAGGTAGATAATTGCGAAACCGCGAGAGTTATACCCAATCTACAGAACATAAACAGTTAAGGTTTATCATTATCAATCTTGTCCGTTCTTCTCCACGTAGGTAGTTTCCGAACGGATGGTAAAATCATTTATCAAGATCCAGCCATAGTTGTTTGTCCCCCCAGCGACGCCCTGAGCCGAGTTTCGACCCCACCTGGGGTAGCCCTCAGCTTTGTCGCTTAGGTTTAGAAAAAATTGCGCCCGGCTGGAGGCTATATAGCTTAGTATCCACAGGCTAGCCCGGTTAAGTAGCAGCAGGTCACAGACCTAGTTGTGAGACGTCCCACAGAAAAAAAAAGAAAAGAAAAAAAACATTACCAAGAGAATGGGCGTTCCTAATGCGTAGCCCATATAAAAAAATCTGCTTTAGTTTGACAGGCAAGGATACCAGTAAATTACATGGATTTATAAGGATTTAGGTATAACTATTTTTTCACACCACCAAGGTTCAATATACCGCTGGTGACGTAAGATACTACTTTATGCCCTTGGTGAATAATACTATAGTCTGAAAGGTCGACAATTAGGAAACGCATTACTAGTGAATATTATTGTTTTCACTTTCCATCAGTGTGTTTTGTCGATATCCTGTAGGTTTGAAGATGATTCCTTGAAAAAAAAAACAACCCAATTTAGACCTTAATAAGTCTTCGGTTCTTTGGTGCAAATTCAGTTTTGTCCATCCTTATTCACACTAATCACATCACATCATACTAAAATTATAAAGGCGTAAGTTTGTGAGTGTGTGTGTTTGTATGCCTTTTACTTCTTCACTCTCAAACGGCTGGACGGATCTGGATGAAATTTGCCACAGATATAGATAACAGCCTAGAAAAGCACATAGGTAACTTTTTATTTTAACTGATTATTGTCGAATTTCACGCGGGCGAAGCCGCTGGCAGAAGCTAGTAATATTAGAAAGGTGAAAGTTTGTGAGTGTGTGTGTGAGTTTGTATGCTTGGTACTTCTTCACGCTCAAACGGCTGGATGGATCTGGATGAAATCTGGCACAGAGATAGATTATAGTCTGGAATAGCATAGGATACATTTTATCCCGGGAATATGTTCCCTCATGATAATTTTCGACATTTTATCATATTACACAATAAAACACGAATACAAACAAAAAAAAGTATCGCTTTGAAAATGTTGTATGATTGGGGTTTCATTTAATAAATTCGTGATTTACATTATATAAAACGACACGAGAACCACACCTTAACACAGAGCAATCTCAGTGATCAGCCGCCCATTAATACACGATCGTTTTAATTAGAAAACATATCGATATGTAATTTTATAAGTAATGAGTTCTTCATTCAACAGTAACGTGCAGAAGGACCACTTTTGACAAGTTAACAACGCTTGAATAATAAAAAATGAAAATATAAACACTAGGTTTCGACCACCACGATTTTTTTTTTGTTATCATTGAAATTATCCAATTTTTACCCGACTACGGCGAAGCAAAAAGTAGGGTTATGTTTTTACCGGTATGTGTGTATGTATGTATGTTCATCTGTTCCCTCATAACATCCAAACTACTTATCATAATTTGACAAATAAGGTGTCGTTGGAAGCATCTTGTTTGACCGCGTTTGATGTTACGTCATATATTACATTAAAAATGGTGGCCTCTAGGTGGCACGAAGTAAAGAACAAAGATAAAATCGTCCCTCCCCATCATATCATTGAACAGGGATTTTATTACTACGTACATCATATTTTTGTCAAGCGTACCGTTTGCGAGACATATCCCGTCAAAGACATGAAAAAAATGTTTTTACCCGATTACGGCTTCGCAAAGTATTTGTTAATCGTTCTGTAAGTATGTATGTATGCATTTATTTGCTCTGTAAAACCCCAAAATACTTTAACTAAAAATAAATAAAAAAAAACTTCAACCCGACTACTGAAAAATCACGCTCTAAAAAAAAAACGAAAATTTACCGCATGCACAACAAATCCCTCATATCGGCAAGAAGCTTTTAGTTGCCAGTGGTACCCTAATTCGTCAGGGGCCTGACTCCAACTTGTCAAAATGGACGAGGAAAAGGATAGTGCTATTCGTACTGTATAGCACCGACACTCTCTCTCTCTCTCTCTCTTTGTGAAACCATGATACTTATATGTCTTCGATCTACCCAAAGTATAACATGAAAAATCTTGATCCTTCTGCCCTCACCTGCTTACTGCTCCCACCGCTAAGATTACGACATTAAACTCGTCAGCTTATGTTAATGTAGCGTACATTAGATAGCTGTTTACACGTACCGAGTGATGTGGGTAGTGGCAGTGAAGCCGTGTGTACGTGTATGTATGTGCTGCTTGATGCGCGCCAAACTGGTCGCAGATTGAGATATTTTACTTGACGATGGAGGATCCCAATTGGTGTTTATTGGGCATGATTTAATCTTCAATTTAAAAATGCTTTACAAAATAGTAAGTAGCTACTTAATAAACAAGATTTCATTTAGGCCTGTTTCAGCCATGACAGCAGAAAATTAAATACGTATTGTATATTCAAGCAAGTCACTGCAGTATTTTCTAAAGTGTTGACGGCTAAGTTACTGTGGAGGCTATAAACAAGATTTCATCTAGGCCTGTTTCAGCCATGACAGCAGAAAATTAAATATGTATTGTATATTCAAGCAAGTCACTGCAGTATTTTCTAAAGTGTTGACGGCTAAGTTACTGTGGAGGCTATAAACAAGATTTCATCTAGGCCTGTTTCAGCCATGACAGCAGAAAATTAAATATGTATTGTATATTCAAGCAAGTCACTGCAGTATTTTCTAAAGTGTTGACGGCTAAGTTACTGTGGAGGCTATAAACAAGATTTCATCTAGGCCTGTTTCAGCCATGACAGCAGAAAATTAAATATGTATTGTATATTCAAGCAAGTCACTGCAGTATTTTCTAAAGTGTTGACGGCTAAGTTAACGTTGGGGCTACCTTTTTTTTTGCTGAACTGGGCCTTTTTGGTGCAGCCGTGAGGCACACTTTCCTGCTAACTTCTTACGTCAAACTTTACACTTTTTTATTTGCATTTTATCAGATGTAGATTATTATGAATCTAGTACCTATATTGTGTGTCTTTTAGTCTGTGCTAAATAAATGTATTTTTTTTCTTTTGCGTTATAGTTGGCTGGCAGGTTTGATTGTTTGATTCACCTTTCACAACGTCTCGTAAGTTCCTTACTACTAATCGGCAGTAGCATGAGGAAGAGTCATTCAATGCAATTTTTTTTTTTTTTTTTTATTCTCATTCGTTGTCTATGGGGCATGAAAAAAAAATAACGCTGTGAAATTATTAGTATTGTTTTAAATACAATAAATGAGAAAATTGGCCATAACCCTACTAGTGGGGCAAATAGTCATGGGATTTGTATAATTTGGCATCTCACTGTTGAGGTGTGATTGATTTGTTAATAAATAACCACACAGTCAGACTTTCATCTATATAATGTTAGTAGTATGGGTCAAATGACTCGCAAACGAGACGGCTAGTTAGGTAAACCTTGTCTCCAATTATTTATTTACTAGCTGTCCCATGTGGCTTCGCTCCCTTCAAATGGCTACCTACCTACCCTACATACATGATTGTTACGTAACCTTAACCGCTTACGCAGCGCACGCAACGAAAGCTCTCAATTATTTTTTTTCCCTATTTGCAACATTTTTCATTTACGCTCCGCTCCTATTGGTCGTAGCGTGATGTTAGATAACCTATAACCTTCCTCGTTAAATCGACTATTCAACAAAAAAATATTTTTCAATTCCAACCAGTAGTTCCTGTGATTAGCGCGTTCAAACAAACAAACTCTTCAGCTTTATAATATTACTAGCTGATCCCCGCGGCTTCACTCCAGTCAACTTGCTACCTACCTACCTACCTTACCTACCTTACCTACCATAACTACCCTACCCACCTACCCTATTCACCCTACTCTACCCTACCGTTCCTACAATACCCTACCCACCTACCCTTTAGTAGGTAGGTCCTACCAATTTGTTGAAATATTTATTTAAATAAGAAATAATATATATACTACTATACGAATGTAACCAACTTTTGTTTCTACCGGCGGCGGCGATCTAATTAAAATTTAGAACATAATCTGCTATTGTGAGTCAATCTTAAAAGATAGACATATGCTGTCGCGGACTTTTTTTTAGAAATTTTAAAGAGGAACATTTTCGTTATACACGATATTTGCGTAACTTAAACCGTTTACGCAGCGCACGCAACGGAAGGTCTCAAAAAGGATTTTTGTTCCCGTTTTTGCAACATTTTTCATTTAGGCTCGGCTCCTATTGGTTGTAGCGTGATGTTATATAGCCTATAGCCTTCCTCGATAAATGGACTATCCAACACAAAAATAATTTTTCAATTCCAACCAGTACTTCCTGAGATTAGCGCGTTCAAACAAACAAACAAACAAACTCTTCAGTTTTTTAGTATAGATTTATATCCATCCTGGGATTCAAACCTCACATTAAAAACCATCGACAAAAACCGTCCGTGTAAGTCCGGTGACAAGCAGTCAGCTGTCACCCATAGACTACTGGAGTTGAGACAGTGTCCGACACTGATTCATTGCGCTCTGCTTAGCGAGACGATGAAAAAATGTGTCTCAGATGAAAGTTAGTTAACAATCTCATTAGTGAATTAAGATTATTAATCAAAAGATAACAGTATAAATATCATATTCTTTGAGCAACAAAAAAGCGCTGCTTGTATTTTGGGGGAATGTTGGCTGGAATAAAACAGTACTCTCCTAGGGCTTAGGTACAGTACACATGTTAAATTTTGTCTTGTTATACTTTTTTTTTTTTTTTAACTTTGTATAGATATTTTATCGATTGTTTTGTGAATGTGTGAAGACTGTAGGCCTTCTAGATTTCTAGATGCTTGTTAACATTTTAGCTCGTTTTACTTCTTTTTTTTATATAATACATAATCTTAATTTTTAGTTTCTTACGACTTGTTGTCGGGCCTACGTTGTCCCCCCATATCTATGCTGTAACATGGAAATATTGTAAAACTAAACCATTTTTTTAAAAGAGTAACCGTGGAGTATCTTGCCGGTTCTTCTCCATAGAAAACGACCAACCCGTACCGTACACCTTTTTTCGACGTTTTATAAATGCCCATGAAGGCCTGTGTGAAATAAAAAAACTTGATGTTGTTTTTTTTTATTTATTGTCAGGTAAATTCATTCTTTATATAAAAGTTAATAAAGGCTACCAAAAATACGGTCAAGTACAGACTCATTCACTGAAGTTCCGTTCCTGAGAATGAAGTACACGTCCCATTTTCTAAGTTTTTAACCAACTTCCACAAGAAAGCTAAAAACCGGCCAAGTGCGAGTCGGACTCGCGCACGAAGGGTTCATGAGATACAGCCTGGTGACAGACAGACAGACAGACGGACCGCGAAGTCATAGTAATACGTAAACGGGACCCGTTTTTACTCTTTGGGTACGGAACCCTAAAAAAAAGCATTGAGGAGGACAAAAAGTCTCCGTGTAAGACCGGCGACAAGTACTCAGCTGTCAAGCATAGACTACTGGAGTTGAGACAGTGTCCGACACTTGATTCATTGCGCTCTGCTAAACGAGACGATGAAGTCAACTGGTATAGGAACAAAAAATTGTGTCTCAGATGTTTGATGACCACCTCATAAGTGAATGTTGACTCAAATGCTAGTGCAGTGGCCACTAATTAAAATACTAGGTATTGAAAAATCAAATCTTTGTGGCCCTTTCCCCAAAAGACAACCATTACGGTTTGTAGGGAGTTTAAAACAGACTTACCTCTGAGTTTGTTTCGGAATTTCTTTGGAGATGGTGGTAATAACTGAATTTTATTTGGCAGAACTGGAAGAAGCCCTTTCCCCAGGAGAGAGACAGAATAAATAGAAAAAGGGCGCAAAGATTTAATTTCGAAAATGTACTTTTCTTTTCTTATGGCTTTGGCTGTTTTTTACCCGGCTCCAAGTAAGTTTTTCGCGCGTATTTTGTATGTATGTATGTAATATTCTTTATTACCTCGTATCTTTTTAACCACTTTTACAGCTTTTTTATAATTAAGACATCGTTAAATAGGTCTTGGCCGCCCAAGTACCGTTAAATTGTTAATTCAATTGTTTTTTTCTTCGAGTCCCATCGAGTGGGGTAACAAAATAAAGGGCTTTTTGAGGTGATTAGAAAAATATATACCACTTATATGTTTAAAAGTCATTCGTAAAAAAAGTATACCTAAAAAGTTGTAAATAAAAAAGTAAATAAAATTAAAAACCCGACCGCAAAGATGTAAACAAGGAGAAAATCATGCTGTGCAGCCGGAGGATATTTATAGTTTTGGCCAGCCAGCTCGCGAATATGTATCCTCCAACTGCACAGCATAATTTTCTTCTTGTGTACATCTTTGCAGTCAGGTTTTTTAATTTTATTAACTTTTTCTCTCTTTCCTTCTTTTGCTGTCGCCGCAGATCTTTATTTGTAGTCATTATTTTAATGCTAGCACCTTAAAAACAGTACTACCATTTAGTGCTAAAACGGGCTACTACCAATTCTATGAAAGCTATTGACGCTATCTTGTAGCTATTAGTGGCCATCTCTGTTCGGAGTTAATGGCACCACATCGGGATATGGTAACATGGGGACCGCATTTAGTAAGTAGTTGGCTTATTAAATTGTATTACATTAATGTTATAGGTTTTGAATTTATCTGAGTTTAACTTGATAAGATAGTCATTAAAGAAACAAAGAATTGGGTATAATTGACAAATAATTACCACTCTTAGGTAAAAGCGGAAACTACATTAGGGTTTTTTTTTTTTTAACAACCTAATTGGAAGCCATTTGGGGTTGAAACATTAGGTCTATGGGGTCCGTTTGCGTGTGCGCATCGAGTTTTTCGAGAAATTAGCACAAAGCTCGTCGATTCTTCACGTGACCAGAGGGCTGGCCTTTACTTCGGCCATAGAATCAGCATTGCCATCCAACGTGGCAACGGTGCCAGCGTTCTGGGCACGTTTCTCATTGACATCGATGTGGACGAATTTTTTGATGCACAATGAGCACTTTTCCGTCTCCCTTTTGTATTTGCATATAGGTTTGTTTTTGTTTTTAGAATATTCAATTGTATATATGTTAATAAAATTATAATATATGTCTTAAATGGAAAAAAGGAAATTTAAAAAGTCAAAATCTCGACTGCTTAAGAATCGAACTACAAGATATAAACAAGAAGAAAATCATGCTATGCAGTCGGAGGATACATAAGGTTTTGGTCTGTCAGTTCGCGTATATGTAACAAGAACTAATCAAGAACCTAAGATAATTTTTAAATACTTATTCAATGATACCATACTTGACATTGTTCATCTTTTTTTTTCATGTTGACAATATCGCGTCTGGTGGTCGCTGTGGTGAACTTTGATCACTCTCATGTCTTTAGTGACACTTGCAAGATTAGGACGAACCGATTGACGTAAGAATCATCAATACCAAACACACAAACAAAGACTGATAAACACATTATCCTCCTTCGGCAGTCAGTTAAAAACCTGGATTAAGAATGGAGAATCTGAAGTTAGGCCTGATTTTATGCCACCAGTTTGGGTAAATTTTCTGTTGATGGAGTTTTAAATAAGTTGAAATAAAACACAATATATTTTTATTATTGTTACACTAATGTGTAGATTGGAATTCAAAGAGTCTTCAGTCCACGATAAAGCCTGTAGTTTTTGTCGATTATAGGCACCATTCACAAAGTCAAAGATTTGCCAAGATGAGGTGAAAATCTGTCTCCCATGAGCCCTTATTTTCATTGGGAACCTTCAAGCTTGAATAAAGCTACTAAGCGGCAGAAATGGAGCTGTTTTGTTGATTAAAGGCACCAATCACTAAGTCTTTGATTAGCCAAGATGAGGTGAAAATGTGTCTCCCATGAGCCCTTATTTTCATTGGGAACCTTCAAGCTTGAACAAAGCTACTTGGCGGCATTTTATATAAATGTTACTCTGTCTCTACCATTACCATAACTACATACTCCTACATTCAAAAGCAACTATTTAGCAACAGATAAATAAATAAATAGTCAATTACTCGATAAGAATCGTACCGATTAGACTCCAAACATTAAGGTATCGAGAAGCGATCCATCATGGCGTCGTGACTGTTTCGAGATAATTATATCACTCGTGCTCAGGCATGATCGATCGGCTGCCCGCCGTGAGGTGATGGGTTCAATCACTGGTTGAGGTATTTTTTAGGGTTCCGTACGACTGGATGAAAATCGCAGCTCTTATAGGATCACTCGTGTGTTTGTTTGCCAATTTTTTTGTTAATTTGCACCGACTGCTGGAATGATTCAGTCATTGGTACTTAAACATAATATCAACTTCTGTGACCCAACATGGACTCGTTATCACTACATATTGTAAAATAAAGTCTCCCGCCGCGTTTGTACGCGATAAACTCAAAAACTGCTGAACGGATTATCATGCGGGTTTCACCAATAGAAAGAGTGAGAAACGAGGAAGGTTTTTGTGTATAATTTGTCACGGGCGAAGCCGGGACTGGTCGCTAGTATGTAAATTATTTAAATTTTGGGTCCTTTTTGGGGAACCGAACAGAAAATTAAAAAAAAAGAAAATGTACCATCTGGCAAACGGAAGGACTGTATTATGAGGGTTTCATTTTTTTCTTAATTTTGATACAAATATTTTTGAAGTTATTTAATAAAATAGATGAAAATACTTATCGCAAAATTTAGAAAAAAAAATACATAAAATATTTCGCTACATATACATTTCACGAAAATCTGCAAGAAATCTATGGTATGGAAATATAATAATAAAAATATGATTAGATTGGAACCCTTTGTGCGTGAGTCCGACTCGCTCTTGGCCGGTTTTTGTGTGTCAAGTTAAAGTTGTATTTAGCTACTGTTTGTGAAATGTGTGTTAGAGTTATGATGGATTACTGTAGGATACATGGTTTTGTGGTGTTTTTGCTACTAGGTTATGCTTTTGGGTAGCTGACATCACCAGATGACTCCAGTAGTTTCATCTGCAAAGTAAGAAGATAGATATCAGTTGCCATACCAGAAACATGCCTGGAATGGCTTGTGGCCGTAATAGATCGTACTTGAGAACTCAATAACTCATACAATTAAAACGGCGGCAGATAATGGTACTGGTGTATTTCGAGGCAATCTTATAGCACGCAAAAATTTTTGCAAACCACAAATTATAAACATAAGGATATTTATTTATTTATTTAGACTTCATTCACAAAGGTAAAAAAAAGTTAACTAAAAAAATCTAAAAACCCGACTGCTTAAAAAGCGAACTAAAAAGACGTAAACAAGAAGAAAATCATGCTGTGCAGCCGGAGGATACATATTCGTGAGCTGGCTGACCAAAACCAGATATATCCTCCGACTGCACAGCATGATTTTATTCTTGTTTACGTCATTTTAGTTCGCTTTTCAAACAGTTCGATTTTTTGATTTTTTTAATGACCTTTTTTTATTTACAACTTTTTAGTTTTTTTTTTAGAATTAGTTTCATTTAAACATATAAGTGTTTTATATTTTTTGAATCACCTCTTAAAACCCTATATTTTGATACCCCACACGTATGGGTTTGGCAGTTTTTTTTCCCCCCCACAAATTGGCGCCGAAAATCCGCCATTTTTTTCTTTTCCAATTTTTATGTAGCCAGTAACACTCACAGGGTTAAGACGAATCGATTGACGTATGACTCATCAAAATCGACCAACGCGTTTGGTCTCTAAAACGCCATATAGGAACAAACATACATTCGGCAGTCGGGTAAAAAGGCGAAATTCATGCTTAAGGCACTCTCTACCAGTCAACCAAGGGTGGTGAAGAGACAACATGGCAGGTACATAGTTACACCGTGCACGGTGCAGCATTATACTCCAACTTACTTCTGCATCAATATTCGTTAGAAACTCAAATGCTAGGCTTTCTTCATTTTATGCCAAAAAACTTTTTTACCAAACAATACAAGTGAATGCAAAATAAAAACACTTCTTACTAACTGATATTTTTATTTTGTCATTGAGGTTTCGTTTCTTTGGTGTTTGATACCGCCTTCCGAAATTATTTTTCACTTGGTATTAGTGTTTTTATTTGTAAGTTGGTTGTGTTTTTGTAAAAAAGCCTTTTTTTCGCCTTTTAAGTTGTAGTATCTAGTAAGCAATTTCTATAGTAATGTACAATAAACAGACATGCGATTGCAGTAATTCCGAAAGATTTGCCATCATTTATTAAAGAGTTCTGTTGTATCTCTCCGAAGGCCTTCGTATGATCTTCACCAAGTTTATATAGACCACCTCGAAAAAGTACGCTTTCAAAAACAAAAGAATTTTCAAAATTAGTCAGCAATTCACGGAGAAATCGGTAAATATAAAAAGAAAAACATACAGTCGAACATAAAACCTCATTCGTTTTGGAAAGTTGATTAAAAAGAAGTAAGTACCTATCCTTTATGACCATGTAGATTTGAGAAATAGGCTATATCAGTAGAAACAGCAATGGAAGAGCCGAAAGGCAGACATAGAAGAATCAATCATAATCGTTAACAACCTGCCTGCAACAAGACAAATCATTTGTATTTCTATGTCATCAAGATCAAACAAACAGCCACCTACATAATTTCACTAATATTTACATAAGCTAAAACGACTAACAGTGCACCACCCACTATTCACTAAGTGTCCCCCACACATACCAGAGCTACCGACGACTTTTTCACATAAAATGGATGCCAATTACCCGTCCATATACAAAACACGGGCGACTTTTTGTCGTATGTCTGAAAAGGCACTAATTATGGTTTCCGGTTAGACAGAGGGAATGCTGGACGCGCGGGGAAAAAGTCGCAGAGGTGTGCGCGAGACGCGGCGAGACGCGCGACTCGAGCTTGGGTAGGGTTGGCATTCGCTGAAACTGAAGTACCTATTTCTAATCTGAGGCTGCTCAAGTTCTGATATTTAAGCATTTTTGATGTTGATACACTTTGACTTAGCGTGGTTTTGTATCAAAGCGAAGCACTACAAGAATCCAGCAGAAGTCTCAGAAGGAAACATTACCAACTCTCGATGATGATAATGTTGATTGCTCCAGGATTGTACATATTTCACCCTCTCCCTTTTTCACAACACTTGTTCAGGGTTAGGCCGGAGGACACGGTGAAACATACGGTGTAGGACTGCTCCAGTTTGGCGGAGCAACGCCGTGTCCTCGTGGGAGCGATCAGCTGCGGCGACCTCTCGCGTCCGGCTCTGTGCCAGGACATGGTACTGAGCGAGAGGGTATGGGAAGCTGTCTGCTCCTTCTGTGAAGCAGTAATGCTCGCAAAGAAGGAGGCAGAGTGCGTGAGGGAGACGCAAAGGAGACACCCCTAGCCACCGCAGGAGACGCCCTGGGCGTCGGGAGTCACGAGCTGATTCCCGATCACCGTAGGCGCGGGATTGCGGACGGCAAGTAATGGGTAGCTCGCCGTTCGATAAGGATCAGGCCTGAGTCGACGGCACGTAGTGATCCACGTGCGCCTCGAAGAGATGTCAGCAAAAGTGACGGGGCCCACTAGTGCCGATGCCTGTCTGGGTCGCGAATGAATTTAAAAGAGAGTTACTGCGGCCCTAGTACAAGCAACTGAAGGAACACGGGTGGGTTTTAGTCATTAACAGTCTGACACTCTTACTCACTTACTTTTCCCGCTTCACCCAGAGCGGGATAAGTCATTGGACGATTAACCAAGCCAAAAAAAATGGTATCTGCACTTGTCTGATACCCCGATGATTCACTCTAAGCGCTTCTTCTCCTGATTTAAATGCGCATGGCGTGAGTCTGGAATTGAGCAGTATTTGTGTTCCGTTGCAACTGTAACCCGTCAATGCAAGAGTGAACAGGCATCTTCTAGTCATGCTATTTCTATTATTGGTTTTCTGAACTATAATATTAGAAACTGAAAAGTTTTCACGGTTTTTCCAAGCTGTACCTAAATCACAATTCCGTGCGTTTAATAGGTACCTATTTACCTACTCATTTATTATTTTAATTATGTATAGAATCCCTAAAATCGTTATTAAATAGGTAAGCTTGAATTTTGGCCAGCTTCTTAAAGAAAGGAAATGTGTATTAATTTTTCAGAAAATAAATATCATCTTCCTGGCCTTGGCCCAAGTTACTTGGCGTTGGCACAACAGATTAAAACCTAAACAGTAAATATTTCCACCAGTGCTAGGCCCTAATAAATATCTCTAAACGCGACTTCTATCAGTAAGCCCCTCACGTACAACCCAGCGCAGAGCTCTACCTACAAGGGCTAATGAATATCTTCATTGCGGAACATGTGTACCGAATTACTGGCTAACCATCTGAAGTACTAACGGTAGCTTTTTATATAGATATCAGCTTTTATTGAAGGAAATATGAGTCAATGAAAAATTTATATTAAGTTATGATATGGGAGTTGGTTTTATCGAGAGCGGTTGTGCCGAGTTCGAGATTGTTGCAGGTCTGGTTAAGCAAATGTAGTTCTTATTAGTCTTGGTGAATGTTTTTAGAAGGAGATTTTAGGTTATTGTTAATTTTAATATCATCTTTTATAATGATCTACACACATCACATCACATCATCAGCCTATTGATGTTCCCACTACTGGGACACAGGCCTCCTCTCTTTGAGAGGGAATGGGCCGTAATCCACAACGCGGGCCCAGTGCAGGTTGGTGGATATCACGAGTCTTCGAATTTTTGGTTCTAAGACATGCCGGTTTCCTCACGATGTTTTCCTTCACCGTTTTGAGACCAGTGGTGATGAAATAATTTACACAAAGTAAAGCGCCTGCCTGGGCTCGAACCCACGACCTACAACTTGTAAGTCGCGGCCGATACCACTGGGCCACCCCTGGTATAATGATCTAATCCCTATTAATTCAATTAAATAGATTTAATATAATTTATTAAGATACATAATATAAATGTTATCAAGTTAAGGCAGAGAGGCCTGTCCCTGTGCCAGGACAGGCCGCTCTTCCGTGTTGACCCAGTTTTTTGATCGGTAGTTAACTTAACCAATGGTTAAATATGCTAACCGATGGTTAATTTTTTTGATAAAACGCCTTAATTCGTCAATTCTTAGTCTAAAAAAAGATTTTAACAAAAAGACAAGTCGGTGTCTTTTGCACTCATTGTTTGCCGTTATTCGACACCGAATTCGGAAAATAAAGTTATTTATCGCTTTGTAGTGTTTTGCTTGTGAAGTCGGTTTGATTTTTTGTTAGATGTTTTTTTATTTTCCTCTTTTTAGTTTTGTTAGGTACCTCCAATTAATATGAAAATCATTTATAGCCACGTACATCTCATGACGATTCAAATAAGCGCAAACACGATTTCACATACACTAGGATACATTGTTTTATTTCGGAGTTCCAGTGGCCATTGTCGTCTTCTTCATCAGTTCAACTTCACCAAATGATACTTTCTGAGTGCAAATGATGGCATTATTGATGAGAATACCAAAATCGCTATATGTATGCCTATAATATTTGAGGAGTTCCCTCGATTTCTCTAGGATTTCATCATCAGATCCTGGTTTCCTTATCATGGTACCACCCTTGAAATATCTCCTTTCCAACAAAAAAGGAATCATCTAAATCGGTTCATAAACGACGAAGTTATTTGCGAACACACATAAAATAAAATATATATATATTTTCGAATTGAGAAACCTCTTTCTTTTTGGGAAGTCGGTTAACGAACGACGTTAATGGTCAAATAACTCTTTGCCGAAATTTACAGCCATTGGTTTTGAGTTAACTACGGGTAAAAAGTTGTCAAAAAATACTTGATAAAGAACCCACCAAAAATAGTAAAGTCTGCAACTGAGTACCATTTAATTTTGCTCTGATTATTTTATTTTTAATTGACATTGCGGTTTCAAGAGATTGATTGACATGACATATGTCAAGTTATATGAATTCATTCAACTCTTACATAATAATTATGCAAAAAAAGTGTATGATTAATAAATTAAATTCTCTGTCGTCAAATTATCCTGTTCTTGTAATGGTGTCGATCTACAAGAAAACATTGCGCTGTACAATTAATGCAGACTTTATATTCGATATTTTAAATTTCTGGGTTTAAAAGAAACCAAACCAAACTTGAACAAAGTTCAAACTTAGTTTAAGGTCTAGACTTATAAACTGACTATTTATTTGTCAAGTTGCTATTGCTCAGCATGCGATTCTGGGTTTGATTCTCGAGTGGCGCAAAATGCTAAGCAGTCCGGAGTCTGACTTTGTGCCCGATTGATGGAAATAGGCTCGACAAAGACGTGGACGACCTCTTGCGTTGCGACGATACACGACGTGTCGCAACGCATGTGTGATATACAATGCGTTGATCCGTTTCGTCCGTGCAACGCAATAATGGTGCCTCAGCCTTACATGGGATTTAAAAATTCAAATATATATGTGTACTTATGTTATTATTAAATATTTTTTTTCAATATCCAGGCTGAGATTAATTCAATTAATTGGCCGAGTATACTTCAAGAGGTTGGTATCCTTTTACCTATGTTTTAAATCTCAAAAGGATTTAAAGCGTCTTTCCTGCTATAGTCAGCGCAGAAAAACTTAAGAAAACTTTTTATCTAAAAAAAACCAAAACAAAACACTACAAAGCGAAAAATTACTTTCTTTTCTGCCTTTGACACCGACTTCCGAAAAGAAAATTATTTTATGCTTTGTGTTGTTTTGTTTTGGGAGTCAATTTAATATATATTAATAAATAAATAAATATTTGATATTTTTCTCTTTTTATTAGTTTCGACATCTTATTATATATTACCATAAAACATGCGTTATAAAGGAAATCTGAAATACTACTCGTCAGATTTAATCAAAACTGTATGGACCACATGAAAAGCACCGGCTTTAAAATAAAAAAAAGAATCATCAAAATCCGTTTACATAGCAAAAAGTTCTACACACATAAAAAAAATACAATCGAATTGAGGACCTCCTCCTTTTTTGGAAGTGAGTTAATAACATTATTCTTGTCACTACATCTTGCTGACAGACATAAAACAAAAACACTATGTAGATTGATGTCACAGAATTAAAATAGAAGGAAACTATGTTAATTTTCTAACGTTTTCTTGTACAGTGTCGGACATTAGCGCATTACACCAGACGTGTTCATCTACTTATGTCCGTATATGTACAAATTGCAGGCAAGAACTCCTCAGGAGCTGGGCTATTCCGAAGACGTGCATGTGATTGAGTTTTTCACAAGAACAACTATGTATTTAAAGTTTGTATGTGGTTTTACTTGTCATATATGAGCGGTGGTTGCAACACGAGGCGATGTCAACTGATGTAGGTAGTGTGGTGGGAATTGAAAATCAGTTTGATACAATGTTGTGTATTGAACTCGGGAGAGACTGAGAGAGTGGCAGTCTGAAATTGGCACCGATGCAGATGGCGAAAAGATCTGTAAGAAAAAAAGTGAGGAAAGTTTTGAGTATGAATGTTAATGGCTATAAGATGAGAGGAAGACCAAAGAATGGACAAGATAGGTGACTAAACGCTAGTATGGAAAAACAAGAAGACAATGCCGTGGCAAGGTAATTGAATGATGATGAAACTGTTCTTAAAAATGTGGGTTCTAAGAACAGTTTCATTATATTTCAGTATATACTCTACGATATAGGAGACCGGAAATTAAAAAAATATCTTCAGAAAATTCTCGAATAGTGCTCTTTCATAAAACTAGATGTGAGTAGAGATTGATAAGACTACTGTCAAAATGCTATACTACCAAATACCAGTTGGATGCACTTGCGTCGAAAAACGGGCCTAGAGGCTCGTCAGCAATGAGATATTGGTCGAGCCTAGGCTCTGGAGCGTTGAACATCGGTGTCGAGTTGCCAGCCTGTTGGTTTTGTATCGGTTACATTTCGGGGAGTGTGCGTTGGAATTGCATGAACGAATTCCTCCTAGCCCGTTTCATCATCGGACTACAAGACACACGGCGATGCGTCATCGGTACATAATGGACATCCCACTCATAACACCAAACGTTTTGGGCATACTTTTGTTATGCGTACAGCAAAGGAATGGAATTCCCTGCCAGAGTCTTTATTTCCTGATAGCTACAACCTGGGAGTCTTTAAGTCAAGAGTGAATAGGTTTCTTCTAGGCAAGCGTACTTCACCGTCGACCACAACATCGCTTACCATCAGGTGAGATAGTGGTCAAGCGCGAGCTTATCATTAATAAAATAAAACCTTCTCCACAATTAAGCTTTCTAGAAAACTGACAGGTCGAGAATGAGACAGGTTGTTTGAAAATTCTGGGACTAGATTTTCTTCCAAACAAATTTGTGGTAGAATGCGTTATTTAATACCATTTATGTTGCATTTATGTTGTAATTTCAATCATCAATGACCGTTTAATTTAAGGCCTAGACCTAATACCAAACTAGTTAGACTTCAACTCATCAAATAGTGTCGAAGAATCATTGACAACATTTTTGACGAACGTGTTTTTACAGTTAGTCCGCTATGTTTTAAGTAGCATCACGTAAGTAGAGATAATTTGTAGTGTCAGTAATTGTGGATAGACTTCTCATGAATCTACCGGTTGTCGTTTTACCAACAGGATACACATTGATCGCTTTTTTCACAGTTCTAAGTATTTTTTAGTACCTATAGGTACCTACTCATTTAAGTCTTAGGAAATTTATTCTATTCTAAGTTTAAAATTGTCAACCTACGTCGAACAAGCGTGCTCGTGCCTTCTTGTATTAAAAGAGCCCTTTGTCCTGCAGTGGGACAGTTAGAAGCTGGTTTTTATAAGTTTGGACCAAGACAGAAGATGATGCAGAGACAAGGCTTGCAAGAGAGGCAAGGTTTTAGCACTGGGACACCACGACACTTTAAATGTATAAATGTACTGAAAAATATCTCTTTAAAATATAAGTTTACATAACTAAATTCATATATTCTATTTTAATTTAAAACATTCGACTACTTATTTACTCGATTCTTGCAAGATCTTGGATCCTATTAAAACGTATAACGATAAAAAGAAATTGTCTCCACAACCAATTTATCCTTGTAAAATATCGCCACTATTACCTATTCTGGCAAACTCTAATTTACGGTCGCAATCAGCCCGATGGGATTAACTTAAAGGTCCACATACGTAGCGGGCGCTTGTTCACTCACATAATTAACGTCAGAGACACACCAGTGTGCTGTCGCTCAACACACAAGTGCCGAAGTGAACACGCTGGCAGCTAACATGCTTTAGTTTCCTTATACAGGCAAATGGATTAAGTATAAGTTTGAGTTTAATAAAGGGAAATAATAAACGTGTTGGGAAAGGTGGGTTGGGGAGAAATAAATTGTGGTTGGTTTCCTCATCCATCAAGCTACGTCTAGTAGGTTCTTTCTGCTTCCTATTAACAGGAAGTCTTGTTTTTAGTTTTTAATTGCATCTATCAAAAGTAGTACAAGCTTATCTTGTCCGAGATAGGTAGAGCTAGGTATTTTATTGTTAATCAAATTGTAACACAACTCTTTTCGCCTCGTCTTGTTCTAGCACTCTCTTTGATCAGGCACAGGGCCTGAGGTCTTCTGAGTTTGATTTTTTGACGTGCCGTACTGACGACGACGGTACTTCGACGTAATCTGGTGTTTCCATATAGAATTTCTCAGTAGTTCAGAGTCTGGATTTGTGCCCGGCAATACTGGTAACTGGCCTGCCTTGCCTTGGAGTACTAAAGATACACCTTTCTACCTAACTCTTCGGGAATATGTTATGAGTATGTCATGCTGATCTCATTAAACGTTGTGAAAGCTTGATCACCAGACAAAGTCCGCTGGTAATTTTGGCAGCGTAAGCCAATGCCACTCATGGCAGGATTTTCACAATCATTATTACTGATAAAAACGTCTTTGTCTAGAGGCTCCTAATTTTCACACAAGAATGTGATAATCAGCATAAAATCTCATTTTCCATTCCCTCATTACCAATCATTAAAACATTAATGCCTAGACATCTAGACCAGCCTAAGAACCTCGCCGTGATTAAACGAGTGCCAGACATCAGCGAGAACACTGCGTCACGATTGGTTGTCAGAACCATGATGTTAGCCAATAGACGGCCGTCTCAATGACCTAGATACCTTCAGTTATTCTGTAGCTTACCTAGACTTCGATTGATTTGGTTCTGTATTACTTTTATTTATTTCATTTAGCAATATTCGCCAAAACAACAACGCGGCTGGACCAGAAAGAAAAACGAGAAAGCGCGATGGCCTCTTCTCAAAAGATTAGCTAGCTAGCCTATATATATTCTGCAATAGTCCTTCACCAGCCGGATGTTGTCCTTGCACTTGCATAATAGTGTATCATAACATTGAAAGCGTCTATCGGGGCCTCTTAGTGTTGGCTTCATACGTCTGCCAAAGATCTGGAATCCCAGGGTCCTAGGAAATATCCAAGATGTTGGAAAATTCACCTGAGATTTTTGATAAACCCCACTTTTCAGCTTTAGTTCACCTCTAGATCTTCTAAGTCTATATCTATACTAATATTATAAAGAGGAAAGATTTGTATTTTTGTATGTAACGAATAAACTTAAAAACTACAAACGAAATCGGTCCATTTCAAAAATTCTTTCACTTTTGGGAAGCTACACTATCCCCGGGTGACATGGGCATACTTTTTATCCCTGTATTTCCACGGGAACGGAAACAGCGCCGGTGTAAACGAGAAGCGTCTAGTCTATAATAATCGACTTTGCAAAGCGTTGCTTCAATTAATTACAGTACATAAACTGTAATTAGTTGACGCAACACTTTGTATGCCGCATGTCTTGACTGAAATGAACTTCAAGAATCACCAAATACTCGTAGTGCCCATTAAAATTTCGACGACATCGTGGCAGAACAAAACCATGTAAAGACAGCTCAATTCCTACCAAAAAGACTGGCCCCGAATAATGCAGGCCATCTGGACTAGATTAATACCAAACCACAATACAACCGAGTAAACGACAATGAATAACTATTTATTCGGTTTCGAGTTATGATTTTTGTTATCATTTGATTGACAGACAATATAGCTCAGACTGACCGATTAAATGACCTTTTGGCAAAACATTATGGCGTAGAATTCTAACAATAAAGTAACCTTCGCCAACCACAATGGTCATCCCAGCAAACATTATCAATTAACGAACAATTTTAACGACCGCACATTTTTTCTTCTCCCATTTCTTTTCGTCAGCCGTCATTCCATCAACGTTACACTACTCAATTGAATTATTTTTTGTCTCTATCTGACGCGCAGGAGTCGCATAAGTGGGAGCAGTCATGAATAATGGATGATCGTGCGCCCGCGCCGCGTATCGATCACGCCGCCCTAATGATCTAGTATCGAGAGGTGATCTATAGTGTGAGATTGTGCGGTGGCTATGAGTTTTGAGTAATATTGGTCCAGAGTCTTATTGGTCTCGTATGCAAAATTTCTGAGCATGAGGTCCTGGGATTGGATTTTGCCCAGACGATGAGAGAATCCGGACAGAAAAACATACAACTTGATAAGTGACATTCTATCAGCATGTCACTTCACACAATCCCATACAATGCTGATAATGTCTAAAATGTATGGGATTGTCAAGCGCTATCGAAATGAAGGAAGGAGAGGGCTCGGAGGCTTGGAGTAGAGGAAGGAGGATATCCGCAGGAGAACCAAAGTTAACGACATAGCCCGAAGAATTGCGAAACTCAAATGGCAGGGGACATTGCTCTCAGAACGGATGGCCGATGGTGCCGTAAAGTTCTGGAATGGCGATGCGTTGGAAGGCCTCCCACTAGGTAGATGGATGACCTGGTTAAGGTTACGGGAATACGCTAGATGTGGGACGCACGGGATCGGTCAATGTGGCGACGCCTGGGGGAGGCCTATGTCCAGCAGTGGACGTCTTTCGGCTGAAATGATGTTGATGATGATCGAAATGACACGTGATTGTATTAGCATTTTAGTATTTTGACCATTGCCATTACTGAAATCGAATGACACTAAGTTTAGAGCTTTTGGTATTCCTGTGGATATGTGGATGTGCCTATTATAAAGGTTGTCTCAAATAGTTTTCCGTTTTTGATAATTAATTAGAAAAATAAACACTAGATTGTGTTCAAACTCGTTTTATTTACTGTTAAATTAAAGAGCAGTTTTTTAATTTTACATACGAAAAAGTTTTTTTTTTAAATTTCAATGTCTAGAACTAAAATTTACAATCACTCGCTAGAGCTTCTTCAAAAATGTAAAGGGCAATAATTTCTTGAATTGATATGGCAGCCCAAATCCCAGATTTAACACCTGGCGTTTTATTACCTATGGGGCTATTGCCAGCCAAAAATTGCCACCCAACCTGAATGTTTTAAAGCAAGCAAAGAAAAATAAATTTTGAACCACTCCTTAGGAACATATCTGCCTAATCCTTCTGGCAATAGGTAATCGTGAACATGACCTACGAGTTCCAAGTCGTAGGTAACTTGTAACTTGTCGAGGCGGCGGGGCTCATAACCGAGGCTTGGTCACCCACGGTGAAGCGAAGAGGAACCCGAGGAGGGGCCGCTCGTCAGGGCTTTTGCCGATAAGCCAACGACGTAGCGGCCAACATTCAGGTTGCGGTGCTGCCTGGGCGACATCGCAACTGAGGCGGACCGCGGGGGCCTCCAAAACCCATTCGATATCGCAGCTGAGGGTTGGAGGCCGCGGCGGGAGAGGAGTGCCGGTATTGCGATGCGCCGCACTCCCTACCTTCCGCGGCCTGGACGGGATCGCCACCGTCTGATGGCGGTTGCGGTGGGGCCGCAGGGGAGGAGGAGTGTCAGTATAGCGTTGGCCGCTCTCCCTATCTCCTGCGGCCGATAAATGGTAGATGGCGGGGCCATTGACCTTGACCCGTCACAAGGGGACCAAGGGTGCCACAAACGGAGTCGTTTGGCACCCATGTTCTGGTTTGGTCCCTGGGGTGGTCGCAGCGCACAATGTGTAGAAGGTGAGCCATGGGGAGCACTCCCTATCACCGGCGGAGCGTCGACTGCGGCTGTCTATGCTATCGGCGGTAGCGCAGTATGCATGAGCATATCTCAACGCTAAAAAAAAATGGTCACGATCTTAAACCCAGGTAGAATTGCAAAGTCAGTTTGACAAGGAAACGAGAACCATATGGAACGTTTAATTTTCCAATTGAACAAAGTTTCTAATTATTCTCATCATAGCATGGTCACCCTTCTAATAATAATGCAACATTCTCATACCCGTATGGCTGCGCTTGCGTCGACCGCCTTCTGTTTTGGTCGTGATTTAAGTGCTAAAGGCGCATTCCTACCATCACGCCAGTTGCCTTGAAGGGGTGGGTAGGATAAGGAATGGTTGGTTCTTGTGCGGATGGATTGAGTTATAGTTAGTTGCACTTATGTTTCATGTTATTAGCTCGTATGGTTCCTGGTAAGGTTAGGTCTGTCAGGAAAGGGCATAGGAGAATATATGAGAATAAAATTCGTTCTAAGTCCGTAAACAGTAGGTATAGCTCGATTTTAAAGGGAAATTCATTGCCTGTAAATGGATCAATTGAAATAAGAAATCTTATTATACAAATAATTTTAATTGAAGTGTTTATTTGTAATAACAAAATAAAAGCTTTTTTAGTAAAAAGCATATGAAAGTATATACGCCACTTTTAATTAAAAGACTAAGGAGTGGAAATTCCTGCCGGAGTCTTTGTTGCCTGATAGTTACTACCTTGGGGTCTTTAAGTCAAGAGTGTATAGGTTACTTCTAGGCAAGCGTGTTACACCGTCGACCACATCATCACTTACCATCGCGCGAGATAGTGGTCAAAAGTGAGCCTATCGATAAAAAAAGAAGACAATAAAAAAAAAGTCTGTCTGTTTATTCCGGGTAATCTCCGAAACGTCTGGGCCGATCATAACGTGATTTTCTTTGGCAAATAGCTGATATTATAAGAATTAGAACTGCAGCTACTTCTATTTTAATAGGGGTCCCGCGTCAGGAATTAAAACCCATGATATTATTTTGAGTTTGACACAAATGAAGTCGCGGGCAACAGCTTGTCTATTTAATAATCAAATCTAGCTCAAAATCAAATCACCTTTCACGCATCACAAACCAGTTCCTCTCACATATCGTCTATGATTGAATAATTCTCTATTGTCTATGAGGCTACAGTTTGATTCATTGTCTATGTTCTATTACTCTATAATCACGCTGTGAGCGATGGGGCGTTGTTTATGGCATGCAGATTATCATATGATTGAATTTGCCTTCGGGTTTATCTGTTACTCAATGTGATTTATCATGGTAGGAAGATAATTGATAATTGCGGGATAATTTATTTGGTCATTTAAACTTTGATAGTTTGAACTTGATATCGAGCAAGTCGGTTTTATGGTCCTGGTGCATTACTGTCGTTTGAAGTTAAGTAGGGGCTTGAGAAAATGTGCATATTAGTGGCTTATGTATCATTTTATTTGCGACTAGCGGATGCCTCGCAGTTTCACCCGCGTATTTCCCGTTCCCGTGAGAATACAGGGATAAAAAAAACTTTTTAGCAAAAAAATACTACCGACTTCCAAATAAAAGACTACAAAGTGAAAAATAACTTTATTTTTGGAAGACGGTGTCTTTCTTTTCCTATTTTTTTGCGATATGGACACCGACTTCCAAAAATAAAGTTATTTTTCACTTTGAAGTCTTTTATTTGGAAGTCGGTAGTATTTTTTTGCTAAAAAGTTTTTTTTATTTTTCCCTTTTTAGTTGTACCTACCTAAAATAGGCACCTAACGCCAGAATAGATTACCCGAATAACATGAAACATGAACATAACCGGTGAAATGAGAGATCTGCGTACCCTTTTAGAGCGTACTGGCGTGATGTTATGTTATGAAATGATATAAACAATAAACAGGCATGCGATTGCATCAATCCCGAATGATTTGCCGTTAGTTATTGAAGAGTTCTGTCGTATATCTCCAAAGTTCTTCATCAGATCTTCACCAAACTAAAATGGGACCAATTTCGAAACACACTCTTTCAAACAAAAAAAGAATTTTCAAAATCGGTTCACAATTGACGGAGATATAGGTGAACATACATAAAAAAAAAACTTACGAGAAGTCGAACATAGAACCTCCTCCTTTTTGGTAAGTCGGTTAAAAAGTAGCCTATGTCACCCGGGTATAGTGTAGCTTCCCAACGGTGAAAGAATTTTTGAAATTAGTCCAGTAGTTTTTAAGTTTATTCATTATATACAAAAATAAAAAAAAATCCTCATTATATTATTAGTATTGATTAGTATAGACTAGTATAGATAGTGATTGTCAAAATGCCAAAAATCTGGATTACTCCTCTACACACACAAGTGGCATTCGATGTCAGCGAAGGCGATAGCCGAAATGTCAAAACGTAACGGATAGATCACGTGATTGTTAGATATCGCTTATCAATCCCATACAATTTTGCCTTTTTGGCAATCGCTATCGCCACGCTTTCAATGATAAAATGACACTTGTCTAGTGCCTTACGATAGCGTTTGGCAATCCCATAAATTTTTGACTTGATTCCAATCGCTATTTCGATGCTTTCATAATTATGTGTAGTGCCTCTGCGGCGATGATGTCATATAAAGCATCGTGGGGCTCCAGAAAATGTGCAAGCTAGGAGAATCCTTCTTGCGTTAGTAGAAAGTTATCGTCTTGATATGATAAATCTTTCTGCCTGTTTATCTGGGGTTAGGTCAGAGCATCACGTTTTCTTTTATCCATTTCTTTCAGCCTCATCTAGGGTGCCATATTTTAGGGGGCCCAATATCTTCTTTCTTTCATTCCCACTATGGGTGATAAGTTGTCAAAGTAATGGGGTTTAAGGGTGATTAAAAAAATAAATATAACACTTATAGTTTTAAAAGAAATTCGAAAAACAATTATAACTAAAAACTAAAATAAAAAGTTAATTAAAAATATCAAAAAACCTGACTGCTTCAGAATGGAACTAAAAAGACGTAAACAAGAAGAAAATTATGCTGTGCAGTCGGAGGATACATATTCGCGAGCTGGTTGACCAAAACCAGATGTATCCTCCCTTTGTTTTTAGTTAGCTTCTTAAGCAGTCAGGTTTTTTGACTTTTTAATCAACTTTTTGTATATTGTCTTTTGTTTTTTTGGTTCTGATGAAACCACCATCAGATTATCAATTGTTGGAAACACAGCCTTGTCCTCGAACTACTATTACTGCACGGCACATTGATGCCCCTAGAATTCTACCACATTTAATGCAATTCTTCACAGCTAAAATATATCTATTTCTTGACTAACTCTTTCACGTGGATAATTAGATATAATCCACTACTACTAACCATGTCATTTCAATAATATTTTATGTGCACATTATCCTACTTTTCAGACCGTCTAGCGGCCTAGACCTTATACCGGTTTCACACACAATGCTATTATAATTACGATCATATTGCATGGACATGGGTAGGTATGTTTTGTTTGTGTGGTAGATATTGAAACTGAGAGCTTCTAAGGCACTTTCGATGTTGTTAGTAACAGCGAAAGTGCCTTAGAAGCTCTCAGTTGGCCCAATTATTTAATACTAGCACTTTTTATACATTGGTTTGTGGAACTGTCTATCTGACTGGGGCGGCAGTATGTTGATAGCAACACAATCAATCTGCCTAGCCTTTGCCCAACTATATTAGGGTTGGCTTCCAGTCTTACCGGTTCAGCTGAGTAAGTGGACACACATGGAGCGACTGCCTATCTGACCTCTACGACCCAGTAACTGAGTAACACGGTACCCCTTGGCAAGACTGGTGTCAGATCTCAAGCTTCTGACAACTCGTAACGACTGTCAAAGATCTTCAAATGACAGCCGGGACCAACGGCTTAAATTGCTTACCGAGGCACGGAGGAAACTCGGTGTTTTGAAATTGCCACCCATCTACGGACCGACCTCGTCAAGCGTTGCTTAACTTTGATGATCGACCAGTGCGGTTGTTATTATTTGACCACGAGCTCCTCCTGTTGATAGCAACACAAACTTATTATATTTCTTGTTTAGTCTGTTACTATATTTTATCTGTGTAAAATTACTGACATCTCTCTTCTCTATAACCTCTGGTCTAAAATTGTATCATTTACCAGCCTACATCACATACAGTCCATTTAAAGCTTCTAACAGCTTCTGCCAGCGGCTTTACTTGCGTTAACTATGTTGTATTATCCAAAGGGAACATTTTATTGCGATATAAAATCCGGCCAAGTGCGAGTCGGACTCGCGCACGAAGGGTTCCGTACTTGGTAAATTGCGGTTTACGATTTATGACGTATTAAAAAAAAACTACTTACTAGATCTCGTTCAAACCAATGGTAAAACCGGTGGTAGTTTACATGGTAATGTACATCATATATTTTTTTTTAGTTTTATCATTCTCTTATTTCAGAAGTTACAGGGCGGGGACACACATTTTACCACTTTGGAAGTGTCTCTCGCGCAAACTATTCAGTTTAGAAAAAAACGATATTAGAAACCTCAATATCATTTTTGAAGACCTATCCATAGATACCCCAAACATATGGGTTTAATGGGAAAAAAAATTAGTTTAGTTTCAAGTATTATTCCAAGTGACCCCCAAAATGTATTGTTTGTTTTCTATTTTTGAGTGAAAATCTTAATGCGGTTCACAGAATACATCTACTTACCAAGTTTCAACAGCATAGTTCTCATAGATTCGGAAAAAAGTGGCTGTGACATACGGACGGACAGACAGACAGACATGACGAATCTATAAGGGTTCCGTTTTTTGCCATTTGGCTACGGAACCCTAAAAAGTATCCTATTTCCTTATCCAGGTTCTGGTTTAACGGTATGCCAAGTTTCAACCAAATCTGTTCTGTGTTAGGCGTGAGAAGATAACAAATATATAGAGTTACTTTCGCATTTATAATTATAAAGGTTGCCGTTGTCGATCATTCTGCCATACAAACGTAGTCTGGCGATTAATCCACTGTTTGACGGTGTACGTTCAAAATAACAAATGATATCAATTTGTCTCATCATTATCTATCCCTGTATGGAAAAAAAAAGGAAAAAAATTATAAATGAAAGGTATGAGTGTCGAAAGTTCCATATTTCAACACTAATTTTAACGCATATTTGGGCGCAAATAAATACCATAAGAAAAAGGAAAATTGCTAAACAGTCACCAGACAGGGATAGAATAATAGTTTAACAATGCAAATAATTTTATTTTGAACATATACATTTAGTAATTTTACATGATATTCATACTTCCAAAGATCTGTTTATAAAATTTCGTTTCGTTTTCGTACTAAATCATCATCAATTTCGCTTCAATTTTGCAAAAGTGTGTATTCGTACGCGAACCAGCTTCTTCTCATCACAGTATCTATCTCTTTCACACGTGTTGTCGGATGAGATAGCATGCATTATAACCCCGCGCACAAAATAGTTAGTGCCGTCGACTAGGGCAACCTTTAGTATGGATGGACTTGGCACATACTTGAAACTTTAAAAACCAAATCCATTGTGAACAGATTCGTTTTGTGTTTGATTAACCCCTGACCCACGCTTGAACAAAGCTACAAGAACCTATCAATTGATTCGACATGATATACTGACAAATAGTTGAATAGTCTCAAAGTATTACAACATTCCACAAATCATTCTCACTACTTTTTCGCCGCGGCTTTGTTTTCGTAACTTATTCGACAAATACCGTGTTTTGGCCGAATAGGATGTATATCTGTCTATTGAAGTCAGCGTGATCGAATCAATCTCCAGAGATTACCTCTTGCAAACAAACACACTTACATCTCCATAATATTAGTTTATGTTGTTATTAAAAAGCGGCATTTTCATACCGATACGTGTAAAGTAGGGATGTTACGAAGGTTCGATTTCGATGCCGAAAAGTCGGAACTGCTGAGCAAATGCAGCTTTTGCATTTCAGATTTGATTGATAATCTTGTTTTGTTATACGGTAGCTTTTTTGATGAAACTTAGGAAAAGTATGTCTTCCACAAATATACCTATAGCTTAGACTTGAACCATCGGTACAGAAACAGGATTACCCTTTATTGAGTTATGCCGAAAAGTACTAAAACTTTAGATAAGACAACTTCGGTTTTGGATTTTTTGGGTCAAAATTCAAATTTTGGGTCACCGTCTCAACTCTAGATTACATTTTCAGTCGACTACTATGAAATAATTTTTGTCAACGTACATAGACCTAAAAGGTAGAGGAGAAGTAATGATGAACGAATTTAAACAACCCTCCTCGGGCAGATTAGTTTTTACCCGACTGCCGAAGGAGGGTAATGTGTTTATCAGTCTATGTATGTATGTATGTAAGTATGTATGTAAGTATGTATGTATGTTTGTTCCTATATGGCGTTCTAGAGACCAAACGCGTTGGCAGATTTTGATGATTCGTACGTCAATCGATTCGTCTTAACCCTGCGAGTGTCATAGGCACACATTAAAATTGGACAATAGAAAAATGGTGGATATTGGGCGCCATATTGTGGGGGCCCAAATAATTTTCTCCTTCTAAACCCATCGTGTGGGGTATCAAAGGGTTAAATGAGGTGATTTCAAAAATATATAACACTTATATGTTTAAATGTATCTAATTCGAAAAAAAACTAACTAAAAGTTATAAATAAAAAAAGTTAAATCAAAAAATCAAAAAACCCGACTGATTTTTATGTTATGATTGATTTATCTATAGAAGTTGTAGGGTGGCAGGCTCATTTTAAAATCAGCTACTCAACTACCCATTTTTTTAATATTTTCATCTGAGCAAAATATGAGTTTTATTCGTATAACATAGTGTAATTAATTTGTAAAGTTTTATGTCTAAAACGGACAAAAACACGACAGTCACAACAAAACCGCTGGGACCTCAGTACAATGCTCGATGATCTCAGTAGAGCTTCCGAAAGAGTGGGTCTTAGGATGAACATGGACAAAACTAAGTTGATGTTGAATGCCCATGTTACACCCACTCCTATCAAGATTGGAGACTCTACACTCGAAGTTGTGGGTGACTATGTGTACCTGGGACAAACGATCCAATTGGGTAGGGCCAACTTCGAGAAAGAGGTCAACCGTCGAATCCGACTCGGCTGGGCAGCGTTTGGGAAGTTGCGCGGTATCTTCTCGTCCAACTTACCGCAGTGTCTCAAGACGAAAGTCTATGACCAGTGTGTGTTGCCAGTGATGACATATGGCTCTGAGGCGTGGTCGCTTACAATGGGCCTTATCAGAAAGCTTACAGTCACTCAAAGGGCAATGGAGAGGGCTATGCTCGGAGTTTCCTTGCGTGATCGAATCAGAAACGTAGAGATCCGCAAGAGAACCAGGGTTACCGACATAGCCCGAAGAATTGCCAAACTTAAGTGGCAGTGGGCAGGGCACATTGCTCGCAGAACGGATGGCCGATGGGGCAGAAAGGTTCTGGAATGGCGACCGCGAACCGGAAGACGTTGCGTTGGAAGGCCTCCCACCAGGTGGACCGATGACCTGGTGAAGGTTGCGGGGATCCGCTGGTTACGAGATGCACGGGACCGGTCAATGTGGCGACGCTTGGGGGAGGCCTATGTCCAGCAGTGGACGTCCTTCGGCTGATGTGGTGTGATGTGATGTGTGACACCATATCAAAGACAATTTAATTATCTACATTTTGATCTGAAGCTTTTTTTTTAAAGTCATAGAATAATAAGAAAAGTACAAAAAACTACTAAATTTCGGGTCGCGCGGGTGAGAAACGAGGGCACGTTTTGTTCCCTCAAGGTCGTTGGCATTAGTCGTCGTCTTAAGAATACTGGCATCTTGTTATGTTATGTCAGCCAGTCATGTATCGACCAGTTGACGTCCTCGTAAACATCTAAGTAACGGTTACAAAACAAGTTAATATCATAATCAAGTTATTACAAAAATTAAACAGACATATAAAACAGTCAAAATATCACGTTTAGCTACGGATATTACACTTTCTATTACACGTCTAGAACGGAAACTAAGTGTCAGATTACATACATTTATTATTTACATACATCCGCTAGACGTGGGCCATGCGTCAGTATTAATGGTGTATGTGAATAATTAATTATCATATAATGTAGAGCAGTGGTGGCCCAGTGGTCATAGACCCGACTTAAGAGTTGTTAGGCCGTGGGTTCGAAGATTCGAAACGTCTGCGTTCGACATATTTGCCAAAAAAAAAAAATTGCACTCTTTGGCGATTGTCAAAGTCAAAGTCACAAGTCACCAGTCTGAATGATTGTTTATATATTATGCCTCAATAGCTGAATGAATTTAGATGAAACCTGACACGAGGGTTTACCCTGTCCTGAGAGTTAACGGTATGGTATCACAGTAGAGTACTTACAATTTATTAGTACACTACCGAGGTACTATATTGTTAACTCTACTCGTGTTCACCAGGCTTTATTGTATTCATCCTAACTGCTCTTAAAGCATCGTGAAGACACCAGCATGACCTAGAACCAAAATAGTCATAATACAATAATAATGTAATATTCATGTTTTCTTCGTCTATACTTTCTGTAACTTATATGGTGTACAGTCAAGGATCAAAAGTGCAGTCTTACTCTCCCAAAACTCAAATGGCTAGTTTTTGTAGAAAAAGTTAAATTATCCACAACTGATTTAATCATTTGTTTAGAAATTAAAGTATGGAGTATTTCTACTAACCGCAAAAAGTTGAAATTGAAAAAAAAATGCCTTTGCTGTTTTGGTAGAGTGTGAATGCACTTTTGAACCTTAGAGTACATAATAAAGAGTATTCTATTCTATTCTATTCTATTCATAAGCGCAACTGCCGAGTGTAGTGTTCGATTCCTTAATTGGGAATAAAAACGCTGTCTTCTTACCGCTGTAAGAAGATTTTCATGTAGGAAAATTCTCAGTATTAGCTTGCCGATGTCAGGTTAGGCGGTACCCCGAGCAAAACGCCGCGCAAGCCGTTTTTCGTGCTGTTTTTAGGAGCTATCTACTCGTTAATTAAAAAGAAATATCAATTAATAAAAACACATTAAATTTCTACATAATATTGGTTCTAAAATGGTAGATTTCGTTTTTTTTTTTAATGTTGTATATATTTCACTAATCTCCGTCCAAAAAAACAAAAAAATAATAAATAATTATTGATAGCATGCATCTCTTCGTAAAGTGTTCATTAATTAGTTTTTGTACTAACACTAATGGATAGACAATTTAATAACGAACATTTTTGTAGTATTTTTTTTTTCAACAGGCCAAAGTTCGATTTTATAAAGATTTTATTCTAAAATCTGGGCGTATTCACTACTGTAATTCATGCGCCACCAGTGCCGCTAGACCAATAGGAATGTTCATATCTCATGCCGATTTTTTGGTCAGGGTACCGTCTTAAGTCAGTAGCCTCGCCACCTTATTAAATGACATGGGAATCATGTGGCTGATAGCATGGTGTATGGTAGCATTCACTAACTTCTAACTAAGGTAATTGATTAACTTAAGACAGGGATAAAATCATAAAAGTTTACGATACGACAGTAATTTAAAAGTAATAGCAAACATAATAATAACGTTCACAACCTTGCCCTGTATGACTTGAGTTATAGCGCGTATCTGTCTATCCCTTTATGTGTAGCTGTCGTGATGTTGTGATGTCATAATTCGATGATGTACTGGTTCAATTCTCACGCCCTAAACGTATGTTGTGCAATTACAATATGTGTTACTTATGTGTAGCGGACACACGGATAAGAAGAGTGTCACGCGTGTCTCATCTTTAAGGCGCATATACTCCTGAGTAGCTGATTTTAAAATGAAAATCACCATTAAACGGCTAGTCGTAATTTTTTGAAAAAAATATATGTTACATTAGACCATGTTTTTAATAATATCATCTAAGAAATTTTTGAATTTTATTCGTATAAAATAGTGTAATTAATTTGTAAAGTTATGTCTAACACGGACAAAAAAACGACATTAGCACTAAAACCGCCGGGCGCATTTTAATGAAATTGATACCATTTTGATTAAAGGCTTTTTTTTTACAACATTGAATAATGAGGAAAGTATAAGAATCGACTGGATTTCGGGACACGCGGGTCTGAAATGTGTGCGCGTTTTGTTCCCTCATGGTCGTTGGCGACTAGCGTCATCTTAAGTAGCGGCATCTATCCAAACATCAAACTATCAGTCCGACTACGAGTCCGACTCGCACTTGGCCGGTTTTTATAATAATTAGGCACAAAACCTTTTGGAAGCATTTTTATCATGCGTACCTACAGCTAAGGACTGGAATGCCCTGCCGGAGTCTGTGTTTCCCGACAGCTACGATCTAGGGAGTTTGTAAGTCAAGAGTGAATTAGTGCAAGACTAAAAATAAAAAAATTGTTTTATTACAGACTTTTTAGTTTTATTTATGAAACGACTTCTCAAAATAAGTTATGTGGTATTTATTTGATTGTTTATTTTACCATCAAATTTGCGCTTATCTTGAATTTGGGACAAAATAGTAACATAAAAGTGTTACGATATAGGTATATATTTTTGGAATGGTCTATTTAGTAGCTTTCTTTTGATACCCATATTGTAATGATAACGAAAAAATATTTGTACCACTTCCTTTTTAGTGGGGAGGGGAGTCTCAATTGTGGGAGTTATCACTCCCACAATTGAGACGAATCCAACGACACCTCAAATGTCATAATCCGTCAAGCCGTTTGCGCTGTAGAGCATGCTACAGAAACGGACATACATACGCTCGAAAAACATTATAAACCTCCCGCAGTCGGGTAACAAGTGAAGTAACTGACTCACCTCCTTTTATTATTTATTTAACTGTTACCGTTTACCATCAGCTTATGTACAAAGCGTTTCTTTATAAAGTTTCTTACGTAGATATAGGTGACCTAAATATCAAGCCTTAGTAGCCTAACTTAGTATCCAATTATACATTTACAAAAATAAGTAGGCAGTGGCTTGTACCTCCTCAGAGAACGGATTCCAGAGACCTTAAACTTTGCCTAAAGGTTGGTTCTTCGGCATTTCCGTGTTATAAAAATCACATTTTATCGGTGACAGAAAATATGATTTTTTACAGGCCTGATTACCAAACCACTACAGAAAATAATGAAGAGAATAATAATAATAATAAAGGTTGGTTGGTTGGATGGTTGGTGTCCTTGGTTCCTGTCTCTGGAGCCCTAACCACCGGTAGCTTGGACCCTGTTCCCGATACCGGTTGGCCTCTATTTTTTATATTTTTAAATGTTTCTAAGTTTTCTTTTTTAAATATTTAAAAATGTAATATAATAAGATAAAAGATAAATAAACAAAATAATAATAATAAATATCTTTATTTCCCAAAAAAAAATACAGATTATTGTAGTTACTTTAAGTTTACAATTTTTTATATAATTATGGTAGAAAACATTTACATTAAACATTTGGCAGAAATCTGTAAACAATAGACTAAACTCTGTCTCTTAAACTAGGGTATCCTGTATCTTAAGAGACAGCGTTTCACAATGAAGTTTCAATTGATTCATGTATGTGTGGACTGTGTGTCGATTTACCTTCAGAAGGGAAACAAGAGATAGTTGACTTAAGTTTTAAATTATGCGCATTATAATGAGTATGTGAGAGTGCGAGGGTGTGGGTGAATGAATGTAAATTGTAGGTGTTTGTGCGTGAGTGTAGATAGGCAGATGATGTGGTGTTGGTGTGTAAGTAAGTGAGGGAGTTGTATGTGCGAGAGTGTTTAGATGCGAGGATAGAAGTATTCGTGCAAGCATGGAGATGGGTATGTACTTATTAGGTGATGTAGGTAACACAAGAACAAGGAAATGGAAGAAATAGAATGATATAGTAGGTAAAGTAGATAGCCATTTAGTCCCATCGTCGCCTAATAAAGAAACACAGAGCACTTGTACAGCATGGCTTTTATTATTTACAGCAGAAATTTTGTACAAGATTCCTAGCTGTCTGCTCTACACACCCGTGTGTCACTCGCCCCGAGGCAGCTTTCATAAGTGTTACAGTTCGAAGCAATTATGTTAATAGCGTCAATTTCTATACGATTAGCATTTACTTCTATACATATAATGTAACCACACGTAATTGGGCCATGATAGTGTAAACAGATATTAGTTATAATTTATAAACGTTGCGCTGTTAGAGATAGAAGGGTGAACAATTTAAACGGAGTTTCAGGGCTAAAGGTACACGGTGTTCTAATAATACAATCTATCCTGACTACCAAAGAACCAAAGTTACCGACATAGCCCGAAGAATTGCCAAACTTAAGAGGGGACTCTAGTGAGACTTTCTCCATACAAACACATTCTGCTGTTTTCTTCGTGCCTCTAGAGCAATGATTTTTTTCCATAAAATCTAGGTCTAATTAATACGTGCCTGTATCATTTCCTTTTTTCCAAAACATAATCGCAAAAAGAAATATGACAATCCAAAAATCCGAAAAAAATGCTCGTTTTTACCGCCATGTTCAGAAGACTTTCAGACAAAATTTATAAGTTTTTAACAAAAAAAGAAATTATAAGAGCATAGATATACTTTTCCTCTAAATTTTGATATAAGAATTTTTTAGATCAGACCAGTTTTCATGAAGAAAACAGCAGAATACGAAAGGTCTTTTAGTCAAAGTTTTTGTAAGTAAAATCAGCCTGAGCTGCAGTTGTCCCTTTCGCACTTTACGGGGTGAGGTTGGAGGTGACGCGACGGCAATAGTTTCTTCAAATACCTATTTTTCAAATTCCTGTTGACTAGAGTCCGCTCTTAAGTGACAGTGGGCAGGGCACATTGCTCGCAGAATCAGAACCATGTGATGCTGACGGTGCTGAGCCGCTGACCGATCAGAACTATGTGTTGGCATTTAGACGTGTCTCGTGAAAGCCACATTCAGGGAGTTTGCAGACCACGGCACATTGGCTGTCTAATACTGTCTGAAATTCCTGGGCTATACGTTCAAGGCACGGGAATGCATTTGGAATATGAACGGGGGCAAATCTGCTACCTGCTTTGGGCCTTCACTGGCCACTTTGGAACCAACGACATGCTCATGAAGATGGGTCTAACCACGACACCCATGTGCAGGTAGTGTGGGGCACATTCGGAACGCATGGAGCACCTTCTGTGCACATGCGATGCACTGGCTTGTAATCGAAAAAGTCTCCTAGGGGTAGGATATCCAATACCAGAAGAATATAGGTTAGTATCTCCTAACCTCGTTGTAAAACTCATGAAAAAGATTTTCAAAGAGATTGGGTAGGGTGCAAGTTATCTAGGGGACCACAAAAGATCCCAATGGGTCGAAGTTTCTGGGTTATTTCTCGGCCCCTTCACAAGATAAGATAAGATAGGAATGATATTTAGCCGTTTGTGTTTAACCGTCGTTTTACCAAGGTTTTACCGTCGGTGTCTATTTGTCTTTAGTCCTTGTTAACCATCTGACTTATCACGTTGTTCGATAAAACCTGCACCAGACATGATCAACGATATCACCATTAACGAACCCCAACACTTCGTGACCACTCGCGGTCACATTAGGGACGGAATCACAGCTTCTAGTAAAGATTTATGTGCAACAGATAAGATTGTATGTGTTCATAGCACCTTGATACATCACGACCATGCCTGTCATATGTAGGCGTGTATGTGGATTATGTAAGCAGGTGTAGATCACGATATTTAATGTAGAATGTCGTTAACGCCAAACGGCATCCCACCATCGATTTTAACCTTTTGCAGCAGGTAAAGACTATGAAAGGATCGTAGGTTTCTTTATTTATCTCGACATCAAAATACAGTGACTAACATAATACGTAACCTTGTATTGAGAAGGGTGTCTGAGATAGGTAAGGCCCTGTGTTATAGATAGAGAATACAATCCCGAGCATGTATTCAATCCCGGGATTACGGCATTGTTGAAGCGTAATCCCGGGATTAGACTATGTGGTTTCTAATTGGGCTCGTATGAAAAAAAACCTTGAATTAATTAAAATTAAGGTTTTTACATGTCTTTGCACAACACAAATTACAATATAATAAGAAAGAAAACAGACAAATAAAAAAAAACTATTTTTGCAAGAAATCAAAATGACAAAACAAAAAAACTATTTAGCATTTCAAAAATATCAAAGCATCCAATGTTTGACTTCCAAGCCTGCTTCGTAGTATATTGCCAACATAAGCAGCAGCTGAAAATATTGTGTGTGTGTGCGTGTATAAAATATTAGGACTATAGTACCTGTGTAGTGTATACTGTGTATAGTAGGTACGTATCGTACGACGGCGTACCTAAGGGTTAACGGACTACGGAATACAAATTAACTTACTTGTTTGTGGCAATCCCGAAAATTTCGAGATGAGCCAAGTAGAATCCCGGGATTTTCGGGGCCAGGAAACGGTCGGGATCCCGGGATCCCTAATCTCGGGATTTTGTATTCTCTAGTTACAGATCACCCATTTCACATAAGGAATAATTAACCATAAAATAATTTGCTTTTTTTTCCAAATGTTTCAAAATGCAATTACTTCACTTACCTACATAACAACCCAATGTTTCCTAAAAGATCCTTACTCGTAGTTTTCATCAAAAAAATTACTCTCTTAGCTATTTGCAGATTATGTTCATCATCATCAGCCTTTTTTATGTTTCCATTGTTGGGACTCTGGCCTCCTCTCTGTGAGAGGGAATGGGTCGTAATCCACCACGGGTGTCCAGTGTGGGTTGGTGGATGTCACGTGTCTTTGATTTTTTATTTCTAAGACATGCTGGTTTCCTCACGATGTTTTCCTTTACCATTTCGAGAGCAGTGGTGGTGAAATAATTTACACAAAGTAAAGCGCCTGCCTGGGTTTGAACCCACGATCTCAAACTTATAAGTCGCGGCCGATAACACTAAGCTACCACTGCAGATTAAATTATTATTTCAGAAAAATTACTTATGTTTCTGAAAAAGAGATAGCAGCTTTTTTGTTGGCAACAGTATCGATAAATTGTGTAACACATTTTATTATTTCTTGTAGACATTTGTTTAGTTTTTCCAACTTTCTTGCATTGATCTTTTAAGAACAATCTTAATATTTATCTATACTAATCTCTATATCTATATCATTACTAATATTATAAAGAGGAAAGATTTGTATTTTTGTGTTTTTATTTTTGTATGTAACAAATAAACTTAAAAACTACTGGACCTACACTACACGTTGCTACACTATCCCCGGGTGACATAAGCTACTTTTTATCCCTGTATTCCCATGGAAACGGGAACTACGTGGGTGAAACCGCGAGGCGTCCGCTAGTCGATTATATTTCTGTTTCAGAAGTAATAAAACTTCTTCATTGGTAAACCTTTTATTAGCTTACTGCTCCTATGTACAGTTGAATCAGGTGATAAATAAACTAATACATGTGTTGTACACAGACAAACCCAGTTAACACTCGACACAGCTGGACTTGAACTCACGACATGGACATTATATTATCGTGCTTTGTTCCACACTACTTTACGTACAGTTGTGCCATTCATTTCAGTGTTCAACTTGTAAAGGAAGTATCTGGGTAATTAATATTGTAGGTAGGTGTGTTCATTGTTTCTTAGGCAAAGCATTAGCCTTTAGAGTTCCCACTGCAGGGATCTAGACCTCCTCTATGTTTAAGGGAATGGGCGAAATCCATCTAGTGATTTGGGAATGTTGGGGTGTCTTCGAATTTCGTTTGCCAATTTCTTCGGCTTGTTGTGCCAAAATGAGAGAACAAACAAGAATGGCAGGTAAGAATTTCAAAATAAAACGTGTTGCGCCGACCCAAAGTAACATGGAAATTCTAAAGTCGAAATGTATTAATATGTTGGATCTCAAATTCTGTCAAACAACGCATTTTGTTCGTTTTACAGCATGAAAAGTGCCTTCTCTGAAAGTAACAATTCATGGCTCTACTTAAGAGTAATTCGTGCTGGCAATATGACAATCCCCCATCCATCCATAAAAACATTGAATATTCGACTGGTTAAGAAACGAACTAAAAAGATATATAGTCAAGAACAAAATCATGCTGTGCAGTCGGAGGAGACATATCCGCGAGCTGCCTGACCAAAACTAGATGTATCCCAGATGATTTTCTTCTTGTTTACGTCTTTTTAGCTCGCTTCTTAAGCAGTCGGGGTTTTTGAATGAACTTTTTTATTTCTAGCTATTTAGTTAACATTTTTTATTTCAAATACATTTAAACATATAAGTGTTATAATTTATTTGACATCATCTCGTAAAGCCCTTTATTTCGGTACCTCACACGATGAGTTGGAATAAAAAAAAATTGGGCCACCGCAATATATAAAATATAAAATCCGCCATTTTTCTATTTTTCAATTTTAATGTAGCCAGTGACACTCGCATGGTTGAGACGAATCGATTGGCGCAAGAATCATCAAAATCACCCAACGCCTTTGGTCGGGTGTACCCCATTGTTGCGAAGTTCATTACCGCAATGTACGGTACTGCGAAAGTTTACTATCGCGACGTTCGTTTTTGCGAAAGTTCGTCACTGCGAAGTACGTTACAGCGAAAGTATACCATTGCGAAGTACGTTGTCACGAAAGTTCTTAACTGCGATGTACGTTACTGCGAAAGTTTACGATTGCGAAGTACGTTGTCGCGAAAGTTCTTAACTGCGATGTACGTTACTGTGAAAGTTTACCATTGCGAAGTACGCTGTCGCGAAAGTTCTTTACTGTGACGATTGCAGTTTCGATAACATGCTATTGTGATTTAGGTCATCTAGGAAGATTGCTGATACTGGTGATAGTGGAAATATTATATTGTTGGACATAACACATGACCAAAAAATGTAAGTAAATTTAATTATAGTTGAACCAAAAGATAGTAATAATAAAATAAACATAAACAAAATTCATGTAGTAGCCGGCAAAGAAAACTATACGTTGTTATGTCTTAGTTATGTAGATACCTTTAAACTAGCAGTTCTTGTGTATATGTATGTATATATATAATCTGGCGTCAACGGTTTTCATGAAATTCAGTATGCAGGGCCTTTCGGGAGCGATAATTCGATCTAGCTAGGTTTAATTTTTAGAAAAAATCGTTTTCTCTAGTTTCATCCGAGTAGAGCTCAGTCGCCCAGGTACTGTAAATTAAGTATCTAGTGTGCGATATACTTAAACTAGACAGGCACCTACATGAATTTTGCTTTTGTTGATTTTTCTTTTGTCCATTTTCAAGTCTATTTAGATAGGTACATGAATTTTGTTAATGTTTATTTTATTATTACTATCATTTGGTTCAATTATAATAAAATTTGCTTACAATTTTTACTCATGTGTTAGTAATGTCCAACAATATAATATTTCCACTATCACCAGTATCAGCAATCTTCCAAAACGACCTAAATCACAAGAGCATGTTATCGAAACTGCAATCGTCACAGTAAAGAACTTTCGCGACAGCGTACGTCGCAATGGTAAACTTTCGCAGTAACGTACATCGCAGTTAAGAACTTTGGCGACAACGTACTTCGCAATCGTAAACTTTCGCAGTAACGTACATCGCAGTTAAGAACTTTCGTGACAACGTACTTCGCAATGGTATACTTTCGCTGTAACGTACTTCGCAGTGACGAACTTTCGCAAAAACGAACGTCGCCATAGTAAACTTTCGCAGTACCGTACATCGCAGTAATGAACTTCGCAACAATGGGGTACACCCCCTTTGGTCTCTTGAACGCCACATAGGAACAAAATATATACATAGGTACATACATTAATACATAGAGTAATAAACACATTACCCTCCTTCGGCAGTCGGGTAAAAAAGACAAACTTGAATCACAAATGATTAAAATTATATAATACAAGCAACATAACCCTCAACTATCAGCCGATAATACACAGTAATTAGCATATTAACCCATTGTTTTTACCAGACAACTTAATCAACAACTCTAAAGCGTTAATTAGCCCGTTCCTGTCATCTCGGACCAGCTGTCACCTGTCAACTCTCAAACTGACAGCCGATAGCACCGCCCCCTCGCGGCGTGACTCGAGATCTGCTTATCTTGATGTGAGATGACGGGGGACGCCTTAATAGTGTAATTAAATAGTTTAATAGGATTAAATGTGACAAAACGCCTACGTAGTGGAAGGGCTGGGAACTTTCTTATGAAGAATGTAGTTATGTTTACCAGCATTTTCAATGACTTTAACTTTCAGAACAGACCATCTATAACTGACCTAAACTTTAAGATTAGCTTCAAAGTTAGCCGGATACCTACAGTTGAATTGTTATCTTCAATTGTACGCATCGTCAGCCTATCTGTGCTCCACACCACAACCCTGTTAATGGGTAACAGGGTACGCCTATACCTATACTCCCCCATGCGACGCTTGGGGAAGGCCTATGTCCAGCAGTGGACGTCTTTCCTTTGATATCATAAATGATTTTAGCTGCTCAGCTTGTATCAAGCGCAAGTTCGATCATGCATAGAGTACTGTTCTCATCTCTGGGACGGATCTGCGCCAAATACCAGCTTGATGCACTAGAGTCGATCGAAAAGCGGGCCAAAAGGCTCATCGGCGATGAGGCACTGGTTAAGACAAAGCTCCAGAGCCTTGAACATCGTAGCCGAGTTGTGGTTCGGTTTTTCATCGGTTGCATTTCGGGGAGTGTGCGATGGAATTACATGATCTAATTCCACCAAGCCCGTTTCATCATCGGACTACAAGACGTACGGCGATGCGCCAACGGTACATGGTAGACATCCCACCCATACGCACTAAACGTTTTGAGGACACTTTCATTATGCGTACAGCTAAGGAGTGGAATTCCCTGCCGGAGTCTGTGTTTCCTGATAGCTACAATCTAGGGGTCTTTAAGTCAAGAGTGAATAGTTTACTTCTAGGCAAGCGTGCTTCACCGTCGACCACATCATCGCTTACTATTTGGTGAGATTTTGGTTAAGCACGAGCCTATAATTTATAAAAAAAAAAAAAGATTTTATTTCTGTAAGTTGGTTTTTCAAACACTTTTACATGTCGATTATATTTTTTTTAAGATAGATGAGGTCGGCGTTTCCTATCTGACTACTCTGAGAAGAAAGGCCAAAAAAAAAGACAGAGGTCACAGCCACTTTTATTTATTTCAGTCTCTTTATTATCTCGGTTAGATCATGTGAAGACAATGTAGGTTGATGTCTGAAATGGTATTTTGAGGAAAGAACCAGCCAGATTGAGTGGACCTGTCTAGTCAGTGCACGCATTTGTCAATAAACATGCAGCTCAATTCTGAATTTAAGGAGCTCATCGATTCGACGAACAATACCAAAGAAAGGACATTCAAGCTGCCAGACCATGATCAAAAACTAACTGAGAAATTATAAAAACAAAAAAATATCCGCATAGTCTTTACATTCACAATAATTAAAATAGTATATCTTCAAAAAGAAAATATTCTAGTCACTGCTAGAAAACCAAAAAAATAACAAATTCAGGATGCAAAAAAAAAATGTTAATTGGAGGCCTCAACGTAATCTTTAACGGTATAAAAGGCTTTCCGGCACAACCATTATGGGGATGATGATGATACGCCTATAAAATACTCGTCACCATCGTGGTGGTCCAGCCAGTGCTCGAGCACTAGTCCGGGAGGAGGCACGGCTCCCTGTCGTTTCGGGTGTCGCAGGTGCTCTCGGGGCATGGTTGCTTCGAGAAGTACCTGTGTTGCATAAACAGGGAGCCGGAAGCTACTGCGTCGACTGCCGGGAGGGCAGGACGCGGCATATGCTGGCAGAGTGTGCTGTTGGGAGGAGCCGCGTCGTGCCCTCATTTTTGAAGAAGGCAGTGATCTGCCGCTGCCAGCCGTAGTCGAGTCTATGGTCGGCAGCGAGTAGTCCTTGGACGCGGAGGTTTCGTCATTTGTTATGCCGGCTGTACACACTCACGCGAGAACCCGCGAGGATGATGTTCATTGCTCTCAGTAGGTACTAAGTTCAATAATGGAGTATTTTGTTTAAAAACTCAATGTACAGCGTATCCTCGGGCTCTCGCACCAGAGTGTACAGCCGGCATTACGGGTAGTCACTGTAACGACTTTCAAAGATCTACAATTGGCAGTAGGGACTAGGGACCAACAGCTTTAATTTCAAGTCCCGGAGGAGTGGTGTCCATCCAGTCAAATCAAATCAAAATTTCTTTATACAATTAGGCCAAGCGGCATTTTTGAACGTCAAATAAAATAAATGATTCTACCGTCCATTCGGAAATATAGCTTGTTATGGAGAAGAACGGACAAGAAACTCCACATTAACTCTTTAAAAAAAAAGTGTTTTTTCAAGTATTTGGTTATATCATTCTTGTTGGAAAAATACCTACATATATGTGAGAACGATGTAAAAAGACGTGCACTTAAAAGCATCTAGAGTAAAACAAACAATTAAAAATAGGTAATTAAAAACAGGACGATGCAGCTAAGTTATGACCAATCTCAACTGATGGCGCCCGTTCACGAACATGACGCTTGGATCGGCACCACTCAGTTCAACCATCATCTTGTCAGTACTTATGTAAAGGAGGGACAAGCGGCAAGCGTAAATTATACTTGAAAATCGACCTGTGTTATTATTTAGCAGAAAAGAGAATATAGAGTATTTTGTTTTGTTGACCTTCGTAACAATACAAAATAGTCTATCTTAAAAATTTATTTCCAGTGTCATAATAATCTTGTTTAATATTAACCCAACCCTGTTGAAATCTCTAGTCCTCACATCTGACTGACACTAATCATAATTCAAACACACAGCTCTCATATAACGTGATCGAGTCAACGTATCGCAGTTGACACGACACGTCTCACACGTCATATCGACTCGAGGCGACTCGATTGCAATCATCTTAATTGGAGCTTCGAGTGAGCTGTTGAGGCGGTGGAAGGAAACTATACTCCATTTGATATAACATAAGTCATGTTTCCAAATCTTTTTACAGTCCGTTCAACCGATTTTGACTTCTATCCCGTAAACATAAGGATGACATAAAAAGCATAAACTTGTTACCAAAACTAACTGTTTACTACAGCTACCATTTGTCGTATCACCAACGCAATAGAAGTCAAAGTCAGTTGAATGGGCTGTAAAATGGGATAAATTTAAACGTCTAATGTTATAGCAAATAAATTATAGTTTTTTTTTTGTGTATTATTTCTATAGTAATTCGAAGCTGAGTAGTGGTGGCCCAGTGGTAACAGCCGCGAATTACAAGTTGTTGGTCGTGGGTTCGAACCCAGGCAGGCTATTTACTTTTAATTATTTAATGACCAATGCTCTTCAAACGGTGAAGGAAAACATCGTGACGAAACCGGCAAGTCCTAGAACCAAAAATTTGAAGACATGTGACATCCACCAACACGCACTGGGCCGGCGCGATTACGGCCCATTCCCTCTCACAGAGAGATGGCCTATGTCCCAGTAGTGGACACAAAAGGCTGATGATGATGATGATGATGAATTCGTAGTCGATCAATATTGTAGGTTGGTGTGAAAAGAGGGATCTTTGTCTGTCTGTTTTGTTGCTACTGATTTTGATAGTCTTACTTAGTGATGGCTTGATCGCCAAGGAAAGACAAAAACAAACTGCAAACCATACAAGTTTGTGTCAGACTCACTCTCTGCATGGGTGTTCCGTGGCGTTCCGGGCGCAAAACTAAAATAGTTGAATATTTTGAAATATAAGCAGGATATTAACGACTTACTCCTTTTCTGAGACTGACTCTATTATTGCTGTTGAAAAGATCGTCGCTATTAAGACATACACGTATGGTAAGGCTATAAAATGCCATCAAATCTGCCTAGCCCTTTCCCAACTATATTGGGGTCGGCTTCCAGTCTTACCGGGTTCAGCTGAGTACCAGTGTTTTACATGGAGCGACTGCCTGTCTGACCTCCACAACCAGTAACACGGTACCCCTTGGCTAGACTGATGTCAGATCTCAGGCTTCTGACTACTTGTAACGTCTGTCAAAGATTTTTCAAATAACAGCCGGGTTCAACGGCCTAACGTGCTTTCCAAGGCACGGAGGAAACTCGGTATGTTAAAATAGTCATCCATCCACGGACCGAACTCATCAAGCATGCTTAACCGTGGTGATCGTCCAGTGCGGCTGTTATTATTTAGCCACGAGCTCCTCCCAAGCAAGGGAAGGCAAACCTATAAAATTAAAGGTCCAAATTAACGAATTACTCTATCAAAGATTTATCTATGAGTTTCGCTTCATACAAGCGTTCTTATAAACAGTGCGAACCATATAAGTCTATTATAGCTCAATTTGTTTTGTTTTTGTAGTTTTCTGGCTTTAGGTCTACTGGACAAACTTTTATACATTTTTTTCTTTGTATCTAATATTGATTATGTCAATGTCAAGCATACCTGCTATTTATATTATGTTACTGAAATGCCGATTTTATTTTTATTGTAAGTGACAGTGCTGTTGGTGTGCTTATTATAAATAAATACTTACAGACAGTCAGATCGAAGACAGATATGCCAACAGAGGATTAGTCTTCGTCCTAGCGTTTCGATGACAGACAGACTATTTTTAGTTAAATACTTTGCTTGGCTCAGTATTCAGCCACGACAATGTCTTCTGCTGCAGCAATCATATGGTCCTCACTTGAACAGGGCATGCGGTGCAAGATATAATAAGGACCATGGTCAGCGGAGAGACGCCGCACAAACACCGAAGATCGGAGTCATCCGTTGTCAGTCTTTAATTCTAATAAACATTAAGATAATTCCTACTACACACGGATGAAGTCGCGAACAAAAAGCCAGTGCTTTTTTTTGGCCTTTGACCTTAAATTAAAAAACTGTTCAAATAAATTTGTAATCGTTCAAATATTGAAGATTAAATAACATGACGAATTGCTAAGAAGATGGCAGTTTTCGATTATAACTCGTAGCAGGCAGAATACAACGCTATCTCTCAGTCGTGAAGAATTTGCACACTAATTTTTTTATGAAAATTATCGAATAAACGCGACCACACGGGCAACTTTCAATGTGCGTACAACTAAGGAGTGCCTACCGGAATCTGTGTTTCTTGATAGCTACAACCCGGGGGTCTTTATATCAAAAGTGAATTATTTACTTCTAGGCAAGCGTGCTTCATCGTCCACCAGATTATCGCTTACAATCAGGTGAGATAGGTCAAACGCGAGCCTACAGTTATAAACGCTACAAGACACTGCGCAATACGTCGCCGACCCAACGTATTAAATAGATTTGTGTTATCTTTGTTAAGAATTATATATTAGTTTAAGTTTTTAACTGAAACTGCACAAATCTTCACAACCGGGTATCTTGGCATTGCAAGAAATTGCTCGATGTTGCCGAGACTTCAAAATAGCCAACAACTGCGCCGTTGAGTTGCCCATGTGAACCCACTTTGAAATTTTTTGTGATATCTAAGTTTTGTCATGGTATTCCGTGGATTATATTTCCGTTGAACCATAATTTTGTTGTTAGATAGCAAAGTATCTTATCCCATTTCAAATAGTATTCTCCTTTCGTTCCATTTTGGTAGGTGTTCAGTTGTTTTTCAAGTTATTCTTTAGTTCCATATTGGTTGATGCTCTGTTGTTTTTCAGTGTTCAAATCTTTAATGAGTGTTTTCAATTGTTTCAGGACCTATTAGAGCGAATATTTCGCTTATTCGACGCAGATTCGACGGATCATTTAGTTCAAAATGATTGGCTCGAATACCTGAAGGGAAGGCTTACGTAAGTTGCAAGTATTATCTATAATAATGATAATAAGATGAGTTTTTCATGGCTTTCTCAATAGTTTTTGATGATTTACGTTAGATAATATCTGAAAATAGGTTAGAAACTTAAAACTAAGGTCTATTTTTGTATTAGCGTGGTGAATAGTGCGTATTTAAATTTTGTGAGATAGGTCAGTATTTTATATAATCAAATAGAGGCATAGTTTAAAATTCAAAAACATTTCAATTAACTTTGAGTGTGCAGCGCCATCTAGCGATGAATAGAGGAACCAACTTTCAAACTAACATTAAATTAAATTTTCAGGGAAGACAAACAGATAGACTTCGTTGAACAAGTGGAAAGTGTAGCGTACGTCTTATGCGGGAATGGTGTGATAACATTAGATACTTTCCAACGCACACTACAAAATAAAGTTGTAAGTACGAGTGGTTAACAGCGCCATCTCTTAGTGAATAGTGTAACTAGCTTGTGCTCGTGGTATCTCCTTAACTCAAGAGATGGCGTTGTTTTAAATATTTATATAGAACCCGACACCCGTTTAGGTCAAGATAAACGGGTAGCTTTCCAAAATCTTTTGCCCTTTTACCCATCTACCTACTTACTATCCATTACCTGATCTGTGAACATTTTAGTGTATTCCGATAAATCCTCGGTGAAAGTCATACTTTTTTTAATTTTCGGTGGTTTTCAGGTGACAAACAAATTGTTTAGGGTAGTGGACACGGATGGTGACGGCTATGCGACTGCTGATGAAATCATGGAGTTCTTGTCTACAGTTACCAGTAGCAGGTATTGTGATGATTTTTTCTTTATGAAACCCTAATGTTGACTCCGGTTCTCAAGAAGTACTAATGTATTTCAAAAGTATGTCAGGAGTACCTAATAAAGGATGGAGTGTTTTGTTAAAATATTTAACTGAACAATCCGTCCGCCAAGAAATAAAAAAAGAAAGAAAGAAATAAAGAAGCAGCAGTGCAAGGAAAGTAAAAATGTGTGTTTTCAAAAATAGGTAACAGAAGAAGATTGAACTTATATATAAGACACTAGCTGCCTACCGTGGTTCCGCCCGCTTGTAATTCGTACTTCCCTCAATATCTTTATAAATTATAGCCTGTGTTATTCTGATGTTTAAGCTATATTTCTGTAAAGTTTCATCAAAATCCGTTCAGTAGTTTTAGCGTGAATGAGTAAAAAAAAAATTGTTATTATGTCTAAGTAGTTTAATATTTATGTTAATTTGTACACTGACAGCTCTAAATTCTTCTCCTTTTGCTCAGTCCATCAAAAAGTTGTCTGTAAGAGATTGCCTAGTGCGATAAGACCGTCCATTGTACACTTGTTATTGTGAACGTTTGTCCTGTATGTTTTTTGTGGTGTACAATAAAGTATATAATAAATAAATAAAAAAACAGCCATCTATCCATCCTCACAAACTTCCAAGTTTATAATAGTAGGAGTTACGACAGCAAACAAACAAAGTGCCTGATGTTACTGCAATAGTTGTACTAACGACAGAACAACTATTGTGATAACATCAGGCGCTTTGTACATTACCGTACCATCTCTGGAAACGATACATTATTACAACAATAGTCTAATCGATCTTCTATTATTTCAGACCGCGGGTCGGCTTCGACAAGCACAGCGTGGACCGACTGGAGAAGCTGTTCCGCGCCACTGTCGGAGATGAGAAGGAGATCACCAGGGAACAGTTCCAGAAGATCGTCGTGTCTAAGAATGTAAGTATACTTAGAAGTTGTGATATACAGTTGTTTAATTATTTTCGGTACCCTGTGCACTTCAACGAAGATGATGATGGCTGCTGATGATGGTTTCCCATCTTCCAGTCTTATCGGAACAACAGAGTATCAGTATTTTACATGGAGCAACTGCCTGTCTGACTTTTACCAATCCATTTACTGGGTAGCATGAAAACACAGACACTTAAACTACTTACGTACAACGCTAACCATTTATATTATATCTATCCTTTACGATGTTTGGACAAAAACTGATGTATTGAAACAATTTAGTAATGCTGCCCTGAAATTTAGTGAAGCTATTATTGATACGTCTAGCGTCTAGCCAGTTTCATAGACATACATACATACATCTTGGCATGATTGGTTTTCGACAGACTTTTGTGCTTCTTAAGTGAAGTCAGGAGTTCGAAAGTCTGTCAACCAAAAACGACTTTCAAAGATCTACGAATGTCATCCATTACCAACAGCTTAGCACGCTTTCTGAAACATTAGGGATCTTGGTATGTAGGTGATACATATTCAACGTTCTTTTTTTACCGCGGTATCCTTCAATAGGTGCTTGGACTTTTGGGGTAAAGATCAGAGAGTGTGGTACCCTTTCCTCTTAAAAGACCACTCCGGAACCCCCCACTCTAGCACAGACTGTTTTACCTCCACAACCCGTTTACTAGGTAAACGATATCCAATGTCCTTCTACCTGCGTCTGTGTTTCCGTACGCATTCAACCCGAATCTATTCAAAGTTAGAGTGAACAGCTAGGTTTCTTCTGGGTAAGCTCACTCCATCGTCGACTCTGTCTCAGTCACCTCAGACCTAGACTAGAGTCAAGAGCAAACCCATCTCAGACTGAACAAAATAATAAAGTAACCGTCTAGTTGAAAATTATGTTATGAGCTTGTTCTGTTCATATCATATCTGTCGCATGATACTCTGTCATATTTCTCAAATAGCTACTAATATCTCAATTTTCTCTATTTCCAGCCGTTCTTCACGGAGCGCGTCTTCCAGATCTTCGACGAGGATGACTCTGGCGCCATTTCTCTGCAGGAGTTCATCGCAGCCGTGCACCGCTTCGCAGGACAGACGCCTGAAGACAAGATACGGTTCCTCTTCAAGGTTTACGATTTAGATGGTAAGTGGTTTACTTACTGAAGATTTGCATAAAACTGTTGTATCTAATCGCTTTTACTATTGAGAACAAATCATAAAAACCCGGGGTACTTATTTGATGAATTGTTTTTTCTTCCGTTTTTTTGGCATCTTTACATACTCTAATAAACCTACGAAGACCCGCATCTACAATATGGTGGTTTCAGTTCATGATGTGTTGTCTAACTGAAAATAGCTTATATTAAACCATGCCGACTAGGATTACAATCACCTATTTAGAACTTGTTGTCTTACTTTGCTTACTATTACACCACCGCTATATTAAATAAAGGCAAATTTGGTAATGGTTGTAGTATTTCCTACAACGTAATCTTTCCCGGCAAACCGCAAGTCTTCTTAAATCCAAAAACTATTTACGTTCATGTCTTGACTGTCTTTACCCGACAGGTGACGGTCTAATCCAACACCGCGAGCTAGCCCACGTAATGCGAGCTTGCATGGAGGAGAACGGTATGCAGTTCAGTGATGAACAGCTTCACCACCTCACCAGCGCCATGTTCGAGGATGCAGACTCCGAGCAGAGAGGCGCCATTACGTACGAGGCGCTGAAGAAACAGTTAGGGAACCATGATGGACTGCTGGAGAATCTGTCTATCAGGTACCTATATGTAATCATAGTCGCTATGTACACCCATAGCGACTGATGTTAACCAGTAACTGGATCCTAGAGGTCAGACGAGCACTCAGATGTATCCAACCGATAGGGCAGTAAATTAGCAATTTCACAAGCCTTTAAATGGATAGTTTGCTTGTGAGCGGATGAGTATCTGTTACTGTTATCATTTGTGTATTAAATTACATTGTAATACACGCTATATTGTTTCCATTCATTTGATTCGTTCATTCGATTACCAGTTTTTGGAGCCAATGTGAACTATTGCTCGTATATGTTTTTCAGGCTTGCGTAAAGAAAAAAAGCCTTATGCATATGTTTATACACTGTGTGTCGTTTTGTGACAATTAAACACTTTTTTGAAGAAGAGTGAAGAAGAAGTATGTAAGGATCGTAGCAGGTGGCGTTCTGTAGTTTCTGCCTACCCCCATGGGAAAAAGGCGTGAGTTTATGTATGTATGTATGTAAACACTTTTTCTTTCTTTTTTGTGGTTGTCCCGTTGTACCGAGTAAAATTAACTGGGAGTTTCGAGTCTTCTTAAGATTTACAGACAAATTAAATTATTATCTTAAAGTCAATGTGTCTATTAGCAAAACAAATCTCAGACTAATACCCAATTTTTTATCATCATGTCTTCTCTCACCATCAACCATTACTTCCACAGCATAGACCGCTGGCTAGTCCCTCCCAAGCAGGACCCAAAGCCCGTCTCCTTCGCCCAACGCCTTTGGAACCTCAAGCCGTACCAGTTGTCGCTGCCGTACTTCAGGAACAACTACGTGTTTCTCACGTACCTGGCTATCTTCTTCATGGTGAATGCTGGACTGTTTGTCGCCAGGGTTGTGGAGTATCGAAGGATGAATGCTAACGGATTTGTTATCTTTGCTAGGGCTTGTGGTAAGTTGACTACGTATATTATATCGTCTGTATATCTTGTATTGAGGTTTTTTTTGTGCTTAATATTTATGATACACTCCGAAATTACATTTCTGGTTACTGATTTCCAAAAGATATATCTTCTGGTTGCTAGATTCTTAAACGCATGGTTTACCTAAGTCTTTATGGTTTCTTAACGCTGTGGCTACATTTTCCAGACTTGATGAATGAATAATATGATTGCAGTAAGAGCCTATGTTCCGTGTTATAATATAAGCTATCAAGGTCCAGTGGTCTTTGTGCAAGTTTAAAACGTACTCAATCGCGTTGAAGTGAAATTCAATTTTTACCAAAACTGAATTATGATCTGGGTAGATCATGAGAAACTAGAAAAGTTTTCGCTATAATACTATTCCAAAAGTAGCATCTTCTCAAATACTGTATAAGAAAACAAAAAAAAAACATATGATGGCCGCTACAAATAAAATCTAATTTGTTTATTTTGAAATGTGAATGTTATTGAAATCAACTTCTCGTTTCTGTATAAAATTAGTCAACGTTATTATTTGGTCCATTGCATTTCCTATCTCTAGAACTCTTATCCCATTCCAGGCCAATGTCTAAACTTCACCTGCTCCTGGGTGCTGGTCCTCATGCTGCGCCACTGCCTGACCGAGCTGCGAGTGCGAGGCTTCAGTTCGTACCTACCGCTGGACCACCACATCTATCTCCACAAGCTGACTGGCGTGTTGATCGTGGTTTACAGCGCCGTGCATACTGGCATGCATTTGTGTAATTTTAGTAAGTATTACCCATGTTACCTCTTCAACATTCTTCTTCTTTCACCTTGTCACTTCCCGTTACACGGAGTCGGCTTTCTTAATCGTCATGATCATTGTGCCATTCGAAATACTCAAGGGAATTATTGATGCCCTTGACCTACAAAACCTTGTCTGTAACTTGTATGTACCAAACACCTGCAACGTGGCAGAAAACATTATTGTTCTCAAGTCACGCCTGTTTCCCATTGTGGTAGACAGAACATACAGGATGACATATGCTACGTTCCTTACTTACTCCTTTTGCTTCACATCTGTAGGTATAGTAAGTGCTATATAGTTATATCAATGTATCATATTACTGGCTCCATCGTCATTCTTTTTGGATAAATATGTCGGGTTTGGCTTTCAGTTAAATGCCATTGTACCCTTTCTTACTTATTACTTAAATTTAAATATACCACTTTGTCTTTTAGACAAATTGAAAGATTAGTAGAGCGTCGTATCTGTCTTTCTTATTAGAAATTAATCTTACAAAATATATTGTACATATTTGTATTAATAATTCATAATTAGTCTCTAAGACTCGTTAGGTATGTCTTATCAATTCTATGAGTATCAACAAGCTTGACCGAATCCTTATCTGTGATTCCATGACATTATCAATTCTATTATCTTTGCGGTGGCACAGTGGTCTTTCTTGCATAACTAATTATGTGTATCTTTTCCATAACATTGTAACCAAAAAGAATTATTCAATCAAATCGTTTAGAATTATTTTTAGCCCATGTGCGTGTTTGTTTTAAACATAGATATAATTATATTTCTATGGTCTAAAAATGTTCTGTAAATTTTATTTTTTTGCAAAAAGAGTGTTCTGCCGAAACCAGGGATTGAACCAGGGACCTTTAGATCTTCAGTCTAACGCTCTCCCAACTGAGCTATTTCGGCTGTGTTGTCTTTGTTAAAATATTAACTCGTTATCTACAAACCTGTTTCATGATTATATATTATTATAGATTCTCTAGACTTTTTTTATAACGTCATCCATTAAGATATTTTTTTTAATAAATAGCAGCCGTAAAGTTGTTAATAGGTACCTAGTGATAATTAAACTAAAACCTGTTTCAAATTCAGTTAATTTTAGAGTAATTTTTTTTTGTTAGTACACAAATCACCTTATAACTAATGTTAGTAAAACGTGAAAAATATTTAAAACGATAATAGAAATTCAAGCATAAATTAAATTAGAAAAAAAAAACATAGATTAAAATAATTTCGATTAAAAAAAAATGTAGATAAATAATAGATAAAATGTAAAAAAAAACATACAAATAAAATGTCAGTAAATTGAAAATTAAAATGTTAACTTTAAATAAGTATAAAAAATCAAAAAAAGTAAAATTAAAATGTCAAAAAATTTAATGTCAGTAAATTGTAAATTAAATGTCAAAACTTTATAACATCCATAAAAAAAAAAAAAAATTGAAATGTAAAAAATAATAACGGAAATAAACAGATTTAAAAAAAAAAATTGTAAATTAACGGATGGCCGATGGGGCAGAAAGGTTCTGTAGTGGCGACCGCGAACCGGAAGACGTTGCGTTGGAAGGCCTCCCACAGGTGGACCGATGACCTGGTGAAGGTTGCGGGGATCCACTGGTTGCGAGACGCACGGGACCGGTCAATGTGGTGACGCTTGGGGGAAGCCTATGTCCAGCAGTGGACGTCTTTCGGCTGATATGATGATGATGAAAAAAAATTAATGTCAGTTAATTGTAAATTAAAATGTCAAAACTATAAAAACTCAAATAATAAAAAAATATAAAATGACAATAAATAAATTTAAATACATACATAATAGTATATTTGGTTAGGTTAGAACTAGTGTTATTATAACTACCATAAACAATATACTAACTGCGGCTAGTAATAAAGCCTAGTTATAAAAGAAGAATTGCTACACCGTCCGTTAAGATAAATTGGGATTGAAAGACAGTAGGATAATGAAGATCAATGTTGTGAATTCGTTTAGAATGAAGAATTTTTTTACGTGCGTAGGTTTAGGAAAAACAACGTTTTTATTCACTTTTGCCGGTTCTGAAACAAAGATCAAAAACTTTTTTGCAAAAAAATACTACCGACTTCCAAATAAAAAACTACAAAGTGAAAAATTATTTTATTTTTGTAAGTCGGTGTCCATATCGCAAAAAAATGGGAAAAAAGAAAGACACCGACTTCCAATAATAAAATTATTTTACACGTAGTTCTTTATTTGGAAGTCGGTAGTATTTTTTTGCAAAAAAGTTTTTTATTTTTTGCTTTTTAGTTGTACCTACCTAAAATAGTTAAGTTGTTTAGTAAGGTACTCTATAACGCCAGAATAGATCACCCGAATAACATGAAACTTGAAAATAACCAGTGAAATGAGAGATCTGCGTACCCCTTTAGTGCGTACTGGCGTGATTTTATGTTATGAAATGGTATATACAATAAACAGACAGACATGCGATTGCAGCAATTCCGATTGATTTGCCGTTATTTATTGAAGAGTTCTGTTGTATATCTCCGAAGTTCTTCATCAGATCTTCACCAAATTAAAACGGGACCAATTTCGAAACATATTCTTTTAAACAAAAAAAGAATTTTCTAAATCGGTTGACAATTGACAGAGATATCGGTGAACAAACATAAAAAAAAAAAAACATAGAAACAAGAAGTCGAACATAGAACCTCCTCCTTTTTGATAAGTCGGTTAAAAACTGATCCATTTCTGGGCCAGACTAATTTAAAAAGACTTTTAAAGATTATTTATATAAAGTAGTCTTTGGACACTAGATACCTATTGCTACCGCTGAGTCATCATCATCAGCCTATTAATGTCTCCACTGATGGGACACAGGCCTCCTCTCTGTGAGAGGGAATGGGCACCACGCGGGCCCAGTGCGGATTCGTAGATGTCACATTTCTTCGAATTTTTGGTTTTAAGACATGCCGGTTTCCTCACGATGGTTTCCTTCACCGTTTTGAGAGCAGTGGTGATGAAATAATTTACACAAATTAAAGGCCTGCCTGGGTCGAACCCAGGCAGGCCTTTAATTTACCCACGATCTACGACTTGTAAGTCGCAGCAGTTACCACTGGATCACCACTGCTCTCTGAGTGTTTTATTATATATATATATGCTTTATTGTACACCATAAAATAAATTAAAAAAAAGAAACTTAATTCTAATACACATACAATGAGTGGCCTTATCGCATTCCGCGTTCTCTTCTAAGTGTGCAGGTAATGTTTGCATATAAATCATTTTGCATTTCAATTAGTATTATAATTCTATTCCTTATCTTCCAGGTCTCGTGGTAGTCCACGACCCAGTCCTCAATAAGGACAACTATACTCTATCAGAATGGCTACTCACAGAGAAGCCAGGCCTGTTTGGGATGGTAGGTGGCTGCGCCAATCCCACCGGCATCGCGTTGGTTGTCATACTGCTGGTCATGTTCGTCTGTAGCCAGCCTTTTATTAGAAGGGGAGGCAGTTTTGAGGTAAGGAAATAGACTTTATTTTTTATGTCGTTTGTAAGTTATCGCTATGTTTGCGTTAGACCACTATCTCACCGGATGGTAAGCGATGGTGTGGTCGATGATGAAGCACGCTTGCCTAGAAGTAACTATTCACTCTTGAATTAAAGACTTCCAGGTTGTAGCTATCAGGAAACATAGACTCCGGTAGGAAATAGCATTCCATATTTAGCTGTACGCACAATGATTTTGTTTTTTTTTCATAATAATGTAATTCATATTAATATTATTAATTTTATTACTATAGCGAGAATACATGTGCGTACCAAAGAATCAGGTGAGTATTACGCATTTAACCGTCTTCAAAAAAGAAGGTTGTCAATTATTTCTGTTATACTGTTGGCATTGCACAGTATTTGTAAATGTTAACTAAATTAAATGTTTATTGTTTTTTTTTTGTGTTGTGTAGGTCGTTTTATGGCAAATAAATACTTTTTCTTTCTTTGTTTCTTAATCTTTGTGGCGTTGCAAATATTATTGAGCGTGTGTTTTTGTCCTCGTTTTTCTCAGAAACTATAAATTTAAATACACTAATACTTTCAGCTTTTACACTTACATCTGCCAGCTGCTTTGTGTAAATCTTTAGTTGTTCACCTTTCATACAACATGATTACAGACCGGATTAAAAAAGAAGCATGTCTGCCTATGCATTTCCATATTTAGCCAACTTGCACCAGTTATTGCATACAATAGTTTTAATTAAAACCTAGAGTAAATGCATATTTTCGTGCAAATTTTGATGTGGAATGACTCTTTTCCGCTAAAAGTATTTGATATTAGTATCAAATACTTTTAGCGGAAAAGAGTCATTCCACAATTTATTTTATGTTTTATTGACGGTTTTTTTTAATGTTGCATATTTTGACACGTTTCATTCACATTTGTTTGCAAAATTGCATATTGTCTGTAATCAAATCTTGCAAGTTAAATTTGTCCCACTTTCCGGTGTTGGATTGAGCTGGAATTTTGCGCACGTGTTTGTTGGTCGTGACAATGCACTTCTTAATATAAAAGCTTGTTTTTTTTATTGAACGTTGCATATTTTGACACTTTTCATGCATATTTTAGCATGTTTCATGCATATTTCGTGTTTTTTATGTTGTTTATAATCTGGTCTATACACATGATCATTATATATCATTATCTACTTATTTCTTCTAACTTCTGAATACTACATGACTCGTCTCTGCCTTTTATTTTCTCAGATATTCTACTGGACGCATCTTCTGTACGTTCCCTTCTGGCTGCTTCTTCTGATGCATGCGCCCAACTTCTGGAAGTGGTTCGTTGTACCAGGAACCATCTACGTGTCTGAGAGGATCATGAGATTGGCCTGGATGAGGTAAGGAATAGTGCACTTCTTTGACTAAGTTTTTTAGTAAGAAAGTATAAAGTTGTGCATGGTAGTGTGTACAGCCAAGTTTGTCACAAAAGCTACAAAGTTTTGTTAGAAACATTTGCTCGTACAATAATAATCACACTTCAGTAAATGATGCCATGATGGTGGTAGTTCAGCCAGCTACTATGGTCTACCCATAGGAGCTGAATACTGGGCCAAACATACATTTAATATTCTTCTATCTGAAATCTATATATATTTGCTATCGAAACGCAAGTACTGATAATCATTAATAAAAATCTTGACACTATTTAATGATTCTATAGAAATAAGGTCTTCTAACCTAAGTATTTACTATAACTTAGGCATGATTTTTCAATTTACTTGAGTAATAAAAATTAAAGTTTGACAGCTTTTGAATAGAAAACATGTTAAACAGCCCAAAATATTCTTCAGTTATTTTTTTTTTACTGTTACATCATTCCAGATCGGAACGCGGCAAGACCTACATCTCGTCAGGCATCCTGCTCCCCTCCCGCGTCACGCACCTTGTTGTGAAGCGTCCCCCTCTGTTCCACTTCCACGCAGGAGACTACGTGTTCGTGAACATCCCTGCTATAGCCACGTATGAGTGGCATCCTTTTACTATTAGTAGTGCGCCGGAGCAAGAAGGTACGTAAATTTTGTTACTATATTATAAGTTTCGGATCACCACCATCAGTCTTTTAATGTTTTCACTGCTGGGAAACAGGCCTCCTCTTTGTGAGAGGGACTGGGCCGTCCGTAATCAACAACGCGGACCCAGTGCCGGTTGTTGGATGTTACATGTCTTCGAAGGTTTGATTTCCTCACGATGTTTGCCTTCACCGTTTTGAGAGCAGTGGTGATGAAATAATTTACACAAAGTAAAGCGCCTGCCTGGATGAGGATAGCTGCAGTTTTGCTGCTAACAGCTGTCTTGCAATGCTCCGCACAAATTAATTTGTAAAGTGTTCTAACCCTAACTGACTAAGCAGAAAACGCCAAAAATATTATTTGTTAACAGTGCTTCAAAAAATTAAATAAAAAAACCGAAGTTCTAGCTTCGAAAACAATGTCATTTACTAAGTTCAACTAATTTATACAAAGACGTAAAACAAATCGAACTACAGGTTACGAATAGTGCTACACAACAACCCAAGAAAGCGCAGAAAACGTATTTTGTATGCCCGCAAAAATCGAGGGCTTTTCAAAACTAGAAGCGACTTACATAATTTAAATACACGCAGTAAGCACGAAATTGTAATACCCAAATTCAGATTAACAAAAACTAGCAAGTCTTTTTATATAAACAGTATACGCTTTTATAACAAGTTGCCAAAGTCAGTTATAGAACTGACCGATGGAAAGTTCAAAAACTACATCAAACGTGTCCTTGTTAAAAAAGCATATTATAAAATCAAGGACTACGTTGAAGATAAAAAATTTGGCTTTAGCTCCTTCTGCGCATGCGGCTTCCCTGGTAACTCATAAACGGCACAAATATGTGGTTGTCTCTAACTATTCTCAATCTCATTAATTCTTTGTTTTTTTTCCTTCTTTTGATTATTCTTTTTACAATGGTTTTCAATCATCTTCATAGCCCTTTGCTAAGAATAGTTACAGCACTGATAACAATATTTGTGCCACATGTTAGATTTAGTCTTTTTTTTTTATTTTACTTTTGTATAGATTCCTTTACCGATTATTTTGTAAATGTGTGAACATTGTAGGCCTTCTAGATGCTTGTTAACTTTTTAACTCGTTTTATTTTCTTTTGTTTAAATAATATGTAATCTTTTTTTTTTTTTGTTTTCTTACGACTTATTGTCGGGCCCATGTTGTCCCCACATATCTAAGTACTAATGCTGTAACAAGGAAATATTGTAAAACCAAACCATTTTTTTTTAAAAGAGTAACCATGGAGTTTCTTGCCGGTTCTTCTCCATAGGAAACGACCTACCCGAACCGTGCACATTGTCGACGTGACGTAAGTGCCCATGTAGGTCTATATGAAATAAAAAAATTGATTTTGATTTTTTGATTTTGATTTTGAAAACGTGGGTAAAATTCCATTATTTGGCGAATTTACCACCAAAAGTTTACATTAAATGACCAAACAATAAAGGAATTTAACGTCAGTTTACTACAGCGCCATCTATTGTCAAATAAAATAACAAAAAGTCGATCTACCGAACCAATGTTTTCACTATTAATAGAGAAACTAGCGTCATCTATTGGCGAGTAGAAGCATGGAGAACATCACAAAAATACTTATAGCCACAGAACAGAAAAAAAACGCCTCTGTTCTGTGCTTATAGCGATTCAGAAGGAGCTGGCAGATCAAAAACAGGAAATGAAGGCCATGGAAACCAATATAACAATAAACATAAATATGTAGAAACATAAACGGAAAACGTTGTGAAATGGAACAACGAAAAGAAAAACAATAAAGTACAAACTCAAGAAAAACGTATTTACTACTTGGAAAATCAAATCAAAAGGAATAACATTGTATTTTTTGGTAGAAGAAACGGAAAAACAAGTAAGAGCAATTAGAAAACATTGTTCTTTAGGTTTTGAATATGGATATGAATATGCATTTTGAGAGATCTGAAATAGAATATTCAAACCGCTTCGGCAAAAAAGGAACAAATCCTAGACCTATTTCCATATTAATATCAACTTACGGTAAAAGCTAAAACTGATACAGATCAAAAAACGTCTTGAAAATTGCAATTAATACATTAACGAGGAATTTCCGCCAAAGCTAAATGCAAAACGAAGAGAACTACAAAAAGAGGTTAATCAACTCAAGGAAAAGGGAACAAATGCTGTAATAAATAACGATAAACTGGTCATACTAGAGGAAAAGAGTAGCAAGCACCCACATAACAAGGACACGAAAAAAATTACCAATATTTTGTGGAATCGAGTAAATTTCCATTCGATACCGATACTTTTGTACTCGATACTTTGCATTCGATACATTTAGGCAGGTATCGTATCGAATAAGAAATTAAGTTTTAAATGGGTTTTCTTAGAAATTACCCATTTAAAACTTGCGACCTTACGGCTTATGTTTATTGTTATGGCAACGCCATCTAGTTCACTCGTTCTGAACCTTATATGAAAAATATATTTTTATATTAAATGTATATTCTGAGCAATTTATTGTAAATGCGAAAATACTATCAAAGATTGTTTTTCTGCCAAACAAACAAAATCGTTCAGTTTTCAGTTAAATTTTTACAATTTTAGTTTACCTGTCTCTCTTTTTCATCTCTTCTATCTCCAGAAGTAATGAAACAATCTTTTAAATTATTGAGAATTTCTTTCTTCAGACTACATCTGGCTTCACATTCGCGGCGTGGGTCAGTGGACCAACCGTCTGTACGCGTACTTTGAAAGAGAGCAGGCCAGACTGCATGGGGAAGAACTGCCAGCCATCGAGAGTGGACATGAGTAAGTACCTCTTTGTTCTGTTTTATTTGGTCTCATCCTTTAAAGACTATAGAGGTAAAAGATTTGGATAGCTTCTTTCTACATCAGTAAGAAGAAATCACAGAATAAATAACAATAGGTTCATGGTAGGAATGGAAAAAGGCTTTTCCTAGTACTGCATTTAAACGAGCTAGCTAGAATCTGCTGCTGCGGCAATGGCATAATCTCACTGTAGTTTGAATGAGAGATACCAAATTTTCTCGATACACTAAATATCAAGACAAGTAGCAGCCCATAGGTTAGGTTTGCAGGTAGGTAGGATGTTAGTCTCGCCCCTACTACATGCTGCTACTACTACTGCTCAACACAGTACATTTATATACATTTCTAGATGTTCAGTGAATGCGAAGTTCACTGTGTTCCACCAATTAAGGCGTGCAAAATTATTATAAAAAATATACAATATCATAGTTTGAAATGAATACGTATACAATGTCAACATTTTAAATAAATAAATAAGTAATGTCAGAGTGAAAATGTCGGGTGTATAATGTCATAGTAATAATTAAAAAGAAAGTAATGTCCGCTTTTAATACATTCAACACACCATCAACAATATCAAAAATAAAACACATCGAACTCATTATGCACCATAATTATTTCACTGTGGGTACACATAAATTATTATCTGAAAGGTATTCTTTTATTGTGCAGTATCTTTTATTTAACAGAAAATTTTTGAATTGCTTTTTATATAAATTTACATCGATAAATGTGGCCTTACTATGGGTGTACTTGCCTAAACCTTTGGAGAGTACGGGATTTGCTCGTATCATGTTTGACCTTGCAACGAGCTTCAAAATAACCAACACTCCATCCTTACAGAAAGCTAAATTAACCAACACTCCATCCTTACAGAAAGCTAAAATAACCAACACTCCATCCTTACAGAAAGCTAAATTAACCAACACTCCATCCTTACAGAAAGCTAAAATAACCAAAACTCCATCCTTACAGAAAACTAAAATAAACAACACTCCATCCTACAGACAACTTATATAACCAACACTCCATCCTACAGGCAACTAAAATAACCAACACTCCATCCTTACAGGAAGCTAGAATAACCAACACTCCATCCTACAGGCAACTAAAATAACCAACACTCCATCCTTACAGGAAGCTAAAATAACAAACATTCCATCCTACAGCAACTAAAATAACCAACACTCCATCCTACAGGCAACTAAAATAACCAACACTCCATCCTTACAGGAAGCTAAAATAACCAACACTCCATCCTTACAGGAAGCTAGCACGCTCAATATCCAGTCAGAGCAAGAAGAGTCGCAAGAGCTCTATCGCGAGCGCCAAGAAGCGTTCCGTGGACTTCTCTCCGAGGTCTTACATCAACGACGCGTATGTTGGAGAGGACGGGAATGGAGATGTTAAAACTATTGAAGGTATATATAGAAACGGCGTTTGACCTATCATGTACTATGGCCCACAAGGTGACAACGCTAGGGATTGTCGGTAGGGGTCCCAGAGCTAAGAAAGAAGATTAAGTTCAAATAAATCTCACTAGATGGCGCGACATGCACTGTAAGTTATTATTGAATTGTGTGTAAAATTAACATTTTCTGGAATTGAACATACAAATTGTATGTTTTTGTTTAATCAACTCTCATAAGCCCGAAATTATGGAATATTGGGCTGTTAATTACATTGCAAAGATAATTTGAAGGAAACATTTAAAATTGATGCCAATAGATGGCGCGGTTTTAAATGTTCAGATATTTAGGCATTCCAATCGATTGTTTCTATTTGTTTTGTATCAAATTTTGGTGCAGCGAAACTGTAAAAAATACTATAAAACTAATCTTCACTGTATTTAAAGTTAGAAATATTCATGAACCGAGTAAACCATTTTACTTGTAAGTCACTGCTAACACCATCTATCTATCGTCATTAAAATGGAACCGAACGCGAACGATGTACAAAAACTAATCGGTCTAATCAGACTAAAAGCGCTAGTTACGTTGGCGCGGTTTCTTTGTATGGGATGAGGCATATCTGTGCTTTAACTAAGGTATCATGGTGAAATATCTACAGAAAAGCACTACAGATACTCTAGTTAAGTGACATTCTATAAACGAAAGCGACACTATAGCGATTGGTAAAATGACAAAAATGTATAGGCATTTCAAGCGCTATCCAAATGTCATGTGATCAATGACTTTATTTTTTGCAATTTAACCATCGCCATAGCTGACACCGGATGACACAGCGTTGATGAGGCATCCGTCATCTGAAGCTTGCACTTGAAAAATGTAAACCTTTGATATTTCACGATCTTTGGAAGTCAATTGTTCGCTTCATCACTTGTCACTCAAGGTTCATTGGACCAGCGAGTTAGCACCAGTCCGACAACATTGCTGAAATTGAACTTTTTGGTGCAGCCGTGAGATTATATGTTATTTTTAAAGATGATCACTTTTTAGGAGCGGACTCTAGTCAACAGGAATTTGAAAAATAGGTATTTGAAGAAATTATTGCCGTCGCGTCACCTCCAACCTCACCCCATAAAGTGCAAAAAGGACAACTGCAGCTCAGGCTGATTTTACCTACAAAAACTTTGACTAAAAGACGTTTCGTATTCTGCTGTTTTCTTCATGAAAACTGGTCTGATCTAAAAAATTATTATATCGAAATTTAGAGGAAAAGTATATCTATGCTCGTATCATTTCTTTTTTTGTTAAAAACTTATAAATTTTGTCTAAAAGTCTTCTGAACGTGGCGGTAAAAACGGACATTTTTTTCGGATTTTTGGATTGTCATATTTCTTTTTGTGATTATGTTTTGGAAAAAAGGAAATGATACAGGCACGTATTAATTAGACCTAGATTTATGGAAAAAAACATTGCTCTAGAGGCATTATCCACGAAGAAAACAGCACAATGTGTTTGTATGGAGAAAGTCTCACTAGAGTCCCCTCTTAACTTCTTCTCTTTCTAACGATATGTTAATTCTATCATGATCTCTAAGTTCTATCATAACATGGAATATATGTGGTTTATTCCTAAATGTTACCTATGACTGACTGGTTTTGTGTTCAGTGATCTTAATAAAATTACATTATTTTATTTGTAAAGCAACAGATGAACAAGAAAGTTGTAGAGTGTTGTCTCTAAGTATAGATATACCTCTAAGAACAGATCTCCCATCTCAGAAATTTTGATTCTATTTTAAATTTTCCTTTATTTCTTTTGAATTTATGATGATGAAACGTAAAACTTAAAACTGCCTTTAATTTCCAGCACCAAAGTCGCCCACCAAGGTATCCTACAACCCCGCCCTGCTGCTAGCTCCGGCCAGGACACTGGAGAAGTCACGTTCTATGCCCGATGTGCAGAAGAATGTGAAGAAACGGCAGCGGTTGATGGCGTGAGTTTTTATTTGTCTGATTTTTTGTAAGAACTTGGCTTGGGACACTATCGTGCATCCGAAAAAAATGGACGGATTTAATATCATAAAAACATAACTTCGAAATGATCAACTTTAGAAAAATTATTATTGATTCTATTTAAAAAAAATGATCTTGTATTTTAAAATAATAAAATAGGCCAGATAGTGAAGGCAATAAAATGAGCTAATATCATTTAAGGGGCTTGGCAAAAACTAAGAGGCTGTACCTTCAGTCACCTTAGTAGGATCCGCCTTAAACAGAGTCGCAAAGTGCAAGTATCTGGGCCACTGGGTCTCCGATGATCTTAAAGACAATACAGATGTGGAAAGGGTGGGCCGTACCCAATGGGTAAAATCTGGACCTTATTACTAAGAGTCCCTGTCCATCTATCGGTTTGTCTCTCTGTCTGTCTGTCTACCTGTCTGTTACCAGGCTGTATCTCATGAACCGTGATAGCTAGACAGTTGAAATGTTTACATTTGATGTAATTCTGTTGCCGCTATAACAATCAAATCAAAAGGACGTCCGTAAGGTACTGCGCAACCTCAACGTGAACAAGGCTAGTGGCTCGGACGGAATACCAGCAATAGTTCTCAGAACCTGTGCGCCTGAACTATCTCCGATCTTGACACGCCTATTCCGCCTTTCGTATGAGACTGGAAAAGTGCCGAATGCTTGGAAGCTAGCTAACGTACAGCCCATGCCCAAGAAGGATAGTCGAGCTGACCCGGCCAACTACAGACCCATCTCTGTAACGTCCATACTCTGTAAGAGTATGGAGCGTGTACTTAACACGAAGCTCCTGGCATACCTAGAAACTAACGAGATCCTTAGTGACCGCCATTACGGCTTCCGCCGAAATCGGTCTACTGGGGATCTTCTAGCGTATGCCATTCACATCTGGAGTGATGCCATCGAGACGCACGGGGAAGCGCTTGCCGTCTCCCTCGACATCTCGAAGGCTTTTGATAGGGTCTGGCACGAAAGCCTCATCGGTAAGCTTCCTTCATTTGGTTTGCCCGGTGGTCTGTGTGATTGGATTACAGACTTCCTGAGAGATCGGTCCATTCGAGTGGTTATCGATGGCTGCTCGTCGGACCAATTGGATATTAATGCCGGGATCCCTCAGGAGTCGGTACTTTCAGCAACTTTATTCTTGCTGCATATTAACGATCTGCTTAAACCCGGCACCTTTGGGTATGCAGACGACAGCACTGTTGCTGAGAGATACTTGTCCAACACTCGTGCTACCGGGCCTCAGATCCGGTCTCTCCGGGAGGCCATGGTGTAGCGCTTGAACCTGTCCTTGCAGGCAGTCTCCGAATGGGGCGATGCCAATCTGGTCAGTTTTAAAGCTGCTAAAACCCAGGCGTGTCTTTTTTCCGCTAAAAAGAGCCAATTTTACCCAGCTCCAACTTGCCGAGATGCGACCGTGCCAATAACTGACCATCTTGAGCTTCTTGGCGTTACGTTGACATCTACTCTCAATTTTGGTCCTTACATTGAGGCAAAGGCTCAGCTGGCTGCCAAAAAGCTGGTGATCCTTGCAAAGGTGAGAAGGTACTTCATGCCGGAACAGCTCCTCAATTTGTATCAAACGCAAGTTCGATCATGCATGGAGTACTGTTCTCATCTCTGGGACGGATCAGCTAAATACCAGCTTTACGCACTAGAGTCGATCGAAAAGCGAGCCAAGAGGCTCATCGGCGATGAGGCGCTGGTCAAGTCAAAGCTCCAGAGTCTTGAACATCGTCGCCGAGTTGCCAGCCTGTCGGTTTTTTATCGGTTACATTTCGGGGAGTGTGAATGTGTATAATTCCACCTAGCCCGTTTCATCATCGGACTACCAGACGTACGGTGATGCGCCATCGATACATGGGAGACATCCCACCCTTATGCACAAAACGTTTTGGGAACACTTTTATTATGCGTACAGCTAAGGAGTGGAATTCCCTGCCGGGGTCTGTGTTTCCCGATAGCTACAATCTAGGGGTCTTTAAGTCAAGAGTGAATAGGTTATTTCTAGGCAAGCGTGTTTCACCGTCGACCACATCATCGCTTACCATCAGGTGAGATTGACTCCCATACAACAAACGTGTTTTTTTTGGCGTTTTTGCGATTATGGTACGGAACCCTTCGTGCACAAGTCCAATTCGGACTTGGCCGGTTTTACAATGCATGGTTAGCTAAGTGACGTCATTCTAAATCCAATATGGCGGACGGCCCGAGTGGACGGACTGGTTATTTTTGTGCACTGCCATGATATAGATTATTAAATCTGCTTCTAGTATATTGCAATTTGTGTGGGAATAGATTTTTAAAGATACTTACATTGGTAACCCACCGGGTAGTACCTATTAGGTCAACTGTGGCCTCTAGAGTAGCCTAGAAGTATGTTTAGAAAGTATAGATCTGAACAGGAAATTAACTGGCTAAGTTAACACGAGTGCATTAATTACTCACTTTAGCGAGGTGCGTAATCTACTTTTCTTTCAACTACCAATCTACCTCTCATATATTTCCATTTTTTTATACTTTTCTTGCCAAATATGAAGTACCTACCTATCAAAGTTTAACAATGGTACAAAATGCGGGGCATTTTTTTCACCTAATTGGTTTTTTACGCCGATTTCTTTCTCAGCCAGTACCTTTGTCGATCTACTGCATACATTTTATAATTATTAAACTTAATGGGAGACATTAAACCTCTTGGTAAATTTATATCTAAACTAGCTAACCCCCGCGGCTTCGCTCCCGTTAACTGGCTACCTATCTACCTATCACTACCTACCCTGCCTTCCCTACCTAGTCTGCCTATCCTGCCTAGCCTATCCTGCCTACCCTGTCTAGCCTAACCTGCCTACCCTACCTACTCTACTTACTCTACCTTCTCTACCTACTCTACTTACTCTACCTTCTCTACTTACTCTACTTCTCTAACTACTCTACTTAATCTACCTACTTTACCTACTCTTCTTACTTTACCTTCTCTACCTACTCTACTTTCTCTACTTACTTAACCTACTCTACTTACTTTATCTACTCTATTTACTTTATCTTCTCTACCTACTCTATCTACTCTACCTACTCTGCTTACTCTATCTACTCTGCCTTCTCTTCCTACTCTACTTGCTCTACCATCTCTATCTACTCTTCCAACTCTACCTGCTCTAGTTACTCTACCTTCTATACTTACTCTACCTACTCTACTTACTCTACCTTCTCTACGTTCTTTACCTGCTCTACTTATTCTACCTTCTCTACATACTCTTCCTACTCTACCAACTCTACTTACTCTACCTACTCTACCTGCTCTACTTACTCTACCTACTTTAACTACTCTTCTTACTCTACCTTCTCTACCTTCTCAACCTACCCTACCTACTCTACTTACTCTACCTACCCTACCTACTCTACTTACTCTACCTACTCTGCCTTCTCTACCTACTCTAATTGCTCTACCATCTCTATCTACTCTTCCAACTCTACCTGTTCTGGTTACTCTACCTTCTCTACTTACTCTACCTTCTCTACCTGCTCTACCTTTTCTACCTACTCTACCTTCTCTACTTACTCTACCTACTCTACTTACTCTACCGTCTCTACCTACCCTAACTACAGTACCTACTCTTCGGCTTTATAATATTAGTATAGATAAAAAAATCAAAAAACCCGACTGCTTCAAAAGCGAACTAAAAAGACGTAAACAAGGAAAAAATCATGCTGTGCAGTCGGAGGATACATATTCGCGGGCTGGCTGATCAAAATCTGGTGTATCCTCCGCCTGCACAGCATGATTTTTTCCTTGTTTACGTCTTTTTAGTTCGCTTTTGAAGCAGTCGGGTTTTTTGATTTTTTGATTTAACTTTTTTTATTTATAAGTCTTTAGTTAAGTTTTTTTCGAATTAGATACATATAAACATATAAGTGTTATATATTTTTGAAATCGCCTCTTAAAACCCTTTATTTTATTACCCCACACACTGGGTTGGGAAGAAAAAAAAAATTTGGGACCCCACTATATGGCGCCGAAAATCCGCCATTTTTCTATTCTTCAATTTTAACGTAGCCTATGACACTCGCAGGGTTAAGACGAATCGATTGACGTATGAATCATCAAAATCGGCCAACGCGTTTGGTCTCTGGAACGCCACATAGGAACAAACATACATACATACATACATACATACATACATACATATATACATACATACATACATAGACTGATAAACACATTACCCTCCTTCGGCAGTCGGGTAAAAATACAAAACAGTGCATTAATGAAAAACAGTGCAACAATGAGATTTCATATAACATTTCTGCACTGTTTTGGTTCTAAGCAATAAATACGTCCTTTGTGATCAGTTATGTAGTGATTCATGATAACATTATTACTTAGTTGGAAGAAATAGTAGATTGTTGCATCGAGCGCAAAGTGAGTTATTAATGCATGAGTGTTATGTTGGTGCCCGAGCGCACGCGAGGGCACTAAATTACACGAGTGCATTAATTACTCACTTTAGCGAGGTGCGTAATCTACTTTTCTTTCAACTACCAATCTGCCTCTCATCTATTTCCATTTTTTTATACTTTTCATGCTAAATATGAAGTACCTACCTATCAAAGTTTTACAATGGTACAAAATGCGGGGCATTTTTTCACCTAATTGGTTTTATATGCCGATTTTTTTCTCAGCCAGTACTCGTACCACGCCAGTACCTTTTTCGATCTACTGCATATATTTTATATTAAACTTAATGGGAGACATTAAACCTCTGTGGTAAATTTATATCTAAACTAGCTAACCCCCGCGGCTTCGCTCCCGTCAACTGGCTACCAATCTACCTACCACTACCTACCTACCCTGCCTTGCTTACCTACTCTACCTACCCTGGCTACCTTATCCTGCCTACCCTGCCTAGTCTAACCTGCTTGCCCTCCCTACCCTACCTCCTCTACTTACTCTACCTAATCTACTTACTTTACTTAATTTATCTTCTCTACTTACTTTACCTTCTCTACCTACTCTACCTACTCTACCTTCTCTACCTACTCTACCTTCTCTACCTACTCTACCTTCTCTACCTACTCTACCTTCTCTACCTACTCTTCTTACTCTACCTACTTTACTTACTTTATCTTCTCTACTTACTTTACCTTCTCTACCTTCTCTACTTACTTTACCTTCTCTACCTACTCTATCTTCTCTACCTACTCTTCTTACTCTACCTTCTCAACCTACTCTACTTACTCTACGTTCTCTACCTTCTCTACATACACTTCCTACTCCACCAACTCTAATTACACTACCTTCTCTACCTATTCTACCTACTCTACTTACTCCACCTTCTCTACCTACTCTTCTTACTCTACCTTCTCTTTTTACTCTACCTTCTCAACCTACTATACTTACTCTACCTTCTCTACATACTCTTCCTACTCTACTAACTCTACTTACACTACCTTCTCTCCCTATACTACCTACTCTACTTACTCCACCTTCTCTACCTACTCTCCTTACTCCACCTTCTCTACATACTCTACTTACTCTACCTACTCTACCTTCTTTACCTACTCTACTTAACCTACTCTACTTACTCTACCTTCTCTACCTACACTACCTTCTCTACCTACTCTATACTCTATCTTCTCTACCTACTCTACCTTCTCTACCTAATCTACTTACACTACCTTCTCTACCTACTTTACTTACTCTACCTACTCTACATAATCTACTTACTCTACCTTCTCTACCTACTCTACTTACTCTACCTACTTTACTTACTTTATCTTCTCTACTTACTTTACCTTCTCTACCTACTCTACCTTCTCTACCTACTCTACCTACCCTACCTACTCTACCTTCCCTCCCTACTCTATACTTTACCTTCTCTACCTTCTCTACCTACTCTTCCTACTCTACTTACTCTAGCTTCCTTCTCTACCTACTCTACTTACTCTACCGTATCTACCTACTTTATTCTACCTACTCTACCTATCCTAACTACAGTCCCTACTCTTCGGCTTTATAATATTAGTATAGATAAAAAATACAAAACAGTGCATTATTGAAAAACAGTGCAACAATGAGATTTCATGTAACTTTTCTGCACTGTTTTGGTTCTAAGCAATAAATATGTCCTTTGTGATCAGTTTTGTAGTGATTAATGATAACATTACTACGTAGTTGGAAGAAAAAGGGTTTGCTGAGAAGAACACGTTTTTTTTTTAATTTTGCCTATTTTTCCTCCCCAGTCTCCGTGACTTCATGCGCTCAGAATCAGAAAGCAAGCTAGACGAGAGTTCAATACTGAGCGCTCGCAAGTCGTTCGGCCTCGCGTGCAAGATCCCGCAGAACAAATCTCTGGTGCACAGCTTCCGCTACATGAGAACCAAGCCAACGATCATAGCCTTCAAGACGCCCAGTTTTGATGAGAGGAGACGGAGTAATGATAGTATACTGACGCTTGGTAAGTTACTTTGCGGTATGAATGTATTTTAAATTAAAGGTACAAGGAGGGTCATGTCTATTGTTTCGGCGATAATTTTGATGGATCAGTAGATTCAGTATGTAGCTGCATGCACAGTCCTGATACTCAAATCATACATCGCGCAATCAAAGTTCTCCCGCGAACCAACAAAAGTTGCCCACCAGACAAAAGACCCGTCTTGTCGGAGGATCCTTACTTTTTAAACCCCGACGAAAAAAAAAGGGTGATTTTGTGTATCTGTGTGTCTGTCTGTGGCATCATAGGTACTAAACGGGTTATCCGGTTTTGATATAGATTTTCGTTTGGAAGGTGACTTAGTCGAGAGTGTTCTTAGCTATGTTTGATTAAAATCGGTTCAGTTGTTCAAAAGTTACCCGCATTTTACTCTTTGAATGGGGTTTTTACCGAAGACGATGGCATAATGACGTCTTTTGATAGATCGAGTGAAGAGTTTTTATTACTATGTATGTCAATTTGTTCTAGAGACCAAAAGCTTTTAGGTCAATTTTGATAAATGATCGTTAGACTCGTCTTAGTAGCGCCAGTGCCACTGGCAACATTAAAATTGATAAAAATAAAAATGGAAGCCTTTGGGCGCCATATTGTCCTTGTCCTATCCTCATTTTTTTAACCCACTTTTATTAGCTTGGTATGTATATATCTATGTAACAGAATCTTTGAACTTTCACCACCGCCAAAAAGTTGGATAAATTTGAAACTTTGCACACTTATCAAGTACTGATGACAATGCAATAATTTAAATATTTGGTTCCAGTATCCCCAGCAGGATAGATTAGCGATTGAAATAAAAAGTAAAAGAAAATAGTTTGAAAAACTAAAAAAACACGCTTTAATAGTAAACCAAATTAAAAAGTAGGAAACAATTTTTATTAAATTTAAATTAAGATTAGTTCAAATTCAAATAATTTATTGTTTATCATAGGTTTATAAGATGTTATGTTGGTTACAGGTAGATCTGCTATATCCCGCCGCCCCGTTGTGGCATACAAAATTTATAATAACAGTCTTGTTAAAATACAATAGATGAAATTGTCATGAAATATAAAATAAAAAAATTGTGTAACAATTGTTAAAGTGTGATTTACTAAAAAAATATATTAATTGTATAAAAGCGTGCGGTGATTTGTAAGATATTTTCGAAATGACTGTACTTTTACCAATATCTGTCAATAAAATATAACAATTGAGATCAAGCAATTTGCACCAAAGCATCTTTTGTTGCACCGTTTTTCAGAACTATGAGCGATATTAAAAAAAAAAACTCCACGAATTATTGACTCTATTATAGAATTTCTAAATGACAATACACTGAAACAACCGGTTTATTTTAACAAACCAATGGGTGCTTATGCATGAATTTGTATACTATTACTCACAAACTATGAAGTGACACTATTTAATTGTTTTTAGTATTTTGTAGCATTACTTGCTTTGACAATAGTACTACCTTATTTTATGTGTAGGTATTTATAAATATAAGGTACAGCATTCAGGCATCAGGAAGCATCTAAACACCTATCTCAATTACTAATTATTATATCTCCACAGCTCGGCGCCGTTTGTCAAAAAGTCTGTCTCCGGACAGAGACGTGGAAAACCAGCCGGAGAAAATAGTGGAAGTTGATAACGATGGCTCGGAGGCCACGGACGACTTCGATAACAACTATCCGATTGGGAAGCCTTTGGAGGTAGTTTAACATTTAAGTATCCTATAAATTTTATTCTTCTTACAGCCTTCTCGATAAAATGGTTAAATGTGATTGGCAAATAACGTTTACCCCATAGCTCCCTATATGGTGCCGGTTGGTGCAGTGGCTAAGTGACTAGCTGTTGCGTGTTTGATTCCGTGCGGGACAAATATTTGTGTGGTCTATAGATAGTTGTTCCGGGTCTGGGGGTTTATGTACGTAAGTTTAAATAAACGCACACACGACATTGCAGAAATTCCTAGTGGGGCATAGTCTAAAAAAAAAATTCGCAGCGCGATCGTGATCATTTGTAAGACAGTAATGATTATAAACTACTTGTTTTATTCGACTAACACTAAAATTTAGAAAAAACATTTCAGTTATTAGGTCGTTACATATTTCATCGGTTAAGGCGCCGATTCCCTTGAGTAGCTGATTTTAAAATGAGAATCACGTCTAAACGGCTAGTCGTAATTTATTGGAAAAATACATGTTATATTAGACCATTTTCTTAATAATTTCATCTGAGCAAATTTTGAGTTTTATTCGTATAACATAGTGTAATTAATTTGTAAAGTTATGTCTAAAACTAACAAAAACACGACAATGGCACCAAAACCGCTGCGCCTATTTTAATGAAATTGACACCATCTGAAAGACAATTTAATTATCTACTTTTTGATCTGAAGCTTTTTTTTTAAAGTCTTAGAATATTAAGGAAAGTACAAAAAACTACTAAATTTTGGGTCGCGCGGGTGTGAAACGAGTGCGCGTTTTGTTCCCTCAAGGTCGTTGGCGTTAGTCGTCGTCTTAACCGACTTCAAAGACAATTTTATGGGGTGCGTTTGTTTTGGCTCACTCGGTCTAAAGCTATCTAAATGTGTTGTGTGTGTTGTCAAATTATTTATTACTTTTAAAATATGATTATTTTTAATTATGTGTTATTGTGTTGTCTGGTTATTTTAAATTCGATTATTTTTATTATTAATTTTAATTTTGTGTTATTGTTATTTCCGATTCATTTTATTTGTAAATTTGTAATATGGGTGACATGGCTGAGAATATTTTTTTTTTTTTTTTATCAATTCATCTTTTTTTTCGTGTCATCTCTGAATTTTATATTATACTTCATAAAAGATAGCTTGATCTCTGTGACATATGTCAAACTGACGTATACGTTATTGTTACGTTATTGTTAGCCAGTCAAGCGCTATTGTTACTGTATTGATACTGACAGCTGTGTGTGAACCTATTTTGATGATGCTTTTTTTATTTGAAAGCTGGTGTTTCTCATTTGGCCCCATTTATGACAATGATTAAGATCTGATGAAGAACTTTGGAGATTTACAACAGAACTCTTCAATAAATGATGGGAAATCTCTCGGGATTACTGCGATCGCATGTCTGTTTATGGTTTGCACCGTTTCATAATATAATATCAAGCCGGTACGCTCTACAGGGGTACGCAGATGTGTACAGTTCACTCTGGTACACTCTAATTTCAGCGGTTGTGTTCGAATTTGATGTTATTCGGGTAATTTATTTCGGCATAACTGCGGGCATTATAGATATGTACCACAATTAAAAAGTGAAAATTATATATATATTTTTTTATAAAAATATACAAAAACAGTAAAAAAAATTGGTATTAAAAAGTTGATTTATTTTTTGATATTTCAGAGGTTATTTATTTATTAAAACTTCATGCAACATAAAAGTACATAGGCGGACTTAATGCCTGAGGCATTCTCTACCAGTCAACCAAGGGTGGTGAAGAGATAGCATGGCAGGTGCATAAAAAAATGATATAAAAATATTATAAAAATATTATAAAAAAAAATTATATCATACCAATAAATTTTTCGTAATTGTGAGTGCTTTTAAATCCAGAAAGGTTGTTAGTGTTTTAAAAATAAATCTGTAGAACATACGTTACATGCTTTTTCCAGATCTACCTCGACGGTCCTTACGGCGCAGCCTCCTCCCACATCTTCCTCGCCCAGCACGCTGCCCTGGTGGCGGCCGGTATAGGGGTGACGCCCTTCGCGTCCATCCTGCAGGCCGTCATGTACCGCTACTGGAGCGCGCGCCAAGACTGCCCCAAGTGCGGCCATTCCTGGGCGACGGATATGCCCAGGCATAATATGAATTTGAAGAAGGTAAGGCAATGGCAAAGGTAGGTTCGATCCCCAGATTGGTCAGGGTGTTTCCATTTGTTTCTCTCAAATGGGTCAATATGGGAATAAACTTGTTATGAGTTAGGGTCATAAGGGGATAGTTTCAGGAATCTTTTTACAATTTGAGCATAATTAATTTTTTGATAAAATAAGGTATAGATATCGCCGATAGATATCGTCGACACCCCTCCTGCTATTGGGATTTATGAGTCTAAAGGCTTAAAATAAGAAAACCATAGATTACGCAATGTTGGAATTTCTATACCAGTAATAGGATTTTAGATAGCTTTTTTATAACTTAGAGAAAATATAATGTATAATTAATTCAAAAACTAATTTTAAAATAAAGATTGAAATTCTCTCCGATGTCATTATAATTTTTATATGCTAGTGCATTTCAATATGATTTTCTGGGCATTTGATTACGAAGCTAGGGGGAAGCACTCTCTTAAATTGCCAATAACTGGTTACCTTACCCTTCGTGTTGTTCATTAAAAACGAGTAAGTACAACTGACCAATCCTTTTTAGTGCCGCTTGACTCAGTGTCATGAAATTATCTTTTCAATATATGGAATAAAAAATTGGACATTGGTAAAATACTAGTTTTCAACTGCATCCAGTTACACTGGAAGCCAACTCCAAATTTCTGACTTGTTCATGTTCCTTCCCAGGTGGACTTCTTTTGGATAAACCGCGAGCAGCGTTCGTTCGAGTGGTTCGTCTCCCTGCTGTCCCAACTAGAGATCGAGCAGGCCGAGCTAGGCGGTGCGCTGGACCGCTTCCTGGACATGCACATGTACATCACCAGCGCGCTGCAGAAGTCGGATATGAAGGCTGTGGGGCTGCAGCTGGCGTTGGATCTGTTGCATGAGAAGGTGGGTATATTTATTGATCTATGAACATAGGAAAAGAAAGTAAACTCACTTTTTTGGCACAATTCAAGACACACGGTGGCTTTGATGTCTGTCGAAAGTTTCAGACCATGTTAAGAAAAAGAAGTCTTATAGGACTCTTTGCAAACGATCATTTGAACACCGTTATTTGTGAAAATAAGTCCCGTGTTGCACGTATCTGATGATTGTATCACATTACAATACAATGTATGTCGCATCAAGAGTGGCCGATAGATGAAAACCATCGGGAAGTCAGGTTTATTCCCTTAGGTTAAGACATCGTGTGTGGGCAGGTAGGTGGGTACAATCTTGCTTACTAATATTATGGATTGTGATTCTACGACGTCTTAGCTCTAAGGCGGTCAGAACTCAGCTGACATACTCCGCTGTCCCCACCACGCAAGCGATTAAGAAAAGAAAAGCGTAGTTGTTTTTGATTTGCCGCCAGGTGGCATGCTTGTGATTTGTTTTGACGTCCGTACGACTGACTAAACCCGACATGTATATACTCGTAATGTGTTTTGTAGTTGCATGTTATTGTGTAACAACTTTTGTTTTCATGACGATAGTTCAGTCTAAACCCTTGTTTCTTGACAAAGTGAGCTTCCAGTGTTCCTCATTTATGCGTAGGGCTAAAATGTGGAAAGTTGAACATGGCACAACTTAACTGCGACTCAATATGTATCCTGCGATTCCTTTTTGAGTATCGAAATTGTAGTGTTGTGTGTGTACGTCTGTGTAATTTTATACTTAAAAGCCTGACCCTTTTTCCCTATTTGACAAAACGTAAGTAATTTTTTCCGCGGGATCCGCTGGTTACGAGATGCACGGGACCGGTCAATGTGGCGACGCTTGGGGGAGGCCTATGTCCAGCAGTGGACGTCTTTCGGCTGATATGATGATGATGATGAAGCAATTTTTTTACAAAATCCTTAAATTATTTTCAGGAAAAACGCGACCTTATAACGGGTCTAAAGACCAGAACGAATGCAGGTCGTCCGAACTGGGATAAGGTGTTCAAGCAGCTGCAGGAGCAGAACAAAGGCAAGGTGACCGTCTTCTACTGCGGACCACCACAGCTTGCCAAGATACTCAGGGTCAAGTGCGACCAGTTCGGCTTCGGGTTTAGGAAGGAGGTCTTCTAATAACTGTTTTATTGTGTACATCAGAATCGCGGGTGTACTTTTCAGATTTGCCTAAATTTGTTGCAGTTATTTGGTACCTTCTGTGTACCTTTACTTACCTCTTCTGAAAATCTGTGTACCTACACCCGTATAATGATATTTTAAAAATAGGTACACCCGCCATCCTGATGTCAGACTCAAGCCTATTACAGAGCCGTGCTCACCCGGCAGTACGCCCCAGAAGATAAAATAAATTACACTCGACACAATAGATAGTAAAAGAACTTGCCAGTGCACTACCATGCTCCCATTTTTTTAATAGGTGGTGTGCTGTGTAAAATTTTATACGAGAATTAATAAAACGACATTTTAAATAAATCATGATTGAATATGTGCTTTTTTGCTTAAAAAAGAGGGTAATGTTTTATGAAGATTATGTAAAGTTATAAATAGGTATGAGATTATTTTTTGTGTTATGATTAATTTATTTGTGTACAATTAAATGCCATAATATTAAATGATTAGCAATAAGCTTGACTATTGTAAAATACACCCACGAATTGTTTGGTACAAAAATATTCCCTGCTTTTAGTTTAGAAAATATGAAAACATTCTTTGCATCCGTAATATTTTTTTGTTTTTTATTAACCACTTATATGAATAACATAGATTCTATTAATGAAGGCATATTCTATTTTCTTTCGTTTTTTAAGAAGGCGACGTTTAGAAAGTACAAGATGAGAAAATAATGGTTATTTTTTGATAAAATTATAATGTTTGCTCGACTCACTGCCGTGCCCCCAAAACAATGAAAAATGGCAATAAGTACATAATATACGCTACATTAACTACATGATGTAAATTCTAATTAATTTAAAATAAACTAGTTACCTTAATAATGATCTACGTTTAGTTACCACACTGTTAGTCATTGTTTTGAAAATATTTTGACATTATTGTTATCTAATTTAAATAAAATGTATATGAAATTATTGTTTTTTTTTTTATAAGTTGCGTGCGTCATAAAATATTGTGTTGTCAGGGTAGCCCAGTCGAAGAACTTGCCTTTCGTGACCAAGAAACATCAATCAATCATTAAGTACTCGTACCGATATGACTTTTCAAAACATAAGTAAAGTAATTGCCAAGTTTATTTTGGATTGGGTAACAAGCATGCTATCCAATAAAATGCAAACTTTTTTTTTTTATATATATGTACTAGGCTTGCGTTTGACCACTATCTCACCTGATGGTAAGCGATGATGTGGTCGACGATGGAGCACGCTTGCCTAGAAGTAACCTATTCACTCTTGACTTAAACTGTTTGTATTTGAAAGGTCTTTCGAGGTTTAAGGCGGTACCCCGAGCAAAACGCCGCGAAAGCCGTTTTTGTGCTGTCTTTAGGAGCTATCTACTCGTTATTAAAAAAGAAATATCAATTAATAAAAATACATTAAAATTCTACATAATATTGATTCTAAAATGGTAGATTTAGTTTTTTTTTTAAATGTTGTGTGTTTCACTAATCTCCTTCCAAATAAACATAAAAATTAGAAATAATTATTGATATTATGCATCTCTTCGTAAAGTGTTCATTAATTATTTTTTGTATTAACACTAATGGATAGACAATTTAATAACGAACATTTTCGTAGATTTTTTTTTTTCAAAAGACCAAAATTTGATTTTATAAAGATTTTATTCTAAAATCTGGGCGTATTCACTACTGTAATTCATGCGCCACCAGTGCCGCTAGACCAATAGAAATGCTCATATCCCATGCCGATTTTTTGGTCAGGGTACCGTCTTAAATACCAACAATAAAGGGCTGAACTACTGGACTTCCACAAGAACCAGATAATCAGGTGGGGTACACTGATAGATCCAAAATAGAATCAGGTACAGGAGCGGGAATATAGTACAAGCTTAGGGAAGATGGCAACTGTATTCCGAGCAGAAGCTTATGCCATAATATCTTGTGCCCAAGAGAATATAGAGAGAGGAACCAGGGGTAAATCTATATAATTATGTATATTCTTAATGACAGTCAGACTGCAATCAAAGCCATGGCATCACCTAGTGGCTAGGATTATTCACCAGCAACTTGCTTTGCTTGCAATACAATCAAGTGGATTCTGAGGTACCGTATTACAAGTGTGTGCCCAACGAAGTTCTCAATAAGCTGGGTATAGTGGTGACAGATCGATTAGCGCGCCGCACAATGATAATCGATACACAATCCCGCATGACGAGAACCTCGTGAAAGTTGCGAAGGAGAAACAAATCTAAAGTATCTCGACCTCGTGAGCTAACTCACGAGGTTGTCGACATGTGGAATGTGGACTCGGCGATCATTGTGCCGATTGTCGTTACGGCCAACGGCCTGATGGCCAAGAGCCTCGACAACTATATGTTGAGGCTGTCATTGCGCGATTGGATCAAGGGCCTGATACAGAAGGCAGTACTCCTCGATACAGCTCGTGAGGTTTCTGCCTCTGGAGCCTGGTTGCTTGGAACCTGCTCCCGAAACCGGCGAACAACTATTTTATTATTTTTTTTTTTTTTATGATCTGTTTTTTAGAAAGAAATATTTAAAATGTAAAAAGACAGTGTGTAGAAAATTTAATAAACAAAACCGAATTATAATTAAGTGTAAGTATAAACTGGTTACCTACATAATGATCTACGTTTAATTACCACAGTTTTAGTCACTGTATTGTAAATATTCTGACACTATTGTCACATAATTTAAATAAAATTTATAAGAAATCATGGGAGTCTAGTTTTTATTTATTGGTTATAAACCATTGAACAAATTCTTTGTTCAATCATCATCTACTTATAGGGCACTCGACAAAGTGTCATTCCCAGCGTTATTGATGGTAAAAGTATATTTTATGTGTGATTGATCACGTGAGGTTTCAAACTAAGCCAGTATACACAATAAATAATTTCACTTCATAATTTATTCATTCCAACCAACAAAAAAATACACGAGGAAGATGTGAGCGATGAAACCTTGAGAAAATAGAAAAATTAAATAACATAATCCTACAAATAGATCATGCTTCACAAAAACGCGAACTGCAGTAGAACAACCGAATAGTTAGCTAGCAAGCCCACCAGACTGAGTTGAATCGCCGTGTCTGCATAGAACAGCTCACACACACGTATCTTGGTAAACGATGCTCGGTGTAGCCGCAGCACGTTCTTGCAGAGTCTTCTTTCGTCTTCTGAAAAATTTAATATGCACCGTTTAACAACTTGGCGTATTAAAGTCAGCCCTTTGAAGACTATTGATCAAGACTCAGCCAAGTGATTCAAATTTAGTTCAGTATTTTATGCTTGGCTAGGTTTCCTTCAACCATTTAATTGGATGCCGGAATTTAATGAACGGCCTAGGAGTCCAATAAGCTGGCAAATTTAACTAGATGGCTGCGAAATACACATCGTCACCATCCTGTTCTGTTCCCAAATCATTTGATGATGCGATTTATAGTCTTCTTGATCTACATCTCTAACAGCCGTCATATCAGTAGATTGCTTCTTTCGAATTACGAGTATGTAATTAAAGTATTCACACATTCATTCATCCATCGTTTTTTCTTGAAGACATGGGGAAGTAGAGAAAAGTACTTGGAGGTTTTTGTATCCAACCACTTTCATACCTGCTTGAACTTACCTCACTATATAATATTTCTCATTCTTCACATAAACACATTCTCAGACACCGGCGTGACTTCTAAACTTCTTTTTAGGCACTGGCAAATACTTGGAAAGTATAATAGCATCTGTCAGCGGCTTCGCCCGATTAAAAAGTGTTTTGGGATAAAAAGGAATTTGCTTTTGGCATAAAAAGTATAACAGCATCTGCCAGCGGCTTCGCTCGCTTGAAAAAAGTTTTGGGATAAAAAAGGATTTTGCTTTTGGGATAAAAAGTATAATACCATCTGTTGGAGCATCACATATGCGCGGGTGTCCGCGGGGCGCGGGGAGTCGGGGGACCGAACCCGCGACGCGACGGCCAGCTGCACGCCCGCTGCGCCACTCAGCTCACAGACGCCCGCGCATAAGTGATGCTCCAACATATTCCCCGGGTTGAAGGGAAGTCTTCAATTGTCGATTGGAAGGGGGCAGATGCGGGGACTAAACACAAATCAAAAGTACCAGGCCCCTCAGAAAGTATTGCGAAAAAAAGTTTTTATATATGGGAGACTGGCCAGTTATAATGTTTTTCGAAAATATGATTATTTATAAGTAAAAATAAGTAAGTTCCAATTTCAAAATTTCCCTGCACATTTTTTGCGAGTTAATTCAAAGTATTGTGTCTCACTGAAATATGGATCTGCGCCGGGAACATTTTAGAGCTATGATTTTATACGATTTCAAGTGTCGCCTGAAACCGGATGAATCGTACGATAGACTTCAAATGGCATTCATGGATGAAGGCCCTTCCAAGGCAACCGTGTATCGTTGGTATAACGAATTCAAGCGCGGTCGACCAACTTTGGGGGATGACGAAAGAAGCGGTCGCCCTTTGACGGCTGTTACCGAAGAAAACGTGCTAGCAGTGAAAAATTTAATCCAAGACAATAGGCGAATTACATATCAGGAGATTCAACACATATTGAAGATTGGATCGGGAAGCGTTCACGAGATTCTACACAGCCATCTTCGCGTGAGGAGGATAGTATCACGCTGGGTGCCGCACAACCTCACCGATGCTCAGAAGCAGGCCCGGGTGGAATGGTGCCGTGATATGCTTAACAAATTTGAAGCAGGCTCGTCTCGGCGTGTTTACGACATCGTTACAGGTGATGAGTCCTGGATTTATCAATACGACCCAGAAACCAAGCGCCAGTCGACTGTTTGGGTGTTTCAAAATGAGCCAACGCCTACCAAAGTGAAGCGATCTAGAAGCGGGGGTAAGATTTTGATCGCTAGCTTTTTTAATTTGACTGGCCACTTGGTATCAATTCCCTTACGGGATCAAAGAAGCATTAATGCCGAATGGTATACTACCAAATGTTTGCCAGAAGTTTTCTCTGTTATAAGCAACAAGCGACCAAACACAGGGCTCCGCGGGCTACTGCTCCACCACGACAATGCACCTGCGCACACCGCACTCAAAACGAGGGACTTCCTGGACAGCACGCCAGTCAAACTCCTGGGTCACCCTCCTTACAGCCCTGATCTAGCACCGTGTGACTTCTTTTTATTCCCAAAAATAAAAAATCAGCTCAAAGGGATACAATTTTCGTCGCCGGAAGATGCGCTGGCTGCGTTCGAGCAGGCTGTAAACGAGGTGTCTGCGGCGGACTGGAAAAAGTGTTTTGAAAACTGGTTTAGGCGCATGAATCTTTGTATAGAGGCTGGTGGAAAGTACTTTGAAAAGATTTAATAAAAATATATGTACGTATAGAACAATTTTTTTTAGTTTCGCAAAACTTTCTGAGTGTCCCACGTATATCAATATCCTCGGAGGTCGTGGGTTCAAATCCGGGCAAGTACCAATGTGACTTTTTCAAATTCATATGTACTTTCTATGTTTATCTTGGACATTACAGGCAACGGTGAAGGAAAACATCGTGAGGAAACCTGGACTTATATAGTTAATATAAGTCTGAAATAGCCAAGTCAGAAGCCTGTGGGGTTTCCCAGAGGCGGCTTAATTAACTCCGACACCAGAGGTGGCCACACCTCACACGAAAAGAAGAATCAATATCCTAAAAAATATTTATTCTAACAGCACAAGTAGATTTAAACTAGATATAGTAGGCGAAGTAATCAACATAAGGAAAGGTGTCCAGCAAGGAGATCCGATCAAAAAATCACTGTGAAAACGAAGAAAAAGACATTGTGTGTGCTTGAATAGTGTCCCGGCACGTGCATCATCAAGAACATGTCAACGTGATTAGAGCTTACCATCTTCTAAGGCCCAATTAAAATTATTTCTGTTCACGTTAGCAATAGTGCCTACCCACATAATAGTATATATTTTTCTCTTTCAGTTTATGGAATATTAAAATAAATAAAATATTTAAATTGGTCCAATATTGAAGGAGGAAATAGGCGAGAGCCAAACTTCGAATAACGACTTTTTACTTAGGATATTCTTAAGGATGTCTGCGACCGCATTTCCTCATAAGGCGGGCTTCCGCAGGATCCAAACTTTTATAATTACGGTTAACTCCTTGAGTACGCGAAACGTGGATCCACGTGGCGTTAGCTTTTTAATTGTTTCGGTAATTACGGCATTCTACCGGTTAAAAGAAGTTACCAGAACAATCTGACATCAATATAATTGCACAGGTGTCTCGAACTCTTTGCACCATCAAGTAGAAAGCCTCGCAGCGCTGCGTGAACATCGTCTGCCACGTCAGGTTCTTGCATAGCCAAGATAGCACGGAGATCAGCTCCAGAGTCGCTGCTTGCTGGAACAGAGTAAACATAATGCTTGTCGACGCTTTGGCGCAAACTTTTAGTACAGCAAGCAATAAAATTGTTTTTAAATAAATAAAAGAGCAGTGATGGCCCAGTGTTATCGGCCACGACTTACAAGTTGTAGGTCGTGGGTTAGAGCCCAGGCGATTTTGTGTAAATTATTTCACCACCGCTGCTCTTAAAACGGTGAAGGAAAACATCGTGAGGAAACCGGCATGTCTTAGAACCTAAAATTCGAAGACATATGACATCCACCAAGCCGCACTAGGCCCGCGTGGTGGATTACGGCCCATTCCCTGTCACAGAGAGGTGGCCTGTGTCCCAGCAGTGGGAACATTAATAGGCTGATGAAGAAATAAAAATAAATAAATAACGTAACATCAAGCTTGTATTTCCTGAAGCGTTGGGCAGAAGTGCACTTATATAGTACACCCTTTTTTCCAGTTGAAGTTCTATGTAATAGGAGGCGATTGCCATCAACCGATCACAAATTCAGGCTCCGGGCTGCTAATGAGAAATTTCATATGGAAAAGCCCGACCCGAGTTTCAAACCCAGGACCTCAGCCTCAGCTGGAGCGCTTGTGACCACTGGACCACGGAGGCAAAACAATTAACTGAACAAGAGGTAACAGAGAAAACTACTGAAAATATAGGTGGACACGATCCTAATCTGAAAGTTTGGCAACCGGGTTTAACAAGGGATATAATAATAATAAATTAAGTTCTACTAATACTACTGTTCAGGGTTATTGTACGAGCACTTCGCCCGCGACTTCGTTTGTGAGTTCCGTATTTTTTATCCTACAGATGACTTTGTAGTTTCAACCCCTTTAAGATTGAATTGCCAAAAACTGTTGGAAATTCTAACCCTAGCGAGGTGTTTTCACCTCCCTACGGGAAGAATTTCCAACAGTTTAACACCTCGCTAGGGTTAGAATTTCCAAAAACCAATAAATACATGAATTGTTTTTATCAACCGAAAATGTAAATCTGTTATGTGTCCAATTTAGAATAGAATAGAATAGAATATAGAATATACTTTATTGTACACCATAAAAGTGTCAAATCTATTTTATAAGAAAAACTACAAACAATTTACAAACTGTAAAAAATTCATACAAACTTTCAACCCTTTTTTTACCCCTGTAGGGGTAGAATTGTCAAAAACCAATACATATATTTTTTTTAACATATTTTATATTGTTTACTCTCTTTTATTGTTGTTCAGTCTAAATTTCTTTTTCTTTTTTTATGTATAATTTGTGTGTTCTAGTGGCTTCTGTCAAATAAATGTATTTTCTTTCTTTCTTACGGCTGAAACGATGATGATAATGATTTAGATACAACGAATACTCACAATGGTATGGTTCCTTGCGCCAACCTGAAACTTTTCAATGAGCACCTCAATATAGACCAGAGAGTGAAGAAAGACTTCTATGATGTAATACAGAATCTGAAAAGTGATAATATATTATAAATATCAATATATACATAAGATATTAATCACTAGCCTCATCCCGCAACCTAAATGCGTAACATACTAAATCACAGTTTCTGCTTGCTGTGCTTCAATTATTATGTTTCAAAAACGCATCTTCTCAACAAAATTTCCAAAATTAAAGATTTGAAAAATAATTAATATTTATATTGTGTAACACAACAACAATGGCGTCGCATCAAGACGACTCCTGCGCGGGCCGAACAAACGTGTGCTACACGCTCGCCCCGCCGCACGCGCCGACGGAACGATGCGCCCAGGGGCCATATAAAACACCCGAGCCCGGGCTAAGAAGGCTAAGCCTGGCTGGAGGCTGTTAGTTTAGTCTCCACTCGGAAGACCGGTTAAGCAGAAGAAAGCTTAGTATTTACCTGCGAGAAGCTAAAAAAGGCAGTCTGCGTTCGGTACGGTTCGGGAGCCCTACTCCGCACTGACTTAGGTCGGTCACCTCTTGCCCTCGCACCTTATCGGATACAAGCTAAGCAGCATAAAGTATCATTTGCTCCTTGTGCTGTCATCATTCATCATCATCATCATCATTTCAGCCGAAAGACGTCCACTGCTGGACATAGGCCTCCCCCAGGCGTCGCCACATTGACCGATCCCGTGCTTCTCGCATCCAGCGCCTTCCCGCAACCTTAATCAGGTCATCGGTCCACCTAGTGGGAGGCCTTCCGACGTATCGTCTTCCAGTTCGCGGTCGCCATTCCAGAACTTTTCGGCCCCATCGGTTCTGCGAGCAATGTGCCCTGCCCACTGCCACTTAAGTTTGGCAATTCTTCGGGCTATGTCGGTAACTTTGGTTCTCATGCGGATATCATCATTTCTGACGTGATCACGCAAGGAAATTCCGAGCATAGCCCTCTCCATTGCCCTTTGGGTGACTTTAAGCTTTCTGATAAGGCCCATTGTGAGCGACCACGTCTCGGTCCCATAGGTGATCACTGGCAACACACACTGGTCATAGACTTTTGTCTTGAGACACTGCGGTAAATTGGACGAGAAGATACCACGCAACTTCCCGAACGCCGCCCAGCCGAGTCGGATTCGACGGTTGACCTCTTTCTCGAAGTTGGACCTACCCAACTGGACCGTTTGTCCCAAGTAAACATAATCGTCTACAACTTCGAGTGTAGAGTCTCCGATCTTGATAGGAGTGGGTGTTACATGGGCGTTCACCATGACCTTGGTTTTGTCCATGTTCATTTTAAGACCCACTCTTTCGGAAGCTCTACTAAGGTCATCGAGCATTTTACTGAGACTCTCCATGGTCTCAGCCATGACCACTATGTCGTCAGCAAACCGAAGGTGAGTGATGTACTCGCCATTAACGTTGATGCCAAGCCCCTTCCAGTCCAGAACCTTGAAGACGTCCTCCAGCGCAGCAGTGAACAGTTTCGGAGAAATGACGTCTCCCTGTCTTACGCCGCGCTGGAGAAGGATTGGTTTCGCGGTCTGATCCTGAAGACGGACTGACATGGTGGCGTTTTTGTACAGACACTTCAACACCTCAATGTACCGGTAGTCGATTTGGTACCGTTGGAGAGACTGCAGTACAGCCCAAGTCTCGATCGAATCGAAGGCTTTCTCGTAGTCCACAAACGCTAAGCAGAGAGGCAGGTTATACTCTTCGGTCTTCTGTATAACCTGCCGCAGCGTATGTATGTGGTCTACGGTGCTAAAGCCATTTCGGAATCCGGCTTGTTCGGGAGGCTGGAAATCGTCAAACCTGCGCGCGAGACGATTCGTGATGACTCTTGAAAACAACTTGTAAACATGGCTAAGAAGCGAGATGGGCCTATAGTTTTTCAGCCGGGCATTGTCGCCCTTCTTGAAGAAGAGTACCACCACACCCCTGCACCATGTCTGTGGCGTTTTGCCCTCGAGTATGACGGAATCAAAAAGCTTCTGAAGGGCCTTGAGGATCGGTTTTCCACCCGCCTTCAGGAGTTCAGCCATGATTCCGTCATCACCCGGCGCCTTGTTTTTTTTAAGCTGTTTCAGAGCTATCCTAATCTCGTACAGGCTGACGTCCGGGATATCTTCGGTATAGTGTCGGGTCAATCTAGCTCTTGGGTCGTTTGCTAGATTCGCAACGGGTTTACTGGTTGACGTGTACAACTGCCCATAGATACTCTCGAACTCCCTCAGAAGCTCCGGTTTGGCGGATACAATCCTACCATCATCGGTCTTTCAGTTTCGTGAGCTGGCTCTGCCCAATAGCCAGATCCCTTGAAAAAACCTTGGAGCTTCATCGTTAGCGAAACCACACAAAAGGCTCATGATACGCGACGCTGCCGCACTGTTAGGAACTTAAGACTTTCGCTCAGGACATAAATATTGTATACTAGCTGTGCCCGCGGCTTCGCTCCCGTCAACTGCATACCCTACTTACCTACCCTACCTACGCCTTACCTACCCTACCTAAGTACCTACCTACCCTACTTACCCAACCTACGCCTTACCTACCCTACCTACATACCCTACTTACCCAACCAACGCCTTACCTACCCTACCTACCTACCCTACTTACCCAACCTACTATTTTTTATTTATTTTGCGGGGTTCTCGAGATATAACGATGTTTCTGTTCTTGAAATGAACCCTTATTACAATGCAATAAGGTGCACACAAATGTCCAAGTGAAGGCACCTGATCTTTTGTTGTCTGTACATATAAAGTAAATCACACGGATGAAAAAATATACAAAATATAAATCCTATTTTTGAATGTTATTGAAATCGCAGACACGATATTTAATAAGGGGCCTGTGTATGGGCAATCTCCTTTAGCCGCGACCCAGACAGGCATCGGCCCTAGCAGACCCCGTCAATTTGTACCTACCTACCCTACTTACCCAACCTACGCTTTACCTACCCTCCCTTCCTAACCTACTTATCTAACCTACGCCTTACATACCTACCCTACTTACCCAACCTACACCTTACCTACCCTAGCTATGCCTTACCTACCATACCTACCTACCCTACATACCTTACACGAATTTATAAAAAAAAATCCGGTATAGTGCGAGTCAAGCTTGCGCACGATGTGTTTGCTGTATGGGAGCCCCACTTAAATATTTATTTTATTCTGTTTTTATAGCGGCAACAGAAATACATCATCTGTAAAAATTGCATCTGTCTAGCTATCACGGTTCATGAGATACAGCCTGGTGACAGACAGACAGATAGACGGACCGCGGAGTCTTAGTAATGGGATCCCGTTTTTACCCTTTGGGTACGGAACCCTAAAAAAGTAAAGACACTTTTGCTGCCCGCCATCAAGTAGCTCTCCAGAACGCTGCACCGAAACGAAAACTGTCTACCCTTGCCTTAATTGACTTGCTACTTATCCTTCCTACCATAATTTTTTTAACCCCCGCCGGAAAAAGAGGGGTGTTATAAGTTTCACGTGTGTTGCTGTGTAGTATCTGTGCGTCTGTCTGTGGCATCATAGCGCTTAAACGGATTAACCGATTTTGATTTAGTTTTTTTTGTTTGAAAGGTGATTTTGTCGAGAGTGTTCTTAGCCATGTTTGAATAAAATTGGGTCAGCCGTTCAAAAGTAATGGGCGTATTATTGTTAGAATCGTGGTGTTTTCGCAAGATAAAAGTATCGGGTTTTTTTTTTAATTTTGAAATTTTACTTGTTTCAAGTGTCTTTCTGCCGCGAAGAACTTTATCACCGCCATTCAGAAAATAATGTCAAATGCACAACGCCATCTATCGAATACGGAGTTCAATTGTCCGAGTATCTGAATTGCATGTGTCACAGTTCAGAGACATGGCGTGGTGTGTTCTGATATTTTACTTCTTGAACTCTTTAAATTCATCTAACTTGTGTGTGAACCGATTGCAATGAAACAAAAACTAAGTTATACGTCAAGTTGCGCATAATGTTTATGTATAAAAGTTATCTACATTGGCTTCGTACATTTTACGTGATGCGTGCACAAACAAACAGATAAACAGACAAACAGACAAAAATTTCAAAAATGCTGTAAGTTATCCTTTAACACCCTAGCAATTTTTTTTTAAATATTTTCGATGTACAAAAACGACTTTTCTACAGATTTATTATATGTATGATTGTAATTGGAGTCAGCTAATTATATAAATAAACACTTGTCAATGTATATTGCGCGTTTAGATTATCTCTCTACACACTCCCTCCTTACAATTTTTAATTACTATGACAATTGAACTACCTTTCTTATAAATGAACACGTTGTGAGTCAAGTTTTGAGTATGAATGTTGTTAAAGGCGTAGTGGTAAACGAAAAAAAACGGTAGAAAGATTATGCGAAAGATAATATGGCTAGAAAGTAGGCAACTATTGAGATAAAAACAACTAGAGATGTATGCAAGAAGAAAACATGCTGTACCGAGTGCAAATAAATTAGGATGATGAAATTCACATGTCTGCGCCTGGGTACTCCCATCAGGACTTCTTATCGTTGTCAATGAGGTGAAGCAGTCGACCGCCTCGGACACCATGACCTATTCTGCTGTAGGAGCGCTTGTTGGGTAGCACGGCACGCCAGCATAAATTACATCATACATTGGGTTCTTGTCACCGCCGCACCGGGGTGCCAGCTAGTTTAATACCCAATGGCATGGCACGCGACGATGGATAGAAGCCAGACGGGATAACCTTAATGTGGGATGCAACATGTGTCGACACACTTGCACCATCCCACCCTCTTAGCACGTAGAAAACCTCAAACGGCGCAAATATAACAACCTTATTGGAAGTTGTATGTTTGAACCGTTTGGGGTTGAAACATTAGGTACATGGGGTCCGAGTGCTAATCGAGTTTTACGAGACATTAGCAAAACCTTGATAACTCTTTCCGTGACCAGACGGCTGGCTTTTTCTTCGGCTAGAGAATCAGCATTGCTATTCAATATGGGAATGCTGCCAGCGTGCTGGGCACGTTTCCTATTGACATCGATGTGTACAAATTTGTTGATGCACAAAGAGCCCTTTTCTCTCTCCCCTTTACATATAGGTTTGATTTGTTATTAGTCTTGTTTTAGAATATTCAATTCTGTAAATTATTATAAAAGAAAAAAGACAAGAAGAAATATTAAATATATTCCATTATGACTTACAAACGGCTGAAAACAAACTATAAGAATGTTATAACACTCTAATATATCCACATATGCTTGAAACAATTTCTTATTGAAGTCTTCACCGCGAGTCTGTTCAATTTCCAAAGAATTTAAAACTTCAATAATCCATAACTCAAGTTTATTTTGCAACACATTGATTATTCGAATTGTGTACACAATATTAAAATCGAAAAGTATCATAAGATAAATTTCAAACATGTAAAACCAAGGAAACGCTAGATTTATGTTGAAATAAGAGAAAATAACAAAATAGGCTGTCAGGGCAACAATGACTATAATCCAATTCCAAATGATAAAACGTTTAAAACAAGTTTTATTGTTAAGAAATCTGTGCACCCTTTGAAACAACAAAACAAACTTAACATTATTTTTGGATTGAATAATCCCGATGACAAAATTAAGAAAAAATCCGAAGGAATAGTATACACAGTCCACAAAAGTAGTGACAGTCATGAATTGAGTGAATCCTAAATGAGTTTTGTAAAGAAACAACATATAGGTACGGAATATAAAAAAAGAATTGAATATGACAGTGCCGATCATGGAATAGAAATTGAAGATGAAGTTATTAGGAGATATTCTATTGTTTTTGATGCAATATCTAGGAGAGAACGAGAAAAATTGCATCATATTTAAAGGCCACAGCATTAATTGAACATCTTTGTCCACAATATTATTGAAAACACTGTCCACAGGATTATTTGGATCTTCCATGTTTCGGCGATTCTCTATTTTGAATGATCGATAGGCACGTCTAATATCTTTTTCAAGTTAATTTTATGAAAGAAAACAATTTTTCCTAATTACTTAACCCTTTACTGCATGATAAAATAAATAAGTGAAAAAATCTTAGTGCCTGGCTTTATTGTATCTTGAAAATTAATAATATAGTTTTTTTTATTCAATATGTACCTCTGTAACAGATAGTTTTTCAGGAACCATATATGGGTTCAAATCAAATCAAATCGAAATCATTTATTTGTAAAACATAGGTAATAATTACATGCAAGATCTTAAAAATTAGGTAGTGCGCTATGTTTTGCCAATTGACATACAAATTTAAAAAAAAAAAACGATTACATGAATAGGTAGGTACTGTTAAATTAAAATATAAATTTACTATAATATAATTATTTACGTATTTGAGTACCTGATCGTATTAAAACATGCATGCAAGTTAATTTATATTATTCATAATCAATTTCATTTCATGTCAAAATTTAAAGTCTATTCAATTAAAAAAAAAATAAGATTAAGATATTATAGGAAAAATTTAAATTTTATGTCAGCATTATACATTTAAAGATTGGTCATTAAGAAACTCGTCTAGAGTATAATAACATCTTTGAAGCAGTAACCCGTTAAGCGCATTTTTAAACTTCTGCAATGGCATACATTTTATTACATTAGGTATTTTATTATATATTTGGGGAGCAAGACCAAAGAAGCTCTTTTTCATTAGAGAAGTTTTACATTTCACAAGGCATAGTTCATTAATATATTGAGCACGCATCGGAGTTTTCTTTACTCAGCATAGTTTTTTGAATAAATGTGGATTTAATTTTACAAATAATGCAGTTTCCAGGATGTATAAAGCTGGTAGAGGTAATATTTTTAATTTTTTAAAATATGGAATGCAGCTATCTGTTGTTTTTAAACCACACATTGACCGTATACATCTTTTCTGCATCCTGAAAACAAATTCCCTATTTGTTGACTGTCCCCAAAAAATAACACCATACCGCAGAATTGAGGCAACCAGTCCATGATAGGCTGTTAACAGAGTCTCAATATTTACTTTATTTGAAAGTTGATATAGCAAATATGCTGACTTACTTAATCGCTTACAAATTTCCTCCAAATGAGGTTTCCAAGTCAGTTTATCATCTACAGTTATACCTAAGAACTTCGCAGCAGTAACTTCTTCTATTTCATAATTATTGTAAGCAACATTAACAAGTGGTTTCTCAAGCCGTTGGTGAAAGTGCATTACTTTGGTTTTATTTAAATTAATTATAAGATTATTATCATTAAGCCAATTTATTATTTTATTTAAAGAATTATTAATGTCATTTTCATAATTGTTTACATTGTTACATTCTACAATAGCAGTGCTATCGTCTGCAAAGAGTACCATTCTTTGCCCTGTGGATTTTGGGAGGTCGTTTATATATATCAGGAATAGTGGTGGTCCTAGAACGCTACCTTGAGGCACGCCATATTTTATGTACCTTGGTTCAGAGGTATATGTGGTTTCTAATTTGGTTGTAGGACATATTCTAGAGATTTCCGTACATTGTAATCTATCACTTAGGTATGATTCCAAAAGTTTAAGGATGTTCCCTCTAATTCCATAACTATGTAATTTTTGCAGTAATATTTTATGATCCACAAAGTCGAAAGCCTTCGTCATGTCTGTATATATCGCACAAACATGTTTCTTTTTATCGACAGATGTCAAGACACTTGATAGTAAGTCAAACAGTGCCATATTAACATTGACATTTTTTCTAAACCCCCTTTGTTCATTACAAAATAATTTAAATTTTTCGAAATAAGCATAAATGGAATTATAAATTACTTTCTCAAATATTTTTGAAAATACCGGTATTTTTGCAATTGGTCTATAATTTCCAACATCTGTTCTGTCATTTCTTTTAAAAAGGGGCTTAATGATTACTTTTTTTATACTATTTGGGAATATACCTTCAGCAATACAGAGATTTATAACATGTGACAGTGGTTTCGCTATAACATCCTGGACATATTTTATCACTTTGGTTGCTATCCCATCGTGTCCGACGGTATTTGTATTCTTAAGGCTGTTAATTATTTTAACTATGTCATAATCTGCAACAGGCAACATAAATAATGAATGCGATGTTAGATTTTCAATTTTTTTTTTATTTTTTGTCGACGTACAATTCTTTTGTATATTGTTTTCAACAGTCTCAATAAAATATTTATTAAATTCATTTGCTATATCCATGGGTTGGGTCAAAATTAAGTTATCCTTTGTTATAGATAATATTGGTTCTTGGGGCACACAAAATTTTGATTTATTTATTACTTGCCAGGCTGCTTTTGATTTGTTTCGTGATACGTTTATGAAATGGTTATTTTGGGCTTTCTGGGTTAATTTTATTATTTTCCTGTAAAGAGTGGAATATTTTTTTAAAACAAGTTTATTTTTTGAGTTAGGATTAAGTCTATATGCCCAGAGTAGCTGTCTTTGTTTTTTACTACATAATTTAATTCCACGAGATAACCATTTAGTCTTTTTATTAGTATATATAGTGACATACTTTTCCGGAAAACATAAACGATATAATAACAAAAAGTCATCTTTAAAATGTTCGTAAGACTCGTTAGCATCTTTGGCGTTGTACACTTGGAAGAAAGATAAACACTTCAAATGGTTTTTGAATTTGGATAAATTATATGCTGAAATGTCTTGTTTTTTTGTTTTCCAGAATTTTAGTGTACAAATTTTATTGATAGGTACTTTGAGTAACTGAGAAGTATGATCTGAAAGAACTAGATCCATTATTTCCGCTTTGCATTCCTTTCGGTAGGAGTGTGCAAAATTGTCGATGCAAGAATTACTACTTAATCTGGTCGGTTTATAGAGAGCAAGTTTGAGATTATATTGTAAAAGAAAATTTTCGAATTCTAATGTATTTTTGTTTCTTTTTAGTACATCGATATTGAAGTCGCCTGTTAAAATGATATTTTTATTTGTAAGTGAACGAAGTTTTCGCAATATGTCATCTAGTCTTTCATAAAATACGTTATAGTTAAATTTAGGTATTCTATATACGCAGACAATTAAAATATTATGAGTTATCAGCTCTATACCACAGCACTCGAAAATACCGGTCACTGATTGTTTTGCTACTTCCGTTAACTCTCTATAGTGTAATCCTAATCGAACAAATATACAGGTTCCCCCTCGCTTAATATTTCTCGAAAAGAAGGCAGCTAGGCAGTAATTAGGTAGATGTAGCAAACTCTCGTAACCTGTCTCAACAAAATGTTCAGTGATGCATATTACATCTATATTGATTCCTTTATTAAAAAGCTCTTCTAACTTAATTGTCAGTAAATCCGATTTGTTTATAAGTCCTGCAATATTTTGATGAAGAATATTAAGGTAATTACTATAGAAAAAACTGAGTTTTTGTTTGTGATTCTGCTTGTATATCAGTCACTAACTCCACTTGGTTTTTCTGGGAACAGTCAACTTCCGAGTTAGTGGCATTAATGATGTTTAGGTTTAGGATAAGGTCTTGCAAATCTGATATTACAATATTCAAGCCTTTGTTATTTAAACTCCCACACCGATGACTGTAAGTGTCATAGGTATATGGAAGGTTGAGATTGGAGTCCAGTATGTACGCATATTTATATGTTTCCACATCCATGTAAATTAAGTTATTGAAAGTATCTATGCGGCTGTTAAACATAATATTACCGTTATCCATATATTTAAAAGTTGGTAGACATATTATAAAATTAGTGTTTATATATGTATGTGTTTATTTATATATGTATGTATATTACTTAATTAGTAGTTCGTATGCATCAAAGCTTTAAACAATTTGGACATATATGGTTTCATATGCATACTTAGCAAATGTGATAAGTGATATCAAAACCTTATTATCAAAAGAAATAAACTAAAAAATAATGTTATACAAAATTATTGTATAACATTGATGAACAAGTTTTCTTCTCATTATAACATCAATATATACCTTTCATTTGGGACATTAAATTATAGGTTTTAATTGAACAAAATTGACTAAAACTTGGGGTTCAAAACAGAAATCTCTCGAAAACCTGATCTTTTAATTTTTATTTATTTTTGCAAAGTTGAGAGTCGCATGCTCGTGTAAACATTCACGATCAAAGTCCGGAAAAGCGAAGTAATATCAAAATAAGTTGTAACCATAGACAAAATAGTTTCGTTTTGTTATATGACAAACAAACGTTGTTGATCCGTCAGTTTATTTTTTTTATAGAATAAATTAACTGTAATGATGTCAAACTAATATAGTTTCCTATGCGGTAAAGGGTTAACGAAATTGAAATTTATTGTAGTCCATGGAAATAATATAAATGTAGGTCTACATTAAACAGATTCCATCAAATTTCTGTCTCAAGGTTTGTGAAGATGGTTGTCACCATTATTTACAAGCTTTTTATAATTAATTTACTTCGTTCGTACAGTCGTCTAGTAACAAATCGGTAATTTTATTCCAGCACTTTCTTTGCACACGATTTTTGACGTCCAATGAATTCTTCAATTTTTATACGCGCCTGTATGAAATTATTTTTATCAATTTGTTAAACCAATGATATTTATTAGTTCATATTATGATAGTTACATTCTGTTTTTATTAATAATGTAACACTAGATAAACTGTGTTAAGAGATATATATGAGAGACTAGCTTATGCCAGCGTCTTCGCCCGCGTGAAAATCGGAAGTTGTCCCACGAGGAACGCCATTTTTTGGGGATAGAAAGTAGTCTGTTCTATAGACCACACAAATATTTGTCTCGCATGGAATCAAACATGCAACAGCTAGTCACTCAGCCACTGCACCAACCGGCACCGTATAGGAGCTATTGGGTAAACTCAAAAATTATATTGTATTTGTCCCAGTCCCGAAAGCCCCACGACCCAACGTAATTTGCCAATCACATTTAACCATTTTATTGAGAAAGCTGTAGAAAGAATAAAATGAATAGGATACTTAAATGCTAAACTACCTCCAAAGGCTTCTCAATAGGATAGTTGTTATCGAAGTGAAAGCTTTGGATCTGTTGCATGAGAAGGTGGGTATATCTATTGATCTATGAACAGGATAGCAAGAGCAGTGGTGCCCCAGTGGTTACGGTCCCGGCTTACGAGTTGTAGGTCGTGGGTTCGAACCCGAGCAGTTGCTTTACTTCGTGTAATGTAATTTAATTTGTTATTTAATTTAGTTTCAGTATAATTCTGATTTAATTATGAATTATTTTAGTTTAATTGTTATTATATATATTTCTTTTTATGCTTGCCAGCCTTGATTCTATTGGTATCACAAATTGAAGTGTGTTTAAATTGCTGGGGGAAGGAATTCTGGTGACCTGTAATACAGGTTCTCGTTACCTACCACGGGCATCAGAGTTTCATGACCATTGGTTTTTTGTGTAATTTGTTTTGATACAAAATAAATAAAAATAAATAAATAAGTAAGTAAATAAGTAAATGTATTTCATCATCACTGCTCGCAAAACGGTGAAGGAAAACATCGTGAGGAAATCGGCATGTCCTAGAACCACAGATTCACAGTCTGTGACATCTACCAATCCGCACTGGGGCCGCGTGGTGGATAATAGCCTACTCCCTCTATAAGAGGAGGCCTGTATCCCAGCAGTGGGAACATTAAAAGGCTGATGATGATGATGAACATAAGAAAATAAAGAAAGTAGACTCACTTATTTGGCACAATTCAAGACACACTGTGGCTGTGATCTCTGGCGAAAATTTCAGACCATGATATTATATTTATAGGACTCTTTGCAAACGATAATTTCAGCCTCGTTTTTTTGAAAATTAGTCCCGTTTTGCAATTATCTGATGATCATATTGCTTGCGTAACAATAAAATGTATTATATTGTATTGTGTTTTTGTAGTTGCATGTTATTGTGTAAGTAGTTTTTGTTTTCATGACCATAAATCAATCTTGATAAAAAGAGCTTCTAGTTTTCCTCATTTATGCGTATGGCTAAAATGTGGAAAACTAAAAACGCACCAACATGGCACAGCTTAACTGCGACTCAATCTGTATACTGCGATTCCTTTTTGAGTCACGAAGGTGTTGTTATTGTTGATTGCTCTAACAACATACTATACCTACCTTAGAACAGAAACAACGCTTTCTACAGTTGCTTACGCATACGCCTGGCTAAATTATGGAACTGGTATCTATATTTTAGAAGTTAGCAAATTTATAAGAAAACACCAGGCACTATTCCCACTCACTTAGGACCTTCGCCCGCAACATCGCAGTATTAGACGCCAAAACAAGAATGAATAAGCCTTATCAAGCTCCAAGGTCAAAATTTAATATATTCCATTCAGGACCTTTAGCCATGTGCGTTAAAATATTTAATAAGCTTCCAAATTCAATTAAGGACATAGAATACGAATATAAATTTAAAAACCAGTCTCCAAAAATACCTTATATTAAAATCGTATTACACTCTAAAAGAATTCTTTGACGATAAGTAAATTTTGACATTCAAATTCATACCACTTACTACAATTTTGACTTACGACCTTCCTATGTTATTTTATGATTATTATTGCTATCGGTGTTTGTTTTAATTTAATCGTTATCTTATTTAAATTAATTAATGAAAATGATGACCAAATTGTTCTCACCTATCCTATATTTTAACATGACAGTTACTTATTAAAATAACAAGTGTTGGACACAAGATAAACATGTAAAAACTAGTGTTTGTTTAAGCTCAGTAGTTTGTTTATTATTGTGACACTGTAGCACTTCAAACTATTTATATTGCTGTGCCCTAGCAGGGTTCATGTATGAAACATTTAACAACTTTGTAAACTACATGAATACAATAAATGATTTTGATTAGCTGCATCTTAACTCTTCCACTTTTTTTCAAAATAATTATGTTTTAGTTCTAAGTACCCGGGAAGCCTACAGGTATTACCAACGGCATCCGGGCATCTAAAATCCTATCTTAGGGTAACAATTGAGAAATTTTAATGGGAGTGGAAATTCCAAAACCATTCAATTTAAAAGGTATAGGTTGCAAGCACAACTGCTGATAGTTGCGCCGCTGCAGCCACCCGATACAATACGTATATTTTTTTAATTTGCGTTTTTGCATTTGTTGTCTCATTTTTTATCGACTGATTTGTACATTATTAAAATCAACAGTCGGTGAACCACGTGAACGAAGTCGCTGGCACAGCTAGATTTAGATGACTTCGTTGTCTGTCTGTGAATATCATTTTTGATGTAACGCGAAACGTGTGTATCAAGTTGAAATCAATATCAAATACTCAGCTGCTTGGAGTTGTGAAATGATCAAGCATCTGAATTATATTCATATTTTGACAGCAAGGGAATCAAAACCTATATGGCACTTCCCTTTTACCTAGAATCATGATATTTGGCAGGAAGCAATATCTTAAGCATAAGTTAAATAAAAAAACCGAAAACCGTAAAAATTGTACATACATTAAAAAAAATGCGATTATGACCTCTTTTGCGGTTGGTAAAGTGACTGTGACCTATGTCGATGTATGGCGATAACAGTTTTCCAACGGCAAAGTTTATTTTGTCCCTCAATCCAGTTTATCTTTTCGTTTAAGCAATGTTATAATGTTAGGTATGTTGTGTTGTTTGTTAATATTGTTGTATATATCCAGATGCTTTTACGTGCACATCTTTTGACACCGTTCTCACATATATGTATTGTTCCAACAAGAATTTTGTAACCAAATACTTTTAATTAAAACTGATGAAAAAGAGTGTCCGTGAAATTTCTTGCACATTATTCTCCATAGATTCGCCAGCTTGCCCGCCCTGACGAGCTCGTGCGCCTCGACGTTTTCGTGCGCCCCGACACGGGTTCGTGCGCCCTGATGAGTTCGTGCGGTCCGACGGGTTCGAGCGCCTTCGGACCGCACGAGAGTTCGTGCGTACGTTCTCCCAGCTCCGGCTCGATGTACATGTGCGGCAGATAAGGGTCTCCGAGGGAGTGGCGGTGGAGCTACGCTTCATCATTAACCGGCTCAACGACTTCAACTCTTGCTTCAAACTCTAGCGTTTAAGGTAACCCGTGGATTTGAAGCGAGTGTGCAATCAAGTGTGGTTAATCATTCAATTAAATTTTTGGGCTCATGGTCATTGGCGTCTGTCGTTGCCTTAACATTCCAGCGGTTGTAACCTTGCGATGTAGAAGAGCATTCGCGCGCGCTCTGTGATACCTCAACTTTACGCGTATAGTTTAAAGAAACGAATCACCTAATAATTGAAATCTACATATCTCGACCGCGCGATGTTGATGCCTGTCATTTGCGTGTGTGATCTAATGTGTTTGTGTGTGTATGTGCGTGTAATATCTGCATGTGTGTCATCATCCAAGATCACTTAAACGTATGCACCATAAAGGAAAAATTACTGATATTCTGGATCGGTACTCGGTGTGCAAGGCTCAAATGGCTATATATTATTTTAGGGCTTGCAGCCATGCAAGAGTTGTCACAATAGTGAATACCACTCGGCAAAATATGATTAGATTTTGTAATCTTAGTATGACTCTTTATTTTATTTTATATGTCGCCGCGTAGGCGTGAATTTGCTAATTTATTATCCTAATTAATCATTGTAAGGGTCGATGTCTATTTAAGTTGGGCTTTGAGTTCAGCGCCATCTATTGGCTCACTGTGGAATCAGGTATTAATCTGTTCGAATGATCATTGTTATGCTAATTTTAATGTTTAATTAATACGAGATGTTTAAATAAAACAGGAACACTTATTGTAGGACTTTTGGATTTGTTCTCATTTTAACTATTCCACATTTGACGAAGTAAATGTGTTTGAATATGTTATTCTTATTAAGTTTTCAAACAATGGCGGATGTTATAATTTCTATGACCAAAAACCAGATTTAATAATTTAATACGAGAACTAAACAAATTTGAGTAAATGATTAAATACTAAGAAGTCATATGACTATTTTACACAGCTATGTAATAATGAGAAACTTTCTAATTAGTAAGATTGTTAGATCACCGGAAACTTGAATAGTTTTGTTATTAGATGACTATTTCAATAATAAACTACAAACCACTTTGTATTTGTGAGTATTGAGGTTGTTTAATGTTAAAATAATTAACTGATCAGCATTTTAGTATTGTTTGCTAACTTTACTCAACTATCCAAGTAATTAGTGTCTAAACAAAAACATTAAGGAAGCCCCGCCCACTTAGAACGCGCATCGCATGGCGCGTACGGTGCATGGTGTGTGTAAAAAATAATAACTGTAAAACTGTTTAATAAATCTGCTAATTGAATAGATGTTTGAAAACCTAATAAACATGTAACGTTAATTGTCATAAAGTGATTGTGTAATCTATAAAAACATTTAAAAAGAGTATCCTGGAGTTTCTGGCTAGGTCTTCTCCTGCGACCGACGAAAGCTTTGTGACCTAGCAAGCCACACGCTGTGGTTTTAGCTTCAAGTTCATTTGAAAACTCAAAGTGCCTGTAACTAAATCAAATAAACACTCTTGAGTTTCAATCCAGTGTTGTGTGTTATTGAAGTAACCCGCTCCAGTCAAGAATAAAGGAATTGCCTCTAGACATTGGGGTTAATGATGGCGGTCCTATGATTCGTAGGTACTTCGACGTGACATCAGAATTGGGCTCAGCTCCCACTATCGCCTTCTGCCCATGCTATGAAAGCCATCCGAAGAATTTCGTACAACATCGCCAGCGCCGAGGGCATGGCAAAAGATTTTCCTATGATAATTTCCAAGAGTAAGCGGTGCCCAGACATAGGCAAAAATAACTGGAATATTTTTACGTGAACGATCTGGTTAGAAAAATCATGGCTTCCGCAAGTGCCAATGGAAACGAAAATTGAAGATTATTGCAATAAAATATTTTTATTTTGTGACGACGCACAGAACTCTATTGAAACGATAGAAGAAGCTACTGACTGGTGGCATGAATGCTGTCCTACACCATTGTGACCAAAACTTTATACAGCACAGAATGACCGAAGCAGCTAAACGAACAACTTGATCTGTTCATTGATAGATTCCATCATGGTTGAGGGGAGTATTCTGTTTTTTTTATTTATGTAACTTAACATTCTTAATTATTTTCATCATACAAGGCAAGGTCAGTGACCTTTTGTGTGACAATTTTAATCAATCTGCCTAGTCTTTTCCCAACCAAGTCCGGGACAGCTTCCATTCTAACTGGATTCAGCTGAGTACCAGTGTTTTACATGGAGCAACCAAAACCCAGTAACTGGGTAACACAATACCCCTTACTGACTGAGAGGGCCCTGCTGTTGTTTGTGTGGCAATTTGTGGAATTAAAATGAATGAAACGGCTTAAATTACTCCATAAAATAAGACAGCTGACTAGGAACTCAATGTTATTGTTTAAATATGGTTCTTTTGTCTTAAGAATTGCAATGGCTCAGTTATTTGAGAAACTTTATTTTATTTGAGGAGTATGTAAGGATCGTAGCAAGTGGCAATCTGTGGTTGCTGCCTATCCCCATGGGGACAAGGTGTGAGTGTATGAATGTTAAACAATTCAAAGTACCTACGTTGAGTTTTGTACCGGACAAAAAGTAACAACTTATTTTTATAGCATTCATTACATTTAGGTAGCTAAAACAAAAGTTTAGTAGGTAAATAAGTTAAGTAAGTTACAGAATGTATGTGCAACAGAAGTAGTAAACATTTGGCAGAAAGTGCCATGACATATTCATGTTGACGCACTAATTGGCATTTTTGCAATTTATTGTTTTTACCCGACTACCAAACGGGGTTTATTATTGAATAATGTGGAACCCGTTGCATGTCATACTTTTTTAAAGTAAAGTAAGATAAGAAAATGTATTAACACATTCCTTAAACATGAAAAGCACAACAAATAAAAATAAAATTATAGTGTGCTCAAGAAAATACTTACAACGATTTGCATTTAAGTAGCTGGGATGAGAATAATTGTTTGGTTACAAGACTAAACAATATTTAAAATATTATCTAGAGGTTTTTGTAGAGTGAGTATGCATCTAATATAAATGTATTTGTATGAATGGGTGAAAGGGTTGTGATACACCTGGGTGAGTCATTACAAACTTTATAATCAGGGTAAGTATCAGCAGAGCTTCAGTTCATGTATAATCATAATATAATAATAAATAGTCATAAGCTGATAGCCACCTGGTAACTTTTAATTTACAAGTAGGTACGCTTAGTAAGTGTGAGTAACCTATTATGTATGGACCTTGTGATTTTTGGTAAATTAATGGTCCTGTGTATGTAAGACATATTTGAGTGAATCTAATGTGATTACTGTGTTCCATCTTATCTGTCTACATGATCTGGTAGATTTGTTTTGGCTATGGGGTTCTTGACAGTGATAGCGCTATAAGTTAAATCTAATTAAAATATTGTCTGACCCTACATTCTTGGTTCAGACTGTCAGTTGGATACTGATGGGGCCTTTTATAAGCTCTAAGATTTATGCTTGTTCAAGTTAAGTTTGTTATAATAAAGTTTATTTAATCATTCAATATTTGAGAACCTTCCTAATGAATTAAATCTCACAATGGGTTTAGTTGAATTTTACTTGTTATGGTACATGGGTGTAAATAGATTAGTAATTTCTGACAGATTTCAAAGCTTGTTATGAATGCACTTGCACAGAATAAAAACAATCAAAAGACAGGTTTGTTTTTTGATAATTTGTCACTTTTAGCATTCAATAACTTTCTTTTCTTTTTGCAACTTTTTACCTAGCTTGTATTCAAACTTGTTCACACATAAATGTTTTGTAATGAAATAGGTTTGTAATAGGTGTGTAAATAGGTTGTTGTGTGTGTGGTATGCAAACATGCATCATTAAAAGTAGTTTTCAACATGTTTTAACATTAATCTTTAGCTAGTGCAAACACTATCATAAGTAATGCAGCAATCTTCATAGTTATTCATTTCAGTGTCATCTGATTCTAGTTAACTTTGAATTACTCACTTACTATTTCAAAACAATAACATAATTTATTTGTTATCAAAGAAAGAAAGAAAGAAAGAAAGAAAATATATTTATTTAGCACAGAACAGAAAGACACACAATATATTAATTAATACAACAGATAAAAAAAACAAATAAAGAAAAACTAAAAAGACTGAAGTAAGAAATCAGTACTAACTCCTACTTATTTAAATATTAATAGGATCATCTTTTCTTTTATTATTATTTATCTGTATACCTTCTCACATTCCAGATTCCTGTGTCATATCAAAAATCAAAATGGTTACCTACATAGTCAAGTATTATCAAGGATGTGGAAACAAAACTAGAAATACCTGGTTTGCAAGTGACCGTGTCGCCGGGTCAGGACCTTAGAAGCTACCAACATACATACAAGCCACCAAATAGAGGTCAGCTGAAAAATGACTTCCAGCCAAAGTAAAAGGTGAGAAGTTTTCAAACTATCTTCTACTCACCTCGCTAACTGATACGGTGTTGTTGTATCAGAAGGCTCAACACAATAGCCATGTCGAATAACTACATGACGCTTGTGCATGATACTACCATGCAACAAAGTACTTTTAAATTATTATTCCTGGGTTCAATTCCTAGGTTGGGCAAAATTTGTTTATGGGGTTTTTCCAATAGGGATTCCTCTGTAGCAGCCCAGAGTTTTGAAATTGGTGAACCCCCATGCTTCAAAAAGCATGTTGAGCCATTGGCCTTGTGCACCATAGTACCTCCTTATGCAGATGGCTCAACAGTCAGGAGGACTACTGTTATTATTATGTTTTTGTAACTCGTTTCAGTTTATGCTATTCTATTGTCATATTTAGTCAATTATAAAAATGAATAATAAAACAAGCTCTAATTATTGAGATGTCCAATAACCTATAGCTCTGGAGGCACTTAATAAAATAATAGGTTATATCAACACCAAACTATCAGCATCCATAGAGATGGATTTGAGGTAATAATGAGAACACAATAAACTATCTTATTATGCTGTGGAAGCAACTAAGATTGATAACACAACAAACTATCCTATTGGTATGCTGTGGAATCAAGTAATAATGATAACACAACTATCTTGTTGGTATGCTGTGGAAGCAACTAATAATGATAACACAATAAACTATCCTGTTGGTATGCTGTGGAAGCAACTAATAATGATAACACAATAAGCTGTCTGTTAGTAATCCGTGGAGGAAACTAATAGTGATAATACAACACACAATCTATTGGTTTGCTGTGGAAGCAACTAATAAAGACTTAATATCCATTGGTTAGGCGTGGAGGCCGCTAATGAACAATCTCTCATGTTGTCCTGCTGGGTCCACGGTGTACAAGACCACCCAGAGCCTGGTTCCTTATATCCTGTCAAATCAAAGACTTCGTGCCTGTCACGGAGCAATGATCCTAAACTCCTTAACCTTTAATCCTGTCAAATCAAAGACTTTGTGTCTTATCACAGAGCGGTGTTCCTAATCCTATCCTTTAATCCTGTCAAATCAAAGACTTTGTGTCTATCACAGAGCATTACCGTCCCGTGAGAATGAAACTAAACAAAAAACAGCTGATCACAATACTCCTACACTACCTACACTATACTTACCAAATACAAGGTTGCTATGTAAGCCTTCTTATAAGTAGGTATGTGCTCATTAATGCATCAAATATTTTCATTTGAAATAAACTTAATAGTTACCTAATTTCATAAGTATTCAGTGATAAATTGATAACTTAAACTGACTATTACCTATTACAAATCAATGAATATTGTAAGATAATACAAACAATAACATTCTGCAAACAAGATTCAAATTGGACTAAATAAGCTAGCAACTGATTATTCCATGTCAAAAATCTGAAATAGAAATTGTATGCCTTTATTGACATGACATGTAGCAGTTAGTTGTTTCCTAACAACATTGGTCTTTACCAAAGCAAGTAGAATACCTAAAGCATATAAAATACATTCAATATTTCAAAAATAAGGCATACCCAGCTTAGATTTATTACAAGCTGTCAATGATAAACAAATCAGTTGTTATCAGATCCTAAACTTAATTAATTCTGTAGGATGATAAACAAAAATAATCTGCCGACAAATATTTCTCCGCTATTACAGATAACAACCAAGAAACACAGAGACTGAGGACACCGGAAGGCTCAGAGCCCGAGCCTCGGTTCACAATGGGCGTGTCGCCGCGTAGGCGTGAATTTGCTAATTTATTATCCTAATTAATCATTTTAAGGGTCGATGTCTATTTAAGTTGGGCTTTGAGTTCAGCGCCATCTATTGGCTCACTGTGGAATCAGGTATTAATCTGTTCGAATGATCATTGTTATGCTAATTTTAATGTTTAATTAATACGAGATGTTTAAATAAAACAGGAACACTTATTGTAGGACTTTTGGATTTGTTCTCATTTTAACTATTCCACATTTGACGAAGTAAATGTGTTTGAATATGTTATTCTTATTAAGTTGTCAAACAATGGCGGATGTTATAATTTCTATGACCAAAAACCAGATTTAATAATTTAATACGAGAACTAAACAAATTTGAGTAAATGATTAAATACTAAGAAGTCATATGACTATTTTACACAGCTATGTAATAATGAGAAACTTTCTAATTAGTAAGATTGTTAGATCACCGGAAACTTGAATAGTTTTGTTATTAGATGACTATTTCAATAATAAACTACAAACCACTTTGTATTTGTGAGTATTGAGGTTGTTTAATGTTAAAATAATTAACTGATCAGCATTTTAGTATTGTTTGCTAACTTTACTCAACTATCCAAGTAATTAGTGTCTAAACAAAAACATTAAGGAAGCCCCGCCCACTTAGAACGCGCATCGCATGGCGCGTACGGTGCATGGTGTGTGTAAAAAATAATAACTGTAAAACTGTTTAATAAATCTGCTAATTGAATAGATGTTTGAAAACCTAATAAACATGTAACGTTAATTGTCATAAAGTGATTGTGTAATCTATAAAAACATTTAAAAAGAGTATCCTGGAGTTTCTGGCTAGGTCTTCTCCTGCGACCGACGAAAGCTTTGTGACCTAGCAAGCCACACGCTGTGGTTTTAGCTTCAAGTTCATTTGAAAACTCAAAGTGCCTGTAACTAAATCAAATAAACACTCTTGAGTTTCAATCCAGTGTTGTGTGTTATTGAAGTAACCCGCTCCAGTCAAGAATAAAGGAATTGCCTCTAGACATTGGGGTTAATGATGGCGGTCCTATGATTCGTAGGTACTTCGACGTGACATATATTAATGGCGTTTATTAGTTTTATTTATTCGTTTGAGAAATGTTGTAATGGTAAGTATGTTGTTGTTGTTTTGTTTGTTAATATTGTTATATGTATCTAGACGCTTTTACGTGTGTTAGTATTGGAAGTACGTGTGACGTCATTAAATCATGAATTTCCACTTTAAAAGCACAATGGTTTGCTACAAAATACAAATTGTCATATTTATTAAACATCTACCAACAAATGTCGAAGTACCTACCTAAATTATTATTGTGTTGTCAAATATCTACAATTGTTAGAGTACCCACCTGAGTAAATATTGTTGTGTGAACAGAAAATAACTCTAAACTTACATATAAGCCAAAGTGATGATATTCCAATAAAATATTACGTAATTTGTAATGATTATTGTGATGTATCCTGGATTTTATATTATAATAATAATAATAATAAAAAATAGACCTATTACATGTTTACCGACGGTCTATAAGGTTTTTACATCCATTTTGAGAGTTAAAATTAATAAACACGTCGACGATAACTCGATCATGTCGGCCTCTCAGAATGGATGTAGGAACGGGTCTCGCGGTACTAAGGAGCTACTCCTTATAGATATGGCCATTAGCCAACAGGTTCGGCGTTCCCGAAAGGATCTGTCGACATGTTGGATAGATTATAAGAAGGCCTATGATTCGGTGCCTCATACATGGCTCATGAGGGTGCTAGAATTGTATAAAATAGATACAACTCTACGCACCTTCCTGATGTCGTGTATGAGGCAATGGAGCACAGTCCTTTGCTATCCAGGATGTCGAAATATCCAGAGGAATAGCGAACCTGTAAGGATCGAGCGAGGTATATTCCAGGGCGATAGTTTGAGTCCACTTTGGTTTTGCCTGGCCCTGAATCCTCTAAGCATGCTGCTGGAGAATTCAGGACTAGGCTATCGGTTGAAGAGAGGTGGTCAGGTTATATCTCACCTCCTTTACATGGATGATCTGAAGCTCTTTGCCCCCAGCAATCTTCAGCTGATGGAGCTACTGAAGGTAACTGAAACTTTTAGTAGCGCCATCAGGATGGAGTTTGGCGTGGACAAATGTGCGGTCATGCATGTAAAGCGAGGCGAGATTGTGGAATCCGTGGGAATTCAACTCGCGGATTCCATAAACCTGAGATCCCTCTCTCCAAACGAAACCTATAAGTATTTGGGTATGTCGGAAGCGTTAGGTATCAGCACTACTGACATGAAGCAATCGTTGAAGGAACGCTTCTTTGGCCGCCTGAAAAAGGTTTTTAATAGCCTTCTTTCGGGTGGAAACAAGGTGCGCGCCTTCAACGGTTGGGTCATGCCGGTATTGATGTACTCTTTCGGCATACTCAAATGGACTCAAACGGAACTCGACGCCCTGGATAGGCGGGTCCGTACACTGCTGACTGCATATCGAATGCATCACCCACGATCGTCGGTCATGAGATTGTATATCCCGCGGAAGTGTGGAGGCCGAGGCTTTTTAAATGCCAAGAACCTCCACAACCGCGAGATATGCAATCTCAGGGAATATTTTCTACACGCCGACGTGGGAATGCATCGAGATGTAGTAGCAGTGGACAAGGGACTCACCCCGCTCTCCTTGGCGAATGAGAACTGGCGCAATCCTGTTGTGCTTGACACTAACGACCGCAGGGAGGTATGGCAGAGTAAGGAGCTTCACGGACGCTTTTTCCGGGCCCTACATGGGTCCGATGTAGATCAGTCAGCGTCCGTAGCCTGGCTGCGTTTCGGTGACCTCTTTGGGGAAACCGAAGGTTTTGTCTGTGCAATTATGGACGAAGTTATCATGACGAATAACTACCGGAGATTTATTGTGAAGGATGGCACGGTTGACATCTGTCGGGCATGTCACCATCCGGGTGAATCGATCCGCCACATTATCTCTGGTTGTTCTCGTCTAGCTAACGAAGAGTACTTGCATAGGCACAACCTTGTAGCCAGGATTATCCATCAGCAACTTGCTCTGAAATACACTCTTGTGGTATCGGAGGTGCCGTACTACAGGTATGTGCCCGACCCAGTTCTCGAGAATGGCAATATCACATTGTACTGGGATCGGTCCATCATCACTGACAGGACCATTATTGCTAATAAGCCTGATATAGTGGTGGTGGACCGAATCGAGAGGCGTGCAATGATTGTTGACATTACCGTCCCGCATGACGGGAACCTCGTGAAAGCCGAGAAAGATAAGCAAATCAAGTATCTTGACTTGGCTCGCGAGGTTGTCGACATGTGGGATGTGGACACAGCGATCATTGTACCGATAGTCGTGTCAGCCAATGGCTTAATAGCCACGAGCCTCGACCAACACCTTAGGAGGCTCTCGTTAGGCAGCTGGGTCAAGGGCCTGATCCAGAAAGCAGTATTGCTGGACACGGCTCGTATTGTTAGGAGGTTCCTCTCTCTGGAGCCCTGACCGCCGGTAGCTTGGACCCTGTTCCCGATACCGGTGGGTCTCTATTTTTTATATTTTTAAATGTTTTTTTTTTGTATGTTTTATAAAAATATTTAAAAATGTAGACAATAAGAAAGAATATGAATAAAGGAGATAATAATAAAATATTTATTTGCGTAAAACATGGTATACAATGGTGTTAAATACAAGTTATATGGCACAAACATGTTTAGCTAGGATAGAACAAAGCATGCAAAATTTCAAAGTCAGGCAAACAGGTAAGGAGGCATCAACAATTAAATATTTAAAGCATCAAATTTTTTATCTTTAAATTCTTTTAGGCTATAAAAACTATGTTCAAGCAAACATTTATAAAATTTAGTTTTAAACAATTCTGTATTTAATGTTTTAAAATGCCTCGGTATTTTATTATAAATGCACACACACATTGCTAGGCAGTTATTATTGTACTTAGCTAGCCTAGGCAAATCATTCAACACTAATCTATAGGGATCTCGTCTGCTCCGAGGATTCACATCATTTGCAGTCTTAAATAATAGTTTATTTTTCATTACAAACATACATACTTCGTAAATGTAAAGTGACGGTAACGGTAACAAACCAAGTTTCCTAAATATTGGTCGACATGAGTCGTCAGGTTTAAGTCCACAAATTGATCTCATACACTTTTTTTGAGCGATGAATGCTCTACAGAAGTCGGTGCTGTTTCCCCACATTACAAGCCCATAACTTAGTACCGATTCGACATATGCGTGGTATGATATTACAGCAGTTTTTATGTTAGTTACATTTTTTACCTGTTTAAGTGCGTATACAAATTTATTGATTCTAGTGCTAACATTGTCTATGTGTTCTTTCCAATTGATATCTTTATCTATTGTAACACCCAAAAATCTTACATGTGTTACTTCTTTGATTTTGTTAATATTGAGTTTAATGTCATTTTTATAATTATTAGATCGATTAAATTGAATGTAAACGGATTTATCTAGATTTATCTTTAAACGGTTAATGTCAAGCCAGTGCAGTAATTTGTCAATTGTATTATTAATTTCAAGCTCATGATCCAAAATGGTATTATGTTTTTTGTTTGATGTCACTATAATAGATATGTCGTCGGCAAATAATATGCATTTATGGTTCGTTATTTTTATTATGTCATTTATGTAAATGAGGAATACTATTGGGCCCAGAACGCTTCCTTGTGGAACGCCATATTTATTATATCTATATTCCGATGAGTGGGATATTATTTCATTATTTTTATTTACCTTATTGATGATGACACGTTGTTTTCTATTACTTAAATAGGACGATAGCCACTGGAGTACAGGTCCTCTAATACCAATAGCCTCTAACTTCTGTAACAATATATCGTGTGACACCAGATCGAAGGCTTTCGATAAATCAAAAAAAAGGCCAGTGGTCATATAATTATTATTAATATTTGAAAGTATAGCTTGCATTAGAGAAAAATTGCCAACGATGTGGATTTGTTCTTTTGGAATCCAAACTGCTTGTCACTTATAATTTGAAATTTATTGCAGAAATTAATAAGTCTTCTGTACATACATTTTTCATAAATTTTAGACCAGATAGGTATTAAAGTTATAGGTCGGTAATTATTGATGTCGCATTTGTCTCCCTTCTTGAATAAAGGCTTTATTAAGGACAGTTTTAATTTATCAGGAAAGGTTCCATGGGAAAATGACATATTTATTAAATGAGTGAGAATACCAGTCAGTTCATTACTATAAGCTTTTATAATTTTTGTATTAATTTCATCATAGCCCTCTGACCTGGTGTTGGACAGAGACATTATTTCCTGTCGTACCTCGTTTACCAGCATTGGTCTGAGGAACATTGTGTTGACACACGTATTTATGTAGGGGTTTGTATGTGCGCCTTTTACCTCTGGTACATTCGTTAAATTTACATAATGATTATTAAATATATTGGCCATTTGTTCAGGATCTGTAATTATAGTATCATTTAGTTTTATAAATTCTATGTTGTCTTTGTGAGTGTTATTATTTATTTCATTTTTAATGACAGTCCATGTGGCTTTACATTTATTGTCCTGAGTATGAATATATTTTATATTAGCATTCTTTTTTGAATTATAAATACATTTCTTTAACAAACTTGATTAATTATTATATTTAGTTTTATTATTTGCATTTTTGTTTTTGTAGTACAGATACCTTAGCTTCCTTTTAGTTTTGCATCATCGTATTACCATTTTAGTATTATAAGTCCTTTGAGACAATTAGTAAAATACTGTCAATTAGTATCAATATTCTTTCGAATATTAATTAAGAATGACTAAATAGGCGATATTCAATTCCTTAATTGTGTTGATACGTTTTAAAAAGGTTTTCATTACTCAAGAATTGATTATTGACCTAATTGTGAGATTATTCATAGAAATGTAGAAAATGGTGAGGACGTTTGACAGGTCGACTCGTTGCTATAAATAGTGAATAATTCGTGAGTCGACACACTTTGTTGTGAACTACAAGCAAGTACAGACCAGTTGTTATGTTGTGATAGTGATAGTGATAGTGATATTGTTTTCCTGAATTGTTATATTTTGGGAAAGATGGACTACATAAGCTTCACGTAAGTTATTTTATATTATAACTTGATTATTGCTAATGGTTGTGTAGAAAGTCTATTTCGTATTGTGGCCTTTATTCATAATAATGTTAAGTTGATTTAAGGACTAGTCATGTTCCTTGCCTTATCCTTGTTGTTTTGATTTTATAACATTGTGAAATGTTACAAGATTCATTATATAATGGCCATAATAGAATTAGATCTTTATTGTGATAAACGATATTTATATGGTTCTAAAATATATCTATAAATACTTTTACAACCATTGTTGCTTCCGTGGAGTTTCTTGCCCTTCTTCTCCACGAGAACTTGGTCTAGCAAACGGGCGGTAAGCTCTCTTGAGCCTCAAAATGAATTAATTGACAAGCCTAATTGAAATAAATTCATAGTCTTGTCTTTTTGTGCTTTTATTCATAAAACCTTTTCCTGATCCACCAAATACATAGGAACTCTGATACACAGTAAATAACCATCTTGACATATATCGATACTTTTATATGGAGTTCCTCCATGATTCTAACACGTGCATATCTTTTTACATCATTCTCACATATATATATTTTTCCAACAAGAATAATGTAACCAAATACTTGTCACTAAAATTGATGGAAAAGAGTGTCCGTGGAGTTTCTTGCACGTTCTTCTCCATAGAGACGCCAGCTTGCCCACCCCGACGAGCTCGTGCACTTCGACGTTATCGTACGCCCCGACGAGATTGTGCGCCCCGATGGGTTCGTGCGCCCCGACGAGTTTTTGCGCCCTGACGAGTTCGGGTGCCCTGAAGAGTTCGTGCGGTCCGACGGGTTCGAGTGCCATCGGACCGCACGAACTCTTCGGGGAGTTCGTGCTTAAGCTCTCCCAGTTCCGGCTCAATGTACATGTGTGGCAGCTAAAGGAATCCGAGGGAGTGGTGGTGAAGCTACGCGTCATCATCGACCGACTCGACGACTTCTAATCTTGCTCCAAACTCTCGCGTTTAAGATAACCCGTGATGTGAAGCGAGTGTGCAATCAAGTGAGGTTCATTATACAATTCATTGTGAGGGCTCATGGTCATTGGCGTCTGTCGTTGCCTTCACATTTCAGCGACGTAGAAAAGCAGTCGCGCGTGCTCTGTGATACCTCAACTTTACGCGTCTAGTTTAAAGAAACAAATTACCTAATATTTGTAATCATTATATCTCGAGCGCCCGATGTCGATGCCTGTCATGTGCGTGTGTGCTGTGTTTGTGTGTATGTGCGTGTGATGTCTGTGTGTGTGTCATCATCCAGAAACACTGCAACTTATGCACCATAACAGAAAAATTACTGATGTTCTTGACTTCTGGACAGGTGCTCGGTGCTCAAATAGCTATATATTCTTGTAGGCCTTGAAGCCATACAAGCGTTGTCAAAATAGCGAATACTGCTCGGCAAAATATGTTTAGATTTTGCAATCTTAATATGACTCTTTATTTTTGTTTTGATGCTCCAAATCCCATGGACAGCCAAACGCACAAATGTATCTGTCCTTTCACAACTCAATATCAAGACCCGATTGTCTACGGTTTGCTTACAGCGTATTTTGACTTATTTTGGCCACATTATGCGAAGAGGAGATAACAGCCTTGAAAAGCTAGACATTGTTGGCAATACCTAAGGAAAGAGAGCACGAGGCCGGTCGTCAACTCGATGGTCTGACCAAGTGAAAGAAGCTACGTCCTCAAGCAAATTCCAGCAGGTGGTGATAGCAACTTTGGACCGGAGTCGATGGAGGCAGATTGTCCGCTTAAAGGGGTCCAGTGACCACGATCCTCAGTAATGAGGGACCGACTGAAGAAGAAGAGATTTTTGTTTTCTTTAGTCTTTTCATATACTCGTATGTCTTGTATGTGTACCTATTTGATTTTGAGTGACAAACATAGTTTATAATTGTATGTATATACTAACAAAACTAGAGGGAGAGGAAGACGAAAGAAAAGATAGATGGACTGTGTGAGGAGTGATATGAAAGAAAAGGGAGTCAGTGATAGCGTGACCCCAAGTAACATGGGATAAGGGCAGGAAAATGATGATGACTTACGTAAAACGAGGTTAAATTTATTGATTTTGAAATTAAAATTGAAATAACTATGAATAAAATGCAGTGTTGGCGACTTTACATTTTTTTTATTCTAAAATATTTTTTTTCCTTCGTTGGGGATAAAATAAAGAAAAAACAAGCCTCTGAACGCTAAAATAAAAATGGGGTTAATACCCCATTGTTTTTTCATTGCAATATAAAGTAAACCCAATTTACAATTTAATTTTAATCAATTCACACTACAATTTTCAAATATTTTTTCTGCAACAAGTAATCGTATTCTTCAAAGGACGTTGATGCAAAACATGGCTGACATGTCAGTGTTGAAAATTTTAATAAGAAAATAGACGTGTGTTTCGTTTTCACGGAGTAAGCTTTAAAAACATAAAAAAATAAGTTATCATCAAAGTTGCCCCAGATCTCAATGTAACCCCATTTTACCGGTACTAACAAAACTATCTAATTACTTATTTCCTTTAAATATTTATTTACGTGACCAGTATTTTTTCCATTGCATAGGAGCTCGAGGCTTAATAATAATAGCCGCACTGGTCGATCATCAAGGTTAAGCAACGCTTGACGAGGTCGGTCCGTGGATGGGTGACCATTTCAACATACCGAGTTTCCTCCGTGCCTCGGAAAGCACGTTAAGCCGGTGGTCCCGGCTGTCATTTGAAGATCTTTGAGTCGGTCGTTACGAGTAGTCAGAAGCTTGAGATCTGACACCAGTCTTGCCAAGGGGTACCGTGTTACCCAGTTACCGGGTTGTAGAGGTCAGATACGCAGTCGCTCCATGTAAAACACTGGTACTCAGCTGAATCCGGTAATACTGGAAGTCGAACCCAATATAGTTGGGCAAAGGCTAGGCAGATTGATTTTTTCCATTGCATATCCTTCGTTTTGTTTCTTTTACAGTCCTATCGGTAAAACATATATTTTATCCCAAATAAATATACTTATCTACGTATACGACGTGTTGGTTATCAACTGTTAGTGGTATTTCTTCCCCGTTGGTCATTGCTTTCATTTTTTCGTAGTTCATTTTCAGTCCATATTTCATACTCTGTATATTGAGATCTTTGATCATTTCTTGTAATTCTGAATGGCTTGCTGAAAGTATGATTATATCGTCTGCAAATCGTAAGTGTGATAGATATTCGCCGTTATGTTATACCACTTTTGTCCCACGTTAGTTTTTTAAATATTTGTTCCAGTAGAGCTATAAATATTTTGGGCGACATAGTGTCACCTTGTCTTACACCTTTCTCAATAAAAAATACCTCTCCTTTTTTTTCTAATTTAACTCGAGTATTGCATTCCTTGATGATTTTACTATTATAGTATTATTGTTAAATCATTTCGGTTGATTCCTTGTTCAGCTAGAGCAGTCCAGCGGGATTAATGATTTATGGAGTCGAAGGCTTTACTATAATCGATGAATACTATATTGTTTTACCGTATTCTATGTATTTTTCCAATATTTGAGCAAGTGTGAATATATATGGTCAGTAGTAGAATAATTCGTCTTGAAGCCCGTTTGTTCTCTAGATTGGTTTTCATATATTTGCTTTGATATTCTGTTTAACAGTACTGTTGTAAATGTTTTGTATAAGCTTGAGAGAAGGTGTTTAGGTCTATAGTTGTTAATATTCATTGGGTCTCCTTTTTTGCATATAAGAGAGTTTTTACATGGTTTCCATGGCGTATTATGTATCATAAGTTGGTTGAAGAGATTTGTAAGAATTACTTCATCAAAAGCTTTAATAATATCGTTTGTAATGTTGAAATATGTAGTCTTCTCCTGGGCTCTTGTTTGTTTTCATTTTTTTATGGCAGTTCTCACTTCTGATTGTATAAAGGGTGGTATAGGGTCTTTGTCGTACGCTAAATTAAGGTGTTCGGGGGCAGTTTTCCCATGAATGTTTTTGTGAAGGTCTCTATAAATGTCGTGGCTACTTCCAGTATTGCTTGTCTTGATATTACTGATTTATTATTTGTTTGTTTCAATTCCATAATCCATTTAATTGAGTAGTTTATTTTTTATATGCCCTTTTGATTGATCTTGTCAGTTCCAATTCAGCTCGTAGTGTATTTAGTCCGCATTGTTTTTTACTGTTCTTCAGTTTATTTTTTACTTGTTTGTAGAGTATTCGTAGTCGCATTCTTTGTTAAAATGTTCTATAAGGCAACTTCTTAAGATGTTATAGATATTTAAGTCTTCGGTGAACAACTATGAAGAATTTTGCTTATTTGCATCTCGGTTTGGGAGTTTACTAGCACATGACATTATTGTTACATAATCTAAAAAAAGATTAAAGGAAATCACTGAATTTTTATTATAATAGTTGTTTTGTATAGTTGTTTTCATGAGCCACAAGTACTTAGCTTTGAAAACATTGTTCAATTATCATCTACCTAAAGGGCACTAGACAAAGTGGCATTCCAACTGTGTTACTGATTGTCAAAAGTTTATTTTTTGGGAAAGGCCACGTTACATTTTGAACCGACCCAGAAATGTTCGGCAGTCGCTTTTATATTCTCTTGCCGTGCATCGCGGCCGATCACAACCGCGCGCGGCCTATCGCGTGTGGCTGCGTCTCAGTGCAGCTAACGCACGGATCTGTTGCAGACTTCGGAAACGGCGCCATACATTCTCATTCTCTCACTATTGTCGCATCAGTCGCGCGCATCTGACGCACGCGATCGATGCGCGTGGCTTCGATAGGCTGCGATGCACGGCAACGTACCTTTACAGTATATATAATTTCTCTTCATTTCAACTGAATGTACCTATGCGAGTTAGTAAAATGATTGAATCTCGAGTAAAAGGAAAATTAAAACACATTATTCATATAATAGTTTTACTGAAGCTAATAAGAACGCGAAGTATAGTAGAACTTCAGAGTTTTAATTTCGCCCCAAAAAGCCCTAGATAAAGTGACATTACAAAAGAGAAGCCAGTGATCCCATTGGTGATTTTTGTCGTCACACCGCCTTGTTACTAATTTGCATCTCGGGTGGTAAAGCACCCCAAGGGTGTGTTACAACCATATATTTTCAAGGAAGCTGACATGCTAGATTAGGTGGTCCTCCTCAAAAATAATCATATTAAAACAAAACACATCCATAAAACTGAAGCTTCACAAGAATGCGAACTGCAGTAAAACAACAGAGTAGTTAGCTAGCAGGCCCACCAGACTGAGTTGAAAGGCTGCGTCCGCGTAGAACAGCCCACACACACGTATCTTGCTGAACGATGCTCGGTGTAAGCGCAGCACGTTTTTGCAGAGCCTTCTTTCGTCTTCTGAAATATTTAATAAAACTTTTAAAGAAGAAACTATAGATGAATTTTGTGAAAAAAAAAAAAAAAAAAAAAAGAAAACACTATTTATTTCCACAAGAATACATACAATTTTTCACATTTAAAATAACGCTCAATCTTTTTGAGTTAAGATTATGTGCGCTATCGATTCAGGTTTAGTTACTCGCTCACAGTTTATCTGGTAGTGGACCCACACGTAGGCCCCTCCCCCATTCTAAACTTTTCACCGGTAAAGTAGATTTTTAAGTTTTTTTTTATTTGTCGTGGTTTTTTGTTTTCCATTTTTTTGGCTATTTCCTTTGGTAACTTATTCAGAATGCTTGGCAGAGCATACGTCCAGATCCTTTTACCATATTCAGTATTTACTTTCGGTAGTTTATACAGAGGCAAATAGGACAGGTTACGAACAAAATTAGGCAAAATGTGGCAAGCAAGGAGGTAACTAAAATCTATGGAAGGATAAAACAAGGTGCACCGATCCTTAATACCTAAATTGGATTAAGAGCAGAAGGAAAATTAAGACTATTAAAGAGGAAAAGCTTGAATCGCGAGTAGTGAATGTCTTTGCTTAGTAGAATATCCATAAAAGAAAAAGCTTTTCAAGATTTAAGGCTTTCATTCTTACCGGTGATCATTCGCGAAACTTTGCCAGTTCTATTGTTGCTCTTTAAACATCAAAGTCTTCTTATCCCCATTGATGTAGCAAGCGTTAAGCGCAACATGCTTTCTTACATACATCTCTTTTATGTTAGCTGTCATGTAAGTAGCCACTCCCTTCTTTTAACACACATCGTCATACACACACAGTACTTTAATCTCAAGTTTCTTTGTTGTTATATAGTCCACATACTAAAAACTTTCTTTGCGAGAAGTCGTCATCGCCATCGCTCTCCCAACTTTCTTTTACTAACTTTGGCAGTATCATAGTTAAAAATAAATAAAAAGAGAAGTTACCAGAACAATCTGACATCAATATAACTGCACAGCAGTCGCGAACTCTCTGAACGGCTAAGTAGAATATCTCGCAACGGTGCATGAACATCGTCTGCCATGTCAGATCCTTGCACAGCCAGCATAGCATGAAGACTAGCCCCAAAGTCGCTGTTCGCTGGAACAGTGTAAACTTTTGATGATACGATCCTAATCTACAAGCTCGACAGTCAATCTTACCAAGAAGTACAGGCTACACGATATTGTAGCCTAGTAACTGAATTGTACAGGCTAGGTCGGTCGTCAACAGACGGAGCGCGGTCCACGTCCGGCCCGCGAAAGGTCGGAACATGGGCAGCCAAATATTGTTAAATAACTAATCTTCCTATTTCATTTTGTTTTTGACACCGACTTTCTAAAAGAGTTAAGTTTAAAGTTATTTTTCGTTTTGTAGTGTTTTGTTTTGGTAGTCGGTTTATTTGTTTGTTAAATACCTTTTCATGTCTGTTTATTGTTTCTACCATTTCATAACATAACATCATGCCAGTACACTTTTAAGTGGTACGCAGTTCTCTTATTTCACCGGTTGTGTTCAAGTTTCATGATATCCCGGTAATCTATTCTGGAGATATAGGTAACCTACAGCTAAACAATTTGCCTATAAAGTTAAAAAAAAAAAACTTTAACAAAAAAATACTACCGACTTCCAAATAAAAAAACTACAAACAGAAAAATCACTTTATTTTTGAAAGTCAGTGTCCATAACGCAATAAATTGTTACCTACGTTATTCAAAATAAAAATAAACCACTGGTCTACAGGTAGTAGATACTAATTATGAGTTTTAATTTCTGGAACTCGACAGAAAAGGTCAACTCTGTCCGGACCCCAAATGAAATTACTTGCCGACCTCCTATAGGCTGTAGACAAGTAAATTCTATAAACGATTGCGTGGCGACAGGGATGGTGAAGTGGTTGAAAATGTATGGGAGCCACGCTTTATGGAAATGTAACGTGGTCGATTCTAAATATTTTGCCATTTCGACAATTTGCTATCGCTGATACAATGCAACTTTTCTAGAATTTTCGTTCAGATAGACCTATGCTCCATGGTTTCAACTGCAGCCAGTTAGACTGGAAGCCGAACCCATCGTTGTTGGGAAAAGACTAGGCGATATGATATTGTATATAGTGAATGCAACTTCTGCCCGAATAATATTTTATTAGATATACATGATTAGATACCAATCTACTTATAACATTAAGCATGATTCATTTTGATAAGATCATCCAATATTTTCCTTTATTGTAATATTCAAGAATAACAATTTAAATATGAGGAGAGAGTATAAAAACAACAACGATGGATGGAGACAGTCCGAATACAGATAGAATTATTGAATTTAATGAAAAAATTTATGATAAGAAAACGTTAAGTCATTGTGGCACAGGCAAACGTTAAATTTCCGATCACAAGTAACATGGTCAAGGACAAGTTATGAATATGCTCGGAGTCTCCTTGAATGAAGAAATCAGAAATGAAGTTGTTCACAGGAGGACCAAGGTCACTGACATAGTCCGAAAAATTGGGCAGTGCACATTGCTCGCAGAATGGATGGTCGACGGGGCCGAAAAGTTCTGGAGTGGCAAAAGCATTGGAAGATCTTACCACTAGGTGGTCCGATGACCCGGTTATTGCTGTAGGAGCCGCTGGATTCGAGATGAGACCGGTTGATTTGGCGACGCTTGGGGAGACCTCCCTATATTCAGTAGTAGACGTCTGTCGGCTGATCCGATGATTATAATGATGTAGATAAATTGAATACGCACTATGGTATGATTCCTGGCGCCAACCTGCAACGTTTCAATGGTCACCTCAATGTAGATCAGAGAGTGAAGGAAGACTTCTATGATGTAATACAGAATCTGAAAAGAGATAATATTATATAAATATCAATGTATATATACTTAAGATACTAATCACTATCTTCATCCCACACCCTAAATGCGTAACATACTAAATCAAAATTGCTTTCCTGACCGGAAGGAATTCTTAATCCATTTGTGTTTCTTCATATATTAAGTTTAGAAGTCCAACAAAATCGACAAAGTTAAAAAAACATATTAATAGTTATATTGTCGATTACTCTGACAGTTGAACTACATTAATTTCTCATATATGAACATGTCGTGAGTCAAGTTTTGAAAAAAAACAATATAAAGATTATGCAAAAGATAACATGGCTAGAAAGAAGACAACTATTGAGATGAAAACAACTAGAGATGTATGCAAGAACAAAACATGCTGTATCGAGTGCAAATAAATTAGGATGATGAAATGTTCACATGTCTCCGCCTGGGTACTCCCAGCAAGGGTCCACATCGTTGTCAATGTGGTGAAGCAGTCGACCGCCTCGGACACTATGGCGTATCCTGCAGTAGGAGCGCTTGTTGGGTAGCACGGCACGCCAGCATAAATGACATCATACATTAGGTTCTTGTCACTGCCGCGCCGGGGCGTTGACAAGCTGTTCTAAGACCCAATGGCTTGGCACGCAACGATGGATAGAAGGCAGACGGGATAACCATAATGTGGGATGCGCCATGTGTTGACACCCTTGTAACATTCCACCTTCTTAGCTCGGTGGGCTGTGCTGGGGCGGCTTCTGCTGGTGCAGAAAACCACAAACAACGCAAATATAACAACCTTATTGGAAGTTATATGTTTTAGCCGTTTGGGGTTGAAACACGGTACAAGAGGTCCGAGTGCTCATCGAGTTTTTCGAGACACTAGTAAAAAGCTCGTCAACTCTTCACGTGACCAGACGGCTGGCCTTTTCTTTGGCCAGAGAATCAGTATTGCTATTCAATATGGGAATGCTGCCAGCGTGCTGGGTACGTTTTCTATTGACATTGATGTGGACCAATTTTTTGATGCACAATGAGCCCTTTTCTCTCTCTCCTATGTATATAAGTTTGTTTTATTATTAGTCTTGTTTTAGAATATTCAATTCTGTATATTATTGTAAAGGAATAAAGACAAGAACTATTTGTATTGGATTATTAAATATAACTTACATATGGCTGAAAACAAACTATAAGAATGTTAGAACACTCTATTATATCCACATAGGCTTGAAATAATTTTTTGTTGAAGTCTTCACCGCGGGTCTGTTCAATTTTCAACGAATTTAAAACTTCAATAATCCATAACTCAAGTTTATTTTGCAACACATTGATTACTCGAACTGTGTACACAATATTAAAATCGAAAACTATTAGAAGATAATTGACAAACATGTAAAACCAAGGGTACGCTAGCTTTATGTTGAAATAAGAGAAAGTAGCGAAATATATTGTTAAGGCAACAATCACTATTATCCAATTCCAAATGATAAAACGTTTAAAACAAGTTTTATTGTTAAGAATTCTGTGCACCCTTTGAAACAACAAAACAAACTTAACATTATTTTTGGATTGAATGATCCCGACGAAATTAAGAACAAATCCGAAGGAATAGTATACACCGTCCAAAAAGGCAGTGACAGTCATGAATTGAGTGAATCCTAAATGAGTTTTGTAAATAAACAACATATAGCTACGGCATATATACAAAGAACAGAATATGATAGCGCCGATCATGGAATAGAAATTGAAGGTGATGTTATTAGGAGATATACAATTGTTTTTGATGCAATATCTAGGAGAGAAAGAGAAAAAATTCATCAGATTTAAAGGCCACAGCATTAATTGCACATCTTTGTCCACAATATTATTGAAAACACTGTTGACAGGATTATTTAGAACTTCCATGTTTCGGCGATTCTCTATTTTGAATGATCGATAGGCACGTCTAATTCTGTTTCAAGTTCATTTTATGAAAGGAAAAATGTTTTCTTGATTACTTAACCCTATACTGCATGATATAATAATAAGTGAAAAAAAATTCTTATTGACTGGCTTAATTGAAGCTTTAAAATTAATAATAGATTTTTTTTATTCAAAATGTACCTCTGTTATAGATAGTTTTTCAAAAACCATATATGGGTTCGTTTGAATCAAAGCTTTAGCCCTTGGACATATATGGTTTCATATGCATACTTAGCATATGTGATAATTGATATCAAAACCTTATTATCAAAAGAAAACTAACTTAAAAATTAAATTACTTGGTATAACATTACAAAATAATGGACGAAACATAGATGAACCATTTTTCTCATCATTATAACATCAATATACCTTAAATTTGGGACAGTAAATAATAGGTTTTCTTTGAACAAAATTGACTAAAACTAGGGGAACATTTTTTTTTTGCTCGAAAAACTCACCTTCTAATATTTATTTCTTTTTGTAAAGTTGACAGTCGCATGCTCGTGTAAACATTCCCTGACAAAGTCCGGAAAAGTGAAGTAATATCGAAATGAGTTGTGACCATACACAAAGTAGTTTCGTTTTGTTATGACAAACAAACCAAATCAAAATTTGTTTATTTTCTCTCATAAAGGTTGTTATTGTTACGTAGTAAGAAATGTTTATACAGTTTTGCGTTACGATATAACCTTTATGAGAGCTGGAGTCTGAACTAGGTTCGGGACCTGTATGGCAGATCTCAAGGCTCACACCCCTTTTAAATAATCATAATTGACGGCAACATAATTCAGATTTCATAAAACAATTTTGATAGTAAATGTATATTAAAGGTGATTATATTTGTGGAGTGTAATGTAAAGTTATAGTATTGCAGGATTTTGTGTAGCGTGTGAGTGTATGGGGTTGATTTGAGTATATGAGTGTAATCCCTGTGCGAGTGTTTGTGCTTAGGTATCAGTAAAATTAAGAGGAACGTATGTAACAATTATTTAATTGTTTGGATGATATTTTCAGTACCTTCATAGTCCATACCCATCAGCCAGTCCCTTACAGTAGTTTTGCATTTACATTTGATTATTGAGTAGATATGTAAGGTTTTATTAATTCTGTTTTATACATAAGGACAAAGGAAATAAAGAATCGCTGGGCTAGCCTTGAACTTACGGAAACAGACGGACACACTGTATGGTTTCGTCTCACGGTTTTATTTTTTTCGGGAGTATATGAATTGCGGGAGTCTACATTTAGAGTGAGTAGGTTTTGCGACAATCAGTCGGTAACAGTGTCGAGTCCTAGTTGCGCGTATTGAAATGCAGACTCCCAGGAATACCCGTGAAATATTAAGGCAGTATCATCGGCGTATGTAAAGGTGGATCTATTCGGCAGTTTAAGACGACAGAGGTCATTAATATAGATGAGAAACAAAGTCGGCTCAATGATACTACCCTGGGGCACACCGTAAGTTATAGGGAGTTCGTCGCTCATTCAGCCACATATCTTGATACATTGGCGTCTTCCCGTAAGAAAACTCGTGAAGAGTGACAGCTGATCGCCTCTGACACCAATCTTCTCAAGCTTAGCAAAGAGAGCGGGCATTGAGATTGTGTCAAAGGCTTTTGCAAGATCTAGGAAGACGCGAATAACACACTCTTTATTATCTAGTTGAGACACAATATCATTTGTGAGATCTAAAACCTACTCCTGAACGAGAACCGTATTGGCAGGACGATAAAAGATGATTTTGCTCAATGTATTTGACGAGCCTATTATTCATGAGCCTTTCCAGCAGTTTGGATAGTGTAGGCAAGATTGATATGGGTCTATAATTATGAGGTTTATCTCTGTCAAAGACTCCTGTACTGAAGCCAGGTTATATAAATAATTGAGATGGCCAATAAGTATGTGCTTAAATTTTTTAAGAAATATTCCTGAGATGTTATTGGAGCGCACCACACAGTCAGTCCTAAGCGCGTTAATTAAACTTTCTAACTCAAGATTGTCAGTATTTAAGAGGACAAATGTTTTGTGATTCTGGATATCATCCTGTTATAAGTTTTTAAACTGTCATGGTCACTAACATTAACATTAACATTCGAAACGGGATATTTACCATGTTTACTGTTTGTTGCGAGTTTCCGATATTATTATTTTTGAGTTACATAACCTTCAGGTCATTTCGACAGAACGCCACTATATCCCTAGACTGGTGAGAGAATCTATCGAGATTACTAAATACAAGAATTTTAACCGGGAGGATGGGTTTCAACTGTCGAGAGCTTGGAATCTAGTGGTTCAGCTGTGCAAAACCCGAAAAAGTGCCGAAAAAAGTTCGCGAGCGGACACAGTGAGTTTCGTGTGTCGGGAACAGAATCGAGTTGTGAGTGACAGTAGTAGCGGTATTGAGTGCAAAAAACGAACAAGAAAGAGGGTAGACCGTTTTGTCTCTTCATAAACACCCACCCGCAAGAACATCAGTTTATCCGTGATCATGGTGCTTGCAACAGCGTCGAAATATCGAAAACTCGCAACAAACAGTAAACATGGTAAATATCCCGTTTCGAATGTTAATGTTAATATCATCCTGCTGTAAGGATGTAGTTGGTACGGATATGTGTTCAGCTAGTGAGCGTCCTATACTCGTGAAATAAGTGCTGACTTCATTAACCGAACATTTGTGACCAGATGACGACAGAAGATCGGTTGCAAGTGTTTTTTGTTTTGTTGTGTTGGTAATTGTTTTATTGCTTTCCATAACTTTTTATTATTGCTTCGTTCGTTATTAATAAGATCTTTATCGTAGTTACGTTTAACTGTTTTGAGCAACATGGAACAGTAATTTCTGTACTTTTTAAATGTTAATTTTAGGACCTCGTTTTCTGCAGATTTCTTTAATTTTAGATGCAGTTTATCACGGTTTCGGAGATATATTAAGAGCCCTGAAGTCATTCATGGCTTTCTCAGCCGTTTTCGATATGACCCAACTTTCAGGATCATGTTTAGTTGTATAATTACATTTAGTGTACTGATAAAGAAGTTTGTAGCTTTTTTAACATTATGAATACTGTATAGCGGACTGAAATTGAATGGATCCAGCGTTAATTCAATGTTAGCGTAGTCAAGAACTTTTGTTGTTTTGCTATTTAATGGGAAAGTATTGAAGGGTTTAGAAAGTTGAATGAAAAACAGAACAGTAACATGGTCAGTGACCGAGGTGTATGCGACATACGAATAAGCTGGAAGTTTTTATTTTAACATTGCATGATCAAGGCACGAGCTGTTGTAGCGTGTGGGAAGCGTATGTGCCGGCAACATGCCGTGAAATGCCAACATAGTGAGATACTCAGTAGATCGAGTATCGCTACTACAATCGGTAATATCAATATTGATGGCTACGTGATAATAATATTACTGTAGGAGGAAACAGATGTAAAAAGTTCGTTTAAAGATTGAATGAATGGAGAGACATTTCGGTTTGCTGGAAGGCGATATGTAGCTATACTGTGTCTTTATTAAGTGCCACCTCGAGACAGTTTGCATCCTGAAGTATGTGTTCCGAAATCGGGTGGTACCACTACTCCCTCATTTTGCGTGCTGTGCTTGATAGTAGCCACAGAAATATAGTCGTCAAGTATAGGCAGTGGAGGAGCCTTAAGTAACCAACATTCGGTGAGTACTATAATATCCCAGGATGTGCCGCTTCTTTTAAGTAAGGTAGCAAAGTCAGTTAAATTCCTATTTATACTACTTATATTTTGACATAGAAGCTTTAGTTCATTTCCCACACGGAAAAGGGCAATTTTGTTGCAATCTTCTATGTTACAGGATGCAGATTCGGCTACTGGGATGTTATCCAGCTCATCTTGAATATTAGTTCGTTTATGGAATGATAACGGTAAGTATAACAGTGGTTGGAACTTAGGTAGTGCGAAGAGATGAAGGAACAAAGCTGTATATGATGTCTTGTTTCACAGTCAAATTTTTATAAAAATCGGACGGAACACGATAAAGATAACGGCGTATGAATTTTGGGTGCTAAAAGGTTAGTGTTTGTATAGATGTATATTTGTTGCGTAGTGTTTATTGGTGAGTGGTGTAATTGGTGTAATCGTTTTCACATAAAATATAATTAAACCGGGTTGTAAAATAGATACAGAAAAATGCATCAAAAGTTGATAACATATTTGTGAGCACTCATTATAGTGCAATTGTTTACACAGCAATCCAGGGAAGACACATATCGGTTACCTAGTAATTTCTCAACAACAACAATCTTATTTAAATCTCCTTCAGAGTTAATGCAATACCATCTCGCCCCGTCCTCTTTACGGCAGCTCTTTAGAGCAGCAAATTTTCTGGCCAGAAAAAATAATTGCCTAGTTTTCAGATGAAATTATCGGAGACGTATACCGGCAGTACCGGGCCATCAATCTGCAGGATGGCGGTATTAAGTTTATTATTCCGGTTCGCCTTATTGTAAGTTCTACCAGCTTGAAACAGGTTTTTTTATATCGGTTGTGAGGTCTACAATGATGGTGTTATTCATAGTAGTGGACGAATGAATCCTAAAGACATCCTTAATTTCGTTTTCAACTATCAAAAGTCCAAGGGTTTTTCTGATTTTTAAGACCACATTTGCAAGATCCGTTTGATTTTTTTGGGATGTTTTTTCCTTCAACGCAGGTATTTTTTGCTTGCTTTTCTAGTTGATCAACTCTCTCTTCAAGCTTCTTAATATATATATTACTCTCCTTTTTTCAGCCTCAAATGGTAACATTTTATTCATTACCTCATCGTATTTATTTGCCTACAGACTGTTGCAGCTTGCTGAGATTTAATTTCTTGAAGTGTGGATTGATAGATGAAAAAAATGAGGATTGCTCTTGTTTAAGATCTTTTATCATAATAGTTATTTGAAGGCGAGTTAGATTTTTTCGGAAGATTGCACTTTCGATAAAATCTTAGGCGTATTTTGGCTCAGAATGATGGTGAGCGGGTGGGGTTTTATTTAAAACAGCTGTCGACATTGGTGGTGTACCTTTAATGTGGCATTGCGAATGCTATTGTAAAAAATTCTAAAAGATAATTCAAATATGAAAACTGCAAAAAGTCGATTCCACTCCTGCTCGGATTTGAACTCGAGACGCTACAATACTTAGGTCGAGGTAGCTTGCTACTCCACTAAGCCAACTTATTTCCGGCAAATTGCGTCCAAACTAATGACCTGCCCTCACACGGTGCCGAAACACAATAGTTGGGTGATTACGGAATATTTCATTCGCCGAAGTTCGTTAGTGATTAGGTCAAAGTCCAGGCTAACACTCTTTGTTCGATTTTTCTGTTGCCACTATTTAGGAGTAATTTTCACTATTATCTTTGTACATAACTGTCACTGTTTTAAAAATGTATATATTTTGAACAAAACAATGCACTTTTTACACGTTCTATGGGTATCAAACACGGTTGACGGTTTGAGTAGTAAACTTTCTGTTTTTGTTAGTGTTTAAGAGTTATTTTACTATAGTTCTTGCACACAACTGTCACCATTTCATTAAAAATTATGTTTGAATATAGTTCGTAGAAAACAATTAACTTATTCACGCTTTATGAAATTATCAAACACGGAGTAAACAAGTTGCACGTCTGTTCACGATAACGTCGCGAGGGTAGACGAAAACGTTGTTGATCCGCCAGTTTTTTTGTTTTTTATAGAATAAAAAACTGTAAAGATGTCAAACTATGGTTTCCTATGCGGTAAAGGGTTAACGAAATTGACATTTATTGTAGTCCGTCAAAATAATACATTGATAAATGTAGGTCTACATTAAAAAGATTCCATCAAATTCGTGTCTCAAGGTGTGTGAAGATGGATGTCACCATTATTTACAAGCTTTTTATAATTAATTTACTTCGTTCGTACGTGTGTCTAGTAACAAATCGGTAATTTTATTCCAGCACTTTCTTTGCACACGATTTTTGACGTCCAATGAATTCTTCAATTTTTATACGCGCCTGTTTGAAATTATTTTTATCAATTTATTTAAACCAATGATATTTATTAGTTCATATTATGATAGTTACATTCTGTTTTTATTAATAATGTAACACCAGATAAACTGTGTTAAGAGATATATATGAGAGACTAGCTTATGCCAGCGTCTTCGCCCGCGTGAAAATCGGAAGTTGTCCCACGAGGAACGCCATTTTTTGGGGATAGAAAGTAGTCTGTTCTATAGACCACACAAATATTTGTCTCGCATGGAATCAAACATGCAACAGCTAGTCACTCAGCCACTGCACCAACCGGCACCGTATAGGAGCTATTGGGTAAACTCAAAAAATATATTGTATTTGTCCCAGTCCCGAAAGACCCACGACCCAACGTAATTTGCCAATCACATTTAACCATTTTATTGAGAAAGCTGTAGAAAGAATAAAATGAATAGGATACTTAAATGCTAAACTACCTCCAAAGGCTTCTCAATAGGATAGTTGTTATCGAAGTGAAAGCTTTGGATCTGTTGCATGAGAAGGTGGGTATATCTATTGATCTATGAACAGGAAAGCAAGAGCAGTGGTGCCCCAGTGGTTACGGTCCCGGCTTACGAGTTGTAGGTCGTGGGTTCGAACCCGAGCAGTTGCTTTACTTCGTGTAATGTAATTTAATTTGTGATTTAATTTAGTTTCAGTATAATTCTGATTTAATTATGAATTATTTTAGTTTAATTGTTATTATATATATTTCTTTTTATGCTTGCCAGCCTTGATTCTATTGGTATCACAAATTGAAGTGTGTTTAAATTGCTGGGGGAAGGAATTCTGGTGACCTGTAATACAGGTTCTCGTTACCTACCACGGGCATCAGAGTTTCATGACCATTGGTTTTTTGTGTAATTTGTTTTGATACAAAATAAATAAAAATAAATAAATAAGTAAGTAAATAAGTAAATGTATTTCATCATCACTGCTCGCAAAACGGTGAAGGAAAACATCGTGAGGAAATCGGCATGTCCTAGAACCACAGATTCACAGTCTGTGACATCTACCAATCCGCACTGGGGCCGCGTGGTGGATAATAGCCTACTCCCTCTATAAGAGGAGGCCTGTATCCCAGCAGTGGGAACATTAAAAGGCTGATGATGATGATGAACATAAGAAAAGAAAGAAAGTAAACTCACTTATTTGGCACAATTCAAGACACACTGTGGCTGTGATCTCTGGCGAAAATTTCAGACCATGATATTATATTTATAGGACTGTTTGCAAACGATAATTTCAGCCTCGTTTTTGTGAAAATTAGTCCCGTTTTGCAATTATCTGATGATCATATTGCTTGCGTAACAATAAAATATATATTGTATTGTGTTTTTGTAGTTGCATGTTATTGTATAAGTAGTTTTTGTTTTCATGACCATAAATCAATCTTGATAAAAAGAGCTTCCAGTTTTCCTCTTTTATGCGAAGGGCTAAAATGTGGACAACTAAAAACTCACCAACATGGCACAGCTTAACTGCGACTCAATCTGTATACTGCGATTCCTTTTTGAGTCACGAAGGTGGTGTTATTGTTGATTGCTCTAACAACATACTATACCTACCTTAAAACAGAAACAACGCCTTCTACAGTTGCTTACGCATACGCCTGGCTAAATTATGGAACTGGTATCTATATTTTAGAAGTTAGCAAATTTATAAGGAAACACCAGGCACTATTCCCACTCACTTAGGACCTTCGCCCGCAACATCGCAGTATTAGACGCCAAAACAAGAATGAATTAGCATTATCAAGCTCCAAGATCAAAATTTAATATATTCCATTCAGGACCTTTAGCCATGTGCGTTAAAATATATAATAAGCTTCCAAATTCAATTAAGGACATAGAATACGAATATAAATTTAAAAACAGTCTCCAAAAATACCTTATATTAAAATCGTATTACACTCTAAAAGAATTCTTTGACGATAAGTAAATTTTGACATTCAAATTCGTACCACTTACTACAATTTTGACTTACGACCTTCCTATGTTATTTTATGATTATTATTGCTATCGGTGTTTGTTTTAATTTAATCGTTATCTTATTTTAATTAATTAATGAAAATGATGACCAAATTGTTCTCACCTATCCTATATTTTAACATGACAGTTACTTATTAAAATAACAAGTGTTGGACACAAGATAAACATGTAAAAACTAGTGTTTGTTTAAGCTCAGTAGTTTGTTTATTATTGTGACACTGTAGCACTTCAAACTATTTATATTGCTGTGCCCTAGCAGGGTTCATGTATGAAACATTTAACAACTTTGTAAACTACATGAATACAATAAATGATTTTGATTAGCTGCATCTTAACTCTTCCACTTTTTTTCAAAATAATTATGTTTTAGTTCTAAGTACCCGGGAAGCCTACAGGTATTACCAACGGCATCCGGGCATCTAAAATCCTATCTTAGGGTAACAATTGAGAAATTTTAATGGGAGAAGAAATCCCAAAACCATTTAATTTAAAAGGTATAGGTTGCAAGCACAACTGCTGATAGTTGCCCCGCTGCAGCCACCCGATACAATACGTATTTTTTTTTTAAGTTTGAGCGTAATTTGCATTTATTGTATTATTTTGTATCGACTGATTTGTACATTATTAAAATCAACAGTCGATGAACCACGTGAACGAAGCCGCTGGCAAAGCTACATTCAGCTCGCTTCATTGTCTGTCTGTGAATATATTTTTCGATATAACGCGAAATCTGGGTATCAAGTTGAAATGAATATCAAATACTCGGCTGCTTGGAGCTGTGAAATGATCAAACATCTGAATTATATTCATATGTTGACACTCGCAAGGGAATCAAAACCTATATGGTACTTCCCTTTTACCTAGAATCATGAAATTTGGCAAGAAGCAATATTTTAAAGCCCACGCTAAATACAAAAACACAAAACCGTAAATTTGTACTTACATCACAAAAAAGAATGCGATTATAAACTTATTTGCAGTTGGTAAAGTGACTGTGAACTATGTCGATGTATGGAGATAACAGTTTTCCAACGGCAAAGTTTATTTTGTCCCTCAATCCAGTATATCTTTTCGTTTAAGCAATGTTATAATGTTAGGTATGATGTGTTGTTTGTTAATATTGTTGTATGTATCTAGACGCTTTTACGTGCACATCTTTTGACACCGTTCTCACATAATATGTATTGTTCCAACAAGAATGTTGTAACCAAATACTTAAAAAACTGATGAAAAAGAGTGTCCGTGGAATTTCTTTCACGTTATTCTCCATAGAGTCTCCAGCTTGCCCGCCCCGACGAGCTCGTGCGCCTCGACGTTTTCGTGCGCCCCGACGTTTTCGTGCGCCCCGACGAGTTTGTGCGCCCCGACGGGTAGTTGCGCTCCGACGAGTTTGTGCGCCCTGACGAGTTCGGGCGCCCTGGTGAGTTCGTGCGGTCCGACGGGTTCGAGCGCCAACGGACCGCACGAACTCTTCGGGGAGGTTGTGCTTACGTTCTCCCAGCTCCGGCTCAATGTATTTGTGCGGCAGCTAAGGGAGTCCGAGGGAGTGGTGGTGAAGCTACGCGTCATCATCGACCGGCTCGACGACTTCTACTCTTGCTCCAAACTCTCGCGTTTAAGGTAACCCGTGATTTGAAGCGAGTGTGCAATCAAGTGAGGTTTCAGTTCAGTTAGTCTCGCTGTTCGGGGAATCCATACAAAAACGCGGACGTTTGTATCTTTGGGTCACCTTCGGAGAGTGTTCCAATTCTGCCTCGTTTCGAGCAACAACCGTCAAGTCAGATTCGGAGAGAGACCTTTCTGGTTCTGGTGTCGACCGAATCATATTTTCTTTCAAAAAACTAAAACAATTTAGACACTTCAAAACAGGACACTAATAAATGCCCAGCAGCAAATCAGTTAATTAAGCACTCCAAAACACTAGTTATTGGCAGGTTTTCCGCAATAGCTGGCTACTGTCCGTACTTCGACTTTATTTGCACTTTTATCACTTGTGGAACGTATGTTTAATATTATTTAGTGGAGCAACAACAACAGGATGCTATGATAATGACTTTTTCAATTGTATGTGTTTTTTTTTTGTATGTGCGTGTCGCGATGTCTGTGTGTGTGTCATCATCCAGAAATACTGCAACTTATGCACCATAACAGAAAAATTACTGATGTTCTTGACTTCTGGACAGGTGTTCGGTGTGCAAGGCTCAAATATCTATATATTCTTTTAGCCTTGAAGACATACAAGCGTTGTCAAAATAGCGAATACTGCTCGGCAAAATATGTTTAGATTTTGTAATCTTAATACGACTCTTTATTTTTGTTTTCTTTAGTCTTTTCATATATACAAGACATACGAATGTCTTGTGTGTGTACTTATTTGATTTTGAGTGACAAACATAGTTTATAAGTATATGTATATACTAACAAAACTAGAAGAACAGGAAGACGAAAGAATAGATGGATGGACTGTGTGAGGAGTGATATGAAAGGAAAGGGAGTTAGTGATAGCGTGACCCCAAGTAACATGGGATAAGGGCAGGAAAATGATTTTGACATACGTAAAACGAGGTTAAATTGATTGATTTTGAAATTAAAATTGACATAACTATGAAAAATATGAATAAAATGCAGTGTTGGCGACTTTACATTTTCTTTTATTCTCCAATATATTTTTTTTCCTTCGTTGGGGATAAAATAAAGAAAGACGAGCCTGTGAACGCTAAAATAAAAATGGGGTTACTTTGATACCCCATTGTTTTTAATTGCAATATAAAGTAACCCCAATTTACACTTTAATTTTAATGAATTCACACTACAATTTTCAAATATTTTTTCTGCAACAAGTAAACGTATTCTTCCAAGGACGTTGATGCAAAACATGGCTGACATGTCAGTGTTGCAAATTTTAAAAAGACGTGTGTTCCGTTTTCACGGAGTTAGCTTTAAAAACATAAAAAAATAAGTTATCATCAAAGTTGCCCCAGATCTCAATGTAACCCTGTTTTACCGGTACTAACAAAACTATCTAATTACTTATTTCCTTTAAATATTTCTTTACGTGACCAGTATTTTTCCCATTGCATATCCTTCGTTTTGTTTCTTTTACAGTCCTATCGGTAAAACATATATTTTATCCCAAATAAATATACTTATCTACGTATACGACGTGTTGGTTATCAACTGTTAGTGGTATTTCTTCCCCGTTGGTCATTGCTTTCATTTTTTCGTAGTTCATTTTCAGTCCATATTTCATACTCTCTATATTGAGATCTTTGATCATTTCTTGTAATTCTGAATGGCTTGCTGAAAGTATGATTATATCGTCTGCAAATCGTAAGTGTGACAGATATTCGCCGTTATGTTATACCACTTTTGTCCCACGTTAGTTTTTTAAATATGTGTTCCAGTAGAGCTATGAATATTTTGGGCGATATAGTGTCACCTTGTCTTACACGTTTCTGAATAAAAAATACCTCTCCTTCTTTTTCTAATTTAACTCGAGCATTGCATTCCTTGTCGATTTTACATAATAGTATTATTGTTAAATCGTTTTGGTTGATTCCTTGTTCAGCTAGAGCAGTACAGCGGGATTAATGAATTATGGAGTCGAAGGCTTTACTATAATCGATGAAAGCTATATTGTTTTTCCGTATTCTATATATTGTTCCATTATTTGAGCAAATGTGAATATATATGGTCAATAGTTGAATAATTCGTCTTGAAGCCCGGTTGTTCTCTAGATTGGTTTTCATCTATTTGCTTTGATATTCTGTTTAACAGTACTGTTGTAAATGTTTTGTATAAGCTTGAGAGAAGGCGTATACGTTTATAATTTTTAATATTCTTTGGGTATCTTTTTTTTGCACATAAGAGAGATTGTACATGTTTTCCATGGCGTATGTGTATCATAAGTTGGTAGAAGAGATTTGTAAGAATGGGTACTATTGCTTCATCAAAAGCTTTAATAATATCGTTTGTAATGTTAAAATATATAGTCTTCTCCTGGGCTCTTGTTTGTCTTCATTTTATTTATGGCAGTTCTCACTTCTGATTGTATAAAGGGTGGTATAGGGTCTTTATCATCAAATCAAGGTGTTCGGGGGTAGCTTTTCTATCAATATTTTTGTAAAGGTTTTTAAAAATTTTGTGGCTGCTTCCAGTATTTCTTGTCTTAATTTTACTGATTTATTATTTGATAGTTTCAAATCCATAATATATTTATTTGAGTACAGTAGAATCCGTTTATTATGACTCCGCTTATATTGACCAACCGATTATTATGACGTAATTACACTACGAAGTTTGGTTTTCATATAAAATTCTTTATAAAAAAGTCGAATACAATGACTTCCCCTACAGGATATGTCGCTTATTATGACCCATTTTATCATAAGAAACAAAGGAATACCTGTCAGCGGCCCTATGCTACATGAAAAGGTAAATGTTTTTGCCGCGCGTTTTGTTATTCTCGACTTCAATTGTTCTGCAAGCTGGATCAGTCGTTTTAAAGTTCGACAAAACATTGTGGCGGGAAAATTTGTAAATACTTAAGTACATATTTACATAAAAAAGTGTCTTTTTTACAAAACGCTTTGTATGACGTCCGCATATTATGACGTGTTTGTCAATTCCTTTCGATGTCATAATAAACGGACTCTACTGTAGTTTATTTTTTTATATCCCCTTTTGCTTGAACAGGATCAAGCAAAAGGGGATATAAAAAAATAAACTACGTTTAGTAGTTTATTTTTTATTTGTTTGTTCATTCGTAGTCACTTTCTTTGGTCAACTGTTATAATAGGTAATTTCTTAAGATTTTGTCGTTCTTTAATTAATTCTTTATGTCTTCGGTGAACAAGTACGAAGCATTTTTCTTGTTTGCATCTCGGTTTGGGAGTTTTCTAACACATGACATTATTTTTACATAATCTAAATAAAACTTATAAGAAATTACTGAATTTTTATTATACTTCTTGTTTTATATGGTCACAATTACTTAGCTTTGAAAACATTGTTCGTTCAATCATTCGTTCCAACTGTGTTACTGATAGTCCAAAGTTTATTTTTAGGAATTGACCACGTTACTTTTCGAATCGACCCAGAAATGTTCAGGCGGTCCCTTTTATATGGAAACGTACCTTTACAGTATAAATACTTTCAACTGAATGTACCTATGCGAGTAAATTGAATAATCGAATTTCGAGAAAAAGGAAAAAAATAACATCATTCTTAAAATTGTTTTATTGAAGCTAACAAGAACGCTAACTGTAGTAGGCCCTATGAGTTTTAATTTCGTCCCAAAAGGCCTTAGATAAAATGACATTACATCAGAGAAGCCCATTGGTGACTTTTTTCGTCTCGATGCAAAGGAGATATACACTACATAGATAAATAGGGAAAAAATAGGGGAATCCCATAAAAATACTAACAAATTAATGTAAAGAAGGGTACAGGAGTAACAAAAATGATCATTTATAGTTTTATAATAAGATAACCCTATTTTTAGGGCAGCCATGACAGTTGTGTTTGACATGACGGCTGACGATTTTGACAGTTTTAAGAAGTGATTTCTTTGAGTATTTCTTTGCTTTGACTTTGAATTGGATGATTCGGAGATTTTAGTGATTGTTTTACTACTACGGACATTAATTGATTGCTTCTCTATTGCAATTGAATTTGTGTTGTTTTTATTGACGCAGATATTACGATGACACGTGAAACAAATGTCATTGTCAAAATGTAATTTTTCGCCTACTGCTGATCTGACCAAAGACCTTATACTTCTTACTACTAGACTGTGTACCAAAAATTTTTGTATAGCTAAAATGAAATCTATTACCATACATCTAGGTTAGCTAATCCCTTATAAGCGGTAGCTAACCAAAAGCGGTCCTGAGCGAGAGGGTGTCCGCTGGTAGTGTGTCCTTGTCTGACATCTTGCCAGCTCAACTAATCATTGGGTTTGGTAGAAATGGTAGAAAATTTTATATTATCTTTTTTATGTAATACCAAAACGAACGAATAAAAAATATATTTAAATTCGTTTCAAAGTCTATGAAACTTTGAAGCGTATTTAAATATTTTTACAGTTCCTTTAATTCATCAATTCATTGTATCTAAAAAATAATTCATTAATACTGAGTAAGAGTAGTACTTTTAAATGTTTGGGCCTGGTAATACTAAATGTAGGACCACCAGGTTTGTGGAGTTTTTGGCGGGTATTGTTCGAGTAAAATTCAGCGGCTGTTAATATTATTCGCAAATTGATTCCTAGTGGAATAAAATTGGTGAAGTTAAGTTTCTCAACTGTCTACGCAACTGGACATTAAGTGAAATAATTGAGATCCTTTGGGGTATTTCAAAGCATCGTCTGAAGACTGCAGGATCATCTCACGCCTCTCCTTCATGAGCTTGAGAGTAAGATCAGAGAGCTTTTTGTTCCTATCTATACGATGGGTCTTGAAGAATAAGACTTATCCAGACTTAGGATTTGAGGGTTATCGAGTCCCCCCCCTCTCTTCGATCTTCAGATAACCCTATAATACTCCATCGTAAACTGCTCAATTCCTCTTCGAGTTCGGTGATCTTATCGTCGGTCCGGAGTCCGGAGTGTGCGCGTGTTGTACGTTGCCAGGTCCTGTCGTCGGTATTTGTTGGGGTAGCCGTATCTCGTCCGGGATTCTTTGCACCCCTTGCCATACCTTAACCTAGATCGCTACCGTAGTCGAGGGTAGGCAGGCTGCCGGGCATTAAGGGCTATGTTTTATTTGTGCTATTCATGGGGAGTGCTTTGCAGGCGGGTTGGCGATCCCAGTATGGTTGTTACAAATGCACAGAGAACGCTGCTGCCCATTCTCTGGTTTGTCCCTTAGTCTCCTCTTATGACACCAATGGAAAAACATGGGCTGTTGAAATTCTTTATGCCCGACACCATACGGTAAGTGATGTAGATTCCAAAAAATATACACACGTTTCTTTTTTTCCTTGAATTTGGTAGGTTTAGGAAGCGTAGTTAGGTAGGACATATACATATATCGGTATACTTACACTATTGTTTTTACAATCAATTTGTCCCTTGTTATGTTTGGTCATGGTCACCTCATTAGAAAGTGACACACTACCAACGGGAGCCCTCTCGCTCGGACCGTTTTTTGCGCCATAGTGCACAGTCTAGTAGTAAAAAGTATAAGGTCTTTGGATCTGACCCACCATTTATTTTATTTTATTTTATTTATTTTATTTTATTAGGAAAACATACAGTGTATTCATACAGAGTAGAAACAGATATAAACAACTGAATACCATTTACATGTTTCCGCATTTAAACATCTAGAAAGCTTGTTATCAATCTTTAGTGATATAACAGGTAATGTAAATAACCTAATATTAAGCAAAATTTGAAAATTTGAAAAAGGGAAATTTAGAGTAAGTATATTTAATAACTAAATTATGTTGAAGTCAGAGAACCAAACCATGATTTCGTTGATGTTCTGTTGAAAACGCGTGGCTTTGAATTAAACAAATCCAGTTCAGGAAAGTCAACAAGTTTATTAAATTCTCTAGCGGACCTCACAAAAAATGAATTCTGCCTGTAGTTTGAAGAACTCTGAGGCACGTCCACACATGCTTTACGTCTCGTCATTCTATTTGGGACTTTAAGTTTAACTTGAGATAGTAAATCCGGTGAGTCAATGTGATTCTGCGCGATTTTAACAAGGCACGCAATATCCGAAAACTTTCTTCTTTGGTACAATGGTAAGATATGGTGTCTTCGACATCTCGCCTCATAATTGGGGTCATATGTTTTAGACTTATATTGCAAGTGTTTCAGGAACCTACGTTGAATGGATTCAATTCTATCTATATAAATATTGTAGAGAGGATTCCACACTTGGGAACAATACTCAAGAACGCTGCGCACCAAAGAGCAATAAAGAATTTTAAGTACTTTCAAGTTCGAAAACTGAGAGCTGGCTCTCAAGACGAAGCCCATGGTCCTGTAAGCTTTTTTGACAATATGATCTACATGTCTTTCATAAGTTAGCTTGGAGTCGTGAATGACACCTAGGTCCCGCACTGAGTCTACCTGTTCCAACTCATGTCTCTTGATAAAATATTTAAATTTAATAATTTTGACTTTACGAGTAAAGGTTATAAAAAAACATTTTTTGACATTTAAGTCTAATTTATTGATTAAACAATATTGTTCGAAACTATCTAAATCATTTTGGAGAAGCTGACAGTCTTCAAAGCTGGTGATTTTTTTGAAAATTTTCATGTCGTCAGCATAAAGGAGTAATTGTGAGTATTTAATGCATTGAGTGACATCATTTATAAATATGTTAAAAAGAAGGGGCCCAAGCAAAGAACCCTGCGGTACCCCAGAAGGGACGATGCTCCATTTAGAACGGTACCCATTCACAACCACTGCCTGCGATCGATTTTCAATGTACGAAACAAACCACCGATATAAGTCTCCATGGATGCCAGCTTGGAGTAACTTCTGTAGTAATATTTTGTGGTCGATTCGGTCAAACGCTTTACTATAATCAGTAAAAATTGCATCGACCTGTCCACCAGCATCCATGCTAGACGTCGTAAACTCTGTGAAAGACAGCAGATTAGATAAAGTTGACCGCTTGCTTACAAAACCATGCTGCTCCGTGATCAAAGTTGGTGAGATACTCTCATAAACTTGTGTATATACGATTTTTTCCAGTATCTTAGCAAAGATGCATAATTTGGAAATGGGGCGATAATTTTTAGCATCACTCTTGCTACCACTCTTATGTATGGGTGTGATAAATGCAGATTTCCATATTTTAGGTACAAGTCCTTCCGAGATAGACCTTTTATAAAGAATAACAAGAGGTTCAGTTAAGCACGTAGCACAAGAGACAATAAATAATGGTACCACATTATCGGGCCCTGCACCCTTACTTAAATCTAAAGATTTTAATAATTTAAGAACCAGGTCAGCAGTGACTTCTATACTACCTATGTTGCTTGGTGCGTTGTTATCAATAGACATGGGTATTGAAGAAGAGTATGTAGACGGAGGTAGAAAGTTTGAATGGAAATGAGAAGCAAACACATCGCATATTTCATCCCCAGTATCAGCTGGAACACCATTATAATGAATAGTTGATGGGAGTGAGTTCGATCCCTTTTTATTTGACTTAATAAACGACCAAAAAGACTTGGGACATTTAATTATTGCATCTTCCGCGTGTTTTATATATTTGAAGTAGCATTCTTTCTCCAATCGTTTGGCACGCTCACGAAGAAGACAAAAAGTATCATGGTCACTAGTATTACCATATATTTGAAATTTTTTTAAGAATTTGAACTTCTCTTTGAGAAGTTTCTTTAAAGGAGCACAATACCAAGGTGGGAAAGAGTCAGAGGCTATTAATTTGTGAGGAACATACTGCTCAATGACATCATATAGGTGTTTATAAAATAATTGTACTGCGTCCTCTAATGTATTATTATTTAAGCATGTTTGCCAATTTATGTTATTTAAGAAAGTTTTTATGGCTCCGTAGTCCGCTTTATTATAATAATATTTAAGTCTGGTTTTACTTTTCAATAAACACTCCTTGGTAAAATCGAGGACTATATCTAACGACTTATGATGACTATCTTCCGGTACCAACGGGTCTGTGCATGATGTTACCGTTACCTTATAGTTACATAATATATAATCCAGTAGTCTGTTATTTGCATTCCTGTTTAAATTATATTGGTTGAGGTCACATTCGGATAAGGTATCGAAAAAGAATACCTGAGATTCACCATTAATCCCACTAGGTTGTAGAGAACCTAAATCGCCTGACCAATTGATATGACTTAAGTTAAAATCGCCCATTATCAGGAACGCATCCTGAGGGTGGGCGTTAACAATAAAGGAAAGATTTTCGGTGAAATTCTGCAGTTGCGTATTGAAAGAATTACCTGACTTTTCTTTACAAAGATATAAAGTACATACATGCAGTCGATGTGATCTACTGATAGGACTATTATTTTTTAATGTTATGGTGACCCAAATATCCTCAGCCGTCGAGCGCCAATCGGGCTGCTCAACCGCAGCATACTCACGACGAACAGCTAATAGCACGCCGCCACCGTATCTTTCCCCCGTCGCAACATAGTTCCTATCCCGCCTCCAGACAACATACCTTTCGTCGAACAACTCACTATCACATACACCCTCCAATAACCACGTCTCAGTCAACGATACAATATCATATAATGAAAGAAGGAGATTACGTTTAAATATGTGCGTCTTCGTGCGCAGTCCCCGAGTATTTTGATAGTACACACTTAAATTAGAAGTAGCCATCAATAAAACAAAAACATAAACTACAGCGCAGCCAATTAATTGAAAATGTTATATTGTTAAATATTTCGCACGGTGAGTAGCTCAAGAATGTACGCGTCGTCAAATTGACACACTCAGACCCACATAACATAAAAACAGGACGATATGATTGTCGCGAATTCAATAACACGACACGCAAAGAGCCAAGCACAGATAATATTTGTATAAGAGATAGATAAAAACGTGTCAAATAGTATACCATAACTATAAAACGCAACAATCGGATCATAATTATAATAGAAATATAATAACGCTTATTTATTTTAACATTGCAGGTAAACCCACAACTATTTCGTTTAACTGACGTCCGTACCGTGTATCGAAACCGACATAGATGCAAATACATATTCAATCTTAAGTAGATAAGTGTGCGCGCGAAAGCGACCGCTATAAGTATGAGTAGGCGCGTCAGTAAGTACGAGAATGCCATTGAGTATTGCATAGATATGTGCGTTAACTTGTTGACACCTTTAAAACACTGGTCATAAATCACAACACAATAGCCCCGCTTAGAACAGAATGTGGTTCTCAAACTTTTTACATAGGTTTTATAGATTGTAAATATTAAAGAAGTTAAATTAAAATTAAAGTATCTTAAATTATCCTCGCAAGGTCGTTTTCGCATTTTATAAAAAATACTGGAGAACCGTCCACTTTCCTGGCCATGATTTTTGAATGTTTCACCCATATGTACTGAAAGTTCCGTTCTTTTGCCAATGATCTCGCCTTACTCAACAGTTTCTTGTTCCGCTGCGTTAGATGGTCGTTTACGTAAAAGTTACCGGTAGATGAGAACCCCATATTGGAAAGAGTGAGTTGTTTACTTTTACGTGCAGACGCGACCAGTTCTTCCTTAATATAGCGATTATTAAAAGCTATTATTATGTGTTTCTCTGCATTAGGTGCAAGTGTAGGTACCCGGGCAATATAATTTATTTGTTCCTTTTTTATGGGAAAACCACACAAACTTCCGATTTTCTGGGCTATTTCATAAAGGTTTTCATTCCTTTTTTGTGGGATCCCCCGAATTTCAACATTATTCGCCCTGGCCCATTGATCCTTTTCGTCCAATTCCCGGTTTAGTCTGGTTATCTCAGCCTGAAGAGTTGGAATCTGGGTGGCAACTTTCTCCACTAAAGACACTCGTTCTTCCAAGGAGTCAATGGTACTTGAGAAGTTCTTGATCAATCCATGAGCCATTTCAAGAGAGTCCTTTAGATTGTTGACATCCGATTTGATCAACTTGACATCCTCAACAAGAGTAGCCAAAGGAGCCAACTGAAAGACGATTTGGTTCAACTGTTCTTGCATTTTATCCAATTGACTTGGTACCGGAGAGATTGGGGCAGGAGAAGGTAATGGACTTGACTTGCACTTAGGGCAACGCCAGCTGTTCTTCCTTTCCCCTAGACGCCTATAACCAGCTTCAGTAATCCCAGCACATCCAAAGTCATATTGACTTTTGCAAGCACTGCAGGTCGGGCCATCAGTGTGGTGGGTATTGCAATCCGGGCAGGTAAACATCGCGATAGTAGTTTGAGAACCACTGGAAATTTGTTTTAACTGAACAAGCGTGTATCCACGAATAACACCGAACGGTGACTGACCATGTTTAATTGTAAATTGTGTTGCTGTACTTGACAAAGTTAATTTGAGTTTAAATTGAAACGAAGTGAAATTAAAGAAAATTAACAATAAAAAACAGTTACAATAGATAATATACAACAATTTTTACATAAAGTGTACATAGAGCTGGCCCAGGCTCCATACTTTTCTGGAACATCTCGTTTAGTAATAAGGTAGCTTATTACTACATTAGCATCTCGGGTGGTAAAGCACTCCAAGGGTGTGACAGACTGACAGACTGGAGTATGTGGTCCTCCACCAAAATAATCATATTAAAACAAAACACATCCATAAAATTGAAGCTTCACAAGAATGCGAACTGCAGCAAAACAATAGAATAGTTAGCTAGCAGTCCCACCAGACTGAGTTGTAATGCTGCATCTGCGTAGAACAGCCCACACACACGTATCTTGCTAAACGATGCTCGGTGTAAGCGCAGCACGTTCTTGCAGAGCCTTCTTTTGTCTTCTGAAATATTGAATAAAACTTTTAAAGATTATCTATGGATGAATTTTGCGAAAAAATATTTGGTGGGCAAGGAGGTAACTAAAATGTATGGCAGGAGAAAACATTGTGCACCGATCCTTAATAAATTGGGTTAAGAGCAAGAGGCAAATAAAGACTCTTGAAGGAGAAAATCTTGAATGGTTTGGAGGAATGTCTTTGCTTAGTAGAATATCCATAAAAGAAAAAGCTTTTCAAGATGCTTTGCTGCAGATTTCAAGATAAAGCTTTCTTTCTTACCGATCATCATTCGCGAAACTTTGTCAGTTCTAGGGTTGTCCTTTAAATATCAAAGTATTCTTATCCCTAGTGATCTAGCAAACGTTATGCGCAACATGCTTTCCTACAGACATCTCTATCATGTCAGCTGTCATGTTAGTAGTCACTCTCTTCTATTTTTTTTATTGTTTCTCATACAATTTATTGTACTACAGCACAAAAGGCAGCCCCGTTAAGGTATAAGAACACCTGAAATGGGGCTACGTCGCAACTTCCCGTGGGTACTATCTACAATGCTGAGACATAATTAAAAAGTAAAAGAAAAACGTTTAGGTTCTAGGATGATTACAAAATTATTGTACGTGTAGTGTTAGTGTGTGTGTATGACTGACTGGGGGAATGGATGAGCGGGGTGTGTGGGAGTGAGTAGGTGTGTGTGTGTGTTAATACTTGATTTACTTAAACCGTCACCTCTCTCAAACTTCCTTTTTCTAACTTTGGCAGTAGCATAGTTACAAAAAAAAGAAGTTACCAGAACAATCTGACATCAATATAACAGCACAGGAGTCGCGAATTCTTTGAACAGCCAAGTAGAAAGTCTCGCAACGGTGCATGAACATCGTCTGCCATGTCAGAACCTTGCATAGCCAGCACAGCACGGAGACCAGCCCCAAAGTCGCTGTTCCCTGGAACAGTGTAAACTTTTGATGACACGCTCCTAATCTACAAGTTCGACAGCCAATCTTACCGAGGAGTATCGAGTCACCTTTTTTTATTTTTGTCCCCTGGAGTAATGTTCATGCATACTGCACCACCACAGGGAGATGGCGCAGTTATGTGAAATTCCAACCCACTAAAACTCCACCGTGTCCTCCTATGCCGCTTATGGCGGCAAAGACTAGGTGATATTACATTGTGTAAAGTGAATGTAACTTTTGCCCGAATAAAATTTATTAGATATACATGATTAGATACCAAACTACTTAAAGCATTAGTCATGAATCATTTTGATAAGATCATCTAATATTTTCCTATATTATAATATTCTAGAATAACAATTTAAATATGAAGAGAGAGACAACAATGATGGATGGAGACAGCTCGAATATAGATAGAATTCTTAAATTTAATGAAAAATGTGATGATAAGAAAATGTTAAGTCATTGTGGCACAGGCAAACTTTAAATTTCTGATCACAAATAACATAGTCAAGGACAAGTAAAATTAGGATAAGATGCAATGGGGCGGAATATGCTCCGAGTTTCTTAGTGAACAAATCAGGAAATAAGTTGTTCGCAGGAGGAGCAATGTCACTGATATAGTCCGATAAATTGGGCAGTGCACATTGCTTGCAGAACGGATGGTCGACTGTGCCGAAAAGTTCTGGAGTGGCGAAAGCATTGAAAGTCTAGGTGGACCGATGACCTGGTTATTGCTGTAGGAGCCGCTGGATGCAAGATGAGACCGGTTGATTTGGCGACGATTGGGGAGACCTCCCTCTGTTCAGTAGTGGACGTCTGTCGGCTGAACCGATGATAATAATGATGTTGATAAAACGAATACTCACTATGGTATGATTCCTGGCGCCAACCTGCAACGTTTCAATGGTCACCTCAATGTAGACCAAAGAGTGAAAGAAGACTTCTATGATGTAATACAGAATCTGAAAAGTGTTAATATTATTATATTATAAATATCAATGTATACTTAAGATCACTAGCCTCATCCCACACCCTAAATACGTAACATACTAAATCAAAGTTTCTTGCTCGACCAGAAGGAGTTCCTAATCCATTTGTGTTTCTTCATGTATTATGTTTAGAAATCCATCTACTTGACAAAATAAACAAAATTAAAAATAATTTAATAGTAATAATGTCGATTAATCTAACAGTCGAACTCTATATTACTTTCTCATAAATGAACACGTCGTGAGTCAAGTTTTGAAAAAAAAATTTAATAAATAACAAAAAACCCGACTGCTTAAAAAGCCAACTAAAAAGACGTTAACAAGAAGAAAATCATGCTGTGCAGTCGGAGGATACATATGCGCGAGCTGACTGACTAAAACCATATGTATCCTCCGACTGCACAGCATGATTTTCTTCTTGTTTACGTCTTTTTAGTTGGCTTTTTAAGCAGTCGGGTTTTTTATAAATATTTTTTTATTTACAACTTTTTAGTTATTTTTTAACGTTGCCCCACACTAGGAATTTCTTCCTGTATCGTGGGTGCGTTTACAAACATATCAACTCACATAAACAACACCCAGAGCCGGAACAATTATCTGTAGGTCATACAAATATTTGTCCCGTGCGGGAATCGAACCCGCGACACGCAGCGCAGCAGTCAATCGCTCAACCACTGCGCCAACCGTGCGGTCATTAATTAGGTACATTTTAAGATATAAGTATAATATATTTTTGTAATCACCTCTTAAAACCTGATACCTTACCAGATACCTTAAAATTTTGATACCCCACAAGATGGGTTTGGAAGAAAAAAATATTTGGGCCCCCACAAAATGGCGCCCAAAATCCGCTATTTTTCTATTTTGCAATTTTAATGTAGCCATTGACACTTGTAGGGATAAGACGAATCGATTGACGTAAGAATCATCAAAATCGGCTAACGCGTTTGGTCTCTAGAACGCCATATAGGAACAAACATACATACATACATACATAGACTGATAAACACATTACCCCCCTTCGGCAGTCAGGTAAAAAAACAAAAGAAAGATTATGTGAAAGATAATAATTATGGCTAGAAAGTAGACAATTATTATTGAGATGATAGCATATACAGAGAGACAGAGCATATACAGAGATTTGTATGGAAGAAGAAAACATGCTGCACCAAATCCATATAAATTAGTATGATTAAAATGCCACATGTCTGCGCCTGGGTACTCCTAGCGGGCCCCACATCGTTATCAATTTAGTGAAGCAGTCGACCGCCTCGGACACCATGGCCTATCCTGCAGTAGGAGCGCTTGTCGGATAGCAAGGCACGCCGGCATTAATGACATCATACGTTAGGCTCTTGTCACCACCGGGATGCCAGCTGTCTTAGAACCAAATGGCTTGGTAGAAGAGGCCAAACGGGATGACCATAATGCCTTGGAAGATGGCCTTTGGTGTGGGATGCAACATGTGTCGACGCCCTTGCGCCATCCCATCTGTACTGGGGCGGCTGTTGCTGGTGCAGAAAACCTCAAACGACGCAATAACATAATAACATAACATAACATCCTTATTGTAAGTTATTATGTTTGTGCCGTTTGGGGTTGAAACATTAGGTCCATGGGGTCAGAGTGCTCATTGAGTTTTTCGAGACATAAGCAAAAAGCTCGTCGCCTCTTCACGTGACCATAGGGCTGGCCTTTTCTTCGGCCAGAGAATAAGCATTGCTATTCAACGTGGCAATGCTGTCTGCGTTCTAGGCACGTTTCCTATTGACATCGATGTGGACGAATCTTTTGGTGCGAAATGAGCCCTTTCCCCTCTCCTCTTTGTATATAGGTATGTGTTGTTATTAGTCTTGTTTTAGTATATTCAATTCAATATATTATAAAGAAATAAAGACAAGAACTCTTTGGATGATGAAATAAAGTTCGTGTGACTTACAAATGGCTGAGAGCAAACTTTAAGAATGTTGTTACACTCTAATATATCCACATATGCTTGAAACATTCTTCTATTGAAGTCTTCACCGCGTGTCTCTTCAATTTCCAAAGAATTTAAAAATTCAATATTCCATAACTCAAGTTTGTTTTGCAACAAATTGATCACTCGAATGTTGTACACAATATTAAAATCGAAAACTACTTGAAGATAATTGACAAAAAAGTAAAACCAAGGTAACTCTAGCTGTATGTTGAAATAGGAGAAAATAACAAAATACTCTGTTAGGGCAACAATCACTATAATCCAATTCCAAATGATATATTTTTTTAAACAAGTTTCATTGTTAAGAAATCTGTGCACCCTTTGAAACAATAATACAAACTGAACATTATTTTTGGACTGAATGATCCCGATGACAAAATTAAGAACAAACCCAAAGGAATAGTATACACAGTCCACAAAAGCAGTGATAGTCATGAATTGAGTGAATCCTAAATGAGTTTTATAAAGAAATAACATATAAGTACGGAATATATATAAAGAACTGAACACCGCAGCCCCGATCATGGAAAATAAATTGAAGATGAAGTTATTAGGAGATATTCTATTGTTTTTGATGCAATATCTAGGAGAAAACGAGAAAAAATGCAATAGATTTAAAGGCCACAGCATTAATTGTACATCTTTGTCCACAATATTATGGAAAACACTGTTCACAGGATTACTTGGAACTTCCATGTTTCGGTAATTCTCCATTTTGAATAAATTGTAAAATGTTGCTAGGACAAGACTGAACTTGTTAGGCACGTTAAATTAATTTAACATTTATTTTAGTCCGTGAAAATATATTAATGTCTACACAAACAGACTTTAATTCCATTAAATTTGTGTCTCAGGGTTTGTGAAGATGGTTGTCACCACTATTTACAAGCTCTTTTAATTATTTATTATTATATTCTTTATTGTACACCACAAAAATATATACATACAGTACAAAAAATCATAAAATCGAGTAAGTATACAATGGGCGGTCTTATCGCACAGGGCAATCTCTTACAGACAACCTTTGGATGGACTGTACGAAAGGAGAAGAATTTAGGGTTGTCAGTGTACAATATATCTTAAATAATAATACTTAGGCATAATAACAAATAATGTAAATACATATAATAATAAATAATATACTAATAAATTACAAAAATATCACAGAGAAAGGAGAATAAATGAAATTATTATTTAAATTACTATTTACAGTGAAAATAAATGCTCCTTCACCATTTTTTTGAATGTTGGTAAGGATTGAGCACACCGCACTTCAATAGGTAATGTCATACTGGTGTGATAATCTGGTGTGACTACGAGTCGATAAGGTTGAAAAACCATTTAGTATAACAAGGACAGCACGAGTTAGGAATAAATGGTGTGGAAAAATCAGTGGTGTGACAAACGAGAAAAAAAATCCTGTTTGTCACACTGGTGTGATAATCTGGTGTGACTACGAGTCATCAACGAATTTTTTGATGCCTAATGAATTCTTCCCTTCTTCTGTTTTTATACACGCCTAAATATAATTATTTTTAAACGACTTCTTATCAATTTGTGTATACCAACACATTTATTAGTTTATATTATTATAGTTACATTCTTTTGTAAGTAATTGTAACATTAGATAAATTTATGAGATATATTTTTATGTAAAACTTTTATTATTTTAAGTGCTCCAATTAAATATATTTTGTGTGGTTCCCGAGAGGATTATTTCCTGGAACCTTACCCTCAACGGCCATCTCTTGGCATCAAAGGCCTCGCTGTTTGGCGTATTGAGCCATAGCCGGCCTCCACACCCCTCGGAGCCTACGTACTTACTCGTTTGCCTGTCTATCCGTCCTGCAATCTATTCTACTGCCTACCTGCCCGATTGCCTGCTTGTCCTTCGTTGCTGCCTGCTCACCTGCCTACTGCCCTTCCTGCTGCCTGGTTAGCTGCCTAACTCAAGCAAACTACGTCGTGCGAAGTCGGCCAATAGTTTTATGATCAATATCCTTTTTATTTTTCATAGTTTTAATTTAGTTTTTATCTTTTTGCCTTAATTTTATTAACGTGGCTTACGTATAGCTCTCCGGCGCTATACGTAACGTTACACCATCCACATTGTAGTGCGAAGTTTCAATATAAAATTCTTTTTAACAAAGTTCGGATATAACAACTTCGCTTAGTCGCTTACTGAGACATGCCACTTATCATGACCGATTTATAACCCCCGACGTAAAAGAAGGGTTTCAAAGATTGAATGCGTCTATCTGTGTGTCTGTCTGTGGTAGCATAGCTCTTAAACAGATTAATCGATTCTGAATTAGTTTATTTCATTTGGAAGGTGTTTTTGTCGAGGATGTTCTTAGCTATGTTTGATGAAAATCGGTTGATCCGTCCAAAAGATATGTGCATTTTACTCTTTGGATCCGGGTTTTTCCGCAAGATATCGTGTCATAATTAATTGTTTAGATATATGCCACGGGAACTTCCCCTATTTTAATCAATATTATTATACTATATAATAATATTTATTAAAATAGGGGAAGGCGGAGCGACACCGGATAGTTAAAATAAAGACAATAAATAAATTACAGTGTTATTTAAGAGGGGACTCTAGTGAGACTTTCTCCATACAAACACATTCTGCTGTTTTCTTCGTGGATAATGCCTCTAGAGCAATGTTTTTTTTCAATAAAATCTAGGTCTAATTAATACGTGCCTGTATCATTTCCTTTTTTCCAAAACATAATCACAAATAGAAATATGACAATCCAAAACTCCGAAAAAAATGCCCGTTTTTACCGCCATGTTCAGAAGACTTTCAGACAAAATTTATAAGTTTTTAACAAAAAAGGAAATGATAGGAGCATATATATACTTTTCCTCTAAATTTTTATATAAGAATTTTTTAGATCAGACCAGTTTTCATGAAGAAAACAGCAGAATACGAAACGTCTTTTAGTCAAAGTTTTTGTAGGTAAAATCAGCCTGAGCTGCAGTTGTCCCTTTTGCACTTTACGGGGTGAGGTTGGAGGTGACGCGACGGCAATAGTTTCTTCAAATACCTATTTTTCAAATTCCTGTTGACTAGAGTCCGCTCTTAATGAGATAATTTATTAGTGTCATAAATGTTTAATTGCATTCCTATACCTTATGCATAACTTGGGCATGAAAATATTTGAGATCAATCTTATCTTAATAAATAAAAGATAGAACAATTTTTATCTATACCAATATTATAAAGAGGATAGATGTTTTTGGTTGTTTGTAGCGAATAGGCTCCGAAACTACTGGACCGATTTAAAAAAATATTTCACCTATGTAAAGCTATATTATTCCCGAGTAACACAGGCTATTATTTTGACGGGACCGAAGCCGCGGGGGTCGGCTAGTAATAAATATAAATGTGAATTTACCCCATACCAATTGATCAAACCTATTATTATATTATAATATAAGATAGACATATTTTATTCAAGAGGACAATACTAATAATATAATATATAATGGAAATACAGATACCAACAATAAAACTAAATTATCAAATTATTCGCTTGAATACGAAAAATAATCCGTTTTGAAGTATTATAATGTAACATAGTACAACACGCTAAAAACTTGATTTTATTTATAACTAGCTGACCCGGCAAACTTTGTTTTGCCATAAAACACCAAACATTTATCTACCTAACTTACCTTACTCTACCTACCCTACACTACCCTACCCTATCCTACACTACCCTACCCTACACTACCCTACCCTACACTACCCTACCCTACACTACCCTACCCTACACTACCCTACCCTACCCTACGCTACACTACCCTGCCCTACCCTACCCTGCACTACCCTACCCTGCACTACCCTACCCTACCCTACCATACCCTACAAAAAAATATATATAATTAATTAAAAAATTACGTAAAAACCATCTTTTAACTTCAACGAACATTTAAAAAAAAGAATTGGCCAAATTGGTCCAGGCGTTGTTGAGTTATGCGCTTACCAACACATTTTGCGATTCATTTTTATATTATAGATGACAGAAATTTCCCATTAGAATAAACATAAGGTATTTGTGAACTATATCATAGCGACTTCTAATTTGATCCCAACGCCATCTATCGAGGTAGGTGGTAACTTTGACTTGTAGTGAAACCGGGCTCTGCCGTTCCTATATGGGAAAACAACCGTGTTGATATAAAATTTAAAATAACTACTTACTTAATGAACCATTATGATTGAATATAAATAATTGTAAGTAAATATATCTACTTAAATTATTTACCTTCTATGTACGTCATAATCATCGTGACGGTAACACTTATCAATAGCTGCTGACAAACGTAGGTATGAATGTGCTAAAAATATTCGCAGACACGTCACTGACCTTCACGCCAAGGTTTTCAACGCAAGTTCAAAGCCGATCATGCCAAGGGCGACCTTCTGAGCAAGGCCAAGCGACCTTGGAGCGAGGACACGGCCTTGCCTAAGGTCATTTATTGTAAAGCTCGATTAATATTTTGTATGTTTTTACATTAATATATTTCAAGCTAAATTTTGTAAACTCTAGTTTAAACATTTAAATATGTTAGGTCGATCTTGACTCAAGGTTTTTTGACGTCACAAGGTTAGCAAGTCTGTACTTCACGTTCAGACTTGCTGCTTCAGGCTGAAGGAGGTTATAATAGATTTGGTGTCATCTTAGGTTATGAATACCCTGCGTTTATTAAAATTAACGAAATCATTATTTAAACTCCTATTATTTATATTAATAGTACACGAAATATAAAAACATTATCTTAATTAAATGACACGTTTTGATTATTATCACTTTTAGTGACATCTATTGGTTTGAACCATTACTATTTTAAAATCAGCAACGTTACTGTAGCAAGCTATTGCATACTAGGTGGCGCTAAAATCAAACATGCAAACCTGGTTTTCTCGCTGAAACTTGAATGAAATCACTGAAATAGGTAAACAATGTAGATAGTAATTAACATTTTTAGATGATTTATTGTCATTTCTTATGATATGCAATTGATTATTTAAATAATTTGTTTGACATTTTTACATTATTTTAAATTATTTATTTGAAAGTAGGTTTACCCAGCCTGAGCTGAGCTGCGCCGTGTCTTGATCGGTGTGATCGAGCAGGACCTCTCACTTCCCGGCGTAGTCAACTCCTCACTCGGGAAGTGAGGAGGCCTGGGCGGTGGCGGCGGTTGCTTGACATGATTCAGATTATTTTAAATACTGGTAGTGACTTTTTTGACTATTTATTGAATTTTAGTGCAAGTATCCGATTATTCCCGATGTCCACCACTTGGTTGGCCACCACTGGGGGACAGCGGGAAAACTCTAAAAAAATATTCTCGTTGTCCTCCACTGGGGGACAGCGACACGGATTTTTAAATTTTTCTCGTTGTCCTCCACTGGGGTCAGTGACACGGATTTTTCATTCCCTATGGCCAACGCTGGGAGACAATGTCACAATTCTGTTTCATTTTGTTTGTTTATTTGCTTTATTTTTGTTTTTTTTTTTGTTTCGCTTAAATATTTAAAAAAATCATCATCCTATTACTTATTAAAAGTGTGATTGCTTATTTTTATTAAATTGAGTAATTAACCGACATAATATTTGCACAGCAATAACATACTTCTACAGACTGTACTTTGGTGAGTGTCAGTATATGTATAATAGTAATCTTTGGTGAGTGTGCTCAAGAGCTCCACGGCTTTATCCCACCACCTCCCTTCTACCACCGAACATCTATACGTTCTGAAAGTTACTATCCTTATTTATTTATTTATTTTATACTCAATTGAACACCGCTTAAATAATTACAGGACAAAACATTTATAAAGATAAGTGTACAATGGTCGGTCTCCTTACATGGTTGCCATGCCACCAATTCGCACCAAGCAATTCCAAACATCCTTCATAATGCGCACAGCGAATGAATGGAACTCACTACCTGCGCCTGTGTTTCCGAACGCATTCAACCCGAATCTCTTCAAAGTAAGACTAAAGTTAAGATCAGCTTCTTTTGAATTGACATTCTAAAGTACAAATGCGCTTCTCCTGCGGATATCATCATTTCTGACGTGATTACGCAAGGAAATTCCGAGCATAGCCCTCTTCATTGCCCTTTGGGTTACAGGCTTCTTCTGGATAAGCTCACCCTACCGTCGACTCTATTTCTGTCACCTCTGACGATTAGACTTAAGAGCAAAACCATGTTATAAAAAAAAACAGTATTACAGTAATTCCTAGAAATTGACCCACAGATATTTGGCCGTTTACAAGTTTCAATTGGGTTTCTTGAATAAAGTGATCGCTGTAAACGTACTTTTTTGCGATTTTTGTAATTTTCTTTATTTGAGTTATTTGCATTTTTGACAAAAAAAAAGAGGAAAATAAGCAAATAAACAAAATGAAACAGAATTGTGACATTGTCTCCGAGCGGTGGCCATAGGGAATGTTTAAAAATCCGTGTCACAGACCCCCGTGGAGGACAACGAGAATAATTTAAAAACCCGTGTCTCT